>CM052271.1:1604027-2976621 GCA_028455795.1 Lasioglossum marginatum | reverse complement strand
AACAATTGATCGAACCTGTAGCGCCGATACCATTAAATTGTTTATTTGCACTATCTACGATCGACATATTTAAAAATTTATTTAAAAGAAAAGCGTAAAAAATCAAATAAGAACACAGTAAGTTTGGAAAAGGATTCCGCTGTCAAATTGAATAGTTCTGAGAATATGTGTTATTGCAGATTATCTAATACTTTAAATGCAATAAATGGATCATTGTACAATACAATTTCTTACATAAAGATATTGTTTGTCATTATATCTTATAATTATACTGGGTGCTTCTTTCTTTTGCACACGAGTATATAAATGTGTGACGGTGGTAGCTAACGTGTTAATACATATAAATACCTGCCGTTTAGTAGCGAAACTGGCCCAAACTAGTTTCTCGAATATGCCTTCGGCAGTATATTTTCCTAGGATTATCCTATCGAGTGATGAGCGATGTCCCGTCCTCGTCCTCTCGTTTTCGCGCGGATTCTTCGCGGCTGTCGCGAATTCACGCTCGACTTTCAGCTGGAATCGTTCGAGCCACTCTCATTTTAAACGTCGCGGAGTGTCGTTCTCCCACGGTTCGATATTTTACGGCAGCTACCGGCCCTGACGCGGAACTTCCGCGAGCACTTGTTCGAAATTGTTTCTTCGGCTTCCTCCGCTTCACGGCTGCGCTCACCCTCTCTCATATTTGTCCGAGAACTTTCGTTCGCGTCGACGTGCCTGGGGAGAGAGGAGAAAAAATTGACGGAAGTTGGGCCGATCGATCATGCCGCGTTTCGATTACGAATTCCGCGCTGAACTTCGAGCTTTGCGACAATTCTGCGACAACTTCTCTTCCCCTTTCTGTATGATCCAAGCCTGAATGATAATACCAGTATAGCCTTTTTCTTAAAAAGAAGAATTAACGGAATGACTTTTCGGAAGCACAAATTTTGCACACACATTCTACAAAGACCAAAAAGAATATCGTGTCCATGCTCCTTCGAAACGGGTTGTAAATTGAACAGCAAACAGTTTTATAGAGATTCGTCTACCGAGACATTGTAAAAAGCGCTTTTCTCTACTGAAGAAAGAAATCGGCAAAATTACCTCCGATCGTCGAGAAAATCGGCGCCACTAGGCCAGCTTTCCCCGTGCACCGTGTCACTCAGGAGTACAGCACAAGATGGAACAATTAACGGGACGCGAGGGACGAGGAGCACCATAAAGGATGAATGGTGCGACGAAACAGGCAACCGTCTTCATCGAATTACTCGCGGCAACCAGGACAGGGTATGTTTTCGACGGATTTTACTTTAGAACTGGCTAGCCTTCGCTGGATGAGTGCGGTATACACGCGACGGCGATCAGTGTCCCCGCCAAAACTGCAGAAAATGCACAACAACCTCGTAGAGTTTCCTGCGTCGCGTCGTCGCACGACAAGTCCTTTTCTGTGTCGGTGTTACACGTCCTCGGCATGCCATGAGACCAACTTAACGGGACACCTCCGATGCAAACGAGGATGGAGCACGGCGGACTGCATTCCTTCTTCACATGATAGGGTTTCGAGTAATTGTAGTCCCCATTCCGAAACCGCAATTGTCGGGAAATAAAATCATAGAAACGTTTCGATCTCACGGAGCAGTTGTTACTTCGAATCACACTTAATCAGAAAGTTAGAGAGACTACAGTGTGTGGTACTTAAGCCTTACACATGTTCTTTGAAGCCAGTTCTAAGAAAGATGATCCTTCGATTTTTACCCATTGCAATTTTATATTTTGATTTAATCGAATCGTGTTTCATCCGTAATCTTTCTGGCGGAAAATTTCATTTGGAGATCGACGAAGCCTTAGGAATACAAAAGTATCTGTCGATATAAGAAGATGGATTTTTCAGTAAAATGTCACTAAATCCTTCGATCCGAGCACTGTAAGACGGGAGCAGGCCGATAAAAAGGAAGAAACGATCCTGGTCGAAAGGCAGAAGAGAGTGAGCTATCGTTTTCACCGGCGTTTCGTGAGGTTAAGGGGGATCCAGGATTGGGGCAAGTGTAGTTTTGCTCTCCTCCAAGCTTGCTTTTTCCGCTACCCTTCTCTCTTCCTCTCGTTTCTCTTTCTCTTCTTCTCCTCCTTCCTTTCTGTCTCCGTTTCTCCAGGCACTGTCCGTTTCCTTCTGCTCCGCGGCGAGAATGGAAGGAAAAAAAAGCGAAGAACCATCCCAGTTCCCGGTGTGGATTTCCAAAGCAGGAGATTGGCCGTCGTAAACTCCGCTGGGAAGGCCGCCAGAGTTTCGACGAGCTCCGAGAACGATGAATCACGAAGCAGTTTCACGGTTTTAGGAAAAGAGAATGAGATACTCTCCCGAAGACCTGATGATTTTAGAGGCGCTGCTCCCTCGATTAGCTTCCGAGCGGCAAGACAGTGCTGAAATGGACGACGCGACGGTACCACCGAAAACTTTCCTGATTCGTTTATTTTCGCTGTTGTGGCCTCGGCAATTTAGTCGGAAGCGTCTTGCTCCAGTTCGACGCGTTCCATGAGCTTTTTAGAATACTGGTTACATGCGCTTCACACGCAATTCTTCTCTGCAAGTTGATCTTGAATTTTATTAGAATCTGTATTATTTCAATATACAGTTGTCCTAAGGTTCTGCATCCTCTTCCTCAATCAGTCCTCGAATCCCACTGGAAACAATTAACGGCACATCTTGGGGCCGTTGAACAAGCAAACCGGTGCGTCAGTGCAATCCGATTGTCTCAAACCGGAGTCTGTGGCTCGTGAATAAACAAACAAACTCGACAGACACTCGAGCAACAATATTTGTTGACTGCACTTACTTTCCGAATAGGTCTCTCGGCAGGTAGGTACATCGAATAGTTTCCATTACAGAGCTGTTCGAGCCGAGTGGCTATTTACATTAAAATTCAATGAAAATTCATGGAAATAATATCTTCGTGCAAAGTACGAGTCACGCCATGAAAGTGGAGTATATTATTCTATCGAATGGTGGGCCATGCATATTCATCAGCCCGGCTGCTGAATATTTAATGCGTCGTGAATGCTCGTTAGTTATAAAGTGAGTATTTCTACAGAAAAAAGAAATCACGCCTCGTGCCTAGATCGATTTCGACGATGTTCCTCCGGATAACGCGGAGGTATTATAATTGTTTAATGCGTTTAATAAATACAGCAGGCTGGGGACAGAGCTTCGCGTGGAGAATTGGGTCGCGATCGGTGGATACATCTTCCTACATGGTCGAGTTCTCGAGACTTTCGGGAACACATCGAATGGGGAACAGCTCGAGTATTCAAGTGTTTCGAGATATCGAGCAGTTACACAGGATAGGGAAGGCTGCAGTGCGCGTGGGGATCGAAGTTTGCAGACATCCGAAATTCAGGTCGCCACGAAAAAATAGGTTAAGATCGATTCTACAAGAAACACCGGCCGGCGCACAATGGTTTTTGCGAGGTTTCGATGGATCGCGATTTCTGCGAGTCCCTGCCAATTTTTCCGGCAATGCTAACATCCGGAGCTTCAATCTTCCGTACACTGGGATTTTTCCAAAAATTTGGAAAGTACTCGCTAGGAGAGAGTCAGCCAAAAAGTCCTCGTTATAAATCAGAACACTTTTTTTATCGGAGAATTTCTTATATTTGCGATCAATTTGCAAGACAGCGACGAAGACCGGGGTACAGAAAACGTGACTGGGTCACAGAAGACCCGGGCTAGCATGTCGCCATTAAATAGATTGAAATTGCCCGTCTTTTCCGAGCGAGATCGCGTTCTGCCTCGACGGGACAAGCAATTAATTGAATCGTTTCTGGGAACGTTGAATGCCGGCAATCAAAATGAGAGAAGGGAATTGAAAGGGCCCGGCACATAGGGGTCCGGTATTCCGATGAGTCAAACGCCAGGCAATTTCGCGAAATCGTGGCTTCGTCATCGATGTCGATGAATGCTTTCCTTCTTCACCTGCAGGCGGTCCCACCGATAAGAGCAATCAACTATGCGTCACTGAAAACGAGAGGCATTCCTTCCAGCCGTTTCTAAAGCAATCTGCATTGATCCGACCGCTACACCTTTATGCGGCTCCTCGAGTATGCCTGGTAAACGCCGCTCTCTGGATAAGCTCTAAACCAAGAGTTACTATTATCTTATTCAGATAGACGAGTCAAAGTCCGCGGGAACTTCGCGGACAGCTTTAGATAAACCCTCCAACCACCGACTCCTTCCACTTTTTGGTTAACGCGTTGCTCGACCAGGAACACTGCCACTGATTTTCAGAAAACTTGCGGTGAAAGCTTCTTAGGGAAGAAGGACTATCTCTTTAGCGGGCGCGTCGTTTAGGATACGCGCAAACAGCTTTTCAAGTTTGCTGATCGAAATATTGGTTAACAAGCTGTTATTCCGAACTGTTGATGTGCCTAAGATGGGTCGTTTGCCAGTCTTTGAACACACATATTTCATCATGAGTCTGACTCGATGTTATGGCGAAAGGATTAGTAATCATATTGATTTATTTTGAAGATTTGAATGGAAGATCCAAGATATAGAGACATCATCTTACTATTAAGTGCACAAATTAATTCGTGGCTCTCATAGTTAATCAGTGATTAATAATCACACATAATTATTACAAAATCCTGACTATTACTATATTATCAACGCGTTGAACGCCGTGCGAATTTTGTGTGCTTCACACGAGTTTCATTTATTTCGTTCATAGAGGGGATCAGCGTTATCAAGGGTAATTGTTAGTTACCGGATAATGAAGTTCTCACCTTACACCATGGTCCAATTAATTTCGGCTATAACAAATTGATGTCGAATGCCATTAATTTCATGATAATCATTCTTACTCACACGTGTCACACGCACACCCACTTCTATCATTTTACTATAACAATCAGTAAATGACAAAGCCTACGTTATTGCAATTTATTCGATTTGTCGCTCAGCAGGCTACACTTCATTTACACACAATACACTTCATTTAAGAAATCGAGGGACACACTGAAATATTGGAGAACATCTATCTGAATAAAACTTGTGACCACCATAACATGTTTTTCTTGAAAATAGTTGAGTGTAAAAGTTTCAATATGATACAGACTCGTTTTTCCAGGATCGCATTTCTCGATAATATAAAAATGGGGTTTTTCAGTAGCCAAGAACGCTAGATAAAAGATCGATCTAGGCCGCTATTTTCATAGTTACATGCTGCCAAACAATGCAAATTACGCCTCGTAAACTTAAAAATAGGACTTTCGAGGGCGATAGCGGCCTAGATCAATCTTTTATCTAGCGTTTTTGACTACTGAAAAACCCCATTTTTGTATTATCGAGAAATGAGAACGCGCATCCCGCACCCTTGCAATTCTGGAAACGAGTCTACCGCCTTAAGCAGAAACGTATGCACATCCGTAATGGCAGGCGAACTGCATTGATGCAAGGCCATTCGCATGTAATCGTAACAGCCGCGATAAGCCGCGGATCGTTATCCGCTCGATATAGTTTCCGGAAACGTATCGACGGTGCTTCGACAAACGGAAACACGGGTGATCGGTGACAGGTACCCCAGGGACTGGATCGTGAACACCTCTGCGATTCGAGTTCTGCCTGACACCTGCTACCTTTCGACGAGACGGAAGGTCCGAGTCCTTCGCTTCAGGTTCTTCCGGTTTGATCGGATCATTAACACTAGAACTACCGAACGAATCACTGTGACACGTTCCACACCGCTTAACAAAATTATAAAGACTGCGACAAGTTGTTAAACTATTTGCACGTATTATTGAACTTCTACTTCTAATTACTTCATCGGCAGGAATTCATGTACAGGCGAAATTAATTCAAACAATTGATCGCAATTGAGAAATTGAGAACGGCTATCGACAACGTGTCAGTTCAATTCACAGAATTCGTATACAACAATTTCTAGAACAGTGCAACGCAAGTATTAATCGCGCGAAGGTAACCCAAAGTGGTCCACAGCTAGGCTAACCAAAAACGAAACCACGGAACCGATGTTCGATTCGATCACTCTCGGAGCTGGTCAAACCTGTTCTGGCCGAGCGACCATCGAAGCAAGAAGCACAACGCGAAGAAACAGAGCAGTAAAAATCAGGGATATGCCTATCGAGTTCATTTTTCTCGCACTTTCGGAAAAATCAACAAAGCTAGAAGATACTGTTACATTGCAAACGATCGGAGCTTAGCATATGCACGATCAACTTGGTAATTCCTACATGCAACTGGACCAACTAAAATAGCTAATGGCGAAACAAATAAACGGTTAAATTGCAGATGATGCTCGATACATGCACACAGCTGATCGCACGTTCCCCGCAAAATATCGCGGCGAATCTGCGGCATAATCTGGCACGCTATTACCGCTTATCCAGCGAGTCGATCGGATACGTAAAACGTGTTCCGATCCAATTCCGGCGCCAATAATACCGCTTCTAATCGTCGATTCGGGGCCGATCGATTCGCCAAGACAAGACCCCGACCTCTCTACTATCTTTGGTTCTCGCCGGCGCAATTTTATCCCGGTAATAACCGAGAAAGGTATCGGTTTGTTGACCAGAAGCGGGTGGATCTGAAACTCCTCTATTTCTAGAAGCCCTGGAGGCTTCTGGGTCCTGGGATCGGTTCATCCAAGGCTCACCCCGAGTCCCGGACGAGTGGGTGTCGGTGTAACTGTCCAGCCGAAGACAAAGTGTAGAGAGGAGCGCGTGGGAGGATGAGAGGACGCGAGACAACTCAAACCCTCAGACTTCCATCGGTTTATGGTGCCACGGCATTCGTGTGTCGTTTCTATAAAATAGGTGGAATTAATCCAAGCTTGTCATTTTTATAAATACTTGCCAAACAGCTTCAGTGCTCGGTAGGTTAAGGAACATTTCTCTGGAATTGATTTAAAGCATTTTCCACCTAAAATTTTTAGCCGACTAATCCGAAGAAAACTTTATCGAAGTCCATTATTTAAGACCTATCTCAGACATTATTTTATGAATATACGGTTTTAGACTTTTTATCGGAATCGCGCGGCCCACCGTGTTCGCGGAAAGTAGAAATTTCGGAATTCGCCGACGGCAAACTCTTAAATGCGAGTTCATATGTTTGCGCGGTCGGTGGTTGGAAAACTTGAAAATCGATGCAGTTAAGAAGTAGAAACGATTATTTCCCTCTGCCAGCCAAAGAGAGGTTGCACTTCGCGTCGTGTAGAGTGGCTCAAAGGAGGACCGGACCCGCGAGATATTGATTTTGCGCTTACCGTGTTTTCCGTTCAAACACGGTCCTGTCGAGGCGGACGGAAAATAGATCGCGATTTCGTTGAATCGGATCGCGCGAGTCGACGTCCACTCTTTCGAACCGTATCCGGCACTTCCGTCCCCGAGCTCGATTAAATTCCGCGATTGGATCTATCGATCCTTTACGGCCTTTTCACCGTGAGATTTTAGAAGACGCGATCAAACAGCTAGCTGCATCACCGCGCCGCCTTGGGAATTCTCGCCGCATCGCGATACAATTGCTTTCGATTACGAAATTTCGTGATTTCCATCGTGTCCAAAAACAGTAAAACATAAGTTATAAATAAAATTGATAGTAGCATCGTGTGCGTCGTCGGGGAATAAATGCCACCACGTGCGTTGCCATCTTTCTTTCGGGACGCAAATGCGCGCGCATCCCCCACCTCGATGTTTTCCCATTTTTTAAACTACAACAACGTTCAAATGGAATTTTATAAGATGCAACATACTCGGAAAATTGTAGAATTATATATGCTTTCGTAATTTCTACTATCCTGGTGAATCTGATAACAAGGTGTTCTTGTTTGCGATTCTACCTGGCCGCTCAGGTGTATGCAAATTTCGCACCACGAGGGAGTCATCAGTCGTGTTTCGCTCGTTGCTTCGACCACATGGTCCCTTCGTAAGTCATCGTGACACTTGACAGCAGTGATCCATCCGTTTCCACACGTTTGCGTACGATCTCCGAGATTTTTACTCGATTTGAATCGTGGCACGAGTGGATCTTCTGAGAACCGGAAGTTGAGGAAGCCGGAGAACGGTAAGTCACGACGTTTATGCGACTTCCGTGTAATTTTCCAGAGACTTGTAGCAGCTCAAGAATGTTTTCTACTCGAGGTAGTTGAATATACAAGAAACAATCGTGCAACAATATTTTTTTTCCTCATTTAAACACTCAGGAAGCTGTGGGATTCATTGAAAGTTATATTTTATGGAATGAGTCCTTTTCTAACCATTTTCCAAAACATTGTTTTCCTAGCAGGTACATACTGCGTTTTCACATTTAATTCTCACTTGAATTGTTTTAATAAGCTGACGATAATACATCGGTGTTCTTAAATAATTTTAATCGTCCTACTGTTTCGAAATGCACCTACTCATTTTTGTAGCTTTCTTCAACTCGGATTGTAACTTTGTCATTATGTCGGATTTCGCATTGAAATTTTATAGACACATAGAAGATATAGTATTATCAATCTACGTAGAAAAATTCCAGTGTTTCAATCGGTTGCGTCAGCTGGGTCCGTTTAAATGGTCTCCGTGGAACGTGTTATTCCGAAAATTTGTTTGCCAATAACTGCGCACGGATACCTGCTTAATTAACGGACTGCTTCCTTGGCGGGCAAACAAGGAACAGCCAATTTCCTCTTTCTTTTCCCCGGTTCGTTCCTTCCCCCCCCCCCCCCGGTGATGGTCCCGGTTGCTTCATAAGTTACGGTTACTCCTGTGTCGGCTGAGAAAATTCGATCTATTTGTCCGCGAGGCGAAGGATCCGTATTCTCTTGGATTGCACAGGATTGAGGGGATCTAATTAACTGCGACGGGAATCGATTGACCGCCTTGAAAGCCGAGCCGTGCAACCGGCTTACGGGCCAAGAGATTTTTTTAAATTTCCCGCTCCATCGGCGGGCATTTGTTTGTCCGGACTGATAGAGATGAATCGATGCTCGAGGAATCTGACTGCATTTTATCGCTTGGCCCTGCAGCTTTTAGCTCTCTCTATCACCTTCCGGAAAAACGCTGAGATTAATAAATAGGATCCACCGAAAAGTTCTTTCGAAAGTTCGCCGGACGGGGTCGCCGGGTGCCGATATCGGGTCGCCGATGTAAGACTGGCACTAGAGGGTCGAGAGTTAATTATCTTTAATTACTTTCGCGCCAGTTGTTTTTCTCGGATGCGTTCGCCCGACGGCCCGGTATAAAAAGATGGGTTACTCGATCACTTTGTCAATTTTTATTTAACTTGTACGGTTAGGTTATTGTTAACATCCGAATGGCGAGGTTGAGGCATCACTAAGAATGACCATGCCATAATTTAAAACAATGTCCACACTGTTACATTTGTCTGTATTTAATAAACTGCTAAAAATTTATTTTTCATTCGTAAAACGATTTTACGAAAAAGCGTTTAAATTCGACAAAATTTCGGAGTTCTATAATTAAAATAGTTTCGAGTGCAAACGGTTAAAACGGTTAACAAATAACTGTCTAAACGAACCTAGGCATTATTGTAGAATTGGCGAAAACGTTCGCTTTTTTAGAATTAAGTTAGTGAAAGTTTCTTTCGGCGCATGGTAAATTTTTGCACGGTATAAATCCGAAATAATCTGCAATTCAGTAATGGATTCATGGACAGTACGATGCACATAAAATCAGCGATCCGCTCACAGTACGTGTGAAAATTCTAATTGTATTTACTTACACCGGTCCAGCTAAAAAAGCTCCCATTAAATTGTCCGACGTTGCCTTCGGCGTCGTCATCGGGTATCAGATTTTTTTTCAGATTCGTCGCTCAGTTTCCAATTAACTTGGACGTCGTGTAAAATGAAATCCCATTCGCATCCTTTCAATATCGACATTTCCCGCGAGTATAATTTGCGCGGGCTCTTGTAATTGTCGGGGCCCATTAATTGGTATTCATGTTCCGTCACCTCTTTTTTTTTAATCCTCCACCACTAATTCCGGCAACTTCCGGCCTATCGACCATGTTTTTCTACGAATCATTCTATTTCCGGTTCTCCTCGGCGTCGAACTGTGTATTAACACTAAACCTACCGAGCCTTAAAAGTAACTGGTACATGTTCCCTTATAAAAATGGCAAGAGTGATTTTATTTAGCAAGATTTATTTTTATTTGTAATATGTGCTCTACTAAAGACATAATTTTTATTATTTCAATAATTGTAAAATAAAAAATCTGGAACCGGTCATTTTGATCGGTGGTGGTAAGGTTTAGTGTTAAATCAACAAAACGGACGCAAACATCCGCGTTCGGTCGCTCGAGTGCTGATCAAATTAATTTCCGAAAACATTCCGCGTGTTTGTTGGAAAGCCATTTTGGTGGGTAGTTACCTTGTAAATTCCCGCTTGCCCGATATTGCGCTGGTACGAGTCAAACGACTCGTTGAAGGACATATACAATCCGAGGCAAAAAGATATGGCGTGTTTATTTAATTAAAAATAACCTGAAGAGCTATTACAATTTTTAACATTTCAGCAGATTGTCTACCGGCGATTAGTTCGAGAAGATTATTATGTAACAATACATTTTTAAGTTTCCTTCTGGTAGCTCACAATTATTAAAAATTCTATCAAAAGGCTTCTCATTTAAAAATCATTTAAAAAATCCCTGTGAAATCGCTTTGATCGCATTTTTGAAATTCTATATCTGATTTTGTGAACGGATTCAACGAAATCAGCCGAACTCGTATTTCCACATATTTATTTCAACTGTGTTAAATGGAAACGATAAAAGCGAAAACCATTTGTACAAATCAGTAGAGTGAATTGTGCAGTGGTGTAAAGCACGGATAGATTCAACTAATAATTTATTTTGAAATGGATATATTGAAATAACAATTTATCTTGAAATAGATATATTCGAGTAACAATTTACTTTAAAAAATTTCTATAAATAGTAAATACGAATAAAAAACAGTAAGTGACTAGAGAAATCGAAGAATATTGTAGGTTTTAATGTATCAAAATGATTAAGGAGTGAAATTAATTTTTGCCTATTTTTCTTTTGCATAAAGCTTCGCAGTCTAACGATCGCCAATTCAGAAACTTGAAGAGCATAACGCGTGAGATCGCTGGGTAGCAAAATAGAATGACGAAAGATTGTTAACAGTTCCGGTACGAATTGAACGAAGGCAACACGTGACCTAGCGTTAATTCGAGCGGATAAAACATACAACATCTCGAGCAGCATAGCGACATCCTCAATGGTTCGTAAACCCATCCCCCGATTAAGCCGAGACTCCCATGGGAGTCTTGGCCGAGCTAAATACGTCACCAAACGCTATTGTCCTGGCCGGGATCCTCGGGGAAACGGAGCTTGAACGCCAATCAGGATAAAACGTGAAAACTCACGGTAACCAGCGGATCTATGTGTACCGATGATTCGAAATTCCCGCCTCGTCGAGCCCCGATGTTATAACGACAGGAAAAATCCGTGGCATATTCAAATTGCCATCACCGAGCACGAGCTACCGAAACACGAGCACGCTTGTGGGCGAGCACTCGCCCAGAAATTGCCTCGTTGTCCTCGACGCCGTCGTTATTTACGGACCTTAACGAGCGAAAGCTTACGCTCTCTCTTCTCTCCTCTTCTCTTCTCTCCTCTCCTCGCTCGTCAGGCTTGCACGAGGTTGCGAGCAACCATGCGTCGCGCGCTTCTTTTCACTGTAAAATCTTTGTATTCCGACGACGAGTTCCTTCGGATTTGTGAAAATCGGGGGATGCGCGTTGACCCTTCAATCTATTGTCCACCGACTATTTCAAAAGTTATAATCACACTTCTATTTTAATTGTGGGCGTTAGACGCCGGATTGTTTGCATTTATGGATATACGAGTGGTTGTAAGTCCAAGCGGTAGAAGGGTTACAAGATATTTGGAGAATATCCGTGTCACAATAGCTTCAGTTTATATAAGTTTTTGTATATTTTTAATTACAGTGCGCCAGACTCCGGATTGTGTATGTTCAAGCAGTAGTAGGATTAAAAGAATTTAATATTTTGCTATTAAACTGCTATTGATGGATCCATTAAAAAATCCTTAGCCATGCAACCCATTATCTTCGAAGGATGATGCACGTACGTAACTATCAGAAAATCGTCGCCACGTGGATCCAAGTTGAAACTAGTCTCGTTAAGTTTGACAGAATGATCAGACGCGAGGTCACTAACATACGTGCCGTTTAACATACTCGTGTGACGTGCAACTGTAATATCCGTGCATCTACACCCCGCACGTGAGAATTAAACTCCAGTTGAATCTCTGCAAACAATAACTTTGAATAGAACACAGTTTCCTTATTTAATAGGTCCGATACATTAAAAGTAGCACGACGATATTTCTAAACGCTTGTATTTACTGTTTTGTATTTCTCGTCCCCATTTTTATCACAAATGCACGAGATCCGCAGTGTATTCATAGCCTTGTTAGCGTCATTATATGCACTTATATATCCAGAGGGAATGCACAAGAAGCCACAGAATGAAATCGTAAGGCTAGAGGTTAAAGATCCAGAATAGCGACCCGTATTGAAATCTCTTTCATGTGGGGTCCACCTAAAATAAGTCACCTAAATATATCGAAACCGTTCGATCTTTACCGAAATAGATATCGCGATTAACTTCGAGCAAATGTCGTGAACGAGAAGGAAGAAATGGATTCATAAAGAGCTCGAACACATTTTACGCTTAATAAAGTCGCGATTCTTCAACGAGAACGAGAGAGAAAGAGTTAGAGTGAAAGAGATAGAACGAGAGAGAGAGAGAGAGAGAGAGCAGAGTGAGTAGACGATCTCCATCCCGAGATGTAGGAGAAGTTAGGCTAACTCGATTCCCGTTAATTTAACTTGGAACGGTATCTTCGATGTTTGCTAATCCGGTAGCTTTATTTGTCGGAGCGGCGGCGCAGTCGAAAACAATCGGACAAGTAGCGAGCGGGCTTACTGCTGCATTGTGTTTCGAACATACTGGATGGACAAAAGCTGTAATTTTAGTTGCGAAAAAGTGGCGATGTTTATTCTTTTCATTCTTTTTATTAGAACTTGTTCGGTTTAGAAAGCTTGTAACGTATACGACACATTTTTTTCTACGGTTGTTGACAGCGTGTTGTTCCAATTTTCGTCCGGAAAGAATTGCATCAATTGTTGAATTCAATATTTTTTAACAGAATAGGTGGGTTTTATCTGGATTTTTAATGCAGTAATATCGTTCGTTATTAATGTTAATTGCTGGATTTGCAGCTTTTGGCGAATACAAAATTAATTTTGCGCAACAATGTGTTCCTAATTATACCTGAATATTTAGGAAACCATTTTGTCAAAGGTGGCCTTACATTCGAAACGAGTGTATCAACCGACATCGAAATCCCAGGAAAACAAAGATCGCGAAGCCTGCAGTACCCAAAACGGCAGAATTTTTGCTGCGGCGCGTGGGAGGGCGAAAGAGGGTGGCATCGATTCCTCCGTATTCAATTTGCACTGGCAAAAACACGAAAATCCAGAGTCTGGTCCAGCTGTCTCGGGGCTCTAGGTAGCCGAGTAGTGCGGTGGCCGGCTTTGAAAGTGCAATTGATCGCGAGACCAGGCTGAGACAGCGGGATCCGCGCGGACCTAAGGCGTAGGTCGTGGACCGTCCCTCCTTTTCCAGCCAGGGTGCTGTGTGTTGCTGCCAACTTCGACAAAGAGAGAGTCTTCCTTTCTCCGTCTGCGTCCTCGTTGGTCGCGGACGATCTCGTTCTAGTCTGGCTGCCGAAAGCGGCGAAGGCGCAGCAGCAACAGCGAGTAGCATCGGAGTTTGTGTGGGAGTATAGTAGGCGGAGGGTGGAGGTCTGAGAGAAGAAGGAGAGATGAGAGAAGGCGAGAGGAAGGTGGTCGAGTAGGAGGTTCAGAGAGAGAGAGAGAGGGGAGAATCCGTCGGAGAGGCTGAAAGACGCCGAGGAACGGGATGAAGAGAGAAAGTAGGATATCGAGCTGGGGGTGGCTGGTGCCGGGGTGAGCGGGGGTACGGGGGACAGCTCGAAAGAAGAAGAAAACCGGGAAGGAGGGTGAGAGAGACACGGAGGTGTAGAGCACACGGAAGAGGGAGAAAGTCTAGGGGAACAGCGACAGGAGGTGAAAAAGGGAGAAAAGTGTGGAGAGAGGTGGAGAAGAGCAGGAACGACCCGGGGGTTGCCGTGGCGTTATCGACCGGACTGGTGGTCGGTATGAAACCAGGCGTCGGCGCCGTGGATGCCCTGGCTTCCTCGAGTGCCGGACCATCCTCCACTTCCCCTGCCACCCACCACCGTCACCATCACCACCACCACTACCATCGCCGGCTCTCTACCACCACGGCACCAGCAGCAGCAGCAGCACCACCAGCAGCAGCAGCACCACCGACAGCAGCAGCAGGACCAGCACCAGCACCAGCACCGCCACCTCCATGGAGGTCGCGCGGCTGGCCGTCAGTAGAGCCCGGGACAGACAGCCGATCGCGCACACGAAGGGTCGTCCCTGGGAGCGGGTTTGCTCGGGTGTTTCGGGTCGGTCTCGGTTTCCAGCGCCGGTTCAAAGGATCACCGTGTTCCTATTCTCGCGTCTTCTCTCAAGATCCTCTCTCAGAGATAGTTCGTTGATATTCGTTCACAGTACAGCGTCGGTGACTACCGGGATCACGGGATGAAGACACCTCGTGGCTAGTGGTGGTGAGGGTGCAGGTGGTGGAGTGGTGGACCAGTTCCTCCGCGAGAGAGCCGAACGCTGCCGGAGTCGGCCCGAGAGTGCTCCGAGTGCACCAAGTGCAGTGCGAACTGCAGTTTCCATCTGCGCCGCGATGTTCCGGGTTTAGGTAACATCTAGGACTATATCAACCGTGAGACTCCACTCCGTGTGCTGTGTGCCTGGATATGCCTCGTCGATCCATGAACTTCTCGCAGCGGACCTCGTGGACTTTGACCGGATCGTGCACGGATCCAAGGATCGCCGTTCGATCGCCCGTGTTTTTGTTGTTGTTGTTGTTCTTCGCCGTCTGCCTCGCCTCGGCAAGATGTTAACGGATCTGTGCTGTGGCGGCGTACCAGGGTCCGCCGATCGTGTGAATCGCGAGCGACCCGCCGACGCGGACTTATGGTTTAATGGTAAACTACTTACCGAAGTGTTAACTTTGTTCCCCTTCCTGAAGCCGTTTAAGTTAGAAGGTATGCAAATACGTGACGGATGGAGAACTTTCAGTTAGCTCGACCTTTAATCACGGTTGAAAAGCCGCGGTAACTTCGACGAACGCTAGCTAGTCTAGCCTCCCCGCGATACTTTCGCGACGATCAACCGGGGAATCCGTTTCGAATGTTGTTTCTTCGATAGTTGCTCCCACCGAGGTTGTTTACCGTTCGACATCGCCGTGATTAAACCCTGCAATCCCGTTGCACACACCGTCAATCGAGATGCGGATCCAGATTGCGAATCAACGCAATCAGTCTCGACCTATCCGATCGGACGTCCGCGTCCGATAAATCAGGCTTGGTTTTTGGGAATGATCCACCATTTGTTTCCCGGGCTCCCGCGATTATGGAACAAAGTTAGCCGAAGCTAATTAGCCAAAGTATCGTATCGGGTAATCACTTAATCCTTAGCACCCGAGGATTTTTACGCCATCAGCAACCCCAAACCCTTCGCACTCGAATGGCGACTCGGAGGCGTCGCTAAAAATTATCGCATCTAACTCGAAACTGTTTTCGCATTTGTAGATTTGTTTGGATTTCAACCTTGTTTGTTCCTCGCGGATTTCGCTTTTTTCTACTTTGGATACTGTAGAATTTTTCATTTCTTTGAATTTCTTCAAATATTTCGAAATTTTTATAACAATGCTTGATCAATGAAATTTATTCAATAATTTTCAATGGTAGCATTTTTGTAATTTCAGTAGTTATAGAGCAAGACATCTGAACCGGATCATTTTATCGGCTTTAATACAGTTGATGCTAATTAGCTTGCTCCGTTCTCTTGTAAATATATTAGGTGTGCTAATTAATTCGTGGCCCCTACAAGTGACTGATGAATTCATATTTAATGGTTTATTTTTCAAATTTTTTCAAATTCAAACGGCGATTTTCATACAATGCGATCTTCTGCCTTTACAAGGATTTTCTTGCAGCATCCAATTCGATTTAATCCAACCTTTTTTGCGCTTGGCAAGGATTTTCTTGCAACAGACAATCCAGTTCAACTTTTTGTATATATTACAAACAGCAGCAGCTTTTCACAATACAGGCTAAACATTTCCCTTCATCAAAAGCTTTTTATAAATTGAGATGCAAAAAAGAATACACAGTTTCATGTTGCTTATAGAATAGACGTCGCATTGAATACTGTTTGATGTGCTTATGCACCCGACAGTGCTCGATTATGTCAAGTGAATTTAAATGAAAGTAACAATTGTAACTAAATTCTAAACCTACCACTGTCCACCAAATGATCAGATTGTGAAGCATCATTTCACAATTGTTGAAATTATGAAGTTGCTTTCATAGAGCATGAATGAACTTGATCGAGACACAAATTGTGTACAATTTCATCTTTATACAAAATCAAATAAAAATTTGATTCTTCCTTAAATCATTTTAATAAGTTGAAAACGACGCTGTTAAATTCTATTGAGCTTTCTGCTGTTTGAAATTACATCACATTTCTCTCATAAACGCATGTATAATCCGCAGTCTAGTCATAACGAAGCAAGTATTTAAATAACGATTTACATTTTCGGTCAAAATACACCCAGACAACACTGTCCGACTGTTCTCTGCGAAGAATGAATGTGCACACCTAATAAATATTACAACGGAGTGCAGGGGGTCAAAATGATCTCGGAGCCGATCGAGATTGAAAAGTTCCCGGCGAAGTTAGTTCAGCGAAACGTACTGCGCCAAAGTTAGCGCGGAACGGGAGCGCCGCGCCGGGCAAAGGCGACAAAGGGAATGCAAGTCTCGGGTAGTCTTTTACAGTCTTTTCTTCCGTAAACCGTGCATGCTGCGAATGATCAAATAGTTTCAGACGGTGTCGTACGGCTCGCGAACGAGGAACGAGGTCGACGCTCGCGCGAAATTCCCATCGCGCTCGGTGAATTTTTTCCTCTCGGCGACTTCCGGCCGCTCGGTCTTCTAATTTCGCAGGCGGTAATCCGCCGCCATTAATTGCAGTCGAGGTGTCGGGGGAGGAGAGACCCGCAAAGTCGTAATTCCGGTTTTCCAGCGTGGCTCAAGTGTCACCGCCTCTCGGAGACGCGGTCTTTCGGCGTCGAAAAGTTTCCCGTGGATCGGTAATCCGACTGTCGTATCCATATCTCGATAATTCCCCGAGGATCGATCGTCGGGGTTGGAAGTTTCGAGCGGGCAGCCCTGGCTCGGCGAATTATTAATCGCCGACCTCCCTGAAACCGCCCCCGCTCTCTCTCTCTCTCTCTTCCTCTCTCTACAACGCCCTATCCGTCGTGTCCCGTGCAATTAGCGTGAGCTAGGAATTTCATTTTGTTCCGGACAACTCTCTCTCCTCTCGCAGCCCTTTCTCGCGTCCTGTCCACCCCGATTAACGGGCTGATCCGATATGTGCTCGATGACAGCGAAGAAACGAAGGACGAGCGACGGATGTTCATCGACTCGATTCCGAACGCGTAATCCGACGACACTGTGATCCTCTTTTCGAATCGCAAAGCTTCACCAACTTCCGCGACGAAAGCTGTTGGATCCTTCACTGCGGCCAACATTCTTTTTTATTGGGCAAAGGTTCCTTTGACGTTGTGGATAAGAATCGAGGGATTTGCAGCTATAAGCCGCAGAGATAAATATATACTTTCTGTTTGTATAACCTGGTTTGTTGAGAAGATGTTCAATTCAAATCGAAACAATAGGTAAAATACAATGTCTGTAATTGTACTGCACTAAAATCACTTCTTATTTTGATTCAGATTATCTTCAAGACTAGAATGTGTAGTCAGTAATTCTGAATAAACAAGCAGGTCTCGAATCAATTTTTACACCCACCACCTGCTGGAAACTTGTAAAATGTATTTCTCGAAACCACTTACTCCAAATTGACAGGCACGATGGTGAAAAAGTTGTTCGTCAACTGGAATGTCCGATGCATACAACTAAACAATAGCTTGCTCTCGTTGACGAACGTAAAACATTTATAAAAAAATCAGATCCAACAATCTTCTTGCGCAAACAGCTCGAAAATGTCTGTGCAGAATCGTAAATTTTCATTCGTCTCAAATATCAATCTAAATAACCAAACAATGAAGTGAAAAAGACATTTTTAACATATTACGAGATTTTTCATTTTTTCTCTTCGTACTTGTTATTGAGCCTGCGACTACCAGATGGTTTTGACTTGCCGCATGTGACGGTTTACTATAATGAAATCGGTTCTTACCGCTGCAACATGAATAAAGATGCGTCTACTCTTCTGTAGTAGGGATAGTTTACGCTTTCAAGCAGAGTGGCTCTGTCGAGTATTCGCTGTGCTATTCTGTACATCAAATAAGCAAAAGATTCGTAAACAATCTTGACAATTATAAAAACCAGACAACAGTAGCAATTTTTTAGTATTACATTGGCTTAGCTATAAAGCCTTATCGTTTTCCTTCTCAGCGTATCATCGGGTACAAAAATAAATATTATAAATAACTAGATATCGCTTCGAAAGGTGATAGACTAATAATGTATCTTAATCCAAGTAAAATTTGTCTTTAAATTTAACACTTTGTGTACCGGTAGTCTATTTTAAGACACTTCCTCGTCCCTGGATAATATCAAAGAGGAGCTAAATCGATTTTTAACTTAATTACTCTGAATAAAATCATTAGATAACATTAATGAGTGTAAGCAATCCTTGGAAGTGTTACAACATGCAATAAAATTGCTACGAGTCAGAAATTCCGAACAAGGTCAAACAAAGTGAAACAGCAAGTTTTACCAGCTGCCCCAATAATTAAATGGACCCAGTGATAAGTTCGAATAGCAGTCTAGAAATCTGTGTCGGTACAGCTGGGAAGTTGGTAAATATAGAGAATTGCTGTACTTGTAAAGAATTTACTCAAAATTCTTCAGCTGTGAATCCGAAATTTCGAACAAAGTCGAACAAAGTGGAACAGGCGAAGCTTTTTAGTCGCCCCAATAATTAAGTGACGAGTTCGAGCAACACGATATCGAAATCTGTGTCAGTAGAAAAAGTTAGTAAGTACAGGGCGTTTCTGCGAAGATAGTCTCTCAGGGAAGTGGAAAGTCTCGTTCACAGTCGGACTGGAGAATTTTTGATATTCGAGGGAAAGTTTCTCGGCACAGCCGTGGCTCCTGTTCTCCTCGCGAAAGACATAACGATCTTGAATCGGTGTCATTTATGGCCGTGGATGCGATCCACATAAATTTCTATCGGTCACGTAATTCAAACGCCCCTTAAATTTTATTCGCCCTGGAGTTTCTGTGTCGAGTATAAATTTTTATTCGAGTAATCATACATTAACGGGAGCACGCTTATTCAACTAACGTTATTTCGACGGTGAAAATAAATCAAGTATTGTTTTTAAGCAAACGGGAAACTCTGCGGAAGATTTGTTGTTATCGCGACGCGAATGTTCATGTAAACATTTCGTATTTTATTTAGGACGTTCCCGATGTATTATTTACATTATACGCTAAACCCTTGACTGGTGATGCGGGATGAACGAGTACATAAAACAATAAATACGTTAGCAGAATAATATGATCGTGTCATTTTTAATTAACTAAAATAATTAAAACGAGAAATTTTCATTCTGCATAAAGGTATAGAGGCTAATTATAACGTTAGCAAGAAAATATTACTGTCCAGTTATTTATTATTACGTATAAAATAATTTATACATGGAGCACATTTAACACATTACCGACCGGTGATTATTGCATAATTTCGAAATATCTATGGTACACGGCTAAACACTTTTTAATGGAACCTTCAACAGCAATTTTCATTGTGAACTAACAAGTCACCCTCAATAACGTCATCTAATACTTTCATTTCAGATGGCAATGTGAAATAAAATTTCTATGCTTTCTTTTGGTACAGCACAATTCGGTAGGTAAAGTGTTAAGATGACGTCACTATGACGTCACTAGTCAAGGATTAAATTGAGTCAATGAATTTTGTTAGGAAGTGTTATCTTCTTGATTTTGTATTAGGAAGACGTTTCAGTTTCGACGAGCGAACAGGTCTTGCGTGCGGCTGATACCGTGTCCGACCATTGCTCGCCTTTTCTACTTACAATGAACGCGGAGATACGGCACTGCTGCTCCACATCCTATTCTCCTCGAATTATCAGTTTTCATAGAAGCATGCGAGTGGCAATTTTTCTAAATACTAAGCGACGTAGTTTATTGCAAATGATCATATTTAATTTTATGGAATCGGAGATCACGCCAAAATCATTTCATCAACAACTTTCGAAAAACATACGTTTACAAGGGGTGTAAATTTTTATATTTTTCTTTAATATACTTGTTACTTGTATATACTTGGACGATAGAAGGCTGGATGAAAGACAACACTTATAAAGAAAATCAAATCTGGGGATCAAAGGATTTTCAGGATTTTAAAAAGGACTCAACCCTGTCAAAGGCAACATCTAAAATCTCCAAAAAAAATAGAATTAGCAAGAAACAAAACAAGGATAGATTCAGAGCGAGACTTCTAGAAGATATAAATGATTCTGAAAATAAACAACGATTATACCTAAATTAAGATCACGATCACAATAAATAATTAGGATTGAATAGAACGGTCACAGATGGAAATTTTGATCTCGCTGGGAAACTATCGATTATAATAACAGTTTCGATAAAGGTTCTTAAATTAAGATCACCCTATCTTATTAAAGTCTGGTAATACACTGGGACTCTTGGATATGTAACACGCTTGTATAATCATATATTTTACGATTTTTACAGAGCTTTTAATTAATTTCTCATTAAACCAATGGTTAACTGTTTCGACTTGCTCCATTTCCGCGTAGAATGGCTCATGTCTAAGTGGCTGCCTTTAGGTAGATCCTAAACCCTGTCCTGTACAGGAACGCTGATTGTTTCCCAACAGTCGCGACTATGCGTAGTATAATTACCCCGGCTGAACCGCGTGTTTGGTAATTTGCGTCCGTTCCGATTCCCTTTGGCGAAAGCGAGAGAACCGTATACGGTTACAGGGATCAACCAAAGGGTCGCACTTGAAACGTAGAACAGGGGAACTTGGAAATTGGAAATTCTCACATCGCCGTGGACCCGGTATTATTGGGTTTCGCGTCATTTGCGGCTTCAGAACGGAGGATGTTACAAATTGAGTTGTCCGGCGTAATTCCCGACGCGGCAGGACCGAAAAAGCCCGCTAAATGTCTGCGGAACGACGGAACAAAAGCAACCCCGCTGCCTTTCGGGGCCAGATTAATGTTATTATTCCATTACTTTCGTCGTCGTGGCGACTCGTTCCCGTGGAAACTGCCTTTCGGTTCACCGGCCGATTTCCCCGCTGGTTTCCTTTGTGCGCCGGCGCGAACGATTATAACTCCGCTTAATGGGCTCCCCGTCGAATTATTTCGCGCAGCTACGTTTTTCACAAAACCATTAATACAACCGTCCGTACAAATAATTCGGAAACATCGGTTTAATTGCCTTGACCTCGTGCTGCACGGCTACGTTGATTGCGTTCTGACGAATTCGTTGCTACGAAGCGACGAATGAACGGGTTCCTTTCTTTAGAAGTAACTGGAGTTTGCTGAAACACTTTGATTGTACGAACCAGGCATTGTTAAGGTTGTAAGTTCTTCTTTTGTGGAAATTTGCAAACGGAAATTTGACTGTTCTGATACATTTCCAGCAACCCTTTACAGTGGAAGCGGTTTTAACTATTTCGTAGCGCTTATAAAATTTATCAGAGAAAATTGAGAATTCGAATTCGATTCTGTCAAAGACAAAGTTCTACTCTGTGCCCATTTTTCTCGTTTCTATGAAATAATACGAGCGCAAACGGTCGTGGAAGAAGGTTACTCACTTTGAGGGTATAGTGTGCATTATCCCTCTCCAATAATCACGCTTCGTCGATCCCCTTACGTCATCTCCGCCGCATTATGGGGCTTTCATTCAATCTCGTTCCTTCATCGCTATTTTTCTTTTCCTCTGTCATCAAGACGGAGACGCCAGCCGGTAAAACGATCGCTGGATCTTATCCGTGGGATGTCTTACAATTATTACTAAATGGTTCTTGCACCAGATTCCAGAGCTTTCAGGTTAACGCTGTTAAAATGTTTCACCCCGTAGGACATACGATTTTTTGAAACCTCTCTTATTTTGATACTCCAACAAAACAATACTGACCAATAATTTTCCTTGTGTTTACAGAATAGCGGAGTGAAAGAATCGCCCGAAGACTCAAGCGAAACATCAAGGAATTGATCGATACCTCTATACTCCGAACCGTAGAACCAACCCCCTTGACCTGCCACACCAACGAGGTTCATCCACCTAGCCATCACTTTAACGCACACCTGAATCTTCAAAACCAGTGTTCGATCGGGGAGATCTCGCTGATGCTTCCCTCAAACTCAGCGGCTCGAGTGGATCGGCGCTCGTGTATCGTCGCGGGTAGACCGAGTGCTGAGGCTGCAGGGTCCGAGGACTTCAGGAACGCAGGCGCCCGAGGATGGAACTGAGAGTCCTGCGGATCATCAGCGTGTTACCGGGGAATTTGTCCGAATTCACGGCGAATCCTATAAACTTGTATCAAGGTGGCTTGCCGTGGGTTCCGAAGCAGGTGGGTGAAGCGGAGCAACGTGGAAAGGAGAACGGTGACCAGGCGAGTACATCTGATCGTTGGGGTGCGAAAGCTGCGAGAAGAGAGGACAAGATAGAGCGTTCGAGGTTCGAGCAAGATTTCCGGGTTCTCCAAGTGAGAGAAGAGACTCGCCGGGGTGAATCGCTGCTGGAGGATCGGGATCGTGAAGAGAGAGGGGAAGAGAGAGGAGAGAGGGAAAAGGATCGTCCCTTAGCAGGAGGGCCCCACAGATGCGGGGCCCGGAGGGGCAAGTCCGCGGCGGCGTGACGCGATGCGGACGTCCTCCTCCTCGCCTGCGAGGAAGAGGAAGAGGAAAGACCTCTCGCCTCTTGATCTCACCTGCGGAAGCCTGTCTGACCTGGACCGTAGCTCCAGTGGACCTGTCGTGCACGATGCTGACCAGCGTCGGTGCTTTTTGTGGGGGTGTGCTCGAAGAGCTTGTTCGAAGCCGGATGACGTCGTCCTCGAGAACGAGAAAACGTCGTTCAGGTTTCGCGAAAGAGGACAGCAACGTCGTAGATGCGTCGGAGGGGAACCCAGACAACGGGACAGCTCGAAAAAGTGTCTGGTCAAGGTCCTCGTGTTCCTCGCGATTCTGTGCGGACTTTACTGCCCCGGGAAGGCGGAGGCGCTCGCCGGAAGCCAGAAGTACAGCACCAGAACGGTCCGGACCAGATACGGCATACTGCGCGGCGTCGAAGCCAGGTCATCGACGTCCGTTGAGACTTATTACGGTGTCCCATACGCGACGCCGCCCGTCGGCGCCCTACGGTACATGCCGCCGGTCACGCCAACACCATGGCGAGGTATCAAACTGGCGGACACCATGCCGCCAGCCTGCCCCCAGAAACCACCGGAGCCGGACGCCACTCTGCCGAGGAACAGACGCACCTACCTCGAGAGGCTAGCCCCGATGCTGGCCAACCAGAGTGAAGACTGCCTGTACTTGAACCTCTACGTGCCGAAACCTCCTCATGGTGAGCCACTGAAACTGTTTTTGTACTTTGTTCACTTTCGGGAATCGTTTGTATGATCTCCGAGATCGAATTTTGTGTGGATGATGTCTGGGGTTGGTTTCCTTCGAAAAATTGGTTGGGATATGTCTGGGGTCGATTTTCTTTGAGTGAACTAGTGAAAACGCCTAGATATTGACTAGGTCATCGACTGCCATGCCTAATCTCATTAGGGTCAGTGACCGCAATATTTTTCTTGTGGCTAAGATCAGTGACCGTCATATTCCTTTCTACTACGGTCAGTGACCACAGTGCCCTTTTGATCACAATCAGCTCCTATCTAATTTCGAGTTTTCATCCTTTGCAAGTGGACGAAGGCAAAAAAAATATATGTGTCAAATTTTATTCTGCGAACTACATATTGTTTTATTATGTTCCCTTGTAAGATTAGTTTATAGAACCACTCTATAAAATCTTTCTCACGCTTAGTACAACCGCCTCTATTATTCCACTGATTATGTATTTACACATTCAAGCCCGTCGACGTAACTGTTGCGTCATTTAATATTGCTACCCAGGAAACGCAACGTCATAAACTCAGAGGAGATTTACTCGTCGGTTCACGGCTTGCAACAAAGATTACTTTATTAGTGATTCCCTAATAATAAGGTCTTTAAAGCATTGTATAACTGTTCACTTTTGCAAAAGATGCTTACCTTGCTCTAAGAATTATTCCGTTATTGTTGCTTTCACTATAATTAGAAAAACCATTAATAGTGGTTATCCAGAAGTTGCAATTCCTAAATACAAATTAACAGACACTGAAAGCGAATGAAAAATGCTCGAAACTTTGCGAACATACTGATAATGTGGAAAGTTTGAAGCAAATCGGTCTTTAGTAGCTTCGGATGTATTTTGAATAAGCTGCCGCGGTAAAGCTCGCTAGCGTATACGAGTTTATGGCGAACGTAGGCGGTAGATAATCAGGTTTGGACGCACGATTGCGAACAAGGTTTGTCGCTTTCACCTAATTCCCGATTCACGTTGCCTTGCGTATCGATCTATCGTAGGCGAACCGCTAGAAAAGTTCTAATAAATCGTTTCGAATGAGATCATGGGAAATGCGGAAACCCTTGAGACACGAAGCGAAACGAGATATTATTGAATTGCAAATTTCGAGACGGTGCACGCATCTTTTCGCTATTGAATATTTCATCAATATGCTAACGAAGTATACGCAAGTAAAGCAGCAATATTATTTTTGGCAACACTGGCTCGAAGATTGATTAAATCATGGTTCTCTGACCCCTTTTCACGCACAACCCTCTTCCCGAAGTTTTTAGCGAAATTCTAGCTTGATTAATATTTTATTCAACGTTTGCATATAAATAGAATATTAAAGATTACGTACTGCTATGTTAAGAAAAATAATATCAAGTTCGGTACCCAATCTATTTATCCTATAAAAGACAATGCATAAAATATCCTTTGAGTTAAATTTTTCATGTATGCGTATAGGTGTGCTGTTTACCGTGCCTCTATTGGACAAAGTTCTATTGAAAATAAATAATTAGGATTGGATAGAACGGTCACAGATTGAAATTTTGATCCCGTTGGGAAAGTATCGATTATAATAACAGTTTCGATAAAGGTTCTATTGAAAATAAGTAATTAGGATCACACACACACAGTTGGGATTGAATAGAACAGCTGGAGAGTGAAATGTTGATCTTTTCGGTAAACTATCTATTGAATAGCAGCTTCGATAACAAAGTAATTTCGAAACAACGGGGTTCGGTAGCACCGAGCGATTTAACATTTTCCCTGCACTCCGAGGTGAGTGTTAATGCCGTGCGAACAAGAGGTTAACGCAGAAACATTTATCAGCGATAAACTTGCACGGTAAATAGCGGATACACGCCTCCCGGTTTGCACAATGTAGCACGGTGGTCGAAGTGCCTCTTCGCACGCGAGTCGTGAGGCGGAATTTTATGAATAAGAGATCGCTCTCCGGCGTGCTGGGATTAGGATTCCTTTCGTTGATCGCGCGTCGTTCAATCTGACGAATTGAAACGACTCGTCGAAACTGAATCGACCACTGGCATTAGGAGTCTCACAGATGTCAACATTTAGTTTCGCGATTCGGACAACCGGTCGGGGAAAAAAAGCTCGTTCCATCGCACAGTGGATTTGCGAAATTGGATGGACCGACGTTCAATTTGACACGGAGATTAGAGGAAAATGGAAAACGAGACGAAACGAGGTGACGGGAATTGCTCTCGACAAAACGCTCGCTGATTCTAGCTTCTGTTTGTGTTCGCTCGCAAGTTGATTCTTCTACTCTTAAACACATAACTTAACGGGATGGATTCAATCCCGCTTGGAAAACAATCTGTTCTCTTTCCAAACAGTTTCGAAGTTTCTAATCTGTTCGACGAGATAAACAGTCCCGAGATTGAAAATTTACGTGACTGGCTGAGCCTCTTTCCGAATAATGTCAGAATCCTGAATACTTGAAACAAGATCTGTTGATAAAATTTTGACTTTAAAAGGTTCAAGCATTAAATTAAACGTAGACGTACGATAAATATAAATTTTGAGAAACGTTCTTGTTATTTTTGGAAAGTAACGTGAAATAGTGACTTTTAGGGCACAGTAGATTTATTGTTAATGCCGCATTTCCAATGGAATCGTCCGATGTTTGCGTTCGAAGGTCTCACGCTCGACTACACACGCTGGCCACCGAGTTTTATAATATTATGCACGCGATCCGAATAACATGGTCGAGTTCACTGGTCGAGGAAAACCTCGCGGGATTATTTTGCACAGCCGATTGAAATCGATACGCTGGAAATATGTTTAATCGGTTCCCTGTTCATCGGTGCGGGCGCATCAATGATACCACGGTGGTAAGCAAATTTTTCAATCAGCGGCCCTGTTCGAGACACCGAATTTTTGCATAGTCGGCCAAAAGCGCTTCCGCTGCCAATCAAGTGCTTTCGGCAAGGTGCCTGCTGATGGAAATTGCACTGCTGGCGGTTCCATTCTCCCCAGTTTTCCATTCTTACGCCCAAATCGATAGAGAAATTGTGATTTTTTTCACGCTGTCCTGCAGTTCATTGCCCTGGAAATTTGTCCGAAAACTTTAGTCTCTCCAGAAAAAAGCTTCAATCTCTCAGGTTCAAATTAGTGTACAACCCTTTGTTACTCCTAAATTTTTTGACGGATTTTTAGAAAACATTCAGATTTCATATGAGACACAATCGTTTATTTTCAACTATTTTTCATTTGTTATAGTGACTTGTTCTTCGAACAGTGATCATTAGTCTGCGGATGTTAATGCAATTTTTAATTTTTGTAGACGAATTAGAAGAAAGTGGTGGTAGTGTCTGTGCTTCTAAAATAAATAAAAATTATATTCTAGCATCGTTTAAAAATTTTCAGAAGCCATAAATGCATAAAGATCCGCAGTCTAGTGGCCATCTGAAAATGTCTAGTCTGACTATAATATCCATAGTTGTTTTATTGAAGAGGTTCACGGACGTCCATAAAATCTTGGCGTTTTCCATCGGAATTTTCGCATTCGGAGCGTTCGTTTTACCAGTAGGATGTCTGAGAGCCCGATTTGGTCGGGTAAACCAGTACGAACGAGGTTCGATCAGCTCAGGATCTAGACAAAACATTCGCGAGGATCGGGAAAGGGGTTGTGGGGACTATCAGAAATATATTTGGTGGCAAGGTCTCCTAGCACCGATTGTGGAGCTCTTGATTTCCACCCGCTGTCTCGCCGTCTCGTCGGTTTCTTTTCTTTCTTCTCCTCTCTCCCTCTCTCGCTCGTTCTCTCTCCCATTTTTGCGTTCTGATTCCCTCGTATATACGATGGGGACGCTTGAGTGAAAAGAGGATCGAGTGAATGAAAGAAAACGGAAGAAAGGAGAGGCACGCCTCCCACAAAAGAATGCCATCGATCGGCCCGTCGTCGCGACGTTTTTCTGATTGCTAGCCAAGTGAAACGAGGGGACCGCACGAAAATCTAGACATCCAGACTGTGCTCGCATGATGGGACACTTTGCATATTTCCACAATTCGAATGATGAAAATACACGCTTTTGCGGTCGGCGAATGGCTTCGTCTTAACCCTCTCGGCCCTGATAAGACATGTACACGTTCGAACTTATCTAGACATGTAGCAAATTCATAGCAATTCGAATATCGAAATCATATCTTTCGTAAACGTCCTTTACAGTAAACCTACCGAGCACTAAAAGTGATTAGAATGTTTTAGCTTAGAAAAATGACAATTTTTATTACAATATAAATTGGATAAAGAAATTTATCGAATCAATTTACATGTAAGCAACTTCATCTTCAATAATTGTAAGCTGAAAAATATAAAATCGGTCATTTTACCCGCAATGGTTGGTTTGGTGTTTATCGTGTACTTCTTTTGGACGTGTTTAATTCAAATGTGAAAAAGGATTTGTGAAAAACGTGGAATACATATATGAACAATCTGGGAGGTCATTTACCCAAAGAGGATATTACTCGATCATTTCGGTACCACAGAACGTGATTTCACAAAAACCCCGGAAGCATAATGCGTTTTATGCTTCCAGGACGCCTGTAACATCCGTGCGCATCACCCCGATGGGAATTTTAAAAAATCTCACGGTGATTTACAATTTGCCGGATCCGAAACGGGGCCAGAGTTCATAAATCTCTATTTTATTACTGTTTGAAAATCGGAATAGCGCATTATTCGTGCGAAATGAAATTGGCCGAGGTCCAATATTTGGTCGTGCGGCAGTCGCGCAACGTCGGGAGAGGTGAAAAGGAAAACGAGCGTGATATCGCGAAAAATAATGCATATTCCGCGGGCCGCGGGAAAGCCGAAATAACGCATTATCGGAGTCCATCGAAGAAAGGATCTTTGGCGTGTAGGGCCGATCGTGAGAATTTATTCGGCGAACGCAAAAGCCAATTCGACGTGTCGTTTTATGCGGACGGAGGTGATTTAAAAGTTTCAATGACGGGGTCAGATTGAAACTTTTCATATTATCGCAAACGCTTTCAGCGGGCGTTTGAAATAACGGCGGTGCAGTCGAGGTAAAATGCAGTTAGGACATACTTTCACGATCAATCTCGGCAACAAGATTAAACGTTCCGATACGGTGAAGAATGTTTATAAATGTTTACGGTTCCATTGATTCGAGACCGTTCGAGATTTGAAAGTTTTCCCGGGCGAAACGAAGCGCATTCGGAGCAACGACGTCGGATCAGCACGTTCGTGGCAATCTCCAGCTCTTTTCATTGCATACGATCTTACCTACTCGCATTACCGATGCATCGGAGCGTCTTGCAGCGATGCAACTGCCGCACTGCAGACTATGCACGACCCACACGTGCGATTCGATGGTGGAAGTCTGGTTTGTCGAAGCGGATACGCTGCTGTTGGTGCAGAAATAAATTTGATTATCGTTTGAAATATTCATTCGTCCAAAAATCGTGCATCCTTTAATCCTGGGAACACTGTTCGCGTGTTTTAACAACGTTGCAACATGTTAAAATATATTACGCGTGTTTTGACTGATGATTTTATTTTTAATATCTTTCGACAAAATTCATAAACAAAGAAGGGAATAATCCTAAGTAATAATCCTCTGCCATTCGAGAGTTTTATAGAAGCACATATAGTCAACGATTTTATAATCGATCGATTGAAATGGAAAGAACATATTTATAGTACAAGCCAATAATTATTTTAGATTGATCAATATGAGGACTGTTTAGGAAATGATCTCGGAAAATATTATTTTTTATTTGAAACCGTATTTTATCCAGCAGTGGTCCTCTTCCAGGTCGTCTGGGCGTAAGAGGCTTACCTCATTCCCCATCCCCTATGTCCCGTGTCCGGTTTCCCCGATATAGCCATGAAAAAACCAGTCAGCTGGAGAGATTCCGGTCCGCGCTTCCGCCCGAGATGGTTTCCTTCCTCCTTTCGTCTGGCATTCGCGACCGAGACGGGGATATTTAAATGAGATTCCACTCGGCGAAACGTATTTGACTTAATGCTCGTGGATATCTTCTCTTTTTGCCGGCTGGGACAGCCGTGACACCGTGGTAAATGGTTTTCGGAACGCGATTTAATGACGATAATTAACGCCGACGTTTCTCGCCTATTGTTGACCACGCCTGTTGCCCGATTGTAATTACTTTCGGAGACGCGCTCGCCGAGACGCTCCAGCACGTTGTAACCATTTTTCGACTCGGAATGGACCACTTGTGGGTGCAATTAAATGCGTAGAATGCGAAATGATGTATATTAACATTCTGCTAAATGATTTGTGAACCTCTAGTTCTTCTTATATTAGGTTGTAAACATATTCTGAATAAATTTCTTTATTCAACGATAAAGCATCAGATGTAGTAGAATACTGTGTTCATGTCTCAGCTGTTTCTCTCTAAAACAAATTACACCGGGTTCTAAATTCGATGACGACCCCTCGCAGGTGCAATCAGAACCATGCCGAGCCCAGTAGAACCCAAGCCAAACAATTCTAAATTAACATCCCAACTGTTTCGTTCGAAGACAGACCCAATTTCGAACGTAACATTGCTTGATGACCATTTGCAGCTGCAGCTAGATGCATCTCAAACAAGCCGGAACACGTCCTAAACAATTACAAATTAACACCACCAACTGTCGCATCTGAAGGTACACGAAGTCATGTTCTAAATACGATGACGGCCACTAGGAGGAGCACTCTAACGCACGTCAAACACAGAATCAATACCAAAACTGTTTCGAAATCTGGATGATTCGCCCGAGTACCGGGGTTATCCATTATCAAACACGCGCATCCCTAAAGTTGACTGTTTTGCGATCGAGGGGACAATCATAGGGGACCGATAGCGTGACCGCGGCATGATTCGAGCCGTTCACTTTTCCATTTGTTATGGAACGATTCATAGAAACCGCGGTAACGAGCAGAGAAGCAGGCTCGGCGGCAAGGGCATTAATCGACACGGTCGAACGCATTACCGCTAATGTCGCGGATTACGTAATTTCCCATGTCCCTGTGGCAATGTGTTAATCGCTTTGGCGGACGAGATATTCAATATTTCATGAAAATCACTGTGACGCGTAATGCACCGCGTTTCGGTTTCCGGCGCGATCATGCACGCGATATTCGGCCGAGGCTGTTCGCGGCTCACCGAGATCTTTCATCGTTACCGAAACGATTATTCGTGTTCCGCGAGACGGAAAAGCGACGGAAATAAGGAGGTCTGTTCGAGTGGCTCAGCAATTTCGTTGGTAGCGAGAACGGCTGTGCAACCCGGGATAGACGGGGAACGTCAGGGCAGCCGCTGATGTGTTCTAATTGAACGTCCTAATTAAATCATCCTCGTGGATTGGGTTCACGGCCCGTGTTCCTCGGAATTAGGTAAAGAGGATTTCGAAGTGTAAGTAGAACGTGTCAGCGCTAAAACGTCGTCAATTTATTACCTTTCCCTTACGGTGGATGGCTTCCGTGTTGATGCAACGCTGCGCTCTCGTTCTACCTGCTAAGAAAAATTAGATTAGGCTTAGTGTCTTCTTTATCCCGCTATGCTACTCGATCGCGATTCCCACATTTCTTCGCGTAAACTAAGGAGGGAACGATGCGAGTATTGTTGCAGTTGTATTGTAATGTCTTCATACTAATAGGACTAAACTTTGCTTATAATCTTCTAAAGAACAGGATTTGTCTGTTCGAATACTGGTGTCAGAAATGGTACCTATAAGCACAGTAGTAAAATATCTGACATGATTCGAAAAAATTTGAAAATGATGCACGTGGTGTTAGACTTATACAACACATGCTAACAAAGCGTCCAATCGCGTGAGACATCGATCCCTGACTTATTAGCATGTCGATGGCCGAGGTCGATAAAACGGTGCGAAACAAAACGATCATAAATAGGAGATGTTGGAGATCATGAGCCCACTTTACGTAAAAGCATCGATAAAAGTTACTGCGATTGCAGAGGCTTCCTCTCTCTCTCTTTCATACTTTTATAATCCTATTTCTTGTCAACCAGGCTACGCGAGCAGCGATATAAATTCATAAATTCCAGCGACGCTCGAACTCGAGTAGCTACTTTCGAATGATACCCAGAAACCATAACCGTCTATCACCGCGTGCACTTATGCGCGTAATGTATCATACGTGACGCAGCTATCTCGGAACTTTTCATTGTCCATTGCTCTGGCTGACTTCGTTTCCGTGGGGTACGCCGCTGCCGATAAAAGTTAGTGGAAACACGAGCGCAATAATGGCGCAGATAAACTGCTCGCAAATAATACCAGCAGCGTTAATAAATAATGCGGAGCGTCGGTGGCGCGAGCGGATTGCACTACGACCGTTACGGCCGCCATTTCTGGATGGTAGTGTTATTGCCCAGCATTTAGATAGTTCGAATTTACGAAGTCGTGGCTGCACCGTATTCCTCGACAAAAATTAAAGAAATTGGTTCCCAGACCATTCCTTTTCATGTTTCATTCTTCTTGTCATGTATCGGTCGTTTATTTTGGCCAGCTCATTCTGTGTGGTACCATTTAGAACACGTTTGGGACTGAACCCATCGTTCATTAAGTTCATTTTGAAATTTGTTGAATGTTTTTACTGTTTTGCATTCGATCTATTAATTTTTGTTATAAATACATAAAATCCGATGTCTTTTATGCATCAAGCTGCGTCTGTCTATATAATTTCGTCGGAAGAGTATCATCTCCAGTTTCTCAGTGTCCCCTCTTCTGCTATAGTTATCTCGAGCGGCGGTATTCTAGAGCACGGGCTTATCGTTGGGAAATCTTGCACGGACGCGAGGCCAATTATGCGATTCGAGATAACAATGGGAACAAGCGGCGATTCGTAGAAACACGCGCGCGAGACGATGCCCGTTCGTAAAACTGCAGTAAGACTGCCGTAACAAGACAACAATCGTGACGATTATTCTGAAGATCGTTTGGCATGGCTCGCCTAATCCTTAGGGGCATTATTTGGCATCAGTAAGCGTGCCGTAGTTTCAGCCCCGGGAAGTTAGTTCACCGAAGTTTCGGTCACTGGAGAATTAACTTTTTGCTGTGTCCGGATTACCATTTCTCCGTTGTGCTTCGCGATGCGCTCCCAGATATCCGGTATCTGTCTCGCGAAAACAAAATTAACACTACCCTGCGCTGCGTACCATTCGAAATCCACGGGAATGAACACGGCTTTTTGGTTAAGACCGTAACGCATGGTTGTCGGGGAATTTATTACATTGTTTGCTTCTTTCGCTAAAGGCGAACCTTCTGTTCAACACTGCAACTAACGCGCACTGTACATGCTGGATATATGAATATTGACTTATTTCGGAAATTTTTCCGTTCTAAAACTGCAATATCTTTTCAACCAAACATTCACGCGCCCTTTTATCGATGTTTGAACTACATTCACAAATTTTTCAATGAAATAGAAATTAAAATTGAGTTTGATACGAGCGAATATGTACGCGCACATTTGTCAAGTAACAGGCAGTTTACTGTCGTTTTACAATCGAAAGTATCAAAGTTAGGCGAATAAAATATTGCAACTATGAAGCGTGATACTAAAGCTTTATGTTACTGTAAAAATTCATTGGCATAACTTCGCCGATCAGTCGTCAGATTTCCATTTTAGTTGGTGCTCTTCCAGTCCCGTCGGAGTGTCACAGCCGTTAAACGCAAATGGCTGGAATTGAAAGGGTTAATTCGCAGTTATGATTCATGGGATCAGTCTACCATAAACCGACTTCATATTCGAGACGGTTGGCAAGAGATAATGTTGGATTCTGAAGGTAGGAGTATAAGGCCTCGTGACGGATCGCATTCGGTGCAACGCAGTAGGGAGTTGCTCGGAGTGCATTAACAGCTTTCAGGAAGCATTCGTCATTTTACGGTGGAATAATTCGCTGTTTGATGGGAGTAGAACGTCTGCATGATTTATCTGCGCTAATTCATCTTCAAAAATAACGGTTTAGAACATTTATTGCAGATTTGATTTGTTCTAGCAAAAAGTTTAAGAAAAGTCACCCTACAACAGCCTGTATAACTTTTTAATCTCTAGTGTTTAAATCTATATATTTTTCAGTGAAAAAATTGTCAAATGCACAGAACTTAGTGAAATTATGAAATTTCAATTAGTCCACTAACTCTTCAAAATAAAATTTTTTACTGGAAGAATTACTTTCTACGAAGTGGCCATGACTGCAAAGGGCTCGGTATTAAATTGCATTATTGAAAACGGGAATTAGGTTGTTTTAATGCAAAGCAGCATGGTCGTAGCAATGTTTCAGGCATGTCCACTCGGACGGACATAGCGCACGTCCACGTGTACGTGGCAAAGGGCACATTATCGCAGAAAGTTGGCTGGAAACGAGTAATTAAAAGTGATAACGCTTTGTGCGCGCTGCCCCGTGCTCCAAATAACGTCCTTTTTATTACGAGGAATTAACTGACGGCATAGCGCCGTTGCAGCCCGGTAAAGTGAAACCGCGGTGCATTTGAGCTGCGAGCTTTATTCGTTTATTGCGAAAAGGCGAGAGCGCAGATGTCTGAAAATTTGCAAATTCGGGGTGTAACGGTCACGGTGTTACAGCGTTTCGGAAACTTTCCGATTCGCTCGCGACAAACAAGCACGAACCCTTTGGTCCCTCAAGGCACGAAAGTATCATTGTAAAAAATCCAGAATCCATTATTAAAAATTTTGGGTATGATGTATACACCCTTGATAAAAATGTTGTAGATATAATCGTTTCCATTTTGTATTAATTACTTGGATATCGTCACAAAGTGAAGATGTTTGTTGTAAAGGCATTAGTTTTACATAATCGTGTAGATGAAACTTAAATTGTTACCTGCGAGTCGTCTCCACCAGGTTTTTCTCCCGACACGATTTTCTTTTGTTTCCGCGTGGCGTAGAATTTTTAATTGAATTCCGTATCGCCGGTGGAAAAAGCTGCAGGGCAGATATGCGAGTCACGGCAATTTTCTTGAGCTAATTTTTGCTTCGCGAGAGAAACACAGGCGACGCTTTCCGAGCGTTATTACTGTAACTGGCCTATTATTAAGTGCAGAGTTTTCGTATATTCGAGGGGAGCAGGATAATTAGCCGGGATCGCGAAAGCTCTTCTCGTTAAGGGGAGATTCTCGTTTCAAAAGTTTCAAAGAATCAATTTTGTAATACTATGAAATTATAAAAACTTCGCGTAAACGAGTTTCTAAAATGGCGTGCAGGGTGGCTTAGAAATAAATGAATAAATACAACAACAAAAAAATATTATTTTGTACTTCCAGAATGTCTGAATAAACGTCGCTTTTCTTTGCAGCTGTAAAATGAAAATGGTGCACAGTCTAATATTCAGGCTCTCTTCGAAACTTTTTTAAAGAAATCAGAAAATCATTTTGTTTCATCATATTTGTTATTATCTGGAGTACATAATATATCTTTTTCTAACCAAAATACAAATTGCGCTTCAGGAGAGCGCAATTTAAACAAATCGATCTCGAGATCAAAGTTCGAGACCAGAGTATCGCCTTGAATCCTCGCAGACCGTTACGAATCGAGTTTCTCTCGAGATGTATCGAAGATCAAAATTGTTCGACTTGGAGTTGCATCCGTGTGTCCCGGAGGTCAAACAAATCGCAGGAGCGCGCCGCAACCGCGGAATAAATTACCGACTTCGAGCGCAATGCTCTTCTAAGTGTAGTCTCCCCGGTACTTTTATCCGCGAGAATCCTTGTCAAACTGGGACCATAATCCCATATCTCCTGGCCGACTTTACACGACCGTAACACGACTTATAAAACACGGAGCAGTGCGCCGGTGCTTCAACTTTATCGTTTCCGGAAGTTGAGAACAGTCCTGGTACTCATCACGGAGGAATTGTAAAATTCCAGTCGACGGTGAAATTCTTTAATCCTGCCTGCTTTACTGCGCAGAGTAGTATTACGCATTCGTCCCCATTACGCCAACTTGTGCATTTTGTTGCCTGAGTTTATTTTAGACAGCCTTGATTTGTTTCTGTGAAGTGTGTTGAATGCATTTAATCACGACCGGCAGGTAAAGGGCCTAGCCGATTAAGTTAGTCAAAATGAGATCGAACCTATGCGCCGAAATCATTAAAAAGTTTATTCAGTAATTTACGATCGACAAAGAAGAATTTCTAGCCAATTAAGATGGTCAAAACTGCCCTTAGATGTTTTCCAATGGCTATTGAACCATTTGAAAGCTGACCAAGAAAAACCCCTCTGAGTAAAATTTCAGCCCTCTAGCTAACCCGTGAGGGTAGTTACAGGGTAAATTAGATTTTGCGCTTTTCTGCGTATTTTCCGGTCTCAAATGCGTTCTAAAATTCTGAAAAAATGTGACATATTTTGGATATCGATCGATATAATATTAATCTGTAGTTGTTAGATCAGCATATTTTCCAGCGAAAAAAATTCTCAAATGTAGCTCAATGTATACACATTAAAATACCCTATCAAGAAATATTCTGCAAAGTTTGTGTCCTCTTTTCCATGTCGGATAGCGAGTAACATTCAGTCGCAACTATCGAGGTTCTACTGTAATCTCGCGGCGACAACACACACGGGATTCTCATTAAATGGCGTCAAAGGGAGCGGATAAGAGGCAGGAGAGAATGAAAGGTCGAGCTTATCCCAAAACCGTGGAAAATTGCTGCTCTCTTCTCTCTGTTTATAATGTCGGGGATTCAAAGCCAGCGAGAGAACAAAACGAAGAAAGGCGTGGGCGTTTCGAGGACCTTGAATCGTCGTACGCCTGCCATAGTGTTCATGGAACCACGTGCGAGCATATGCTGCCGCGTTGCTTCCTCAATTCCGTAGTGCATTGCAGTCGATTATTCGATTTACGATAAAGAACCTGCAAGCACCGCGGGAGTGAGACGGCTTCGTGGAAAATCGACGGAACGCAAGACTGCCATCATCAACAGGAAGAACAAGAAGAGGACCAACAGTTACTTGCAACGTTATTCGATGTTTAACCGATGCTTCACGGATTGAATATCTGCAGTTTCATCAATTTATATTGTTTCTTCGCTCCACAATATTACCCTCCCCTTCCGGTCTTTCCCCTTTCATTTCTTAAATCAAGTTCGTTCGTGATTCCATGCTTTCCTGTACCTAACATTCTATATACACTGCTGTGCGAAAGAAAGAAGCACCCGGCCATATTTAATAGAAAAGCGTCAAAAATCAAATAAGAACACAGTAAATTTTGAATAAGGATTCAAAATTTAATACAATAATTCTGAGAATATACAATGAGTTATTTCGGATTATCTTTAAATGCAATAAATCAGTCAATCAAGTAATACAATTTCTACATAAAGATATTGTTTGTCATTATATCTTATAATTATACTGGGTGCTTCTTTCTTTTGCACACTAGTGTATGTACAATATACTAAGATATAAGAATATTAATAAAATGCCGCATTATTTAATAAACTGTCTACCCCTCTGTGAAAATTATAAAAAATATTAAATACCATAACTAGACTTTAGATTTTCTGCCTTTAAAAGAGAAAAATTAAAATATAATTAATAAATGACTATTTTCAACGTGTTAAAATTATTTAAAAAAGAATTCACTGTGTATTTGCATTTGTTTTTATCGTTTATGGAAGTATTTTAACGTTTAGTGATGGGGGTGGCTCCGCTAAACGCGTTAAACGTGAGCTAGGAGCGTTCCTAAAGCATAGGAACGTGACATTGATTCGATCGAATAATTTTTGGCTAGGTGTAGCGCAATTAAGATTGGAGCCGATCATATGTCGCGTCCAAATGTCGCGATAAAGCAGACTTGTGCCGATACGTCGGGGTCACTGGAAAATACGGCACATCACTCGTAAATTTGAAGACAGATAGGATCTGCGAGTCCTTGATGGAGAGTCGAAACTGTGCGGGTAGCGGCGGATAACTGGCCTACTCACCTATCTATCTGGTCTGGCACGATAGCACGACTTCGTGTCAAAATTCGCAACAGGTGGACGTCTCGTTTCGTCGGGGCTTGCTTACAGCAGCGGACCGTCATTGTGGCTCGTTCGCGGACGATTGTGATTTCATGAATCGCGAACGTGCCAATGTATCCGCTGGGAAAATAACTCGGAGCAATGCGACGTAAAAATTTAACGCGATGTCCTCCGACAAACCGGCTCGATCCTAACGAAACTTTCCGCGAGACCGTCTTTATGGCTGTCCAGTTTCATTTTTATGGGGTCCGAGCGGCCGCCGGATGGGAACTCTGCTTTAAAAGGTGCTTCGAGGCTCTTTCCCACAAACTGGAAGACCCGAAAACACTTTTGTAGGTGCGTAGGTGATTTTATGTAATTGTTTCGGTGAACAAATTAGATTTTTGCAGATTCGTTAATACCGGATTTTATGCATTCGCGACAAAAATGAATAAGAGAAATACAAAACTGCGCGAATAGGGGGGTCCAGGGTCCATAGATAGCGTCATATATTTAATATTATTGAATTAAACCGTTGCAGCAGAAATTTTGGAAAATTACGATAAATAATTAATCGTGTTTGTCTCGATTTAAAATCGTCTTGGGATTATGAACTTTGCAGAAAGAGCGAAGTGACGCAGACTAGGTTTATAAATGACGCAATCAATATAGTTCGATTGAAGGCTCGGGACTGAAATATTTCGAAATCACAGTGCACGAGGGTTTCGACGTTTGAAAGTACTATTCCGACGTGGTGTACAGAAACTATTCGAATTCGAATGATAGACCGGGAACAGTCTAATATTTCTGCGTACGGTTTAAACATGATATGAAATGGATTTCGTGACGCGAATGGCTCTGGGAATTGAAAATATCCTCCGCCCGGCAAAATGTGAAAGGTTAGCGGTATTTTATTTCAGCTGACGTTTACCGAGTGCGCAAGATGCATCGAGGCACATTTCCCGCGATTTGTATACACTGTGTACATGCAACGATATACTCAATACGACGGCGTACACATTGCTGAATAATAGCCTTCTTGCGCCATCCATTTATAAATTGGAAGAGAAGGATAATATTTGGTTGCTTGCGAGCCGCGAGAGCGGTAACTCGGGGCCCACAATAACGCATTATTTGCAATTGCACCTGAGTGCTTGGCTTGCTTTTAAGTTAATTGCGGGTCCGTACTTTCTAAATTAAAGTTGTTGGTATACCTTCAAGTGAACGCTCATTAAAGGCTCAGATACTAAACGGTCACGCGATCAAATATACTTACGTCCGGGGGTGGAGATGGAGCTTGAAAAATTTGCAATTTCCCAGCTGTTCTTTTCGCTTCTTTTTATGAACTTAACGGATACAGAGTCAATTTGCTCGCCGACGAAATGAAACAGCGTTCTTTTCCGGCCCGATCAAACGAGAAGCATCGAATAAATAAGCCGACGGCTGCGAATTCGTTCAGCATCGTTTTAATGGTGTTTGCGTTCGGCGTTATTATATCTGAAACAAGGGGATTGGCAGAGATGAACGATTCATTAAATCGTTTCCGCGATGCATTCGGGATTTACGAATAAGAGATTATTCACTGGATTGTTCCGTTTCTTTGGTGACTGATTATTAGTGTTTGATGTTTCAGGTAGTACTCCAGACTTGTTACCTGCCCTCCTCCTTATCCATGGTGATTCCTATTCATGGGGTGCTGGAAACGCTTTCGACGGAACCGCGTTAGCTGCTTATGGTCGCCTTATCGTCGTTTCTATCAATTTTCGCCTCGGCGTACTGGGTAAGTCAATTTATATTTATAGTATAACATTGCTGATAGAGTATTAAGCCGTTTGAAACATTCGACGGCCAAACTGATCAACCCCATGCAATTAAAAACGGAAAGATATTCAAATTAACATACTATAAAGACGATTGTTCGAATCCTTTTACAGCTTCTGCAATCTCGGGGAGTTGACCAATTTGGCAACTGAAAGTATGATACTGTTCACTTGACTATGATACTATACTAAAATTATTATCTAATAATTTCTATCAGTACAGTGAAGTTATTGATGAAACAATTTTTGAATAAACTTGTGGAAACGAGCCATTCGTTCCTAAATTCACGAAAGGTGGAGTTGATCAGTTCGGCTCATGAATGGCACGTTTATTATCGGCTATAGATTTAATCCACAAATAGAATCGCAACGCCCATGCGAATTAACAACGCAAGCCACATATTTTCACACCCAACAGAGCACTCTGTCCTATTTATGTTTAAACTATTTCTGTTGGCTTTATCGGTACTATTTTCTTCGACAACCGAGTTCCTACGATCCACTGAACATTCAGATTCAGATTGGTATTTCGTAGTCGTTGAATTTGTGATAACACTGTTGTAGGGAATTTATTTGTTTGTGTAATTATTACTGCTCTGATAATGATGTAACTCAATATTTGCAGTTCTTTAGTTGTTCACACAGAAGCTTCGGTGCTTTTTGGTCGTTAAAATTTCAGGTATAAATCGTATTAAATGTTGTTTTAAATACTAACGTGATACGAGTGAACAATTAAATTGGAAATTCTGAAATAATCAACGGCCAGAGACGCATAAAAATAATAAGAAAGCAGAATTTCTGAGACTCGTTACGGCTGCCATTATTCTGCTCTCTTTACCGGAAACTTTGACATTCTCGTTCGTCTTATTTTCTGCAACCAGAAACTGGGTTTCCTCCTCAACTTATATTAAATCCGCAACAATAATCTCAATCCCGAAGTCGGTCAGCGCGTTCGCGGCGCGGGCAGAAATCGCTAATCCATGCAGAAGAAGTTTTGCGTTCTTGCCGGTGCAATAAAAAAAACATTATGTCTGCGCTACACAAACGGAAACTGCTTTTTCCCGAACCTCAAACTTGATTTTAAAACTGAAAAGAGAATGAGATGTCTGCAGACTTCAAGAAATCGCCCGAGCACAATTCTTTAGTCGGAATGTTGTAAGGAAAGTATGAAAAAAGCAATTACGAAGAAGGAAAGAGTTGTGGAACTGCTTAATAAATTTCAACTTTTTCAATACATTCTATCCAATGGAGATAGACCAAGGAACATTTTAATAAATTCCTTTTTAGAAAAGTATTTCCATGTTCTAATTAGCCTAAATATTTTTCTTATTAAAATGATACTAAACACAACGTAATTTCAACTATATTTTGTGGTTTAATTGTGGCGTGGGCAACTAGTGCTCCGAGAGTCGATAATCCGGTTTCTTGTTTCGAGATACTTAAAGGAAAAGGATATTAACACTAAATGAATTCCAATGTTGAAATAAGAAGCACTATCTAATGGTTCATTTTTGATAATATGATAAAAACTACATTGAATTAATTTAGTTTAAAATAATCTGATGTGAAATAACTGATCAATTCATTTTTTTGAATATTGACTTAGATCGCTTTAGAAATAAAAAGTCACCCAATCGACAGGTAAATTTAATTAATATTTGAAACTATATGGGAACAAGATAATATCGGAATTTTCCCATTTCATGCATTCGTTTTAAAGTTACGATTATTCAAAGTCAACGATCTTCGACACTTCACAAGCCACACGTCTCTCTTCATTTTCTTTTCTTTTTCTAACCATTTTTTCATCTTGTGGCAGGCAAACAGTGGCAGCTTCATTAATATTTTAAATGTCAGAGGTATCTGGAGCATTTTCAGCAATGCTCTCTCGATATCGGATAAGCGGAGACATTTCGAAATATCTAGGGGCTATGAGATTACCTCGAGATTTTCGCGGTGGCTGTTTGAAATGGATTTTCATTAAAAATACACGCTCGAGGAGCGGCGTATGACAGCCGTGGACATCAGCCGAGCAATTTCCCAATCTGAGATATCTAGGATGAGCCGAGAGTCCCCAGCGCGCAGACGTTCGCATCATCAACATGGACGACTTAACCGTCGGTTAATCGCCCTGTGAATATTTCACCGAGCAATTTTCTCGTTGAATAAGAGCCAAAGGGAGGCTCGGCGAAACCTGTTACCGTCTGTCCCACCGATAGAAGTCGCTTCACCAGCTACGCTCTTTTTCCTTTTCAGGATCTTAATGAAAAGCATTCAGAACGCGGGCCTTCAGAGCTAGCGAGATGCATCTAAGGTGTGGGCAGACTTTTTGCGGAACTCTACCATAAGCTGGCGTCGCGAATAAAAGGATTTTCTTTTCGTGGGGATCTAGGAAAAAGATCTGCCCGAATAAATGATAAATCAACTATGAATTTCTCTCCAAATCCCACTTAACGTAGCTGCCGCAAAAAGGCAGCTCCATGTTTCAATAATTCGAGTAAATGGACAAGAAGTGATTAAAAGTCAAGCATAACAAATAATCATTTTAACTGGCTGCTAGAAAATTAGAAGTCAAGTGGAACTCTTGATTGTGTGCCAAAATAGAGATAGAAATTTTACTTGTGAACCTATAAGTTACAAGAATTCTGGATGTAGGATATAACACAGTCATTGAAAGTTCGCGCCGTTCGATACCAACAGCGTTTCTTCGGTTGTTATGCTTAGAGGGTCGTTTCGGAGACGCTCGCATTTGCCTTTCCGGCAGCACGTTCGTTGCATCCGAGAAGCTCTACGGAACGGTCACCAATTTTCAGTCGGATTTTTCAATCGAATGAATCTGTCGCGTCCTTTCTGTCCGAAAGAGAAAGGCACACAGTATGAATAGGTCTCTAGTAGATGAAGTATCGAATCAAAATATACCTCGTAAAAGTAGAATCGCTTCTTGTACAAATTTGTCTTGCCATATTCGTTTTTCCTATACTCAATTGAAACTGTGAAATGATTTAATCCAGTACGCAACTGATTGACAAGCAAAAAATGCAGCTCGAACGATAAGAGACTTTGCAGATTTCTAGAACGTCCGCAGACTTTTTGCTATCTATTAAAATGGCTAATCATTAGCAGCCGTCACCGACATTCCCGAAGTATTCTTCAATGGGCTTTGCCATTGTGCGCACTCCCATTGTTGCATATATCCATTGAATTGTTGCATTTCGTGATACCACCTCGAACCTGTTAAGCGAGTCAACTAGTTCAGAAAAGGCGCAGATTGCTTTGGTTCCGAATTTGCCAAACTGGGTTATGATTTCGATAATGCGTCTGTCTCTTCAAATTTTTAAAATAATAGATCTCACGGTAAAAATTGATTTGGAAAAATGAGAATTAATCTGGAAAAATAACGACAATATTTTTCATATTTTACCATCGCGTTATCATTCGTGTCTCTGACGTCAAGAGTCAAATTAATTTGGATAAATGATGGTTAAATGATTCAAATCGCGCATTAATCGGATGCCGGATTGACGGTTCAATCGGAACAAGAGAAACCCGGCCCAGAAGTCGCAGATGATATCGAGCCAAAGCGTAATTTCGCGCGAGGAATGTTTCAACGGAGCAGATACAAGTGACGATCCGGTCCCCTTGTTTTCTGTCCTCTGGCAACCCGATACCGATATCGGCCCTATTCAACCCCGGCTGCTGATTACTCTTTTATCCCGACAACTTCGCGTTTAAAACAAAACCCGCCGATGCCGGGCCGCGGGGAGCACGGAAGGACCATGGAAATTATGGTTCTCGAACGGAAGCGAGCTCATTTTCCGCAGTTGCGCGATTCAAGTCGAGGCTGAACCGGGATAAAGGAACCAACAGCCGGCAGGTCTGCTAAAATCGTTCGTGTACTCACCAATCGATGCGTTCGCAGTCCTGTACTCCTTGGATCACGACGATTGTACACAAAAAGGCTTGCAGGTTCCATGCAATCAATGATTAACTAAAAGTTAAGTTAAGTTTTTAAGAAGTGTTTACTCGAGAACCAGATACGAAAATTTATTTTTGCTCTAATATAGGTACCAATTGATCCAAATTTTGTGGTATATACTGTCTTATTTAAATAATTGTTTGATCATGTTATACATTATTGATGTCTCTACTGTTCTAAATTTCCTCTATCCATGTTTGTTATTTTAAATGCATGAAACCCGCGATCTATAATCTGTACATCTTTTTTATTAATTTATGACGGTCTGATGACTCGACGGCCGGCTATTTATAGGGAACGCGTGCTATAAAGTGTATTAGCATAATGATCCAGTTTACTTCTCCGAAGGAGATAAAAGCGGGTGCCTAGTAGTGCTTCTGTAATTGTATTAGGCGAGCAGAGTGCCGGCGATACTTAATAAAAAGGGCTAATATCGTAATTTCTTTATAAAATAGATACTGGGATCTATAAATAAAACTATCTATAAATCTATAAATAAAACTATCTATAAATCTATAAATAAAGCTTCGTTAAATTTGCTACGAAAATCGTCGATCTTCAATCGAGTGTAACTTTCTACGAGAAAAACCTCGAGTCACTTTAATGAACGAAACCTCTACTATTACAAAATGTTACTAAATTTAAACCTGTTCTAATATGTCAACGAACATCAATTTATTATTATAATGTGCTAATGTTGATTAGCAATTTGAATTCATAAACCAACTGTTTACCGACCTGACATTAATGCAATAGTTCTCTAACTAAACAATGTAAACAAACGAAGAAATTCGGTAAACCGAGAATTTCGCCGGAAGCCTGTTAGCGCAATTACCGTCAAGGATCGGGTTCAGCCGGAAGATCGATCGCGATCACTGTCGTGGATCGTCGGTCTCCGGAGGTGAATAGAATTTTCAGGGTGGCCGGGTTAACCGGATGAAATTAATGGGGTCAGTGAAAAGCGACGAATAGAAAGGCGGATTGAAAAGGGTCCTTCTCGTTTTTCCTTTCTCCTTTTTTGTTGGTTGTCGAAGGTAATTGACCCGTCACACAGCGATACGATAACGGGCATTAATGCGCGGGAGCCGCGCAAGATAGGCGTGCTATAAATTCAGGGTAAATCGAGCGGCAACGTTCGCCCCGTGTTCTCCATTCAGGGCAACCCGTTTTCGCGGGACAATACGCCACTGTTTCGTCCGCTCATGCATCAGGATCTCGAGGCCGTGCACGTGCACAATCTCTCCCGCGTATATCTATTCGCCGACTCGCCCCCGGCGATCGCCGAAGGAATTTTGAATATTGCGCGCCACCCATTTTTTCTAAGGGGCCGCGCACGAAAATGTATCGCCTAAGCGAACGGAAAAATAGTCTCTCTTCCCTTTGCCACGCGCCACCCACTTTCCCCCCGCAACCTCGTTCCCAAAATTATTTTTTTCCATTTTGCTCTCTGCGCCACGCGACGGGCTCATCTCCGCCGAAATAAACAGCTGTCTTTGGCTTTGGGAACAAAATTCTTTCACATTTTTTCTTGGAATCTTCATACAAAATAAATAGGTAAAGTATGCACAAGGAAAGAACAGAAGAAGGATGTTGTTACATTATATGTATGCAGCATCTCCAGATCATTAAGAGAGAAAATACATTTCCATTCGACTTTACTCTCTTACAATTGACTTTAAGAATTTTTGAAGACCCTCAGTGTAGCCATAATTTTCGGGACCATGTTGCAAGGAAAATGGAGAGAAAGTCAGTGGCCAGGGCAACATAAAATTTGCCTTATCGACCGGGTGCACGTAAAACAATCTTTTCTTGTCTGGCTCTTCCCCATGCAGACGGAGGTTGATGAACAACCTGTAGAGTAGTTTCGACTCGGTTTCACGATTTCGCTGTCGTTTCCCAGAAGGAGTAGCAGCACGGGATTGTTCCCTTTCCCATTTATTCGCGCGCACCTTTTTCAGCTAGGAGAAAAGCTTCGTAGATAACACGTACACCCTGTATATTATTCTGTTGTCTCAGTTATCGCGGTGGCCAAGGAGATAGAGAGAGCGAGAGAGTGTGTGTGCGAGAAAGAGAGAGAGAGAGAGAGAAAGAGAGAGAGTACACACCGATGAAAGAGCGTTGCAGAAAAATTCTACGGAATCGTGTTGGAAGTTGAAGAAGGATCGAGATATCATTTCTGTGTCTGAAACAGAGATGGAACAGAGTGGGACAGAGTGGGACAGAGTGAAACAGAGTGAAACAGAGCAGCGTGGAGTACTGTAACACACAGTTCTCCGGCGGGGCTTGTTTCGTCACTCCCCTTTGTCCCGGTGGAAGCTGTCTCGCGCGTTCCGTTTGCCGTCGAAGCGAAACAATGCGCCCGCGGTGTTATCCAATATGCCGCAGTCGGTCGATTCGATTTCTTCTTGGTTCTTTTCTGACCCGTTTTCCTCCCCCATTTCCGTCATCAGGCACTGCTGAATTTCGTACGGCTAGGTACGCCGCGCCGTGCCGCTCGTTTTTCATCGATGGCGTTTCTCTCTCTCTCGTTCAGACACGTGCGCTGCGACCGAACAAGCTACAACGATCTCTCCGCGATCCAATCGCAATCCGCAACGGCTGCTACATTCGTCTCTTTAATCGGATATCTATCACCGTGTTCGCGGTTTTTTTCTTTACCGTGCCGCTGCTCCGTGTTTAGGGGATGCTGACTGGGTAAAAATCAGGTGTTGCATTAGAAAAATTGCTAATGGTTTGTCCCTTCGAAATAGACTGTGGATCTTTGACAGAATGATACTAATAATATATAGTATCAATTTTATTATCACATTATAGAAGGCAGTAGCAATTTTTCACATTTTTTAATTGTATTCTGCGAGGTTATAGCAATTTTTTCGTACGTGATGTAATCGCAATCCGCGACGGCTGCTACATTCCCTTTAATCGCGTATCCATCGCCGTGTTCGCCATTTTTTTTTCTCTTTGCTATTTGCTATGACGCTGCACCCTGTTTCCACTAGGGGATGCTGGCTGGGTAAAACTCAGTTTGATTTGCATTTAAAAAAGTGCTAATGGTAGTCCGGATATTCACTAACATCAAGTACACACATTTCTATTATATATTTATAAGGAGATTTTTAGTTGAACATATATTCGCAAGTCGATCGAGTAATAAATGATTAACCTTCTTTGTATCGCATTTCATAGCGGCAGTCTATAAAGCAAAGGATCGATAAAACGTTAAGCTTAAATCAACTGTAGTTTAATATAGAACACACTCAATTTATTATGCAACGCAGCAATAATTTAGTGAAAGGAATGTCTGACGCGTTGTTAAACAAAGTACGTGTATAATACCCGATGGCAGGAAATCAATATTAGCAAGGCATTTAACGGTATTAATGGGATATTTCGACGATTTTAATAAATGAAGGGTTGATAGGGAGAGAGGTGAAGGGGAAAGAGGGTGTATAATAGAAGGGGTGGGGGAATTTGCATTTTTATTGGAAAGTTCTCCGTATCAGCAATCAGTTCGGAATTTCACCGCAAAGTACGTCGAGCAATATCCTCGCGTAACTCATGCTTCAAAGTTTCTGATTGCTGTCTGTGAATAACCTTGACTGAGAGGTTCGACATGCCGACGCCGCGCCGGCTTAAATTTAATGAAACGGAGGATCAGCTTTGAGTAATTACGGAGACGCCACTCCGTAACATAATTAAATGTATAATAAATGCCGGCCACCAATTACGCTCTCGTAATGAAATCAATATCTTTTCGAGGTAGAAAAAATATTCAGCGAGAACGATATTAAATAAACATCGCGAGACGCGTGCGCGTAGGTAACCAATTTTTTAACCGTGTTGTACGAAGTAATAACGTTACGTTATAAATTTATTTTTTGATCAAATTTTTTTGCTACAGCAAGATATAGTAGCAATAAATTTTGGTCGTGTTACACGGAAAGGCAATCTTTTGAGTAAAAAAACGGGTTCCCACCAATTTCTTGATTGCGTTACACCAGGCAAAAACAATTTTTTATCGCGTTGGACGACGCGGTGTGAATTTTTTCCATTGCATTACACGGTACGGCAATAATTTTCTTTGCTATGATACACAGGTTAATATCAATCATTTTAATGCATTATACAGTACAGTGGTAATTTTTTATTTGCATTATGATAGATTAGCAATTTTTTTGTATGTATGGATGCAGTAGCCGTGTTTAATCGCGTTTCACAGGGCAGTAGTAATTTTTTCATATTTTTGTTTAGCATTCTACGGCAGAAATTCCTTGATGTACGAGGACAATGCAAGTTTTCCATTGCGATGTATCAATATTTTTATTGCGCCAGCTGGATCTGTAGCAATATTTTAATCACCTTACACGGAACAGTAGCAATTTTCTGTTGTCCCAGTGTAACAATATTTTGAACGATCTCTTTGGAGTGTGGCGTCGCTTAACTTCCGACGCTTGCCACAAGATGGACAGACAGTCAATGTCTATCCCTATCCTTTCTCGCTAGTACCTGTTTCCTCACCGATTTGTATATATATCGTCCTCAACCGCCTGTCAATATCCCACCGTCTAAGGCAGGGCCTAGTTAGCCTTACTGATGAGTCCTCTAGCGGGTCTAGGACGAAACGCTCTTTTCCTATTCCTCCTCTCTTCCATATTCTTTCGTACTCCCACAGGAGCAAAAAAAATTTATTTACACAGAGTGTCGTGATACAATGAATAGATAAATTCTCTTCGCGGGCGTGCTCCTTCCCTCGTTTCGAGGGGCAGAGCTCACGGAGATCTCAAAAGATTTAGGTGCTCCCGAACTCTCTGGTTTTAATTCAACTCCGCCAAGGTCGACAGGGGCTGGAAGCTTTTTGAGTTATTGCTCGAAAGAGATTGCTGTGTCCATCGGTTTTATAGCCGTCGCCGTAAATTTCTTGTTCTAAGGGAGGGAAACAACTGTTTAGTTCCCATCGAGGAACGGGCACGCCGGCAATTTAACCGAACGGACACGTACTAATTCGTCGGAATTGGTTGCAGGCTTTCTTAAAACCGGCCCGAAAACGAGCGCGCAGGGAAATTACGGCCTGATGGATCTGGTGGCAGGGCTGCATTGGCTGCACGAGAATCTCGGTGCATTCGGCGGCGACCCCGATCGACTGACGCTCTTTGGCCACGGAACCGGCGCCGCGCTCGCCAATTTTTTAGCCGCCTCGCCCATGGCAAAAGGTAAACTGGATATCCGTCCGCGCCTCGCCCACGCTTCCGTCATTCATCGCGCCCCATCCCACGATGGCCCGATTATCCGAAAAAAATAGGAAAAAAAACATAGAGAAACATCGGAAACCGGTAGACGACGCAGACGCTGGAAATCCGCAGTGTTTAATTCGCAAATCGGAAGAGTCACGGAACTCGTTTACGACTAGTATTGTAGAAGAAACGAAAAATTTATTCGTGATATATATTTTTTATGTCTGTGCGAAAAGTGAATTTAACCCCTTTGCCGTAATATTTTCTTTACAGTTACAGTGATTGAAATTTATATTTTTTGTATGGCTACATTTATTTGAATGCTTAACTATTGATCACAAACAGATTAAATTTTATTTCATCTGAAAAGAAACGCGTGACATTCATATTCGTTAGACTTTGATAAAATCTTATACGGCAAGGTGTTAAGTGAAAAGCTTAGAAGAATTTCAGAATGTTGATCGTTTTTATTTTGCATAAAAATCCGCAGTCTAGTGACGTTACTAGAAGGATCTTGAGGGTTCCGGTGATTTCGGTAGCCATTTTCGAGTGTCTCGCGTGGCTAGGCGAAGTCGAAGGTGTCAGGACACATGCGGTCGAGGGGATGTTCCTCGAGGACGACGATGCCGCCAACGTCGCCGTCGTCGAGAGCCACTAGAGACCTTAACAAGCTTCCTCGAGAGTGTAGCCGTCTCTAACCTCGCGACAGACAATAAGGGAAACAGACCGGGGATGCAGAGGACGCAGGGTTTGAACCGAGCCGAAGGGAGAAGGCTCTTGTGCCGCGTTTTTTAGATTGCACCTCTATTCCACTAACGAACCCACCTCGTGTCGTCCTTAATGCTTTTCCACAATGCGTTTTAACCTCTCATCCTTCTGCTCGGATTCGCCCCTAATGCTGGCCCTCTTCGCCACGAGTATTCTCGTTGCAAGGTGACGAGCTGAAAATCGTCGCGACACACGTGAAAACCACCCTGTTGTTCCGTGTTTGAGCGTTCGTTTTGCGACAATTGTGATTTCTATTGAAAACCGGTTGTTATGTCCTTTAAAAGGATGCCCTATATGAAAGAGAACATAACAGTTCATATCATTTGCAATGCAATAAAATTGTTAGTTACTTAGGTGAATTATTCATCAATTATCTATTGCATGCGCGCCGTTTTTCGTTTTAAATCTTACAAGTATTTTCATAGCTATTCAAAATTCACAATCACAAATTTTCAGGACTATCTGTATGGGATTAGGAATCTATATGGGGCTCGGAAAAATTGTTTTATACTTTTTAATTTATACTTTTTTAGAATTTACTTTTATTTAAATAATTTCCATTAAATTGTAAGACTAGAATTGACAAACCGATAGAAATGAGTTTTTAGGAGCTTATGGTGGAAACATAAGAGTATCCACTCAAAATGTTATTTGAAAAAAAATGTTTCTTTCACCATTTATTTTGCAATTGTTTTAAACAAATGCCGTGTTTTCATAGTGGGCCACTTTTCAAAAAATTGAAAAAAATGGGGATATAGCTCCAAGTGCTCCCTTTACGGACCTCTTTTTAAAAAGATGGACATTTGAAAATTGACAAATTTAAAATTATTTGAAGTGAACGCTGTACCGCGATGTACAATCTCAGACGGCCGAAGAACACAGTGGGCTCGATCGTAACATTATACTATAGCTCTACAACCATAGGAGATATCGGAATGAAATTTCCACTAAAAATCATTAAAAAATTAATCCTATCTACTTTATTAGCGAAAAATTTGTTTTTTTTAACTTGCGGAACTTATTTCTTTTCAATTGTAGATTATTTTGCAGGATATTCCATAGATGTGCTTTTTTAAAGGTCTTAAAAATTGTCGGGTTCTACTTTCTCAAGGTCTTATAAGGAGAACTGCGTTTAAAAAAATCCTGTAAAATGAACCGTTAAATAGATCCACAGCAAGCCACGGTCGCAGGCTTTAGCATAGGCATCTCCCAGGGTGTAGAGGGGTGTAGAGGGGTTCAGTTTAAGTACTCTATGGAACATTCTAGAACCCTAGTTCCCTAGTGAGTTTTCTCCCACTCCTGGATACGGGGATTGCAGTTTTCCTATGTAGAAAAAACGGTATATTTGGCAATAGCGAAATCAGCCGAAATCCACTCGCGACGGGACATTTTGACCGCTGCGCGAAGAGCCGACGCGTATCTCGGGCTTGCGTCGGCCCGAGGCGCAAGGGTGGGAGAACAGCGTTGCGGAAGGGCAAGGGGGGAGACTAGTCTCAATCTGGCATTTTACTATTACTTTTCAACCATAAAAGATATCGAGATGAAATTTCCACTAAAATTCATTCAAAAATTATTCCTACCTACTGATAATATATTATCATAAAATAATATATTTTTTGTAATCATCTTTTAATTAATTCTTTAAATTTCCTTGTCTTAAAATAAAATAGAAGATCATTTAAATCACCGATGTCTCTGGTTATAAATTTCTCTGTATTTCTTGAAATATTCATAATATGAAGAATAAATGTTGAGTAGAGAAATGAATAAATTTGTTGAGTGATACTCTTATGTTCTCACTATAAGCGCTATAATGTTTTCACTTATATTTTCCTCGGTTTGCTAATTCAACTATTATAATTTCATGGAAAAAATGTTGCAGAGCTGGTCGAGAGGGTGGTTTTATTAGGTGGCTCGGCGTTATCACCCTGGGCGATCCAACGAGACCCGTTGACGGTGAAACGTAGCGTCGCCGAGCAGACTGGGTGTCCTGGTGACGTCGAGGTTGATGACATCGCGCCGTGCCTTCGTTTGAGAAACCTGGAGGAGCTTCTCGCGGTGCGATTGGAACCGCCGAGATTCACTTCCGGGTTTGCCCCATTCATGGATGGAGCGGTCATGCCTCAGCCAGTTAATCAGGTATTGGAGATTCTCCAGTCGACTTGGATCATAGTAATGTCTCCGAAAGTTGACAACAGTCTATTCAACTTAATATCAATTCAATTCGGCCCCTCGGGGACGACGTCTCATTATTAGGCGCCAATGTGTACTCCTGCATCAATGTTCGCTTTCTAAAATTTCAAGATAGAATTTGTCCTTACAATTAACGCCTACAATTTTTATTTTACATAAAAATCCACAGTCTACAAATCAGATAAATGAATACAACTGTAATTGAAAAATATCCACTTGCAGTCAGGACTTATAGAATCGATTGAATATAATTCAGTATTCAACGCAATTCTAGTTGATTCTGTGTCTATAGTTAACAATTTCAGCATCACGCCCGATTAAAGATTCCGTTTGATCAAGCTTTCGTCTAACGCTTGCACAAAACGATTCGATGCATTCCTAGCGAAAAACTCGCAAGTTGTGTCGAACATTGAGTCGACGGATAAGCGATGAGCTTGTTAATTGAACTGACAACTGGCTGACAGATGTCGAACCCGCGGATCCGGTATTAAGTCTCCTTTCCTTTTCGTAGTTACCGTTAATCACACCCCCGTTGCCGAACGAACACGCGTATCTCTTTCCCAGCTTTTTTCCCGCGAGAGCCGATCAGCCGGCATATCGTCGAACAGAATCGCATGTCGGCGAACTTTTAATTAAAAGCCATAAAGTATACCGGCCCTGTAATTGCAATTACCGTGCAGTTTCGCAATCGTAGCTCGCTCGAAATCGATAGTTGTCGGAAGTTCTTCTTACGTCGACTTAATTGCACGGCAGCAGGAGTCGGTGCATTAACGGGAGCCAGCTCATGTAACTGAAAATTATGCGATTTTTCGGAATTTTCCTCGAGGGCATGTATAATACACGTCTCAGTATATAGAACAACAATTTTAATGAATTTATGATGAAGTTTTAGTTGAGGATGTGGAAGCTAGTGGATGAGTCAGGGAGATTTTTGTTATTTTCTCAAATAGAATTTCCAGCCGACTGCTTCATCCTCGGGCCTGATGCCCCTGATGCCAGGGCCCGGCACAGAATTTGCCAGTTTTGGCGACAGAGACTTGCTGCTCGGCCTCACGTCCGAGGAAGCCTGGGTGAACCTCACCGACGACGATATACAGGTAAGCGAACACCACCGACTCGCAACTAGGTCGGCCGAGTTTTATTTAGTTTAACGGCACCCTGCACCATCTTCCTACCTTCGAATACCCTCCCCTATAACTTATTTACTTCCATCGGAGTTCCTTCAATTTTCAATTAAAAGTTCGGGACGCGAGCTACCCGCTCCACCAGTATTGTGCGCGAATTAGTCCACGATTTTGGCGGAAATATTAAAGTTTTCGGGCATCGATCACTCCAAAAATATCGTAATGAAATTATGAAAATTGCTAAAGCTGTGAGAAAACTTAAACTCGCTTTTTTCGAAAAATACTGACACGATTGCTGTTTTGATTATTTACATTTTACAATTTTTTATATTTTTCTCAAGAACCGAAATGGTAAAAATCAAAACTAGATTTCTTTGCATCGTTACTTTAAAATGATTTTTAAATGAAAACATGTTAAACTTCACTACATGTACTTCAATAATATATGTCTATTTTAATGCAACGTTGCTTTGATTAACAGAGTTATCGTATTTTATCTTGTTTAAAATCGAAGTTTGGGTTTTAATTAAAAATTCTACGCTTCTGGCGCGACGTCAGCGGCACGGTTTCCATTTTCAAATTACTAGAAATTATTTCGAAGCTTCGGCAGTGTGTGCCACCAGGTTTTAGAGTGGAGGCCTGTTAGTTGTGCCAGCGATGCTAGTTGGAGCGCAAAGGGTCAATAAAGACTGGAAATTTAACGAGACACAGGCACAGCCTGTACCGGGGGCCCATCGCAGTGATAATTGACACAAGCTCGGTAAATTACTAATTACTAAACTCTATGGTGGAAAACGCGACTATCGATTCCGGTAGCGGACATTATCAGCGATACGATGGTCACGGTAGTCAGACATCTTGTGAACCGTGTTTCCGAGGCTCCTTGACAATTTGATAATAATCGGACGTCCCGTGATTCTGGCCGAATTGTTAATTTACATATGTCGGCTAGTTATGATTGGAAACGCAATCGACTCCAATTTCCACTAATTAGCGTCTGTCGGACAGCTATCTCCAATCGATAGACACATTCAGCGTGCACCCACGTAGTGATTGTCGCATCTTCGTGCAAAAATAAAAATTGTCAGCATCAAAAGACAATCGAGGTTCCACTATATCGTGGATTAAACGAGTAAATGTGACTCAAATTCTGTCGCGGTTGGTATCATTTTTATCAGACAATCGCAAATGTTGAGGAATCATAAACATTGGTAAAAAGATTGGTTTTTTCTTCCACTTCTATTTTTTCCATTTAACAAGATGCCACTGACTTCTTCCCCGAAGTTTCTTACGTAAACATTGGTAAAATTGAGGAATCGTAGCAGGAGGAAGATAAGTAACGAAGGTTTCTGTTGATGTGATTACAGAATGGCTTGAACGAGACCAGGAGGGATCGCATTCTCCGCACCTACGTGCGCAACACCTATCGCTACCACCTGCACGAGATCTATTCTACCCTGCGGAACGAGTACACGGATTGGGAGAGGGGCGAGCTGAGTCCAACAGCGATCTGCGAGGGCCTGTTGGCTCTGCTGGGGGACGGACAGGTCGCGGCTCCTCTCCTTAGGTTGGCGCTGCTGCATTCAGCTGCCGGGGGCCGAGGTTACTTCCTGCACTTTCAGCTCGGGAATCGACCCAGCCAGAAGGGCGAGGAGATCCCCTATCTCCTGGGGATACCTCTTCTCCGTGGAGAGGTGGTGTCCGTTTTGTTCGCCTCGATCAACTACACTTCGGCCGATGAGAACCTGTCCAAACTGTTGGTCCACTACTTGGCGAACTTCGTGAAACGCGGGTGAGTATGTCCCACTTCTATCTCTCTACCTCTCTCTCTTCTAGCGACTGCGTCGCTTTTTCGTTCGAGACGGAATTACGTTTCTGTTGTTCCGTCGGAGACCGTGGAACTTCGGGTATCCTTGGAAATTGGATCTGCTCGACCGTATGAACCAGTACTCGTCGCAGAGCTATTGGCCCGGCAAGAATCTCATAGGAAAATCGACTGTCGATGATAGAACATTTTTTCAATTTTTATGCGTTGCTTTGCGAAAGGTATCAGATGATCATCTGCGTCCGTTCCTTGTTTAACACATTTTCTGCTCGCTCTGGAAAAGTAGTACGTTTTACTTCACTTGTTCGTGTCTCGCACTTTTTATTTGCTTTTGAATTCGCTGTCTGAAAATTGCTTTCAAAATTAGCAGAGACGATATTTGAAAAATTAAAGAAAAATTACGATAGCTATTTATCTGTCCATTGATTGACAGCCTCATTTCGGCCTAATCCGGACCAAGGGTTGATTATCGGTTTCGTCGGTTGACAAAGAAAACACAGCCCATTTGTAGCCGACATAAAACATTTGTATCTCCGTCGATATTAGTCTGCAATCGTCGAGCCGGATTTTTACGGTCACAAATCACGAATAACGAATCTAATTGGATTAACAGTTGAGTTGATTAGTCTGCCAGGCCAGTGCGCAACGCAATTTCCATGCAAATACATTTGGATAGTCCAGTTATTAACTCGGACAATTGAACTTCGAATAGAGCTGCCACCGCGTCCTCGATTGTCTGAAATTTCGCTTTTTTTTGCAAAGTTTCCCATGGGAATCTGAAAATCGTTCGCGCAAAGAGTGCATCATTTTTACAAGCAACAAAGCGGTAAAACCTGTTGCTTCCGCGTTTTATTTTTAATTTCGGCCGAGTCAGCAATTTACACACACCAGATCCTAGTTTCTAGATTACGAGAACGATTGATTATATCTTTGCGATTTTTGTATTCGTTTTGAGGAAATTTCTTGAGCGGAGAATCACGTACCTGACGGACCGTTAACGTCTTAATTAACATCGTTGGTTCCCGTATCGCGCGCCCCCGCGCGAAGAAGTTTAAACATTCGTTCGCTGGGGAACTTTTCGAATTACGGGAAAGTTACAATGAAAGTAGTCGGCGGACTGGTCAACTTGATTTCCGCAAGTTTGGACGCAGGAAACTTGGCGAATCGGCAACTTCCTGAGACTTCGTAGCAGGTGTTCTTCTGCGAAACGCGGACGGAACGGGAATCGCGGAAAATTGAGACACTGCCACCAGGGATTCGGATAACGAAGTCACCGAGCTGTCTTGGTGAACCTCGAACTTACCTGTAACACGACGATCAGTCACGTTCCTCGAATTTCCTTTACACCCTAGCATTATTCATATAACTGCAACCTGTGAAAATTACACGATGCATCAAGATGACGAAGATACGTCCTGAAACTTTACTAACACAGTTCTTCTGGGGTCTGGATGAAATATGAAAATGTTTTAAACGAATTATATCAGAGAAACTCATCGAATAGATTTACTAGATTTACTTAGATCGCGTATTCTCCAAAATATCAAGATCACCTTAAATTTTGTCAAGCTCCATGTTCTTTATTCGATTGATTTTGCAAAATTAAAATTTTCAAGAGCCATTTCTTTCTTTAGCTCGAGTAATTTTAATGAATCGAAAATAATACATGGATATTTCGAAATTGTTTCAATCTTTTTTTACAATACACTTCATTTACCTGTTTCTGAAATGCATATAAATCACACAGTATAATAATTTAAAACAGTTCATGTCCTGAAAAGTGCTGCGATACGGTTTCCGCAGTCTAGTCAGACAAGTCGCGTTCGTCGAGGAATTTGTAAATGAACTTCTTAAATGAAAACCGTGGAGAATCTGATTAAACGCAATTTCCTCGGGATTACAAAGTAACGCACCTATATTAATCAGAATGAACACTCTATGGCTGCAGTAATTAATTAAATATGCTGAATTTAATTAGTGTGTTGGGAGGATTGGAATTTTTCTTAATTAAGGGCCGAGGTTCGCGTATCTCGCCTCGTCCCAGATTTCTTGGCGTTCGACTCAGGCGAAATCGATGTTTCGCTCTTTGTTCTCGCTTCTTCTCGTATATTTCTTGATCCTTACGAGCAACGACACACAGGCCGGGTTCGTTTTTCACGGAAAGGAGTAAGGCTGACTGCGGCAGGCAGCAACGGGCGAGATAGAAAACACACTATGCGATTGCATTCGTGTCCACGCGATATCGCCGGGACACCTGCTGGTTCAGAGAAAGCCGGCTGTCCGACCAACTCAATTTTGAAACGCAATTTCCGGCCAAGTTTCTCGTCCTTCGTTCGCTATACAAATCGAAAAATGACAGTGCCGCTCTCGACGCTGTGAAATAATTCCGCCGCACCATCGAAATACGAGGGAACTGCTTGTTTTTTTCTACTCTACGTTCAGCATATCCATTTGGAACCGAGAGAGTTAATTGATTTGGCGAGTTAGAGTATACGCGTGGAAAGTGGTGACTAGACTGCGGAGTACTGCGGACTCTATGCATTTGCGATAGTACATGGAGTAGACGATATAGGAGCAGGAGGACACTAGGAAGATTAAAAGAATTTGAAAAATGTAGGAAACATATTAAATGAACTTTAATAAATATTAAATTTTGTGCAAGTTCATCTCGTTATGCAATACCTTATTGCATATGTTTTTAAACATAAAACATAAAAACATATGAATTCTCTAATCATAAAACATATTTCTGCTCAGGTCCTAATGCTCTATCTGTTTTCTATAAAAATATGCATTTGAATAAACATCCGGAGTCTATTTTCGATATACTTAGATAGATTTTATTTATACAAACTCTTCCGGCTTGGTCAAGCAGCACTCAGTTCACGATGACATGTCCTTGTCCTGGTTGTTCCAGGGACCCTAACGGCGCGAGTCCCCTGACAACGGGATCGGACGGTCTTCCTACGAGCCCGCCGTTCTGGGACTCGTACGACTCGATCAACCAGCTGTACCTGGAGGCAGGTCGTAGCACGGAGATGCGTTCGCACTATCGGGGCCACAAGATGTCCCTGTGGCTGAATCTGTTGCCGCAGCTGCACCGACCAGGTTACGAGATCAGCATGCGTCACCATCACCTATCCGAGAGTTCTAGTTTGTACGAGGGCCCGGTGCGTTCTCAGACATTGGCGCTCCCGCTTCCGGCGCCGCCGTTGCCGATGCCGTCGCCAACGGAGCCGTCGTCGGTGTCGAGCGTGATTTCGACGACGGAGTGTACTCCGAATGCGACGGTGGCGACAACAATGGCGGCGACCACGAGAACGTTGCAGCACTCGAACCTGGGGCCGGGTCCCAACAACCTGCTGCGCAAACTGGCTTCCAGCCACTACCAGAGTTACACGACGGCTCTGACGGTGACAATCGCAGTCGGGGTGTTTTTGCTGCTGCTGAACATCCTGATATTCGCCGGGATCTACCATCAGAGAGACAGGAACGCGTCGAACGCTGCCGGTTTGTCCTCTTTCGGCGACAAGAAGAAGGAGGAGCTGCTGGAGGCCGGTTGTTCAGGAATAGAGATGTCTTCCGGCAAACAAAGGCTGTCCACCCTGAACCTGATGGACTCCCCGTCCTCCAGCCCGCCCCCGCACAAGGCCAAGCTGGCGCAGGAGCTAGAGCTGCAGCTCCAAGAGTTCCAATGCTCTCCACCACCAGGTGGAGGCAAGAGGATCCTGGAGCCGCCGCTCTATACCATGAGCCCCTGCGTCCAGAGGACCCGAACACCGTCGCCGTGCGTCGACGCTACCACTGCCAGGATGGACGACGATGACGACGATGATCCAGACAGCAGCGACGACGACAACGACGACGACAACCTACCGGAACCACCCCCGCCACCCAAGGTCCCAGCACCAAACGTTGGACTCTCCTGTCCAGGAATACTCAGGCAGCCCGGCACACCAGGCAGTGCCAAGAAACGTGTTCAAATTCAAGAGATCTCGGTCTGATGGTGACTCTTTCGGCACAGGCTGATCGAGACGGGTCGCTACTGCTGGCAGTGGTCGATCGGGCCAGCTCGGCTTTTCTTTTTGGCATCGTGAGAGGTGTCGTTATGGTGTTGCCGCTGTTGTTTGCAACGTGCCACGGATTTGAAATGTTGTTGAGAGGATAGCTGATTCTCACGAGGGCTCCCAGCCCTCTGGTCCAGCAAAGAGACAGTTCGAGGGACGATTCGTGGAGGAGGTCTGTGAATCGTGGGAGTTTGAAGCCTGGTTCAGATTTGCAGTCTGTAGACAGTCCGAGATGAACTGTTGGGTTGGCTGTTTGTATTTAATGTGCGAGGTAAAGGGTGTTTGTTATGTAGGTGTGCATAGTATTGCACTGTTGTTGTTTGTACGATCTGGATTTTTGATCTTGCCACAAGGAAATTGTTGTTACTTGGCTCCATACGGAGCAAATATGTTTGAATTTAATGATAGGAATCTATAATGTAGAAGACACACGATATGTTATCTGTTTCTGTTTGAATTCAGAGGTTTGCGTATTTACACTGACTATTCGTATTGGCTACTGCTGTCTGCAGACAATGTTCGTCAGTCTGGACTGGGCTTCACAAGACGAGTGTCCGTAATTGTGGTTTCTTAGAGTTTTATCGCCGAGTAGCTGAACAGTCTATGCGTAGAAACACCGTTGTTGGATCAGATCAGGAGCAAACGTGTCGACGACTGAGAGCACAAATCAATGGCCTTAATGATTTCGATACTAGACGATCGGAAGCGTCTCTCCGGTGGATTTCTGCACGCGAAATTACAACGTTTTTTTTTATCTCCCGGTATTTTTTAATTTTTGTTCTGTGCCTTTTCTAGCTAACAACGCGCATTTTCGAACACAAAGGCGTGTGGTCATATGCAAGTAAGTACCGTATCCTCTTAATTTTCTAACGTCTAGACTGTATACAATTTTTCGCAAAATTTTCTACAGGTTACTTTTTTTTTAATTAAAATGCAAGGTGAATCGTTTGGGTATTTGAACAAGATTTCGACCTACAAGTGGGATTTCGTGTGCATTAATCTGATACTTCGATTTAAAAGGGTATCATAATTAAACCTATACTGTATTAGCCGATAGTCACTACCAGGGTTTATTGTTTAGCGATCGTAATAATATTCAGGAAACAATTCCATCAAAATTATTCCTTTCTCATGGAGCATTCTTAACATTGAAACTGCCGATAATGCACGCACATCTATTTCTATCGAAATAATAAGAATAATCTATTAGAGAATGCATCCTAGCAGGATCCTTTTAAACCAATCCGGGGAGGTCGTTTCCGAAGCTCTACAACAACAAAACGTACTCCCAACGAAGCAAATAGCTTCAAGAAGACAATATCAACAATTTTAATACCTGACTTAAATTTTTCTATATTCTAACGTTTCAGACCTAAACATTCATCAGTTTGTCATCACAATCAATGCACGTACTGAAAATAGCTTCATTACTAGACTGCAGAGTAAATAAGATATATTTCTGTAGAATCCGATTACTAAACGAAAAGATAATAAATTCTCAGAACCTTGGAAGCCTCCCTCGCACAAATCATCTCGACAACAGAATTGTTTCCATTAGAAACTCGAGCCGATGAATCCCGGCTGGTGACTATCGGAAGAGTGTTTCCGATCTAAATAGATCTTCGCCGTTTACCGATCGTCGATCTGAATATTCCGTGCGCTATCGTAGATACGGGTCGACGATTTTAAAGGTCCTCTTCCTTCTACGGAATTAACGTGATCGGGGTTGGGGGGATGTTGTTGACCTTATCCGGGCTATTGAAACTGTCGGGAAACTTGTCTGGGGGCTAAAGAAGAACGGCGGAGGGGGAGGGGGATGGGGATGGGGGAAAATCTCGGACGGTGGTTACGTCGATCCTTTACCTTTTTCCGGTGCGGCGGTAAGATTGCCGGAGTTTTCTGATGGGGGGTTTGTCGCCGGGGGAGAGGAAAGGGGGCAAGTTCCATAGAAAACGGGATATCGAGAACACGAGTTCGACTGGTCGGGCGGGCGCACATACCCGTGATGTGCAAGAAGTTGAAATCGTCGGGCGAAAGGTCGTCGCGACGCCCGACGCCGTGAAACGAGGGGATTGATATAATCTCAGGAACCGAAAAGACAACGCGCCAGGGAGCCAGAGGCTTGCTTTGCCCGGGCTTCCTTTTATCCGGATTTGTCGGAGCACTAAGTGGAATTATTCGAGGAATTGGAAGGTCCGACCTCGACTTCTCGGTGCCGCTAGACGAGAGTATGGTCGCGGGGAGACTGGACCTGATCATAAGAAGCCGCAGGCGTTCTATCGAGCGGAACCTGCTAGATAATAAATTGCCGAGTCGTTGGAATTCTGTGTAATCGTGCGTGTACCTTGTGTGCGAGATTCCAGATTTTTGCGAGAGACAGAATGTCTGTTTTGTCTGTGTGGCGAGTGAGAGTGTCGAAAGGGTTGCGGAAACTCGGCGCGAGACGGGCAGATGCATCTTGTAAATTGTATTCTATGTGGGCGGCTTGGGACGAGTGTATGGGTCCAGGCTGATGCTACTCTTCTTTTGAAACGTGCTGGCAACGACTGTGCTCCCTGAACTTATGCTCTTCCGCGTTTTTACCGAGATTCGGGCTAGTCCCCTTTTTGTTGCAAGACTTTGCTTTGGGAATTGTTTTATCGCTGTTTCAGAGACGATATTTCCTGCGTGGTTACGATTGGCAGAGATGTTGAATATTAATGAGAGACAGATATCATTTCGTTTCATATCGAAGGGAGCGAGTGGTGTTCGTGTTTGTTGGTAGATTGCAGATTCTATGCTTTTGTAGTAGTGTAATGTTTAAGGAAGTTTTATACTTTTGAAATTTGCTGTTGGACATAGTACTTTCTATATTAACAGCTCCAATAACGTAAAGACAATATGAAACTCTGTTAAATTCTATAATCTTTGATGCGTTACTAATTTTGAACATTTTTACGAAGTATTTTGTTGAACTTATTCGCGACTTTATAGCACGACATTACAACGCGAATTAAAATAAGATTGATTTAAAGAGAAAGACAGGTGGTAAATATGAGCTTCGATCTATCACTGGTAATTACGAAGCGAGGCGGGATATCTCTAATGAGATGTTTCGTTGATGATTCATGCAACATTGTAATTGAGATAACGAAGGAGGAGAGGAACAATTAAGCAGGAAGCAAGTCTTTGCGAGTATCGGTGTGTGTGTGTGTGTCTGTGTGCTAACGGAAAAGGGAGAAGGAAAGAACCCGCGCGAGGGGCCAGCCGTAAGTAACCTAACTACTATAATTTACTCTAGTCGAGGAACGCTCGCCATCCAAAGAGAATTCATGTGTGTGTTTAGCGGCAAGAAGAGGAGACTTGATTGTCCCAGGACGTTTTTAGAAACACGACATGGCTTGAATTTTCCGAGAGAGAGAGAGAGAGAGAGAAAGAGAAAGGAGCGAAAGAAATTTGCGAGAAAGAGAAGACGCGAGAGATTGTGACAAGATTGAATGACGAGTCCGAAAGTCCTGTCGTTGACGATCCGCCGATGATGTTGGCGGGTCGATTCATTCGATCAACGCATTTTCTTTTCGTTTTCGAATCGATGATTTTAAGCGAGATACCCACGTTCGTGTCGAACGAGTCTCATTAGCTTGTAAGACTCTCGATGAATTCACGCGCGAAACTGCGTCATTTACATACAGGATCCAATCAAACAGACGAAAACACGCGAATACACGTACACTCACCTACACCTACACACAACTATCAATGTTCGGAATGTTGGGATTTGTTTAAATAAATAATTAAAGCATTCGAAGCGTAAGCGATGGCATCTTGATTCACGATTGCCCGGACCCATAGTTGCTATTCCTCCTCAATCTCGATTTATTTCATTCTCTATACGTCATGCATCGAGGATATCGACATGTAAGTACTTAGAATAACTAGAGTATCATTTTATACTAATTTCAGATTCAAATGGTTTAATCTAACTATGGTTTTCATAGTTAGACACATACGCATAAAATTCAATAAAACGTGTTTGGAAAATCATGTGAAATGAAATAAGTGTTAGAAATTCATATAAAAGTTATTCATGTAAAAATGTGTCGTGCAAAGAGAGATGTAATACAGAAAGTCCAGATTTCTTCGACAAGGTATTTTTGTCTCTAGTATCATTTCAGTGACTCCTGAACGATAATGTCGCCGTCAGATTCATGTCGAATAATTATGTTACACCTTGTACACGAGAAATGGAGGACAGATGCGCTATAGAACATCCATAGACACAGACACAGGCGCATTTTGCCACACGTGCCACTTTGGCAAGCTAAGGAGGCGCGGTATATGTATAGCTCGCCCAGGAACGATCCTCGAGATTACTCGTTCCCGAGGAGCCGCGAGGGAACTGAAATCTCCATTACCCTAAAACATCGAGTGTCTCAGTGATTTTCCGCGACATCTGGCATCAGCTAGGGTGCCACATTTCGAAGAACAATTCTTTCGATCGTTACAGGGCTGAAGAAATGGCGAATCGCCTCGGGAACAAAAAATTGGGGAAGATCTCTTAAAACGTGACGCGCGTTGCAATTGAAACATACAATCATCTCGCAGTTGTCTACAAATACAACGAAGGTATTCTAACAAACATTATGATGAAGGTCCAAGTATTGAGGCACTACTGTACTCGAAAATAGGAGCTGGTACATCAGTGAACGTATCAAGTAGAAAATCAAAGATACAAGACGATCAAAACATCATTCTACTAATAACATTTTCTGTGAAACATAATGAAGATCCAAGTATCGAGGCACTACTGTACTCGAAAATAGGAGCTGGTACATCAGTGAACGTATCAAGTAGAAAATCAAAGATACAAGACGATCAAAACATCATTCTACTGATAACATTTTCTGTGAAATATAATGAAGGTCCAAGTGTCGAGGCACTTCTGTAGGAGTTCGTGCATCAAGATGGCCGAGCAGCTAGCTCCAGGGAAAGAGAATAACGTATGCTCGCATCTCGCGGCTTCTATACGTTCGTCCCTGAGGTTTGAGCCTCTTCTCCTTCTGCTCGACGTCCTCGTCCTTTCAGCTGGTTGGCTCGTATTGGCGGGTCGGCGGTCTTCCTTGTGGAGGGCGGCCGAAGCTCGAGCTTTAATGGGGTGCTTCCCGCCTCTTGAGGGCCAGGCCAACGAGATCTGCCGCGGGCTCAAGTATAATTAGTCATGCCATACAGTCCATGGCATAGACCAAGTGTACTGACGGATATATACCGACTATACAGTCTTCCCGCTATAACACCGGTGACTCGAAAGTAAATGAGCGCCGCGTGCGCACCGGAAACAACGTCGAATCTAGCCATCTCCTATTTTCGGCTCACGAAATAATTGGAGCCGGTGTCGACCTAGCCTTTCTTCAACCACTTCGCTTTACATCGTCTATGAAATTTCGTTGACCAACATTTCGACGTGTTAAAACGTTCACAGTTCGAAATCTCGCTTCACTCTATGGAGTTAGGTGAGTTAAAAATTGTCCCACCTCTTTTGCTTAGCTTTTTATGCATAGTGGGATATATTTTAAACGTTGAAGTTATATTGATATTAAGAAAAATTCTGTGCAACTTGGGTTTTTATTCTCTTTAAAATCGTGTGCCTCAAGAAGAAAAAGAATTTCGGAATTTCTTTCCTCTAAAATTGTAAAACTTTCTTGAGCGATGCATCGACATTTAGAGAAGTTATAACTTAGTCGTTGACTGACTCTTCTGCTTATCCAGGTGTTCATTTTCCAAATGTAATGTCCGAGTAATATCAAAGGCAGTGATCAAAGTGTTCCTTCGGATATCATGGTGTTGGAGTAATAGGAGTCGGTATGCCGGGAAATCTAGGGTGCTAACGATCGCGAATGCTGCCTTGGGAAACAGGCAGCGGGAAAGAACGTGGGAAAGCCGTATCTATGAAGCTGGATGGTTCGTATACTGCTGCCATAGCCGGGCTGGAGCATTTGACGGCCGTTTACGAGCAACACACTGGGCGTGCAGCGATAACACCCTTCTATGGGTATCGCCCCATTTTACGATCGTATGAAAGGCATTTTTGAAATAAAATCCCGGCGCTTTACGGGCATTAAAGACTACATTGTGATGTTTATGCGTTCACTTCGTTTGCCAGTCTTTTCAAATAGAACTTCGCCCAACGATAACAAAAGTTCGCCGGCTTCTAGACAAAGTCTCTTTATCCCCCGCAGAAGGATTTACCTCTTCCTTCTGTTGCCCGCCGGAAATCCTGATTTTTAAAATATTTTTTTAGGAAAACGGTTCCGGTGATCGCGCTTCCCTCACAAATCCTTTCGTCGATCCCGTTTCGGTAGTTTCCTCTTCCTTTATGAACTAGGCGCGTGAGAAAAGGAGACAGGAACTGCCGAACAGCCATAATACTTTACCGAGACCGCGCCCTCCTTTTATGGCGGTGTAAAAAACACTTTTGACACGAACTTTTTATACTTTACGATCATGAACGGTGGGAATATTGTGCCCGAGTTTATTCCAGATTTCTGGGGAAGTTCGGCTCCACTTTTTGACGAGTTGCGCTCGTGGTAAGTTATTTATGCACTATATATTTTTATGCTAATAACAGAATTAATAAATATTGGAGCTCTTCTAACGAGCTCTTCTAAATCTATTCAATCAAAATTGGGTACAAAAATCATTGTTCTTGATACTGGCACATATATGAATGTTTCAAAGGGTGTGAAAGTAATAGTTTTTTTTTCTAACTGAAACTGAACAACTATGACGTGACGAGAGTTTCTGTAACATACAATCTTTTTCCACTTCTTCGTGATTGTTCATTTTATTTCCTGTTTCCGACTTATGTTGCCATCTTAGAGTACTAGAGTGTATGCGGAAGTGATTTGTACAACATCATTTCTTCTATGGTCAAGTAATTTGTTAAGTAAAATTTTACTCCTATATTGCTTGAATGATTGTGAACGGTCCTGTAGTTTGTGGACACTACAGTTCGTTGACGTCGCCGGGAGAAAGTCGAAGTTGGGAAAGTAATGAGATAATCGCGAAGTGGTTGGTGAACTTTAAAGAGAGGCTCATTCCCGATGTTTGGCCGATTCGATAAAAGTCAAGTGTATAAACCACGCCCGTCGTTAGAGCTAACAAAGTGGATTATCGCGGTGGTGCTCTAGGCGTTTCATCGGGCCTCTGCCACCCCCAACTGCCATTCCAGGACGATGCATAACTGAGCCAAACTTCTCGCAGCTCGGTTTCGCATCGGCTCGCTCGCATCCCTTCGGCGACTTCCCGCCTCGAGTTTCTCAAGGAAACACTCTCGTTTTCCTTCGTCCGCTTCATTCTTTTGTAGTTATGCTGTAATGTGTAGCTTTGCTGTTATGTGTAGCTTTACTATATTGCCCACAATATATTTTTTATATTTGTTAACAAACTGCTGAATTACATTCACACAATTTTGTGATCTTCTGGCTGTGGATTTCTAATGCAAAATTTAAATCTACTGCATCAATTATAAGGTGCTGCAACCAAATAAATATTCGTTTTGTTCTATTGGGTTGGCAAGAAAGTAATCTCGGTACTTGAAGGTGAAATAAAAAACCGAATTTCTTTATTCAGGCGATGAACTTTCATCAATAAAATAGTCTCTTATTTGTTCTTTTTGGCAAAAGATCATCGAACAATAGAGAAAATATCTTATTCATTAAAGATCATTGCTTGAATCAAAAAAATTGGGCTCTATTTCACCTTGAAATACTGAAATCATTTTCTTGACAACACAATAGATAGATTGATGATTTTAAATTATTTTAATACTATCATTTTTTGTTACGAATGTATAAAATTCACGGTATAGTAATTTCTCACTACAATTGGCTTTCTGTTAAATCACAGTTACGAGTACTTAGAATGATCTACAACTGAATTCTTAAAATGACATGTGCGCCGAACATGTGCACTTGCAACCGAATGTACGTATGTTACAATGTCATAGAGCAGATGAGAAATACTACAACTGTTCTTTTACGCCATATAATTATGGCATTATTGACAGATGTAGCGTACAGCACTAAACTAAGCAACTATCGATGCACAAGTCAATGTCGACTCCATCTATGTTCCCTTTAGCACAGTTTTGTCCAGAAAAACAATAAATCAGTGGAAAATTTGTTGGATACATTGTATTGTGCATGTCTTAATGTACATATGAATACTTTATAATTCTATTTTCTCAACAAAACGACAGCTACAAACGACTACAGATGTTTTACTATTGAAAGCAACCCAACGTTTGGAAACTTCAGCTTTTGTGTCAAAAATAGAAAAAAATGTTCCTCGTAAAATGAAATATTCGAGCCGTATTATCCGCGATTGATATCTGGCAGAGATGAAAATGTTATGCTCTTTCTGCACGGGCCGAATTCATCGATGGCCATTTAAATTGCTCAACGAACGTGGAGGCCCGCGCATACGGGAAAATGAGTGATTACATCGAATCTATCAGTCGAAACGCATGTCCTCGAAACGGAGCGTTTCATTCATCAAACGGAGACAATATTGTTCTAAATCCGAGGCTATCGCGTTCCCTTTTTCCGCATCGAATTTCAATCGCAAGTTCCTCTCTTCGACAAAAATACACCGGTTTCATCAATTGTCTACTTGCGTGTGCCATTTCCTTTTCATTCCATTTATGTAATAACGATATAATAACGAGTAGGCGTAATCTAGTACAGCAAAAACATTAGACGCATTTAATCCTACTGTTATACTATTTTCAATCTATTAAAACTTTTAAAAAACAAATCACATTTTTGTTTCAGCCCAGTTGCGTAAATAATATTTATTTATTAATGCTTCAAACCAAATGGTTTATCTAGCAGATTGAAATTTATTTAATGATTAAAAACTCGTCGGAGAGCGTTTAAATAATACCAAGGGATTACGCGATGCCATCGTTTTAATACAATAAAACGACAAGAAAATATTTCGAATTGAAAAAACCAAATTGGTTATGCGACTCACCTCTACAGCTGATATTTTTATGCACGACTCGATGATTCGAGCAGAGTCAGCTGTCATGAAATTGTCAGAGGCGTCCATAAATGCGAAAGAGAACGCTGCTCCCTGGTGTTTCATAAAATTGAACAGAACGTGGAAGAAAATTACTCGATATTCAGACGGGGCCAGGGTATTTCCACTCTTTCTTCTCGTTCGCGAGGAACATCCGAGCGTCTTTCGATTCTGACATCACCTTCGGCTATCTCGCGCATCGCACGGGTATCGACGGAATTTCTCGGGCACACGAATTTTATCGGTCTCGTCGGTGCCAGCACCGCGATTCCCAGAAATTCATGTCGAACGCAGAATGGTCCGCATCTTCGGCGTTCCCACACCTGTTGAATTAGGACATCGATCGGGGTGTATGCTCTCCTTGCGGCCAAGAAAGGTGCCGCGATTCCCGGCCGCCGAATAACCGGCGATCAATTCGCCGGAATGCGGACTTTACGACAGTTTTAGACGATCCCTTCGCTGCCACCCTCGATAATGGAGTTAATGGCGCCGCGATAGAAACCTCAGCTTATTATACCAACGACCTTTACCCTCCTCCACTCGTCTTTCACTCGATAGTCGAAGCTGTCGAAGCGTTTACCTCATCGGAGACTACCATTTCAAAACAATTTATTTTCTATCCCTATATTACCAATTAAGCTGGGCTTTCTTCGGATCGCAAGGACAGGAAATTGATGTGCTTGTGGGAAAAGAAATATATGCTCATATATAGGGTAAAAATAAACTATATTTTTAAAGATAAAAGAAAGGTACATTTATATATTTATATATACATGTACCTATTTTTCTGATTATTTACGTGACTATTTATATGACACCTATTTTTTTGATTATTTACGAAAACGCCGTGATCTTCAATTTTTATACAGTAAATATTATTATCCGGGTTTATGGGCACGATCATTGTTCAGTGCCTACCCACTCCATTGCTCTTCTGTCCTTCTCTATGTTCGGCTCTCTATTGAAGTCTCGCTCGGCGCAGTCGGCGCGCTAGACGCAGTCATAAGTCAAAAATAGTGTCCGGTCACGATCACTGTCCGTGCAAAACACGGCTGCTGGACAGTAAAGGGGCGTTTACTGTAGTAGTATTGGTCTACGTTTTGCAATTTTTATTTTGCGTAAAGATTTGGAGCCTATTGATAAGAAACAGAGATCACCAATGAATACTCCATCCCGCCCAACAGTTGATAATGTATTACAAATTTATTTAAATCGGAGATCGCGGCACTTTTGCGAATATATGCCATGTAGTTCAAAGAATGTAGTTGCCAAGTGATTTTTTCGAAATTCTAGACTTTCTAAGCTGTCAGATCGAAGTATTTTTCGTCATTTTAGAATACGAAAATAGAAATGTGTATAGACTATAGCTATCATATTCACCGTTAACGGTAGTTAATGCTAAGAAATATTTCATTGGTCAGGGAGATCAATATATACAGCGTACGTTAGGGCTTCTCGGTGCAAGCCGTGTCAGTGTAAATCGCAACGGTACGTTGATCGCCACGACACTTTCGATAGAGGCTCTCGAAATGAACTTTGAACTCGCCGGTCTTAGTGTTTGACGTGCTAAAAAGATATTCATCATGCTTATCGTAATGAATACTCGTGATAAATCTCGAGAAAACGGGCAGGGAACCGTCGAAATTCGGACTAAGGGACCGCCACGCGATTAGGCTGTACGAGGAGGTATTATGGTCTTCGTTTGGGCAGCAGAAGAGTGAGTACACGTATCACTGTTAAAATTTTATTGACGAAAGGTGTGTAGATTTTTACTTTAAAACACTAGTTCAACTTCAATTCCTAATTTGAACACTGGATACTTGTGACACTAGCCCAACTTCAATCCATAACTTGAACACTGGATTCATTGTTTTTTGCCTGATAAACATCTTTATATAACTTTACATAAATGTTTATATATGGCGATTTCTACTGTATACCTTTTCCGACGATAAAATTTGCACATATTCCTTGAACATGAGGTAAATTATCATGAATAGTTCGAGGTGAACCGGTTCGTAGTTTCTTAAATAACAATCGTGAATTCCACTCCATTTTTATCGTTCTGAACCCTACTCATTTATTAAGTGAAACGCTTCGACTATGTAAAACGCTGACCGATGTTGCGATTGTGATGACATTTTTTCGTTTTGTTAGCCGGAATTGAAGGGTACAAAGCAATGTCTTCGAACGAAATCGATGGAGGGAAGGTAAAGCCGAAAGGTTAATGTGTAAAGACAAGAACATATCGCTTTGCAATATGTCAGAATGAAGCCGCTCTTAAATATTAACTTCCTCGACTTCAAAACAATGTCTAAAATCGATGTTTGATGACAGGTGTAAATCAAACTTCTGGCATCACCTTCAACTTTTCTACCTCTTGATAAGTAGTAAAGATTATTAAAAATGTTATCTGTAAAATACAGAGCAAAATATGTCTACCACTATTCTTACACTGATCTAGTAAAATAATGAACTGCATGCAATTACTTTTCAAACACGAGTGCAACGAATACAATAAAATGTACTGTTCGATAAAATTGAATATTGACAGACAATTTCCCTAGAAGAGACAAACGAGAGTGCAATCAAGTATATTGATTTTTTTTCTGACAGTAGTATCGCTCGTAGAATACATTCTGTCATTGCTGTACGTTCCGAATCAATCGCAGGGTGATTCGAGAAGAATTTTCACGGAGTTTGCGGACCCGGTGTACATATATGTTACGTAGCGAGAGCTTACTATCTCAATCGCGTCACGTCCCGAGCTCCAGGAGCGATACTCGAACTTCCTGTTATATCGTCTACCACTTTGCTCCCAACGAATTCCTCTTGCTACGAACCCTCGCATCTCCGCCCATCTGACGTGATCGTGGCGCACATAGAGCAATATTACACAATTTGTTCTTACACTCTTTTTCTGCCGTTTCGCGCGGCGTTGGCGAGTTCGCCGTGCATTGACTAACAAACATTTCCATATAAGTCTGGGCGTGAAATTTCACGAATCCCAGTTTCTAAACAAAGACGAAGAGAAATCTGAATAAAATCTCGATTTTGATATTAGACGTATTCATAGTGAAAGGGATGCTCTTTATTTTTGCTGTGGATTTAATTTTATTCTTAATCCCGAGTCTATTTTGACCGGAAACATCAAAATTGTTATTTAAGTACTCAATTTGTGGTAATTAATATTGGAGGTTACAACTGTACAATAAAAAAAGAAAAAAAACTAACTGAATAGCTGTTTCATTATATCGGAAAGACTAATGTGTCTACACAAGACAAAAAATGAATTTTTAAAAATTATTAATTAGAGCTGTGAACGGTCCTAAGCATTGCCAATTATATAGCTATAAAAATCCGTTGTCCGAGGTTTAATTGTAAGAAACACATAGTTGTATGCGAAGCATGCTTTAGGAAAATTGTGTTCTGGATCGCTGTCGAAAGAGCGTATCGGCATACACCGTGGCACCGGAAACAGGTTTCGATCTCTTTCATCGGGAAGTTCGGTGCTTCACTGACCACCACTCAGCTCGCTATAATTTTATTTACCTCGAACTCGTGCGTTCTTCCGTGTACCAGGCGGTTTCGCCACGCTGGAAGAGCCGTGGCTCCACTCGACGGAAACAGAGAACCGTGGAGAACGCTGGAACACTGAATAAAGGAGAGAAGCGCGTGATGGAAGGCGGCATCAGAGCCTCGCAGAATATTACGACGGGAAATCCGACGTTAGATATTGGCAGCTTGATAAAATGGAAATACCGTAGACGACAGAGCTGCGGCCTGAAACAGGCGCGGTGTCGTATCCTGTCACTCTACCGCGTTTTCCCTCGAATCTTCGGGCTTTTTTAACGTGAAACTTACGTGGCAGTATTTGCTAGAGCCTCCACAATGTTACTGTCTAGAATACTTCCACGAGAAATTTCAGAAAATTATGTGACATCGATTATCTACGATCGGCGTGTATTTTGCGCAACCTCTCCGCAATTTCCCATGAATCGTTCAACTATTTTTCATTGAAAAACTTACATGGAAAAATTCTTCAACACCTACCGAAGATGCCTGTATAAAATATCTTCGCTAGAAGTAGCGAGTCTTAAAAATTATTCCAGTGTCAAATCGATTTGATACCGAATGAAAAGTATCTGATTCAACTTCCAAAGAATCGGTGGGATTCGAATGTCAACTCGCAGCGTTTCTATCAACCTCCTTCTGTGGCTGCGTCGAGAGAAATCCGCATTCCGGCACACAATATTGCAATATTGAATAACCACCAGCGATAAACGCGATTCTTGTCAGCCAGGATTAATGCGTCCAATAAAAAAAAAATATATATTTCGGTCGCTCACGTGTTAGAGATAGATATGGATCGCCGGAATGAAATATCTCGATTTTGATTGCGTTAAATTCGCGATATCTGCATCCCCGGCAGAAGTATTTCACCTGTGCCGGGATAATTGAAATGTTATTTCAAGCATTGGCTTGTACTCGTGCAATAACCGCATTTTCCTCGTGACGGGGAGAAGAGTAAACGGGGTAAACAGAAAATTGCTGTCTGGTTGAATAAACTGGGAAGGATTTCGGATGCTAGGATTCAGCTTGCGACACGCATTGCAGTCGAATGAAATCCTGAAGGATACATACACTGAAAGTCACCAATTTTTAGTTGCAGAATGCAGTGTTAATCCAATTAATACAGAATGTAAATTACTGGTGGTGACCGTGTTGCAGTTTCATAATCAGAATAGAGTAAAGCCTTCATTTAAGAGAAACCCTCGGGTCCGTGGTTCTACTATTTATTTGTGCCCTCGCCGAACGTAGAAAAGGACAACGCGTGTAAACACGGACCGCGCGGCCGAAAATTTATTGCACTGGGCAACTAGAGCTCCGGGAATCGATGACGTAGAATCAGCTGAAGTAGGTTCGGACCTGTCTCGCGCTGGCCGCCGGATGGAGGTAGCGTATCCTACGTCATCGACTCGCGGAGTACTCTCCCGACCCGTATCGGATTACGCGGCATGTTTCACTTTACGAAGCTCGCGCTTCTTGGTCCCTCGCGGGGTATACTCCGTAGTGGAGAGTATATTCGTTTTTCTTAGATCGTTCAGCTCTCGTTTTCTCAGATCAGGCCGCTCGTCTCCTTTCCCGTGGCGGTCCTAAGTAGTTCTTTTAGGCGCCACGAATAGCGCCTATTCGTCGAGGGGGCGTAAATCGTTCGAAAATCGGCCGTCGCGAGTAATTTCGAGTCCGGTCTTAGATCAAGGCTTTATTGTAGTTAATTCAAGAGAGCAAATTGCATACTCGGATGAGTTACTTAGTTCGAAAGTACAATTGTGCAGTCTCCTATCAATTGAATTTATTTCCCCTTGGAATTGCATATTTACGAGGCCCAGTATGCATCATACGACGCCAGTAAGAATTCAATTGACGGCACACACGGACGGAAAATAAATTCGAAGGATAAACGAAATAACGTGTCGGGCCATTATCTGTCGCGAGTATAGTTTTCGATATATCGGTGCGAGCTCGAGTACAGAACCGGGAAATCAATGATTTATCTGCGACCTATTCGAAGTTTATAATCATGGCGGTCAGTTGCGAACGATGTGTTGCACTTTAATTCAAACACGTTATCAGCTGCAACGTCAGCGACGCGGCCTGAGGCCATGCAATTCAATGTTTTGAATATAGCTGTGGTTTATCCCGTAATATTGCGATTACATTTTCAGGTGGGCACGAAAACGTCGGAAAGAGGGGGACGGCGCGGCATAGGAATGCATAATGTTCGAAGCTTTTCCATATTTCCTGTTATTAAATGATACGGCTTGGGCCGGCGTCCGCGCAAGCCGAAAGAACATTTTATTAAAAACAATGGTCACTCGTTGGTCTCGCCATAAAAAAAATTGCCGGGTACGCTCCGCAAATGAAATTCGGTAATTTTGATGTAGGTTTAATGGCAGCCGGATAAACAAGTTATCGAACAATAAAATATCCCGCCCGTATTTCCGCAGCGAAATATGAAACACGAGGGACGCACGATATCGAAATTAAACTAAAATTGTTTGTTTCGAGGATTACCGAATACCATTCCACAGTGGATTCCGGTTTTTACGATTCGCAGATTAAATGAAACGATCTTGAAGTCTTTTGTAAACCTGCAGTGCAAACAGATTTTGCATACTTTTAATCAACATATGCGCTAAACCACCGCCGGTCAAACGACCGGTTTTATATATTTTATTTTGCGGTTATTGGAATTACAAAGATCTCTTCATGGGGAATGATGCATTCCATTTTATTATACATGCCGGCCGAATTCGAATAATCCCGGTTTTGTTGTTTTTATAAATCTTCACAGTCACTTTTAGTACTCGGTAGGTTTAGTGTCTATGAAAAATTGAATCGAGTTTAATTGAATTTGGAAAACGTATACATTTTTACAGTTTTCGAAAGATTAATATTGTTATTTAAAATAGGCTCTATGAGATGTTTATCGAAATTTATACTGATCTGTATTGTAAAAGTGTTGTTGTTTTAATAACTGAATCCAGCTTTTACGGATCGGGTTTTACGGATCGAAAAAACAGTGCTGATTCATTTTTGAAACCCTGCTCGTCAAACCAGGGGGACGTGGTTAAACTGGTTAATAATTATTCACTTCGGCGCTGTGTTCGCCGCCAGTAAATCTCAATATATGTGCGCGGAAGATTATCCAGAAATTAAAATTAATGGCGCGTATTTACCTCGCCATTTTCCGGTGAGAAAGTTTCACGACAACGTGAGCGCAAGAAGCTTTCAAAGGTTTATCAATTTTTTTTTGTGTCCGGAAACCAATTTATAACAGCTTTTTCACGGCTGTGGGTGTTTGTGTTGCGTATCACGACACTCTGGATTATCATAAATTTGTAGCGACCGAATAAATTAGAAGTTGACACTGACTTCGATTATGAAGTGTCTGAAGCGAAGTTCCAGAGAGCTTTTGCATAATTACAAGTAGACCGATGGTGTTTTTATCGATTATTTTGAAAAGTCAGAATTAGCAGAAGATTTATGTTATTGGCTGATTTAAAAGATAATGAAAATGGCAATGGAATCAAGTAATAAAAGAAGGTAATGAAGATGCTATTATTTCTCCCATTGTTAGATCGATTCGTGCGTTGCAAATGCGTAATGATCTGCAATTTACTTATTTTAAACGATCATGCCAGCTTTTTGATCGATCATTTATTAGCATTCAAGTGTTGAAACATCCTTCGGATTACGTAAATGGATTCTGAGAAACGGTTTTAGTGTTTTAATCGTTATTACTATTTTTCATCTTGTCAAAGTGTTCTGAGGAAATGTTGTAAACGCAACGCAGGATTACGTAAATTATTTAAGAATACAGAATCTTTGAACCACTGTTTACCAAATGAAATTGTCGAAATAATAAAGTTAATACGAGAGCAAAGGTCTCAAAGATTCAGATTATTTATCATTGTGACTGACTGCAGATTTCTTCGAGACTTATTCGAGAAAGTTATTAAAGTTTAGCGAGGCTTTCGTCTCGCTTGGAGAAAATCTGATAAAGCAGAAAACGGAAAGTGAATCAATTTCAATTTGACGCCAGTTCACTCCAAGTGGCTCTATAAAAATCTGTATTTGCAGAAATGCCCGCAGTTGATTTAATAGAATGAAGTTTTATAAGTTCTCGCCTCTCGAGACCGGAGATGTTTGATTTTTCTACTCGCAGGAATGCGATCGCAAAAATTGCTTCCTCTCGTTTGCAACGACGACGACTGCTCGACAGTTTTAAATGATAACCTTCCAGTAATGGCGAGCAGAAACATTCACGGTGAAGAGAATCTCGGTTACAGTTGCCTCCACGTTCTATCCCTTCCTTCCTTCGTCGATGCGTGTCTCGAGTTCTCTCTTTCCTGCGAGTTACGTTGAAACGACGATAATGACGGCTAATTGACACTGACGGAGGCTACTTGCAAACCAACGCGGGGATCGCATGAAATCACTGACGCGAGCCAACCGTCATTCCCGTCGAAACTTCTTCCCGATTCCACGATTTCGGAAAATTTCTCAGCTCAACCTTTCATTCTACACGCGGTACAAAACTTCTTTTCACCGTGCTACTCCTCAATCTTTAGCAAAAAAATATTTCCCCTACTTAACTAAAGGATTAACAATATTCCTATATTTTTTTCTTAACGATCCTTTCACTTGTTCCGTTAAAAAATATTCTTTGCCTACATTCGAGTCGAGGTTTTTCCAGACGTAAAATCGTTCTTGAATTTATTGGAACTATTTAATTTGTGCAAAAGTATTTTTTTCACAATGATATTTTCATTCGTTTCATTGAGAAGAATTTTTGAAGCTGTCTATATTTGGACGATTCGAGGTTCTTCGAATCGAAAAATCTTTTATGAATTATTTCGAATACCTTTTAGCTATTCAATCGTTAAATTTTTCTGTGCATAACAATGTTCCCTTGTTCGACAGAAGGTAGACGTACATTCCTGTTATTGCCATTCATTTTAAAATGACCGTTTCATTTGACGTGTTTAAAAAATATTCAAGAAATGAAGGTAGACACATGAGCGATTTTTATAAATTTTGCATATTCAGAGATTGTCAAGTTCGACGTGTCTCTCTTTATTGTCGGCGTTTAGTATAGTTGAAACATAAAAGTAGTCGCGCGGCAGTCGAGGAGAGTATGCGCGGGTTCTCGCCTCGAATAATTTCTCGGGGTTTATGAACGCGTTCCCCGTTTAACGAAGAATTCGTTAATTGCGTCGGTTTCGTAATTTCCCGAGCGTGTCTAAGTGGGAACATACTTGCGAAAAAATGCACGATGGGGTCTCGCTTAATCATTTATTGGTGTCATGGTTCGAACAAGATTTCACACGTTGCAATTCATACGGAATTTCTCGACATTTAAGGAGTGAATTTCACGCGTGCTTCAATCCAACGTTATGAAATGATGAATTTACCCGTTGGAAGCTCGGAAGAACGCTCGACGTGTTTTCGAAAATGCGAACGGGTTTGCGTGTGGGTGTGCTAGTTGTGTGCAATCCCGCGTCGAATGGTTTCCTATGCAAAAATGAAATGAGAAAAGTGAGTGATACTTTTTTATACGGATTTTGTCCCGGGGAAATTGATTCTGAAGATTCGTCGGATGTTGTTCGACTGACAAGAATCGATTTCGACCACTGCGAGATCGTCAAATTCTATTTCGAACTTTTTTTGAAGCATCTGGAATGATGTCAAATGAATATGAATATTTTGACAGTTTAAAGCTGGGATTATGTTTTTTTAAAGAAAGGGAACATTGCAGAATTTATTTCCCTTTTAATCGAATAACTAGACTGCGGATCTTTATGCATTCGTGAAGAAATTAGTTGGATGAAACATAAAACACTAAAAGATTCGAAAAATTTCAGAATACTGTAATGTTGTTTTTAATGTAACGAAATAATTAAGCAATTTTTATTTTATTCCTGCTTCCCACAATCAATGCGGAACATTTTATTTTGCATAAAGATCCGCAGTCTACTAATAACGTACTCGATGCTAAATCATTCGTATAAATACCAAGCTTCATTTCATTAAATAAATTTAATTGCTGTAATATTTACCTTAGTTCCATTTTGCAATACAACGTATATAAGCGTTTAAAAATTCGAAGTATGTATATAGCTACGATATTAATCAAATTTCAAAGGCTGAATTTAATCAAATTCCGAAGGACGAATTTAATCAAATTTCAAAAGCTGTATTTGATCAAATTTCGAAAGCTTTGTTTGATCAAATTCTGATAATAAACCCGGTCTAGAATAGGAAATTTAATTATTTGGAACAGAAACGGCAAGATCTCTCGTCCGCACAAATTAAATGAACCCACGTCGTATTTTCTGTTTAAATACAAAACCAGAAGTTAGTGCAAAACAGTAACCTCGCGTGACTACTCGTGACCAATCGTTAGTCCATCCTTCAAAATTAGATGTACAAACCAGCGACACTTCCAAGTTTACGTAAGTTTTTCTTATTTTCATGGTTTTTCGATCTCCTGTTAATTTCCTTCGCACAGCTGTCGAGAGTTTTCGCGCTGAAATATGGTTACATCATGTGTGTCAGACGTAACCATACTGAACCAATTTGCCGGATTGAAATTTCGATTGAACGTAAAAAAGGTCTATCTTATTTTCCCAGAAATCGCAACGATTTCTTATTAATATTAAAATATTGTTACATTACTGTGACAAGTGACAGTAGAAAGTCAATCGGCAAGCTTCCGGTAGAAGCGTTAATTAACGACGAAAGGGGGGAGGTATCTTTTACACGGCGATATTTCGCAAGCGCCTGGTCGTTCCTTTTTCCGTTCCATTCGGCCGGCACTCGTGGCAAACAAATCGCTCGCATATTTTTTCGTCACATTATCGCGGGAAAAATATAGGTTATTACCGGGAGAAACGCATTCGCTGCGCGGAGCTGCTCGGAGAGGAGCGTACTACGGTATATACAACGTTACAACATATACAACGTTTGGATTCGGCCGAGTGAAAAACAGTTCCCGCCGGGGCAATTTTCGTAGCTGCGATAATGAGAGCTAATAATTGGTAGTAGTCGTTAGCGGAAGTCTGCGACAGAACGATCGTGAGGAGGAATAATTCTCTGTCATGATTATTGGTGGGCCGCAGCTATACGGTGTAACAATTTCGCTTGTTAAATCGCTCGTTTCATTGCGTGAACGTCGAACGGAGATTAACGACGACGATAAACGGTACCGTGCCACGTGTTCCATGATACTTTTCGTTATTCCTTTTCGCTGTTCCGTGAAAATCTCCGCGATTTAACCAACGGGATTCGCTAACGCCATTTCCAACTTCGCTTTATTGCTTTAGCTGGAAAAGGCGGACGATGATCCACAAGGATCAGTAAAATATTAATCAAACTTTGTATCGAGTGAGCTATTAAGGGTCTAGTAGGTTAAGCATGACTAATTGGCACCCATTCCATTTTTCATCTCTTTTGGCTGCTAAACTATAATTTAAACGTAAAATTTCAGATCTCTACCCTTTCGTTTAAGGGTAATACGGGGCTAGAGATCTGAAATTTTACGGAATAAGAAGGAAAAATTCGGACATTTATGTTTCGAGGGGTTCCACTGCAATTATAAAATGAATAATCTCCGCATAAAGGTTTCGTGCTTTTCATAAAACCTCATTTACTATAAAATCTGGATACATCGAATCCTCTGTAGCTCGAAAACAGCTGCTCCCTAGAAATTCGAATTATCTCTGATCGTAATAAAACGCCAATATAACGAGTGTCCATATAACGAAGGCTCTACAGTGGAAATTCAAATTTCGTCGGAGGGATGCAACAACTATCGCATAAATTGCGGGCCGCGGTGTTTGTTACGTTCATTTCGCGGACACCGGGGCAGATTTATCGTACGATCTCTTCGCGGCCGCACTTATGAATAACGCGGTACAAATTGCGTTTCCGCGTACCGCCACGCGGCCGCCCGCAGCCCGCGCCGCAAGCGGAGAATATTCCTCGCGGGATCCGTAAGTTATCGCGGGCCAGCCCCGGCGTCGAAGATTACTTTATCGAGAACTCTTGAATTAACGCCCCGAGATTCGCCGCGGAAACTTCTTTACGATAAATAATAACTTCTTTAATAAAGAGGAGATTTACGAGCGGCGTACTGGATCTGACGAGCGAGCGAACGTTGCCGGAAGACTGGTAACAACGAGAAATGTTGCTCGTTGCATTTTCGGAAATCGTAAAGTACCGGATAGCGAAACGGACGAAGGAAGCTTCGGTGTTCTCCGGGCACAGGAATTTCGTAAAAATTTCTCTCGGGGTAGCACGCGAACCTCCAGGTGGAAATACAATGCCGGGGATCGTAGAATTCGAGAACGGAACGACACGGTAACGTGGAAAGTCGCGTAAAGGTAAAAATAAATTCAACTGCTTAAATTAAGGAAGACGTTCGAGCGGATCCTCGAACGTCTCACAAGGGCTCGCAATGGCCGCAAACGGAAGTAGAACGAAGTTTCCACCTTTGTTGAAACTTTATCATTGGCGGAATCTTGCGATACGATCTCCTTCACGGTAATTAGAATTCGAGAGGTTGTTTACACTCTTTACGGCAACAATTGCACTCGTGTAAAAGTATTATGGCCTGTTCAGACCTGTTTCGGTCAATTCTTCTTCATTGACTCTCAGAGCGCCGATTGCCCAGGCTTGGTTTAATTGATGGTGTGCACTGTCCTTCTATTACTGTCCGCGGTGCGGTCAGCGAGGTCACAAAAATAGTAAAACTCCACGATCTAAGAAGCAGCACGGACCCGAAGCTTTTCCTTAGACGAAGGCTTTACTTATAAAGATCAAAGCTTCTGTTTGCAATATTTTTTACGCTCAGTGCCCAAGCAATCCCCCAACAATTCTATTCCGATGTCCAAAGAATTCAATGATAGTAATTGCGCGCTGTACAAATTCAGCGGGGCAATTATTGAATCGCAGTGTGGATGAATTTGTGGCAAACATAAATCCACGTTATGTAATGAACAAATTAATAATTGAAATGTAACGAAGCACGTTTCAGCTTCGGATAAACGGTGAAATCTTTCACCGGGCGATTTTCGTTTAATTTTCATCGTTGTAAATTGCGCCGCAAGAATGCGAGAGTTCGCAGTCCGATGATCGGTAGCAGCGAAAACACGCAAGGATTCTAATTGGCAACGCAATTAAATCGCGTGAATATATTTTGCCGTATAATCTAACCTCTCCGGGTGGCGCGCGTGCGGGCGCGAAACATTGTAACTATGGAAAGTTATAAAATTACAACGCGTGGAGTTAATCAGCGTTGCGCGATGCTGTTCAAGCAGCGGGGAGGCCCGTAACAATGTAAAATAATTTGAAAGCCTTAACGCAGTTGTACTCCAAGCGACAGCGATAAACAACAGGACCCGCAAACATACTGCGTCGCGGGAAGGTAATATTTTTACAAAGAGCCTAGACCCCCGAGAAAACGGTATGAAATTTTAAGAGGAAATTTAATTAACGCGCGACTGTGCGCGGAAGATGAGGTGCCCAACGTTGAACCTTTTATCTCTTAAATTCTAGCAAACGACCGTGAAACGGTTCCCTGTACCCGCGACGAATTTCGTGGAAACCATTTTTTCTGCTCCGTTGGGATCGAGAAATATTGTCCGGCGGGAGCGCAACTGGCATATAATTTCGCTACTAATCGTAATAAATATCTCCGGAATATTATGGTTGCGCTGTTGTCGGTCTTATTAACATACACATGTATTATACTACACCTCTAACAGTATCGGCACGATTTTTTCTCGAATTTTTATCCCGATTGGTCTTTTTATATTCATGAGTAATAATAAAATTCAGTGAAATATAGTTACCTTTTACCAAGCATTTGCACTCCGGGATTTGCACTCGTCTTTCCGAAGGATAAAGTTCCGTAAAATCGTAACAGGATCCGCCATAGCGCAGAACCATTTTCCTGTCGGTTATAACAGAATTTCAGTTCTTCGCCGCGGATTCGCTTTATGCAACGGTTATTAACAGTTAACTTCGGAACCGTTTCAGCTTCCGAGCTTAATACTCCGGATGATCTCGCGATATATTTCACCGGGACGGTGTATCCGTTTTGCGAGCGAACCGAATGATGGTGGCGAACAGCAGCTGCGTTTCGCCACCTATCCGAAGGTCGTCGACGAGAAACCACTATACTTTCCGTCGCCCTTTATCTCGGAGTGATATACGAGAGCGAGCTGTGCTTTTCGCCGCGCGTTACACCGCTCGTTGCCCCAGGCTTTTAAGCTAATTCGAGGCGCGCCAGCTGCAACTGCACCGAGCACAAGCTCTCTTCTCGTCACCTTGCTTCTGCGCCTCCTTTTTGTCCTTACCAGGAACCCGCCATCGATTCCCAGTCCTTCGTTTCCGAATCAGCTTCCCACCATCGATTTCTTCGCCAATGTTCCAGTCGAAACATCCATTTTAATTTTCATGCATCTGGAGATCGGCTGTATCTTTCTCAACTCGTTCGTTTGTACAAATTTTTCTGTATATTATTCATTTTTCTATGTCTCAATTATGATTAATAATAGACGAAAATGTGTCGCACAAAAATATAGTCGAAAGGGACGAATTGTAGTAGAAAAACAATTTTTCTGAAGGTCACCTTATTTGAGATTTTAGGGCTATGGATATTTTTCAAAATGACACTATATATTGTTATTGCTTCCTTAACTCGTTCGTTTGTACAAATTTTTCTGTGTATTATTCATTTTTCTATGCCCCGATTATGATTAATAATAGACGAAAATGTGTCGCACAAAAATATAGTCGAAAGGGACGAATTGTAGTAGAAAAACAATTTTTCTGAAGGTCACCTTATTTGAGATTTTAGGGCTATGGATATTTTTTAAAATGGGACTATATATTGTTACTGCTATCGTAATAATAGGCAAGATCAAACCAAATCGAATTAACTATAATACAACGACAATAAGGTGACACAATTCTTCGATTCTATCTTCTGAAAAATAATAAGAACAGCTTGCTTGATTGTCATAATACTAAGATATTGTATTGCATTTTGAGTAAAGTTACATGGTTTTATGGAGGTTTAAATTCGCCGATACAAAAGTCTTCCGTGATCCTACTCGAGACAAGAGAGGAGGGATTCAAGATCCGCTAACAAGACTTCTTTTCGAGCACTAGTGCGACTTCCTCCGAGGCAAAGACAATGACCATCTTAAAGACCGACGATGAGACGATAAAAAATCCAAAGTCAAACACACACGATTCAAACGTCTCGGGCCGATGACTCAGGCCAAGCGGTCATTTAACCTCGACCAGTTCAATTAATTAATTAAAAGCAGACGTGACGAGAGGTTCGTGACGTGTTCTCGAAGGGGAACATATATTTCGAAAATAATTTTAACAATTCTTAATTTCATCGGGCTGATTCGATGGGACACCGGGTAGATATTCGAGCGTACAGAATATTTTCACGGGCTCTCGAAACCTGGTTCCCTCGAGTTACGCTTCTCGTGTATCTTCGTGATTATCGTTTTTTACAAATATGTGGTCTCTCGCTCATCCCATAAAACCAGCCACGCGTGAGAGCACACACAATGTTCTTCGCATGACTAAACGCATAGATCTCTAACGCAATTTAACCCTCGGCTGGCAGGTTATTGTATCGCCTGTTACGTAACAGGTAGGGTAGGGCTAATTTGACCCCAATCAAAAAACCAGACTTGCATTCCCATCTGTAAAAAAAATCTGTAGAGTTCGTTAAACTCGTTCGTTTGTTCAGGTACTTCTATATGTCACATTAGTGACATTAATTAGAATTAAAATTTTATAATAGTAAAGTAAAATCAACTTTCGTTATTTATATTTCTGAAACATATCGCAACTGGTTCTCTTCGCAACACATTGAATATATACACTTCATAGACGTGACCGAAGATTCGCACGACTTGTGTTTACAACCTTGTGTTTACGTGCACCTTTCGTGTTTACAACTTTGAACTGATCCGTCCAACTTCTCTGGGAACGAAATAACATGATAATGATATGGGGCGCTAATAAATACTAATAGTTTATTTCACAAGAAAAGGATTGTTTTTATCCCGTATATATTAGTTATACATTTTTCGCTTCTCTTGGTGGGTACTATAAGGGGCCTACAAGTATCGGACCTATTTATTTATTACCCTGTACAGCTTCTGTATCTTGCAAATGGTTTAAATAATTTTTATTTCGCGCAAAAATCCGCAGTGTGGTAACAATTGCGCGGAACGGCGATTCTCCTAGCAGTTCTCAGGCAGTGTTCGCATTAGGCGATTGTATCCCAGAATCTAGAGGCGACACGAGCTTTCTCGGTTACCCGATACATTTCTAGGATAGAAAATGTTGAAGACTGGAAAAGGCGTTTTACAAAGGGACGGCGAATTTGATCGATTGTGAGTGTCGGCTCACGTCCAGCGTGGAAACGGTGCCTTCGCTGGAGGCGCAGGAACGTGAGCAGGAAAGTTGAAAATTCGACGTCGGAAAATAGGTGAAAATAGGAGGTTCCTCAGCCCGGAGAGGAGAGGAGAGATAGATAGAGGGAGAGAGAGAGAGAGAGGTTGTCGGCGATGCTCCTTGTTACAGTTCGGATCGCGGGCACGCGAATTTCCGTCCTTCATCGAGCATTCCGCAGCCACCGCCGCAGTCACGCGAGAATCGTCCGCGTTCATTGTACACGCGGGGGAACGGATGAATATGGAGGTTGACGGAGGGAGAACGCTCGCGCGCGCGCGAGTGAGAGACAGAGAGGCGGATGAGAGTGAGAGAGAGACGGACGAGGTCGAAGATGGGATTGGAATTGCAAATATCCTTCTCTCCCACGTTTCTCTGGTCTCTCTGTCCTATCTTTCTGTCTCTCGTCCGGTTGCTCGTTTGTGCCGCTGCTGTCCGCACACGCACAAACTCACAAAACGCACGCACAGGCACAGTGGGTCACGTAAGTATTTAAACAGTTGCGATTCAATGCGATTGATAAGGTGTGCTCGGTAGAAAGGAGTATTCTGCCCACCGTTCGATGCGACGGCCTCCGCTGCAACAGATTCCGTTTATCGTCGGGACTGGACTGCGGATTTCGTGCACTTATGGCGAAAGCGAGTAGGTAATATACATTAGGCTGTCCCAAATGTTTCTTTCGTAATGTGCTCGTTTAAAATTGTTAGATAACAGGAGCATATATCTTAGTGCGTCATTCTTCTTTCCAAGCGTATTCTTATTTGTCCATGCCGCTTGTTTTTTCTTTTTTGAAACTAGTCTCAATTTGCATTGAAATCATTCAGCGAATTTTTATGGAAAAATTTTTATGGAAAATGAAAATTGTTTCCATCGACCGAATAGAAATTTCATTGCTACTTTAATCATTTTAACAACTACTAAATAAATAAATGCATAAAATCTGCAGTCTAATTATAAAAATAGCAACAAATGTGACTGTCTGCAAGAGACAGTTCTGAAATAAACTGATCGTGACGAACGCTCTGAAACATTGGAACGAATCAAAGATAAATATAAAGTGTGAAAATAACGTTGATTTTCCAGTTCAGACGAGTCTCCGTTTAATTAAAGATTGCCGGGCGTTTTCAGCGATGGTGGACGTTCGGTCACTAAAAAATCGCGCGATGCAATTCGATGGAAACGAAGCTGCAGCGGGAAATTTAGATCAGGGGCATTCGATAGCCACGGACGCCGTGAATATTTCACCGTTTGGTTCTGATTTGCGGGAATTCGCTGGGCATGACAGCAAATAATCAACCGCACAAAATATCTGAAATACTCGATCGCCGGAAAATACGCCTCGGCGAACGACAGCGAGTCGCTCGACGCGCCGGCGCGGCGCGCAGCGCAAGAATTCACGGCTAATGAGCAATGAAAATTCGCGACTTCCGCGAGCTCGAGTCTCGACGGCATGCGAGATCGTCATTAGAACAGCGGCGATTCGCTGTGCTCGTGCTCGCCTGGCGAGCCACACACTTCGCAATAATGCAAAACCTAAACAATTCAGAACTCCAAGCGACGCGACAGAGGAAAATTCAGATTTTCTGTTCTAATCTGTGGATTAGGCTATGTACTTCATACTTGTGGCCAGTATATATCCCCGCCTCTTTGATAATTGTTGAAAAATTAAACAATTCTGAAACTGAACAACTCTAAGCAACTAGGAATTTAAAATTCATTTTTGACGAAGCAAATTTTTTTATTGAAATATTTACTGCACCTTTAAATCATCTTTCAAACAAGCTGTCAGCTCTATCAATCCATTACAATGAACTCGTTAATTGATTTGTAAAATGTGTATCGTTCATTCAAACACTTTAACACTGGAACCACTTGACTTTACGATCATTGAGATAGTGAAGTTGAAGAGACTGTATTTCTGTGGAATTATTCGAGATTATTGTTTCGGATATATATCATGATAAAAATGGCGCAAGATTTCAATAAAAAAAGCTCTCGTTGATTTTATAAAGTAATATGAAGCTACCACTTTCGAAGCATCGTAGTTCCATGTAGTTTTATAGCAAATTGAGGTTCCTCCTCGCCAAAATAAATGACAGTGTGACAGCAATGGGAGTGCTCTCCTGCCTTGAGAAGGGTTCGCGTTCCTGTGGGTTTAAATTAGCGGAAAAATGGAAAACTGGGAAGCTGCTAACCGGACGAATCGAATTTTATTTCGAATATCGAGTGGCGCCGCAAGAGTCGTTGCTGAATGAAGAATGAGCCCTCGGTTCGATGAAAAAGTTTGATAAACACGAATAAATTTGATACTCGATCCAGGTTTTTCTTGAATAATACCATTTCAGAATGATTAATATATTTACAACAGCCGTGGGTCCAGCGAGAACAGATAAAACTGATAATAGCAACAAAGAGAGGATTTTCCCATTTATCTGCTACGCGATGGGATTAATCAATCTCTCAGGAGATTCTGCACAGACTTTTATAAATACTGCACGCCGGTCGAATTTTCCCCCGTATTGAATTTCATCATCTCTGGCGTCTATTTCAGTCGATGTTTCATCCTTTTTTTTTTGTCAGTGTTAAAAAGTGTAGCCTGCGTTTGCACTCTCAGCCGTATTTTTTAATGACGATTTCATTGTTAACAACTGTGCACGGCCTATTCCGCGCGACCGGGTAATAGCTGAACGTGTTTCGTTCCACCGTTTAAAACTGGAATTTCGCGTTCGCTGCGCTTCTTTAATGCATTTGATTCGACAGAGCAAACGGCGTGCAACATTTCATTCACTTTACGGGCTTGTTTCGTTGGATTTCAGATACTGTAACTATTGTTTTTAAAAGAAACTGTGATTTTGAAAATCCACAAACAATTTTAGCGTTTTCCATCTCATCAGAAATAATTGGAAATTCTACATGCATCATTCTTCTTAATATATTTTTCTAAATGTCGTTGACTGTACTACCATATTTGTCTAACATACATGAAATATAATCTTGCATTTTTAATATACGTCCGATGTCCAACCAATTCTTTTGAGAATTATGATTATTCCCGAATATTTTCTGCGAGCGAAAAATATCTTTCGATCAAAGAAGGATTACTAAGGATTACCGAGAGTGTACGTTTCCCAACAAAATGTAACAACTGCGTGTTTAACAGTATCAGGCCTGGTCACGCTTCTTTCATTATCATAACTTATCGACGATGTGTTATTTGATTCGGTCTGACAAGAAGCACTTGAGTAAATTTGTCCATCGACAACGATCTACACGATGAAAAATGTACTCGAGGCACCATGAGCAGAACTAAATATCTGTCGAGAACCGATAAATAATTGATTACCGCGGTCATATGATTCGATTTATCTCGTCTCGATATCTCCACCGAGCATACCAACCGTCTGAAGCGTCATATTCGACAACATTTGAGTGTTTGACAGTGAACCGCTCGTAAACGTCTCGTTTCACATAAAAATCATCCCAGGAGCACGGAGGAAAATTTTCTATGATGTGACGACCACGTAAAATACTTTATTAGTTCTATAAAAAGAAAAAGGCCGCGCCGCAAAATTTGATTCTCCGGGAAAATTTTCTTCTTAAAGGACAGCATTCGTTTTACTTTAATGATCGACTCTGAAGAGAGAAAATGTAAGCTTCTTTCGTCTCGTGGGCAAGAGAAAATTCTCAAGAATTTTATACAGTGGGTGTACAAAGTATTCATGCACAAGGCACCTTCTAAATTTTCATTACAGGCACAAAGATTTAAAAATCGTGACCTTTACTTTTTCCTTTGCAATTGCGACCAATAACATTTTTAAAAAATTAGTTACACATTGGCTAGTAAACTAATCCTTCTAACGTCTCAAAGAAACTTAAGCTGTTGGTTCCAACGTTGAAAAAGTTATTCGTTTTTAAAAAGTATACGAATACTTTATACACCCACTGTACACTGTTCCAGACTCCGCGAAATTCGACTTTCTCCCCTGCAAAGTAGAATGAGTCGTCATTAATCGCGGTTCTCGAGTTGATCGATCACTGGCGTGGGTAATTGAGACTTGTTTGGCATCTGCCGACCCTGGGTAATAATAAAATTACAAGAATCACAATTAATCTGTCATTTTGTAGAGACACGTAGAAAATTTATTCGATTAAACAAATCTAGCGTTTGCTATTATAACTAAGCTACGGATCTTATGCATTCACGACAGAAATAAATAGATGAAATACAAATCTGTGAAGACATCAGAAGTATTCAAGAATGTTGCTAGAGAAAAGATGAAGTGCATTTCTATCTAATTTTTGTTTCTTACAATTTACTCAGAACATTTTGATTTTACATAAAGGTCTGCAGTTTAGTTACAACCATTCGTATGCTGTGGAAAATATTTTCGTGGAGGATAAGTAATGAAAATAATAAAAATGAAAACAAGTTAACACACAACATCTTTTAGTTTCATTTTACGTTATAATAATCGCCAGAAAGTGGAGATTAGGCACTTGCGCACGGAGCATAGGGCCACGAAGAGGGCGTGAAGACAATGTTCGTGATTCCGAGCGTAACATGCGATCGAGAGTGAGCAAACTTAGGGGATGCAGCTTAGTAGATGTAGATTCTGACGCGTCCTTGCTTGTAGTGAAATGAGCGGCAGGGAACGGGCATAAAGTTTTCATGGCGAGCGTTCGCGGCCACTTTCGTGACCGGTTATAGACACTCGCGAGCGGCAGACGAGTAATTAATTCCCAACAGTGACCGTAATACCATGCAATCGAGCCGCGAACACGTATCGCGTTCCACTGTGGCAGGAAGATGAATCGCGTCACCGGATTAGTGCCGACGATCGCCCACGACCACTTTCAGCAGTTCCCCCCTATCGTTTCGTGTCACCGAGCGCGGTCCGGTATTGGCTGGATGCAATTAGACACGGAATCTCAACAATGTTGCTACCTGCAGTCCGAAACCACTACCGATTCGGACCTGCAAGCACCCATCGCCGTTTCGCGATTTTTTTCCAAAAAGAACTAACTCTCGTCCATCACTCGTGTCAATTTCGTACGTTTTCCTGATTCTGGTTCATTTTTCCCGCAAGTAATTTCGATGTTTTAAGATGAAATAGAGATTTTTTTATTCAAGGAATGAACTTGAATGAGTAAGATATTTTCCCTTTTGTTCGATGATCTTTTTTATCGATTAAAGTTCATCGCTTGGATAACGAAATTCGGGTTTATTTCACCTTAAAATACCAAAATTACTTTCTTGCCAACCCAATTGTTTTATTAACCTCTCAACAATGTTTTCTTAACTATTCAGTCTGTGTATTATACTGACTCTGAGGAATACTTTAAAATTGATTACACGAAGTCAAATATACTTCCGAGCATTACTGTTCACTTTCTAGAATTGAAGGATAGCTGTGAAAAATATGAAGGAATTTAAATTATGCATTTGTGTCTGATGCATTGGATTAAATACTATCATTGTTTTTGATAGTATCGGCTGCAGGATACCCCGTGCAAGCTGTACAGTGTCGCAGTGTCTACTTCCGTTATCGAACTTTCAGTCTCCTCCGGCAATTACCAGAATCGGAAGCAAGACTTCTTATCCGATCCCAGTTTTATCGTATCGCAATCAAACGGACATCCACTAAATCGGACTAAACCACGCAATCGTTTTCCTTCTCCTGGCAAAAAACAGAAGATTAATTATGCGAGAGCACGGATGGTCCTGGTACTACAAGAGGTCCCTTCAACTGTTCCGTTTATGCCGCACCGTTCCAGCCAAGATATCCGCAGAAACAAGCAATTAACCACAAAGCTCAGGTGATGAGGCGGAATGTAATTTGTCGGCGAGTTCCTCATAATATCTTTAGAAACTCTCGCGGCGTTTTATCCCCTCGCACGGTGCTTCCGTCGCCAATAAAGCGTCGCGCGTGACTTGAACGGTGCTTTTTTAACACCGATCCGCGGCGAAACGCGGAAATTTTCCGCTCGTTTGCGCCAGGAACGCGTCGTTTGTCAAGATACATTAGATTGATACACTGGGAATCAGAAAAGCTGCCTTCAAACAGCTTTTGTTGAGATTCCAATCATTTCTGGATGATCTTCAGGAATTTCTTTATGAAATTATTTGTGGATCTTAATTTATAAGCTTCTGTTAAAACAACAACTTTTGAATAATTTGTATGAATTCCCGTAGGAATTTGTTTATGAATTATTTTTGAAGAGTCAGAGAGCTTCTCCCCCCTAGCTCGTCAACATTTCTCAAACGATCATTAAGAATTCTACCAGAAAATCTTTTTGTGAACTTCTTTATAAATTTTTGTTGGAATTCTCTTGAAAATTTCTTTAGGAATTTCTGTATGAACTATTTTGCGAATTCAATTCTTTCAGTATTTTGTTGGGGATTTCTTTAAGAATTTCTATAGGAACTTTCTGGAAAGTCCCTAGGAAATCCCTCAGAAATTTTTACAATAATTTCTTTACGAATTGTTTCGTGAACTCCGGTAAGAATTTCTCCATGAATTTCCCTCGGAGAGTCTCTATGAATTTTTACTGGACACCTCCGAGAATATGCTTGAGAATTTCTTTATGAATTTCTTTAAAACACCATCTGATAAGCGTAATAAGTGGAGTGCGCCTCGTTATGCAAATACAGGTCTTGCAGAGATCGGAACACGTAAAAAGAGCGTAACATTGGAAGATTTCTCACGCTAAAAATAAAATAAAAAACACATCAAAAGTTACGTCAGATATTTTCGCTAAAGTGGTCGATAGTTCAGTTTCCTTTCGGCGCTTGTGATCTCTAGGCGTCGCGATTAGGTCACCGTTTAGCCGGTCAATTAAACAGCGTCGTCGAAGACATGTGACGAGTAAGAAGAATACGATGACTAATCTGCACGCGGCGGAGCGCGTAAAATTTCGCAGCCACATAATTATCGCCCCGCAATCAGCGCAATTAATCTCTTATCGTCGAGACACGAGTGCGGCCCTTTAAAAAATAATAGAATAACGGATATATTAGAAACTGGAAAATTACAGAAATATACATAAACATACGAGCAATCTGTTTTCCACGTAATCGAGTTACTGTGCTGATAAGCGTCGGGCGTCGTTGGTGTGCAGATAGTGGCGCAGAGGCGAAAACACCGGACTCGTTTGCCGAGATTGCATTACAACAGGTGCCCTAATCGAGGTGGATGGATGAATCAGAGCACCACGATGTAAACATATCATACGAACGACGCCTCGCAATGAATTCAGGTTGCGGTGTCCGACAACCGTATTGACACTGGGTCGCGCTCGCGAACGCGCCGCGGAAAAGATCTGCCATTACGCCGGGCGTAGTCGCAATTAATTACATCGTAACAGTCGCGTTCTATTTCGAATCACGTCTCTGCATAGTCTGCCGTGCGAAGCGCCGGTTCTCTACCTGCGAATTTCCACCGCGAAATTCGCTGCTTCCTCCGACCCCGAAACTCATTTAACGGATTACACACCTTTGTACGCTTGGAAAATAAGGGAAATTCAACAATTTCATTAATATATACAATTATGTTCCTATAAAAAACCAATACGCACAATATGTGATTTTTAAACGTTATTTCCTGAAAAATTTAATTGAATATCTTAAGGGGACATTACACTTTCTCGGTTGAAAATTTTGATAATTTTTATAGGACTGATAGAGTAATGAAAAAACATTTTTTATATATATCTTAAGTCTTCCAATACAAGAAAAAATTTTTATATAATTTTGTAAATGATTTTTTATAGGGGTTTTTTTGCAGCCTCATGGAAGTCATTTTAAAAATTTTGATCTGCTTGCGTGCACGATTGCGACTCACTGGAACGTTTGAAAAAAGAAGATGGTGGTCTCAGAAATAGCATTTCTTTCGTAAAAAAAAACATTAAAGGTTGAGGAAAAAATTAATCGATCTTGTTTATTCTAGTCTATAACTGGGGCTATTGTTGTGTAGAAGAACATATTAAAATTTCAGACCGATCGGTTAAATGATTTCTAAATTGTCATGCACGCTGATTACAGAAACGTTGTTTTGAGAAAAACGCGTTTAAAGTTTTGACAAACGAATTTTCACATATAAAATCTACTTACGTTCAATCAGATATGTCTGCTATAATCGTCTATAACTTCGAAAGTATTTCGAATTTTCCTCTGAAATTTTCAGAGAATATTATTGAAATATGATACTTTCCAATAGATAGGATACTTTCTAAAAAGTCGATTTTTCCGACCCGAGAAAGTGTAATGTCGCCTTAAACTAATTGTTGACTTGGATGTCAAGCTGAAAAATGCATCTTTAAAGCATCTCTGCCATGTCGAAGATTTTTCGATACTATTGAAGAAGCGAAACAAGAGTCACTCGATTATTGATACGATTGTTTTGCCGTCGTTTAAAAATGCGTACAACAAACAGACAAGTGGTATGACGTCGATGCACAATAGGTACTCTGGAGAGGAGATTAACGTTGAAAAACAGGGTAGCATTTTTGTAAATATCGATGGTGGAATGTCATATTTTACAATCGATAGTTAATACAGACATTGTAGACAGTACTACTCTATCAGAGAGATTAGACAGAAAAATTAAAGCAACATAAGTAACGACAGTAATTGATAATTGGATTTATTTTTAAGATGCGTAGAAACGTCAATCTCTAATCCTTCTACTGTGTTCGTCTAATAGCAACTTTTATAACGGAAGCATAACAGTGATTAAAGAAATTATTAGTCTGTAACATTGTATTCCAATACACAACAGGAAATTTAATTTTATTGCGCTGCATTAAGAGAAGAAAATGGAAAGCTTTATTGGGTATCTGAATACTATGTTGAAAATCCATCATTACAATTTATGTCTTTAATAGACGACTTATAAAAATCGCAAAAATTGAACCAAATTACATCTACAATTTATTCACGAGAGAAGATATCGAATACGTCTTTTTTACATAATTTTTTGCCACTTTAACTCACTCCAGGGAATTATAAGTAATATCCGATTGTTCGGGAATTTCTCGATTCTATTTCGCAACTCGCGAACTGTCAGAGGTAGAACCGAAGTTTCAAGACAAAAGTTAGTTCTTTTAATTAGATCTATCAAATTGTTCCCTCGTTAGAACTAATTGCCGAAGTAACTTCAGCCGGCTCTAAAACGCCTCGACAATTTGATCGACAACTGAAAAGCGTGAAATTGCGATAGAAATCGTATGTTCCATTAAAACGGCAAAAAAAAACATGAAAATAATTCATAATGTTTCTCTTATGTTTCGCTTTCCTAGTAAACATTCCGAGTAAATTGAACCTTATGCAGATTCTAACATACCTGTTTCATGAAAACACTTCTTAAAGCATTCCCTGGGGGTAACATTCGATTCCATAAAAATTCAGTGATCAGATATTTTCTTAAATTAAACACAAAGTTCGATTTGGTTTCGAAGCGTAAGGCAACTTCGGTGTCTGCATCGGTGGTATCTTGCCAAGCGAACGCGTTGACCTACAGCCCGAGACGATCAGGGGCATGCCAGGTCGGTGGGTTAGGCCCGATTAGACTGTCAATGGAGTGTCCAGCTGTGCCCATCCTGTGCAACGCGGTAACAATTATTACCGCGGCCGTAACAGTCCCTCCAGCAGTTTTTACCAGCCCCACCATTCGCATAAACACAGCAGAGCGGTGCACGGTTTGCAGCGTTTAGTCTCTGGTTAACTGTGCTCGTTTGACAGCGTTTCGTTTGCTGCGTTCGCGTCTGTCGTTGTCGCAACCATCGTCACCGAGTTCGTCCTCCATTACGTTTCCCGACCTGGAGAATCTCGATGAGGGTGTCTAGAGTCGCCGTTCGAGGAATCGATGACTTGGCGAGCCTGCATCGAGCCACCTCGGAACGGCGAACCTGTACCCGGTAGAGATGATGATCGGCCTGAAACCCCCAAATCGAACATCTTCAATTCGGTAACGAGTGTCGAAAGAAGATTGACGATCGATCATCCTCGCGACATCATCCGAAGGAAGAGAGTGTCGAGGCGGGCGTCTTTCTCGTCGAAGACGTCGCATACTAACAAAGGGAAGTGAGTTAGAACCGGCCGGAGTCGGCCTTGTATCCCGGCCCGTTAACTAGGTGAACAAAGCTCGGTTGTCGCGTCGGTGGAAGAGGACCGTCGCGGTAAAAGCAGGTCAAGGTGTCAAAGACGTCAGCCACGGCAACCGTCAAGATATCGGCATAAGGTGTTAGCGAGCACCGGGTTCTCTCTCTGGCGAAGGAAAACAAAGTGTCACGCGACACTGTTAACGATCGCCGGCCGGCTATCAGCCTCGTGACCGTTAATCAACGATCGGAGATCATCGTGTTTGGACTTTCTCGGAGTCATCGTCACGCGACCGCACTGTCAACGATCGGCAGGGAGCCATCCCTGGGCAATTGTCGACACCGGCTTGGCTACTATTGCCAGTCAATCGACGGTTACTACCACGATCGGTTCGCGTTCTCCAGTCGATATCTTTCCTCCTCGATTGTCTCGATTGTCGAAGAAAGGAACTTGGGGAACAAATCTGAAGGTTGACACTCAGATTTTTCATAGTGCGTTCAGTGAACTTTCGGCAGATTTTATAGATTGCATGGAGTGTCAATCAAAAGCAGTTCCGGTCTACGAGATCACCGAATTTCTAGTGTACACGCGTGAATCGTAGATTCGGAGGACTGTGATTAAACGATTAGGCGTTGCGCCGCGATGCAATAGCGAGCCAGCAGATTGGGATCGATCATTGTTGCACTTCCGGCGGCTGTGCTCTCGCGGTTTACGTCGTTACCCGATATGGAAATCGATATGAGCGGCAGAACGAACAAATCCTCGGAGGAACTAGCGAAAAGACGTGTCTCCATTAGCGATCAGATCCTCGGCGTGGATAATCCGACGTTTGATCATCATCGGCGCATCAGCGCCAGCTCCGAGCATAACTCCGATCAAGGCAGAGGAAAATCGATACTGGCGCACGGCGGCAGCAATTATAGCAGCAACGAAAACATACCGCAGCACAAGTTCGATCTTGAGCATGGCAGGATCAATGGAAACAGGAAGAAGTCCGCGTATAGCCTTACCAGCTCCATCAGGGATAAGATCGAATACTCGGAGGAACTCGAACGGTAAGACGAACAGGAGAGCGAATAGACGTATCGAATGGGTATACTGAATTTTTTCTTAATAATATAGTATGATAGCTTCTGCACGAATAATTCATTAGTGTATCATATTAATTATATTCATCGAGCATTTCCAGGCATAATTATGTAATAATAGTATATTAATATTACATGATAGTAAATAATAGTATTGTGCAATAGTTACAGCGAAGCGAATGCATTTATGACGTGTAAATATATAATATTCATTGTTATTCTATGATCATTACAAACATGTTTGGAATGTCTAATAAAATTTTTCGGACGATGGTTCTCTCAGCAATTGTGTTTAAAATAATTCCTTTGAGCACAGCATCAGAAAAATTTATTCCGTTTTACAATATATTTGGTAACATGTCAATATTTAAACTGTACATTTTATACATTTGTAGCAATTTTGATCTTCTGCAGTTTGATAAAAAAAGATGTGCAATAAAATTAATTTTTTTTTCATTTTACGCAAAACAAATCGTAAGTTTTGTGCTGTAATTGCTTCAGAAAATCTCGCCGAAACAGTGATAAAAAATTTTATCAATACCAGATTTACCATATCAGCTCATGAAAACCTAGATTTGCAATAAAAATCCGCAGTCTTGCATTCTACAACATTGTTAATCCTTTTGTTCCTGCTTCGATGCATATCGACTCCTAAGACGGTTGTCATATGACATCTTGTAAAGGGAATTATAATTCGAGATAAATGAACAGCGATAAGAATTAACATGAGATCACAATGCGGATTGCGATCACGAGATTGGATTTCATTTTTTCCGTTCGGACGACGATATACCGAGCCCAGAAGAATTGCGATCATTTATCTTGTCCGTCGTCTTGTTTAACTTTTTTTTCGCCAATTATCTTAGAACGGCGGAGTCGATTTTAAATAGGATTTTTCGCAAAGATCCGCTTGCAGTAATTAAAGAACAAAAATGAGACGGCGATCGGTGATTAATAGCGATCAAGAATGTGTAGTAGATCAATTTGAGATACATTTAAACAAGACGACGCGGAAGCTGATCGCGAGCCGATCTAACTGTGAAACAATTCTCGGACTGTTTACACGCGCGTGCAGTCGGAGTCGTATAAACGCGGACAAATTGCGGGACTATCCTTGCGCATCGGATTAAAGAAAATGAGACAAAACTATTCGAGGTAGGCGATTGCTAATCAAATTGATTGTAACGGATCTAGGAAGCGTCGTCGAGATTGTGATGTAACGGTCGCAGTTACAAAGACTGTCATTTCCAATCGCCTTGATAAGATCATAAAGCCTAATGAGATTAAATCAACCGCGGTGCTAAGTTTCCTATGGATTTTATCGTGTTCGCGTTTCGGAAAATCCGTGAGACGTATGTTTGCGAAGTACAATTCGTTGGAAGACCCATAAAACTCGTGAGAATCACGTAACGGGACAGTAGAATCGAAAGATAGAGCATGTGAAACAAAAATCGTGGGAATACCCAAGACCATTATCACTATATCCTTATTATCTCGCGATACGTCGGAACTACAAAGCATTCTTCACTTTGTTTATCATTTGATTCTTGTGTGAGTGGAATCTTGCCGCTAGATCGCGGAGCTTAGAGTGGACAAGATCTTTTAAGCAGAGTTGATCCGTTCATTACACTCGGAAGGCATTAGTATTCTTCGGACGTCGTCTCACTTCCGGCAAACATCGAGGAATAAGTTTCGTAGTTGGATACACCATGGCCTGGAATCTCGTTTCGGAAATGAGAAATGTTATCGAAAGGGAAAGCTGCTATTTTATGCGAGACAGAAGCTGTTGGTTAATTTGATTTTTGATTTTTTAGCATCTACTGATTTTGAAATTGTCATTTGAAAATTGCGTACAATTTAACGTGTTAGCAAAATGTTCAGACTAACTACACCGACGATCAAAGCGAAGATCATGGACTGATGGATCCGAAAAAATTCGGTCCTGTAACTTTCTGATTCTACTGTGTATATTGACTTTACTTCCTCTTTTTCGTCTTGATCCTCGTAACCGCGACTTACGTAGAACTGTTAAATCAGCACACAGCGCTTCGCACAGTCTATTTGTGTTTCGTATTTCCGAGACGCTCGTACACGCCTTTGACTTCGTGTTCCCTGATCTTATGATACTTCGAGTTTGAAATATCTGAAATATCGTCGGTCGACATACGATATAGAACACAACACGCTGGCAATATGTTACAGAACCTGCTAGAGTTACCGTGGAACAGGTAGTAGCAAGCGTTGCAATATGTTACGACCTTCAGCCTTTAAATTAACACTTTACATAGGATTTTCAATAATTGTGCTGTAAAAGAAATCATAGAAATTTTCTTTTACATTACAATCTTAAATGAAAGTATTAGATTACGTTATTGAGGGTGACTTGTTAGTTCACAATGAAAATTGCTGTCACTGTTGAAGATTCCATTACCAAGTGTTTAGCCATGAATCATAGATTTTTCAAAGTTATGCAATAATTACACTTAGTTTAGATCGTAAAATATGTTTCATTTCCTATGTTTTATCGCCTATTGCATTTGTTTGAATCATAAGTAAATTGTCTGCATCAATTACAAGAAAAAGGAACTAGATAAAAATTGATTTCTTCTCTTAATAATTTTAACAGGTTGTGTATCGTACAATGCCTCAGTAATATTAAATTCATGTGACGTTTATTCTGTTTTCTGTAAATTTTTTTTGTGTTGCGTTGTTTTGAGCTGATAGACGATGAACGTTTGTTGCAGGTCGTGGTTATACTTATTTTGCACGCGATGCCACGGTCGCGACGACACTCCATCATGGGAGCCGCCCGGTTGGAGGAAAGCCTGTCCCCAGCCATTCTGTCCGAGCTACAGAAAATTCGCCAGGATTTTATGTTTGTTCCTGTTAGGGCTGTTACTATGGGGAATCGTCTACACGATGATCGGCGACGACGCTGCTCCTGGCGGGCCGCTGTTCGGTCTCGCTGCTCTTTGTATAGCAGCGCACTTCGGGGGATGGTTGTTCTCCTTGACCACCCTGCCTGCCCTAATCGGCATGCTGACCACCGGCCTTATACTTCAAAACGTTGGCCTGATACACATCGAGGGTAGCTACTCCGTCGTCATTGCCAATCTCCGGTGAGTTCTTCCACTTGCTCCGGTTCTAGAACTACCAAGTCAAAACGATAGGTTCCACAGTTCCTGATTCACTGTTGCTGGTTATAACGCTACTTTCGTCAAAAATTATCAGATGATCGCGAACGTTCGTGTCTGATTAGAGAATGAAACACAAGCAGTTAAATAACCAGTCAAATAACCCATTTTAGATTTTTTATTTGACAATTATTGAAATTGTATAGGTGTTTCCATAGGAATTTATTGAATATATTTTTTGACTCCAGTATATATTATAGTAAAAATCGCACAAAATATAAATAAATTTAATCTCGTTATTTTTATAATACTATACACATCAGTCACTTTTGATGGCCGGTAGGTTTAGTGTTAAAATGACATTTAATGAATTATATAATCCTCCACCTTTTTTTGAATTTCAATTTTTGCTTAACTTTCCCTGGAACTTTTGTCTTTATTGTAAAAGTCAAATTACAGGTACTGTAACAAGTATTGTCTGATCTTTTAAAGCATAAAATAATGAGAAATTAAATCAGGGAATGATAGATCAGTTATACAGATCACGTTATTGAACAACCATACTTCTATTCGTTATGGGAGAGCACGTGATCTCGCTGTGTTTGGAAGAACCATTAAAATCGCGGAGATTCGAAGGAGCAGCGAATGAGAAAGTCAACGAAATCCTAATGGAATCAATAGATAGTCCTAAATGAAAAGATGTAGCATGAACGATGAACTTTCATGTGCACAGTTGAATGACATTGTTGACCCGCGCCACCTAAGAGGTTAATTATTATGCTGTTGCGCGTGACTACAGTTAGGCTTAACTGGACACGTGATTAAAGTCATGTGCCGTTACGCAGACATTATTTCTTCGACTGAATTTGTAAATGGAGCATCATCGTCTCGTAATTGAAATTTATTCGGCACCTGTCTGTCAATGATATATCTTTCGCATAAACATCGCCAAGTTTGCCACAAACGCAGAACCAAACCGAAAATATTTTTGAAAGCGCATTGGAAATTAATTTTCATGAAAACACCATTCCCCGAGGGTCACGAAATGTGAACCACCTTTTGATACATTGCCCGTTGCGCAGAGCATCATCGTGGTTTCAGATCACGTGTTAACAATGGAAAGTGCCGGCAACTCATGGCAGAAGTCACCTAGAAAGTCCTCGAAACGATTCTCAACGATCGACTCATCGCGGTCGTAAGGTGGCCGCTTTTTATTGTCGAGGTCGTACAATAGGGATTCCGACGTAGGCATGCAGAAAAACACACGAGTGGCATAGCAATCACGATTTCAGAGAATTCAAGGTGGATCCCCGATCGCAATTGCCTGTAATTAGGCAATCGCGTTTGATCCGTTCCGAAATTCCACTCGGCGCGTTCTCACGGCCCTTCAGATTTCATAGCTGATCGGGAAAATTGGGAAATTAGACAAATAACAGGATTTTTATACAATTCAGATTTCATTCGATATACCTATATACATCGATGATGTAATTGGATAGAGATTTCAAGATGTACTCATTTAATCCATCGAAACGTTCCACTTTTGCAAGGTTATCACTGATTTTTAAAATTAAATTAAAAACTCCACGACGTATAGAATAGAATAAAAATGATTTCAATTTAGTTTAAAAGTTGATGGAGTGGTTAAAATCAAATGAAGTAGTTTCCATTCGATTCAAGTATCTCTGTATCACAGTCCCCTCTTCAACTTTTGTACAGAGTGGTCAGACAAATTCGCAAATGAACCTCATTCAGAGGATGAAGATAATACAATAAATTGCGAAAGAAAGAACTTCATCTAATCCAGAAAACAAGACTTCAATTGAGAGAGACCTCATTATAAATTCTGATCATGTTTCTCTCTTGTCGTCATTTTCAAGAGAAGCATATTTGTCATTGATCATCCATCACGTAATTGACCAAACTGTCGGGTCAATCCACCGAACTTGACAATTCTTTGAATCTCGCGTATTAACCTTGCGTTAATAACACCACGTCATCATTAAAACTACTTTAATAGTCCCCGATGCTTATAAACCGTCCACGTCTGAGCGCATTCCTCTAATATGAACTTTCTCAGACTCGGCAAGCGATGAATCAAGGTTCTATAAAATTTTTCATGTTACTTGTCAATAACTATCTTTCGAAGAATATTTAAACTATTTGGGCGATAAACTGTACAAAGGTCACCCCGCGTATGTCGCAGGCTAAAATTCCTGTTGGACAATGTTGTTACAGTGTTACAGAGTCTGAGCTTCTGCAAACGTGATCGAGCTCAATCCTCAGTTCCGATTCAGTCTGCTGGAGCCGATTTTATCCGATTCCAAATTTATCCGTGGCCAACAGCTTCACTGTTGTCAGAGTTGTTCGATTTGTCAGCGAGTACAGTGATGGAACTATTCCAACTGCTGTCTGCACGTTTCTTCGACAATCCAATATGTTCTCAACTACCAAAAGCGACTTTTGTAAATACTATAACATCGAGTCAGACCCGTGAAAATTTCCAACTGAATCTAAATACGTTGACGAAAAAGAAAGACTGATCATTGTAACTATAAAATATATCCTAGTGCAAGCGGTTAACAATCTTTTAAAAATCGAACGATGCACAGCAGGTTCATTCTTGAGCCAGCAATATTTTTGTTAAAAAGGGTGTATAAAATCGATTAATAGCCCAGTAATAATGCCACATATTTTATGTAAATTGTTCGACTTTTGAATCACAATGTGACTTGGAAAAAAGAATAGAACAATGTTAAAAAATTAGTCGAATACATTTCCTGAAGATTTATGTTTGTTCGCAAGTTCTTTCGAAGAGGTTAGCCAGAAAAAGATGTGAATGCATCTGGCTCAGAGAGGACGCTGTTATCTATGCAGTCGACAAAGACAATCTGAATGCAGCGTTGCAAAATATATGGGAGTCATCCATCACATCAGGCCGAAGATCGATAATAATAGCAGGTTGCCGAACTCGATACCCAGTAAAGACACGAAATAAATTTTCGTTCCCGTTCGCCTGATGGTCGTCCAATAATTTTTTATTTATTACCGCCGGGCAAGATGTACGGTCGCGCGAGGGGGTGGGGAAGAAACGGGACCGGAAATATTGGTACTTCGCACATTTTAATGTACGTACAAATATGACGACGGTCTCGTTTCCCCACCGCGATTCATGAAATATTAGCCGTCAAGAACCGGGAGAATTTATGTCTTTGACACACAGTATTCGTGTATCACCGGCCCTCGCGTTGCTGTATCACTGGCTAAGCTTCGACAGAAGAGGAGGCGCGTTGCATTACGCGCTTACGTGTGCAATGTGCATGCACGTATGCAACCGAGCCCGTATCGACGCTACCCCGGCAATGATATTCCCATCGATATTCAACTATTCGCGAATCTCACCGAAAGTTACGAGTGGTTGGAAGTGCAACAAGAATCTTGAACGCCGATAATGGAAAAGGGTGTGGCCCGACGAAGGAAAATTCGAAACGCTCGCATTGCTCGGACAAGTGGAATTAGGCAGAATGCTTTCCACTTCAACGGGATTCACCGGAACGTATCGATAGTTTTTATCTGACAAGCAGAAAATCCTTATCGTTTAAACAGGGAGCTCGAATAATCTTGACTCAACGTTTTACACTTGGGTTTGCACAAACAAACATGCTCAAGTACCAAAAGAATATTGTTTTTCGAAGACCATGTGTCTTTTTCGGACAATAAAAATTTGGTATTGCTCAAAAAGAAATTCGAAGAATCATGGATCAACGTTTTACGCTCCCAGAAAGATGCCGGAGTCACAAAATAATTCTTCTTCGGGGACGATGCATATTTTCTAGGTACCAAAAAATCCTTATTGTTTGAACAAGAGTGGAAACAAGTTTTGTATTAATTTTTACAATTTTTAACAAATTTCCGTCCGTGAGAATGCGAGAGATAACAATGTTCAAGTATGTAGCAGATTCTGTGAATATCTGCTTAATCTTTGGTGGTTTTATTTGCCAATGTTGCAAAATGATGTTTTTCGATGATAATACGTGTTTTCCGAACGACGCATGTCCCTTACTGTTTAACCAGCAATTGGAATAGTGGCTGATCAACGTTTTATCGACACAAAGCCCGACGATAGTTGATCGAAAGCGTGCAGGGACAAATAAAGAATGAAGATCGATGAGGATCGTTCAAACAAACTAATCAATTATTCGTGTCACGCGAGATAAGGAATTCCTCGTAATTCTGCCGGTGTTTGTGTCTAGATTGACTGCCGCTACCTGTCCAGAAGTATCCGATTAGTCAAATTAGAGGCGCGCGTGATGTGCTAATTGCGTGTAATCGAATTTAACGGGGAATCGTGATTCATGAATTTTCTTGGTAAAATCACTCCACTGTGACTAATATTACTACTTTTCATTTACTTGTTTTCCATTTATCAGCAGACTGTCGATCTTGATGCAAAAATGAAAAAAGTCAATTGTCAAAAATTTAAGACTAATTTTCTCCCAATGATGTTAATAAATCGAAAATAATATACACTTCAATTTGTCTAAAGTCTTCACAGTTTTGTATCTCAGCTATTCATTTCTGTGATTTATACATAATTTTTCATAATTTATTGTTTTTATTGATACATAATTTTTTGTTTTCTTAAGAAATTACATTAATCGAAAACGTGACGAGCTTCTGGGACAAAGTTTATCAGACAATTCTGTGTGTCGTTTGGAAACTGAAAAACTTTAATTTATTAAAAAGCGGTGATAGATCGCCGGGAACGAGGAAAACAAAATTGTTAAGCGAAATTCATGGATATGACAAATTCTTTCGAGACGTTTCCACGGGAGTATCTCTTCCGCGAAACATTCAGAGTTGCGAAGGGTATTCGAAATACGCAACATAACTCACGTCTTTTTGGCCCGGGCCACGAGAAAACCGCGGATTTTCCGCGGCAGTTATTGTGCCCGTCACGAGGATATTTCCGTCCTTTCTGTTCCATTTCACGTGGCACATTTTTCACTTCATTCCGTTGAGTTTCCTCTACATAAAAATCTCAATTAGCAGATAAATGAAAAATTCTCTCGCGGGAGGATTGTTATCGGTAAAAACAAATAAGCAAATATTCACGGAAATACCGTGTACATTCGAAAAGCTTCGGGCTGCAATCGTTCGCAAACTGATTATCGGTCATTGTTACATTTTTTACTGATAAAGAATTCGATAACACTAAATGCCTGAAATCACGAGTTTTCGAAGTGGAAACGCAATTTCCTTGCAAATAAAGTGCGATAACTGATTCGAAGGTCCATTTATTAAATACTAGAGCGTGGTATATGTGAAATGTTTGATTCTTAGCAGTAATCGTAAATAGACTTAATTTTTGTCCGTTCTGTTTCTTCTAATAAAGTGGGGGTAGCTGATTCTACGTCATCGACTCTGGGAGTAACAGGTGCCCAGACCAAAATTAAACCACTAAATAGAGTTGACAAGGGGATATTCGTTTTTCTTAGATCGTAGAATTCCCGTTTTCTTAGATCATGGCTTTACTGCAATACCATAAATACTCTAAGATTACTCTTAGAGTCCATTCTTGGACTCATTTTGGAGATTAACTTCATCCATTTTTGTTACATTTCGAATAAAGAAATGATTTCATTCATAGACACATTTTGTCTTGAAAATGATCGACACGAAATTGAAAATCTTTGTGGACTAAAATTTGAATCGTTTCTGATTACCGAATATTTTTGCACGAGATTTCGTAGGCTATCCTAATCGGTTCCATTCATATAGGACTCGAAACGCACAATTCGCTCACGAAGTATGAGGTAAGCGCGTTAAGTCGCACGAAAGCCAGGGGATGCAAGGAGATCGACCTAAAAACTTGGGACCCCCAGCGTTCGCTCTAACATGGCCGTACATAAAAATGTTCTTCCGACAAGCAGGGACTCGGCAGTTTGGCACGGCACTTTATATTCGCAATCCTACATCGCTTATGTCGCCCCGGACCGATGTAAAACAAAATTTGTCGCGTCCTCCAGTAGTTTCATTAATCCAACGTGGAACAACACCGACGTTTTCCAGCGTTGCACGAACAGGTCACGATATTCTTCATTTTGAAGATTTATTTGCGAAATTAGAATACTTGACAAAAGACGTAGAATCCTTTAACATATCCTGGATTTAAATTTTTAGGAAAATTAAAAAATGTTCACTTGCAAGAAAGACACAAATATGCTAATGAATCCACATCGAAATGGATTGTAAAAAGAATCTGATTAATTCCAAATGCAGATTATTTCGTGAATCGCCATATGTATTATTTTGGATTTCTACATGTACAAACCAGTTTTCTTATAATAGTATTTATATGTAAAAGTATTAAATTAACTGATAGTAGTTTCGGTCAGAAGATCAATGTTTCCTAAATTCGCATCGCATAATTTTTGTTCGAGACACGAATAAAAAATTTCGATGCACGGGGTTAAAGAATAAAATATCGACGGTGTCATCCAGATGAAATCAATTTGCTCGAGTCAAATAGAAATCCAGCTCGTTTGTAACTCGCAGCATCCCTGTTTCCCCGGCAAGCATTTGCAAGGAGTAGCTATAAGTTGGCGTCAAACAGGTGTACAGAAAAATGTATTACTCGAACGGCGCACGTTCCATCATCCCGCAAGGCAATCTGACTGACGGTGATATTTTAAATTCGTATCCTCGTATCAGGTGTCCTTGCAGGACATTCGAGAAAATTCCCCGTGGGTCTCGCGTGTCCTAACAGTTCCTTGAGGAAGGACGCGTCGCATCCGCTGCGACGTGTACATCCATGCACCCTGCGGTGCGTACAGCGAAATGCACTGGAACTGCCTGTTGAGAGCTCTCCCCTAACAATAACAAATATGCAACAGGATATGCGAGATTTCGGAACTTTATGGCGACTATTGTCGATTTTGGCAAAGCTATTTTCTCAGTAAAATATAAAAAAATGTATTCAAATGATATATTTCTTATACAGTATTCTTTTAATCGCAAGAATTCCGAGAACTATGACTAGGCTGAGGATTTTTCTGCAAAATAAAAATTGGATTGATTCACTGTGAGTTGTAGGGTATATTCTTCTCATACTTCTATCGGTTTCTTCATAATCCCTTGTCAGAGGAACATTTCGAGTATCCAGTCTTAAATTACATACTATCTTTGTAAATTTTCACAAAATTTTTAGAAAGTCTCTTCGTAGTCGGAGTAAGCATGGCACCACTAAAAACAGCATTCTTGCGCACTGAAGCAAAGGAGAAAGGATTTATCATTCGGAAGCATCGCTCGATGAAACCGTTCGAGTGCTTCGACAGTGTTAGATCAATCAGCAGCGGACATTTAGCAGATTCCTTAGCAGGTTGTCAAGCAGCGTTTACCAAGAAATTTATGATCGTGTCGGGGGCGCATGATCGGACGAACGAACGTTTGGAACGCGCCCAGGATGGTCGTCTTCTAGTTCGGGCGTGTTGGTGCGTTACAAATCCGTTTGACAAGGTCGTGCGCACGAGCAGGCAAAGTAGGCTGGGCTTGCGAAGCATTTGGGGGCTCCTCTTAAAGCATAATACGGGCTTTAACCGGATGTTTACGTCGGATAGAGAATAGGTTCGCAACGGGACCTGGCCAAACACGGTCGAACGCTATGCCATGCCGTCGCAAGCGATTTGCCGGCAGGCTCTCGCTTAGAACAGAACTTAACCGATGTATAGTCGCGTAAACACCGGCTAACAAATCCAACTAGGCTGATCCAACTGCTTATTGACTCGAGAACGGATATGGAAATGATTTTCTCTGTCACTCTCGATATTCTTCGAACCCTTTTCTCGAATCGATCCAGAGAGTTTCCATCCAATTTCGCTCGGCGCGCGTTACTCTGAAACAATCGCCTCGGCGCAAAGGACTTTCAATATTTTACGACCTCTTGTCCGATTTCGCGGGAACCACTCGAGATTAAAACCAACCTTTATCGATTCATCGCTACTTTGACGCTCGCGCCGACAAATTGCGAGCCTGATACGCCGCTGGTATTATTGATTCGAACGTTTAACACTCAATCGTCTGGGAAAGACGCCCGTACACCGTACCGAGTCTGATGGATGCTTCGAAATTGATTCTACGCGGTCGGATCATTTATATTCTTGTTATTAGATAGATTATTGCACGTGACTTTGTCGAGCGGCTATTTACCTTCCATTCGAACTGCCCGAGTTGTAACGGAGCAACTCGATGCGAGCTGTCGAAATCGTTTGACGGAAATTATTAATGTAAATGAGCGACATACATTTCTAAGATTTAACGTGAAAGCAAACAATCGCTACTGGACAATAACTCCCTGCCGCGTGCAACAATGCGCAATTGTCGTTAAATGATTTACAGGAGGCTCCATTGTTATCGGGTATAATACTCTGTGTAGCTGAAATGCGTGTATCAGGTATAGCATACTGCGATTGATGCATCGGCTCGTCGTTCGCCAATTTTCCCGAGGAGAAACAGGTTTTGTGTGATATTCCACTTTGATTCGAAATTATTCCACATTGAAAATTTTTATGGTAGTATAGTTCGTACACAACTTGAAAAACGAACAAGATTTCAAGATTTTTTATATATTTCTATGGTGAGACCGAATACATGACTGAATACTTAGATTATATATACGTGTAGACCCGGCATAAGTATATTCCCCTTTCCCTTTGAACACTTCAGCTTCACGGTACTGCGACTTCCCAACACATTATAGCACTTAGCCCACAACCGCCATCTGGTAAACGGTATAATCTTGGAACAAGGCATGTTATCTGAAGCCGGGTCTACAAGTATACATGGTCTAAGACTGAATACCAGAGGAATCTTTTTGTTGATCTGCAGGAACTTCGTTCGAAAAGCAGAACGATATTCCATATTTAGGCGGGTCTGTAATGTTCTCGAACGTCGATGAGGCTTAACAGGGAGAATGGAAGAAAGAAGGAAGAATACGAAAATGCGGGGAGATTCAATAAACGGCCGGAGAGAGAGGATCGTCACATTGGACGGGAATAATAAGCGACGACAAGAGAAAGCGGTGGTGAAAGGGGTCGCCGAGACGGGGAACGATTCCTATCGAAGCAATTAGAGAAATGGAGTCGAATGAAGGGCTCTCGATATCATTATCATTCCCGTTTCCACGTGATTTCATTAAAAGGCTATCGGGTAGATATCGGCTCGGTTCAAGGCCCTCGAACCAATAAACCGAGTGGATCGTGCGCCGACGAGCAAGAACCGCGAGTCCGGCCGGTGATTTTCGGTTTATCATCGATAAACACGCTTCCGCGCAGTGGATACAGAGTCGAGTATCGAGAATAGAGGATATATCCAACTAGGCGTCGGCGTCGCTTTTTCGCACGGAGAAACGATGCTCCTTCGAATACGTGCGGTCGATCGTGCGGAGACTCGATATCGCGTTTCCGATTCGGATGAATCGCATTCGACCGAACCATTACGCCCACACGAATGCTCCCGTGGCGCGAATTTACCGAAATTGTATGCTATCAGGACTGTATCATTGCTCATTAGTCGACCTACCAAGAAACACCATTCGATTCACGATAAAATCGCATAGATTTCTGGTCTAACACCACTTAACCCCTTATCGTATTACTCTCTCTTATCCACAATCATATTAGGACTTCTTTGTCCTTCATTATTTTTCTTATCGCGTTCATGTCTATGCAAGTTTTTAAAATGACCCTTTATTCTCGATTCCACGGTGTCGATGCGTTTATTCGGGGAACTCCGAAGGTTGGATTTGCATTTTCAACGAGATTCGCACGTAGCCCAAAATCTCTGACAATTTGCATGCAAGCGGGCGTGTAACCGTTCGCGCGAGACTACGCTCTCTGTATCTTTCTTTGAGTGGGCATCGCTCGCGGAATTCTTTTGATCCTGTCGCAAACATCCTCTTCTTTGTTTTCTATCTTTCTCTGCTCTTTGCTATGTTCATCCCTACGAATAATTAGCTTTAATTGCTCCTGAGGTTTTCCTACTTGCCACCGCAGTCGCGCCGCCGCTGGGGACAGAAAAACATATGTATATACGAGGGACCCGTTTATAAACCACCGACGGCACTGTTAATTCTCGCGTTTTCTTTGTGGTGTAATATTGTTTGCGCTAGTCGGAAGAAGCTTATTAGCTTCGCTTTGAGTCCATTCCACCATTCCTCGAGATGTAATACTCGAGCGGTTATGCGCAATCCTCTTTCCCTATCGACCTTTGCGATCCTTTCGTCTCGGATATTTATCGTGCGTCGCAAACACAGCTTGATTCTAACCAACTTTCATGTCGGTTTTTGCAACCACCCCCTCCCCTCTCCACCGGTCTCGACAAATACTTATTGCCGGGCTAATTAAATTTGACTGCACCTGCATCTCGCACAGATATCTCCTTCCGTCTCGACTTGTTAGTTGAAACATACCTCACTACATCGAACTATTCCATTGATCTTCGCGATCCTTTGGTCTCGACAAATACTCGTCCGCGCACACATTTGACTATACCAAATTATCCCAAACCCTTTGATCCACACAGACACTTCTCATCGGTGTAGTACGTTAGACTATTCAGTCTCGATTCTAAAAGATTAAAAATATTTTTCGTAACACATTATTTATCGACAACTGTTCCATCATTTTTGAAAGTCCGTGGCCCGTGGCTAATTTTTTAATTGATCCCTCGACAGCAATAGCTACCACAATCGTGAATCAACAAAACTCACCCTTAATAACGTAATCTAATCATTCTGTTTGGGATGATTGTGTAAAAGAAAATTTTTAAGCTTCACTTTGGTACAGCATAATTTTTGAAAAGCCTATTGGCTTCCGGTAGATAAAGTGTTGAATAACATAGGTCAATACCATACACAGTGGTTTCGAGTAAAAATATGTATTGCTCCTTTGATATACAAATAATTGTATTATTAGTATAGAACTTAGTGAGAATAAAATAAACCATTAATGAAATAAACTAATGCCACTGATAAATAAAAAAGAAATTGAAATTCAGAATGAAGTTGTAATTAAGTATGAGAGCCACGAATTCGTTGATGCACCTAATATTTTATTCATTAACATATTATACAACACAGATGCGCAGAGGAAACTATGAGATAAAGGAATGCCAAGCTTTTTAATATTATAGAATCATTTAATTTTGAAATGTTTACTTTCTCCGGACGATTTTCGTTGGGGCCCGTATTGCTCCCGCCAGAACAATTCTTTCTAGGATCTGTACATATACTCAGGCCCATTGTGAAGAGAATTTGTCTTGGTAGAACAAAGGAGGTTCAGCTCGGTACGAACCAGTTTCTATGCGAGTCTGCAATACGTGATTGAACTGCAGATGGTTCGCGGCGACATTAAGTGAAAAATAGAAGTGGCGGCGAGGGCAGTGGATAGTTCTATTTCGGAACTCGTTCGATCATTCAAGAGATCGATCCGCTATGCATCTAAGTTCTCCTTAAGTGTCACCGCGCCGACAAGCTCGCCCAGGGTCGTGCATTTTTCTGTCCAGGAGCATTTAAATGCAAAACCGTCGCGCATCCGAGGAATGACTTTTACGGAGAAAGAATGACTTTTACGGACGGGAGTTTCGAGAAATATCGCTGCCGTGTCTAGCCGGTGAAAAACGAGCGTGAGTCATGCGCGGTTTCGAGATCGCGGTGAATACGAATATCTTTGATTCGACCGGAGCTTTGATGCTCGTCGCTTATGTCATGCGTCCTGATACTAGATAAACGAAGGAATGCGAATGTGAATGCAATTTAATATAATAACGGATAGTGAACGATCATTGTTGCGATCCATCAAAACAGTCGTCGGAGGAAACCATTTAACTCAGGAGCTGATTGAGCAGCCGTTTGAATAGAAGAAAAAATTGAAAAATTTTCTCTCCGCTATCGAAATTAACCCTTTGCAGTCGGAGTTACTTTAATTTGAAAATTAAACATTTCTTCCGACCTAGAATAATCCCATTGTATATGATTTTTATTTCATTTTATGGATAAATGTGTAGTCATTGAGAAAATATCAACATATTTAACCCTTTGCACTCCTTTGTGACTCGACATTAGAAATATGAATAAAGAAAAATGTAAATAAACGGATTTTTATATGTATTTGGTTCTTCCCTCATTTATTTAATTGTCTTGTTGTTTAGTTAAAAACAAATATAAGTCCACAAATATAAATTACAACAAAGTTAGAGTTCTATATTTAATGTAATTAGTAAACAAAATTGTTTAAAATAAGTCAAGGAATTGTCAAGTAAATTTCAAATAAAACACTTAAAATAGCAGAGAATTGTTAGAAATAAAAATGAAAAACGATTGTGAACAATATTGTGTATAATGAGCTGGAGTCATCCCTCGACCGCTTTAACAAAAAGATGAACATATGATTTTCCTAGTAATTTTTGACGCAGTCGAACGCGAGCAAAGAGATTTCAAACGAGATCAGCAAGTTCGAAGAATGCGAATTACGAAATTCTAGACGGTGTCTATCTGAGATACTCGACGGTGAGGATTCCTTTGATCCACGGAGAAGAGATCGATGCATAGGAGAAGCTCGTTAAACGAACTCCTTTCTAGCTCAGGCCGGAGAGATCGTAAATCGGCCGCTGTCGTCGTCGCGCGTTTGGGGATTATCTTTGCCGTCGATGGGAACGGGAACCATAACTCTAAACCGTAGCGTAACAGTCAATTTACAATCGTCTTGGAGCCTCGATTTTCCCCCTCGATGCAGATTTTTGGAAATATATTTCCGCCGGGACGTTTGATTCGGGAAATGCCAGCGCACTCGATCCGTTAGACTTTATTATCGGCTTTGCTCGGAAATTTGTGCGTCTGGATCTCTTTTTACAAGGTGTTTCTTTGGGCGATTAATTTTTACGCTGTTTGTAACAAGTTTTGTTTTATATAGTTTATTTAATCTGGAAAGTATAATATTGTGCTGTTACAGAACAGATTTATGTATGTATATTTGTTTGGGCGATTAATTTTGACGCTTTTTGTAACACGTTTTATGTAATTTATTTACTCTGGGAAGTATAATATCGTTCTGTTCCAGAAAAGATTTATGTATGTGTAAATCGAAGATATGAAACTGAAAGAAGGCAAAAAAAGCCTAAATCGGCTCGTTATTGTTAGCAGACAAGAGACGAATTGTGTCAGCGGTCGTTATACAAGCAATAATGCGCTTTCGACGTTACATAATAAATTATGCCTGACTTCGCAATGACGTGCGTGCATAGGTTTACAGTGGGTGGTAATAATTCGCGTACGCTGTTCGAAATATCGACGTTTCTGTATCCTCAGAGCAAATAGGGAAACTATCACGATCGTAACCTGCAAGAATACTCGCGAATCCAATAGCGAATCACATACAGGGCAATAGTACAAAATTCTGTTTAATCCACGCTGTTTCTTCACGATTCTTTTGATCAATTGAATTTATTCCAACTGATAGATTAAACTAATCTTTTCGAAGTTTCATGGCTATTTTACTGCGCTATTTTAGTAACTGAAAATAGTCTTCTTAGCCAAAAAGATCTGTATAGAAAGGAGTTATAATGGCTTATATGCAGCAGTCGAGTTAGGTGTTCCATGCGACGCACCTGCTGTATTCCTCTATGTAGCATCTGCTGTATTCATCCTTTTCTCAAAAGCGGAATATAATCCTTTACGAATATATTCTCAGCATAACCCCGTTCCTAACTCCGAAAGTAAAAGATTAAAGAAATAGTTGCAATAAAACATCAATTATTTGAACAATATTGAGTGGAAGAGATCGAAGCATATGTGTGTAAAAAGGTCAATCAGCCCCAAAAAAGTTTTCCAGTGTTTCTCAGTAAAAATGGTAACGGACACCATACTTTCCCGAACTTCATTAAACGCTTTTAGAAAATCGATTAAGGGCCTTCCCTTTAAATTCAGAGCACGAGAACGGGTGAAAATGTCGCGAGACGTAGAAGAAGCCGGGAGGAATAGGAAAACGTGAAAATCGGGTTCCGGTACCATACAACTGTCGGATTAATTCTTATTGTGATTCATGGCCACCCTGTACATGCACGTTTGCGATTAAGTACCGCAGCCGGAGGATAAGTCTAGAGCCCCGAGGATAAGCGCGGCGCGGCAAACATGCGGAGAAGTTGCCCGACACAAATGCGTCTCTTGCGCGGAATCGAGATTATCGAGGGACGCGGAGGCATGCCAGGAATCCTCCAGTATTTCTGGGTTAGAGGCGTTAAGTCCGATTCGTACAGATGCACGTATAAGGAACGCGCATCTCGTTCCCTCAATCGATAACGCCGCCCAGTTGTCCCCGTCGACTTCATCCCCAACGAATTTACAGTCCTGCCGAGCCACCCCCTACGTTATCGCGGCAAATTACCGTTTAGATCCAATCTCCTCGCGTTCCACACTGGAATGCAACAAACTCTACCTCGAAGTCTCCTCTCAGTTCGAAAATCCGAAAAGTTTTATACTTTGTCTACGAGGCTCTCATCAGTCAACAAATTAACCACACACCCTGTCTATGTATGTGGCTATAGAAGGATCACGAAGCGTGATCAGCTTAGATTATTCTGCTGTTACTGGTTCGATCGGAAGTTTTTTCTTAGCTAAATAATATAGTTCAAGGAGATTTCATTCAGCATGCATCATGAGAAAAATTTTTTTCTGAGTCTGAAAAGATGAGAAAAGTCATTTCTTAACCGTTTACGCGAGAGCATTGTTGCTGGTGGTTGTTAAGGTGAATGATATTTTTTAAAAAATATTCAGTTTATTAAAAAACGGAAGGTGACCTTAATCGCTCTGGAAAAAATGAGTTGACAAAAAATTTGTAATAATCACCATAAAGCTCTCCTTGAACCGTGTTATTTTAGCTAAACAAATTTCCGATAAAACAACTAACAACGGATCTTTATGCAAAATAAAAATTTTCTGCTCGAATTCCAACAAACTGGAATGAAGCAGAAATTTATTTTCTTTCTTAACATGTGTATTAGGCTTCTAATGGTTTACTGTTTTAAATTACATCCGCTCATTTTTGTTATAAATGCATAAAATCCGTTGTCTACTGATCACGCTTCGTGGTTCACCCAGTATGAAAGTACTATTAGCGTTGACGTAATTTAAATTTCAACTCGACCGCATAAGTAAATCGTATGGCGGTGCCATAATAATCATAGAATGTTATACAACGAATGCGAAATCCGCGAAGTTGGATGCTTCATCCCCAACAAATTTACAGTCCTGCCGTATCACTCTCTACGTTATCGCTGCAAATTACCATTTAGATATAATCTGCACGCATTGCACTATGTGTAGAATGCAACAAACTGTACCCTAAGGTTTGCTCTCGTTCGGACAAAATTTCGAAAAGTTGAGTACCTAGTCTGCTGACTCAATCAATAAGTGAACTATACCCCCTAACTTTTGGGGTCTAACTTTTGTTTCGAAAGAGATACATCTCTATCGGGTAGGTGTATAAAGGCAGTATTATTGTTGATATACCGTAAGTTTCAGCCCGACCGTATCAGTCAATCGTACACTGTGCCACAGCAACGGTCGGACAACAAATACGTCCAAGTTCGAAATCCCAGTTCGACGCTTTATCCAGAACAAGTAAACAATCCCATCGGGCTAGCCTTTCGATCTGGTCTGCAAATCATCACTCAGATCCAATCTGTTGCCATCGGACAATAGAACGTTAGATAGAAGTTCAGGAACAATTCTTATTTAATATTATTCTTGACCGAAAGAAAATTCAGAAAATCGAACGCGTAATCCATGAAGGCTTCGCTGTCTTGCCGGGATAATCTCACGCTTACGGCTGAAAATCAGCGTTCTAATCCATAGCTCTTGAACAAAATCTCCGGGCATTAAACAATAAAATACACGGAATCTCATCTTAACAGCTCTTCCCAAAGATAATCGGAGAAGTGGAAGGCTTGATCCCGTTTTACGAGGCTGAAATCAAAATGCTTATCTATCGCGATGCATGTTTATTATCCGCATCGATCCGTTTTAATTTGGCTTATACAATCTTGTTCTGGCATTTACATCGGCGACGACGCGTGAGCAGATCGATCAACGTATGTATGTATGTAGTTCGAGTTTAATTATTTCGCGTGTTTAACAAGACAACGTTCGTTTTCGGGGGTAAGTCCTCTCGGTGCTCGCGGTTTTCCGCGGTAATTGTAAGTAGTTTTTTGTGCTCGGTCGGGAAAAAAAACCCCGATGGAAAGAGCAACTCGACGAAGTGATGAAAGGGAGAAAGATTAACGCCAAAATGGAGAACGGATTCGTAATTCTCGGTGGATGGGGGAGAACGAGGTCGGGGCCAATTGGAATCGAAGGTCGGGCGATTAAATTCAGTCGCGTGTAAACTCCGTCAACAGAGGAGGAAGGGGGAGGTGGTGTTGCCCGTTGTTTTGCGCACATTATAGCGAACCATTGATTTATAAATTAGAGTATGTTCGCTGGGTCCGATCGCGGCCGGCCAAAGATGTAGGTCAAGTTCCCTTTTTCTCTATTTTTTTTCCACGACAGCTTTTGGCCGGGGAACAGCGGATTCGAGGACGTGTGCCTGTCAGCGAATCATAATCAATCGCTGTAACAATGCTCCGAATGAAAATCATACGATGGCGGAGCCGGGGCGGCGCGGACGTGTACCGTTGAAAAAGAGGATAGATCCCAGGAGAGAATGGAACTTGAAATATTTAAATAATCGCCGGGTCAGATGCTGGAATGGACATTTTCCGGTGGTGCCGCCGTTTAAATAATTTATTTCGGTTGCGGCGCGAGCCCGATACGTTTTTTACAGTTACGGCCGAGCACTGTCCTCGCGAGGAACACCGGCTCGGAAAATAAATCAGCCGACACGAATTTCCAGCACCGCTTCCGTCCGCTACAATTGATTCCGTTTTATTGTCTTTAATGAATGTAAACATTAGTCATTTTTATTTTCGTGGCTGCCTAACGGGCGGCTTCGGGCGATAGATAAAAGCGGTTTTTCATGTCACGGAATTGATATTTCAATGAAATTAGAGTTATAATACAATGGACCGGGCTGATGGTTGCGAAGATAAAAATTCGGAGCGGAGACTCTTTTTGGGTAAACGGTCTGTATTTTATAAATGGGTTTGGAAACAGCAAAGTGATGACTTGAACTCCTCCTAAAATCTAACCTAGATTGGCCACGTGTGCTAGGGGTACTGCTGATATCGAACTCTCCGCAAGAATCTCGGCCGAAAATCTGTAGGTCGGCAGAGACGAGACAACCAGGACCTAATCAAGGAGCGGACTCGGAACAAATAGGTGTTCCCGATTGCGAGGGGAGGGGGATGGCGGAGTTCTCGTTGGGGATGTAAATGAAAATCGGCAAGCTCGGGTGGAGTCGTTCGGATTGGGAAAACGCGGAATGCGCCCGATGAAAACTCGGGATTCCGCGGATCGTTAAAGACGGCCGGGCAGGAACTTTGCGAAACCGGTTCCGTGGAGGCAGGCCGTCCGAAACTTATCCTATTACGAGTTTCTCGGCAAGAGAGTACGGTCTCGGTCTGGTAACCGGGTGCTTCTGCAAGCCATCGGCAATCTTCAGAGAGTGAGAGAGCGGCAGAGCGAGAGAGCACGTCGAATTAACACCGGTCGACGCAAACTCCGGCGATAACCTGTGCTTCCACCCCCGAGACGAGGAACACGAAGGACGCGCCCTCAAAGCAAGACCCGGGCAAAAGTGACCCACCGCACCCCTTCACCCGAGAACCGATCCGCTTGTCAAGGTTTTGGTCGAGAGGAATTCCGCCGCGTGATCAGCTTCAGCCCTTGCGAACTGGCCGACTGGCTCTGCCCCTAATAAACAACGGTTCCATTACCCCTAGACAGTCAATACTGACCGCTACACCGTGGATCTCTGCGCATTTATAAACCTTTCCTACGTTCATCGTGAGAAACTGCTGCTACTTAGAAATTCCTTTCTTTAATTCTTTGTACCTGAATTTTTCAGTATAGGACAAGGACTATATCTTCATTTTTATAAAATATTTCAATATTCCCTTGCCATTATAAAATTGCATTTCTTGCTATTATTAGCATTCATGAACATATATTACCAAAGATGAAACATAATCAAAACCTGGAACAGTACTCTAAAAAATGTCCGATTTCGAGGACTGACCCTAAAACAAAGGATTAATTATAATATCCTTCGTCCATTTGCTAGGAAAGCAATTTTAGCAAACGATTAATCAGACTGGCATGAATTAACACGATACAGTTTGTGAATATACGTGCAATGACCAACTGTGTTTAGTAAAGTGTAATTTAACGCTCAAAGAGGTATACTTGACGATAACGTGGCCTGTAACATGCATTATTTTCTTATCGACGATAAATCCGACCAAGGTAATTGCGTGTACATCACATGTGCCGATAAATCAAGTATCTAAATTAGTGGTTTCAGAACCGAGAATGTAATATGCTTGTCAGCTATTCCTCGATCGACTAGAAACTGATAAGTGAACTGCGGATTTCATCCTATTTATAGCGTGCACTACTGTCTGATCAGCACACGTATTATGATACACGTTATCATGTACACATCAATACAAAATCATAGTACATTGCTTTGTATTATTGACAAGATCGTATTCATTCAGACTATATACAATTTCTATTCTATGGCTACAGAAAAATTCAGGAACAAATCATTTTGACTTGGCCGATAGCGGATTTTATGCGTTTATGACAAAAGTGAAAATTTCGAAATTCCATGCAAGCCCTGCAAATTTTTATTTTGCAAGATCCAAAGTATATAATATAACAGTTAATATAAAATAATATATGAAAGCTAATATAGAAAGTTTCATTCTATAAATAGAAATAATTAATTCACTCATTCATTCGAACTACATTTATAAGAAATGAAAGTTGTATCAGATTAGTAATATCACTCTATATACGATGGGCCAATTATTGTGCGTCCCGATAACAGGAAAAGATAAATCGCATGCGACGTTAGAACCGAGCCAGAAAATTCGTTTCCACCGAATTGACGTCGGTACCCCAGGGAGTCGGTCGCTGATCCTGCTGTTTGTTGTTGCAGAAAAATCGCTCTAGTCATTATCCTCACCAGAGCCGGCCTGGATTTGGATCCGAATGCCCTGAAGAGCTTGAAAGTCACCGTACCGAAACTCGGTCTAATTCCATGGGTCGTCGAGGCGGTTGTGGTGGCCACGCTGACGAAATATCTACTCGGCTTGCCCTGGATATGGGGTTTTCTGCTCGGCAGCGTAATAGCTGCCGTTTCACCAGCTGTCGTGGTGCCTTGTCTCTTCAGGTTACGCGGCAAGGGTTACGGAGTCGCCAAGGTGAGATTAAACGATCGGACATTTTCCCGAACTTATTATACCAACGACCCGTTGAGCATATCCTCTAATTTCCATTCGCAACACTCCTCGACTTAATCGTCTAATGCACGGCTCAAAAGGAACCAATTTTTCTATACATAACGCGAAAAACAAGAATTCATTAACATGTTGACGGCCACATATGGGTGACACAATTCTTCGTATATTTTTGAAAATTAATTTGTTGCTTGAACAAATAAAGATCAAGATCGAATTGCATTATCGAGGCAGTCATAATGTTCTTTCGTCCCGGGTGAAATAAGACGCGAGCCGAGATCATTTCCATTTGTCTCTAAGTTCGCGACACTTTCCCAAGGATTTCGCCACTGTCAATTGGCTCCCAAGCAAACGCGAAATTACGGCGCGACAGGGCAAACCGGTGTCCAAAAGAAACTTAATTAGTGCCGCTCCGCTTCCGGTAAGTTGAGCGGCGCGGCGCCGTTGTTGCGCGCGTGCCACGCTATGACGAACAGATGCAACTACGCTGCATTACTTACGAATGCATCCCCCCGGAGATGCGGAAGGATCGCGCTTCGCAGAGACCTAATTCGACACGTGAAATTCACCGTCGGCCGAGTCCCGTTCGCGTCAAACAATCCGTCCGAGTTGTTCCCTCTGTATTCGAACAACTAGAAACATCGTCTGTCTAATTTTTCGACCGACCAAGTCCCTACAATCTCAAATTCCAAATTTAATTAATTTCGTGAACGTGGAACATTTCAGCTTTGCCTTAGAAAATGATTTCACCATTTAATTTTTAGATGGAGAAAAGGAAACAAGCTCTTAATATAATATAAAATCGTTCATTCGTAAGAAAAGTGACATAAGACAAAAGAAGGAAAATTACCTAAAATTGCCAATTTTCTTTATTGTATATCATCAACTTAGAAATGTAAAATAAGTTGTTATTATATAGATTATTATATTTTTTAGAAATATATTTTGAGTTGTGTCACTTTTCTTATGAACGAACGATATAAACGATATATTTCTCGTTTAAAGAACGCAATAATCGAATTCGGTGACTTTTTGGCTCTGGAAAGCAGAATTATCTCTGTACAGAGATAGAATAAGTTTCTATATTGCGGGGGCGGGCTGTTCTGTATTCCTTGGACAGGGTCCGCCGCGTCTCGATAATCGATGTTGAAAACGAATGCAGTCGAACTGGATCGGCTTTATTCCGCCTCGGCGGACGAAATAAGAGGACCGGCTGCGGTTCGTGGCCACGTGGTCAAGCTAGTTAAAATACGAAAACCGCGAAGGGGTGGGCGCGCAGCCCTAGGGAATCCGAACGGAACGGCCGATGACAATAAATTCGGCGAAAGATACGATACCGAATTAGATAGGATCATGGTTTAAACATCGTTTTGTAATTGCGGCGAGTTACAGCGGTTGCTGAATCCAGTGAAATCTCCGTCGACCCGTGTCCCATTTTGCGGGATCTGGGAAGAATAGACCCGTAAGAACAAGATGGCTGGGAATTCAGGTTCTATTCTTCCTGGGTTGGAACCGTCTGTCGGTTCTACTCCCCAAGAAAATGCTGCAAAGTTCACCAGAATTTCGTAAAAATTTCTGAAATTCTATCAACATTTTTAATAGGCAAAGACAGTCAAAATCAAAATTTAAGTTAAAAAAGTTTCAAAAAGCGCTCTTCATATTTTTAAAGTCGATATAGAAGACTTGCTACATTCTTGTAAAAATTTCTTCGCAGAAATTTAGATGGAGATCATTACACAGTTCCATGGAAAAATCTGGGAGGTTTTGGGTCCTCGATCTAAAATAGAAAACAATAATTTGTTAAACAAAGTTGATATTGTTGTAAGTAACCGAAGATCGTTGTCGCCCCGTTTAATTAGACAGGATCGATGTAATCGTGTCCGGACGGATTTTAAGTCGACCGAGTCTGAAACTCAAAGGGTCGTGTCCATTTTCCTCGAATTAGATAGGATTAAAGTTCGAACAACGTTTCGTAATTACAGAAGATTACACCGGTGGCTGGACTTAACTAGATCTTTATCGATGAAGTTTACCGTGCAGCGACATTGTATCCGAGCTATTAGGGTCCTTAACCTAAGCTAATGCCTGCAACTAGTGTTTGTTCCGAAGTCGTCGATTCACAAGAAATAAAATCCGATTCGATGGAATTACGGAGTTTTACGACGCAATATAATACCGTGAAATAATTAGGAGAAACACGAACGCAAAGGTATAATTATTACACTTCCAGTGCACCGGGTACTCGCAAGCGTTTCGAGAACCTACAATTTCTGCATTCAAGTGCATAAGCCGTCCCGATGAGAGTACTTGTTTGTAGCATACATACGATCTCGTTCGTTGCTATATTAAGAAATTGTCGCTGCAATTTGTCCTCGATTCTAACGATGACTTCTATATGTTATCTAAATATATTCACTAAAATTAATTACTTCGTAACTCCATATTTTACAAGGATTCACTGGATTATCAATTATAGTATAGCATAGAAACCATTTTCCACTTCTCAATTCTGGACTGTTAAAAAATAATTCACCGTCGCAATAATTTTCTTTTTACTAAATTTTTTAAAATTTTTCCGATTGGTTCCGATCTCAACTATTACATCATGGTAATAAAAATTTGCATTTTAAAAAACATCTATGACAAGAAAATCTTAAAAAAATATGTCCTCCGTAGAAAATTTTCCTTCTGATTCTTTTTCATCATCAAAGGTGAGGAAAATATTTTTTAAGCGACCAAGTTGTGTTCACCCTGTATAAACATGATGCTATTAAAGTTTCGTTACAATAAAAAATAAAATATGAATTCCTCTGGTTTTGACAGGCTTTTGCAACGAACGATTACCCTAATTCCCAATGGGCTTGTTTGCATATAGAAAATGATTTCCCAACGGGGAACAGAAGGTCCGTATAACTCTGTTCTTTCTTACGGAGCCTTTCGACTTCGCGATTTATCACTTCCCGTAAACTTCTTTGGGACGCTATTGGCTGAGCGGGCAAATGCACCGACTGCATCCTCAAGTTCACGTGACACGGTAAATAGACTCTTTAGCTCACGGAAAACCCATTTCGTGAAGGGGTCACACCATCTGGTGCACTGGCGGAGAATAGACCAGTCAATCTTTTGAAAATCAAAGCGCACTCCGCTGTACAACCTGCAACGAATTTTCTCCCGACAGTCTCTCGCAAAGAGAAACTATCTAGGATCTCTCTTTGTTGGAAATTCGTGCTTTTAGAACCCGTTAACCTCTCCTGGCTGGAAATTCGATTTGCATGGTGCTTGATGTGTACCTTTGAAAAATATGAAAAATATCTAAAATAGTATTACATTCCAAAATATTCTAAAAATTTATCATTTATAAGATAAATGCGAATGCACGAACGACATTATCAACTCAATAATTATTTTTCAGAAAATACGTAGGGTATAGCTTCATAATATATGTAGAACAGCCGATTTCAAAAGCCTGCTAAGGGTAAAGGGATTTATTTTTTTCAGAAACATATTTGACCTTCTATAATGAAGTTTATTCAACGAAAAATTAGTCGGAGATGATTTATTTGAGTTTTGTAGAAAATTAATTAGTTGTGTTACAAATATGAGGGACGATGGACATTTTTTGAAAGCTTCTGCTGGTTTTAGACAAGCGACTGAGTACAAGTTGGAACATTTGCTAGTACAGAGCGATGCACAGATGCACTGCTTAAAATGATAAGCACAGAAATAGTAGCTAGAATAGGTGAAAGGGATGTTGGAGCGGGGAAGGGGAGCTTAAATAATTCAGTTTAGAAAATGGGGTGGAAGCTGTTTGAAGAGTGCAAAGACCATTCCCGAGAATGTGAAATTCATGAGACGAAAGATCTAGACGCGTCTTTTTGTTTATTTCTTGGCCAGTTGTGGAACAAGCCAGCCCCCGAGATGAAATTGAATACTCCGCGCAAAGTGTGTCGGGTAATTTGCATTATTACTTGCGATGCTCGGGAACTGTTAGATTCCGATTTTGTGATGAAACTTTCCGGGATTCTCGAACAGTCAGAAGTACTGGCAATAGTTAACAGCTCGTTACGACCGTAATTTTCGAAATACTGTACTGAATTCAAGCTCATTTCGTACAATAGACTCCGAGGAACGCAGCTGCAATTTCGGTGAATTTTTAAACAATTTCAAACAACCTTGAACAAATTGCTTCGAAACAAAATGTATCTTTCTAGAAGACATTCGTAAATTAAAGATTTAGATATGTTTTTCAATGAAAATTTTTTTAATAGATTGAGCCTTCCTGGTCGTTATAAAAAAAAGTTCAACTGTCGATCGGATAAACTGTTCCCAAGATAAAAATTCACAAGCACAGAGACTATTCCGCGGAAATAATAAAGAGATAATAATTGAAATGTTGGGAGATCTGTATTTTATAAACAAATAAAGAATCAGCGAAATGATATTACATCACACTTGATTCTTAACCATGTCACCGTCTGGGAAAGCAATCGATTCTGCCGTGAAACGATCCAAACTCATTTTTGAAGTGATTTATAGCGAGTACGCCGAGTACTCTGGTTCGAATACCTTACTCACAGCATGTGGCACGAACCGCTGACCAGCTGGAACGTTTACCAAGGGACTTCTTTCCGAAGCGACACCGTTTGATTCCGGTTGGTCGAAAATCAGGATAGTCGGCGGACTTAAATCCCGCACGAGCTATCATGGCTCGATAGGTTTTCGGTGCGCCGAGGAATCGGTTCTCCGTTGTCGTCGGCCAGTGTCGTTAGATCATCCCCTACCTCTTCCTTCAGCCCCTCCTCTCACCCTCACCACCCCCTTTGCAATTCTCTTCGATTCCTCCCGATCCCGATGGCCTGGCGGATTATTTTCACTAGCCTGAGAGTAACCTTCGAGCAAACCAATTATACTCGGTAATCAGGGTTTTATGTGAAAATAAGGGTCCATAAAAAAAATGGAGAGGGTAATCATCGATCAGAATCCGAGATAGATAATTCGCCAAGCTGTCGAAATTTTTATTGGAACTTTTTTCCCCAAAAGACCATCTTTCCATTTGTTTAACTTGTTTTATTCTCATCGATTTCATTTTGGCACAATCCACAATTTATTCAACTTGTTCGTTTTAGTTTCATCTACGTGTATAACGAATGGAGATTAGGAAAAGTGGAAAAGGAGCTGATCAGCCACGAATCTCGCTGCGCTCGCTCTTTCCCCTAAAATCCTACATTCATATGCAATAAATGCCATTCAAGCTTCACAAAATGCGACATTTCATATGCGCCAATCTAATAATACTCGTTCCCTCAAATTTTCTTTATTCCACGTCAGCACCGTTTCTGTAATAAATCCAATCATCGTCTGGTAGAATATTAAACGCGACGGAGCAACAATATTGCACCTCCGTTAAACTTTATTAAGTACTTATCGTTCGATCAACCATGATTCAATATTCCCGCGATATTTATTTTTCATTGATTCGATAATAATTATTTGATTGTTGCATATTGTGCGTAATATTGTTGTGCACCGTGCTTACTTAGTATTAATCATGCATGGAATATTTAATATTTAATCGAATAATGTATTTAATATTGTCATTCATTACAGGGAATTCCAACTTTAATTATTGCTGTCTCTGGTATCGATGACGCAGCTTCGGTCGCGATTCATGGGATAGTGAAGAGTATTATGTTCTCCCATGAGAAGTTATGGTATCAAATTCTTCAGGGGCCTATCTCGATTATTGGAGGCCTTGGATTTGGCATTCTATGGGGCTGGCTGGCCAAATATGTTCCGGAAAAGGGTGACGTAAGTAGAAAGAATTATTTATCAACTATGGGAGCAACTCTACAATTGGGTTTGTCATATAATAAATGGTTAGAAAAATTATTTTAATGATATTTTGAGGGATTAAGCAATAGACGAATTTTAAAGTGATATACCACAAGCAATGTTAAGCAGTAAGATTTGTTAGAAAAATTATGATAATTATATAGAAAAGGTCTGCGTACTCCGATTTTGATGAAATTTTAATACGTTATAGATTTCGACATTTTGAACAACTTTTTCCTTTTCCAATATAGGGGGGTCGCTTTTAGTTTTCGAGATATTTGCAAAAGACTATCGCTAATACTGTATTGAATTTTTCGTATTTCTGCATGCTCCGCGGCAACGTAAACCTGTTCCGGGGCCGCATCTGTTTATTTTTTGTTTGTAAACACGTTGCGGAGATGAGAGGCGACAATACCACACACACCCACCCAGTGTTCCACACGCACCCAGTGTTTCTAAAAAAAAGGTTTCCGTTATGAAATTAACATTTGCGCCAATTTTCACTATCATATTCATAATCAGCACGTCAAAGTACGTAAGAATCTAGAGTATAATTTAGAAACACTGGGTGGGTGTGTGTGGTGTCAGGCCGGCCCTTTCCGCCCCCCTGTTTTCTCTCTCATCTCCACAGCGTCAAAATGTAAACAAACGCCGCACCGGGACAGGCTTACGCGGAGCGTGCAGGAATACGAAAAATTCAATATACAGTAATCGCTCGTTCGTTGTCTGGCATGGTGGCCAGGGCCGTTGTCCAGTGCCTACCCATTCCACTGCCTGTCAACGCCGCATCGCTCCGCAGAGCGGCGACGATTGATGTCGGCTCGGGTATATCGGTGTGAGCACCACTACATTGACTCGAATGAATCGAATGTTCAAACTTCTTAATTTACATTATTTTTTTATGGGACCTTCATGAAGGTATTTCTGGCATTTTTCTGATTAAAATGACACCAAACACGATATAATTTCAATTGTACATAGTGTCTGTAAAAATGAAACACGCGGGACTCAGATCTGTCCGGCGACGGCGACACGCTTCGGTCACGCGATCCGTATTTCATTCTGTCCTTCTCTATGTTCGGCTCTCTACAGAAGTCTCGCTCGGCGCGGTCGGCGCGGTCGGCGCGATACTCTAGACGCAGTCATAAATCAAAAATAGTGTCCGGGCAGGCTCGTTGTCACTGAAAAACACGGCTTCTGGACAACGAACGAGCGATTACTGTAGTATTAGCGATAGTTTCCTGCAAATATCTCGAAAACTAAAAGCGACCCCCCTATATTGGAAAAGGAAAAAGTTGTTCAGAATGTGTTGCTGTATAACATATTAAAATTTCATCAAAATCGGAGTACGCAGACCTTTTCTATATGATTACCAAAATTATTTATAAGATCCAAGGCGAAAGAATTTTTGAATGGTCGAAGTGCACAATATTATTATATTTTCTAATGGATCACCAGCTTGGAACACACGGTATACTAGCAGCGAACTATACGTAACGTTTCATTCAACCCTTCGGAACAGTGCAGACTCGTTCACTGGGTCACATCGACTAGACATTGATACCGAAGTCCGATTATGTTTAAGGAGGCTCGCTGCCAAAATCCTCGAAAATGTCTCATCACCCGCAGCCGGGTCTAATAGGTCTTTTAACGCTGTTGGCCTTCTTCGTTGCAGTGTTAATTGCGCTTCACGAGGCGTGTAATTCCCGTCGCATTGGATTTATCGATGGGAACCAAACTCTTTTTTTCACCTTACCCTTTTACTGTCATTCTGTAGTCATTTTTTCTTAACGGGCTCTATAATCGCAATGTTCGATTCAAATCAATTTTATCGCATAACGAAAGACACGACAGCTAAAAAGATATTAATTTAAACCTTTCAACTTTCGTCCAATAATTTTATGTACATGAATTTTCTAATTTCTTTTCCACTTGTTTTATATTTCTTCATCTGAAAGTGTTCTAAAATAGAATTTACGAATACGTTGTATGTTTTACGATTGCCCTACCAACATTTCTGTTATAAATGCAGAAACGTCACACTTCGGAAATATTGATCTCGGCCAGATATTCGCTGCATCCGGCTGTCTTTCCCAGCGTTTATGCTACTTCGCAAGTAGTTAGAGTAATCGCACGGTGAGACGGTCGGATCGTAGCGGTTCGAATAGACCGTATAATTAAAGTGAGGTCGTCAGTGTTATCACAATGCCTCGAATTCGCTGTAAACCGAAGCCATCGATAACGACGAAACTTTTTCCAATTAGATCTCTTGAGTCGGTCAAACGGCAAAAAAACGGGGACGGGCCGCCGAGAGATAGAGGGGAGATTTCCATGGCTCGCGGAGGGTCGGTCGTTGCTTAAAAACGATTGTTGTTCGTTCTCCATTCATCATTTACCGAATGCCGGCCATTCCCGGTGATTGACGGTGCCTTAACGGTTGACCCCGTCCCCGGTGGCGCAATAAAAGGCAACGCTGTTGGCAGAGCGCCCCCCTTGGCTGTTTAACGCCGACCAGCACCTTCGACGCAACCCTCGCAGACCGTTTTGATACAATACGACCGGCAATTGTCCGTTACATGCCGGTTATGTAGAAAACGCGGGCAGAGTCATTGGTTCTTTTCTCGCCGGGCCGCGCGGGCGGGCGGAACGCTCCGAATGGCCCTCGACAAAGATTGCGCCATTGCTTTATTGTGTTCGGCCGAGCCCGCGATTCGTTTCGCCAGGAAACGGTAACAGGCTGCCGCGAGAACGGTAATTGGAACAATTGAAACTGTCTCCGTGCTTGCCTTTCCTTCCGAAGACAATCCACTTTCACGTTTTCGCGTTGATATACGGCCCACCCGAAATAGGAATTAATTCGCGATTTCTTATATTGCCAAGCCTATCGCGCAGTGGAAAAATATTCTTATGATAGATCGGACCTTGTCAATCAAAAGAAAAAGAAGTCCAACTTGATCGGACGTATAGTTACCAAAATAAAAATTATTAAGTGCGATTGCGTTCATGCGAACGATAAATAGGCAAAAATTGAAGAATTTGGAAATCAGCAAAGTCATAAAACCTTCCCTATATTTCTGAAACAGTGGAGATAAAAGGGAGAACGTTCCCACCGAAGAACCTTAACTTATAAATTAAAGCTCGTGCGGTTTACGAAACGACACTTTTTTACGTATCGCTTCTCGAATTCGAGATCGCCGGAAAGATTACGTGGTTTTTATATCTTGAATGTGGAATTTTATTGGGCAAATTTAGTTACCTTTTTCTTCTGTACCCTCGGGAGCTCAATTTATTATGAGATCAGGACCCCTGTTTCAGTACAGGAAGTTTTTACTACCCTCGGAGAAGATATGTCAGAGGGAGCGTTTAACTATGATGAAAATTTTCGCAAAAACCGCGGGATGGTTGTTTCTGGTTTCGAATTTTGTGAAGATCTTCCAACTTCTCCTGGGTTCTCCTCAAACTTCTCGAAGGAAATTCCCCGTAATTTGATCAACGCGAGACGAATATCTCTTTAAAATTCTGGAGAAGGACATTTCTGTGGACTATATTAATCTTGATGTCTCTCGATCCAGTCAAATCCTTATTCGCCAATCTCTTTTTAGATATTTTTGACCACTACTTCAAAACACATCGACTTCGTTATAAAATCTAATAAAAATGAATTCCAGCTTAAGTTGGTAAGATGAAAAGTTAGATGAAGCCTCTAAGCTATCTACCTAGTTTTACGACTTGTAAAAATTGTTTCCTTTAGATCCTTTAAAAGCATTACATAGACTACGGAATTGATGCATTTGTAACAAAAAATGAGGAAGAAAATAAATGAAGGGAAAAACATTGGAAGGATTTAAATGTTTATTTTGCATAAAGAACGTATTCTCGCGATCAGAGTTGGGCGTATTCGAATGAAATTTCATTCGAATTCCCGGCGAATAAAAATTACGAATAAAATTTTATTCGCTGGGTTATTCGAATAAATTTTTATTCGAATAAATTTTTATTCGAATGAATTTTTATTCGAATAACCCAGCGAATGAAAATTTATTCGAATAACCCAGCGAATGAAAATTTATTCGTAAAGCCCAGCGAATAAAAATTTATTCGAAAAAATTTATTCGAATGAGCCAGCGAGCGAATAAAGCTATCGAATGACATCGCGCCGACGACAACATCTCGGCTCGACACTCGACACTCGACACGCATCAGCGACGTGTGTATATATGAATAACTAATTATGTTCTGCATTCAATGGTGCCCTTGCGGCTTGTGAACGGTCGATGATCCTTATTTTAGAGAAATTTTTGATCATCTAAAGATTGCAGGTATGTTTCCTATCACAAAAATTATTTTAAAATACATAAATAATTATTAATATTTTTACAAACTGAATACATTACAAATTACGAATTAAGCGTCATGAGCAGAAGAAATTTAAGTCGTCATATCGAAAATTTATTTAGAACTAATATAGCCGAGATAGAAAATATTTTAAAGGATGTGCAGTTTGTCTGTACCACGGTGGAATATTTGTCACTGGCTTTGGCTTGCCGAAAAGGCGGTAATAATTATATAATTGTGTAATAATGTACATTATGTTAGAATCGATAAAATTATTAAGAACATTGTATTAATATATCGGTACCCATTGTTACGATAGAGTGGCAAAATTATAACAAATACACATATTTTTTGTTCATAAAAAATAATGATCGACGGTATTGTACTGCTTGTCTCAAAAGAATCACTTGTTATTTAGTTATACATATATATATTGTGTATGTCATCAATCGTCAACATCAATCCATAGCTCGTCTCGGCCTCAGCCTCGGCCTCAGGGCCTCGAGTGTCGAGTGTCGAGTTCTCGGGTTCTCGGCCTTTATTCTTATTCGCTGCCGTCATTTAGAATAACGGATAACGAATGAAAGTCCCGGGATTTATTCGTGACTAACGAATAACGAATAAAGCGTTATTCGTTAGCTACGAATAATTCTCGGCGAATAAAATCGTTATTCGTTATTCTCGAATAAATCCTGGGATTTATTCTTTATTCGTTATTCGAAATAAAATTTGCCCAACTCTGCTCGCGATTACATTTAAACAATGGTCTAGTGATTAATTAAAATAGTAGCACAGTGCACTGGACAAACCGATGGAACGTCTCGATCGAATTTGGTCACGATGAAAAGCGGACTGCAAATTGTTCGCCCTTAGGGCGACCGGAAATGCACCTGGACGGTTGTAGAAAGCGGTGGAATCGCTGACGTGCATTATCGCGATGGCGGATCGATCGCGGTCGATCGAGAGATCGCCGTCTCCACGAAAAACCGTTGCAACCGACCCGGGCGTGACCTAATCGAACCGTTTTTCATCGGAACGCAGCATCCCCCATCTTGGCAGTTGCCTGCAGCGCCGCAAGATACTGTCCGAGCCACCAGTAACCAGACTTCGCTGACAGAATTTATTATTCGCATCGTGTTTCAGCGTAATTTACGCCCCTACCCGTATTCCCTCCGCTCACCGCCGCTATCCTCCACGAGTTGACGCAAATTGTACGTTATCCGTCTTCGCCGCGTACACCGGCGGTAGTGAATTATCAATTTCGAGGCAGAAGAAACGTCCCGCTATGTCCACCGTTGCTGACAAAAAGTCTGCGCACCGTACATCCTCACATATCCCCCACAACCGACCAAAAACGCGAATGTTTCCGATTTGAAAGTCAAATGCGAATTTAAATTGGATATCAAATTCTAAATTCTGACACATTTTTAGTCGCTGATGCAGGCTTAAAGGCATTCTCCGTGATTCACTGGGTTCAGCTGGTTTTAACAAGCTATGAAATCAGACGAGTTTTCCATGCACTATTTGTCAAAATGTGCAAGAAGGGATCTACAGGACACTGAGAAAAAACTTGTTAATTGGTAAAGTTGGTAAAATTGGTAAAGTAACAATAATGTAAAATGTGTGAACTGATTAGATTAACCATCAGTTAAATATGTTAACCTTGTTTTGTAGAATTCATAGCATAATTTTTAATAGCAAAGCATAGAATAAATAATGTGAAATATATTTAAAAAATGCATGTTCGAAACTACACGTCCGAAGAAAATAAAGAACCTGTTGTGTGCGTGGAACTTTTCGGGCGAACATTTAGCTAAACGAGGTGTGTAATTAAGCGATAATTAATCATCTCGCCATAAGCTTTGCCACTTTCTAATAAAGTTAGTAATTTACAAATTTTCTATTCAATTAATCAATGGCGGCGCGTAGTTTTCCGCGAAAGACAAATCGTAATGACTATTTACAAACGGGGATATTATTTACGAGACACGTTCATTAATTACGGTTTAGCACGACCATTTGATTCGGAGATGAAACCGGAAACATTTGAATGTGGAATTAATTGAATCCGCCAAATTGATACCCGCGCGCGAATCGGAACGGATTAATTCGCGGACTATTTGCAACGCAAATTTCAAAATATTGTTTAAAGTCGGCGTCTCGCGGCGCGTGTCCCCGGCCATCGAAAAACATTTTCGCGCTTTTGTTATTCGAGCCTCTCCGACATTGACTTTTCACCGAGGATCAGAAGTGGAAAAAGTTTCCGCGGCGCCGACTAGTTTTACAGAGTGGTTAGAATCGAATCGAGAAATGTTTTCAATCAATCGTAAATCAACGGTGAACAACAACGTCAATATTGCTTCGCTGTATATTGACCTCCATGGAAAAAAGGGAAAAATGCAAATGCATTTTTTAACCATTCATACATTTGACGTGGCAAATATTTTCGTTAACGATCACGGCGAATGATAAAACTTATCGTGTGTAATAAAAATATGGACATGTTCCCTTTTTTTATCAGCTGCAGGGAAAATTTGACGTTGATTTATGGAAAGGTTTTATCTCGGAATATTGACAACATTTTTCCGACAATCTCTACTGGTTTATTTGTGCTTCCAAAGCTTTGACATGGTGCTTCAAATTCTATTCTATTTCTATACGATGTTTTATTCTATATTTGGGAGCACTTTTATTCTATAATGGCAGCACAGATGACAAAATTAAAAATACGTGACCTTGATGTACTTGTACGTTTTGATCAATTTTTCTATACTTCACCTACTCAACTAATCCTTGTAACGTTTAAAAAAGAACTCAAGTCGTTCGGTCCGATTTGAAAAAAGTTCTTAGTTTTCAATGAGTGCCCACTTAATTTTTCCACCGACGACTGTATGAGCAATCCGCAGAATATTCTGAACTCAGACCCGACACCAACAAAATCCCCGATCTTTTCGAACTCATTTTGCAAAATGAGACACCCTGTATTTCCGGCGAGCGAAGCGGAATCGACCGCCCTCCGGAGCCGTCCCTCGTCGGGAAACTAACGGGCCCGGACCGGGGTTCGTTCGCGTGAGCAAACAGTTTTACGACGTTCGTGAAAATCGCGGAACAGGGTCGGTTAGGGGGCGCGAGGTCTCGGGTAAAAAGACAGGATGCGGGGTAGCGGGTCAATCGAGGAGGGGTCATTCATCCCTGCGCGCGATGGATTGCGCGCCCGTTGCATTTACGAATGCACTGCTGCCGCATCCAGCTCGTGGAGGTTCGTGCCGATCAAATAAATCCACTTTCGCCAGATAAATCCGCCATTATCTCCAGAACGGTCCAGTGGTAAAGGCGAACGAAGATCTGCGTACTGTAAATTGCACCAAACTCGTAAATTGCACGCGGTGCACGCGAGGACGTGCACTTCCGGGTGCGTAGGAGGCCCCGAGGAGATTCTCGCGTCTTAGCAATTCATCGATAGCGATACGTGACGAACATACTTCGCCCGCAATTCCGCGCAGACGTGGAATTCGGCGGCCAGTGAATTGCACGTGTCGCGAATCCCGATGACAGGGGACTCGGCGAAAGTTTTGGCGAAACTTTTTCCTCTACCGCTCGTCGGTGCTCCTCTTCAGCTCTTCCTGATTGGAGAGACGACCGGTGGAACTGGGAAATTTGCGTGTAATACGTCTGCAGTACAGTTTGGAGTTACACGGGGATCAAGCGTCAGAAATTCAGAACCATTGTTCACATTCCAACATCGTAATGACCTCTCGACCGTGGAGAACCATGAAAATTCAGGGCTTAGAACTATAATGGATCAAGTGTAGCTAAGTTAATCAGAGCTGGCTTTGTCGGAGGCTATTAATGTTCCACTGGTTAAGATATGCAATTTAATATAACGCTTAACACCGTTTAGTGATGTGCAGAGATGCACCGTTTCTGGGTGAATTTGCAATCCGGTTGGTCTGACGAGGCAGGGTTGTCAGTTTAGTAGCAAAGTGACTAGCATAACTTTTAAAGTAACGGCAGTGAAAATTTGGAAAAAATCGTACTTATACTATCAAAAGGAATACTATAATATCGTTTCATTAATACGATTGAAAATGTACTGTTGTCTTCGAAATAACAAAAGTATTACTTATTGGCGATTAAACTGGTGATTAAATGCGGATCGAATAGTTTCCAAACTAGTCACGATAAAAATTCGAAAAAAATCACATGCGTACTCGAATAATCTACCATTCGACCAATGAACGAATTAAACGAGTCGGGATTGTTCTAAGCAAACTGCGGGTGTCGAACCGCGCACGAGCGTTTCGATTGTCCGCAATCTCGTCCCGACTTCGGAACAGCGCCGTCGTAAGCCAGTTTCGAAAGGAGGCGAAGTTCGGTTAACGTTTCGTAAAAATCCCATCGTACATCGGTGTTTTCCAGCGACTAGCTCCCGATACGCGTCCTATCCAGTTGGTCGTCATTTCCGCGAGATCGACTCCCTGAACGGGTTCTCCGTCGCGGCAGATTTCCATAGACTGTGTGTGTGCTTCGAAACTCGACGAAACGGTGAGGACCCGTGCATAGTGTTCATGCACAGTGCACGCGTCCATATACGTATGCACAAGCGGCCGAACACGTGCCAGAATCTCGGCGAGTCTTCCGGAACGAGATATCCTCTTTCTCTGGTCACAGTTCAATGGATTCCGCATTGAACGAAAACGCACTTCGATAGATAATCGCGCACGAACAAATCTCTCTGATCGACCTACTGGCCCGTTTTCCGCCTGTTTCCCACCCCCGCATCCTCTGCTCCTAGGAAAACCGTCAAAAGTCGTTTGGCAACCGTAGAGAACGCGTTCTGTCAACCAATCACCAGTCTCTGTTGCCGTTGCTAATGATGCGGCCATTATTACTTCTGGATAATCTTCGCGAGATTCATTATTCAGTGCACATTCTTTACACACAACTTGGTGATCATGATTTAATCGATTCGAATTCGAGTAGAAAAGTCATGGTCGCTAGAATATAATTTAATACGAGATCTTCGTGGATCTCGTACATTTGAAGTGACAAGAAGTCTCCTTTCAATCATTTTATTATTTGTTCTTCACGAACGTATACATAATCCAAGGCTGCATTTGATCATGTATAACATTGACTTGAAATACACGTGTCATTAAAATATTCAGTTCCGTCCACACGATCTTCTCCCCACAAAACGTATCTCCCAGGTGTCCTCTCCTTCATCCTGTCTTTATTTTCGGCGAGTTCGTAAAATCAACGGGCATCCCCGATGGCGGCGGGAGCAATAAGCTTTTCGCCAGTGAAATGTTAATCACAGACCGCGATGGCAAATATAATTACATGTCCAGGCAAATATTTAGTTAAACCTCGGGCCTGGGTGTACATACAAATTTAATCAAGGATCAAAGTTTGCAGAAGTTTAAGCACGTACCACTGGACCGGATCGCAAGGAATAGCCTCTTAAGGATCTACACCGCGTCCTCTGCGTGCATAAAGCACGACTTGCATAACCGTCTGCTTACGTAAACTGTTCTCGATTCATGCGAACAGACACAAGTGGACTTGTCAAACGAAAGCGACTGTTTCTTCCGCACAGAGGGAGAAAAAAACTTGTACAGTGAAGAGCTAATTTTCAATTCAATTATGCTAATCGATACACTCCGCAGTTCTCCTTTTTGGCTCCTCGAAAGAAACGGAGCTCTATCCAAATAATTTTTCTCGAATTTATGAAATAAGAGTTTCAATCGCCCCAACGCCATATCAGTCTTCAATCCCTCTTTAACGTCGCGATTTAGCTTCGACAGATTCCAATCTCGCATCCTGTCGGTAACAGGTGTCGCTGACGCAGGTTTTCCGAAACTTCGTCACTAGCATTATTGACACCGGATACGCCGGCAAACGTCGGTTTAATACGATCGCGATCTCGCATAATAAATACTCCCCTAACCACGTCAATTTTCATTACCGTTATGAACATTTATCTGAAACCCCTTTTATCCCGACTCAGACTCCGCTCTTCTCCTCTTCAACCTTCTTCGTGGAATGCTAATGCGCTAACCAGTCATTTTCACCACAACGAAAATTGAAGAAGTATATTCTACTTGAACAGTTGAACAAAAGTATTCGGATTGTTCTTATGTTAAATGTATCCAGTTTTATCTCAGAGACTCGTTTCCAAAGAAGTTTACAGAGTTAAATATTTATTTTTCTAGTATATTGATTTTTCGTTGGAGAAAACAAAGACCGGATGAGGGTCAACTTCTCGGTAGTTTTTGGATACTATCATATCTTCTCTCTTTGGATAGTGAATCAATGACAATATTCTTCGTTCAAGTTTGAAAAATGAAAGTAGTAAGCATAATATTCACCAGAAGGGAATCATTCGACAATTATTCGTTATTTAGTTTCAACTACAAGATATTTTCTCCCCACCCGTTCTAGTACCCATTCGAAACACAGTCGAACCGAGTCTCGAATATTGAATTTGACTAAAATTCGCAAGCACATATTGAAGTTGATCGTATGATCGAAGAGCGACGAAGATACTTGAAGATAGGTGAGCAATACTGCGAATCTGTAAACGTTTAATTCGTGAATCGGTAGATCGGCGGCAGTAGACTGGCCAGACTCACTTCGATTGAATTTCAAATCTTCGCAATCAATATCTCGTGCTCGGCAACGCGTACGCATCATGCTTGCAAATTGAATATTGTCCTCCCTGCGGCTCCCTTCTGGGGGAATAGGCTGTCTTGTTTCTGGTAACCCCTATTCCAGAGACAGAAGAATTCGTTTCGTCGCATTGATATTGTTCAGTGCAATCATTGTGTGTCGCTTGAAAATTCTTGTTGAACTTTGTCAGGTTGGAGAAGTATACTAAATAATATTTTGTTTGTGGTCTTTCTGCACATGTGTAAAGCAATGCAGTGTGATGACTGCTTTATAAAAAGAAGCAGAATGAGAAATCCAGAGTGGAAGGGGCACGCCCCATTTCACGCGCATTTTCGGCACGGGTCACACTCGTGAACATTGGGACTGCGGGAGCGTCAAGGTGGGGATAGACAAAGTGAGCGAGGTCCCCTTTATCCTTGGGTTGTCCCACGAGACTTCTTACGTCACGTAACTACGTGACACGGACCGTACTTGCCGTGGAAACAAAATAAGTAGGGGGGTGACCCATCCATAACGAAACCCCACCGTATGTATTTGACAACACTGTTCTGGCTGCTTCAGAAAGAGACGAATGAATTATATCGCGTATCACTCTACACCGGATAATCGTCACCTGGATAACCAAGACCCCCGGTTAATCAATTCACTGTAAAATCAGAGTAAAATTGTTTGTAACTGTGGTAATATTTTGCATTCCACATTGAAACTTTGCGAATTTCAAAGATGTGTGCAATTAATGATTTACTTAGAAATGAGAATTACACTAGCGGTCTCTGATAATTTTCGGAATTTCATTTCGAAAGTTTATAGATATCGAACGACCGGATAAGAGAGCATGTCGGTCGCATCGAAGGAAACACATTCCAATCGCCGTCGAAACGATATTTCGTTTCCAGCCTGCACTTTTCCCTTTCGAAATCCCCAGGAAAAGACAGAAAGCGAGCTTTATTTCTCCTCGCCGAAATCTATCGAAAGCCTTCGATATCCTGCAGACGGGAAACCGATGGTACAGAGGAGAGCACGAAAGAGAAATCGTTTGCAAGACGAGTATCTCGAACAAATGTAATAAACGTCTTCGCAAAATAGAGTAAAATTTCGTTTGCAATCACTCGGCCGGGCGAAATCGAATTCCTTCGACGATGCTGCGCTCGCCGAGCGCATTTTCATCGAAAACAATCGGTGTGCTTTTGCATCCGGCCGAAACGGGCCAACTCGTCATGAACCACATATACTTTAACGCACAAAGGATGTCTCTCCAAAGAAATATTTCCTTTTCTAACGCTTTTATCCACCTTTCAAGGTTCTCGCTAGATACTTTGACATTTCTTGTGTGTGAAATTGAACTTTGTCAATTTTTAAATTTTATATGTGACAGAAAAAGACTCCTTGAAGTTCTTTCTAATCATTTCAAGCTAGAATAAACTCGAATAACTTCATAAATACGAATAAATAAGCTATACAAAGTATGTACGTTGAACTGAGAAACTCTTTGAAAAAATTGTTAAAAATCACATTTTCTTCGGGACAGTGAGATGTTCAATTTCTTTTCTTGAATGATTTCAAGCTGGAATGCATTTTGGTAATTTTGGTTCTGGCGAAATAACGAGTATATTTTTAGGGCACGGCTGGCCTCGGCGAAGGAAGCGGGAGGAGTCTGCACAGAGTTGCTCCGAATTTATTCTCGATTGAACAGACATTCCGGCGGGTGTATCGATTCCAGGCACGCGTCTCTTCTTCTTCCGTCTACATATCTTCCTCTCGAGGAGCCGAAGCCGGCATGCCACCGGCTTCCCATGAGGACAATAAAAAACCTCGGTGCCTTCGTTCTGATCGCAGTCGGAAAACGTTGAAGCGAGTTACCGGAGCGAGATATCGTTTTCTTCGTGGCAACCGCCGCGTTCCATTGCGCCGAGCTTCCTCGTCGTCGTTCCTGCCATCTGCAGTCGAACCGGAATGGCGACGGATTAACGAGCAACGGATATCCGGCTGACATAAGAAAATCCCATGTGCTATTTTTCCCTCTAGAGCTCTCTTGTTCCTTCCACCATCGCCACGGACGATTCGCGATCCAATAATTCATTACTGCTACAGCTCAGTTACGAGTCGCTGCTCCTTCCTCGCTCTCGAACTTGTTGAACACGTACACTTACCAGAGGGAATGCTCCAATTCAGAAAATTATGACACACGTTGGAAGCATGTATTTATTATGTGATACACGGGTATTTATTATGCTGGTTGCCGTCCAAATCCGTTCTGAAGGATCAAAATTTAAAATAAGCCTAGGTTTATTGTGTAAGGAGGAAACTCAAAACGGCGTAATACGTCTTTATTCGTTCTTTGCTGATTGGGAACTGTCAGCAATCTTTATTTTTAACAAAACTAAAACGTCACGCACACTTGTTAACAAATCACGTATTGTACAAATCGATAAAAATATATATAACGCATAAATCAATAAAAATATATACAACGGTCAAACACATGACATGGCATACATGAATACAGTAAATATTCAACATTCTTACAATTCAGTAAATATTCAACATTCTTACAATTCAGTAAATATTCAACATTCTTACAATTGTTGTACTATTTCATTCAACGAAGTGATCACATTTTTGGATCGATGATGACACTGAGAAAATTATCTTGACAAAATTACAAGAATAGAGTATGAAACCAAATTAATGTACAACGTGCAAGTGGGTGGAGCATGACAATTGTGGATGACAGAAACGTGAGCCGAGTTAATATACGAAGTAAAAAACGAAGAACTATTTCGAAGGAAATTACGATGTGCTGTCGACGATCTTCTGGACGAGATAGTAATATCGAATGCGAAGAAATCGAATAATGAAGCCGAATGGCAGCGAAAAGTTCCGGTGAATGTTTTATCCCCATGAAACGCTGATGGCACGGCGAAAACAAAAAAGGATCGTATGCATACTAGCTCTCGGGTGTGCGAGAAAAACTAAAGTGATAGATATTGGAATCGAATCCCCCTGTTTTTCTCGTGAGAGATCGATTGCGAATGGTGCAGGAGAGGAGAGCGAACGAAGGTAACTCTCGCATCGCGAAATTCGTCCCCGCGGTAAAACAATTCGGATCAAACGAAATATTTGCTCATACTGTTGTGTTTTCTCTCTTAAAAGGTATAATATTTTCGCATTCAGATTTTACCTTCATTTACCGGGAGGCGGGATATTGTTATGTGTGCCTTGTAATTAAATTCTGGCACGTATTTTCATCTCAAATAACCGCAAGAGAAAAATAGCACTTCCCGATTCGATTCGAGAGTTTTCTCATTAATCCCTGGTAATTGCTTCCATTCGAGATCTCCAATAGAAAATTACTGTTCATCAAGGTACACTAATATATATAATTATCTCGTAATAAATTTTTCTACTTCGTAAAAATAAAGTATTTCGTGTGTTGCTCCCCTCAATCAAAATGGCCGGTCTCACATCAGCATTGTACAATTCTCGAAATGATGCAGATAAATTTAAGGGGAACAGTTAATTAATTTATTTACTTTCTTGAATTTACTTGCAGCTTTGTTATCTCGATGGAGCAGTACGAACAAGTCACTTTTAATGGGAAACAAGCAATCATAACAGTTCTCGAGAAGAAGCACGGATCCCATAATACCTTCGTGCAACTATTTCTGAGGGACGTGCAAGGATTAATTAATTTCTAGGCGTATTTCGATCCCAAGTAAAATTTCTCAAGTAAAATACAGGCCCTCGAGTAACACGAGTAATTGGTTCCGAGAATAACTTAGAATCCATCGGCGTTAACTGTGCAAACTTTTCATTCTTCTTGGAATTGTTAAAAAGGAGACTTTGAAGCTCGCAGCGATTGAAGTACTGTTATTCAAGGATCGGCGGAATTTTGAACGGTGAAATGTGAATTTTCGTGTGATTCAAGGGTGCAGAATTGTCGCTATTGAGAAAGTCTCTCTCGGGACGTGTTTACTTATTCACGCGTGTACATATGTACGCGATGCGCGCCGCGGGGACGCAATATTCAGCGACTTATGGCAATATCGGCACGCATGCAGGAGAAACCGCAGGATCACGTGTGTGGCCATGTCGACTGATCGCCGGGAACACGTGCGGGTTACGTACACGTCTTCTTGATTTGTGTGTCTACGAAAATTTCATAACGTCCGGCGGCACAACAGATGAAACTCTGCGAAGACTGCGGTCGGTGCATCCTGCATTCCCTTCTCCGGCGAAATGCAATCGCATTTATTGCGACATATACTCTCATTTGAATTCACGACCACTTATTTGACCATTGCACAAGATGCTACACCTAAAGATTTACAATGATCCCTGAAAAATTCATACACGATTTTCTGCCGCCGTTTGAACACATTTTGAATCGTTCGAACTTCGAAATTTTTTAAGAATAAAGAACACCTTCTTTCCGATTCTCGGAAAAATTTACAGGGATCTTAAAGTAGAGGGAGCGCCGTTTAAAACAAGGTCAGGTAAATTACGATTTCTCCCCCCGTGAAGCTGAAGTTCGGAGATCGTTAATCTCTCGGCAAAAAAGTGATCCGTTAATTTCGCGGAGTAGAAGAAGCACCGAGGTAAAAGTCTAGTAGAACTGCAGACGCTGTAAAATCGGTGGATATAGGAATTTCAATATTGATGAGGAAAGTACAGGAGGGAACGTCGTATCAGAAAATCCCACACGTCTCTTTATTCATATTTCACCGTAGGATGGAACAACGGTTCTTCGTTCGTTCTATGTACATACGTGCCTCAAAGTTTCCTCTGTTCATCATCGATTCGAAACGACCGGAACGTGCAGTTACTTGCGAGTGTGTTTACCGTGCGAAGTACACTTCAGATAAAGTTTGCTTCCTTTTTTGATGGTTACTTGAATCTACACACGAGTATCTAACAATAAGTGGTGTTAATCGGGGCGAAGGGGCCTCATCTCGGTTCCAGGGGGTTCGAGTGGGTCTCAGTTTGTTCACTGAAACCCATTCAGTACCTATGTACTCGAATTTGGCCTAAGCTGGTCTGAACTGGTCCGTGTCGGCCCGAGTTGGCTTCAATTCGGGTCTAGGCAGAACCGGATAGAGTTACCCCCTTTCTGCCATTACCGGATAGGTCACGTGACGTCGGGACATGTGCACGACGGAGATGGAACGCGTCATGTGACCAGTCCTCAGCGGAAGTGGGGGTTGTTGAGGATATTTACCGCCACAGAAGGAGTAAAAGTAAAGAAGATGGTATAAATAATATAATAAGCTGTAGAAGTAATATTTTATTTAATTCTATAATGCGAACACACATGCGTCAAGATACAATAATTAACGGGTCTTATCTGGTGGCATTTAGGGGTATCGTTAGTCAACCAGAAATTCAATAAGGTTAAACCACGGTGAAGCGAGAAGCTTTCCCCGAAGACCGATCTAATCGATCTTTCAATCTGTTACAGCCCTTCATGGTGCCCATGAGAGTGCTAATGTTATTAGGCGGCGGACTGCTGGCAGTGTTTGGGAGTGAGGCGATCGAGCTCGGCGGCGCTGGACCCTTGGCAGTGGTTGTGGCCGCCTTTGTTAGCTGTTACTTCTGGCAGAAACAGGGCTGGGAGGTCGACGACGTGAGTACATTTCCGTTTTTCACAATGATTCATTTAACTAAACAACTCTTTATCCCTGCGACCGCGCGGAATTATTTAAATTCGCGCGCACGGAGAAAGTTGACCGAGAGAGAGCACGTATTTTCCTGGCTGAGTGTATTTTACAAGGGTGGCTCAACATGAAATAATCCTCAGAATTTCGTAGAACGAAGTTGCGAAATGTTAATGAGGATTTTTCAAAATATTATAAATCTTTCCCTGTAGAAACACAAATTACACGGTACGGTTTTAATCTGGTTTATGTATATTTAAATGCATTTTAACTGCGGTAACTGTATTCAATTATTTCAACGTGGAATTCTACTCTTTGAAAATGATTAAAGTGCTTGACGACGAGGAGAAAATACTTTCAATTTCTCATTTGGTACGTAAGTATCTGTTAAGATCGGCTCTCTTCGGTTATCGAAAAGCAAAGTTACCGCTGCACAATGTAACAGCTTTATGTTCCCGAACGGGTAGCAGGCTCTTATTGTGTATTGTCTTGTAACTCGAGTTTCGACTTGGCGGTGTTGTTAAGAGAACTATAATTAGCATCGGGAACGGAAACCAAAGCTTTTCTCGCGGCGTGTTTCACTTACATTCTAGCAAGTTTAGCCTTCTGGCGACGATGCATTCTCGTAAGCGCGTTGAGAAGCGAAACGTCTAATTCAAGCCCGGTGTTATACGCTGCCTAAGTCAGCGTTTTGCAGGCTGCAGCTTGTGGCAGAAATTCAGTCCCGAGGGAAACGCACTGTACATCCAGAGGAGACTATTTTCCTGCTCTTAGCGTTACAATCAACAACTCGAAGACACTCTGTTTTCGACTTTGATCAACTAAACGGTGGAAACAGCAACTTCCATGATTGTTTTATGCTCGATGGTTCCACTTAAAATCGATTCATGAAATTAGTTGCAGTTAATAGAGTCGGAACGTAATAATATCGCAATGTATCTGGAATTGTCGAAGTGGCTTCGATGGGCATGGTAATCTACCCTTTAGCGGGATAACGTTCATTCCCTTTGCTAATTAACAGCATTTTATTCGGACCAACTGTTGCCACGATCGCGTTACTCCCGATTCGAATTTCAATGACTCGATTAATTGCCCCAGGGCGCACTTTGCGGATCTACGGCGCTTTGTATGGGGCGACACTTGTCGTGATTTACAAAACAGATTTCTAATCAGACTGTCAAGCTTCGTGCGATTTTCATAGTTCATTTTCTAAAAATTGTAGTCAGAGCAACGTCCCTATTGTTAACTGGAAGATTTATTATAGGTGGACTAAACTGAAAATGATATATAATAAATGCATAGAGATCGCAGTCTACGTTTGAGGATATAATATAATGAATGGGAAAATACATTTTCAGATAATATCAGTTCCTTACAATTGACTCTGAAAATTTTTATTTCGCACGAAGGTCCGCAATTTATCTGTTAGCGACTTTCGAAGTTCTTAATCCTTCCGACCCGAAGGACGTACGGGGTAATTTTCGTCTTTTCATGATTCTACGATACATATTCTGAATAAAAACGGTATTATTATTATTAACGATATTATTTAATATTTTACTCAATCATGTTTTGATTTTTATTTATAAATCTTCATTTTATTTATAAATATAAGTGCGAAGGGACAGACGGCGTATGTCTGTCGGGTCGGAAGGGTTAATAGAATAAAGGTGCGTCTGATTCCATGCTTGTGTACACCTGTCCATAAAAATCGACGTCTATGGAAACGTCCAGAATCGTATTATTTTGCGCGTTCGAATCGTACAAGCGTTCGTGGCCGTTTTATATTTTAGCGGCCATCCCGCCGCCGAGAAGTAATTTGCCTTAAACGAACGCCGCTTACCTTTTTATCGGTTGTAAACCGATTTATTGGGCCGCTCTATATACCGGTATATTTGTTTATGAAATTCTGGCGGAACGCGCACGCCATCGGTTGTTACGTCCGCGCAGCATTTATCGTCGCAACTCACTCCCGTTTTATTGTAGCCAGGCCAGTTTTACGGGGTACTAGTAGAAATTGAAACCCATCAGAATTTCCACTGTTTTCCCTGCCGAAACGAATCGCGGCCGCGGACTTCCCCGTGTCCTCTAGTTTGTACAGGCTGCGCCAAATTAAATGCAACCAGCTCTTTTCGCAGACCCTACTGAAGACATCAACAACGTTTTTTGTTAATTAAACGGCCCAAGAAAGGCAGTCGTTTTAGTATCGAATAAATGTCTTGAAGCAATTTGCTGAAAACAAAAACACGGCCTCCTAAAATTTTTTAAATGGGAGCAGGGTATATATTTTTTAATTACGTTAAGTGAATTACATTCATATAAACACAAACTCGTAATACGTTCGCATTGTATAAGTATTTAGAAATTTCAAATCCACATCTTCAGTCGGTTCTAAGGAAACAGCTTGCTATACTTTATTTGACACGCACTGTAGAATAAAAGTCGTTCGGTTTATCTCGTTTTTCCGATTTCTATATTTCAACGGCGCGTATCCGAAACGTGAATTCCATTGTCTTTATAAAATATAGCGAAATTTTATTTTTAAAATATTTCAATTCCCCTCGATTCTACAAAATTCAATATTCAGTAAACAGACTCAGTACATTTTATTTGTCTTAACATAGAGGAACTACCTTGATTTTGTGTTATTTTGTATTTAGTAACTATCAGGTTACTAAGATAAAAACAAACATTTTTCTCACGTTTCCATTTCTATAAAATAATGTCTAATCATTATAATACGTCAAATGAACGCAACAGCAAAACCTCTGAAACACGAAGGAGGGATAAATAATTAAATCTGTAGATCATTTTATGGCCTCCACTATATCTTCTGGGTTCTATAGATTTTTCCTGGGTCCCGGAGCGGGGAAGCTGAGAACACAGAGGCTCTAATTAAATCCCCAGCGTGGTTACATTAATCAGTAGTTAACCGGTAGGTGGAGCATCGGGAAAGAGAACGAAAATTCTATGTTTCCCGGAAGAGTGCAAGTTTTTTAATCAAGTTCCTATCAGAAGTTATTCGAGGCGCTGCTGAGCGTAATTTCGATGGTACACGTGTCTACATGCTTATTAAACGTTTCCACGCTTTGATTATCGGGACACTTCCCAGCGAAGATTTTGATTTTAGAAATTTGCTATTAGTTTCGCCCCTTTTTTGTTCATAATAATCATTGCCGGTACTTCATACTCTATTTCTTTCCTTCGAAGCAGTAAATACGATGTATACAGTAAATATTCGATCTAAGAAAAACGAATATCCCCTCCACTGCACGGAATTTCTTAAAAGAAATTCAGAATGTTTTATAAAAGTCCTGCAAATGGGTAAATCGCTTCTCATGCACAAAAAGAAGTATTTGATGTTGGGTCACGTGACCCTAATTTTCTAAAACGGTTTAATTAACCCGACAGAGACAGCGTGTCCTTAAACCCGCCGCTGCGCTGGCGGCGTGTTTCGACAACGCATAAAGACACAAATGTCCGTCGGACGATCTGCAAACGATTCCTGCTCGGATTCTAAAAACCACAAGCCAATTACCGGCATCAGTAAATGTTTATTAATGTCACTGACACAGTCGGTTTTCTCGATTTAACGCTCGCACGCAGTATCAACAGCGATGTTTAACCACCGTATAAAGGATCACGTAGCTGACGATACGGGGGATCGTCCGGAATTAAATTAAATAAATCAACACACGGTAGGATACGTTACGTAATCTCGATTGAAAGTAAACAGGGAACGGCAGCGAATTCGACAAGCATGACCCATTTAAATACCTCGGAGCCTCCCGTATCCGAATCCGCGGGAAAACAAATGTGTTTAGACAGCGTTCTCGGTACTCGTCTATGAATTAGGCCGAAATTTCCTAATATTAGACTCATTCCATCATAAACACGTTCTGGATGCATCATGTTCTTTCTTATGATTCTGTATACAATCGAATAAAATATATCAGCGACGTTTTTATTGCCAGGAACGTGTCTACGTTGAGTTTATATGGAAATCCGTCAATTCAGCGTCCTCAGTGATAAGTTACCTTGGGTGACATCATTTTCTCTCCAGGGTTAGAATTCGATTTTTGATGTAATATATTGGAGAAAATTAATTTTGATTATGTCTTGGTATTGACTTGATAAATTTCATTCTTGACAGTTTTCATGTAAATTAAAAGCAGAATACTTGGCTACATCAAATTCACTAATATCTGTTGTGGGTCATGGGACGTCGCCGTTAAAATTGTGTGGGAGCTTTTCGGCCCAGTTGGAGACGTGAGAAAAATTGAAAGTATCGAGTGTATCTGGTTGCCAAAAATGGCGAAAAGCCGGCCGAGCTTGTCGTTCGACAAAGGAAACGTTTGAGGAAGGATGTTAGTCGTTTCAGTTACCGTTCCGCTACAAGTTGGGTCCGTACACGACACTCCCCCGACTCCCGTCCATCCCTTCGTCGAAACTCGAGCGAGGAACTAGCAACGAAGTTTACTGGCATTTACGTGGCTACTAAAAGCGAGGAGAGAGCACGAAGGTGGAGGAAACCGGGGAGGTCACCGGTCGCTGATGCATCCATTCTAGACACACGAATAGACGGCTGCATTCAAATGCGACCCCTTTATGCGACCGAAGATCCGCTCCTCGAGATTGACGAATTCCCCGCGAGAACGCGCCTAGCTCCTGTTGCGTCACGGTTTAACTGTTCCCGACAATGGAAATTAGGAGCGCAACTTAACACTGTCCCCTAACGGTCTTCGTTAATATTTTATCAAGTACACTTCTCTTTGCGAGGTACTGAGAGAATCTGACTTTAACCCTTTGCCGTATTCCGACGAGCCAGACTCGTGATGAAGGTTTCTAACGAAGTCTAACAAATACGAATGTTACGCGTTTCATTTCAGATGAGATAAAACGTGATTCGATTGTAGTCAAAATTCAAGCATTAAAATAAATGTAGCCATACAAAAAGTATACATTTTCTTTTCCCTTCTACGACATTTTTGTGCATAAAGACAGACAATCACAAGATAATCGCTGTAACTGTAAAGAAAATGGCACGGCGGGGGTTAACGCGCGGGCTGTTTACCATTTTACGGTGAAAATGTATTTATATAGAAATCGTGGAAAAATTTAAATTTTTATCTGTTTATTTCGACGCCTGGATTTGGCACAAAGTTAACGGGTAGCGAAAATAGGGGTGAAAGTCACGGGAAAAATCCGGACACCTCGCGCGTCGCGCCGTGGCAGTAATTAACAGGGTGGAAGGGTGATGCGGGGAGGCTCTTTTCTGTCGGTGGATAGGTAAATAAACGATTTTACACGATAATGCTGGCGCATATAAGCGGAATGGTCGACAAGGACGGGGCGACGGAATCGACGGAGAAAGGGAGCGGCTTGTAATTAAGTAGTGGAGTTTATATAATGAAGTTCGCCTTCCTCGAACGACGATCGATTTCATTAATTATACGAAATACCGAGGGTTGCTCTGGTTACAGGTCGCGCTTGCTGAAAGCTCTCGCAGAAGTGCTCCTGCTAAGACGGAGCCGAGGGGGTGAAAAAGGAAAATGCGGATGGAAAGAGGGGTATGAGGGAGGTACGAACGGGGTAGAAGGGGGCCAATCTGGCTGGAAATATTTGAGGTGGGTGCGGGGGCGTAAAGGCGCGGAAAAGGAACAGGGAGAAAGGAACTCGCGATTCGACCAAATGAAAAGAACTGGCAACCCCTAATTAACTCATTCGATCGGGCCGCGTTAATTAATGCCCGCCGACCTATGCAATTCAATTAGGCGAAATCAACTGTAGAATTGCGAGCCAGAGTTTCAAGCGGGGACACACGGTGTTTTTCAAGGCCCTCGATGATGACAATTTAGATCCGCTATTGTCGGTTTAGACTTCTTTATTGTTCTTTTTTGTTTTGTTGTTTTTTACGGGCAATCTGAAGCTACCGGGAAGTGCACACTCTCCGTGCGGTGGTACGTGGCAAAAAGCTTTCGATCAAACAAATCAACCGTCCAGTATTGTAAATATTCGGATTTTCGATGTGCAAAATGTTTTCATTATCGATAAAAGCAAATCCAATATTAAAAGTTTCGTTTGTTCTGCGTAATGGTTAAACATCGGTAGATGATACACACTGGATTTGAATCCAGTTTGAAGGAAATTAATAATGCATATTTTTAATAGATTCTGATTGAGAAAATTATTCATATATTTGACATATAAAGAAAATATTAATATAATAAATACAGTCATCAAAGTATATTGATTTAAAAGTTCACAAATTCATCACAGATCGTAGCAAAGGGGAGACAAATGATGATTAAACAGTTATGCATTATTTTTCGAGAGAAAAATTCTCAATGTTTAAGCTCCAGCTAATATCTTCGTGTCACCGGTGATAAATTCCCATTTGATATATCAGAACTGTCCTCGATTTATGCGAGACATGTATAATGTACGGCTAACTGTGGACTCGTTCAACTGAGAATGCTATATGAGTACATGCAATTAACCAGTCATTATCGAACAGTACCTATATCGCGTTTAATAACGATATTTGCGCCGCGCTATTGCCTAACCGACTGTAACGAAGTAAGGAACGCGAAATTCTGGGATCGCGGGACGACCTAATTAAATTTTATACCAATTAGACGAAAGCGAGAAAAATTATTAGAGAAAAATTCCATTAATTATCGTTAGCAATAATTATGTCGTGGATTTCGTGCTTTCCCACCACATGGCAAATGCGTGTACGAAACACCGTAGAATAAAAATATTAATTACCTCTATACTTCGCCTTTAATAAAACAATTCCTCGCACGAAATAAATTCCTGTTTGTGGATCCGTCCTTAAGTGGATTTATAAATTGTTCTTTAAAAATGCAATGAGATTCAATTAAATTATATTTAATATTATATCGTTCCATATTCATCTCTATCGAAATAGTGATAGAATAGAGTAATATAGTAAAAATAATTTCATCTGAAACCACAAATAGTTACATTATTAAATAATTATTAACATAAAGCGTGAGGTTTAAGGGTTAATTATAAACATTCGAAGTGTCACCTCAGAAGTAATCAAAGATTCGTGAGAAAAATGCATTCGATCAGTATAAAAGTGAGTCATAATGTTCAATTATCTCGTTTATCGGTGGTGTTCGCCGCGGGAGGGTTGTTATACTTGTTTTAATAATTCGTGATGGCGACATAGCGTCGGTGGTGGTGTTAACGATGTTGATTTACTAGGAGAAAGAGTGAGCCCGTTGCGTCACGGTTATTAAGTATGGCAATATCCATGGTAAAATATTAATGACGTTGACAGTTCTCCGAGGGGGTTGAAGAATAACGGTGTCACGCCGAGAGGGGTAGTATCGCGTGACACTATGCTCACAAACTAAGCCCCCCTCCGACAAATCCAACAGGAGTTTATAATAACCGGAAGGAACATTGATTTTGCAATAGTGTCAAAAGTAATCTAGACAAGCGTATATATTCTTTGCCTTTTCAAATTAGAAGAAAGAAATATAAACCATCGCGATATAAACACCGAAGCAATACTATTTATCTATCTACATTGATGAATACCGATATTCGAGGATCGGCTTATTACACCCACGGAAATAACCTGTCGCATTTTCTCGGTCGTCAAAGAGTTGGAAAAGCCTTCAAACGAACTGATTTTTCAGAAGACTTTGAAATTGACACCGGTAGGTAAAGTCTTAGTAAACGGGGAAACGAACAACGACACAGATTTGCGAGACGGTCTGAATTACGATGGGAACAAGCTACGACAATGGTTGAAAGCTCTGTAGAAGTCTGTAAAGGGATATTGATATAAGCTTTTGACATTCCATGCGAGCTTTTATTTCGCCGGTTTTTCACGATACAAACGCTTAGACCATGTCACCGCTACAGCGGCAATGCCATCGCGTAAGAGGATTAACCCCCGATGAACCGTTCGTGTAGCGTTCATGTCTGAAAGCAAGTACAGCATCGTCTATCGAAGGCTTCGAAATTAGAATTTGAGATTTTACACTGCTTCGTCGATCGTGCACAGTGGCTGCGAAAGGTATACATTGAATTTTCAGTTCTCGGAACAAAATCGATATTTAAACTGCTATAGTACAACTATAAACCTCAATTAATTTTAAAGCTTGAAGCCTCTGCTCTCACGATTCGTTCATGTTCTGTTAAAATCTTTTTTGTAAAGATATTTGTATTAACAAATCGTACAATGATAAACCTGATTTACATAATAACCTCACGATTTAATAACCTCCCCCGAAATAATAACAATTTGAACATCGACAATCTTCCGAAAATTCAAAATTAAATGTAACTTGTTTTGGTAACCACTGTATGAGAGTATCAACTCGTTATCTCGCGTTATCGCGGTGAATAATAGAAAGAAAATTACTGGCTAATTAATGGAAGCTAATTGGTACGCAGACGATCCCAAAAAGCCAGCTGCACTTTTACTAAAACGCGTTCCGACGGCTCCGCTGCAACAAAGCTTCGTCGGAATGAAAATCGTCGGAATTAAAATTTCAAATACCAACATAGAATTAATATATTCATTCGGCGAACATACCTGTCTGCAACGCCCAAAAATTCAGTTCTCTGTTTCGCAACGAAGTTTAATAATCGCGGAGGAAAACGGAGGAACGTTTACCCTCGAGAACCAACTGAAACTGAAATAATAGCAATCTTCTTAATTACAAGATGCAGTCGTTACCCGCTACAAAGGATATTCATTTTTTTCCTTGAATTTGCCGAGCAGCTGCTGCGGGAATCTGTCCCGAAATGGAGATTCGAGCAACCGTAATTTGCTTCTAATTATGTTTGTATTATCTCGTTGGCTCGCGATTGAAATTGCTATTGCTGTTAGGCAAATTTTCTAAATTTATCAGCTATGAATCGTAACGTGGATATTTAACGCTTTGAAGCGCACAGAGTGGCCCAAAAATTCGAATTTGTTTATAAAACAATAAATGTGAATTTTTAAAGAAATTGGAGGGTTATTCTATTTTAAAATGGCCTAGTGATTTTGGGTCACTTTGTATTTATAGACCTCTAAATGAGTAGTTTATATTGACCCTTTAACATACGAATTAAATCACTTTCACCAATCACCAATTCAAAGCTCATTACTCTGTAATGAATCTCTCTAATAATGAATGATTTAATTTCAGAATCCAGTGGCAACAGCCTTCGAGATCTTCTGGATGATCTTCGAGCCGATTCTGTTCGCCGTGACAGGCGCCCAGATAAAAATCGCCGAGCTAGACAGCAGGACAGTGTACCTAGGTGTAGCCTGCCTTCTAGCAGGCATAGTGATCCGCATTGTAGTAACCATCCTCGTTGGAATCGGTTCAAAACTGAACCTCAAAGAAAAGATCTTCGTGGCGTTCTCTTGGATGGCGAAGGCAACGGTGCAGGCAGCTCTGGGCCCTACCACATTGGACAAAGTCAATCCGAACGACCCTGAACAAGTGTACTATGCCGAGACAGTGATGACCATGTGTGTGCTGTCGATTTTATTGATGGCTCCGGCCGGGGCCATCATCATTTCCCTTTCTGGGCCGAAGCTGCTCACGAAAACCACCACACCTGTCTCGCCACCAGAGGGCTGGAAGATGCGGCGACCCTCTATCCGCGACATCTCCATCATCAACGAGGATCCAGACCTCGAGGAGACCGCGAACGAGAGGAAGCCTTGAGGCAGAGACTCTCCCCGACGAACGTGACCGTTTTCCCTTATTTTGCTCGAGGCTTCTTCTGCCTAACCGTGCGAACCCGCTCGTGGAATCTCGTCAGGGTCTCTCTCCGGTGTTCCATTTTATTCTCTTACTCCAAATATTCGCCCCCAAGACGAGAAGGCTTCGTCCTAGAACGGACCTGGTTCGTTCTCCCCGAGGATCATTGTGTTTAATTGCGACTCGCACGCACCGGCGGCCTATGTTCCTATTTAGGGTCGCGAATCTTGGTTGAGCCTGCGAGGGACACTCTTCGACGTTTCAAAGCAGTTGCAAATCCTATAATGTCGAATATAGGAGATTTAATTAGTATATGTAGATATAAGGAAATATAATTAAGATATTTTTACAAACTGATATTGCCAATCATGTGAATCACGAAAGTGACATTAGTCCTACCAGATTTTTTGAAAGAAAGGAAAACTTATAATAATTAACTATTAAATAGGCAGCAGGCTATAGATACTATATTTATCGCTCAATTCCACATATTATAATAAATAACAGTAAATTATTTTGCGATTTAGGTGACCAGTACGAATTTGGCAAGGTTGCTCCACATGGTACGAATATTAAAATAAGCTTGTTTTTAGAAGATCTACCTGAAAAGACCGAAATTTTTGGTATATCGATTTTAGTAGTTATCTACATTGCGTGCTCTAGAGAAAGCGTAGACTTATATTCGTTCGTGCGCCAAGGATATCTGTTAATAACTTTTTTTAAATTTCTTCTGGAGCGCACGATTCCAATTTGACAAGAGAGAGAGAGAGATGGACGAATGAGTGCATTATGTGAATATTTGTACATAATCCGTGCATGTATAATAGAATGGGAGAGTACGGATACCTAGAGCCAGCAAATTAATTAATCGATCGATGGAAAGATCAATCGAGATGCATTCGTGTGTAAATTAATCGATTAATTAATTGGCTTAGAAGTACCCTTGATTTCATTTGCCTGGTGGGGAGAGGATGACTGTATAAGTACAGAGTGCTACTGTTATAGATTCTACCGTACGATAAGTATTAAAGACGATGATTAGTTACTGACGCTGCTGTGCATTTAATATATCCCGAATTGTTACTATAAAATCACAGAGATAGAATTTAAAAAGAAAAACTGACGAATATCTACACGATGTTTTCAAACATTTTCTAACAATAAATCGAGAAGATAAAAAAATAATGTGAATTGTCAAATTTCAATGTGTCTCGTTGCATTCGATGGAGAGAAAAAAACAAACTCTTTTATATACTTGTGAGGAGCAGAAAAATAATACGGCCGTTCACCTAAGGTGAGCAAAGACGAACCCTCGAGGAGACAGGAAAATTAGTGGCGGCAAAAACGACTTTCCAAAACCGCGAGTCTTCGAACCGGTAACTGGCGCGGATATCTTTCGATATAAAGAAGAATGAAGGCAATAAAACAACAGAGAGTGAATATCGTTTCTTTGAACCGGCTGCGAGACGCTTTTAAATCGTAGAAAATGCGACTCGTATGGAACAATTTATTCGAATATTATTCGTGATTTTCATTGTGAAAATGGAACCCACTCACTTTTTTTAATCTCTATGGATTATAGTTCGTCTAGAGGATCTCGTTTCCGTAGAACGTGGACAGTAAATAACAATTTGTCTCTCGTAACACGATGCTTTATCTAGAAAATTTAATTTTCGACAGTACTAGATGTTCCATATTTTATCCAGATTTATTCCATAAAATGAAACGGGTAATGAAATGGATATTTAAGGTAATGTTGAACGTTTGAAACAAGGCGAAAATTTTGAACGGTCGCGAACCCAGTGAAATTTCCAATTAAGATGAGGAATCGTGTGCGAGGCCGTTTAAGCAGTAATTTATTAAGAAGATTCACGTTCTTGCGGGGTGGGGTTCTTGATGCAGCCGGAGTTGAGCAAACTTTTATGGCGGAAAGCGTCTCTTTGCGACGATTACAAAGGCTCTCTGTTCGGCAGGGTGACGATGAGCGATTTAATAAGCTTACCGTTCTTCCCGTCGCGCCGACATTGCCGAGTTACACGCGCGAACGGCAACCTGCGAGGCTCTTTCTCTCGCGATTCCTGTCTTCGCAAGATCCACACAATTCCCCGGGAATCGTCGGGAAGCTCGCGAACTTTAACGCTTTGAAACAAACATTTTCCAGATTTATTAACACCATCTTTAACAGCTCATCGCGCCGCTAATTCCAAAGCCGACATCGTCGAATCGAAGCTCAGTTTCTAGACAAAATTTCAAGGATCAAAAATATACTTTCATTGTTCCAATTTTAAATATTTACAAACTCCTGATGAATGAACTGAATCATTTTGACGAATTTGATGAATTCAACGTGTCTAATGATTTTGAACATCTATTATTTAGAAAAGAGGCTGGTTCTTTATTCCTCAGAAATATTCCTGATAAATATTGAGTCGGTTTTCAACGATTCGCGTGATGAAAAAGAGGGAGGCGATACAACAAAGTGATTCACTGCATTGTCAATCTTTATTATGTCGTCGATAATGTACAGCGACGAGAATAAGAAAGAGAAACAGAAAATAATAGAAAAATAAGGGGAAAACAACGTATCTGAAGGTACAAAAAGTATATTTGGTCGGTTCTCGGGTAGATTTATGTCCGGTCACATGCACAGAGAAACGCAAAATGTTGGTTTCCGTGGTGTTACTGTAGCCGATTGGTCAAGGTACTAAGCTGACCGCGAAACTCGATGTTAGTGTACTGCTGCTGGTGCTCTTGTTCACTCTGCTTGGGTCTTGGATCGTGGACGTCCCTTGACTGGAGCTCTTCTTCATCTCTCCAAACCCCAACCGCTTCCTCAGGGCTTGGTACACTCGAGGCTTCAGCACGAACAGGACGAATATCGTCACACCGTGCAAACAGTTTATCGCGTCTGACCAGTAAAACACTATCTCCTTCCACTCGTAAGTGGAATACGATATCATCAGGGAGGACGCGATTTCCGCGATCCACATGATGCCCATCACGACGAATAGTTTCACGTTCATGATTAATCTGCCAATGAAAAAGAACTTTATTAATGATCTAAATAATAATCAAAAAGATTTGTAAAAATTATATTCAAGCTGATATATTATGATTAGACTCCGGATTTTATGCGTTTATAACAAAAACGAGCAAGCGTAATTTAAAACAGTGAAAATATTAAAAGACTTTAGGAGTATTAATATATTATTTTCATCACATTAAAATGATTAATGAAGAATATAAATTTATATGTAGCTCCTGTGTCTTGCAATTGATGCACAAACTTTTTATTTTGCATAAACATCCGGAGTCTAATTATGATCATCCACCTCAATTGTTTTTCGTAATGAGATATATTTTTAACATACAATTCGATTTTTCTGTACTGTTTTATCGCACATTCGACACAGAACATGCACCAGAAGTGCGTACACTGTTTTTCTCGTTGACCTCATAGTTCAACAATATCGCCGGAAACATAACTTAGATGTATAGAGATAGAAGTTTCACGCTTTAAGATAAGCCCAAGTAGATCGTTTTCCGATTTTCTTTCATGAAGTTGTAAGAGTTTGTAAGCATTGACATCGTTCTACTCGAGTTTGTGTTTAATTTTAATCTCCAATGTATTTGACGCGTAAAAGGGGATTCTGGCGTTGTGTCAGTGTTTAAAGCACATTCGATAAACTCACTTGCTTTTGTCAGCGTGGAATCGTTTGCTCTTAGGATCTGAAGGGTCGGCCACCCTCCTTATCTCGGCTTTCACCTTGCTGCAGTGGTCAGACGTGAGAATGAAGAACACCACGTTCGACGTCAACTGGATCGAGACTGGTAGTCTGAAGAATAGCAGCTCGCTGAGCGTGTCTACTGCTTCATACAAAATTCAAATAGACACACTCTTGGTAAAGAATATTCGATCGGACCAACCACAATCGTCCATCATTAGTAGACTGCGGATCTTTATGCATTTATGGCTTCTAGAAATGTTCGAAAAATGCTAGTAAATAAAATTCCACAAAATTTCGTACGATTTTTATTTATTTCAGATCTACGAAGACTACTACCACTGAAAATAAGATTTTGTATAATTCCACTTTCTTAAAATTTGCCTACGAAAATTGAAAATTGCATGAACATCCGCAGTCTAATCATTAGACTGCAGTCATCGCACGTTTAAGACGAAAGTGGTAATAAAAATTGATGTTTAGATTTGATAAAAAATTTATTTCAAAAAACTTTTTTAAATTCATTTAAAAACCTTGCTGTACGAGATGTGTATAATACTATCTTTAATTTATATTTTTCATTCTTTCAGGAACCTCATTCCGTGATCGAGTAGTTTCTGTCAGGCGTGGTACAATGATAAAAATTAAAACATTGTTAAAATCGAAGAAAACGAATATATTAAGACAGAATTTTTGTATTAAGGCTTTTTGGGGCTGCGAAAGAAAATGGTAATGAGGTATCAACGACGAAAGTGTTCGAAGAAAGATAGAGACAGAGTATAAAGTAACACTTGTGATTCGACCTTGCCAGACAATTATAACGAAGTTCCGCTTGCTATTCGATTCAACGAAAGTCGGAAAAAGGAGGAGCGAACCAGCTGCGGGACGTTTGGATGATAAAAAACTTAGCCTCCAGTCGTCTTTAACGAGCTGACTCTTAAAACGGGTTTCCGTGCAAAACCATCGTCCGCCGACACAAACTAATTAGTGTAATTAGTTGAACGGCCGGCACTCGTTTAGGGAAACGGCGAGGAAACCTTGTGTCACGTGAAAAGCTGGAACACGAACAACCCCGTGGTGGACAAAACGTGTATCTGAATGCTTTTTCTGGGTCTACAGTTGAAGAAGACATTGAGGCTGAATACAAAAGACAAATGAACAAACAGCAACAAAAATTGAGAAATGTTTAAAAGGGAAGAAAGAGATTCAGACGGGATACAAAAGACAAACAGAAATACGAGGAGAATTGATTTGCACAACTAATAATAATTTGATCGGCCATTGCAATATTTGAAAACGACGTATTTCTTATAGGTGAGGAAGATCGTGACTTTTCACGAAAAGAAAAATATCGTTTGAAGTTTTGCTTCTGGGAGGCGAGGAAGTTAGGAAAAATGTGAGCTCCGAGTGAAATCTGATCCTGTTAGTCAAGACGGAAATAAGCGGCGGGCTTCGGGGAGAAGAGTTTTTCCATCGAAACCGATGTCGCGAAGCTGTAACGGCAATCTTTGTTCGCGAAACAACGGAATTTCCGCAAGCTCCGTGGCGATACGGGAGCAGGACGCGAATGAAATCCGACGAAAGCTGCAACCTTAATTCAATATTTGATCTAGAAAAGCGCGAAACCCACGGCCGCAATTTAACCTTCCACCGGACGGGAATCCTGGGGGAGCCTCGCAGGTTGTTCTTTTGCCCGGACTCTCGCATTATGTCGCTTTAATTCCAGAAATTTAAAGACACCCGAGAGGAAACGAAGAGAAAGAGAGAGCGAGAGAGAGAGAGTGAGAAAGATGAAGGGCCGGTATCCCCATTCGCCGAGCGAAAATTCGCGGGCTGCACACGTGCAATGATATGAAAGCTTCCTGAAAAAGCTCTATTTTCAGAACAACGAGAAATGAAAAATACGAATAAAACGGATATGAAAAAAACAGTGCAATCTTGCTGCAGCGAAAGGTATGGATCCTAGACCCCATTGTGAAATAAATCGCGGAAAAATGCAACGACATCATACCCAATAAACCAGCCGTGCTTTATTCCTACGTGCTTCATGTACGGAAGCCTGCAGAAATTGGATATTAAAATACTTGGAGTACAATAGAACGTCCAATAAAACGACCTTCAATGAGGAACATACGTTAGATGATGGCATGAGCTTTAAAGTTTAAAGACGTTTGCTGCATTAAATTGAGATATAGTACATTAGATATTGATGGCTGTCTTTGGGGATACCGACAGGCTGAAAATCTCCCATACCTCATTTTATTAGGTAGAGCTTAATAAAATATAGCAAGATACATTCGAAATTCCAGCATTTATCATTATAATTATTAGATTGCGGTTTTTATGAATTTATTACAAAACTGGGTAGATGCAATTTAAACCATTAAAAGGATTAAATGAATACAAGAATGTTTATGTATTATTTTTACCTTGTTGAAATTATTAAAGGTAGAACGGCCATTTTATTTGACTTGTGTTTCGTACAATTGATACGAACAATTTTTATTTTGCATAAAGATCCGCAGTCTAATAATTATACATACATTTGACGTGAATATCGTTAACAACGAACGTACGTAGATGTAATCATAAAACTTGTCACACGTAAGGAAAATGTTAATAAGAAAATGCATATTTCTGTATTTTTTATAAGGTTCAAAATGAGGAATTTTTACACTGGTGCGGTGGGGGTTCCGCCATCTTTCCTATTCGTATACTAGCAGTCACAAGAGGAGGAGAAAACGCTTTAAAGCTGGATAAATAAAAATTCAATTTAATTTTAATCTGTTTAATGTACTCACCCGGAAACCAGCACCTCACCAGCCCAAAGTTAGGTTTGGCACTGTACGGCAGAAAAGGCAGGTAGTCGCTCACAACACAGAATACTGTGATAAACAATGCCAAGCCCCACGCGTAAATAGAGTACAGTAGGAATCTTTTGCCTTGGGAGTGTCCACCGCCCCATTTTCCACGCAGCCTCCTGCAAAAAATAATTAATTCTAATTCCTGTAATTTTAAACGGATTTATACTATCTCCCTTCTCGGGGCACATGTTGTGTATGTAGAACATAATAGATTTGTATTCTTTTCATTTTAGCTTCACAAATGTTTTTAATTGCCCCAGTCGTTACGGTAGAACATTGAAAATTGTGTACAAATGCCCAAGATAAATACTATAATAGGCATATAATTAATATTGTATATGATCTGATTAGATCTCTTCTACTTTCGTATGCCTCAATATCGATACCTTCTTTCTTCGACCTCCCCGGCTTATTCAGCAAGGTAACTAAAAATACCTTGCGCAAATATACACTATATTTTCCGTTCGAATATTTAGTGTAGACACAGATCTCGTAGCTGTTTATTTGAAAGGACCGAGAAAAGTGGTATCCAAAAAATCAGCGGTCTTCTAATACGCGTGAAAATCTATATGATCGATATTCAGCGAACAGGACGGATGCAGTTTCGGCATTGACACACCGGATAAGTGGAACACGGTCGTCGAAGAACCGTGTTTCTCGGTTTTCGTGCGATCGAGCAGGTGCAGAATGTAATCCAAGGGCGATTATAACCATTCCTCAAAATACAGAATTGGAAGATACGTGGCCACAAATAAATGCGATTGTTCCGAGAATCACCGGCTGACCGGAAACACAACGCGTTCCCAAAATGATATTTGTTCGTCACGCGGTGCTTGAACTCGCGCGCAGAGCGTTTCGAAAAACGGTTCCCGTTTTCAGCGATATCGGAGTCTTGAGATAGTCGACAAGTTATTTCTCTATCATATTGCGAGTTCTTTCCCGGGCAACTTCTTTCAGAAAAAACGGCGAAGGTTCGACGTAGATTCAGAGGCCGTAGAAAACTAAATTGAGCTGAACAGGAACTACTTTAGCAAGCTACGCCGTCCACGTAATCTTTCATGCCGATGACACATCAAAAACGCAACGTGTAAAGTACTTCCCGCATACTTCTTTGAAACAGTTTCTACGTAAAGTCCGTGCTTGATCCCGTGCCCCATTGAAAGCGACTCTTTCAACACTGTCCTCCTAGATGAGTCACGTTATAACTAATTTCTTTCTCAATATTCTTGATTTAGAGCGAACTCTCGCCAGGATTTTTAAGCAGCTGCTGAACTATCGAAACCTCGAGAACTATTGTTGGAAGCCTTGTTCCTTGCGAATGCTTGACAAAAAGCTTGATGCGAGTATTCACATTATTAACGAAGATATAGAAATGAACTAAGTGCACCGTGTGAGTGTAAGGTAAACGTTCGTAATGTAGAACACCTGCTTGCAAAAGCTTGCCAACTTTAGAAGCGTTTGTTTTTTTATGGAATCTACGTGAGGGGATAAAGAAGCTGCTCATGCAGTTAAATCCAAAAGAAACCAATTTTTTAAATTATGCTGGGGAAACTAAAAAATAATCTCCGTTGTAAAAAAGAATTTTCAATTTCTAAATCTATGGTAGTCACGGAAAAAATTCTTCAGTTTTCTCATCCGCTATGCATCGTGAAAAAAATCTTAGAATAAAATGGACGATAAATTATGAAACTGGAGGCTTCTAGCTTTAAAATTTTCATGAAGTTGTCATAGTTTAAATATAGGAGATTTTTCGAGGATCGGATATTTAGTGTTCAAATACTTCTTGGATCCTCTGTATGTACTTAAGAAAGAGAAAAAAGGACGAAGTTAGACGGGGCCACATAGCTGAAGCGTCTCTACATACAATACATCAGGAATAGCATGAAACTCGTTTAGAGATTTTAAAAGTCGTATTTTAAAGAAAACATCACTTTAAACTTCGTTTATCTCGAAACTGCACTTTCAAACACGGTGCACATCGTACGTCTCAAATGGATGAATATTTTCACTTGAAACTTTAACTGAAGGTGTAATATCGCGTTCACCATATAAAACTCAGAAATCGATATCGTACCATTACAAAATTATTTATAAATTACTAGCAACCAGCTCATCGATAAAAAGCTTCTACAATTTTGATTCGAGTCTCGCGACGTGATGTGCAATTTTGTAAATAACTCCACAATGCGTAATAGAACGTCCAACAAAAATTCATACTACTACATCAGACATATATAAATACACGTGCAAAGTTTCATTGTACTGGGTTCAATGGTTTCCTTGGAATTAATTCCCAAACTGCATTGGGGGGAACGTCTAGAATACTTTCTAAACGAACTTTCCAAGGAGATAAAGTTCACGACAGAAGAAAATTCCGATCCTGGGAAATAACTTACCCAAAAGTCCGCCATATATCGAAGCACATGACGTTCAGCCAGCAAAAAGCAGACAGCAGCGAGAACAGCGTGGTATAACCTGAAAGCAGATTCCGTGCAGTAGTTTTGCGAAAAGTGCATTTTATCGCGCGTTTCTCTCTCGCGTAAAGTATCGAAACATTTTAATGGGAAGCGTTCATTGTGCGGTTTCAATGAGTCAAACAGGTTCGAAACAGGCTGCGCTAGCCTGAACACGGCGGTTTAGCTTTCCACAAAACGACGGAACTCTGAAAATAACTCACGAAAGATGATGCGCTCATACGTAATTGTATGCAATTGCAAACGAGTTCGGTCGGTGTTTTAGAATAGGGACCCGTAAAACTTGAAACGCGAGGTTTTGTTACACTGGCCACAGAGAATCGAACTGTACAGAATCGTCGATCGTTATTCATCATGCAAACGATCGTTCGTTTGTTGCATTCCACGGTAGACTACGTTTTATTGCGAGATTTTTATGGAGAAACCGAATTTTTATGAAGTAATGGTCGAGTAGAAATTTATTTCTCATGGTAAAAATGTTTGTTAGTTCAAAATAACATAATATATGCATAACATTACTCCCAGTTATCTATTTGAACTCTTTAAATGCTATCAAGTTACTATCATTTCTATTAACCCTTTGCACTCGGTTGTCCCCTCTGAGGCACCACTAAAATTGCTGTGCCATTATTCAAAATATCGTTTTCATTATTAAATATATCGGTATCTAACCAATTACTAAACATTTAGGTCTTGCATGAGGTATTATACCAATTTCATATCCATAAAATTTCAAAAATCATAGGGAATGGAAATATTCTAGATCGGAAGAAATGTTTAATTTTCCAGTTAAAATAGCTCCGAGTGCAAAGGGTTAAGTTTCCCTTTCGAACAGCTCGCGAGAAGAAGAGAGCACACAGATTATTCGACTCAAAATTGACGACCGTTCCGTAAAACTCCTCTGGGACTACTAACAGCTGCCGAAAAATACAAACGCGAGTGAGGACGCGACAGAAAAACGGGAAATCTGCGAAACGACCCTTTAGCACAACAACCAAAGAAATATTCCTCGAGGCGCGAACAACTTTCAAAAAAATTTTTTCCCCATCATTTAGAACAGGGAGTTCCAACATGTGGCTCGCAAGCCATACACAGCTCCCTTCCCCGCTTAGGTTCCCCCACTCTTACACTTCATCGTTGCCGTCGTAGAACTTCGTCCCCGTTCCCGTGCCGCTACTGCCACCCCACTAACTCTACAGCTATACGTAGTAGTGGGAAGAGGTTTTACTAATGGTGGGGACCTTGCGGTTCTCGGAGGGGAACAAGTTGGAACTCCCTGATTAAGAAAATTTTTCGACGCCTTATGAAACGTTTCACTTAGAATCGGTATGAATATTAAATATACCATGCAAGAAATGCGCAAGTAATATTTAATTAACACACGAAGACATGTAATTGATGCATTTTTAAAAATGTAACTGCTTATTACGCTCGTAATTGCGCAATAAAATTCAAATGAAAGTTACGACAGCTCCGCCTGATCATTTTAATTTAATTTGTAATCCATTAATGAATGGACTTTTAAACGCGAAAGGTGAATTGAGAATAAAGCAATTAAGTGTTCGCTTCCGTTTCATTTCTTGGACTGCAAGTAACGTTCTTTTCAATTTGATTCCGAGTGCATAAAATCGCAGTGTAGTTAGCAGTGGCAAGATCGTCGATGTTCCTGGGAAGGGAGATCGCGAGAGCGAATAACGAATTTTAATTAGTCGCAGGGTACCCGGTAATGAAACAATAACATACCTAGTACGATACAAAATATGCTTGCAGCATTGTCAAACGGTTGCAACGACGACGGTGGTGTCATCCATGGCACTATCGTGAGACAAATGTAAGACACCAATAGACTCGCAGCATGACACATCAAGGTCTTCCCATGTAAATTTTGCAGGGAAGGTAAATAAATATACACCAGCAACGTCAGCAGCAAAAAGACGCAGCTGATTGCTTCTAGGAGGCTAGTAATTACATACCTGAGAACAATAAAAATCCAATAATTTTATAATAAAGAGATTTAAATTGGTCTACTCTTTTTGCTACACACATTAATATAGTTCCAGAATGCCTCTTAAAATATATCAAAATATTATAAACTAAAGAAAAATATTATCCTGATCAATTAAGGGTTAATTATGCAAACAAAAATTTTCTACGTCAATTGCAAAAAGGAGCTAAATAGAAAATTATGTTCACCTTTAATACTTTCGATCAGTGGAAAATAATGTATGAATATCATTATTTGTTTTTGTCACGAATAAATACAAATCAAAGTCCAGTTGACATAATTATGAATGTAATGACTCTGCTGTGGGTTGTTGCACTCTGATGCAGGAAAAGATCTGCTTATTCATTCGAAGAAAGTGAAACCTCTGTATTTATTTGAGCAGGCTATAATTAACGCTAATAAATATCTAGGTCATTGTTATGATAGACCGCGCCACTAGTCATCATAGTTATACTTGCAACGGCGTCGCATGTGCTATGCACCTGGTGCATCGTGCAAATTCTGTTACGAGGAAAGTAGTCACCAAATAGCCTTCGATTCTCGGAACTGCGTGCTAATAAAACGAAGTGGTGAATCTTTATGTGGGAGTGACCGACAAACGACTAATGAACTCATACTTGCACAACAACTGATGAAACATGCGTCAACTATGGCATCTGGTTTGGAAAGTCTGACACTTGAAGTAACGATAAATCTTTTATAATCGGATTGTCATTCCTCTGGATTAATTTACATTGGGAGATTCTGATGTTTAATTGGAAATATAGATAGTTGACGGCTGCCAATCGGGAAGTTGTAACGAATCAGTGGAAAAAATGTATGATACAGCGAATGAATGCATAGACGACTCCAGCATTTCGTTGTTTCTTGTGCACTCATCAGACAAATGGGCTTCCACCATTGTTATTTATTTCTCTGCTCGAAGATGCACAGACGTGCACAATATCCACATCGACGCTAAACGATTTGGCTACCTGGCATCGACACAAGTACAATATTCATCATTGCGAGAAATGGTTCCAGGTGGTTTTCCTGGTTATGGTAATGGTACCAATGGTTTTCCTAAAATTCTATATTTATCGTTTTAACATTTCGGTGGAAACAGTTTGCAGAAATTTTCAATTTTGTTCGCTTATACAGATTCCAGGATCCATACTTTTCTGGATTACAATTCGATTCTAATTCATTTAATAAAATCAAATACCTACATCTTAATTTAATAGGGACATTAATTTACTTCCGTCTGATGTCTATTGAACCTTTTGTTTGATTTTGCACGAGACACAACAAATATTACTTCTTCTTAAATCAATGTAATTATCAGTCCTGATATTTACACACACACACATCACGTGTCCCCTCTTCAAGAGAGTTAATTCGATACAATATGTTATTTCATATTAGGCAAATATACATAGCGATTCATGGACGCCATGAGCTGAACGCGAATGATTAGGACCCAGTAAAAATAATCGATATTATCTAAAATGTCACTCTATTTTAAATTTGACTCTTAGCAGTCAAAAAAGCATGGAGAGAGAGAGAATTTCGTGCAAAATTATGAAATTAAAATTTTTATAAAAGCACTGCTAATTTTTTTTATTAATCTATTATCTGGCTCATTTTATTAAACTCTGAAAATCAAAACCAGGATACATTGTAAATTAGAAAATGTAGAGCTTCAGAAAATCTTATTTCTTGAAATTAATTTTTCTCGAATACTGAACACAGGGCGAATTAAAAAACGAGGAAAGAGGAGGACTGAGAAAATTATACAAATTTCCATGAAATTAATTTCTTTTCAGATACAAACAGGATGGATCGAGAAACAAGAGAAGAGGAGGTTCGTTTGGCAAAATGACTCAGACACGAACGTGGTCGTCCGCAAACTGCAAAACAGAGACGAAACGCGTGAGTTTCGTCTCGTATTTCCATCGGATCTCTCTCCTGTCTCGACTGGGGCTGTACTTGTTTAAACTTTACGAAGTCAAACAAACCGTTCGACATTCATCGGCTTAAAAGTTTTCAGCCTCGCGGATTAATGCGTACCGAACAATAAGGCGACTGTCTCCGAATTGTGGCTTCTTCTTTCTCGCATCGTTCCACCGTCGCGATAAAAGAGCCTGTGTTTTCCTTTCAAAGAAATTCGGAGACGCTTTAGAAACGGTTCTAGTAATATCCCGAAAAACTTTTCCGCTGATATTAATGACGATCATTTTTTCCCTGTAATGAATGTGTAGCGGGTTTTTTTTCGACGCCGGCAGAAAGTCGGTGGAATGCGAAACGCTTACACGGCATGGGAAAACATATAAATATGAAGATATTTATAGTTGGATACGTACATTCTGCGATTTCGTGGTAACAATACGATTAAATCTGAGGAAAAGTGGCGTTCAAGAGAGAGAGAGAAAGAGAGAGAGAAGTTTGGAAAATTCTGCATAAGCAGATTGAAATTACAACTATTTCGAAAAGGGGAGATAATAATAAATATTTGCACGCGAGTTCAAATCAAAACCTGGCCATTTAGTTCTGTTATTTCTACCGGTTTTTGTGGACCAACAAATTGTGCAAATATTGACACAAAGATTTAGTATGCACTATTTCGTGTATCAACTTTACGTATTACAGAATATTACTTTCAAATTAATTCCCAGGAATTTAATTCTATTATTTTCTATCTATTTTTTGTGGACAATCAAAATGTGCACATTGAGTTAATACTCAATATTTCTTGCAAAAACTTTACGTGTTAAGTTGAGTTTATTTTTTAAAAGTTTCAAGAATGTAATCACTAGACTGCTCATGCAATTTCCCATTTTCGTAGATTATTTTCTAAAAATCGAATTGAAAGAAACGTCTCGCGCTTGGGAGATTCAATGTAGAAAGACTACACTAAAATTGTTTGCACGTGCCATAATGCATAGAGATATACAGTCTAGTAATCACAGATAATAAAAAAAGGTATCTTACTTAATATTCAAAGGCTCAGGTTCGGGTTCTAGGAAGCAAGCCAAAAAAACCGGTCCATTACCACGCACATCCAGGCAGTACGAGTCATGTCCTATTGCCACAATGGGATCTACTCGAAGGTATCCCTCCTCTGTTAAACCCAATATTTCGCTTGTATCTACGAAATACACATCGTGGCACTTGCTACCGAAAAACACACCGTACCCTGAAAGATAATACTTTAATTAAACGATTTATATTAATATCAGATGTACAAATGAGAGTCCGCCGAAAAAAAAATCAAAAGCTGTATTTAGTGGTTTAATTCTGGCAACTGCCGAGAATCGATGACGTAGAATCGGCTATCCCCACCCGGCCGGCTGAAAGTCGATGACGTAAAATCGGCTACGGCGCGGTCGACGACGTCACAAAAAATAATAGAACTACAAGTACTAAGAAACAATCACGGACACCAGAGGCTCTTTTTCTTACAATTAGATCGAACCTCTACGGTATATCCATAATAAACAGATTGCGTTTGAAAATCGCTTTGAAAACGACACACAGCTTTCTTTTTACACCTAATGAACGAAGAGTACCTCGTCGAAAAACACAAAGAGATTCCTTAACGGGCGTTAATTCACTGAATCGATTCCGCGGAGGACATCGAGCTTCTAATTAAAATTTTCAATTTGATTAACGACTAGATTATGGCGAAGCGGTGCTCTCGCGCTAGAGATAATTGCTAGAGCTAAAGTAATCGATTCGCAACAGATGTACCCAATTGATCCGCGAGATAATGTCGCGATCAATTCTCGACAGCGGATTGTTAAGTATCTGAAAAAGTTGATTAAATTTTTTCTCTGACAGACCTGTGCTGCTCCAGGCCATGTCCGTAAGATTCGAGAGCGCATCGTAAAAACCGCTCGGCGCCGAGGACGAGTCCCCATTAGTGCAATGCAAACTGGGCGAAAGAACATCGTGTTCGGGACAACACTTTCTCACGCAGCTGTGGTTCTGGCAGAAATCTGCGTTTCTGCAAACCCGAAAAACAAGTCGCCGGGTCGTCCTCGAATTCGGAGTCAGCTCTAGACAGCTGGTCTCGATGGATGCTTGCATCCTCTCGTGAGATCCGTTTTCCGATACTGTCACCTGCAAACAGATTTCCCTTCGGTTTAGAGATCGTTAAGAATTTTATGCGTTTGTCGCGTTTCTGGGTTCGAGAATACCACACACATACACACACACAGTGTACATATATACTCTCCTAACTATTATTCTACGAGTTTACCACTTTTTGTATAATATAGAATCAGACTTCCAAAGACTTCGCCAAATACACCCCGTGGCAGAATGTTTCCGATCGGAGGCATTGAAACGGATTTTAGAGAAAACATTCACAATTTAGAAGTATAAAATATTACTTTACGGGGTTAAAACTGAAGGGAAAGGAAAAGGGGCTTATTAACGAATGAAAAACAACAAAATAACATAAGTGTCCATTTCTTATAACAAAGAAACGAGAAAATAAACAAAATGTTACACGGAAAAAAGTTACCGATTAATACAACTGTTGGAAGAAAGTTTCCGATTCGATTTACACTGTCCAACACCAAATTTGTTCAACAATTACTGTTGGGCGATTCTTATAGAGTTTTTTGCGCTGATTCCGAATCTGTCCTTAATTTTTTCCCTAGACGCACAGTTTTTGAGAAACATGATTTTGAAAAAGAAACATATTTTTCAACTTTAAACAAATATTGTGATGTTATTATAAAAGATATTGAATTGTTCTTTGCAGCAAAAGATTCTGCAGACTTTCCCGAATACAGTGATATCCAATATTAATACATTATGAATGTTTAAACATGTTTAAACAATCGTTAAAGATGGACAATCACCACTTTCGCATCAATTTGTGCGGATATTTTTCAGTTAATCTTAAAAGATAAGGGCCCAGCGAAAAATCGAACTATATCACGCTATAGAGCAGAAACCATCTTGAGAAACCATCCTTTGAAGTCAGCAACGTCGACGTTTTTTCGAACCAGAAAGCAAAATATCTTCGACCGACATGAGTTCCCGCCAGTGCCGCGCTGTATTTCGTCGTATCTGGCGGGTATCAATGACATTCGTCTCCTTGAAATCGAAAGACAATTCTATTTGTGTGTGATCGATGTCCATTTTTATCACATTGTCAACTCCGCTTCAAGAATGCTCGGTTTCATACTTCGTTTTTCCACAGATTTTCATTCAATCCATACACTTAGGTTGCTATATATTACCCTTGTCCGTCCCCAGTTAGAGTATGCTTCAACTATATGGTCTCCTAAAAGCGTTAAATATGAAATCATGCTAGAGAGAGTGCAGCATAAATTCCTAAGGTTTTGTGCATATAACACAAACAACCCAATGTCAATCTTTGATCATAATTACTCTATAATATTAAGAACAGTCAACCTGGAAACATTATCCGATCGAAGAACAGTTTCCGATCAGAGCTTTATCTTTAATTTGATAAATAATAATATAAATTGTCCCGCACTCTTGAAGCAAATAAATTTCTATGTACCTGAACGAGTTTTGAGAACAAGAGCAGGATTTCAAACAATGAAATCCAAATCCTCATATGGAGTAATAAATCCATTAAATCGCATTATTCTAACATATTTTATATTATCTAACATATTTTATAACAATATTGATTTTTTTAATGGCACGTTACAGGCATTCAAAATAGAATTGCGCAATACTATTTGTTAATCGTATCTGTATTTGTTTAGTTTCGCGCGGTCCATTCTTATGTAAATTTTAGGTTAAGACTTTTTTTTATTATGTTTTCTTTTTGTTTTTATCAGTTATACTGTAAAAACTGTATACATTTGTATAAAAGGACTTCGGTCCGTATAATTAAGGAGAAGCGTCTGTCGGTCGATAACGGATGTTCCATTAGAAGAAAAGCTGAACGTCGCGACTCGTAAACGCGGCCATATCTTTATCTCGTCTCGCGAAAATCTCGCGCGATTTACGCGCCGTTCCCAGTATTTGACAAATCTGATAATCCCGACATTCGCACCGCGCCAGTCATTCCCCGTTGTCAACGAGCACAAGCCTTATTCTCGCGGCTCGTTATCGACGGTACAAATAGCCGACGTCCTTCCTTCATCCTTCTTCTTCGATCGTTCACCTGCCGCGCTTACGAAATGATGACACGGAAACGAACCGCGCGTGTCGAAACCATTCTTTTCTAAAAGCAATAAGAAAGAAGAATCTCATGGTCGCACGGAGGTCTAACGGTACCGTTCCTTCCTGGAAATCGGCAAAAGAGGTAACTCTTTCTATTTTCGTGGAACATTAGGAGTCACGTGTGTACATATCGATATTAGAGATTTTAGACTTCTAGTGTTTCACTTATTAATTTTTCTCATAGAGGCATCAGATCTGCAATGTAATCGTAACTCTCAATTTTTTGAAGCTTCGCTGGAAAGGATCGCTTAAAACCTCTTTTATCGTTTAGCAAGAGCTAGGAAAATGTAAAGCAGAATTTAGTAGTGGAATTGGCAAGAGAAGATCTCCAATCTGGAAATTTAGAAAATCGTGAAACTTTGTATGCATTACGCAATTTTCTTTATTGCCGAAGGGGTAATTTCTGAAGGGTTGAAGTTAACTCGCGTATATTCAGCTATTTTTTTTTAAATATTATTATAAATTTCATCGAATTGTAAAAGATATACAATCTGTTATTGTCTTAGAACGTTTCTATCTCCAAGTTTGCGAGTTTTCTGGGTTAATTTGAACTACTTGGTGAATTTCGACCGCGAAACAGAATTATATAAGACCTATACATATACGTACATATATACATATCCCTAAAGCTTCACAATTTTCTGAATTTCCAGGTTAGGATATAGTGGACTGGCAATATCTGTTGTAAAAGTTAAAGGAAAATTAAGAAAAGTAAGTAAGGAACGTGTTTTTCGAACAATTCTTCTTACAATATTTACCATAACGTTTCGTTCACTTTGAGATATGGAGTCATTTAAGATTTTAAAACAGAATTTAAGGGTGAATGCAATAAGATGAGGGTGAAAATGGGGATAAAAATAGTTAGAAGGGGAATACAAAAAATATGTGGCACGGTGCAGAGGGTGACTAGTACACTGAATTACAATTTACACCGGGTTTAAATGGTTTGGTGCATTCGGATGGTAATCGGAGACCTTCATTCGACACCCTCTGCAATGCGGTTCTCGGTTTTAGCAGAGCCGTATCGTTCCTACGCCATTGCAAGCCGCGTGCTACCACGCCCTGTAGATCCTCGAATGATGAGTCGGATTTATTTACCCTGCCGCATCCTTTTGCTTGCCGTAATAAAGCCAGCACGCCCCCTCGAACCACCCTCCACAGTGGTTGCACGCGTTCGGGTCGAAAACGAAAGGAGAGCAAAAAATTTGGTATTTATTACAGCGCGAACGATAAAACACTGCTTTTGGAAAAAAAGAGGTGGCCCAGATTGACAGCCTCGGGACGATAAACAATGCCGTAAATAAAAATATTTCTACAGAAAGAAAGCCACAGAAAAAAAGAACTCGATACAACCCATAAAACAAGTGTTTTATTTCAATAAATTCTATGTGACACCAACACTAAGATTCATAGTAGAGAACGCGTATAAAAATTGAATTTAGATTCTGGAATTTACTAATTAATTAAAGTAAATGTTCAACGAGTCGTAATATTTTTTTAGTGCATTCTTTAATTATCTTTAATTAATATTTGTTAAGGTTTCCTTCCAGGCGAACAATTACTGGTTATGCTACAGAGTATTGTTTCTACTGTGTATAACACACTGTCTGTAAAACAAGTAAACTGCGAATTCTTCAAATCAATACAGAAGGTACTATTAATACGAATAATATTTATCAAAATAAAATGATTTATTCGGTTCAGTTATGGGGCGTTAAATAAAGTGATTTATTCGAAGAATAAATTCTAGTATCGATAGTACGTTATCTTTTTTATTTAACGTACAATAAATCCGTAATGAAAAATCGTAGGCCAACTATTCAAACTTCTCTTTACAAAATCACATCGAAACGGACTTCCGAAAAGATTTTTCAAACTGTGTAGAATTATATAAATTTATTAATTTTTACAGATGGAGCCAAACAACTTCAGTTTTATAATAAAAAAGAGAATTTGCAAAATCACTTTCCAAAGTAATTTTGGAGAATTACAGGTATTGAAAGAGATTGGCAATTATTCGATTATGATTCAGTGTGCTCCTTTAAATTCGTGGAATGTGTATAACAGAAATTCGCGGAGGTTTCCGCGGCGCGGCGGTTTGAAAATATTGTGTCTTAAACATTCTCGCTCCGCGCGCCATAAATTTCCATATTCGGTCCGCCAAAAAACGAATCGTCGATATTTATTACGACCGCGCCGATAAAACACCCGAAGCGTGGGTGTCGCGGCGAACGGCGACCGATATCGCGCGATATCTCGCGGTAGTATCGATAGAAAAAGGACGCCGCGAAAATTTAACTGCGTGCGAATTACACGTCGCCGCGGGGTGCATCCTCGAGGCTGCATGATATTCCTGGAAGCGGAAGTTTGATTGGTGCGTTACTTTCACCGCGATCGGCGAATGACCTAGGGAATAGAGTGCCGGTGACGGTCAATGTATATTTTGAATGACTAGAGGTCGCTGATTCTAGCCAGGATGTTCCCTGCAACGACGTGCGTCGAAAGATTAGCGATTGACTCAAACGCGAGGTCGTATATTGCGAAAATCCACTGTGACTCAGGAAATTGTTCAGAAAATCTATAAACGATTTTATTACTTTTGGCAGAAAGTGTCCGATTAAATTCGCTGATTTGCCAAACGTCAAAGTTACTAGGCAAAACCATAAAGTATCGAGTATCAAATTCGTGATAGTTTTCTTTTCATTGACTTTGGCGGAACGTATATTGTAAAACAGCTGAGTAAGCGACGTATTCTACAGCTACGGATGAAAAATAAAATTTTCTCGTACGAAACGCCCGCGTAAAATTTATCCGAATCGATTCATTTTTCGTGACCGCTGCTGTATCTTCCGAGAAAGCACTACAAATTTTATTCCCGAGAATAAACAATCCCCGAAACTGTGCTCGCTCGGATTAAATGGTATTATTTTATACACCGCCACCTGACTTGAACGTTCGAAATGTCTTACTTATTTTCTACGATAGACGATGAAATCATTCATTGTTTATCATGGACAAGAAATTCTTCATTCGACGTTTTCACCGCGAGTCTGGCCGATGTCGCAAGGTAATGGTCCAAATTCTATAGAATTTTTTCGCCGGGATTTGCGATATCATTTTGTAAATTGATACGTGCGAGACAATGTGTAAGGGCGAATCAAGCGGAAAGGTAGAGGCACTTCAACACGTTTGACGGCATGGGGTAAGTGATGATCAGGCACGAAGCCAGAATTTTATTCGCGAAGCCAAGCAAACCAGTTCTATAGCTTGGAATTGAAGTCCCTTCGTTTTGTTTTACCTTTAACGAATAAATAAATTGTGCAGACTGTGATAGCCTTTCTCTAATTCATCTATGGCAATCTTTGTTTCCCCATTGTGTTCTTTTATTATTAGGAAGGGAAGTATAAAATTGTATAACACAACGCAAACGTCGAAGCTGCACTGAAATACTTTTGAAAATAGAAAAATGATTTACGCTTCCCAAGAGATGTGAAACACAATGTAAAAAAGTACGACTTCCAATTCCTTAAAAATAAATTCCTCAAGATAGCCTTATCCTCGATGTTATACAAAATGTATCGCTGTTTAAGAACGATTAAAATTCAAGAAGAAACGTCCTTGAATGTAAAAATTCCATCTGATGAACAGGTTTGGCGATGAACATTCGCACCAGAGATTATCGCCATTTGATCGCTTTATTGGCCAGTTCTGAGTGGAAAAACTCAAGGCAGTACCGTTCGTTGCCCCCACAGTATGTCTCCGTGTGAAAGAAAATAATTTCTCGAGTGCGTTCTGAATTGAACGCACAGGTGCCCGGCTTACAGCCATGTTTATATTTGCGTAGGAGTGGCCGGGAAAACACACACGTCCCCTGGAAACTGGTCGTATATTTCTCGAATGTGAAAGAACCGGGAAAGGAAATATTTTTGTTAACACGACACGTTGACTTTGTGTGATATACACGGATCCTCCTGGAATCGCGTGCGAAACGAAACTGCTTTGAATTCTACGGGAATGCTTGCAGTGTTGCAGTCATGCGGCACGCTTTTTCATTTCTTATCGCGTGGAAAAGTAATCAACCCATTCACGTTCGTTTTAACACTGCTATTACGAATATTACGTTACTGTTCTTCCTTTCATCTGTAATCAGCATAGAAATCTTCACGGTTTCAACCTAATTAACGCGCGATTTCGGTTAATCGTGCTTGTTCGTATTTATTTTCTGCTAGTCAAAAATATTTTGCAAAATATTTCATATTGTTCTCCTTAATCTTGCAAAGAATCTTTAATACTCATTAACACTAAACCTACCACCACCGGTCAAGTAACCGGTTCCTTGATACTAATTATAGTAAGTATGTGGTAAATGATTAAATAAATATATCTAATAGCGCAGATATTATAATATGAACCGCACAAAATTCAAATAAATTTAATCTTGTTATTTTTACAAGGCAACACGTACCGGCTACTTTGAAAGCTCGGTAGGTTTAGTGTTAACAAAGTAGGCACTAAAAACCAGTTCTTAAGAGGAATAAGAGCAAAGAATATTAAAATAGTTTGGGGAATTTCAAATCTCTGATAACGAGTACACAGTGTCGATCATTATCATTCATCATACCCAATTTACATGTGACGTAAAGTAAAGTTGGAACTGCCAATTCTCAGAAAATAAAGACAAATCATCAATCTTTCCTATAGAATGTGAAATCACTGAAATTCCTAATAATTAAGTGATTAGAGACACTTGTGAACTTGACTGCAGCGTGGATGCAGATCGAAAACAGAGATTATCTTGTGTAACGTAGTTACCCGCGCGTTTTCCTAGTCGCGGCAACACAGTTAGGCTTCTTGATACATTTAGGCGAGAAACGGGGATTCCCTCTGCTGGCAGATGATGAAGTCATACCTCGCGTGTCGGTTTATAATAAACAGTGTTACGGCAGCTGTGTTAATCGCAGGCAACAAGACAAAAAGAGAGAGAGAGCTAGTTTGTATTCGACCTCTTTCTGCCGAGCACCGTTGTTACGATATCGTTTTGTTTTACTGACAATGAGCGTTCGCAACGCGACGAGCAATGCGGAATCGTCGAACTTTGTATACGCGTCTCTTTTTGTCTCGATCGATGCTGCGGAGGGTAATTGACCTTGCAATTCTGCAATAATTACTAATAAACATTGCATCGTTATATAAATTTCCATTTTCTTAAGTGATTCCGCAAAGTTTAGAAATAGATACACACTGACTTTATATTTAGCTGTTCATTATTTATCTATCGAACACTACAAAGTGCCTCATGAATATGTACGACGTCATCGACGCATTAATATGTATCAAAGAACATGATTCTTGTCTAGCACTATGATTATTTAACTCTACCAACTTCAGAAAACTTTCTTTTCGTTAATCGATAGCAACGCCCTACGCACATATTTTCTTCAGCGTTCTAATCCGAACCTGTCCCCTAATTCACCACTATAATAGACTTTTAATGAATATTTTACGAGTCATTTTCCAATCACCTAAATTTTGACTCATTCATCAGCAATAGATTGTGTTGTGTTATTTCGTATAAAGATTTTAATGGGAACAAAGTCAAGAAATATTTTGGACCTTGGAAAGCAGAAAATGATTTCTATGCAGCATGTGGTCGACAACAGACTTTTTCATGCGTTATGCGTTCAATATGTTCTTTGAAAAGGTTCCATAAACCTGTTCGCGCCACGCCCCTTAACGATAACGCTATCAATCGTGAATGGGCAGTACTGAAATGGATTCGCAAATCCATTTTCGGCAAAAACGCGACGAAATTTCGTAGAACGTCGACATATAAACAAATGTCCACGCGATGAACCACGTCATCGTGATTTATTTCTGAATCTTCCATGGAGAAACAATTTCCCATTTTGTTTACGAAATTTTCCTACACGCGTTTGTTTTCTCATCGGCCACTGTTTCCAGGAATAGCCTCGCCGGATATCCGAAACTATCATTAAGTCTGATGAACTCTTTTCACACGATTTTCATTACAACGAAAACCTAACAGCCCCGGTTGTGGCGACACGCGAGCGTCATAGCTGGACATTTTATTAACGACACGGTAAATTGACACGACTAATTAGCGACCCTCTTATCACCGGAACTTTACACAAATTGCTAATTACATTGATATGCTCTAAGCGACTGGAGAAATTGATTCGAGGAAGTGACCGGTTAAACAATAAGAAATTCTGAAAAGCTCTAATACACACATGGGGCTTCTCGAAATTTTGATTCAGAGCTCCAGAATATTGTTTTCTGGAAATTATACTGCAATTTTGAAGAATCCTAGTTCTCAAAGCCTGAAATTGACATTCATTAACTTAAAACAATTACGGGATACGTGAGAGATATGGTGGCGAGGTATAATTGCAATATTAACTGTTCAAGCTGTAAAATTTTAAGTGTCTTCTCTCAGGAAAATTGATTCGGAGATCCAGCATCTTGCTTTATGGAGACTATGTACATTGAAATTTTCAAGAGATCCCGCTGCAATACGTTTGAAAAATATACAGAGCTATTTCTGGTAGCTTGAAACTCATACAGCACTTAAAACAATTAAGGGATGTCACGAAAACATGATATCTCGGCATGAATGTATAGTTTATAGTATTAACCATCCAATGCCTTCTGTCAGACGGATTGAAACGCTTCATCCATCTCTAAATGAATTTCAGTTTGTCGGATTCGCTTAAAATATGAATAACACACAATCGTCGAATTAAAGTATTATTGCAAAGCAAATAAACGGAAATTGGAAGGATTTATCGCGCAAACGTTTCTGCACGTTAGAATATATTTTCGAAACTCGATAGAATTCGCTGATAATTGAGAGTTCAAATTGAGGATACATTTTCAGACTCACCCATAGAGATCTTCTTTCGAATTGGATGTCCTCTGCCGCGATCTCATAAGTGACCAAGGCATCGGATTTGCAGTAACGCGAACCCTTGGTCACGTTGAAGAAGTCGACGGGTGGTTTCGGCAGCAGTGACAGGAACTCGTGGGTGTTCGAATAGTTTTCGGAGGAATCTACGTTCGTTACACAGGATTTCTCGAGCACGTCGAACACTTTATCTCTCGGACAGCATCTTCTGATATTCAACAGCTGTAACGGTGACGCATTCGGCTGTTCCTCGACTTTATCATTCTCGCTATGCCGGCAATTGACGGCTACCAAAGCGGTCTCGTTCGTGAATCCCACTTTCAGAATTTCTATACAGCCCGGTGCCTGTGGATAAAATCGATCAAAATTGTTTCATTCGAACCGCCGCTTTTATGGACGCCGTTCCGGGGGAGTACCGGTCCGCCGCCAAATAAAACAGGAAACCGGAATGGCCGCTATTTATTTATAAATATTGACGGAAACTAAAATTGATTCGACGGCCAAACTTTTGCGAAACGGAGGTAATATAAGCGGCGATGTTTCTCTGCTCCTCTTTGACTGTTATCTATCGCGATCGAGGTGAGATGGAATTCTATTTTTCGCGGTTGCTTCAGAAACGATTTTATTTTATTCCGTGCCGCTTGGCTTCGGCGTGATACTCTAATTCTTTGCTTCGCAGGATATTCCCCGCGATTTCAGTTTTCTTTATTTCATCCCTCTTGGCTTCGAAAAGAAATCCCTGGTGCTTGCCGTGAAGAATTTAACGCTTTGTTGTTCTATTTTATTCCGTTTCTGTGTGTTCGTTGGATTTTATATGAAATTCTAATTCGTTACCGTAAGCATTTCATGTTTTGCTTCTCTCATTCTTTGGGGGATTTACTTGTTTTGCATGTCACGTAAAATACATATTTTTTAAGAGAAAGTCCCAGACATTTTATGGACACGACACATTTACGTTGCCAGACAGATAAGAAGTACAGTAACATTCCTGTCAAGAAATACGGGCAGACTTATTACTCAACCTAACACAAACGACGATTCTAACCGACTTGAAACCTCCTACGCACAAGCATCGCTACCTAGCATCACCTACATACCTGGATCAGCCGAAATTTATAAATGAAACAAAAATGACTCGGTCTCCAGCGATCGTCTATTTAAAAAATCGTCCCATTTCTTGAAGCAGATTGCGAAGGAGTAAAATCTCGTATTGTGCCGGTGATTATGAAAGTGAAGTTAAGTCGTGTCTTCTTTCATCGAGATATTTTGGCGTCTTGGTAAAAAAAATATTTTACACTGCTAACAAATCAATAAAGTAAAATCAATCGACGTGACACATAATAAAGGAAAAGATCGGCTTGTTTGGAATTTTGACTTACACCAGTTTCATAATCACCCGCACGTATGAGGAACGTCTCGTAGAGTATCGCAAGCAATCCCAATGAGATGTCGGATAGGGAACGATCGGTAGAAAGCGTCTATGCTGGAAACGAGCGTCGTGGAAAGAGGTCGCGATCAATTCTATTCATCGCGTTTAGTTCGGTGCGACTCGAAAATTTACGAGCGGCAGCGAGTTAATGGCAAAACGGCCAATCCGTCTCCTACCTGCAGAAAATCGGTGGTATTCAGCGCGGAGAGGTGCAGAGTATTGACGTCCTCCGGGTGGTCGCAGATCGGAAATTCATTCCGGTGGTTGGTGACCTCTGGATCCACGATGTAAAGCTCGGACGTGTCCCCCTCAGGTGGGGTGCAGGCCACTTCCGGCAAAGTCGAGAGCACCGTGCCCGCCGGGCAACATTTTCTTAATCGCGTCTCCGGAACGGCCAATGTCAGAGAAACGATCGTCGCGAAAATCAGGCTGCTCCTCGTCATCCTGACAAGCTGTTGCACCTCAAAGGCTTCGACCGGGAATTCGCACGCGAAAGATTTCACTTTCCCTTGGCCACGTCGCGGTCCTGTCGTGCTCGCCAAACACTGTTACAAATTATAATAATTAAAATGTACCATTAATAATTCAAGAGTACTGATCGGAATCAAAGAATTGTTGAATCGTAGCTTCGCTGGTGTTTAAACTCTTGTAACTTTGCGAGGAAAATTGGGGGGTTGTCTATCTGGGCTAATTTTATAGGGTGACGGCTACTTCTTAGTGAATTGGTTTTTTTGTGAAATGTATTAGGTTGATGGGTACTAGTAGATAATTGTTGATTCTTGACCTATTGCAACTTAGTGAAAGGTGGATATAAATAGTTTAAATCGTTACCGACCGAAATTACCACCCAGCTATTGATCTATAAATCATCCCCACCCCACTCTGAGGAAAATAGAAGCACGCCAATTGGATCGCGGCGTGTATATCACTAAAATCACTGTATTCCTTAAACCGAGAACTCGCAAATCGATCGGTCGCTAGAGTTTCCGCGGCGCCCGGCGGGACGGAAGTTTCGTGCACCTCGGAACGGTTTGCACGAAGTTGACACTGCATAGAGATATCTCTGCACGTTATACTTGTTCCTGCGTTTCTGCATAACCGTTAAACGAAATAGAATTTACTAAAACACCGACGTTTGCGCCGGTAAGAACCGACACGGTTGTGGCTGCTACGATTCCCGGCGAGATCTGTGCACGTTTTACCAGCTGGATCATTTTTCCGCGGTTGTTTAACTTTGATTCATTTCGAGGCTCGACCCCCTTCGACGCCTGGAACTTCCAAGAATCAACAACTAAAACTGTCTTGCGAGCTCTCCGCCTCGTCTCTTTCTCCCCACATTTTTTTCTATTTTTATATCACTTTATTAGATCCTAGCGATGGTGTGCGAGGACTTCGATCCACTGTAAATCGTGGAGGTTTCTGTCGAAACACGCGGGACACGTGGCCGACGGAAATGCTCTCTCGTTTTTACTGCCACCGTAAAATTCGAGACAATTTACACAGTTCGATATAGCCAGCGAAAAGAGAAACTGTAAATCTGTATCGAATATGGCGGCCAACAAGTAGCAATATTTTTGTGAACAATCAGATATGTTCGATTCGATTCAATGATTTCCAGAATCGTGCAGGTACAGGAATGGTTAAAGACACGTGTATAAATTGACAAATTTTTGGATAGAACGCTAACTACATTGAATTCTTATTATTTTTCAGAAATTGATTGCAAATTGAATACTATTGAATTATAAGTAGTACAATTAATAACTAGTTGTGAACTAAAACTGACAAGATTCATGAGCCACAGAAAGAAAAGAAAATTTGTGTGGGTACTTTCGTCTAGAATACACAGTGGAATGGACGACCTAAAGATATTGCCATATAATTAGGTTAATTACAATCGTTAGACGTCGGATCGTTATCTCAAAACGGAACGATCTTTCCATTCATTCCGATGCTTTTTGGCTTTCTAGGCAGCGATAATGGGGACAATTTAGTCAGAAAAATGATATCTATATTTGGGTCTCGTGAAAAGGTCGTGTAAACATTGATTTCCAAGAATATGCTGGAATATGATAGAATATCCTGGAATATACGTGAATACAATAGAATATAGAGAAAAGCTTGTTTCTTGTAAGGAAATTTTTAAATCATTTTTCTTCTACTCGTTTTGGTACAACCCAATATTTGGCTCCTGTGTCGTGCAATTGATGGAGACAATTTTTGCATAGATCCACACAGGCAATCATTTCGTCCATCAATGAGCTTGTTTACGAACGGTACAGAAGACACCTGTAGTAAAGGGACACGTTGACGTTGGATCTATGGAATCTAAGATTCGCACGCGATATTAATCGCCGGCAGAAGGCACAATCGATACCAGGAGTGTTGTTCGTCGCTTTTCCTTGAGTCTAACTCGAATCCCAGCGGTAATCTCGGAGTGATTCAGTGTAAGCCGTCTGTGGTCGATTAAATCGTCGCTTCAGTTGCATAATGCAACGGCACGGCAGTCACGCACGCGGCGGTATCTCCATGTTTCCCCAGGGGAACGCCTGGACAATTAAAAAGCAGCTATTTCTCGAAATTAGCTGGCGCGTTCCAAGGGAAAAGTAATCCTGTCGTGTACGAACGGGTCGAGGCCGAAAGTTCGATGGAAACTTTACGTTCAGCCCCGATGTCTTCGCGTTGGCCAAAAAGGTTTCTCGTGGCTCCGCTCTGACGATTACTGATATCCTATTGAACCGGTCTTCGAAATGATTAGCTATACAAATTCGGGAATCCCCTAATTCGATGCTCCGACCATGAAACAGATTTTTTCAAATTTTTTACAAGCAAACTATGTGTTGAGCATAATGTCAAATCAATCTATACGTTTGTTTGTGTGAAACAAGAAATCCTATTTTCGAGTTATTACTAATTATGAAAATATCATTTATCTTGATAGTTTGATCGGTGAAAAATGTGCCCCGACTCGTTTTTTCAAGGTTAAAAATACAAATGAAGGAAAAATATACGTGAGTCTGTGTTATGAGCGTTACGCTTTTATGAAATTGATTATCGGAACGTTAACCGTGAATTAATTTGTGCAACCAATATTATTGTTCCCCCACCTTCTCGCCTGATTAATTCAAAAGGATCTCCGTCTATTTCTATGGCAAGCCTTTGATGATCACGTAACACCAACGCTTCCGTCTATAACACCTCTGTGTTCGCGGAATTCCGTATACTTTGCAGAGACAACGCAATTTCACATTTTCGAGCAATTATTTCTGAATGTTCTAGCAAAATTTTCTCGATTTCATAACGCGCATGTTAATCATCGAACACTGATAGATAAAGTTTCCCCAAGGTATCTGATCGTCGGTTAACAAAGGAAAAATTAAATTCCAGAAGGTTATGGAATTTTGCTTATGCAATTTTTATTTGCTGCTCAGATTCACGCTAAGGAGCTGGAGTTAATAGAGTTTTTTGCTGATCTTCCGATTTTGTTTTCTATTTTTCGAAAGAAGTAACATTTGTTTTGAAACATTTTTCCTGTTTTTTAGAATTTGATAATTACAAAGTAAAATCGAGAAGTAGTAGAATCTTCAAAGAATAACTTCGACTCTGCCGAATGAATTCGCTATGAAAAAAAATTGCATAACGGAGACCCGTAATTCTAGTATCAATATAATTTATCAACGTCCAAATAAAAAGAGACACGTCCATCGAATCGCGCGAGATTACTTTCGAAGTTACTTTCCCTTGCAGCTGTTTTACTTTCGTTCCTCGTTTTCTTTCGTCTTTTGCGTTCTCCATTTTCTACTCGATCAGGCAATTCAATTGCGATTCTGTCATTATAAGAATATCGAAAGGATCTGAAAAATATTGTTCAAACGTGTTCGGTTTTAACCAATGAGTAAATGCGTATAAAATGTCCATAATAGTGTATAGCTTCTTGCGACTGCGTATATAATGAAACCCGTAATAATGGTAATTATTTTTTAATGATCCCATTCCTTAGAAAACCAATTTCACTGTCATTCATAGTATCAGCTCTGTTCTACTTTTCCGCGTCTCCTTCTCCTCGTTTCCATCATTCTCTCGACGAAGGCAATCTCGGACACTCTCTTCTCGTATTTATTACCTTTCTACACTTTTCTTTGCACCGTAGTTTCTTTACTGAAGCCGCTCTTATCACAGCTTTATATTTTGCAGTAATTCTCTCTTGCTCCCTTTATAATGCCACTTGTTTTAAACGAAAATGGATGAAAAGTGCAGGAGAATCTTTTACACAATTTTTAAAGAACGCACTATTATTTAAAAAAAAAGCAACACAAGAATTTACTCTCTCGCAACCATTGCAGATAGTTTTCTAATTGTTCACAAAATTTAGGAAAAATAACTATATTAGATATTGATCAATTTATTATTTTATCGTCCACTGTATTAAATCTTTTACATATAAAACAAAATTACTTTACATTAAGTGTCATTTATATAAGTCAACGTATGCCAGTTACTTTTAACGCCAGCTACGTTTCCTGCTAAACAAATACGCAGTTGAAACCGTAAAAACGGCCGCAAAGCATGCAAACAAACCGGTGTTAGCGCCGGCACGTGGTCGTTCGTGGAGTCTCTTGTTCTCCGAGTGGTGAACAGGTTCAATCAAAAATTTACCTTCTGATTCGTTTAGCGTCCCCGTTGATTCGTTCAATGACATCATATCCTCTCCTCCGAATCTCCAGCTCGTTCGGGACACTGCTGTTTGACACTAGCACGTAATGTTCCTTTGTCCCCGGGGATTCGATCGAGTTCATCGCGCACAATCGACCCCCATCTCTATTCTTTAGAGTTCCCGAGAACCTCTCTCCTCCGAAGATTCTTCGAAATCAGCTTCGACCGAGCTGCAAAAGCTGATTCCTATATTTCCCCGAGAATTATCCTTCCTTTTCAATACATTCCTTCCAGTCGAAGAGGTAACATTTTGAACGGGGCCACGGGCTTCCAAGGCGAGAACTTCAGGATCTCAAAGTCTTGGAATCAGGATCTGATGAGCCTGTACGAGATGATACGCGTTTCGCACAGAATCGAGAGATCGGCGTATAGCGTGTCGGCAACGCTGTTTCCACTGACAAGATCGGTGTCTATCGTTCACCTTGGGTCAGGTTTGCCCATCCTCTCGATCCGCGCGACCGGTTCAGCATATCGAGGACTTGCAACGGCGAACGCGCGGCGAATCCGAACACAGAAACGCAACTGGCCGTCTCACGCGGACGAACGGCAGGGATCAGACAGAAATTCGACTAGGCTTGCCGCAGGGACGACAAGAAAACCATACAGAACGCGCCTCTTTCCGCTGGCGCCTTCTCCCCTCTACCAGCTGAGAATCCCTCCGTACTGATACACCGGTATGTGTGTATTTTCTTTCTTCCATGCGTTATCCCTCGGGTCGTTTAATCACGCGATTAATGCCCCATCGCGTGATAGGCACGACAGTGATGAAACCAAGCTCATAACAGACTGTAGGTTGACTGCGTACACATTCCCCGCTTGTGGGTCAACGACTAGTGCTCTAAACGGGGAAAGAGGTTTGGGTCACTTCTGGCCTCAAAATAGTGCGATCTTGGCTTCATTCTTGAATCGAATAAAAGGGAGATCAAGATAAAGGTTTTAGAATACCAATTTTATATACTGAAGCTTCAAAATTGTCTATTCGTTTGCCAAGGTCTGGGTGGAGGTGGGAAGGTGGCTCAAACGGTTGAGTTTGCGTAAGCGAGAGGGGACTTTACAGAAATATCTTATACATCTCCTTCATATAATATCGAGACATTGGTGTACATAAATGCTGAAAATTTTATCAAAGCAATGGGAAACTGTGACGGCCATTATTATCCCTCGGTTTCAATTACGTCCCGTTACTTTTCGCCGTTGTAGCTGACATGAAATTGAAACGTGATCTCCCGGAGGAAGACTGCAAATTAATTTCCATCCAGGCTGGGTGTTTATCGCTCTGATTAATCGCCACCACCGTCTGAAACACTCTCGTTTCCGTGGCAAAATCCTCGTCGCTCCGGACGCGTCTTGTCCCGTTCGTCTGGCTCGGAACAATTTTTTAAAGCCGCCGGCTCATTTGTTAGCCGACGCACCTCCGGAAACGAGGATAAAACTGGATTCATAGCTAGTGCATAACCTCTTAGTCAGGATAAGCGCGAGACTTCTAATTAATTCGCGAAAGATCTCTATCTCGGACAGAACCGTGAAATATTACACGAATCATTCTTTTCAAGACACCAGGCACATTTCGGCTCCAAACACCAGACTCTCCTAAGCACTCGGCTCTTTTTTTCCCTCATTCTACTCTCTTCTTTCAAACACCGTCTTGTTCGCCTCTCTCCTCTTCTCTCCTCTTTTTTTCTCTTCTTCTAGAAAACGATTCTCTCGCTTCTTTTAAACTTCTTTGTACCTTCCGCGCCGGCTATCTTCTCTCCTATTCCGGTTGCTCCGCTGCTGCAACCTCGTCCTTCCTTCCGTTTCTTGGTCCACACTCGCCGAAACACCGTCACATTGTCTTCTTTCACCTTTGTATGGACTCGGCTCCGCGCAGAAATTAGACAACTTGACGACTTGAAATTTCTTCGGGATCATGTCTGAATTTATTCTTCGTGGCGAGCGTGTGTTAACACGCCTGAGGGTCATCCACCATCAGTTTGTTAGGATGTTGATGATAATCAGTTTTCGTAAAATCGGAAATGAAAATATTAATGAAAATTTGTTAATTAATTTCTCGTTTACTTCGCGATGCTGAAATTCGTTGAAAAATGTTGTAGTTCTACCCCATAGGGAGAGAATGATTGACAGGAAAAGGTTTTCGACACGCCTAACTCCACACGATTGCTTCCGCGGTATTTCTGCCACTTAGTCGGTAACTTTCTCAAGTGACAGTATCGAAATTTATGACGATGTAATTAAATAATTGACCTTCCTCCCGAGAAGCGAAGTAAAAATATTCTCCATGACGCAAGCAGGGGGAGAGCGAGGATCGTAAATCTCGCCCTTGGTTCGACCATCTGCGACATCAATTAAACAATACTAGATGTAATCTAAATTAATTGTCAATTTATATCCGAAAGTGTTACCGTTTGTTAATTTTATATCACATTTTTCATAACATAAAAACGATCGGGTTATAGGGGTTGCAGAAGTTCCAATGATCCATTTGTGGTGTAATAATTTTCAATAAAGGTTATATGGAACAGTACGTAATATACAGCATCATAAAATCTCGATAAAGAGGTAACGATCTCTAAAGGTAATTCTGTATATTAGTTTCCGCGGAACTATAAATAACCAAATCAATAATGGATCTTCGCGCGAGCGTCTCTTAAATTACAAGATAACTATATTATATTTTTAAACAATTGATCAAATAACGTAGTAATATACTTATTAATTTAAATATATGTATGTCGGAGTATTCGCCAACATGTGGCATTCTTTTTCTTTTTCTTGGGTTATGGCTCACCCTCCTATCTGGATTAACGGAAAGGTTCAATAAATGGATTACTCGCTGAGGGACAGATGGATCCGGCCATTCGACGACGAGTCTTCGTCGAAGCAAGGTCATTTCTAATTCGGAAATAAAAATGTTTGTTGATTTCTACTCCGAGTGTTGTGACTTGTCCGAGTTTCCAGCGCAATGGCTACTACAAAACACTGGAAGGGACTAGGACGATTCCTACTGGTGATTCTACCCAGTAATATCAGATACCAGTTTCCAAATTTATCAGTTTCCGTTTTATTGCATTAAAATACTCGCCAGAGTATTAATAACTACATTTTTATTTTAATACATACTTATAATAAAACTAATCCGATAGAGAGTCCTATTAGGTTTATTAATAGGCTTCTATCAAAGGACTTTAAAGCGCTCTCCTGTAAAATTTGTATTTTTATATTTACGACATTCTTCTTGTGCACGAGCAATATCTTATTGCAGAAGTGGTTAAAAACGAAGCGGAAATAAGAAAACGAACAAAATGTTGTATGTTTGTTTCCATATTATAAAACTTGTAAGCTAAGAGTTAAAACACGTACTCCCACAGTCCCTATCGAAAATCCATCTTTAAAGCGTTAAAAAAATGAATGTTTAGGATTTAATTGGGAAGTTTGATGCGTGGAGGGAATAGTGTTCGCACGAGTGGTTCGAGATATGGTAATCCTCGGATTCTTGGATTATTTTAGCTCTCAGCTTTCTACCTACCGCTTCATTGTTACGATCCCACTCGGCTCCGCCATTCAGTCGCGGAACGGCGGAACGACGACAGAAACGGACGATAGGGACGTGACAGAATTTGAGGGAGAACTCGCACAATCCAGCTACTACGTTTCGTTCGCAGCACCGTTTCACGCAGAACCCGCGAAGAAACGAAAGTTCTATCCGCGATACCGGCGCGGCGTTCGTATATAACAGATAAAGGTAAGTACATCGAGCTGAATAAAATCCTCTTCTATTTTCCTCGCTCTCTTAACAAACCACTCGAAGGCATTACGCAACTTTGTTCCCTTTACATAATTCGCATACGAAATCTTTCACAGCGATTCGCTCGTCCGCTAAAGTTTGCCAACTTTTCATCAAAGGCCCGTTCTTTGCAAACAATAAATCACCATGCAATCTCTGGTCCATGGACGGACTTTAAAAAGTACAAAGCAACGAGAACGCAGATTTCTTATAATAACTGAAGGTATCGCATTCCATGATTGTTAAAATGAATCACAAAACGCAACGGTACAACTGGAAACACTGTGAATTTGAGAGGATTGCAATAAAATTTAGGGCAACGCATAAAAGCGTACTGTAACTTTATAAATGGAATAATATGGGCAGGGACCTAATAGAGAGCGCGTCCCTCCGTTCTTCTCCTCCTCCAACCATCTAGGACTTATTTTTCGAACGTGGCCCTACTCAATAAGTTCAGAGGAGAAACGCTTTTATTGCCGGGAAATCTGGAAACCGTTGCCGGGGAACAAATTTTTGGCAACGCGCCCTCCACTTGAACGCTCGCGAAAGTTTGTTAAACTCTTTCGTTCGTTTCACGATTCGTTTCACTCTTCCCGGCCACCGCGAGAGCTGACAACGTGCGATACGAGGTGGATCTCTCGAAATGTCAAACGATCTTTGCCGTGTCTCAATTGTTCAAGAAAGGAAGAATATAAAGCCTTCATCGAACGTTATCCGTTCATTTCACAACAATAATATTATTTCGACACTTTTTTGTTTTGAAACGTGTAAAACGATTGAACAGACGAAATAATTTCTGTTCTCTAATATTCGAACACGCTTCTGGCAACGAACGAAAGAAAGAAGCTCTTAATTTTGACGAGCTCAATGGGTGCGTTGATGGAAATGTGTTAGAAGCAGATGTCTTTTGCTCGAAGAAATTCTTAATCAGCATAAATGCACGAAGGTCGCCGGAGCTGTCACTGTCCATTTAATAAATCGCATTGAATCATGGGGTAAAATAAAGACGCCGTGCCGCCTCTCATCTTCTCCGTGGAAACAGAGGTCATTAATAAGTCGCGGGAATATCGTCGGAAGTTGGACAGAATTACAGAGAGCCCTCCACCCCCAGGGGTCTTGTTCTTTCAGCGGACGATCCCTAAAGGTTGATTAATAAGTCGGTAGGTCTTCGTCTGCCACTCGTGCTTATTGTTCTGCTTCTCCGGCAGTCGTCTTCGTCGTCCGTTGGCCACAAAATGGGACACGAAGCTGATGACAATGTAGACTCGGGACGAGCAATCTTCCCTCCCCTTGCCCCCATTGCGGACCCCAACCCCGTCTGACTTTCTTGCACCGGATAATAAAACGGTGGTCGTTTATTTAATATCTCGATTGCCTTTCCGCTCATCTATCCTGAGACTTTCTTCGGTACAGTGCTTGCGGTAGGATTTTCTATAATCCGAAACGACTCGGCCCGAGTCTGTTGGCACTGTATTATGATCGAGGCCCACTGTTCGTTTGCGATCGTAGAATAAACCGCGTTTCACCGTGCATCGAAGAAAATATCTGGTGCACCTTGAGCACCTCGGGAAAGTTTCCTTCTCCCGAGTCTCGTTTATTTCGTTATCTCGTATCAATTATCAGAACTACTAATCACAATTATTAGTTACTCGATAAGAAACTCTCAACACTGTACGCTGCAATCCAATTTAGTTACACTATCAAATAGTTTATATTGGCATGTAATTGGATTCCCTAATATTCGCAGTAAGAAAGGTGAAAGGCCACTTTCAAAATTACCGGTAATTGCGTCCTTCGGTTCAAGAATTTCTGAAAACCGCGAAATTCGACTCATGGGGATCCGAGGGAAATTAGGTCAAATTCCGGGAATCTGTGAAAACCACAAAATTCCCCCGCCACCTCTTTCGGTGCATCGTGTTTCCCTTCGAACGAAATTTCTATTTTTCCATAGTCATAAACCCGACTGGATCTCGGGAACGGTGTTTCACAAAATTCTTCCAAAATTATACGAAATTCCGGGAATTTCGTAGTTCGTGCCGCCTTTGTGTTAATGAGCTCTCTTAATGTGAAATTCCTCTCTCTTCTTCGTATGATAAATCAAAGCTCCTTCATAAGTTGAGCAATCTCTCCCGTTTGACGAACGCTTGGAAATGGTTATAATATGGATTTCGGATCTTAACACAATTATGAAGAACCTTTCTCTCCTTATTTCTTCGTAACACCTATTTGAAATCGAAGTTCTTCATAATTATTTTTATTAGAACTTTTAGGCATACATATGTATAAAAATATTTAGCAATTAGAAAGAGAAAGAAATTAACAAATGAAAGATAAGATAATTCATTATTTTCACCAGTGTCATAAGTCATTGTAAATAGATCATTCTTTGGATTATTAAAACAAGATGTGACCCTACCATTTTACCTGTACACTTTTTTTTTAAATCGTACAAAGTTCTAATTTCTGTCCAATCTGATACCATAAATTATAAATGAAACACAACTTATTGAATTGAAATATAAAGCAGGTGCAATTGTTCAGATAGAACCGTGAACCGAAGAACTGTGAACATTTTTAGACAAAAAACAAGCATTCTAAATCTGTAGTTGTTCGGAGATCATTTTTTTCAGCTGTGGGAGGTAACTCGAAACTTCATATTCATAAATTTTGACTTCGTGTAAGTGCGAAGAGATACCACCACAGTGATTCGTAGGTTAATATGTCAACAGCTAACGAGCGAAGTAAATGCTCTTGTGTGCAGGCTTAATAGTCGATAGGACATTACCTAACAATAATTGCGTAATCGATTAAGTATACCCTCGTCTCGGCGTGCGTAAATGTTGTTGACGTTCACCGACCCGAAATCGCGTTGGCCTTTCAGGGAAATTATGCGAACCGCAAAATTAGCCCATAACGTCAGGCCGGCGACGCGTGGTCCATTGTGTGATCAGCGAAAAAGAGTAACAGAGAGAGAGAGAGAGAGAGAGGGGGGGAGAGCGGGAATGGTTAATAAACCCCGGCGTAACCTGTCAGTCAATTGCATCCATCCAGTATACCACTCAAGAAATTGTACGATTTTTGTCTTGAAGCTAATTTATCGACTTTGTTTGCTGTATCAAGCCACATACGTCCGCAATGCTCGCGCATCCATCACAGAAAACGAAAAGGGGCGCTTCGGGAACGAGTCATTGACAGAACAAACAGTTCTCTTGCTTACTCCATTTCCTCGAGCATACAAACGGCCGCGAGGGTTCACAACAAATAAAACGTGTCCAAACGATAATTTGAAAATTAAAAGCATCGCTGTGCTCTTGTTTGTAAAATGCTAAAAAATTTCGTCTCTTGTTATTCCCCCAAACAACCCTCGTACGCCCCTCTCAAATAATTACCTAAAAGATTTTTAGTTGGCTATGTCTATTATCTTTTCTGTTCCGAGAAACGTATTACGAAATATAGTGTTCTTTTTCCTTCCACATATTCTTGTGTAAAACAGAAAACTTATTCTCTTGAAAGTAGAAAAATATATGTTCCAGTTAAATAGGACATTTACTCTCCTCTGGAAACATTGAAATTGTGACAAGCAGATTTCTTGAGCACATTTTCAACATTTATACATTCTAAAATTTTAAACTCTAAGCTCCGAGTGCATATTTAATTGTTTGTTGTCTTTAGCTTTCTTATATTCATACAGTAAAACAATTATATAAAAATCACAGTGCACATTCTCTTCTACACGAGAAAAGTATCAAATCAAATTTTTAAAATTTATCTTCTAAAAATGATATTGGCAATCTATTGGCATCTTTTATAATTTTCATTCCATTGAACTCAACTTTTCGTCTTTGAAAAAAATCTGTACATCGTAATTAAATATTTAAAACATTATATGATATATTGCTAGTATAATATTATACAGAGTATTACAAATATTTGGTTTTTGTTTTTTAACTGAGGAACATAAGTCAATGTCGTATACGATGGCTCTATAGAGGGTCTGAGTTATGCTTTAACTAACTAGCAGCAGCATGCTTTAACTAACTAAGCGCAGTTTGCGTCCCCGGAAAGCCAAATCGAACTCTGTGCTACCGACATTTAGTCTACTGTTTCTTTGCATGTTTTTTCCCCTCCAGTCAGAAAGTCGAAAGTTTTATGAATGGAACTCGTTTTGGCGTGGGGCAAATAGTAGTTGGCGAAAGGAACGTCATTGGACAAACGACAAGCCAGCTGAAAAATGTCTTTAAAAAATGTTTCGAAAGCGCGGAAAAAGAGGGTGAAAAAGTGCGTTAAACCCCCGGAACCAGCGGAGACCGCTTTACATGGGTGAACTGTGAAGTGAATAATTTCACGGTGATAAAAGTTCTGCCGAGTCGGCGTGATTTCCTTTTTTGGTTTCTTCTTCCGTTTGGATACGGCTTAATATATTTTAATCGGTAGTCCTCAATAAGCATTTGTCCGATTGCGATGTTATAAATATAAATGATCCTTTCTTTACAGAAGCATGTCTCTACAACAGAATGCATAATTCATTTAATGTTGCAAAGGAAACATAATTATTCATTTATTGTAAAAATAATTGATTCTCTTGCCGAATTTGTCATAAGACACTATATAAAAATCAGCAAAAATCATTCATGCCACAGAATCTTGAAATAGCGCCATTCCATGTAGTGGCGGAACACGAAACCTGTTAAACAAATGTTATCTACAGCCGGTTTTTAAAAAAAAACGGAGTAAACTTATGTTATGTCAGTAAGGTAGAAAATGACACTGAAATGATAGGAAATTTTTTTTCAAGTTGCCAAAAATCTATTCGGGAAACATGTTTTTAATGAAAATGAATTATGTACAAAATTGTAGCTCAATCCGATTTGACAAATTTTCGGAAGTTTACCCCTTGTCGGTGGCATGGGCACCGACGAGTATCTCGTCGGTGATTTAGTGATTTAATTGACGGGATGCAGGTAAGTTCTCGGGATTGCACAGATAAGGGTTCCACCACAGACGAGATATGTTACACAGCCTTATACGGATCTTAAGTTTGTGTATGTTAGTATGCTGCCACCGACGAGATACAGACGTCGCCATCACTGTTTTCTAAGAATAATCGTTTGTAGATAACGTTTGTGTTTACCAGTTTAAGCGTTTTGCCGCTGCATAGAATGCCGAATCAGTATTACATATTTACTTTTGTAACAATTAATAGATTTTTTGTTTGCTATAAGTGCAAGTAAGCAATACTTGTCATTAAAATATTTTTTCACTTCAAACGGAGTTGACATTTTTCGCCTCATGAAGGCGAAATGAAGATGAATAAAAAATAAAAAATTAATTCAAATTGATTTCTAATATCATTTTGTAGCTATCAATATTGATTAAATCAGTCATTTAAATTACAACTTGAATTAAATTACAAGTGAGAAAAGAATATACATATATCTAGACAATTTATAAAATTATGCCATATTTTGCAATATAAAGGTAAATAATTATTACTTATTAAGTTACCACATAATATTTATTAATACTGTGTTCTCAATGTGTATGTAAATATAGAATATTTACTTCAAAGGTTCAATGGACGACATGATGTTTTATTTACTTTGTTAGTTATATCTCGATTGATTAAGAAATATTTTTATCTATTGTAAAAATTGTATTTCGCTTTATTCTGATTAATGCAACATAGCATCTAAAATTTATAAGGCAATGAGCGTGAGCTGCGGTGTCCGAGTGGTTAAGGAGTTGGACTCGAAATCCAATGGGTTTTTCCCGCATAGGTTCGAATCCTATCCGCAGCGTTTCTTTTAAAATTTTTTTTATTGCAGATATGTCCACAGAACATCATCACGTGTTATTAGAATAGACAAATTTCAATCTTCTACTACCTTATGACAAATAATTAATCCTTTGAAGAGGAATATTGCGACGACTGTTACAATCGCATATCTAGTTTCTAATGTTATAAACACGTCGTTTAACGGTTCAAATAATATATATTTTTTTTTATTCTTTAATAAATTAAAACTTATACGTATATATATATATATTATTTTTTAAACTTTGTGCCCATAGAGTTAACAGTTTCTACATGAGCTAAAGTATTAAGTCTCTTTTTAAATGAGATTGCGATTAAAATAGAGCATTCATCTTATCGCCAGAGCAATAACAAGAAATTTAACGATAGTGATTGCGGCTGTCTTACATGTTACGTAATCCATACAAATTGTAAGCGTACTTAAATATATGTAGAATGAAAATAACATTTTCCATTCAATACAGATATAAAATACACAAACACGACAGCACGTAGTTAGGAAACAATATAAATGTGGAAGAAACAGGAAAATGCGTTTTCAGGTTTAATGAAAGGTTTATTCCACTAATTTATCGAATCGAGAATTATTATTAATTGAGCACCGTACAATGGTAAATCACATGTGTTCAACATCACTTGGTTATCTTAATTTGAAACATGAAACAACACTCTTGATTTTGTTCGTTCCATATTCTCCACTTGAGATCATACATTCTCTGAAACAAAAGCAAATGTTTGTACTACTGCCGTCAGAGAGTCTACAATTATTTAATACAACTTCTTTATATCAAATAGCAAAGGAATAATTGTATTGTATGATCACCATATTGAAGATCACATTAATAAGAAATTCACTTACAACAGGGTATCTTTTTAAAATCGGTATTTCCGTAAAGAAAGTATTTCGTTCATTTGCTTGGACAGGACATGGAGTCGACAAACAAGCATTAGGATCCATTCCCAGGAATGGAATATCTGTCAATGGACTTGCCCAAAATACTCGACCCGTCATTACGTCTGACGAGAAATCTGCAAAAAGAATTGTACATTGTAATTAGTTAATGTTTTCTTACAGTAAACTACAGTAAAATCTCAAAGCTGTAATTACTGGGTTTGTAGTGGATAGTCATATTTGTATTAGTCCCTCTTCTTAGTTTACATGGTTTCGAGTCTGCAGCTTCCTTACAGGGTTCTATGTACACTTCTTCCACAGTGCAATTTATTAGAGTATTGGCTGAAACGAATAGTTCATAGAAATTATCGTTCACGGAGTTGGAATATCTATGTATTTCTTGCTATAGAGTGTTAGTGAATTGTTAGTGAACTGTGCTGGTACCACAGACATTTATAAAACTGTACTATGTATTTTATAATACACGTTTTAGAAGATAACTAGTATGTGCTGCTTCATATTTTTTATATTTATTATTTTAATGTGTGCTTGTGGATGAAGACATAATTTGTTCACTAAATTCCGATGAAACCATTTTTATAACTTCAATAATTGCTACTTGTAAGAAGGAAAATTGAACATAAAATTCTTATTCTATTCTTATTCTATTTTATATTGTACCATATTCTATTCTTATCTTCAAAATATATATATAATTATCACAAACCTACAAAACATAATTTTGAAACATTCTATATAGTTCCAAATAAAAATGTAAAACGCAATCTTTATTTTTCTTCCAGATTCCTGGAAGCTTCTTTTCCACGGTGTCTAGTAAACTACGTCTTGCAACATCTAGAAAAGATTGAATTCGTTTAATGCAGTTTTAATAAAGTTATTCTCTTTTAAAGACTGTCTGAATATCAACTGTACAGGCCGTTTTTCGCCATCGAGACATAGTAGCTTTTTCAAAGTTACATTTTCTGGATTACAAAGGGATAATACGCTCGCAATACGAATCCTGCAGTGAAAAGCACATTGTTAATGCAGACAACATTTTCTGTTGCGATCGATAGGCCGGTAGATATTTAATCGACCGTTTTTATCCCCGATTTCAAGAGCTATTTTCGCCACTTCAAAGCGAACGATCGCGGACATGAAAAAATACGCGCCCCATATTTTTTCGAGCACCGTTCTATACAGAAAGCGCATCCCAGTCGACGTTTATCACTCTATACAGGCCGACTCTATACAGTGAGAACAAGAGAACTAGAAAATGTAATTTTCTCCTACCATGATCGGGAAACATTAAATTGAAACTTCTGCTAACGATCTGCCAAATACACGAACGAATCTCGAACATGGTGAACATCGTTTTCATCGGCACACTGTATACAAGGTGACACAAAACTGAACTTCACTGTCGATGTGTCGATGCGTCGATGCTTTTATTAGATTGTTGCATATGAAAAGTCCGATTTCTAACAAACACAACTTTTCCGTAAACACAATCTATTGATCGACGCAAGCACCGTCGTAATGATAATCAGCATAGTCTGTAAACGAATTGCAAGTTTCTCTACTGTATTACGATAGAAATTATTTTTACCGAGAGAGAATTTACCGAAGAAATGAAGATCTTAAAGACCAACTTTGTAAATTAATAAATCTGCGGGCTAGTATTTGCTGATCAAAACGGTTCGTAACATCTACATTTTTAAATCGGACATTTCATATGGAACAAACAACATTTTATGTGACCAATTTCGATCACTGGTTCCGATACTCACAATCAGAATAAGGACATAGCCGCGGCGTCAGGAATTCTGCGTAGATCACCGACAGGCCCAGGGCCAGGAAGACGAGGACGAGTTCACTATTTCGGTTCATCCTCGCCAGATGTTCGTTACGAAGTGAAGAAATGATAACTCTCGGTGGCCGAACAGAAGGCGAACGATTCGTCGTCGAGGGGAGCAAGCCAGAGTGGGGCCATAGATCAATTGAGATAACATGTTGGTCCTGAGGAAATTGTATGCACCTCGTACATCGTGTTTATGGAATTGAGTTGTACTTTATATCGTTGTTACATCCTATTCTTACATAGATTAGCTACTTATCTACTCTGATTACTGTGACCATTTTGTAACCATTCAATATGGACTACTCAATTAAACCAGTGGCCCTCAAACCTTACCGGTTCACTCCGAAAAATCCCTAAGCTAGGCCACACATCATTTCGACTAAAAGAAAAAATCAATATTCGAAATAATAAATTCTTTCAACTAATTTATTATATTTATTCTCAACGCGCCATAGAAAGCTCTATTTTGTATGAAGTTCAAATTCAGTAAACTTCCGTGCAAAAACAATCTTTTTTACATTTACTGCCGCATGAAATACATGTATACTTGTTTTAGTTAATTGAAGAATTCAAGTAAAGTTATAAATAATTTTATGTAAATGGTGATGAAATAAATTCTGAAGAAGAACGACCCAAAATTTTCTGTAATTATCTTAAAGCTCTTGATGAGTCATGCAATACCATGAAAACCATACCATAAAAACATGATCGATCGATCTTCTAACAGCAACATTATCTAAACTGACCGGTTCACCGCGGATAACGACAGAATTAGACTTCTTGAAACTGTAATTTTTCAAGAGAGAATTGAGTTTCACCTTGAACTTCATGGTCACATTTTTCTAGCAGTTGAATCACAGAGTCGGACGAATTTCTTGGCACAAAATGTGTTTTCTTAAAATGTCAGCTATCGAACGGTTGGTTTGGTTCAATTTGGATCAGGGACGGTTTCAGGCTTTTCAGAGATACACCTTTGTGCATTATAAAAGACATCGATCTTTTTTAGTGGAAGAGACAATGTTTGATTTCAACGAATAAACAGGCTTAATGGAGTGCGATGATTTATGCGCGTGTTTTTTAAATAAATGATTTGTGGCGACTCGGGCCACAACTTTGACGTAATCATCTTTGCGTGGTATGTCGTTGACCGCGCTCCTACTGACCTGAATCATGCGTATCGCTATTGGCGCATTACGATGGTTGCAGTAGGTTTGTAATCGTTAATTGATATCCCAGCTGCAGTTTGACGAAGGTAAACTATTTTCTTAGAAATTATGACTAAGAAGACGCAGAAAGTTAAATTACTATTATACTAAAATCGTATTTTTGCATCATTCGTTTTATTTCTCTTTAGTCTACTACTTCTTTTTCGTTCTCTGGCGGCTGACAAGAAAAATTAGTTTGATTGCAGACACGCTGATCCCGCGTTATTAAACGTTTCAGCTACATATACGTCACTGTTGTGGCTAATATTCTTGTTATTGTATTTATGTAGACTGGAGTGTCCGATACGACAATCATTCTTGTCTCATGAAATGCGTTCTCGGTTAAGACGTATGCAGTAGCTGTTTTAAAGACGATGGTTCGAAGCAGCAGTCTGAAACAAATGAAGATTTCAACGTTCCATAAATCTCCACATTTTTAGGTGACGTATGTATCTAGAATATATTTTTTTTTGACAATTACAGGAAACTATGCATTGAATCTTTATAGAGGTGCTGGTTCCTTTCACCCATTCAATTATAATTATCGAGTTGATTTTGTATCGCTTTGAGCGCTACGGCAGCGAGCATCAGACATTAGTTGCGAAGGTTACGTCTACATGGGCATCTGTACAGTCACCGCATATAAAATGATAGAAGACTCTGTTGAATTGACAGTGCCAGAAATAAGAGTTCGACGATCGTTCGAGTGCGGTCATTCGGTAAATTAAGCCAGAGGCCGGCAAAGGGACATAGTCGCGCGGCCTCAGATGACCAATCAAAGACAAGGCCTCTGGAAAAATAATTGGACACAATTGTTAAATTGTGCATTTCCTGATAAAAGTAGATCGGCCATGCCGGATCACATGGTCTCGCCAACAATTCTGCCGAAATTTTGAAGGCCCGCTCGTACTGGTCCCAAGAATATCTGATTTAGCGACACAAAGACTCTAAATTTAAAGATGACAGATACATATAAACCTCCAGACCTTAACGCACTTGCAGTTTGCTATCGAGACACAATCAAGTGCGCAATCGAATGCAATTTAATAAATTGAGTTGTCCTAGCATAGAATTCTATTTTTTAATGAAGATGTTTTACCATTTGCAGGGTTTTAATGCAAAATAAAAATTTTCTTCATGAATTGAAACAAACTGGAGTCAAATAGAAATTTATTTTCTTTCTTAATATGTTTAATAGGTTAAAAATAGTATAACAGTATTTTTAAATTCTTCTAACAGTTTCACTGTTTTAAATTACTTATAGTAAATGCATATAATTCGCTGTCAATTCATGATTCTCTGAAAGTAATTTGCATTAGGAAGATAATCATGGAAAAATAATGCTGATGCACTTATCCCGCTGTATGTTATATAATGCCAGTTCAAAGTTGTCCAGGCTTCTACAATATTCTTTCGCAAACACGTGCTGCTTCACAAGAATTCATTGATTGTATAATGTCATAGTATTTCATTTTAGGCACTTGCTTCAAGTTAAGACAAGTTATTTTACAATTTTTTCTCACTTTTCATTCGTAGATGCTATCGCAAGAGGAAATTAAATTCTATTTCAATGTCTCGTCTTCAAAAATGGTGACTTCCGGTAACGCTAGTCCAACGATAACTAAAGTGCTCAATTTATCAATTCTTCTAAGGTTAACCGAGGCCCTGATTACAACCAATACTGCGTTTTTCTTTCCAAAACATGGAACAACGATTTTTAACACTTTAATTACCGTGTCCGTGTTGCCATCCATATTTGGGCGACAAAATTATGTGTGCAGATCTAAAAATTAATTTTTCTGCTAATATATAGTGTTTTAAATTTGATTAGGACCCGCAAAATGCATGAAAATCGAATTAATATCATATGTCCTACTTTTTAAATGCATATTTCATTGAATAAATTATTTGAATTCTACTTTGAGGTCGCTGTGTCAGCAGACAAAAAAGTTGAACAAAATGGACTTGTATTCTTGGATTTTCTCAATTTAGTTTTGCAATTTGCAGCTCGCGTCTTCCACGAAAATTGTTCCTAAACTATCCGCTGACTAGTTCCTTGTGTGGATCAACCACCCCTTCCAATTGAATAATTGCAAACTAACCGTTGAATCACACGACACACAAGCCGTCGAGTGATTTGCTGTTACGTGCTAACCTCGAGTCGCCTGTAATTGACACCGCAGCCAACAATTAATCGACGATCAATCATAATTCTGTTCCTCTTCTTAATGCAACGACGAAAGGTTTTTCTCTCCAATCTTTTATTAAATACAATATTTAACAACATGATAATATAATTAAAATGGTACAAGCATTAATAATATTATTACTCGTGAGAAAAGTGAAACGTTCTTATTCTTAAAAACAATTAACAGTTAACGAGTTAACTATACAGAGCTCGAACGATGTCTGGGAGATTCCAACGTTTAATGAAGAATGAAATTAAAACTACGAAATGGGAATAGTTGTTGTGTTTAAGTATCACTTAGCAATAAATAAATTCGAAACGAACGATCCCTCGGTGTACTAACGTATAATTTACAGTTGAATTCGATAGCAGGGATATTAATAGAGAACTGAAGTGGCATTCTTTTTCGTGTGTACGATCGCGATCATTGGCAGCAATTGTGTCGGTATGATCGCCATTGTACAGGAGCAGATATCGATTCTTTGGTATCAAGTGCACGCGCGTGAACGTGCGACCAAAAGTTCAATTACTTTGCATCCCAAGTCAAACAAAATCTAAATTAAACACTAAACAAATTGCTACAACCAACTTGAAATTATTCTATTAAAATTGTAAGAGCTATTTTTTTTATAAATCCACTAATTAATCTATTTGTATACTTTAAATTTATTTAAAATTGTTTTTTCAGGTCTTTAGTCGATCTGAAATGATTGTACGAAATTTAAAAAATATTTAATGATTTTTCTCTGTTCGCTTTTATTTTGACATCTCAAATTTGAATTTGGGGAAACTATTGTTTGCTAAATTGTAGGATAATGTCAATTCTCGGAATATTACGCCATGTGTAAAGCCAGCGGAGTCGCGTTTAAAGAAAAATGCGCTTTTTCGGCAAACGCTGCTTTATATTCAGCAAATCGATACTTGAAGTAGGACGCCGGCATTCATGTCGCAAAAAGTGGATCGCTCTTCGACTTAACTCTCCACTCTTCTAATTCCATACTGCAAACGAGAAGATTTTCGGTTTTCCTATTTTAAATTCAATTGCGGCAAATGGACATGTTTTCCTTCGGTTGAACTACCATAACTCTGGACACAGTATAGTTACATTAAAACATGAAAAATTTGTTTGTTTTCTTCAAAGATTTGAAGAACATAACTGCAAACTTTCAAATCGGTATGTTTCCTAGATTTATTTTTACAAATTTAGCTAAATTGGTTATCATGTTTTAGTAAAAAGAACTACAAATTTTTGAATTGCCACATTTGTCATTTTTCTTTTAGTATCATCCTAAACCGGTTTCATTTTTCGATTGTCAAAGCAAGAAGACGACCCTAATTGATTACCTTTGTCCTCAAGATAGTTAATGGTTCGCTGCTCGAGCACAGTAGATTGTGTTCTCATGTACAGGGTGGGTCGCAAGAAAAAGCACCTAAATATATTAGAACCGAAAATCAAGGGTAACTTTTTAAACAAAAATTTTACTTTTCAAGGGAACAACCATGACGATATCAAAAAATGGATTGTTTTCACAATATTTTTAGGATCACCTGAAGACCTTTGTGTTAAAGAATTTAAGTTGAATCCACGAATTATATGACTCAGGATGCAAATTGGATATTGTTAACGTATTCGACGATTGTTCTAACAAAAACGAGCAATACCTGACAAAATAATTTTATTTCTGCTCCTTCGAATGGGAATCATGGATGTACACCACTTCGTTGTCAACGTCTACGCGTCTCTTTGGCAATTTCATTTTTGCTTCTCGTTCTCAACATTACGTTCGCGTCAACAGCTTGAGCTTTCGCGTGGCTCTGAAACTGGAGTCTACGAAACAATGACCTGAATGATCCCTCACGATTCGCCTTGCACAAACTTACTCTTCCCACCTTGATCAATAATTTAGACCGCTATTGATCATAGTTTGGTAGCATTCGGTAAAAATAGCGGTGAATCGAACATGCCTTCGCGAAATTGATGATAAATGCATCGAGATTTTGTTTTTGATAGTCGACGGATTTCCGACCTTTTTTCACTTTTATGAGCGGACTGTTCCGATGACTCCGTCAGACCACAGAATTACTTTATCTACTCGAATTCATTGATATCGAAACTATACATTGCAGTCTGCGTAACATCGCCTATCCTTGTCGCGTAATGCTTAACAATTAATTATAAATGTACAAACTATGAAACTTAACGCTATATTCCCTATAATGAATTTCTCGATTCAGTTATGATACAAACAGCAACAACTTCACCGCGATGAAGCGGTTGAGTGTTTTCTTTGTATAAATAGATAATCGATTAATTTGATCCCACGGTGAATGATATTTACATTCGTGTCAGTATCTTTCGGTTTTATTCTCTGTTTCGGAAGCGATGAGATTCGTACGAGTGAATAGCAACGATGTACAATTTGCTAATAATTTATAATAAATTACGGACGCTCGAATAACAAAACGTACAGTTTGTATCGCGAGTAACAATATGTATTATTGATACTTTCGGAGAACAATTAATCCCTCTCTCTTTCTCTCTCTCTCTGCTTGGTTACTAGTTTCTTTAGCACGATTTTCATTAAGTGTAAATAAATTAACCTATGGTAAAGATGTAGTTACAGACGCACAGAAACGTTAAACTTGAGAAGGTTTAAAGCGCTGCAACTGTAGTTCTTTGCGAGCAGATTGAATTCCTATACCATACACGCACATTCGTTCCTAGCATTTTAACAATTTGCTATTTAGTACCTAAATCTAAAAACGTAGATTCATTCCCTCCCTTATTCTTCATCGTCTGTTAAGCCTATCAATGGTTGAACAATCAAATGAAACCACTGTTAATCGTTCCTAATTGTTGGATACGAGGAGAATTCAGCTTCTAGATGTAGTAATGCTCTATTGGCATTCGTTCTCGGATTGTTCCTGTATTTTGAACAAGTGGAGGAACTCATACAACGTAAATTGGGTCCTTGCACACTGATATCCTGGCTTCCTGAAGGATCCTCAGTCTTGGTCCTAGAGGTACTCCCATTTTCTGTAACCTCTCCTCACTTAAATACGGAAGCTCCACCATTCCTACCTTCTCCTTCTCGAATGCCGTCGCGTATTTCTAGAAACATACCATTAACATTTTAACATTAATTATTAAATATAAATGCTTGACACGTTTTTTTTTTTTATCAAACTCGAAACTCGAAATCAAACTTTGCTAGGTCACAGTAAATCTTGTCTTGTGCTGATCTTTTCTGATTTTGATGGGCACTTGTGAGGGGATCAACGTGTTAATAAGAGGGTTGGAAACTTCAGTTTCTAGAAACATACCTCATACCCAAGTTCCCTCAGGAACAGTCGAATGAGTGGTGGTTCCGTGCCGAAGAACTTGGTCAACTTCTTCACCCTCGACGGATTCGAGAGGGCAGGTAACTCTGAGTCCTTGATCAATGGCTGCGACTGTGATCTCACCATCGCCATGCTCGTCTGTGTCCTCAATGCCGCAATCTCGCCCCTTATGTTCTCCATTTCCTGCGAACACCTGGTAGTACTGAATTTTGGAAATTCCAGTTTCTCCCACCGCCTAGTTTACTCTTTAAAATATCCATTCTTCCCCTTCCCATCGCCTTCTCAAAATGTACACTTTGCAATATTAACGAGATTTTCTCACCTGTATCATCAGATGCTGCGTCCTCATCTCCGAGCTCAGGTGAGCCACTGACCTTGCCAGAGTGACCACGTGGGACTCTAGTCTCTGAAAGCGCTTGTTGATGCTCTGTAAACAATTATTTTTACATAAAAACATTGAACGTAACGCTTAAAAAATGAAAATGAAAAATACTAAAAAATAACGAGAGTTCCATTGATCGTGTAATCTCGTAAGTTTTGTGGGAGAATTATAAATATAATATGATTAATATATGACATAATTTACTTTCTAGTTTTTAACTAGCACTTTATCACGGTGTCTTCTTTTTGCACTGCGATGTAGAATACAACGTTTTCAGTTGAGAATTCTTTTTCTGCTTACGGTGATGTGAGTTTGTATAAATTTTCGCAGCGTAACTGTCGTTAAGGATGATGTACGGGATTGTAAACATGAAATGGTCAAATAAAGACTCACGACGAGCGACTGACCTTAATGTCTTTGGCTTTCTTCATTCTGTCGTCGATCGCGTGGGATCTGCGTTTATCATGATGCCTTGTAACTGGTCTAGATGAAACAGATGACGTGGGCAACGACGAGACGGAACCGTAACTAATAAGGCCTCTGGTCTTTCGTCTTTTCTTCACGCTGCCGCCAAGCAGTTTCAACACCTGAGGTCATCAACAAAAATTTAGAAAAGAAATAAAACCACTTCGATGGATCACCAACGTCGTCAGACTTTTCTGAATTTATTTATTCTCTTGTGAGAATAGTAGAAATAAATTGACACCTCCAAAATGTCCAAGAAAATTGATCGTCAACAATGTTACACTGTCCTGAGTTTCTTTATGTTCTTGTGTCGATAACAGAAGTGAATTCGGTACCCATAAAACGTCCAAGAAAATTGACCATCGATTATTTATAGTTTTATGTAGATTATAGATTTTTTCTTTGTGTCTTACTTCACTGTACATATTCTCCAAGCCTTCCAACTGCTTTCTGATAGTCCTCGCGTCATTCGTGCTCAAATCGGAGTCGCTTCTGTCCAGCATGGAGTCTAAATCGAGTCCAGTCGTCGTCGAAGTCAAATCAGCCGCTTCGACACCGAAAACTGAGGAGAATAATCATTTTATGATCATTTTATGTAGTTATGGGTCTATTAAGAAACAAAAATCCAGATTATGAGAGAAATACTTACGATGGGAAAATTTCTTCGCAGCTTCCTTTCTGGAAAGAGAGGCGCCACGGTGCTTCGAACTGCCTGATAATCCTCTTTTCTCCAAGGCCTTACTGTAATCGCTGTAATTAGGTTTCGACCCGTATGGTAAGCTAGAGGACCCAGAAACATGCAATTGTTAGGCTTGTTAGGAAAGCTGCGAAACTGGTTAATCATCGCAGAAGTACGCTGCCGACTGAAAGTATCCGGACAGTTACTGCACCATCGAAGTTAGTCTGCAGACATTATTTTACTGAATACCATAATACAAATTAATAGCCGTTCAATTGCAAAATAAGTTGCAAATTACAATACTAGTCGCAAATTTTAGGATAGCATACGTGACTCTTAGAACAAGATAAAGTAAAACTATAAAGTAATAACGTAAGATACTTTACACAGCTATAAAATATTAGCAATGTTACTAAATGCTAAACAGAAGCTTTACAAGCAGAATAATTGAACGCGTACAACTTAATCGCCTCAGTTGCTTGAAATAGGAGAAACAGAATAAGAAATCGTACCCGACACTGTTTAATTATATTTTTGTAGGAGCCCAGTTGTACCCAAAATAATTCAGGTGAGTTCATGAGTTAGTTTCAGAAGAGTTGGTTCTGTTCGAGGGTTTTTCAAAACCAGTAAGCTCGTAAAATAAGTAGACTGAAAAAGCTTCAGCTAGTCAGGTTTCGACATAGTGTGATCGCCTGGTTGCCCGGACAGACGGTTATCGATATTTCGATCTGCTCGAAGAGGAGAATGAATCGGAAACAACCCGGGGCACTGACCGGAAGTGACATCGGTTACGAGGCGAAGAGATCTCTGTTGGAAGTAATGTTACCTCGCTGAGTATCGATTTCTCGGCGTTCTGGGACTTTCATGGGGCGAGAGCGGCGGCAATGGTGGCGTCACCGATGATACACTTTCAGATAGCGTGGAATGCGCCATCGCGGGTACGTCTTTCGGTTCCAGGATGCTCCTCAACTCCGATTCCACTATGTCCACCCACACGGAGTCTTGCACTGTAACGAAAAAGAACAAACTCATTCAATTCCCCTCGAAAATCCACGAAATTGTTGCCTACTGCAGTCCTCGACTTTTTTAATATTATTTTACGTTTCAGAAAATTCTATGGTAATCATAGCTAACGTGCTTGTTCCTCTATTTCAATGTTATTTCATGTTTTAGAAAATTCTATGAATTCTATTTTATAGATACTTGAGAGGATTTAATTGATTTTAGTAACACCGATTTATATAAATGAGATACCCAGTACATGAATGCTTTGACCTATCGATGATAAAAGGGTTGATAAGATACTGCTGCGCTACTTTCATTGAATACGAGTGCTGTTCAAATCCAATTTTAATGAAGTATTTCTGTAAAACCAATGCAATTCAACAATTGTACATATTTTTCAAGATTTAGGGAAAAACTTCAACATTTTTCTACAAATCGATCCAATTCCCGTTTCAATATTTCCAACCACCAATTTTGAATAAAATAGTGAAATTGCTTATTTCCCTGGTAAGAACCCTGCATACTGCATACAATTCACATAACAGACCTGGAGGATGAGTCTGATGCTCTGGAGGAGGTCTTCGACCACTCGAGTAGACAGCTGATCCTCTCCCCGAGTCGACATTAGACGAGCTTTGTCCAGCTTTATCGTAATCCGATCCAGACCCTTGATTTTGGATCTTCAGTCGACCTATACCATGTTCCAGATCATCTTTCTTGCAGTCTGACTTCACAGTATCCTTTGCGCATTGATCCCTTTTGGATCCTTCGCTACCGATCTTTGAGGTGGACAAGTTTCTAGCTGCGTCTTCTGCATTGTCTTTGGATACTTTCGAGCTATAATGATTCTCTTCGACTCTCTTTTGTAGTTCCTCAATTCTTTTTTGAACCGAGGTGCCCTCTGACTCCTGGCTCTCCTGGCCAGAGACTCCTTCCGGCTCCCGTTTCGAACACCTAATCGCTTCGTCTCTGCGGATGCCGAATCTGGTTTCCGGTCTGTATTCGTCGTTCCTCTGAGAGTCATTTCTATTGAATTCCCCGTGATTCTCCACCGTAATCTCGTACCTGTTAACAATTGCTTGTTTTGAAAACTGAAGGACGAATAAGAATCAAGAAATAAAGACATCAATCCCAAACTATTTTTAGAGTCTTTTAAAAAACAACAACCTTGGAAAGAGTCCTCAAAGAAGAACATTCTTGATCATCCTGATTGGCTACACAAAGAGTCAGTCAGAAAACTGATGGACAAATAAGGATCAAGAACTAAAGACATTATTCGCAAACAATTTCTAGAATCTTTTAAAAAACAACAATCTTGGAAAGAGTCCTCAAAGGACATCTCATTCTCATTCCATCAACAAATTCTCTCATACCTCTCCTTATCCAGCCGGTCAACAGTCAAAGGCTTCATCGGTTCCACAGTATTCCTACTCTGCTCATTCACCCGCTCGTCCTCATAGCATAGCTGAGGCTGCGAGACAGCCTTTTCAATCCCCTTCGTCGAGTTTCTCTGCTGGAACTCGATCTCCTGATTGCATTCCGTCTTCATATACACCTGGGGCACTCCATACCTAGGTCTTCCTTGGGCATAATGATAGTAAACCTCTTGTCCAGAGAGCCTAAGCTCCTGCGTCTGCCTCGACGTACTCGGCAGATCGATCTGAGACCTCGACATCGCTTGTCTCGCCTGCTGATACTGCTGATAAGACACGTTGTTCGAGAAATACGGTTGTTGGACATTCCTCGCACCCTGTTGATTATTTTGCTGTTGAGTAACCAGCTGCTGTTGATGTATTTGCTGGATCAATTGCCGCTGGTGCATGTTCTGCGCGTGTTGCTGGGCGAACCGTGGACTTTGATGGTGGTTTTGGTTTTGGTGCAGTAGTTGTTGAGGACTTTGAAAGGTTTGGTTCGATTGCTGCATTCCTGGGTTCACCTGATGCTGTTGCAGTGGTAGACCGTGCGTTTTCTGCGTTGGCGTGCTTTGACCCTGAAACAGAAAAAGTATAAATTTTGATTGAACGAAAGAGTATTTCAAAGTAGAAAGCATCGTATGTGTTCTATCGATGTCTACTAGTAAAGAAAGTAGGTGAATTTTTGGCTTTTATGTGTGCAATTGAAGAAAGTAGGTGAATTTTCGGATTTGCAGATTTCCCTCGGTCGCCTGACCGAGTTCCGAGATCTAGCGCATTGTATTAGATCGCGAGCGTTTTGCGTATCAAACGGTTTACAGACGCAATTAAAGTAACATCAGTGGAAAAGTAGTTCACGGAGTATACAGGAGTAAATCGGAAATTACCTGGTTCTGAGAGTTCTGATGGATTCCCTGATGCAATTGCTGACTCGGCAGTCCAGACGGTCCCTGGACAACGTATTCCCTCGCAACATTCTGCACCTGCTGGCTACCACCTGTCGCTGATTGGCCGAAGCTAGGAACTTGTGTCTGATGGACCGTTTGAACTCCTCCGGACGGTGCATGGTGCGTCACGTGGAGTTGTGCACTTTGACCTGGCAAATTAGGCTGGATCTGCGAGGTTGGCTGCAATTGGCCAGGAAGCGGCACGTTCTGCTGATTGCTCAGGTAACTGTACGAGTGCCCGTACTGACCTGAACAGGCAACGTTCCGTATAAATGTTGTTAAACTGTCCCGTGCACTTCATTAACGAGCCGTTTAATGCTAAAGTGGTGTCAGTCAATCCTGTGCAACTCGTTTCACTTGACACCACGCGTCTAACAAGTTTAAACGTCATTAAACATTGTCCTATGATCTCTTTCACGGCTATACTAATTATTATTTATTTTTTAGGAAAATATACAATTTTATATCTGTTCTAATCAAATTCATAGTTAGATCATGCAAATATTGTGGAGGAAAATGCAGTTCTGATTTGATGTAGCATCTATTGGCACCAAGACAACAAAATTCCTATATTAAAATAAATTATAGTTTTTCCATTTACCACATGTATTTTTTGGGTACTGCTGCATGTTGACAGAGGGTTCCTGGGCTCTCGGTTTCCCATAGATCCCTTCCTTCTTCTTGGCCTCTTCCTCATCGATGCTCCTGCTGGATTTTCTCAGCTCTTCGGTGACATTATTCAAGCTAGCCTCTGGTTCCGTTTCAGTATCCTTCCGGTTCTGACCGAAACGACTGGATATCATGTCTTTGATCGTGTGATACGTCCTCGAGAGGGACTTGCTTTTCTCCTCATCGATCTTCGTGTTTCTCGATGCTGTGGCCGCCGCTGACGCCGACGTCGACGTCGACCTTCGAAGAGATTGCGATTATGTCAGGGAAAGGGATTGCTTGGTAAATTATGGGAAATATTTACGCGTAGGACTCCGGGGGATGGTAACTCCTTGCTTGGTTCTCCTGTCTCACTTCTTGCATCTGAGTCCCCTGGAAGGTATTTTAGAAATGCTTGCAATTTTTCATATCAAGGAAATCGATCATGGAATTTGATTAAAAATATACAAATTTTCGTTAAATCCGTTTTGATTAAAAATATACAAATTTTCATTAAATCCATTTTGATTAAAAATATTTATATCTCGCTGTTCCATTGTACATACTGTTCCATTTAACAGCAATATTAACATTCCACTTTGGTTAAATTAGCACTAAAACATCCATCAAACGCACGAAGCCTCATTGTTTTATTCGGGACTGCAATGCTGCTATATAGATAACGACGGAATTTCATTGTGGGATTTTTTACAGGATTCTTTAAAATGGAATTTAAATTGTTCGGAGATCAAGCCCGTGGATCGCATATAATTTCGACGTTAAAACAAGCATAGTTTCTTCGGGCTAATGATACCGTGGCTCGATCTAAGTGTTCCTTTCAATGTTCTTTGCCGGTTATGTCGTAATTTCAGAACGAACTTCACATTCATTAGGAATCCGAGATATCTCATTAGACCGGGGTATCTCGCTGCAAACAAGTTGCGACTAATTACGTAATACGCTCTCAGAATTGCGTTAAACGATAACGAGCAAACAAACTGTGCCACTTGCTATCGGGAGCATTAATTTGTTGATAGAAATGCGGACTCAGGTGTTATTTCCCTTGCAACCAATGGCTTAGAACGAGACATAATCAAAATGACAAAAAGAATTCCGCAATGGTATGCCAACCAGTACCACGTTTATCTAAGTAAATAAACAGAAATAAATTAGCGGAGAACACGATGCTAGATCACGATACATGCTGTGCTTATTCGATCGTCGATTTTCATTTTTCTAACTGAGACACAACTTACTAAAAAATCTGAAAAAATGTTATTTAAATCCCATCCCTCGCGATCGGCAGTTTGAAGATTGGCAGTCTACCGATAAGAGTCTCGGTAATTGAGAAAAACCAGAATTTTTCTAAAATTATTTTGAAAGTTCAGCGATAATTATTGTCGAGAAACTGTTCGCTGCGTAGGTGGGATAATTGTATTTTTACGCGATGTAATAACAAAGGGGAAAACTTCGCAAGACAGGTTGCCCGGATCCTCCGTAAACAATTCTCTATCGAAGAGAGGACATCGGACGGTTAATGGCAGCATGTTCGTTTAAACCGCAGAGAGAATTTCAAAGTTGTCGGACTGAATCCTCTGATTCGTTGAAAAGGATGTGGCTGGAATAACAACCGATATTATCAAACGAAAGGAGAAGGAGAGAGACGGGAAGAGAGAGAGAGAGAGAGACAAGTGCAAGTGAAGTTGTGCTCATAGGGCTCGGCGATACGCTTTCCGCATACGAAAAAAGATATTCTGACTTATAGCCCTTCCAACAGGTACCCTCTGGAGATTACAGTGCGCCAAACCTAAGAATCTCACAGCCTGAACACCTCGTCGTCGCTGGGAACCATAATACAGACGCAGGAGAATTCAATCCTCCACTGTGCGTCATACTTTTCATTCATAGCTAGACTGAGGGCCTTTATGTAAAGTGAAAATGTTCTTCATTGATTGAGAAGAACAGGAACCAAATACAATGTTCTTTTTTTTTCTTAACATTAGAAGAAGCACTGCACGCGCCTGATGCTCTATTATTTCGTAGTAATGACAAAATTGCATTTATTCAGATTTTCTAGAATTCTTATTGTAGTATGTACTTCAATGAAAAAGTAAAATTGCTATTTCTAATGAACGATTGATTAAAACATCGTTATTTGTCAATCATCGATTTTTGACAACGACTAAATATCCACCAACAGATAATGTATAAATAATTTTTTCAACTGTGTAGGACAATTTTTGTATGTACCGTACCTACCAATCACATCCAACAATTTTATGTAATATTGAGGTGAAAAGGTTCGATGGACCACCCACCTTTTTTTTTTATTGATCGCCGACTATTCGACAGATTTTATGCAATGGATGTGTATGTGCTGAGATACACAATTTTCGTGAACGATTGGCGCACCCCAATTTTCCATATGCTCTGTGAGCTTTAAGGCGTAAAAGGAAATGCATGAAATATAAAAAATGGCTTTTTGGAGAGGTACAGTTTAGATTTTATTATTTAAAACTATTTTTGAACTGTCTGTTATCCTTTTAACGTAGCTCTGTGTTCTATTCGTTATATTATTTATAATATTTTACAGTAATTATATCGTTCAATAAAATTCATTGAAAAAGAGGTTTGGGTTAGAGTTATTATTCGTCACTTGGTTCATGTGGAAGAAAATATGTAAAATGGTATAGAAGCATATAATTATTTTTCTACGCCCACAGCTTTTAATGAGTCTTCTTCCTTTAACAGTTGAAGTGTTCTTTTAGAATTTATTATTCGAGAGATGTCAGACTCCTTTGAAAACTGAAATTAATGATCGAATGAAGGAAGGGCTCACAAAACTCACTCATAATTGAGGTATCGTCAAAAGCTTTGATATCGGAGCGGCAAACACGTCAATTATCATCAGAGTACACACGCATCTGACAATTGGCAGTCGATGATAAGCTAGTCGACAGTAATTAATATCAGAATTGAGTGTACAGTCTCGACAAATGGCTGTTGATTCGAGCGCTAACGTGAGCACTAATTGATTTCGGTCGTTCGAGAAACATTTGCACGAATGTCTGCCCTATTCATTGTTAGAATTAACTTCTATTGTTGAAACAAACAATGATCTATCAATTTCACTAATTCTCCTATTCATTAGAATGTTACAATATTTTAAAAAATGTCAATCCAACCATGAATTTTCAGACATTTTTATTAGCTAAAATTAATAGTGATTTTATTTTAGAGCTTTTTCTTTTCTGTAAATCCACGGTTTAAAGACGATTGAAAAGCGTGTTACACATTTTACGAAAATATTTGTGTTCTCAATTTTGCAGACACTGTTCTGACCTCATTTTCATGTTTTCCCTTATACTGGGACACCTAAGGAGACGATTTATGAACACACTAAATAAGTGAAAGGAAACAGCTAATAGATTACGCAACGGCTACATTGTTCATATAACAATAGCAAGCCGCTGTGGCGAAATAAATTAGCCATGTGACTTTGTTCTCACTAATATTGACTGATAGATCGTCTTAAACCAGTGCAAGCCCACACAGCGTTACAGGAAACAGTAAATAGGAAACTCCCTTCGGAATATGAAAATAAAATATTCAAATTGATCCAAATCTATGATGCTGTCCAAGCAGCAAACTTTATAGATCTTGTATTACAATTTTAAATAAGGGTTGATAGAAAATATTGGAATATTATTTGGGAAAATTAAGGAATGTACTTCGTATTGAAGCCCACCAGGATTTCTGACATTTCGTGCACAACTTTAGGTACACGTCTGTCCGTTTGCAAGCAAAGATCGCGAAACAGTATCCTGCAACACGTACATTAGCGACACCCACTCGCATTTCGAGCTGCTTACGCATACGTCCAAAGAGCGTCGCACTCGCGTGAATAAACCGCGAGTGAATGAAGCGTTTCGCAAAGCAATACAACAATGAGTGGATTCTCATTAACCCATTGCCTGGATTTTCACAGGAAAATCCGTCGAGTCAGATGCGAGAGAACTCGTATGAATTTTTCTCTATTACACTCTATTCGTTGCGAAATAACAGATCAGTACATTCTCATAAGTTGATAATCGTTAGCTAACTTTTCCGTAAAATAATTGGTAATCTTCTTTTTTTAGGCTGTTCATATTTTTAGGAGTATAATGGCTTTTAATAACGATAGAGAAGAAGTTGACACTCACTTCTTGAACCCAAGCCTGCTGTTTAATCGGCGCATCCGGTGCGATTGCAACTCTGCCTGCAGTTTTCTGTTTGTACTCATGGAGGATAGGAATTTTCGAATTCTTGTCTGCCGATGACAGCACTACCTCGCGTTCTATCTGCAAAAAAATTAATATTCAATTTTCTATCCTGTCGCACATATCCTGCAATTTATAATCGATCGAGGACAGCGATTACCCAATGAAAATGATCTAAAGCTAAATGGTTCGTGTCAGGTTCTAAAAAGAATAAGACTGCAAATATATATAAATTTATTCAACGACCTTCCACAAGATTATATGATGCATATGCATAATTGTGTAATTTTGTCTGTACTTAAAAACTAATATATTGAATGTGGATCTATCAAATTTCACTAGGATATTTTATTCTCTGTTTTTGTTGCGTTAAATAAAAAATTTCGATTTTATGACATTTCTATGTGTTAGGAATAAAAGAAAATGGTTAAGTCCTTTAATATGTAGCCGGATTGTATAAAATAATTGTCTGAATGGTTGGAGCATGGAGGGGGAAATTTATTGAGTAAAGAGTAAAGATAAATCTTTCGACGCGAAAGTGAAGCCGATATCAATGCGAGCTTTAAGGCCAGCCTCGAAGAGGACGTCAACGAGCATTTCTCATCGTAAACGTCTGGCGTCGTCGGTCGAAGTCTCGCGATACCCATTGCGAATTTTTTCCAAGCAACATCGAGAACAGGATCTGGAAGTTCAGCTAGCAGATCTCGGGCGAACAAGTGGCTCGTCGGCTCTTTGCATGCATATAATAATGCATCTAAAAAGAGGTGTCACTGAACTAACCTCGCCTTGAGATTGTATCGCGGTCAGAAGAAAGCAAGCGTGATAGAACGAGCTGCAGAACGCTGGAAAATGAGCACGCCTAATCATCGCCTTTGCCCGCGGAACGTTTATGAATAATTCTATACATGCTTCCGTGCGATTTCGTATATTATAATTTACCGCAACAAAAAAAAAAACAGAAAAAACGCGAAGGCAAACCACGAAGTTCGTTGTCCGTTAAACGAGCTCACCCGTTACATGCAAAATTATTTTTATAGCAAACTGCAGGAGCTGCGGTACATAGTACAAAATTATCTTATCGTAATAAGATCAAACATTAAAGATGTAATACATCGTAATTGCTCGAAACGTTGTTGCTCGAAAATCTTATCAGTGAAGTAACCAATTATATATGTACTGTAATTTTTGACTAGAATTAGTGTCCAATTTTTTTCAAACTTTAAGTATAAAGAAATAAAGATATTTATCTTAAAAAATATATGAATTATGTCTTTCTGTGTATTTAAACATATTAAAAATGCAATAGGGACGCTGATGTAGGAGGATAAAATATTCTCCTGTACATTGTCAGATATAGTTATCATTATCAACAATTGTTTCTATCTAACAACGATAGTGGATTGCACAATAGATGCTACGGATTGTAAGCAAATATTGTAATTTGTTGGACATCGTTATCTCCCAAGACTAGTGGTTCGGGAAGACAATGACAAGAGAAACTCATCGACGACTGTTTCCAAGATTTCACAAAAGATCCGTGGAATAATTGGCAAGCAGTTAAGCGTACGCAACATCATTGTCGGCGAGGGAATAGAACATAGAAGACAACGTCTAGTCGATGGTAGACGATGAGATTGTGTGCTAGGAGTTAGAATCTCGGCACAGACAAGTGTTCCGATTTGTTCTCGCCTCCGAAGAGACCGATCCACAGTGAAAAATATCTAATGCATCTAAACGGCTATCGCAACCCTCTTCTCGACTTCCGGTAAACGGTACGCGAGTATGATGCCTCCTTTGTGTCTCTCGGGAATCTCTGAGAATTTTCCCAAGAACGTAACGCACGTACAGCGAACTGTTACCGAAGACAACGACGGAGAACTAACCGATATACTAGCCCAGACGTATCCGGTCAACGTTAACACCGTAACACTGTCAGTGCTTTTAAACATCTGACCGAGTATTCTTCTTTGGAGGGGTGGACAAATCGATTCGAAATCAATTCAATGAATTGGTAAAGTTACAGCAATTTTAAACAAATTTTAACAAGAATATTGTTTACTGTGAATTTTTAATGCATTTTTCTAGAAACAGATTTCTCTGGAAAAATGTCACATTGCTGGGTTAACCAGTCTCTTTCTTCGGAAATAATTATAAGTAGTCTAATTTCTTTGGAATTAAAAATGCTCATGATAAAAATGTTCCTTAATAAAAATGATCCGTAAATGAATGTAATAAATGACAATTCACTGGGATAATGAAAGTCTGCCTAAATCTTGAAATAGTTAAATCAATATACATTAAATAATTGTCAACATAAATTTAAGTAGAGCTAATAAAATTGATTGAGGGTTAATAAAATTGGCGAAATGGTGAAATTGAACAGCTTGCTACTGCTCGAGAAGAAATAGCAGTTCAGAATCGTTTCACCCACGCTATAATGACTCAACGACGTTCGACACGTGCAAGTTAACATTTATCGAACCGGCGAACTTGTCAGTATTATTATTTAAATGACGTCTTCCATCCTGTAATTTCTTAAGTGATAATTTTTCCGATTTTTCCTACTTTTCTCCATTCTTGCAATAGCACATGATCTTACGATCTGTAGTGTTTGTGAGAATAATCAACAAAGAGGCGTAAAAGCGTGAAAAACAATGGCATAATGTTAATGAACTGAAGGCACGAGTTTCACGCTCATGAGAACACTTGGGTTGTACAACGAAATTACATAAAAGTCAGCATCCAAGTGTAAGACTGTATTAAGTAAGCGAATGTGCTCAGCATTGTTTAGGAAAGGAACATTAAAATTAGTTATTCTCTCAAAATCACACGGTAATCAGTCAGTGTAATGATTTGTTATTTCATTTGAACCTAAAAAAATGTATTCAGTTAAAATGACGTTCTGTTTCTTATAGCGTTTCACATGCGCTGTTATCGATTCTCAATAAACGCTATCGAAACAACATACGCAGTACATGATTTAAAAATTCTACTCTATTTTGTGACCCAGATATCCCCGATGCATTGACCTACATAACAAAACAGAGTGCATTCGACAATCTATCGTACAATTTTTGATCTTCCGCGAACACACCAACGCGTCCTTCATCAAAATCCTGGTTCACTGGAAAAACGGTAAAAAATACTTGAACATCCTCGTCGTATAAAATAAATAAATTCTCTCTTCACACAATACGGTAGTTAACAATATAAAGGCGCGAATAATATCATAAATTCTAAGCCTCCACGGTCGGTCGATAAGATTAAGCTAAACCGAATTAAAATTAATGAATTCGCCAATCCTGAAAAACAATATCTGTATTTGAGCAGAGTCATCTATTATATTCCCAGCTTCGTTTAATTTGTGACGGGAATTTTTCTGCTACCTCGCAGACAGCATTGCTTACTTGCAAAAATGAAATACGTATGTGATGCCGGAGATACATTTGTGAGAAGCACCAGATGAATAGAATGCGTGTGCGTTGTTTAGGAGGCGTTGCTTCAGGGTTGCTTAATGATAATGTATTTTTTTATATATGGCCCCAGAGAGCATCCATGCTCAAGAGAACATGAAAAAACAATAGGAGACCGAAAGTATTCTAATAAATGCCTCCACGTAACAATAGTATAATATTTCAAATATACGATTCTACAGTTTAGAAGATTTTTATAATTTTCACACATTTGTGCACAAAGAATTATGTCTTACGTGTTGATAGCAGCGTTCATTTTGCACGTTGTATATTTACAAAAAAAAAATAAATTTTTGTTTGGAAGCAAACAGAAAGTTGCATCATTTTTAGTAGATGGTAAATATTTCCCGGGATTGTTAGGCAGCATTGTATCCCTGGAGTTCTCTGATTCTTCTGACCAATTGTTCTGCGGAATTTGCTCTGCACTCTTCACATCGCATAGTTCTTCCTCCGTTAACGGAAACGGCCGCAGAACAAGTTAGTAATTCCCGGTACCGCCGACCGCGGAAAAACCAACATCCAGCAAAATTAGTACTCTCGTTACTTATATAGCATCTTGATATCTTCAGTGAAAGCTTCGCTTGCGAACGAAGAAACAAGAGCATCTTAACTTTTCGACGTACCAGACCATCAATTCAATTCTCTCGCGGAACATTCAACTTTGTACTTGGAAAATTCATATTTCCATTTAGCATCGCGTAAGGTAAGAACTCTTCATTCAGTTGCTGCGTTGCTCTTACGAAGTTTTCGGTTTGCGAAAAACCATGAAGAAATTGTGGTTCTTTATGCAATTTAGTTTTTTATCGTGTCTTTTTAATGAAGCTCGACGATTAAAATTAAAAACATTTTTTGTGGGGACGTGTATACAATGATTTGCTTTCTCTATTGTTTCTTTTTAATAAAGTCCGACGATTAAAATTGCTATTAATGATGAGTATGATATATAAAATGATGCACTAAAGAAAATTCGACATTTCGAAGTTTTGTTGGCAGTTGCATTCGTGGATCGACCTGTACCGATCCAGATCGTTTATAAAGCATTTCACCTGGAGAAACGTGCAATTAAAAGGAATCACGCGTGGCTGCGAACCCAGTGGAAGCCTAGAAAGTCTCGGCAGACCATACCGAATAAAGTGCTGTGCCTTGACTTCTAACCATGGCGGTTCGACCAGGCTGTTTTTTCACCAGAGAGCCGAGGAGGCAAGTCCGAGCCGCATCAAAGTCCTGCGGACTTGGATCGCCATATTCAGTCTGTTACACCTCGGAACCAGCCGGCGTTATCGACGATAATAAAATCCGAACGGCACGCCTATACAAAGCACGTCTACAACAAAAGTTTCCAAGCCTGCTGATTTAGCCGCGCCACTACACCTCGGTTGCACATCTGTGCACGCTTTCCGCGCGGATCGAATTAATGCAGAACGCCTGCATCGTTAATTAACACGCCGCCTCGCCGCTATCCGTAACGCGATTGCAACGCGAGCATCTACATTATTCTTTCTTAGACTCCTGTAATTGTTCCTGCTCCGTTCTTTCCTTATGAAACATTTATGCCACTTTCCAATGCAGCGAGCGCGCGCACGTGTAACTAGAATTGCAACAGTACGGGCCAAAAGTTGCGTGCTAGATGCGATGAATAAGCTCCGCGGTCTTAACTGCATGAAATTCTACTTTTCAGAGTGTCTTAATGATTCAGCAGCTTGTTTTCTTGAATAATTAAGAGCCGGTTCATCTTCTGAGAACTCTTGGGTCTGGAAACTATGTACGAATTTACAGAATCGTTATTTCAATTGCTGAATGTGTTATTAACACGCTGAAAATCAATTTTTCCTACAATCTATTCAACCAAATTTTATGGTGTGACCTGCGAGGTGTAGGAATGCTGCAAAAATCACTGTTATGATAAACTTTATTTTTTCTATTCTTGTATTATTAAATATAGGAAGAAACCGGAAGAATCTGTGGGGAATCGTGGCTGTCTCGATTTTTATGCAGATTTCTGTGGCTCCGAAGGTTAATACGAATACATACCGGAAATTTGCTACTGTGAGTCTGTAAGTTAGCCGGCTGTTGAGTCTGACTTGAACTCTGTTCCTCCCCGTAGAGTGGTGGCATCCTGTATTCCGGTGCAATGTTCTGCCCGGAACTGCGAAGCTGGCCGTCGTCGAGAGCAGCGTTTCTTTCTATAGCGGCCCTAAGCGACGATTGCTGCTCGGCTACCGTTTGCACCCTGTTCTCTTGCTGGTCGTTCTGGCTCTTCTGATTGTTCGGCACCGGTTTCGGTGGTGGTACTGGCTTGTAAAGTCCCTCCTCATCTGAAATTCATATTTCGCAGACAATTAGTCGCCGTGTTAATTCTACGCCCCCGCTGTCCAACACACTGCGCCTCTGAAGCGCTCCGTATACACCGATTTAATTTATTCGACTTTTTCTCCCTCCCTTCGGACGCTATTATTTTTATAAAAACATGGGACTGGTTTTATTCAAGTCGTACACTCGCAGCAAAAAGTATTCGATCGAACGAGTCATAAATATTGATCGTTATATGTAGACATTCATGTGTTCGATATATAAAAATACTTTCATTAACGACAAAGCAAATGCAGTAATAAAACTGGCCATATGTGTAAATAAAATACGAAAGTAAAATTGATCATGTTTGTTTTTCTTTATAAGCTACAAAATGAGGTAAATTTTACACTCATTTCTAATTCTAATTCTTTTAATGAAACAGCTTAAAGCATACATTTACAAACTGCCTTAGGAGTTGCAGGATGTTCTTAGAGGATTTAATAGAAGCAAACAGAACATTTTTAAAATAAAAGCAAAAAGAATATTTCTGATAAAAGTAAAAAGAAAATCTGAATGATACTATACATACAGCATGATACTTATTGAGATGAATTAAGAAAGGGAATGTTCTCTCAGAATCATCTTATAAAATTACTATATCACTGACATATGTAGTTTGTAATGAGAGTATAATTTTGTTCACATTCTTGCAGAAAGAAAAAGCTATAGATACAACCATTATGACAATGCAACGTTTCGTTTGATTCATTAAATAGGATGAATAAGCAGACTCGAAATAAAATTAATAAATACATTAGAGGCAACATAAATAAAAACATGAATAAATCATTTTTCATGATGGATATACTAAGTGTGTTTAGGATCCATAAACCTTTCGAATTCGGCGGACAGTATAATTTTAGTATTTTTAGAGATTTTAAGAGTTTATGGCAGCTTATCTCTATCCCTTAGCGATTCGTTTTAACAGTTTCGTTAAAATCTCCGGAGAAGATGTACGGTCAGACTTAATTCCTAATGAAAAAGTAATTGGGAAGCGAGCTAATCGTATACAGTTAATCGTAATTAAGCTGATGCTCAGCTGCGCGTAAAGATACATTTAGTTCCAGCGAACTTCGACGTATCCGCTATGAAAAATTAGTCTAGGCTAGGTGTCTTTTCCCCTTAAGTAGAATAATTAACGATACCGTAATGAAGATAATGAATATATTTGTAAATTCAAATTTCCCGTACATTTCCGGTGTAGTTTGTTACACCAAAACCCATAGCGCAGAAAAATTTGTAAGGGAACGCGTTTCAATCACGTAATTATTACATTATGAGTCCAATTTGTTTACTAATTATACGATTTCTGATTCGTTAGCCCCCTTATTTATTTTTCTTTTAGAATCAGCTTCTTATCTGGCGTCTGAATAAAAAATGTATTTTCAACTAGAGCGGGAACCATTGACTGACATAATTATTAGGAATTGCGCGGTGCATCGTGCATTCTTCGGTAGAAACATAAAATGTGCAATAACATACCGTGTGATGCACACTTTCCATCGGTTTCATCAACGCTCGATTTTAATGGAATCGTTGCGTAATTGGAAGGTATCGAGCGAAGTCAATTTGTCTATTTACATCGGGCAAATGTTGCAAAATGCTTTCAGGTGAAAATTGCTTTTGCCAAACATACAAATATTGTTCTATTTGTCTTTTCCTTTACTTCGGCTCAGTTATATTAAAAGCAATATTTTGGATTGCAGTCTGTAAGGTTTGCAATTTACATGGGGTTCATTTTTACTCTCTTCATGCTTTACTATCCATTTGAAAAATATAACGACATTAATATCTTCAGAAATAAAACAATTTCGATTGAATTCTATATCAACTTTAAAATGTCTCTTGGGTTTTCTAGGGTTGTATGGGGAGGTAAAAAATTTTTAATTTTTAAAATATTCTTATGGGTGATGTCGTGTGTAAATAAATTTTTGGTGAAGCATTTTCGACATTTCTGTACCTTGATTCTGATTTTGCCGTCTGAGACGGTTCTCCTGCTTGACTTTGCGAACGGTGGTGGCCATCGCGTGTTGGCTGACCATCTCTGAAGAATGCACCGAAACCCTCTCTTTCACACCCGCGAACACTTGTTCCACTCAATATATATTCGACAGCACTTTGTCACGTTGTCACACGCACGGCAGCGAACGTTTTCCCCAAGGCATCAGCTGTCTCAATTAACAAGCGTAAATGTCCTTTATCTTTCGTCGAAAATACTAATAATTTTACGGTCGTATCCTGCGCGTTATCGGTCTGTTTCAACATAGTCATCACTGCGTTATGAAAACGGACACTTTTTGCTCGTAACACTTCATCTTGCATGCTAACAACATGTTGCAAATCGTCGCTCGTTAATCCTAGTTTCTTAATTGACCAGTTCCGTGGTTCGTTCATTCAAGCTCGTTTAACATTACTCTGAAAAAACATTGGAAAATCTCACGACTCAAACTACAATAAAATGATAACGGAATCACATTTAATCACCAGACAATTATTATGTTCAATTTAATTCTTGCAACGGCCTAAAAAATCTACAATTCTGTTTAGAAGTCCGTGCAACTCTTTCTTACGATCTCATTAGAATTTACAATCTAGCTTAGAAATCTGTTTCCGTGATATTAATGGCGTCACGGGCAAGCTTCAAACTGCAATAAGCGACATTACAATTCTCGACAGGACAATCTATAGCGCAAGCAATTGCGTCGGTCGCAATTTTCCGATATCTCTACTGTTGTTTTCTACGATTTCACTATAATCCGCAGTCTAGCTCACAATCTTACAATTTTTTTTCTGTCTCTCATAAAAACGTCACTAATCACATTCGAGGAGCAATAAGCATCACTGCAGTCTTCGGTAAAGACTGTCTACATATATTGCAATGTCTCCGGCAAGCTTTCCTACAATTTCACTAACTCTACAGCATACCTAACATATCTCCGCAACGTTAGAAACTGATCACTGATCACTTTCGAGAAGCAACAAGCATCACCGCAGTCCCCAGGAAGACTGTCGTCCACATTTGTTGGAATTTTTCCGACATCCTGCGAGAGCCTTTACTAGGATTCCAGCGTATTCTTCTTGCACTGACTTCAGGGGGGAAGAAGACGAGTGAGAAGGATAGTTTCTAACAAATTCTGGGGAGGTTTTTTCCTCCGCGCGACGTCTACCGAATCCGTAATAAGAAGCGAAGTCGAGGAAGCACCAAAGGGAGGAACTTGAGGAGACACGTGTGGAGGCGCGGTATTCCGGATACTTGTGTCGTCGAAAAGTGCCCTTCAGGTTCGAAGGGATGACTTGGACCCTCAAAGAAGTCGACGTGATAGCGAGATCTCGATCGAAACAAAAGTTTCTCCGGTTGTTCGTTGCTTGTTCCGTGCACGCGCGATCTTCTGGACACTCCAGTCGTCGGAAAGCGGGTTTCCGGTTCGAAGGGACGACTCGAACGCGCGAAGAAGTTGTTGATCGCGAGATCTCGATCGAAACAAGAGTTTCTCCGGTTGTTCGTGTTTCTTCCGTGCACGCGCGAACAAGAATGCGCCTGGTGCGTGGCCGGTTGCACGAAAGAAGCGGATTTTCCACGCGAGAGGAGAACTCCACGCTCTCGGGCCTTCTTCGACGCCACTGAAAGAACTCAAACTTTCCATTGAGTGAACGTCTGGTTCCGCCGTACTGACTTCACTTCCGGTATCGTCCCACCATTACCAAGGAGAAATCACTATAAACACCGGTGGGAGAAAGATCCGTCGGTGAAAGAGACGAGGAAAGCCGCTCGCTCGCTGACTCTCAGAAGAGAAAGAGAGAAGAGAGACAGAGGAAGAGAGAGAAGGTTGGTGAAAAGGATCGATATATAGTGGGGAAAAAGGAGAGGGACAGACTTCGGGATAATTTATTCCGCGTCCATACGCAGGCGGGCTCCGTGGCGCGCGTCGGACGCATATCAAGCTGCGAGTAGGCTCTCTGCCACTGCCAGGACGATCGAGAGATCTTCGATAGTTGCTGGCGATTGTTGCGGCCGTCCTCTCTAGCCTCTACACGGTTTCATTAACCCTACACCGGGAAACTTGGCTCTACAGCTCCGTGAGATCTGCTTGAAAATTTCCGGCCCGGAATATTCCCTGTCAATTTGATCCCTGTTGCGTGTTTGTGGAAAATTAACCAAGTATAGAGATCGTAAGTAATGGATACGAACCAGTGATTTATTTCGTCGTTTAACATTTTGATTAATTGAACGTAAGATTATAATAACGTAGTTATAGTACTATTATAGGTCAATATGTTTAAAAAATTTTTATAGCAATATAACATAATCATAAAAGACCTATTTCCGGTATTGAGTAACTAAAAAGTCAAACAGGAAATAATAGGTACCCTATTCCATTTTATGTCGCACATAAAGCGTAAAAAATGTCTAAAGTCATATTTTATTCGAAGAATTCTAAAAACAACACATATCCAACCACAAATGACTAATACAAACTTGGATCAGGAAATGCAATATTAACGAAAGATGAAATCATACTTTTTTAGAAGATGGAAGAAAGAATAGAAAAATGGAGAGAGAAGAAATACCGGCTGGATATGTGTTAAGAGAATCTTACAAAAACATGTTTTCCGAAGATTCTCAAGAAGGTGTTATAAAAAGATGCTCTTTGTTAAATACCTCCAGAGGAAAATGACAAGATAAAGAACACAATCACGCGTTACTGTTCAAGAAAAAGCAGGACTTCGCGAGAACTGTTTCACCCACACCATTCAACGAGATCCAACGAGATCCGACACGTGCCGGTTAACGTTCGCGGAACGACTGACCTGTCCTTAGGTATTATTATTTGGGAGACCGCCAGGTAGACGGCTGCATCCCCACTCTGACATTGTGTCGACTTTTCGTTTCCCACTGTCCTAAAATCTACCTAACGTTTGATTACACACGTTTACGAATCATAACCGAGTGACCGAAATCATGTCCGATTTTCAATTGCAACGTGACCATCACAACAATCCGAAAAAAAAACAAGCAGAATGCGGCCAAATAACATTCGTCGATCTCGTAGCAGCAAATAAAGGTCAATTCACGTAGCTTTGTTTCCTCTTGTCATTGTAACGAGCGACTACATGTGAGTACGCAGCGAGAATCGTCGATCAGTCGAGACGATTGTCACGTAAAAATATGTTTCTCGAAAACACTTGACCTTTCACGGCAATGTCTGTGCACGTATGGACGTGTGCGAGTGTTTGTGGTGTGAATCTATCCTAACATCGAGCATACGCGCGACGTTATCGAGATCCTCGACTTCAATGTCGCGTTCCTCCGCGTCTGCGACGTCCATCGTGCAATAAGATTCTTCGAGAGCGTGCTCGAGAAAGAAATTTTACGAATTACCGCTTATTATATTACACATTTGAATTGTGAAAAGAAAACTTTTGTAGTTTGAAAAGTTTGTACCGTTCGTCAGGATTGGAAGGCCTCCATCAGGGCAACTTGTGTCCTTCCTCTTTCGCGTCGAAGGAAACCAGGCCGTTGTCCTCTGACAAAAGGGGGTGACGTTTACCGAGGTTGACGTACGTGTTTACTACGTCCGTGAGAAAATACGTTGAGGAAGAGACACGGTGAAATGAGTTCTAGGAGCTCGGTAGGTGGGTCGAAAACAACCAAAGACTAGACTTGAGGACGAGGAGAACACTTACGCGGATCAACCATGCGTGCTTCCCTATATTCGCCGGCGTCACAGGTGAGCTGGGAGTAACCACCTAACGAACCTTCCACATATGCGAGGTAAGATCGAAAGGGACAAACAAAACTCGAAAAATCACCGGCGTCATTCGAACCGTCAATCTTCATTCGCTGCCTCTCGAACACACGCCGCGCGTATGTGCGTGTAAACGACTCAGTGTCCCATACACCATAAAACATACAAACAGATTGTTAGTGCAAATGCTGTTCGCCGTAATACGATAATGACACATTTTACCGAACAAATTAGCTTTCCCTGTTACATTGCAGGGTAAATCTCAAGGCCGTATCAATTTGAACCGTAAGCAAACTTGTATATGTTGATTCAAGTTTAACACATTAAAATTATTAAGGGAAGGAATGTTTTTAATTATTGACACAGAACATTTTTTGCTATTAATAATGAAATGTGTGTTTCAAAGTGTTTAGTAGTTATTTCCGAATTGAAAGACCAGCTTGTTGGCAAGAATGTGTTAGTGTAATGAACGCAGGAAACAAACGTCGGCCATAAACTTTCGAGGAACAAACCATGATCTACAGGATTCGCAGCTTTCCACCGGTGCTGTCATAAGGAAGAGAAATTTCTTGCTCTTTGTCAAGAATATGTGGAATGTAGCATCGCTTGTAGTTGTTAATTACCTAAGCAACTGAATACGAATCTTTAATGTCCACACAGGATCGTAAGTATACTTCTCTCGCGTGCAACGATTGCAGGTGCAACTGACGGCGAATCTTGTTTGGCCTTGCTAAAAATGCAGAAGTATTTCCTACGTAGGAAATTGCCGGAGTCAAATTCGCGTTGGTTCGGGCAAAAAGAAAAGTAGAAAAGGCGATCGATGATCAGACACGCCAACTCGAGCCTTATTTATATTCAAATTAACTTTAATTCGACGAATTATGTTTCTTCCATGACCGAACCACTTAGAACTGATCAACTCCGCTCGATCTCACTAATTTATTAGCGAAATTTCTGCTAGACATTCAACATCTCAAAAACAGAAAACGACTGCGTGTCAGAAAACGACAGATGATAAATCGACAATCTTTATGCAAAATAAAAATTGTCAAGTTAATTATATAATTATATAATAATATTTATTCGTGTTACAGATTCGAAAACTTTCACTTCATAATGTGGGGACCAGTTTCTTATGTATATTAATATTCCTACAGTTTTCTCAACTTTTTATTTTATGGAGTTGATCAGCTTGTAAATACGATAGAAAGAAACAAGATTTTTTTGATACGTCTACATGAGACTGCCCCAGTTAAGTTGCAACATATTCCGCTAACGAAATCATTTCGTTCCCTTGGTCTCGCTTGATTCTTTCGTTTTTTCCTCCGGTGTTCCCTTTAGCAGGAAGCGCTTCCTCGCACTTGTTTTTTATTTTGCTCCTATTTCACCAACACAAAGCCACCGGGTCCGCAGGCTCCGAACGCACCACCATCCACCTTCATACAAACGGCCTTTGAATAGCGTCTAGTTTTTGCGTGGCAACTAGTTTTACCGAGGGTTTTCATTCTGCTCTATCGAGACGACGACGACCAGCGTTCCTTCGTATACCACTCGTCCCTCCAGCCACCGTGAGAATGGAAATCGTCCAAGGCATAAAATTACGTCCCCTTGCCGGAGAAATTGCCGAGCGCCAATTTTTATCCCCGAGGATTTTATCGTCTCGATTTCGCGTAATTCCTGCCGCCCCTTGCGGCTCCACGCGAGCTGAATTTGAATATTCCTCCTCCCCCATCCCTCATTCGCCGTTTCTGGATTACCGCGGCGCCGATTCAATTTTCATTTTACGCCTCGGGACCCAATGAATTAGTTCTCCCGGCAACTGCATTTTTCCTGACTACTGTCTCAAAGTAGATAACAACTTGTTACTCTTAAGCAGGAGAGAGAGAGAGACACTAGCAAGTTATGCGAGGAGATGCAAGGAATTAATTCCTTGCCAGTAATATCTGAAAGGTTGCAATTTCGAGTTCTTATTTGTAGACCGTTTCAAATTGTATAACTTTGTTGACCATATAAGGGTGTTGCTGAAAGACTGAAGAGCAGTTTGGTTTTATTAGAGGCGTAATAATGTTCTTCCACGGAAAACAAGTTGGTAATCTTTAAAATAATGTTACTAAATAAATACTGGAGTGCAGCTTGTTTTTACTAAAGAGATAACACTATTGTAAATATAATGTTCGCTTTGTGCTTCGGGAATGAAGGAATTAATGTTGTAGAAACAGGAAGTGTATTTTTGTGAATCATTGTCCCACAATAAACAACGAGAAAATACTAAAGTCTACTGTGATATAGCGAAAGTATGATAGTATTACAAACAGAACTCTTATCTTTCGAAGACCGAGAAATTAATCGAGCGTCAACTCGAAACGTTTTCCTGAACCGCTATCTCGAAGTAAACAAATTAGCTGACTCTTACGACAGTGTTAGTATCAAAACCAGCCTAGAATGCGCTTTATTTTGCGTCGTTCGATAGAATTGCACCGAGCGATTGCAGCAGGTGAAATTAAACGAAAGCGGTCGGATATACAGGCTAATGTGCAGCGAACGAAGAAACAGAGGTTCACGACTAGCCTAACATTATCGTCCTGGCAAAAAGGAGCAGCAACGCGTCGCTGTACCAGTTTTACAAGTTCCTATTTCTCTCAGCCGGGGGATTTTTCTCGTTCCGCCAGCCTCCTGTACCGTGAAGATCCATTTTCCGGGACTTGGATCGTGAAAATCACTATTTCTGCGGCACAATAAACGATCGGGTTGCCCTTATCCCGTGCTCGTATCTCGTTCGGTAGTTCCTCGATCGATCTGATTCTCGCGGTTCTCCGAAAGATCGCCTCGGGGGACCCGTCGCCTCGCCTTGCCTCGCCTAGCCTCGTCTTGCCTCGCATCTCGAGCCTCGACTCTCTCGAGAGAGCGATTTCCTGAGGAGAATCGAGGACTTGAAACGTATGCGCATTATCAACGGTACGAACATCTGCTGTTTTGCCGCCGTCTTCCCATATATCGTGCGTTCGGGCTAACTGTACAGCACCTTCCACTAGATATCTATCGACTTACCAGATAAAGCAAACTCAAGTGCACGGCGAAACAGCGTACTCGCTGTCCCGCTAGATTCCCATAAAAAAGACATCAATTCCGCCTCTTCCGTGCATTAGTCTATTTTAAACGCACGCCGAAGGATCCCGCGGCTCGACAAAATCGAGGTAAATGCCCCTAATCGCGAACACGCTCCTCTTGCCGACCATTTGCACCATTATTGAACTACGTTTCAAGATACATCGGTTGTCGATTGCAATGCTCGTTGCAATAAGGAAACAGCTACACTTTTTTATATTTCTTTGGCTGCGCCGACTATTTCATTGAAGAAACGAGCCAGGGGCTGCGTCGCGTAGCTATGAACAGATCATCACTGACAAAAATGAGCCAATGGGCATTAGACCTGATCGAAAAAACATTTCTTTCGAAATCGAAAACGCCCCACACTAATGTGTGGGTCTCACATCTCAAAATCTCAAAATTTGAAAATTTCAGGAAAACCGACATTTTTAAGAATATCAAAATCGAAGTATATTCTGCTATAGACGGCGTGAGGGCAACCAAAAAGTATGATTAAACACAATTATACACATATTTTATGCGTATGGCCAGTTTATGTACCTCAGAGACAACGAGCGCAAATGTTTAAATTCGGCGGTCTAATGGGGCATATATTATATCACGTTGCAATAAACCGAATACCATTCAGAAAAATGTCATCCGCCGTTTGACGTAAAAAGATCTTCAACACATTTAAGGACTATTTTTTTCCTTTCGAAAGGGAATTGCTTAAACGGCAAGTGTATTAGGATAGAAGATGGCATTCTTGGATTTATTTCAGAAAGTTGAAAATTGCTTAATGATTTCTAGTTGCTTGGAAATTATGCCCTTTTAGCAACAAACGGCGCCGACACATTTAATTAAAAGTCCCGTTCCGCGGCAGGGACTTCGAAGAAATCATTACTGTCGAACATCCCGACGATAAATGCAATCTGCACGATGCACAATGGGTCTACGCACACTGTGGAGTCTTCCTCCTTGTATGACAGATCCGCTCGCACCTACTTAGGTGACCTGTCAAGGATAAGTTAGCTACCTCTCGCCACTGGAGGGTTGGTTCAATTTCGAATCAACTAATAACGAAATCGCCTTCTCCCGCTGAGACTGCAATCGGGAACCAATCAAACCCATCACAGGCTTCTGCTGCTTGGAGAACACCGGGGGAATGGCGACAGGTGAGAAAAAATTTATGCGATGATTAGCTGTGGCGATCTTAAATTATTCTTACAGAAAAATCATTTACGAGCGCAGTCCTCTAAGTGAGTTTCCAAAATACTTTTTTATATTTAAATTACAAATTTGTTTTGATCTATTCGAGGTGCATTAAACCCTGAAGAATATCAAAATCTTGTAAAACTTGTATCAAATATTTTTCGAGACCGAAAGTCTAGTTATTGGAGTTTAATAACCGGTTCCGGCAAAATCAGTGAACTTTTGCGAATTAATAATGTATAATAACGTTGCCCAATACTTCGGTGTACTGGTTGAACGATAACAGCTTCTTGTAAAAGAGAATAAAAGAAAGTGGAACGGTTAAAAGTAGAAAAAACCGCTCCCCACAGACGCACCAATATCTTTTTATTCCGTTAGAACAGTACCTTGTTGAATTGTTAGTTACGAGGTCAATATGATGCCGCCAACGGGGATTAGTTTGACGATCCGTTAGTTTCTTAATTAAGCAAGGGAAAATTTATGGAAATCGTATTACGTGTTGCACCGTGTGAAATCGGTCGATGAGGGGAAATAGCGTTCCAGGTTTCTACGTTTGTGCCCCGACGTCTTCTAATTCCGTGCGAAACAATTCCGCCGATTTGCATTCACCGGTTGTAACATTAGTAACACCAGATACAGTGGCTGTTAATCGGTGAATCGGAAGGATCGCGAAGGCCGTGCGAAATCGTGCATGAAATCCTAGAAACGACATATACGTGTGTCTCGTCTTCTCTGGAATATTCATTTCACATGAGAACGACTTTTTAATCGTATTGTACGACTGTAGAGTTATAGGATTCTTTCAGGATCAGATAAATAATTCATGACTCTTGAGTCGCGGAGCAATTTTGTTCAGAGAAAGGGATTAATGAATAATTAGTGATTAATTGACGAAGAATTTTTAAAGAGCAGCTCGTGCATAAGTCCTGCGGTCTACTTATAACTTTGCAACAGCGCATTTATAGCCAACCTTTACACATTTTTTTCTTCTTTGCAGCTGCAGAGAACGCTGGCGCAGTTTGTGGGAAACCCCCAGTGTACGAAAGCGATTTTATCCAAGGTGGCTGCAAAGCCTTCAATATGTAACAATATAGCAGCTCAACAATCAATAAGTTACTAATTCTTTGGTTTATTAATCGATTCCTCGAGAGCTATAACAGTTAAAATTCTCTGGAATATAGTCTAATGAAATTTTCGTTTGGAGTTATTGAGATTCTTTATAACATAGCACAGTCATTGAAAAATTTCTTTCATTAATTTATCAAAAATAATTGCAAATTATTTTGGTCCTCATTTTCTTCTATTTTTATCTTGTCAAATAGAGCGAACACTAATATCATACGCTTTGCAATGGTATAATTCTTAAACATATTCAAGTAACCTTAACGGATTCTAGTATTCTTAACGGAACGGGATCGTTCGGCCAAGACCGTAACAACGTAACAATTTCGTAATTAATTGTTGGAACGAAACATCACGTGACAGAGCTGTCAGGTAGGACGACGGAATAATGTTACGCAATTTACACGGAATATCGGAACAAAAATAATTTAACACTCGAGGGAGTGCAAACTCTACTTTCCGAATCGCCCGTCTGCGATTCTGGCGCCGGTGCCCTAACGAAAATGTCGCGTGTAATTACACGATGTTTAACGACGTTAACAGTATTATTCAAGCACCCGCGCTTCCGAACGGTTTCCTAATTAATTACGGCCGCTAATGCGAGTAACGACGTAACCTACGATGGCCAAAAATAGCTGGGCCGGTTCTGACGGATTTCGGGGAAATTCTATCGCCGAAATATGTAGCTACAAACAAAGTGCTCATATTATCATAACAAATGAGCAGTAGTCAAATCTAATTCTATAAATTCAAGAAAAATTCTAAGAAATTTTCTGATGTGTTTTGGGGTTGAGGGGAATTGTTCAGTGATATTCCTGACAGCATAATACAAGTGTATGAGGAAATAAAGAAATTATTAGAAATCCGTTGGGTGATAAATCATGTCCACGTGCAACTGTTTCGTTGGGTCTCCAGTGTTGTTAGATTCCATTAGAAAACAAATATTCCAACAAATCATTAATCTGTTGGGATTTAAAGGGAACCGTCTAATGCCATGCCTAACGTGTCTCGCGCAGTAACAAAATTGTTTGATATCTCCCAGGTGAGAATTCATCGGCGGATGTACCAGTTTCGCCGTTTCCTCGACGCGTTACGAGTTGAAATATTGTCTACGATAGTTCCTGAATGGGAAACGTATCGTTCCTGAAAGTACACATCTTACCTCTTGAGTATTCCACGGTGGCCGCGCGGGAATCGCGTAGCAGAAGATCTTTTCCAGCAGCAGGTGGAGTTTCGAGCTCCCCTCGAGGCAGCAGCAGCACGCGAAACTCTGCTCGAAAGACGAAAATTCTTGAGCACACACGCGCACACACACGGAGAACGCCGTTTCCCGCGCCCTAACGAGAGGCAGCACCTTTTATTGTCACACTTCCCGCCACTCGCGAGCGTGCATTCCTCTCGGACAGTCGTTTACGCTCTTTCCACACGAAAATTGAATAGGTCTTCGCACTTTTCTCACACGTTTCCACCGTTGGATCACCTAGCCGGTCGCCGGCGCTGCTCAATTTCGACGCGACTCTCTCCTGTCAGCGGCGCTTAACTTCGTTTTTAGGACCCCCTAATTGAGTTGTAAAAACCTTTCCACCGTCTCTCCGTTGACAGACACGTCCCGCCTGCGCGTATTGACACTCGTCCTTCCCAGTTTCGTGTACCTCAAACAAAAACTACTTATCTTCCCGAGCTATTACTCACTGCTCCTGCTTGCTTTCAATTATCCTGGACAGTAATTAATCGCCGACTTCGCTTTCACGTTGCTCCTCCTCGCAAACTCCCGTTCGAGGACCTTTAAACTCCCACGATATCGCAGTGTCCACACGAACCACTGTCAGACACTACGATGGCTTAAAAACACTCCGAGAAGAAATCCGCAACTTTCAAACGTGTTTCTAAAAATCAACACGATTGGTATCGTTAAAAATCGAATAACGTTCACGTGGTCCACACAAAATCGGAGCTGCAGTCGGAAGTCTTGGAAAGCCACAAGCTAATTCATGTTCAAGCGATCGAGATCTCGCGAATAGGGCCCTCGTGATCGATGATTTCTGGGAAACCGATCCTCTCGCGACGCGTGCCAGCCTCGCAGCCAGTGCTGACGCTTTTGTTGTTCACCTGTTGCTTCAAACTTTTCCTGTCGATCTCGAGCAGCTCGGTTTTGGTTTCTCCGGCGGTTTGGCGAGCACAGATCTCGAAATTGGTGGTTTCGACGGGTGTTTCGGACGCGTGCGATCCCGTAGGAGCTAGTCCGATCGAGCAGCAACGTAGCACTTGGCCACTGAAGCCTCAGGTGAGACGCCAGGTGGATACCGGGAATGACGGTCGCCTCTCTCTTCGCCTTGCCTGGCTCGCCCCACTTCAGCCACGAGCAAGGTTTATGGAGAACAAGAGGATTCTTGATCCTCTCCAGCCGGTTGCGAAGGTCGAGGCGCCTCTGCAGGGTTCGACGATCTTCATATGCACGGTGTTCACCTCAGAAATCTGTTTTATCGATCGATCGTGATCCAGCAACGATCTCTGCCGCGGATAACGTCCTCTTCGAATCGAAAGTAATCGGCCTTCGTTCATTCAACAGTAGACCGAAATGTGGTCCGAGAAAAGATCGTTGATTTTTAGGGTTGTTGATCGTTGTTTTCTAGGAGAACTGTCAGCCGAGATCATTGCTATTGCGGCATTTAATACTTTAGTTATGCTTGACGGTAAACTTACTGCGCACCAGGACTGATTGGTATGTGATGTTTTATGAAAATGAGAAGATCAAATCTACCTCAGTTTTACACGATTTTTATTGTAACAAAATTGTAATAAAATGCAATTACATCCCATCTAAACATTTCTTTGATCAACTTCTTTGATCAGTAGAATCATTCGTCCAAAGACAGACACTTTTTACGATTTCATGGTAGCCATGATCCATTCATGGTAGCTTAGATATATTCTCAATTTGTCTCATTTTCTACTTCTCTCAGATCTGCATCAATTTCTTCATCCACACATTGTTACTTCAAGTACAGAAAACCTGCATCGTTGAAAACAATAAATTTGTGATTTATATTCGTGTTGTTAGGGATCTGTATCACCGACACAGAAAAAGTCATCGACGTTGACGACCTCTACGTTCCCAGAACAAGCAGAGAATCTTTTATATTTCACTTTATTAAAACGAAGCCGCTTTAGACTTAAGTAGGTTCATAAAACCTGATCACGCAGTGTATGTAGTTTTATGGAAACAATATGAAACGAGAGATAAAAACTATATAAGCGTGTCTGAAACAGGATTCTCAGACAGGCGAACTTGTTATTATTGGAAACAGGGGAAAATCGTGTAGGAAATTCATTCTCAAGGCCATAGAGAAGCTATCGACCTTTAACAGAATTGAGTGTCTTGTGTACAAGAAGGGCGCGAGTGGAAAAATGCTAATTACGGGAAAACAACGTTCTGCAGATTGAAGGTGGTATTATGTAAATGTTAGTGAACCAGTCTGAATATTTTGAATAAAAACCTATAATCTTCACTTTTAATGAATTGATGTACGCAAAACAGGCTTGAGAAAATCTCACACCCTTTAATATGCTCGATTTCAATCATATGAATACAATTTTAAATTCTCATTTTACTTATATTTTCACTGGCTACAACCAATTACAAATAAAACGTGAAAACATTTAATTTGTAATAGAGATGATGTTTATGTTGTACATTCACGCTTTCGCGGGCTAGTACACGTCGCAGATGTAAAAGTTTGTCTCGAGAGCGAAGCGTCTTCGCTAAACTATTCCGAAAATTTGTAAGTAGGTGGAGACATACTTCGGACATGGCCAACCTCGTTACGTTCGTTTTTTCCCTTCGCATAAACGGCGAAACTCTCAAAGGGAGGGCTGCAACGAAATTTTCTTTTCGTCTTCGTTCGAGGGGAAGGTTGGTAAAAGCATGCTTACTTCCAGTCGAGCAGTCAAACCGACGTTTCTGTAACACACAGATGGCACATCTAACGAAACCTGAAAGAAGACCGCCGTGAAAATGTTCGATCGAGATTATAGATGATCAGTTTGCAGTGTTTGTAGAAATTCGAACAGTTTAACGGAAACGAGAAAATACATAGAAAATAGAGCAATCGACTAAGATAATTTCGAAGTTGTTTTGTTTCAGCTTGAACCAGTGCCACTTTCTACGCGTTGATGTTTTCAGAACGTTCGCAGGTTTGTTGATCCGGTGATCGGATAGTTTCGCCTGTAAATACAACTGCAGATCCGAAATCGACAGAGAGTCTTTTAGGTTCCGTGGCCCGAGGCTATTATCTGGTCGAGCATTTTCTCACGAGATGCTCCGCTCTAATTATATGTCTAGGTTACTCCTGTAACCCACAGTCTTACTGCTAAATACGAGTGTTCGGATGGGGTCCAGGGAAAAGAGACTAATCTTTGCGTCTTGGCCGATAATTAGGTCTTTGGACTGCCATTTCCTGCCGTGTTTCCAGGCGAGTCTCGTGCGTACACCGTTTCCAAAGAAGAACAAATTATTAGGTCGTCCTGTAAGTTCGTGCCGCGGATATGTTTCAACCATTCACGATGTGTTTATTAAACGCAGAGTGACCGAAGTAACTAGACTTATGCGAAATAATAATTTTATAAAAATCGAAAACGTTATAGATCCATCAAAGCCGGAGTCTACTAATGAACATACCACGAAGTTTACCCGTTCGAGAAACGTCTGAAATATTCAACATTCCAAAGTCAACTGACGGACATTCGAAGAAGGTAGAAATAATATAAATTCTGGGAACATCGATATCGACGTCAGTTCGCGGAACGGAGACGTTTTGGTCGCGTTGCAAGAAAACGTCCAACAAAAGTTCCGTGAATTCGATCGAGGACTTGAAATACATCTCAAATATTAATCCAGAATTTCGATAACACAGATCTCGTACAGGGACAGCAGAAAACGATAAAATTAGTCTGAATTTTGTTCGACATTCGCCGTGGATTTGCAGATGGTATAAAAGAGGAAGAGTGGAGAACACAAGTGGTGAGCAAAGTCATCACGTATTCGATAATCACTGAATCGAAGGAACGGGTCTCGACTGAATATCGTTCCACAGCTTCAGTTTGGACCAATTAAGGAGTAGCAAAAAATGATGGTGGTCGTAAGGCTCTCGCTTCGATAATTTCGATCGAGCTCCATCAGACTCACGTCAACTCACGTGTCTTGGCAGACGTGGATTCAAATTTGGTGATTGGGACTCGTCCGACACAGAAATTGCCATTTAAAATCTGCCTGCAAACTCTTACAACTTATACAAATTGTGTACAAAATTCTATACTTATTTATATTAAAATAAATATGGATACATTACAAAAAAATAATGTTAATACGAAAGACAATAGAAATAAACATGCAGGCACCGTTTTACACTCAATATCCATTGGGAAAGCACGTGAACTTGTGAATCACAAGTTGCTCTGTGTTCATGTGACTTTTATGCGCATAATCGTGCCAGTAAACGTGTTAATACTTTGAACGATGAAAACGACAGTAGAGATTGCCAAAAAGATATCGTCAATGCTCGAGGATGGTTGAATCCTTCCTCTAATCAGTATTTAAGTTCCTCACCTTGTTGTTTGTAAAACGATAACTGTTTTTCTAATTTCTTTTGCCAAGGATGTATCCGTCAGATCGCTTCGTGATTCTAACATTGTATTAGAATATTCGCAGCAGAAGGCGCCGGAAACAGCGGCAGAGGAACGCGCCATCGTTTTCGCGTTCGAAATTAAGCAGAAGAAAGGAAGAAGGAGGAGCCGTGTTCTGCACCATCGAATTATGTACACGGCACACACAAAGCGATCGTGGAGCAGCTAAAAACCACCTTGCATTGAGAAATGAAACGAAAAACGTCCGGAGGAAATCACGATCCTCGGCGGTGGCGAACGCTGAAAAAGGGATTCGAAGTATTTTGCGCTAAGGGAGATAATTAACCCCTCGAACAATTTAATTTCGATTTCGGAGATTGTGTGCATCCGTGAAAAATAAAATATTTTCTATTGCTTTAAATAGCATTACTGTAAAATTCCTTAACTATTTTTCTGAATTTTATTAAGGACTTGTGCATGGAGTTGGAGAACACCCTGCTGAGGGAGAAGATCGACTAAAAAGAAGAAGATACAAGGAGGGGAAAAGGGAAACTAATTAGATTAAGAATATTGATTGGCTGATAGTTACAAGCAACCTTTCTAGACGCGCTTTCGAGCTGCTTCACGACTTTATTAGGCCTGGGCTACTTGAAGGAAGAAGACTCGTTCATGGGGAAGGACTACGGCGTGCTCGTAGCTACCTGCCAGACTAGCTAAAACAGTAATTAGGCTGGTCTAACCTTCTTCTCCCGACTGGAAGCAGTTTCAGTCTCTTCTGTATCCTCGTACAGGTATCCTTCCACATATACATAGAGCACGGTAGTCGGGTCCCGAAAAAAGCTGTGTTATGCGAATGCATGTCATTTGAGACACAAAGGATCAGTACAAAATGTGAAACGATCTGCATTTAGAAAGTAAAACTCTAATTATTCAGCGAAGTTTATATATTTATCGCCTATTTTATTATTTCTTGAAACGAAACAATGTTGGGCAGGATTCTTGCAAAAAAACACCTCCGGCAGCACTGTCAACAAGAATTTAGGCCAACCCTTTGTGACTAATGTTCTTGCGAAGCTAATCCACTCGCTGTAAGGACAATTTGCACCCTAGATCTCTATTAGTCTATTGCAGAGCCTATTATGAGCGTAGACACTATTAGTCATACAAAGTACACTGTTGAATTGTGCAGAAAGATAAACGATGTTGCCCACATAAAGGGTAAAAATGATAATAAACTTATAATAATTTTACTTATAAAATTCTTAATTCAGTTCGATTCATTTTTTAAAAAATTTTAATTGTCTTTCTATGACAGTAAAACATCCCCTAATTATTTTATGTGTTGTCAGAATGTTTTAGGCTCATGTAAATGTAGATTTTTGTAAATTAATTTATAGAGATCCAATTGTAGGAATATTCTAAGAACCGCTCAGCTGTTCCAACGGTCCACCGTATGTTATTCTATGAATCGCTCAGCTGTTTCAACGGCTGCCGTGTGTTGATGCGTCGTCAAGACGACAGCATATTCAGACGGTAGAGAGTCGGAGTTCTTGTAAAGACGTATGAAACGAAACATTAAAATAAAGGTTTCTTTCTTTTTCGGATACTACAATTTCAATTACATTCAGAAGCATTTTCTTCCATTGAGAAAAAATAAAAGGCTTGAAACGTCTCTATTGATGCTCATTCTAATGGAAAGGGGTCACCGGTAGCATATAGAGTCGCATAACCAATATTCTTGTCACACTGCAGTATTTAGAGTCGTGGATTCGTTGTTACCTTTTCTACAGCTTTCAATAACTTTTCTCTGTAAAGTAAAACAGAACGTCAACGTCACATTTCATTTACAGAAAGGATTTAATTTATAGGAAGGATCATTGCATATTGGTCAAACGTTCCCATCCTTTCAATTCTATATTTTTAAATTCCGTGATGAAGTTTTTCTTGCTCCACAATCAAAACGTTTAAATCTTTTTCTTTTCCCGCCAAACGTTCTACCTAGCCTATTTTACCGACTCCAGCCCCTATCATCTCTGCAAATTTCATTTGCACCCCATTATTCAAATTATATCCTGCTAATTGTGTGCATGAAATAATCAAATAATGAATCACTTATTTTGATCGGACTGTATAATTAATAATAATTATGGAAGGTCGTGTTCCATTCACATTCTTATCTTGATATCTCAATCTACCATCCTGCACTCTGGCGGGATCACGAGTAATCAAACCGTCAATACTACATGATAAACTATATGGAAGATAATTGAGCCAATTTTTAACATCATCCCTCGATGAAGAAATTATTGTAATTGTTGCACAGCATCAAATAATAATCGGGGAATAGAATTACAGACATGCTGAACCCATCGATCACTTTGCATCGCGCAATTCTCTGCGCAACCGAGCGGCGAGCGGTGGTAGGCACCCCTGTATATGAAAGAGGGTGGAAATCCACAATTTTCTGCACACAACAGATAAAAGCTCAACTCTCTCAAGGATCGTTATTTATAAACAAAGTCAGGCCATTGACACGCAATTTCGATGCGCTTTTAGATTGCCACTTCGAAGGGTTGAGAACAACCCTTGAAACTAGAAATGGAAAACACTCGATGTACTAAACTAAACCACTTTAAAGAATTCGTAAAGCAATAACTTCTTCTGTAACATGCCCAAATAGTACAACAAAATTATGCTTGGCAGCTGCGGAGAAAAAATAAATTTTAACCCCCATACACTAACATATTTGAGAAATAAAGAAAGGAGAAAAAAGGGTTCTTTTATTTAGCTAGATGTTGTTTCGGAATAACTATGCTTGCAGTTCATTTACACATGAAAATGATCTTTTTTATATTGTATCCTAAAACTAAAATAAAGAATTAATTATTTTTTATTTTATTCGACACAAAATATGTCTGAGCCCGGTTTAAATATATGATGGTTCCTGGTATTATTTAAGATGCTTTGACTGAAGTGTCTCATAATTTCTACTTCCGAGACTATTTATTTATACTGAGCAGTTCCGACCAATGACGTCGATAATGCACACACAACACCATCAATGTGTACCGGAAATAGACATAATTTGTTATTAGACAATTACGCGCGCAAAATACTTATGTTCTACTGGGTTATTTTCAAGAAAGCCAGGACTAACGTTTCAACTATAGTATCCCTTAAAACTGTCCCGGTAGGTACTCTGTAACGGGGTCAAACTGATCACTTAGAATTTCAGATAACGCGATCGGCGAACTCGATAGCTGGAATGTACAGAAAGTGATAAAAACGGTTGTTTCTCCAAAGTCGGTCGTGGACTAACGAAAAAATCAAGATAAAATTAAACACGAGTGATTAAATATAGGAACAATTAAAAATTGACTGAACTTGATTGTAATATACAAATTATAAAAATGTGTTTATTGAAATATCAGCTAAAAAATTCTATATTTGGATATCAGCTAAACAATCCTGCTCAACAAGCTAAGCTGATTCTCATTGAAGTCGGAAATTATCAATTGACTGATATCCCTCGCCACCCACACCCTGGATCAGTAGGAGTAACTCGAAATTAAAGATCCGTCGTGTTCGCGTGCTTTAGTAAATGCAAGGAGTAGAATCGGCAGATCATGATCAGACACATCAGACGATTCCTATCCGACGCATATTCGATGGATTTTCAAACTCTTCTTCCAAATTTATTCTTTCTTTTCGACTCGCTCTTAGGCCGTTATTAGACGAGGTTGCGTCACCAGTGGCTCAGCACGTCGCGGGGCATTGAATCAAATGAAACCTATCAGACGACGGTAACTGGTGGAGCCACCAAAAATTGTTGCCGATCTGGTGGACGGCATCGGCAACCGGCCGGGCAACATTTGGTGGCGCAGCCATCAGCCGGGGCATTGTTTTGAATGTAGCCTATTAGACGAAGCCACCAAGTTGCGCCACCAGCATCGCGAAAACCAGGGCCGGACTAAAATTTTGTAGCAGCCCTGGCTACCGTTAACATCCAGTGAATGCCCCGCGCTGGCTTAATCCGCCCCTGGCGAAAACATAAACAATTGACTTTCACAGTCTGGTGGTACCACCAGTTACCGATGCATTAAAGCCCTCCAATTCGGTGGCGTCACCAAGTTGCGCCACCAGTGGCCTCGTCTAATAGCGGCCTCTTATAATATTACACAAACATCAAGCGAGATGCAAATCGGCAAGCATTCTATAACCTCTATTTTGGTGCAAGAAATAGAAAACCAAAAATGACATTCTTAAATCTTCTAAGCTTACTTAGGAAATGAAACTGAAAAGCTTGAGAAAACTACAGAATGGACGAACTGGTAGGACTTCAAATGAGAATTTACAATTTCAGCCAGAAATGGTTTATTTTGAGTAATTTAAACAAACGAGGTTGTTACATTATTCGAGATTCTCGAAGTTACGATAATTCTGCGAAGCGCGCAATTGTAGGCGGTGCGCATAGTTTCAGGTGAGCAAATTGTCTGAAAGCAAAGAGCTTCGGGGTACGAGCATGATCTGGCGGCATACATAAACAAAGTTACTTACATTTAGTCAGAACTTATTCGGACTCAACGTCGGTGCTGACCTGGGAAAGTAAAATATGCAGGATTCCGTTTTAAAAAAAAACACAGATAATATCTTGAGAAAAAACAGCACTGAAAGAAAATTCTCCGACTCTCCAATTCTCAGCAAATGCACCCTCTTGAATAACACGACCTTTTCCATAAAATCAAGGAGATGGTCGTGGGGTCCTCCGACGATTTCGCCGATGTCGGCGTGCTGGTGCGCCGAAAAGAAAATGCAAAATGCTCGATTAATCGGTCGCAGGTTGTATCGAGGAGGGTTGTAGGGTAGTTCGAAGGAAAGCCCGAAAAGACAAGGGGGTGAGCGTGGTTGCGCATGTGCGTGCTCGTCCTGAGCACTTGTTACGGGTGCCTCAGTCTCGGCTTGTCTGGGCTGAGGGCAACACGGCCGTGCGTACCACCCTCGCGAACAATCCAGATCCCCGGGAGACGTTCTAAAGATAGAAAACACAGAGAGAGAGAGAGAGGACCAAAGGGAGAGAGCGTGGTCGATCGCGTCCGAAAATCCTGGCTGGTCCACGGGAACGGATCGTGGTCGCGGATGAGAACGGTTTATTCGCGACGGATCGCGGCGAATCGCAGAACAGTTTTGCGAAAACACGCGGAGGATCGTCGTCGTGGAATAAGCGGATGTGTATGCCCGAGGATATGTGCGCGCCAACAAAGGTGTCCTCGGCCGTTTTCCTTGGTCCGAGATGATGAGCGAGGACTACGGTGCTACCAGCTCCTCGACAGCCAGGATCCGGGAACAGAGAAACGTGGCCGAAGTTTGTTAATCGTGTGCGGATCGATTTGTTAGGCGATTCGCGAACCATCAAGTCAACAGAAATCGCGGCTTGATGCACCAGGTGATTCTCCCAGCTTTAGCCCTCCATCTCTCTCTCTTTTCCTCTCCTCTCTCCCTCTCTCTCTCTCTTTCTCACTCTTTCTATCAAACGAAAACAGATGGAACGGTGGACAGCGTCGTCCCAAAACCACACTCATTATTCCCCACATGCTCCCAAGCATATTCTGTTTCTCACAATTTTCTACGGTAGGCATCCCCTGTTCCTTTCGTAAATTTTTCATCGTACACCGATCGATGATTGTGTAGTAATACTATTTATACCGGGCACACCGATATCGATGTCGAATATATTATGTAGCAGTGTTATGTTATACATTATATCCTCTTAAAATATACATCTTCTGTCACCTTCGCAATGCGTTACATCCTTCAACCTGTTTCTTTTTTCGTTTTTTTTCTCTTTTCCGTTGCGGCTAGTCTAAAAACAGTATGTTTCAGCTATTGATTCGGTTATTTCCATGCGTTTATTGGTTATTGAGGCTCTCTAGTTCTTATTCTTGTTTCCGTACGCATTCGATGGACGATGGAATAGCGTGCGGAGAGCTGGATCTAATGGTGCGTCGAGTTTCCTTGCCGTTAATGGGCTTAAACGGATTTTCAATACTCTGAATCTGTTTGCTTTGTGGATTTACGTTCTATAGTAATAGTTATTAAAACCGTGAGAGCTGAAAGTTTCGAACGGAAAATCGGCATTTATCTTTGAAGTTTGAATTTCCGGCAATTTTTATAAATCGTAATCTCCTTTCTTACAATTAGTTTACTTTTCTGCCCTAAAATGCACAAGGTTAATTGCACTGTCATAAGAATTGAGCATACTTTGGAAGTATCTTGTGCAGTGATCTGATTCATTTTTTTTAATATTTAATACTCGTCAGTAGGTATTGTGAGAAGATCAAAGTAGACGATACGCGTTATTTCAAATGACAGTGTTGCTGTTAGTATTGAGGTGATGTAGGTCACTGGCTGCACGTGTTCAACTCGGACAACAAGGACGTGTTCTCTACACTACTCCACGAAATTAAAGGGTCGCTAAATTGATGTGACCGAAAAATTGTCATTCTTTGAAACGCTGCAACATTCTAAAAAACTATGATATGATAGTCCATTTAAAATCATTATAAAGAGAAGACTTGCCTTTACAAGACAATTTTAAAACGAATCTCGAAAAAATTTGTTGAACCTTGTAGAATCGTTTGAAGTCGTAAGTTTTAACTTTGTTTTGTAGCAACAATCATGATCAGTATTGTGGTGATATTCTGTGATCTAAAAGGTTCTTCTACAAAATTCAATATGGGGATATAAAAGTAGAAGCTTTGTCCTTTAAAATGAGCCCAGGTAGACTCTCGTACGATTATCACTTATAAAGTTACAGCAGTTCAAATATCAACCATTTGTCAGTCAAAAATTAGTGATCCTTCAATTCTGTGGAGTAGGATATGTGTTCCGGATGTTTGAAATGTCAGATAATATCCCTCGAGCATGCTAAGCATGTCTTCCAAACGGTTGATGTCGCAAAATCGGAGAATCCTTGAGAGGTCTCATTTTGGTCGCAAACGGAGGTTCAGTAGACATACCGTCTGTTCTACAAAGTGTAGCTTTATGTCTGCTAAAATAAACATACTTGTAAAAATTGTAGCATGGATTAGAAGTACATTTATAATATTAATATGATATTACACCGATTTAATCAAACTGGAAGCAAATACTTGTAGTTACATCTGCATAGAATGCACGACAGAAAATAGTATCATTTGACTGATAAAAATATGTTAGAAAATGTTTGGTCTATTATGAAACACAAATTTATAGAAAAACGAAAAAGAGTACGAAAAGTTAGACGAGTGCTTTTTGATACATCGCCAAATGTAATTAATAATGTGGAAGATTGGATCAATTATTAAGTAAGAACTCGTCGGAGAATCTAGAAGTTAATCGTTTTAGATGTACTATCGATATTAATTTTTCCAGAGATGTTCATCAGTACACTCTTACAGATATCTCATTTAGATAGATGTTTAATTTACGGGGTGGTCTTTTCGTATCGCTGTAAGGTATAACTTGTTTTTTGAAAGATGGCACACCATCAACAGTCGTAATAGCTGTCAACCCCATCAGACTGATCATGTTGGATCATGTAGGTGCTCAAAGTGGGGTGGACAGCCACGATGGCTGCTGATGCATCCAGGCTATCTTCTTCAACTACCCAAGTTGATTTAATATATCAAAGTCATCTCTATATAAATTGACTTGCGGTCCTGTCACTCGACGCTCCATTTTATTAACACGTTCACCGTCACACTGATTGAATATGAGTAGCAATAATCTTTGATTTGGTTTAAGAATTATTTTTATAGCTACCATCGCGTCACGTCTACGATTCCGTAGTTTGTGTAAAAATTGTCAAATTAATTTTCTACGTCGTTCTCGCTCGCATATTTACATTGTTCACATTTTTCCGTTCTTTTTTGTACACTGTATTATACACGTGTTCCGGTGACTCGACAAGCTACTTTGTATATTTTATTTTATTTTTCGCTTGTCATATTTATCATGTTTTTATCATTTGTTTAATACGCTGCTTTTAATTACCGTTAATACTTTGACTATTTAGTTTACATGCTTTTAGCAGTGTTTTGGTATTGCAATTCAAACTGAATATAATAATTCTATCTCGTATATTTTCCTGATTTATTGCTTTACATTCTTTTAATGTTCCGTTTTAATTGCTCTGTATAGTTTTACTGGTTTGTTTGTGTACTCGGAGTTTTCTCTATTTTCTCTCAATAAAATTATGCAACTGTGTTCATTATTGCTTCCCAGAGAGATTTGTCGATTTGTACATTTCATCTCATCCCATCATTGTAATGTTGCATTGTTTATGCAATTCTTTCCATCAGCTCGCAGATTTCTGCCACTTGAGTGTATACTTTGATAGAGTTTGTGGTTTCACTTTTACATGAGGGAAATCGAGAGACATCGTAAAATATTTTCTGCATCTCACGAGGCAAATACTAAAGGTCAACACAAATTTGTATGGATATTTTCAAAGAAAATTGTTTTCACTCTTGTGTTATCAAAACTTAATCCATAAATTCTGGATATATTTTTTATTATAATGAAAAAATGATTTCAGAATATTCTAGTTTAAATAATTGACGAAGTCCCGATTTTATCTGGATTGGCACTAATTAAAAATGGCAACTTTCTAATTTAAAAACTGACGACAAAAGCTTGGACATGCACATTCTTCGATGCAATTCTGTGTAGTTCGCCAATTGACCGTTGCATTTGGTAGAGTACGCTATTGCAATAGGTCCTTTCGCATACTGTCGGTAATTCAGACCCGTGAACTTATTTTTACTCTAATAACATCACTAATTAGTAGAAAAAATGAAACTTATTACATCAAAATTCTACATATGACAAGAAATAAGTATTTTCTCGATGGAAATTTTTACCCAAATTTGACGGCCATTTTGGTTTTTCTTCCCGATGAATTTTGATTTCAATTACCCGTATTACCAATTACAAAGTAAAAACAATGTATGCGTGAAAGTTATAAGTTTGGGTGGCATTTTCATATAAATATTACAATGCAGTTGCAGCAGTGTAACGTTCACCTTTTTAAAGTTGATATTCAAAAGTACGTCCTTCAGGCTGAATGCAGCGAGTCAATCGATATCGGAATTAAAATATCTTCTAGATTAATTACTTCTTGGCATAGATAGCTTAATACTTTTTTATAGGGAATGACGAGCTGCATCGATTAATGTCTTAAAATATATCGTTAGCTCCAGAATACGTCGCTCGAAGCTACGGTTATACAGGGTGAGGCACTTAAAACAGGCCACTTGAATAACTGGGCTGCTGTCGGTGATAGAAAAAGTGCATCAGACCAAACTTGCTTTATGCTAAGTGGGACATGATCTGCTGTCTAGAGTTTTTCGTAGGTGAACATATGAAACGCCTATAAAAAATCGTTCTTTTTTAATCACTCTCTAATGGCGTGCTTCGAGACGCGAACAATGACCCGAGATTAAAGGTCGTTCGAGGTCGTCAAAGGTCAGTCATTATGGAACACAATTTAACCCAAGGATTCGATCGAATTTATGTTATTTCATTTCTAACTTAATTGCACATGTACAAACAAGTAATTCCATAATGGTACACCTGGGTTCGTCATGACATTAAAAGCATTTTCTGTACACTGATTTTCGCTGTTGCATTAGAAAATAGTTACAAATAAAACTGTGCCACTATAGAATTACTATCGGTGTTGAAAGCTGAAGCAACCCCGATGCATCATATTTGTTTGAGCACGATTGTTATCTATTTGGATTAGTCGCTGGTCTTCCATTTCTTCTTGAAAATCACGCAGGTGGCATTATAGAAATCCTTGTATATTTTCAAAGCACACAAAAATACACGTGCACTAAAATAGGATACACTATGTGTGTGGACGAACGCATTCCGTGCTATAGATAGCGCCATTGTGTGGATACAAATGTTTATAAAACCTTGATCACAGCTTCTACATTGTACACCGTTCGATCGAAGAAAGTTACCTCTCTTGAGAATTTCTTGCATAATTATGCGGACATATTAACTCTTTACACTATAAACACTTTTTGATTGCACTGAAAGCTATAAATATCACGACAAAGTTCTTGAAAACCAAAAATTCTGTTCTGAGGTCAGTTCAATGCAGTTCTTATGCAATCAGTTCTTATGCAGATGAGGATTTTTTAAATAATCTTTTATTATGGGAGATTTAATTATTTGTTTGCAATTTTTAGAATTCAAAATTGCGACAGCTCCATTTGCTAAAATTTTGCACTACGAATCACTAGCAACCACAATCCGCCATTACCTTGTCCACCGTTTCACCCTCCGCGAAAAACTGAATGTTCTAACTAGCAATCTTCCTCATTGTTTCAGTAGAAAATTTCAGCAGCATCATTCCTGGGGAAAACAACGCCAGGAAGTCAACAAAGTTCCCAATGGACCTGTAACACGAATCATCATCATCTGGAAGCCCGGTGGACATGACGGACACAAATTCTTCGCTTTTCAAATCCCGAGAAATGATGTAAATGAACAAAACGCAAGAAGATACCATAGAATGGGCGAGCCGGAAGTTTTCGCGTGAAAGCTTTGACGATTACAGGACTAATCGACGAAGCACTGTCGAACAGCTCGATGACGCCGGTGAATGTTGCTGATTAGCGATCAAAGACGCTGTTTCCGTATTCGAGAGAGAGAGAGAGAGAGAGAGGGAGAGAGAGAGACAGTCGATAGGAAAGTTTCAACTCTGTTTTAAAGGAAGAATATCGAGGGAACAGTTTTGCGAGACGATTGAACGGCAGTGACCCGGTGGTTTCGTTCGGAAGCAGTGATCGTGCGCCGCCATTGCTTGATTAAACTCGCCCGGGCGTTTTTCGATCGAATTAGTTCCCGTCAGGTGACGATTTATCTTTGATGCGCGTCGGAGATTAATGAGGCTCAATTGGGGAGACCGGGTTTGGATTAGGTCCGGAAAGCGTGGTAATTGCTCGACTCCACGGAGAGCTGTGGCGAGTGTGTCGGTGGTTCTTTATTTTCGCGAACAGAAGGTTCGAGCCGCTGCAACATGGGCTGCGAGCTTAGCAAATTGGCGACCGCGAAGTCGCAGAACCAAACTCCCACGGATCCACGGCTTCCGCTCACGGCGAAACAGAAATTTACGGTTATGGCCAGCTGGAAAGCCGTATCCAGGGCACTGGAGCAGACTGGTGTCTACATGCTCATAAGGTTCGTAACGACGATAAGCTCCTCTGCGGAGACACAATTTTCAAAACTTTCTGCGTTTCGCGCACGGTCTTGTTAACAAAGTTCCCTGCCGACTTGTGTCCTCGAATTTTAATTATCGTCAGCCGTCTGGCCGACAACAAGCTGCTCGATATCTGCGGGATATATTTTTGTGGATTTGTTCCCAAAAACTTACTGTTGCCGCATTTAACTGTCACACTCTGGTCCCAAATCGCTAACACATAGTAAAAACTTCAAATGTCATATTTTCGTGGGAGATACCTTAATTATTAGGCTACATATTCTAATGATAGGTCTACAGGAGAACTGAACAGCGGAAGTTCCGTTATTTTTATCTGTAAAATGATCACTGTTTCAATTCGGCCTTCATCAGTCATAGCAAATACGGATTTCGATTGTGAGCTGTCACACTGATAATGGCGCCGATAGGAGCTGATTCATTGTGTTATCACTTTACTTTCTCACTTTTATCAATTATTGGTTACTCGTTATTGTTGACTCAGCTTATCTTTAGTTGGAAATTACAACGCGAATTTCAAATTGTTTTTAAAATTTTGTCTCGTCAGAAAGAATTTTCTTCGTTTGATTCTGCCTTGATTACTGCAATGTCTTGTATATGGTTCACCCTCGGTGAATGATATCACACGATTAGGCGGTCGTTTAGAATCTTCAAGGACATCATTAACGTCCGGCGCAGAAGTAGTCTCGCGTCCTTCGATTTTTGTCTTCGTTTGCATGCGTTGCGTTTGTGCAATTTAGGTCGTTGCAGCGTTTTCCTCCACCTCATTTAGCTGTCTGCTTCCTAATTTTTTAAAGACGAGCTTGAAATCTGTAGCAATATGTTTTATGAATTGTGTGTCTATTTCTTTAATTGTATTAGAAAAATGTTTGGAAGCTTGATATATTTTTGTATCTGTGACGATTTCTAGTGCAACGTATGTGAAGTCTATTATTGTTAGTGGAATAATTCTAGTGGAAACACATTGTATGATTTTTAAGGTTGTCTCTCTTATTTTATGACATTTTATTCTAAATATAACGGTTGGATGCGCGATAAAATTATCGATAAACTTTACAGCACAGAGCCGTGCGACGATAATTAACCTGGACTGTCACTTTCAGTGCCTACTTCTTTTTTTATCTGTTGGCAGATACTAGAATCTATCCTCAATTTTTGTCTGTCAGATACACGCCGTTCCTCTTTATCTGTCGGCTCTCCTTTGTTCATAGTGGAACAATAGGTTTCTAGATATTGGCGTATAATAACCGAGCGTAATTGACGTACTTATGTAAGTTCGCTAGAGAACAGTTTTAGGTATTATACTTAGGGAAGACGATTGTTGGAAGCCCTCGAGAACGTCTGGTAATCGAAAGGATATACTCCGCTTAGTGGTTGAAAAACTATAATTCAAATAGACGACAATAGGTCAAAATTATTTACAGATAAGGATTGCAAATATTTTGTAAGCTAAATAAAAATGAGCACAGCTTGTAAACAATGTTTATGAAAATGTTAAGCATACGTATTCAGGGGAGCAATGTTAAATACGTTAATTTGACGGTAATACTACTTCGCAGTCAAAAATATTTCGTAACTTTCCCGAGCCAAAATAGATAAAAAAAATCAGTACAGACTGTTCAGCAACAGGTGGGAAAAAGATAGAGTGATTTCCTACGATAAAAGAAAATCAAACTTTAGTAATTGTTATTAATTAATAAAGCACTATTATTCATTTTTCAATGGAGCACACAGAACTTGACGGTTATTTTTGTCATAATTTAGCTTGCTATATCAACTTAAATCATCTACTTCTGCAGTATAGTTCTTTTTAGCACTGCCCGTCCTTCCTGGTTATTTTCTAAAACATTAGATATTCAGTTTACGATGTAACAAAATTGCCAGCAGTATACGACGGTGCTGACAATAGACGTCACTCGTATGCATCGCTTGTTATGAAACTTCGCACCTAACTAAGCGGAGCATCGAAAAATATTCGACATGTATTTTTTTATAGCCGCCTGTTTTCATGTTCATAGGGTGAAAATAGCCCTCGATGTTACTGGTAAAAAAATCGAACCGAAAGAAAATATCGACGAACGAGGCTGTTGCCTACAGAATTTTTGAAGATTCTTCTCCGCGAATGATGTCCCAGCTGAGACTATTATGACTCAAGAGAATGATACTGAAATTTTTGTTTGATTTCGAAAATTCCATTCATACATCCCACCCCGTATATTTGCGGCAACATAACTTTGTACACCTGACCACTGTGCACTCATGCATTCGTCTATAAAATCAATAATAATATAGTAAGGGTTAGACCCAAATATCCATCAACATTTCATCTAATATTAGACTCCACGTATACTCGGTGTTCGACGTTGTCGTTCAATCAATGTGGCGCTCGGTAGAAAGTTTTCGAGCCTGCATGAAATAACGCGCTGTGACAGAACTTGTCTTGCAGTGCTTACAATGCAGCCTGGTTCTACTGGAATGGGTCAGCCCGTCTGTTTTAACAATAACCGAGAGTTGCTTCTACGACCGATTTTTCTTCACAACAGAATTCCGTAATAAATCGATTTCTGCAGCTTCGACTGCACTGTACAAGAAAACGTACACTGTATCTTTCAAAAAGATTTTCTCTTGATATTAACAGGACAGTGCCAGCAGATCCATCGACAACAGCACTGCCATTTTCCTCGATGCACTACAGCGAAATATCATGGACACATGTTAACCTTTAGATGACTAAAAAAAGTGTCGCAAAAGGCTAATATGCGTGCTTAGCAGCTTTTTAGTTGTAATAATGGAGCATAGTCGATATTGTCGATATCGTAGGTCGTCGAAAGGTCATCCGAAGGTCGACGTATAACACATCGATGAATTTGTCGATACAGATACAATATCGGAGTAACAAAAATGTGGAATTCGTTGATTCTGCTGCATGTTTGCAAATATTCTTTTCGAGCACTATGTCGTGGCAAAGCTGTGCCAAAATCTTGTTTGCGGTGATGCGAGACAATGATACATACTATGTTCAAATCGATAGAGCGTCCTCTGACAGGGGATATTCAACTCGTACAAGTCGATTTTGACGAAACGAATATTGGAGTTCTTGGAAAAATATTATTTTCATTGGTCATCGTTTATGTTGAAGTGATGATAGTAATCTCTTCGAAGTTAGTAGTTGAAATTCCACTTTTTACGACATCTCGAAAAGTGGAGGGTATCTTAGACTATATGTTCTCAAAAAAAAAAAAATTAAACACAGCAAATCTTTGAATTATTTCGCACTTCTTCATTTTCCTCAAGTGATCTCTAAAAAAACATTATCGATTGGCCGCATTTGCATACCGTAAATCATCAATTTCGAGATTGGTTCGCATTCTGTTTTCCAGATTCCATTATCCAGAGTTGTTTCAGACCGTGCTTCCCTTCTTCTATATGCGTTGAGATCGCTCTCCCTTTATTTTCTATCTTTATCTATCCACTTGTAACTGAATCATTGGATTCCTGTATTGATGCACTCTGAACGTAACTAGAGCGTATAGGATAAGTTAACAAAGGGATGCCCTGAAATAATTTACCGTGGTCAGAAAACTGCTCTCACTCGACCCTATCCGAGCTGGCAACTAACTATAGAAAGATCTTCGAGCTGTGCCGACGAGTCGGTACGAATTTTGGAAAATCTTTACATGTTCTTACGCTACTTACTGCGGGTGAACTTAACACATCTATTAAAAAATCAGTCAAATAATTTTGTAACAAAACCACGAAAATTTCTGTGTAAAATCATAATATTATCATCGTATTAACTTCTGTGCTAATGATAAGAATATAATTCGTTTTTTTTCGTTTCTGGCAAAAATTAAATACTATAACTAATAAAACAGTTGGCTTAGGAAAAATTGCAAAAGTCACCTTATTTTTTAGCGTTCTAAATCAGATTTCCTCCTTCCTCATAGTTGTGCACCCTATGCAGAGAACAGGCAACGTATGTTTCCGTGACCGCGAAGAACTTTTTACATCTTGCGCCGACCCACTTTGCGATTTCAGATGAGGAGGACTCGAGCTCACTTAGGGCTATAGCAAACACCGCTACCAGCATGCGATTCTCGTTAGGGTCGTTGCGTTCTGTTCTTTCGCACTGGACCATTAAATAGAATGTGTGCGGGCCCGGCTACGTTGCACCATCGATGGTGTCTATGGAGGCTTAATCTCAAGTTAATCCTACCTAAGGATTATGGTTCCGTCAAAATTGCAAAGTGATAACCTATTGTACTATAACCCCAATATGCAAAAGATTTTTAATTGCTGCTATCAACGTCAATTATGCCTTTATGATAGGGTGATTGAAGCGTGAAGATAGGGACATTTAACACCTGATACCCCCGTATAATTATTATCGTTCACGTTCGAGCTACGAAAGTACCGCGTGAAACGCACGCGTTCCTTGTTTTTCATTTTCGCTCCCGCCCATTGCTGAACAATGGGCTTCCTCGTATTGGCATTTTCAGACTATTCGCGTGGCCGAACGCAGAAATAGTACGCTCACGGTTGTTCCTGGACGAGCCGACGTGAACATCAGCCTATCATCTCGTTTCTTCGGCTCTCACAGCCATCCCCTACTATGTTTTTCTCATAATTTTGCGAATCAGACTACAGAGTGCTGAATTTCGAGGCTGCATTTTAACGTATTAATAACCGACCTGACAGCCGCAAATATTTGATGAAATCGAAGTAATTTATTTAATATTGATATGCGCATTCAATATCCTCTACCGAACGCATATCTATTTCCACACAAAATTTATCAAACGCAAACTGATGATTATTGCAAGACTGTGGATATTTAAGCAAATTCCCATTCCAATACCTAGTTTGATGAAATATTTCTCTGATTGATTAAAAGGCTCCTCGTGGTAAATACACAACACAAATATTGTTAGTAGTTCTTTCAATTTTCTTGTATTTCATAGATTTTAAGTGTCAGCTCAATGGACAACAAATGAATTCGTTGCTCGGATATGGACAGTTAATGTGTTTAATGATATTTTGTACTCTTGATTATGTTGTTATTGGTTTTTACGACACTGTCTGGATCCGAATTGCTATTTTTGAAAATTCGGTTGACCTTTCATGTGCGAACGATTGTTGATAGAAATGTGGGTCAAACACTTGCTACTAGCTGGTGGTGCATCGTTCTGTCCTATGCACGTATTCTCCACTTGCTATTCGGTGAAGAGACCAAGAAGGCCATGGGTAGGTACCTCTCATAGCCTTTTTGGGTCTCCTTGCGGCGTCGTTGCATCGGATGCACACAGAGTGGGCCGAATAAACTGCAACCTATCCTTCGAATTCGCTGGAAAATCGAGAAATTGAAAAATGCGGACTTTCAAAAGAAAAAGCTTTAATCACAAATGCAATCACAATTTTAACCGGAAATCCTGTTATCACACTAAAAATCACAGATTATTTAATGAAAATACGAAAGCAAAATAAACACGTGTTTCATGATTTCTAACTGAAATAAATATGTCAGAACAGTAGCTTTTTTCTCCCAAGGCGTTATTAGATATCGCAGACGATAAATCCGTGATTTGGAGCGCAAAATCAATCGTTACATGGTCGGCTGCACGAGTCGCCAACCACGTTCATGATGTGCTTACGACGAAGGTCTCGTAAATCTAAAATTTCGATTCCCGCCTTAAAGCGTTAAAAAAAGCCTCTCAAAGTTCCGAACACTCTAGAAATTACTCGTACAAAATAATCGTCATTCATAAACTGGAAAAACCCCTTCTCGAATAACAACAATTGGTAAAACAATTAGATGATTTTAACTCTGTCAGTGAATAACGCCTAAACGAGAAACGGGAGCACGAACTGCTGGCGAATTACGACAAGATTGAAATCCCGATTAGAGTTGGACTTGATTGCATCTGCTCTCGGAAAAATCTGTTTACAATTAACGTTTTAATTTTCACGCTGCCCGATCAAGCGTGACTCGAACTTTCGAATTGGTGCTCGTGATTACATGCGATTATTTATGTCTTCGGTTGTGTGTTCGCAGAAATAGCGACACGTAAGTACGAAGCGTGTAGCAAGCGTTTTGTTTCGTCAGATAATCTTTGAATACTAAATGCAATCAAGCGAGAGATAATTGAGCAGATATCTACAAGGCCGACACACTTCTTCCTCGCCACATTAAAGTAGGCGCCTAATTAGTTGGCCGCTTGGAGCCACTTCCCCAACTGTGAGTGACGTCACAAATTACTTCCCCTTCTGCAATATAGCTGCGATCATCATACTTCTTCAACCCCTCGCACTCGATGTCGCTTTAGCACTGAAATTACGGGAAGCTTGTCTGGGAGACGAGGAGACTGCAAACAAAACTGAGTCTTGGCAATAAATCAATTATAGAAAGAAAGTAGGGGTTAAACAACGCTTATCCTTTATCTAACTGATAATCTTAATAAGGCAAATAATGAATATGAAAAATCAGATTGATGTTTTTATCAAGAGTTGAAAGAATTCGGTCTTTATTTTAGCACCGGCCTACCATCTCGCGTTTTCACGCTCATTCTGTCACTCGTCGGTTCGGAATTGGATTAGACTCTTTTTGAAAACACTCGGTACCTTTAGTATCCGTGACACATTTTCCCATTTTCATCTTCCACGATAGCAAAGTGAACACGGGAGCACCGAGTGCGGAAGAAGGCCTGATCCGCAGAGTGTCTCCTACAAAGGAGTCCTCAGCCTTACGCTTCTATTTCTTCTTTTACTCGTTTTAAGGCAAACAATAAGGTCGAGCGGAGGCGAGTAGAAGCAGAGCGCAAAGGTGAGAGATAGTATGATGGAATTTACCCCTCAGAATCCTTGACCGGCCAACTAATTTGGTACCTACTTTGCCAAGTAGTTGCACGCGACCAGCGAGACTGATAGAGACAAATACTGCACACCAGTGTCTCTCATTTTTCTACCAACTCCGGAGGAAAGTGGCCAAACATGAGGGGAACGCTAGTTCTGAGAATCAATACAAACTTCGATTAACTGGCTCTAAGCTATCCTATTCACTCATTTCGGCAGCTATACTTTCGTTTTATTGAGAAATCAAAAGAGTCGTGCACCACTATTTAATAATATGAAATTCTATTTAACATGTATGTATACTGAGTATTCAATCAATATAATTATTACAGTGATATTGATATTCTGAATATGTTATTCGTTTGTAATGTTTGTATAGATTGTAAATAATTCACAGTGAGAAACTTGTTTGTATGTATTTTCACTTACGGAAACTTTATGTTTGAAGTTCTAGAGTATTCGATGTTTTAAAATGTCGACACGGTCAGAGTGGGTTTCATGAGATGCTTCACATTAGGTTTCAAGCTAAGACTCCTGTTTCTAAAGCAGGGGACGATTATCATTGCTTCACAAAACATAGTCGAGTCCTCTTATCCCACTCAACCCTCGAAAGAAGCTCAATCAGCTCCTCAGGCAGTGTAATCTTCAGTTTTCTTCGCGGAGCTTAATTAATTCATCAACCCCTCCGCCGTTTGATGCAACGTATTTAATATTCTGTATTAAACTTATTCTCGCTTCGGCCGAAATTTATTCAACACGAACCGTTAGTTCTTATTAATATACAATTTTGGTACACTTATAACTAGACTGCGAATCTTAATGCACAATCAAAATTGTTTGTATCAATTACAAGATGCTGGAACCGACTCAAACTTGATTTCTTCTTTTACTAATCTTAAATGCTTAAAATCTAATGATCTTACATTGTCTAACGACAAAAAATGGTTGAATTTCCACCCTGAAGAACGAGAGTTAGAGTACTACGGTTCAGAACGTAGCAGATTGACGTTTGACGATTTTGGTTATTTGCAGGCTGTTCGAAGAGAACGAAGAACTGTTAAACATGTTTACGCAATTCCGCGAATTGAAGACGAAGGAACAACAAACCAATAGCATGGAATTGGCGCAGCACGCGGAGAAAGTGATGTCGGCCCTCGACGAAGGTATCAAAGGGCTCGACGACATGGACGTTTTCCTAACTTGTCTCCACCAAGTCGGTGCCACGCACACAAAAATCCCTGGCTTCAATCCGCAATATTTTTGGGTAAGCTCTCTTTCTTTCTCTCTCAGAGAGAGAGAAAAATTCATTATTCAATCCCATTTAATTTTTCCGGCCGCGCTTGTCCGTGTTCCGAATTACTTCCCTCTTTAGAAAGTCGCCTCACAATCGGTGCTCAAGAAACAATTTACTCTTTGTTACCAAACTAAAGTACCATAGTTCCAAGCACTCCCGGCTCAAAGACGTTCTGGATAAAATTCTCTCCCTACTTCCTTGACTTCCACGTAAACGCTTTTTTGTCCGCGCCGCGCCGGCACAAAAGATCCGTTCATTTTTGTCACTCGCATATTCGCCTTTTAAATGTCATCTTTAGAATCCTTTTGTGACCCGATGCATATAGACGGCTCCAGACGGAGGAATAACACATTCTGCCGTTAGTGGAGCTGGACTGTCCTTAAACTTCAAAGGGACAAATCGGAAAACCTCGTCTCATCCCTTTCTCTTAGAAATAAAACATTTCTGCTTCTTATTGTGGACTATAAGCTCATTAGACATATTTGTGGAATCAATTAAATAAATACAGTTCGCATTAATTTTAGGAAACAGGGTGCGCATCGATATTTTTGAAAGCTTTCAATCTTTTTAATGTTTGATATTTCTTTATATCCCCAAAACGTTTCATTTTTGCCGTGTTCCTCAAAGTCCCGTTGATATAAAGAACACAAAATGTTGACATAGGGATACAGCGAGTAAACTATGATTTTCTAGGAACGTGAAATCGTGAGTCGCATATTTACACAGATTTCCCTTCCAGAAAATCGAGAAGCCGTTCCTGGAGGCGGTGGAGCGGACGTTGGAGGATCGATACTCGGAGAACGTGGAGAACATCTACAAACTAACAATCAAATTCATAATCGAGACTCTAATCGACGGCTTCAACAAGGCCCAGAAGGAGATAGCACAAACTGACAGCACCAAATCCTAGTCGTCTCGGTCATAAGGAACCAAATACCACAAACTTTAAACGCTCGATCGAGACGGATCCTGATCAAAGGATCCTAATCAAATTCTCGATTGGGAAGCGATCGATCCCACGGGAGAGACGTCGATCGTTCGATCGCGCGGTCGTTCGTTCATTAAAGAAAACACAAAAAAGAAAAACGTATCCTTGTTTCTGTGCAAACCACGGAACGATCTCACAGATCAAGAGAAAGACGAATTATATAATGTATTCACGTCGAATAACGTTCTTTTTTACAGAGGTTCAGAACGACGCGTCGTCGCCGGTTAGATTTGAGTTGGTTTCCCTTCGAGCAGGTCTCGATCATGGGAAATCATGCAGGGAAAATGACGATGACGGGGCGAGTCGTGAACTCTGTTGACGGTCAAAGACGATTGATAGTGCGGCCATCCGAGTACAGTATTCCTTCGAAAAATCTCTAATCATTCCGTCCGGATTTGTCGACTAATTTCGGAGGCGGGGAACAATTTCAGATCAAAAGAGAAATTTTTTATAGCGATCCTGGCCCCATGACGATAGCAAATCAAGAGACGACCAGTCGGATAAGTTCCTGAGACTTCGAAGCGATGTGAATCGACGCATCCGGCTGCTTTCGATCGTTCGCGATTATATTTTGATAACACTCTCGCGAACAAACTGGGAAGATTATCTTGGTGAAAACGAGGTCAAACGCGACACTGGATAATTTTAAGTCGTTGTTAAAACATGGAATTTGTTAAATAACGCCGTGTGAAGTCACGCGTTTGTTATTTGGATTGTTTAAGCCTTGTTCCATTTGATCGTTACAATTTAAAATATTCTATTGCTACCCCTATGTAACCAAAGAATTTCTTTAGTGCGATTCTACTGTTCTTTCGACTCTAGTCGTATTGTTATTATTGTATAAACGTTTACTTTAGTAGGAGTTGAATTGGTTGTAGTGCTGGACGTATATTTCCAGTGCATTTAAGAGTTTATTTCAAGAGAACGATAGAATTTAGTGAAATTAAAAGATTTCGGAGTAAAACTATTTCCAGACGATGAACAAGTTTATTCTGAAACGATTGATTTACATAGACATATATCGTTAATGTGCTATGTACGATAATTTAATTTTTACTGAAGAACAATTGTGTCAGGTTGGTCAAATGGTCGCAAGAAATTAAATTTCAGCTGGTTCCTCTGTTTTAATGAAATTTTAAAGAAACCGAACTGTTTGGCCGACCCAATGTTCCACAGCCACAGCATGTTACTTTACCATTTAATGTGATATCTTTTCGAAGTATCGAACGCTGTATGTAATTCTATCCAAGGTTGAGAGTGCAAGTAGGGGGTTACCATAAATTCGAGATTTTTGAAGGCAGAGAGTTAGAGATTTTTTAGCGAATACTGTATATTCGTCGATAAACTTCTTTGTAAACTCACTCACGTCTATCGGTCACCATGATCTTGCATCACCTTCCAAAGAATTTTCTCCGAACGAGAAATGTTTACCACAGATACATCGTGAGACGATTTAACAGAAGCAACACTTGATTTGCTGTTTCCTTTACCGGTTACCGTAATACCGATTGTGAAGTCCAAACAATATAATCACAATGTGTGGATACTGTGAATTGTTTCAAACAACTGCCAACAAATTATTTACTATAATTATATTACGATACTTTCCTCGTAACGTTGTTTATAATTCACGTTAATCATTCGCACTGCGACGCTGTCGAATCCGTAAAAATAAGTAAGAGAAAATTAACCAAAGTTTTTCGTTAGGCTTAGGTCGTAAACGTAAGCATATGTGAGATCTACTTTATAACGAGAGGACACAGGAAATTACAGGTTTTGTTACTTTACGATAATGAAGTACACTTGGAAATCAGGGATGTAACAGATTGACAGAATTTTGCTAAGTTTATCTAATAAAAAACTGTACACAAATAGACTCTCAAGAACTACTTGCTGTTTCCAGTTACCATTCTAGGATCTATCGATATCATTTGCATATATCCATTACACGTAAATGTAATCTCAAACATTCACGTTCAGATTGCACTGTCGCATGTAACACCCATCGAATTTTTCTTACCGCACATTTAGAACAATTGAAAGTTCCTACACAGTACCATACACGTTTACAAAAAAGAAGTTGTTCACACCACACAATGTTCCCCTCCATACCAAACAACTTTCATACTAAACTTTGTACGTTTACGAGACATTCCAGGGTTTCCGGTCGGGAAATTTGGTCCAGAAACCAAATCTGCAATGCGAGTGCAGCAACATCGGCCACGACCATACTCGCGATCGACGATAATTCGTGTGTCGCCAGGCGTTTCAAAGTCGGTTGCAAGGGTGCAATATTGGAAAGTGCTGTGGCATCCGACAAAGAAATCGATAACCTGTATTCTCACAAAGTACAGAACCTATTAGGCCGCTTACAAGCGTGGCAGGATGGATGTGTACGGGCAAGATTATTAATAAAGGCCCCATTTCGATGGAAACGAATCCCAGTCGGACCAATAGAAAAATGATGGAATCGCCGAGATTCGAAACGCTGTTCAGACAATGAAAACATAGATGAAAGCTAGAACTCATCGGTTTTGTGTACACAAAAGGCCAATGGCTTCGATCACTATTATTTCTGGCGGTATAGGGACGAGAATCTTTTCGAAACCTATTTTTGCGACGTTGATTTTGAAGCGTTGATAGTTAGCTTCGAACCAAAAAATGTATCGAGATACAGAAAACACGTAAAATTACAAAAAATAATCAAGTAATAAGGATTTCATGGCATTACTGAGGAAGAAGAGTATAAAAGGAACAATGGAACGATGAACGAAAATGAAAGTGAGCAAGAAAGAAGCGACAGAAGTGACGTAAGTGAAGAAATTAAATAATAAAGAAGAGAATGATCCCAATATCTTAAGATATAAATAACGTATGTGGCGAAGAGTTGTTGCATCTTCTGGGTACACAATCATGTTCAGAGAATCTATTGAAGAGGAAGGATGAAGGAGAAGAAGAAATAGTTTAAGTTTAGAAATAAGTAGGCTAACATGAAGTAAAAATGTATATAGCAGTGGATGCTGTAAATAGGAATGTATGCGACCAGTGTGCAACAAAAGCGTGACGTGCAATGTAGTTTAAGAGAATTGTAACTCTGTAAGGGAGTAATAAAATGTCATTGTTTTTCTTATTATTACTATCATTGATAAATATATCGTCGTGTGGATTTCGGCGAGCTATGTCGCGGATTTTCGAGCGAACTTCGAGATTATCATTTTTACAACCTGTCGTTGAAGCCATTGAAGTCGCCAGAGCAATTAACCGACAGTTTTTTACAGTTACCGAAGAAGATCGTGTCAGATTCCCCGAATATGATTTCCGCGAGATCTCCGAGTACCAAAGTGATAAACGCATCGCGTTCGCAGAGATCATTAGGAGAGATACTTTTCGATCGTGATTTGTATAGTGTATAATCAAAAATGGTGTTAGGAACGCACGTCGTCTTTGACCGTCAGGAGATGATTATACATATATAGATTTTTACTCGTAACTAAGAAAGAAAATATGCGATCGTTAGGGTGTATCCCTTTGCGCAATGTCAATTTCCTAGGCGGTTCTTACAACGTAGAACCCCTTTGTCTCTGTATCTTCCTCGACATATGTATCTACCTTCGTTTCTCTCTGAGGTAATTTTAATCAGTTTGCTTGGCGACGAGGATGTCGAATCGCTGCTGTCAAAAATCGTAAACTCTGCCTGTAGACGATCACAATGGACTCGCACAATCACGTGTTCAGCCCCGCAAAATACAAATAAAAGAACTAATTACGATCGCGTATCATTTGGTGCACATTTCTGCAGATTATGATTGGACTGCGGATTTTATGCATTTATGACAAAAATGAGTAACCAATGCAAACAATTTTCATTTTGTATAAAGATCCGGAGTCTAATTATGATAGACGTACACTGCAATGTCCTGTATTAAACTATTGAACGAGGTGTCTCTAATTGATGTAGAAGAAATGATCTTCAATACGCATTTAATATGTATATTGTATCTATTCTATCTATTTGATTTGTTGATTCATGCATTTATAGTTGTGTTGTAAATGTTGGGACACCTTCGCAAAACTATACTAGCAATAGTACCGATGAATCAGACAGGCCTACTTTTCCGATTAAAAGTGTAAGGACGCTATTATAACGCATAACAGAGTTCATTGTGAGACGAAAGCTGTTCGTCCATAATTGACGAGCAGGGAACGACAAGAACTTTTACCTCAGAGGGAAAGTACGTGTTCAATGATAAGGGAGAAAATGAATATGTATCTGTCGCATTATACACGGTCGTCACCGCAAACTCGTAGACCATTTGTAGTGGCATAGCGATTGGCAAACAGGAAAGTGGTCGACGAAGTATCTAGAGGAAATCTCTCATATTTTTAATATGATCGCGTTTGTATGAAGCTCGCCAAAACTCCTAGACATCAATGATCGACCGTAGACGATCAACGACGAATTTAGAATCGTGTACAATGTGAGCAGACTCGTCATAACCAGAAGTAAGATCGATCGACGAGTTAGGTAAAAATACAGCGCCTTCGCAGTTCGGTTAAATTGATAGGATTCTGTTTGTTAATTAATGTTATCCGTACATGTTAAGATGAAGAAGCAGTTAGTAGAAACATAAAAGACGGAGAAGCTTTATTTGATCGGAAAGAAAAGAAACTGTACAGTTGTTTAAAAAAGGAAATATGTTTTGTATCGCTTGTATATGACGTTCCTGCGAAGTATTATTAAAATAGCAACACTCTGGAGCGTTATAAAAATGTTAATGTAATTTGTACCTATTAAGATAATAGTGGGTTAGCCAATAAATAATGTCTGATTTTTCCAGGAGAAATCGATTCTGCTGTTTTCAAAACGAAAGAGATTATAATTTATAAATAGATATGTATATGTATAGTTCAAGAACTGAGACGTTAATGTAGAATTTAAAAAAATCTCATTCCACTTAATTGAATTGGTTTAGTATTTATATTGATTTGGACCTAATGTGCATAACGATGGAACTGTGAATGTTTCGTGATAGAAATTTTCGATCTAATTGGAAATATTTCATGTCGTACCATACGAAAAATTGTCAAAATGTTGGAGATATTCAAATTCAGCGTTCAGAACTATTTGCAATTATTTCTTATTGGAAATCGTGGTTATTATTTGTTGGCTAACTCAATAGAAACATAAAATACGAAATGGCGAAGAAATTGAAGCTTTGTACGTTTTTGATTTACCTAGAAAAAAGAAACGGTAGATTTGTTTAAAAAGGAAATATGTTTTGTATGAATTCTTTACCATAATGTTCCTTTGAGGTAGAATTGAAAATGTGACAGTGTATAATCGGAATTTCGATTGAATAACGAATCACGATGGCGCTGCGATAAATGTTGCATGAACTGAGTATTAACAAAACCTGTATGAAATCGTTGTTATAGAACGACCGTGGATTTTTACAAGATTTCGAAAAAGTCCGCGAGAACCGTGCACACGGCACATTGGATGTGTATGGTAAGGAACCATTTGCTCGACACACAGTAGTTGGAAACCTCCTCGGAAACGTTTTTCTTCCGAACTAAAACACCTCCCTCCTAAATCACTATGAAATTTTTATACATTAATACACCTCCGTGGCGACGCGAAGCTGAAATTACATGTAAAGGAAGATCGAGTGCCTACATCGTTTTCAATTCATGTTTTGATTTTTACAAGACTCTTGGGACATCGAGCGTTGTCGCAAGGCTTTTGTTGATCTCCTTCATAGATCGTTTGCTTCGTGCACGAATTTACAGAGTAAAAGAATTCTTACCGTAACCGTCTCGTGTGAAACGGACCTTAGCCATAAAGAAGAAGAAGATGAAGAAGAAAAAGAGTTTCGTATAAGCGAGAACAAAATGCACAAAAACGTGTCGTATCTTCCTTTCGCGCAAAAAAAGAAAATACCTATTTAATCGAAAGTTTCCACCAGAAAACACAAAAAAGCACACGAGAAATCTATGTATATTGTATACATTAATTTATAGTATACTTTACAATTATGCGAACGTTGCATTATCTGTCTGTTTGTTCTACACAGGCCAAATGTATTATTATATCCGATGGAATATAAAATTCGAAAATATGTATGCATATGTATATGTATATATTAAGAAGAGAAATATATATGTATACATATAGAACGATTACACGAGCGTTTTTATCTCCCTACCATATTTTAGCATTTCTTCAAATTTGCCGCCACAACGCCATCGCGCAGACGCCGAGGATTCTCTTTATTCAGAATTCAAGAAGGCCATCAGAACAGCATGTGGAAGGACATGTCAGGAGGTTTGACAGCATTATGTATTGTAAATATCCTGGTACCAGTGCAATAAATATCAAAACAGTATTGTAACGATTAACATCAACAATTTTCTAAATAATTATAATGGACGATCAAAGTATACTAACGTCGAAAGCATATAAACGTGCTGATACAAACTTAAAAGACAGATTGAAACCAGCCTTTTTGAAAAATTATCCGCATTATCTGGTGCCAGGATATAATTTACATAATAACTTCTCTGTGGATGATGTTGACTTGGAGAATGCTGTCGAACAATATCAGGATTATCCTTACCACTGTGATTTACCACGGCCTTTATTGCCCCCTATTAAAGTACCAAGGACTGGTAAGCAGCTCATTTGAACAAGATAAAATAATATTAATTTATTATGATTATATCTGTTTGTGTAACATCTGTTTGTTAATGTAGTGTTAAATAAAGAAGACCCTGCGCTAGAGCTTCTTACACTGAAGAATCATATGAACGACGATAATCAAAGACTGAAGCATTATTACCTTAAACACGAGAAGGGTGAGTGCGCAACAATTAATATGTATACTTGATACTATTCAATGTATATATGTATAAATACAAATTTTTATAGAGTTAGGGCAGATAAATAAAAATAATATAAAATGGCAACATACGAACAAAGCTGCTACTGCTAAAATGCCAAAGTATGTGGCTGATATAGCTGAAATTATGGACTTGGATCCAGATCCATATTTTGAAGGAGTATGTTGAATGTAAAATACAGGAATGATTATGAGGGAACGAATTTAATTCAGTTGATAGTTTATAATATTACTTTCAGGCTTATAATTGGTATTTTACGGGTGGAACTATGGATCATGTACAGATATACAACAAAAATGTACTACTGTTCCCTTTCATGGGTGAATTAGGTATTACCATTAGAGTAGAATGTTTTTCTCCAATTTAAAGGGCTGATAAACTTATTTAGTTACATTTCTAGTTGCCACACCCGTTATTAATGTTGATGATTTCTGCTGGAAACCAATGCTCCAGAAAGCAGCTAAATGTGAACTTGATGGTTCATTATTTGAATTAAAACACAATATTAATTCTGATTCATGTAAGTTCCTATACTATTAAGTGTATTATGGTAATTGAAGAAATTTCACAGCTCCATCAATATTTTAGGCACAATTTTGGGTAGATACAAAAACCACTGTAATTTTTATATATTATCTGAACATAATGAGAAATTGCGTCTGACTGAAATTCATAGGCAAGCATCAAATATCCCATTAGTTAGCACAGATTTAAGTTTATATAATACTGATCAGTATTGTACAGTAAATGCAGAGAGAAACGTGACCCTTTGGGATATAACCAAAATGTAAATATTAATTATGATCATATTCGTAAATTGAAACATATTCTTAATAAATACATAGAACTATTTATGCTAGCCATCTTTATACTTGTAGGAAACATATAAGTAGTAACACTGTAATGCAAACTACTGTAGCAGATGATTTATGGGGGAGAGTAAAATTCGAGATGTTGGATCCAAATATTATTTTATTTGTAGATAGATGCTACCTTCATTATCTTGATATTAGAGTAAGCCTAAAACCACTTTAATTACATACTTCACATGGGGATGAAATAAACATAAATCAAATATTTATAGATTCCCTATGATCGACCAGCATTATCATTGAGTCCAAAACCATTCCTGGAAAAATGCGAAAATATTACATTAGATATCGAAAGTAGACATCATTTTTGTAGATACGTAGGGACTTCTCATAGTCTTTTAATGTGTGACAAACGTTCGCCGAAACAATGCGTGCAACAAAAGTGGACTCATCAGTTTACGAGTCCGCCGCTAATTGGCCAAGTTGCAAACAGGTATTAGATATTTTGATAGAAATTTTAGGCTATTTAAAAATTAAGATATAACTATGTCAGAAATGGAGTAATTCAGTTTGCTTGCAGGGAAGACAAAGAATTTGTTGTTCTGTCTAGTCAAGTATCTACAGAAAACATAGTAATTTTAAATACTTGGACAAGTGACGAAATTTCGCACTCTTTTAATTTTCCATACACCCCTGCCAATATTATGGAAACATTAAATGAATCCCAACTGCAAGGAATGTGTCTGAACCCATATCTAAGAAACAGGTTCGAATTGTCAAATGTTGGTTCTGCACTCATAGGAAACGAAGCTGGAAATATATTCCTGTTTCTTCAGAATTCAATTGGTATGGATACCATTAATCCACTCCAAATATAGATCATTTTAATTGACAGTTTTACGGAAATATATCTTTTAGGGGATGTATGCTACCAATGCATAACACATGACACTGCAATGGACAAATATTCAGCTGTTAATTGTAGATCATACTGCATATTGAATGCTTGGGAAGAAGCTGTGTCTTCGCAAGCAGACACAATTGTACCTTTAACTATATCAGAAAAATCGAATATGCAGCATATTTACAAATGTAGGTTCACAAAACGATTTTAAATGACGAACAATTTAGGGGATACTAATGTGCCAATTTCACAGGTTTCACGAATAAAAAATTGCGATTAAAGAGTAACGACTGTGAGTCGTATAATTATTTCGATCCAAGCTGGAAACAGTCTGTTGAGAAATTAAATTCGTATATGGACATATTGGCACCAGAACTGCTGGCTGTATGGGAAATATGCGAGGAGGTACCATTACCATTGACAGCAGCACCTCATCAGAAGGTTTTAAGCTGGCTAGAATCTGCAGACACTAAAGCCCCGATTTCTTCTCAAGAAGAATTCGAAAATATAGCGACACCGATTAATACACAAGAATTGATAAGCGTGTCGCAAGAAGTAGATATAACTTACTTAGAAGACAGTAATGTGTTGCAAGAGCTGCTTCTACCGAAAGTAAAATCTCGTCCAAAAAAGGGACACGTTCGAAAAAAACGAAAGTTATGATACATACTAATTTACTTGAAATAATTATTTTTTACAAGACTGTGGAATAAAATGATGAACCAACTATTTTGGCGTATGAATTACTTGTTTATTTATTTATAACGAAAATTGTACAATAATTACATTTAATGTGCAATAGCAGGATGAATGAACATGTTTATGATGGTTTACAAATTTTTCATATTTTACACAATCTTGCATTTTGTACCGCGGCTTAACGACTCCGAAGGAAAGAGGGCTTCCACTTTGAAATAAGTACTTTTCCGCTTTCCTGCTGCGCTTTGCTTTCTTCCTCCTCCATTTGTATCTAGAACAATTTCGATTAGTTGGTATATGTCAAAACGCATTCGATATGAAAATTAATGCGAGCTACTAACCAGTAACTTCCTCTGATTTTCTCTGAAAACCTGCAGTGGATTATCATACTGACTGTAATAATTGAGGACTTCTCGTACGTCTTGCACGTTTGTCGCTATTATGGCTAAAAAGAATTTATCATGTAAGATTGACGTAGTACAAACAATTGTATGGGTTGTTATACAATCGTAGAGCAAACTTACTTTTGAGGAATGCAGCTAAATCATACAACGTAGTGTCATTGTCATTACCCGTCCATTGGGCTAGTCTTAAAGTATTCTCGGGATGGAATTTTGTACTCTTTGCATTCCAATCAACTACTATAACCTGATGCAATCACATCGAGGTTTTTTTAAACGAAATTACATATTTTTATTAGTATCGCATAACAACCAAGATTACCACATAACCTTGAGTAGATGATACTTACCTTACTTAGATCACGATTAAGAGAATCCAAATCTTTAACATGATGCCCATCCACAAAACGCGTTGTATCTCTTACCAATCTGTACATAATATATCCATTAGGATCCAAGGCATCCAGAATGGGGAAAACAGTCTGAAAATAGTATTAAACATATGAGATGCAATGCAAAATTTCAACAGCATGTATGCTTACCATTCCCTGTTCTGATGTGTATACCACAATTTCAAATTGTGGTGGGGCAACAGCTTCTAAAAATTGGTCCACACCAGGCCTCTTTTTAAATCTCCAGCCAGTTTCATACTTGTAACCAATTAACCAAAATAAGCAATTGCTTTAATTTCAGTTGAAGAAGGCCAACTAAATGATTTCTTCTGGTTTTAATGATAAAACCAGAAGGAATATTCAAATAGCCTGCTTCAGCAGAGACATCCTGTAGTTTTATAGACATTTAACATACTGTCCAATCAGGATGTACAAGGACATCTGTCAGCTCCAGGACCAAAGTATAAGGGGGTTGAATGTAGGGGTATTTGAGTGGATCTGGAAGCAACTTGTCTCTGCTGGGTTCTTGGACCATCTAGAAAATCAAGAATATATGTATACATGATCAAATGTCCTATGCAATTACTAGAAATGTGTAAGAACCTAGAAATGTCAGGTACCCGATGCTCGACATTTTCAGATTCTCGCGCACCTCTAGTAATTGCACACATCCAAAAGAGTCCATACCTTGGTATAATAATTATATTCCCTCTTAACCCTTCTGTATACTCTTTCGTACAATGGTAAATTAGAGTACTCGTCCTCTATGATATTCCCCTGCTCGTCATATTGTGTCCTCGACAAGTCATAAATAATATAAGATAACCCAAACGTAAAGAACACACCGAAAAATGCGAAACTATATTTAAGCATTCTATTCGAATGTTCTCTCTTTTCCCTTTCCTCTGCATCTTCTTTCTCTTCTTCTATCTTTTTACTGTCTAAAGCATCTGGTGCTAGTGACTGAACAGTGCCAACGGTTGATTGTATATTTGTTAAACTACCTGTTATTTTTGGTCGATGAGCTGCACAAAGTAACAATAATTAGAACATAGACATATAAACGATTCATAACATAGCAACTATTGTAACTGTTGATATATTTAAAGCTTTATTATATATATTGAAGCTATATTTAAAGCTAATGATTTGGAAAAGTTGAGTGACTGCGATAACATTAACGAGAAAACTTAAAGGGAACGTTATCGTAAATCATTAAGAATAATTTTCATCGTGCGTGATAATCATAGTAGTTTCCGGTAAATACCAAGCATGCGGGCACACGCTTTGGCTGTTCGAGGTTATGTTCTAACGATTGTACTCACATTCAGTGTTGTAATTATACAATTGCACGGTCTGACAAATGGATACCCGAGTAATCGGCTGTCGAAGCGTGGAGTATATTGCTCCTGTACTTCCATTGTATATTTTATAGAAATGTCGCAGACTCCTTGTCGCGAATGCCATTACTTTAAGCAGGTCATAGGCTTTCTGGCAGACGTATAAACGCGAAAAACTCGTGCGCGGATTTTTCGGTATGTTACACTCTGTCGGTATTTCAGGGATGTAGCTTGCCAGCGTTCTTTAAGGTAGTTTCCAATGTTCCTTCCCATGCTACATATATATACATGTCACAGACTTTGCATCTATCGCAAAGTGCGAAGTTTATCATTCAATTTAAATCAATTTATATCGCTTCATTTTTAAATCGCCTCGAACAACCAGCAAAATAAATTTTGACCAAGCTGATAGTTTTATCGATTTTTGATTTCGTAGTTCTTTGTAATCCTAAAAATCGCTAAGCTGTCGAAGGACACCTCCGAAAAAATTCAATATTATTGGGAATACAGTATTTAATTATTATGAAAATTTAATATTATTGAGGACAATATTAAATTCTCCGAATTGCCGGAGGGTCCATCGTCCACGGCAGCTCGCGAGGGACTGACAATTTTTGGCAGCGCATATTGTCTGTGTATATTTGGGTATGATAGCCGTTGATTGATGGCGCAGCGCTGTCATCGATGAATTGAGCGCACCGGTGTCCACGAAAATGTTCTGTGACGATCTAAAACAGCATCACAATGGGTTCAATACAATTTTTTTGCATAGCTGTGGTCCATGGGAGGAGGATGCTGTAATCGGTTAACAAAGAGCATGAAATCGAATAATATTTATGTTGTATGTTCCTCGTACGTATCATTTACAATTAATTGTACATTTTACTAGAATGAAAATTTCGATGATATCAATATTAATGAATAAACGAAGCTTCATTGTTAAACCGTTATAATCGATTAACAAATTGCAATATGCTTACCAAAGAGACCGACACAATTAAATAAATAATGCGCGTGCATGTAAAGCCGAGGCCAAATCTGTACGCCATTTAAACGTTGATATACATGTATACAAGTCAGGTCAAGGATACAAAGCTACAGATTAATCCTATTTATCATTTGAAATCTTTTTAAATTCGGGAAAGTCGCCAAAACTATCTGAAAACATAAAAGTATGGAAGAGACTCCATGAAGGAACTTTGTGGGTAAGATCCGCTTTCTCGTTTCAAACCTGCGGATTACATCTCATTGTTTTCCCTCAACAAGTTTGCGAAACTTGTTTTAGCGCATTTTGTATTTGTTCCTTTTATACATCTATGCGGGATCTTGTCTGTGGAGGAATTTAATGAAACGTTTACTTAAAAGCGTATCTGCGCTTTTATACAGATTATTGCAATGTCAGATATTCTAGTTATTTTATTCCCTCAGTTTTGAATCTAACTTTTTAAGATACACTGTACACTTAATTGCATATAGAAGTTACAGGAGACTGCTGTGAGCTAAATAATGTCTATATTTTTACCGTAGCTTTTTAAAATTCAAACTCTACAGCGCACAACTGTATTTGGAAATTTTATGAATATAGTTTACTCGGCGGTCAACAAAATTTTGGGAAAGGGGGCAATGAACTTGTGGGGAGGGGAGGGGGTTGTGAAACTATGATCCTAGCTCGAGACGTTCACCCGGGCCATTGTTAAGTAATAATCGTTGAATCGAGGGAAACGTGGGCGCGACTGCGAGCCGTCGAAGCTCTTTCCGGTTTAATCAACTTCAGGAAGTTTGCTAGTAGCGGCAGTTGTCGGGGTCAGTATATGCATTCTATACTAGCCAGGGGAATTTTGTGGACGTCGCGCGGTCAGCCGCTATAATATTAATAGCTTGGGTATGAAATTTGCTTAATCATGACTAACGGGATGACCCAATGGAATGACAATAATTTGCCGGTGTTCACTCGCCGCGTCAATCTCGAGTAACGATCGCAACGAAATTGGGACCACTGTGGCGAAATGATGTTGAACCGTCACGGGTGCGCGTTATCAACCGAAATATTAACCGTCAAAACAATATCTCTTCTCGATTCTTCGTAAATTCCACTCCCCTCTTTGCTTCCCGTACTTCTTCTATATTTCCTAGAAATGCGTTGCAGTTAAAGCTTCAAATTTTAATAGCGCCACCGCGACTTCGTGTTGACAGAGATATATTGTTATGCGTGTCCATACATAAAAATTGCAATTTCGAAACAAACCAAAACTGGACGACTTATTTCTGATATGCAGCCGGTGATAACTTATAACAATGCACACAATCTCCGCATCCTGAATTAGTTCGCCGAAAATCATTTTAGATCGAAATGAATTTACCCCTTGCCGTACAATATCGAGTCAGACTCGTGACGATGATTTCCAACAAAATCAGCTAAGTACGAACGCTATTCTTTCCTTGTTGGGAAGGAAGGTTGAAGATATAACCACCCCTTGAGAACGACATTTTTAATCATAGTTCCCTTTTATTTTTCGTAAGGAATTTCGAGACAAGAAGGGCTTAAGGGAGTCAGATTGGACGTTGAATTTTTCCGGAATTCGCCAAGGGAACATTTACATTTTTGCGTCGGCGATCCGAAGACCGTGCACGGGGGATGAACCCGTCGCTTGTGTCAGCTGCTGTTAGGACCGTAATGAGAGGTGCCATAACGTTAACGGGCGAACGCATACGTTCGAGCAATTACGTCGCTCCGACTAATTTCTGTCCCTGGGCAAACTTGAGGAATTCCGGGCTGTGAATACACGCGTAACCGGGGGTCGGGCGGTTGCGAAAGGGATTGACCATTTCATCGTCCACCCCCGCAGACGTCCCAGCGGCCCGGTGTGCGAAAAACCTACAAACACGCGCCCTTTACTGCACCCGGGGTGCGAACGCGGCCGAGAGGGTTGTTTGTCAAGAGAATTTTCACCGGTGAACACGCCCGGCAACGAGTATTACGGGCTGGATTAATTCCTAACAAAAATATGTGAAATATTTTCGCGGAACCGGATGGCTCGGCACACGCACACGTGGAAAAACGCCGCAACACGTCGTTTGTCTGACGGCTGGACCCTGTGTTTTGCTTTCGGATTGCGCGCCAAGGTTTCCGCGACAAATTGCCTTCGGGAAAAGACCCGCCTGCGTCCACGGACGTTCTTCCGAAACAATTTTTACCCTCCAAACGAGGACAACCTTCTATTGTTAGGAAAAGTGCAGTAATATGAGAACGCAGAGGAAAATGCCTCTGAAACGCTACGGTGCTGCGGATAATTGAGCCGTTCACAGACAAAATCAACTTTTTCTTAACTTTTTCCATTTAACCTTTAAGTGGTACAATGTTTATTCAGATTAGCAAGTATCTAGGACCTTTCTAAAAATGTGTATAAATTTCCTTAAATATCTTAAAAAATATATAATTTAAGACTAAATAATATAAATGTTCTGAAGAAGTTAAAGAAACTTAATACAGTGCAACCATGATCTAAGAAAACGGAACTGTACGATCTATGAAAAACGAATATCCCCTCCACTGTGAGTCATACCTCGTATTTTATAAACTCGCATGTACAGTTTGCAGTTGCAAAGATGGGAGAATAAATTCGGAATGCACGGAACACGTTCTTCGTTGCATAAGAGGTTAACAAAATTAGTCTGGAGGAGATATAGCTGGTCGTAGCAGAATATCGAGGCGCAAACGGGTTAAGTAAGTATGAAGATCGCTCGAGGAGGATTAAAGACGCCGAAAGAAATCGGCGAAAGGAAACGCGAGGCACGCGAATGTACAATGTAAATCCGTCGGTTAAGAGCCTGGTCTTAAACGGGCGATCGACCGCTTCGAAATGTAAATCGTCGTCGATTCACTTCTCGAGAAATGAATCGGGAAGAGGAACTCGGGCTGTCCCGTGAATAGAACGTCGCCAGGAACTTGAATGACACGACTATTCCGGGCTCTGAGGAGAAATTCCGTTCGGAAATCTTTCGACGTGGTCGGCTATGTACAAACTCGTGCAAATAGCGCAGACCCGAGACACAAGTATCGCGTGGAATCACGGTTTTTCCATTTGCAATAGACATTTATAAAAATAAATGACATTTAAAAAACTGACAGGCAAAAATATAACATCCGAAGAGAATGAAGAATTTCTGTACTATTGGATTCGATGTTTGCAATGAATACTGATTACGGGGCGCAAGAAAAATTTGAACCGAATGCACAGGGGTTGACGACGATCACAGGCCAAGTTTCTCGGTGGAACTTCGGATTACAAGCGTCGAAAATAAACGACTCCAGCTCGGGGGGCGTAGCCGGAAAACGTCGGTGCGGGGGTGGGTGGACGTCTGGGCAGCCGCGAAAGGGAGCATTTGGCGTAATCGAAGTATCGCGTGCGCCGGTTCCCGCGAAACGATAATTCCATTACGCGAGAGAACAAACGTAGCAACATACGTACCGCGAAGTACAGGACATTTTTATCGGGAACGATCTGATATTTTCGTCGATCACCGGGGCTGCCCGCCGTCGCTGTGAAAGCGTGTGTGCGTGAGATACGAGAGTAAATTCTGCTCGCGTGGGAAAGCAACGTTCCGAGCCGCATAAATATAAAACTGGAGGCTTGCGACGCGCTGCTCCGTGTAATGGAGGCTTCGCGATCGTCGCCGTTTGCAAACTATTAATTCGCCAACGTCGCTGCTGCCCAAACTTTTTCACCAAGGATAAATCGATGCGCGAAACAGAGAAAGAGAGCCCCCTCGAGAGCGCACCCATGCCGAATCCACGGCTCGTTATTATGATTCCCCGGTTTTTGACACAAAAACCAAGCCCTCCAGCTGAACTTTCTTAATCTGAAGTAAACCAAAGCGCGGATAATACGCCTCCTCCGGCCATTCGGCGAGTTTAATAATCTAACTTTTCGCGCCACTTCGCGCTCCACTTTTTCAACCTAAAAATTGCTTTTCGCCCCCCGTCGGCGCTGTATTTACACGTCCTCGCGTGTGTCTCTCTTTCCGACAAGCTTTTCATTATAATTTGCCAGGGTCCTCATCAATTGTCTTGCGGAGACAGAACGAAAAGTAGATTCGACCCTCGACTCGAGAGCCGGAGCTTCCATGAAACTTTTTGAGGGAGTCTGGTTAGGGCAACTACAGAAAGCTTAATGTAGAAACTTGCTTGTATCATACGCAATTTTTCACCAGCAGGGTTCTCACCTAGAACATATAGAGCTTGTTACACCTGTCTACAGCAATGAGAAAAAATTAGGGTTAAGGACCATCTTAGTCAAGGGTTATTATAAAAACGATGCTTCCTTGGAGTAGGCCAGCTGCGTAAACGTTTAGGTTTCATTGTTTCGTGTGTCGCTCCGAAATTGTGGAGGCTATAACGACGCACACCCTGTAGAACTGTCCCTTCGCAAGAATTTGCGGTAAGCTTTATGATTCGTAAAATAGCGGCCACCTAATTTATCCTTACGACCGTGTGGTCGCCTTTTGCGTCGACGGTCTAATGATTTCGCGCGAAGAGAGGCCGCGTTGCATTGTGCAACCGAAACCGCAGCCAATGTATGACGATGACCATCAAACTGGGAATAAAGGTGCTCTAAAAGACAGAGAGAGAGAACGAGAGAGCTTTAAAGGTGGCCTGTGAAGGAAGTATCGGTTGCGCAACGTCGTCGATTTCGAGGTTTCTCCGGAGCTAGGCGTGACTGCTTCAAACTATCAAAAAATCGTCTATTCTCGCCCGAGAAACATTTTAAGGCAAGTTTACGAGACTAGAAGCTCGTAGTTATCGTTGGAAACTAGGCAAGCTCCGGCTCGTGTTGAAATCGACGGACAAAGGGGAAAAGAATAATTGATATTTTTTTCTAGAAAGCTAGATAAACGAAATTTCAGCAGATTGCAAATATACTGAATTGGTTTTAGAGAATTCCGTACGCTCTGCAGCAGAAGTCTTGTATTACTAGAATTCTTGAAAGTATATAATTTAAGACTAATTCTTGTGCGAGTTATTTTAACGCTGGGTAGCACGAGAAATGGCAGCGAAAAATCGTACATCAATTTTTCAGGTGGTTGTAAAGAGGAAGCTTCTATCTACACACATAAAAGCGCTTTAAAACGGATCGAAAAAAAAATTGTTTGAATTCCTAAAATGTTTCTGACAAAGAGGAACTTTAGCTTTTTATTCCATTTTCTAACGTAAAAAGGGACGTCGGAAAAATATGATAGAATTGAGAGGCAAAAGAGCAGAGGTATTTCGCTCTTTAAAACGGGCCCAGGAATCTTCCCCAATTACTGAACACTAATATTAAACGATAATCACAGGAAGACCTTTCGGATAACTAGGGTCAAGGCAAAACGAAGCGTAGCGGCGTAGAGGGGAAGAGAGAATGGACAATTGATATTAGCCGGGCGCGGATTAAGTAATTTTACAGGTCCGGGCTGTTGTTGCAGCGCGAGAATATACGATCCACAATTCATCCGTTTGAAAGGATAACATTTTACTAAAACCGATCCGTTAACAAGGCCGCGGCTCGCGCGCGCCCGATAAATTATAGCGTAATATCGGAATGCGCGGTATCGGGGAACAATGAGAAAGGATCACATTGCAATAATGCCCGGTTTGAATAAGTTCCCCGCGAGATAGGTGAGCTCGCAAACGCGAATTCACGCAAGACTTACGCGCCCAAGAGAGAGAAAATACTACATAGCAGAAGCATCGCGAAATCGCGAGAGCGCGAGCAGGATCGCGGAGCGTGCACCGCGTACGCAGCTTTTGTCGGCGCTCGGAGCAGCGCGACGCAGCGGCGGCTACGAAACGAAAGAATGAAATTCGCACTGGCCTGAATGGCATTGTCCGCAAGAGCACTGTAATCGATCGTTGCTCGATGAATGCCATTCGAGGAGGCTAGGGAGGAGAGGAGAAATCGAACGGCCGGAGGAGATAGGGTGCGTGCACCGACAGATACGCGGACCCGATTTTTATTACCAGACCCGACGCCCGCGCGCTTCGACGAGCTTTGTAATCCAGACGATCTATATGAAATCTTTCGGCCACCTTTATCCATCGCATAAAGCGCCAGACAATCGTTTAACGTCGCCAGCAAGCCGACGCGCGGCGCGGCGAGAACTCCTTTCGCACTTTTGCGTTATGACGCTTGAAGAGGCATTCTGATGCTAACGGTCAGAAAAACCGATTTTTCGAGGGAGCTTCTTGCAATTAAAAGTCTTCCGTTACACCAACATCCAGATTAAATTACAACGCTAATCTCCATCGAACGGTTTCCTTGCGGTTATGTCGCTCGTTGGAGAGCCACGGGAATAAATCTGCACTCGCCCGGGGCGATAAAAAAATTTGATTACATTTTATGCTCAATAAAAGCTGCTCAGCATGGCCACGACATCGGTAACGAACGCGATATAATTTCTTGCCTAAACGCGTTCCGGTGCCACGATAAATTTCGCGCGGTTCGAACAATGCTCCTTGCATTGTTGTCAACGGGTGGGTATCTATTCTTCGATTGGTTAACTCTCGGTCTAACGTTTAAGTTATTGCTGTGGGGATGAGCAAGGGTATTGTTCGATCGGGACGAACAGACGTGTGTCTCCTGGCCGCAAGAATAAAGTCGCATTGTCTAACCGAAACGGGAGTAAGACACCATTCGTCCTGCCGCGGAACAGTGAACGATGATGGACCATTAGTCACCGTTTCTTGGCGAAAAATCTCGGCTTAAAAATCCCTGGCTATGGGTAAACCGATAAAAACGACTTGAAAATCTGACACAGGCCATCCCTCTTCCACCAACACCAACGATCCATCCCGCCTAAATCCTTTTAATTAATAACAGAAACTTCGCTCGGGAAAGAAGAGGATCGCTGACAGAACCAGTCGAAGACACTGAAATCGAAGCCCACGTGGTACAATTTTTCAAATGAAGTGATAGCGATTTCGGTCACGTTCGAAGCAGGATCACGTACGGTAATCCGTCACAACCAGCCGTCATTATCAATGCAAATGTTTGAAATATATGACAATTAATTTTGCCCATACGACGACGGCGGAAGTGTGCTCTGAATGCGTTGATGGATGGACGAATGAAATGCGGAATTAGGGTTGTTAGAAAGTCGCAGTAGGTTTAGTCCGTTTTCTATTTGGCTTTATTATCTATAAACCAGTCAATAAAAATTCATATTTGTATAAAAGACGGCTCACGAGATGTCCAACTGTCTCACATGCTGAGCTTTTAGTCGAAGATTTTCTAAAAATGTTCGCGTAAACCCAGTAATTTAATAAATTGATATTTACCTGCTGATTACTGTGATCCTGCTGACACAGATTCGAGCAAAGTATTATTCGGTACATTAAGTTATCCGGAACAACGTCTGTTGGTCTGTTAGTGGTCGAAAAGTAACCTTGCCTCAGAAATAGGATCATTATTTTTTCTTTATTAGCAATCATTCTTCCAGGATCCGCCACCTGACGTCCCTGACAAGAAAACGTATATCAAAGACGAAGATATGCTCGTTTCTCACCCGGGGCATTGTTAGACAGGCTTAATACGCTAGTAAAACATTCGGACGGGAACGCGCAGTGTTGGTCCATATTAAATTCTTAGCGGGTACCGCGTGTCGGCCTTGATGTCCTTCATTAATCAATGCATTGTGGCTGACTCAGTAAGTGGGATCCAAATGTTTCGACACCGGCCTCCCTTCTTTTTTTCTTCTCTCCTTTTCCTTTCTTTCTCTCCTCCTTCTACCGATCCTCATCCTCCGCCTTCTTCTCCTCTCTTTTCTTTCCTCTGGCTTCTTTGTTTAGTTCGTTTTTCGTCGGGCTGGGCCCACTGGCTCCGACCACTGTGTACAATTGCGCCAACAACCATGAGCCAAGGCGGTCGTTCCGTACACACCATCGCGGTGTATTACCGCCACGGTACATTGTAACTTATGGGATCCCATTATATGTAAAGCAGGACGCGTCGGGTCAACGATATTGGCCGGCCCTCCTATTTGTTTGACCTCATTGGAGAGCACAGCGTTTCGATGGGTGGCTAAGTGAATTGAGAGGCGATGCCTGACGAATTGACTTCGCACTGCAATTATGCGAGAAACTGGTCCCGTGCTCGTCTTTCTGCAATAATTTTATTATACGCCAGGCTCGACCACTTAAAACCGAACGAAAGGGAATTACGTAGGCTGATACGGTGCATTATTTCAATTAATTGACTACTTTTTATTTTGGAAACAATGTAGAGACAGTAACTTCATTTTGTATGAAATTTAAGAAAATTGTTGATGACAAACTTTCATTGAAAGGACTTCGAGAAATGACAGAAGTAAATATTTCGTCTATTACAATGTGAGAAATAACATTAGAAATTTGCTTCTTTATTCGACCAGCTAAATAATGAAACGATCTAGAGAAAAATCATCTTCGTATGCTCATGAACGTGCAGCGTTCCTTTCAAGCAAATTTTCAACTCCAAGCGAGACTGCTTTCAGCACCCGGTCATTAAAATTAAAATAAAATTACGACAACTTACAAATCAGATACAATCTCTATTGTTTGGTACTTCCAAGCAAAGATTGTTGCTTAGCTACGAACGCATAAAATAGTCCTATCGAATAAGAAGCAGACTCATGGCGCTAATTGGTTACTTCGTTAGTCGCGTGAATCTAGTTTCTGCTTTCAAACAAAAGCACCTTGAGATTAATTAATTCACAGAGTTACAATCCACCTGCAGGACACTTTGAAGTAGATTTATCCATCATCTGTACCAGGAAATAAAATATTTCGTTTAAACATTCTTCATATCATTAACTACTAGTGCTGCAAACATGATGCATCAGCAACATCAACTGTAAAAGCTCCAACTCTTGAGAATCAAAAATTTAGTTTCGAACATGGGAAATTGAAAATGTAAATCTATTTACTTCAATTTCCTTCGATAGTCCGCTTTCTTCTAATATGAATAAAAATATCAACAATAATATAATTCTTTCGTGTTAATTAATTATAAAAGAGGACATCCTGTTCCATAGAGTAGAAAAGCAGCGAGAAATCGATGAAGCAGTTCAGCGAGATGCTAAGAGATGTCAGTACGTGTCCGTTTCCTCGTTGGCTCTAAAAGAATGGATATTTTCAAACGTAGAAATAAAATTTTAAAAAATTTCGTACCGTCGTGGAGAATATTTTTAGCGATACATTATTGTACACGCCATGAAAACGTTAACCTGGATTTTCATTCACCAGTAAATGGCGAGTAGCTGCAATTTAATACAACACCAATCGACGCTAGGGCCAGACATATTTTTTATTCCCCATCTGGTATTTGCGAACGCGGAGAAAGGTAGCAAGTGGTCGGTTGTTTCAAGAATAGGTACGCGCACAGCACGCCAACTGACCATTATGCAGATTTCTAATGATTAGATATATCGGTCGTTTGGCAGTGAAATGAATGCAATGCACCCTTGTAGGATCCACTGGCTGCCCCGATCGTTCCATCATCGCTTCCTTAATTTGTTATCTTGACTAACGACCCCTTACCTAGCGAACCGTGCTCGGAGAGATTGCCTCTTATCATCGGGAACGGCTAAACTATTCCTCAAACAAGTGAAATAAGTCATACAACTGAAATAAATCGTACATTTTGCTTGGATAAATGATTCGAATCTTGTCGCAGGTAATGAAAATTGAGCAGTTCCATCGATTTAATCCTATCATTAATGATGTACAGTAGAACCTTCATGTGAACTAAATAAAATTTAATAAATTGCATTAAAATCCGATGTTACAGTTCTACCATTAGAAGTGTTTTCTCCAAGGAGAGTAGGGAAACTTGATTTACGCAAAATGTGCAAATAAGTGGCTAGATACTTACGGCTGGAGATGTACCTATTTAAGCTGTTTCTGCGCAGCATTAGGTTCTTAATTTTATTAAACGTTCGCGGGTGATGGAAGGTAGCGTATTCGCACAATGGAACCTGCTATCAAGGGTTTCGCGTTTGATGGTATCTATATTATTAATGTTCCCATCTGCTTTCGCGCGTAGACGAATCCTTGTCTTACGTTTCGCTTCTATTGCGATTAGATTCGCTCCATCTAAGAGGAGAGGCTGTCTAGCCTGTGGAAACGCAACCCATGGTAGATAATCAACGCCGCCCGTCGAAATTATTTTATTATTTAGCGTGCCTGGCGCGGAATGGGGCGGCACCTTCGCAGGTGTTGCAGGGGCCGCGGGGATTATTTATTAGCAACGAAGGAAAACGTTTCGCGACGCCTTTGCCGACGCCCCGCGAAAGAAAAAAGGAGCCCGTCGTCTGTCGAATATTAAAACGTCCTTAAATATTCATGAATGTCTTATTTCTCGGGGGTCCCCGTATCGATATTTTACGGCGAACCGGTTGCCCGGCCGGGGATAGTCGTGAACAACATAACCGCGGCGCAAGATCAAATAATTGTACCGCATTCTTGTTCTCTAGAAACGATCCGGTGTTACGTTCCGATGTGAACACCGAACCCATACCGTGTTCACCCTTTCGCGACCACGGGACACGTGTGCAACTTTCCAAAATAAATTTAAATAAACGACGAAGAACAAGTCAACTCAAAACGCTATGTAACATTTGATATTTTGTTGCAATTATTTGTTCAAATTGTGCATCGAATTTGAAGAAAAAGTGAACAGATATGCGAGTCATTATACATTTTCAAGAATTTTTTTCAGATAAATTTTGTACGCAAATCAATTTATTGTTCATTATAGAAAATTCATATCCTTATTAAAACGCGCACTCAACGCAGACCTCTTTTTGTGTTGCGATCATCCCGAATGTCGCGCCGGACTATTTACATTAATTAATTATAGGGCCCGTAATTATCACGATGTAGAGACGATGTTATCGGCATTCGTTGCCGAATAGGCGCAGTGATTCTTAAAGCTTCCTACCGGGACGTCGACTTTTTTATTAGATTATGTCCCTCGATATAGCAATGCCAGTTGAGCCCTGCATTAGCATATTTCAGACTGTATAATTTATGCACCCATTACATCACCGGGAGGGAGAAACCGGCGGAGTCGTCGCGAAAGGGGTTGGACGTTATATTGAGCCTGAAGGAGAAGATGGCCTCCGTGTATCCACTCGTAAAGTCCCATTTATTGATTTTCTCTGTCAATAAAACACGCGGCCAGGAACACTTCGAACTGATTTCCCCAGGATTCAACTTGGCCCCCTTTAAATGAAAATGAAAATTATATGGGGCGGGTTGGACTTGTACTGGAGCCACACTGTGTAACATTTTCCGGACGAAATTTGCTTTTGTTATAGGATTAAAAATCTCTAGCTATTTTTATCGAATTTTATAAACCGTAGTGACAAGCGTGTTTCTTTACAAATTTTTAATATCCGAAAAATTAAATATAAATTTTTAAAAATTTCACAATGTTACGTAGTGCATTAAAGAACATGTAAAAAATTTTCCACTTTTCTAATTTTCATTTCTGGGAACTGGAGTTTCCAAGTTATTATTACTAGATTATATGTATCTTGTATTGATGCGGTGTTGATGCTTGTATCGCTAGCACATATCTTGTGTTAATTCCTATCAATAGACTATGAATTATGCCTCAAGCATAGTTTCAGCGGTTTACATTAGAGGAGATAAACTTTGGCAATATTACCGACGATATTAATTACCTAGGAGTTGTAAATCGTGTCCAATCAATTCTCCAGTATTTTTTCAGGATAGCTGATGCAATAGGTCCGAGGACCGCGTATTGTAGCAGTTAATTAGGTTCGCGGGTCGGCCGGGGAACGTCAGATTCCAGGTGTCTGCATTCCGACGATCGCATTATCGTCCCGATAATAATAGTAATTAAGCTGTTTCCAGCAGTTCGTAATAATGCTCGGCGCCTAATACGCGTTCCTAATCCTCTGGCGTGGCGCAGCATATGGTCGGACAAGCTTGCTGTCGCCGTGAAAACTATCTCTCTCTCACTCATTCTCTCTGTCTCTCTCAGCTCACTTACGGCTTTAAATTCGCCGTCAAAGTATGTTACGCTCGTACACCATTTACAGCTCGTAGCGGATATTTCGCGAGGGCTATATTATCGATCAGTCATCCCCATAGGCCGGGCCGAGGGGTGAAACTTCAATTTATGGGGCCCCCTACGCGTGGACGCGGACCTCCATTCGCTTCCCGTATCATTTCAGCTCGCTCCTACCGGCGGTAGTGGCGGCTGCAAAAATATCCGCGACGCCTCCGCTCCGAACGCATAATAAAAGGCGAATTTACCCCCTAAGGAGCATTCCGCTCTCGACGATTACGTTATTTCCGATGGAACACGCTTCCCGCTCGATATCTCCATTCGGCGTCCGCGATTCGCCTTTCCACAACACCGTGAAATAAGATTGAAATCGCGAGATCGCGGAGCACGCAATCCTAGTCTCATTCATATGCTCATGCGCCTTCGAGCTGCTGCTAGGTTTCTGCAAATTTCTCTGCCCAACCGCCGATGTTTAGAACGCATCGAGAAAAACGAGTTCGAAGTTTTTCACTGACACTGTCACATCGTCATGACTTTGTTATATCAATGTATTTCACATTTTCGGGAAGCATTTTGTATATAATTTTAAAAATACAAAAAAGCTGATATTTTGAACCAGTTGCGCGAGAATCTTAATGTCGCAGTGCATGCACGATCGCTCAGCGCTGTTTCTGAGTCCTTTGTGCGGGCACTTACGGGGATCGGCATAAAATGAGCAGCTGGGACGGAGCAGGGTATGACGGTACGTTGTAGAGAGGCCTCTAATGGTCCACGGATGGTTTTGGGCACCGTCCAACCATACTTATTTCGCGGGGATCGAGCAGCAGTAGCCGCGTGAATGCAGAATGTGTCGGTGGGCGTGTGGCTGCTGGTCCGCTCGGCTTTATTAGCTAATGGTGTACCGGTCGCCTATGAATGTTACCTCGACATCAGAAGAATTGCTAATGAGCCCGGGCTCGTAACCGAGACAAGCCACGAGAACTCCTTGAAATTCAGCTGACTACTGTTCTTGGGTCACCGCGTTTTTCGCCACGATCTGCATTTTTGAACGTCTTGAGGGCTGCCGAGCGGATGCACACGTGTCTGTATCGCCCGGCGTGCAAGATCGTTTAAGATTAAGGTCGCGTATTAACATTCTCAAGTGGCACAATTTCTGCCTTTCCTCGCATCTAATATTCCTACACGAACGATCTCGAGATCAGTGTCAATTTCGTCTTGCCGCCGTAGGTTCGCGCGTTACTGAATTTCCCTCTTCGATCCAGAACCATTCTGCATGCTTTTGCGACAGCCTGGATTTTCGAAATTCATACACACGATCCGACGATGCGGAACATGTTGTCTCTGAAAATATTTTCTCGCCCGTAAGAGATTGTCTTCGACAACTGGGGATCCTGTTTCGGTCTGATCCTTGCAAACTGTTTGCTGTAGGAAGCGTTCGCTCCACATGCCCGCGAGGATTTTTCCCGGAAATAATTAGCCTGGATTTAAGGGCTTCTCTTGTTTGACGGGTTGCGAAACTCGTTTATCTCAAATTTTTTTATAATTTTCTTATGGAGCGTTGCTTGGCTGAGTTCTCGTTAATCGAGATTCGATCGCAGTGCCCCTAAACTCTTGTGTCGGCTCAGTGAGAGAGGCGATTTATCCAATTCTTTAGCGAAATCAGAAAGATGTTTGGCTCGCTATTGTTCCCGGTTCTATTCATCAATTAATCGATGATTAGAACAGTCGATGTTTCGGAATGAACGCGCACAGTGTGATAGCTCAGCCATGTAGGTTAGCCGACCGGTAGATTTAGATAATATCGTAATTTTCATGAGCATCTCCTCTCGCCAATGAACCGCTATTGTTATATCTTGCACCTGCACTGCGCCCTGGCGTATGCACCGTTCGTCGCATGCACCGAACGATATTGGACGAGCACTTTTATGGGCTATCCGTTGCGAGCTTTACGATCGAATCCAACGATCGGAGATAACCGGAGCGGAAGGGTGCTGACAATGACACTGGCTAACCTCCTTTTGCTAATTTATTTCATTTCACACCCCCCTCCTCCCGGAGGACGCGGTTAATAAAAGGGTCCCTGATAAGGATCTTCCTAATTACAGTAACGGTCACATGTAAGAAAAACTCTCGGGCCCGTGCTGTTTCTTCAAAAAATATTTTTCATTTTATGCAATCACTGTAACTGTAAAGAAAAATGATATGGTAAAGGATTAAAATTGACTAGCCTTGTATGCACTCAATTGACCGAAGAGAAAACGGTGTCTCCCACGCAAATTCGTTTGACATTATTAGAGAACAACAATGTACAATTTTAGCAAAGAGTGAAACGCAAAGGACGAGTTCGTCGGGAGCCGCGCGCGGGACGGTCGTGTTTAATTTTTTAGCGTAATCGTGCCCGGTAAATCGTTGTCGGGATAATGCTTGGTTCTGGGGGAGGCGAGAATAATCGTTCCTCGGAGAAAAATAGGACAACCCCCGTTGTGCGAATCTCGCCGCCGCGCCATTTTGTTTCATCCCCGCGTGCGAGAAGTTTCGCGTGGTCGCTCGTGCCCGGTCGATTTAAGCGAAAACGAACGCGAGACGTCGAGTTTTCGGCCGGCAACACACAGATGCGTTCGCAAACCTCGACGAGTTAAACCACAAACTCAATTGAACGTCCGAAAGAAACTCTGCAACAAATGGGCGAAGTCTGCTACGGACACGAGCCGGCCTTAGACATTTGACGCCTCATTTCTGTTGCCGCAAAAACCGGGGTAACGACCGGACTCTCTGTATACAGGCCGCGAATCGACGCGAAACTTTCCCTCGGCGTGTGCCCAAGCTGTTTTAACGGATGTTCACCTGTAGCCGGGGGTTTATCCCGGGTTCTAATCACCTGGTCCGTTAGGAAACTACATATCCCTCGATCCATGTCTTCCTCCCTCGCACTGTAGTTCTATTACTCTTGGCTCTAGATGGACAAAATCCTTTTTTTCACGGTTTTCAGCTTACTTGGGGTTTTAATTATAACCACAAGTCAACTCTGAATTACAGTTTATAATCTCATTAAAAATATTAATGTTTCGAATTTGAAACGAAACCTATTAAAAAGTACCATGATCTTTTCGGCTCGTGCATTTTTCCATCTGTTGTGTAATGTTCTATAATTTCTTCCACGCAATAGATAATTTTTTAAATGGAATAATGCATTTCTCAGTTCTGTATAGTTACCAATTCCGTCTTAACAGAATGCAGCGCTATTCTTACCGACGTCTCTCGGTTGGTGTCTTGGTGCCAATAGGCGTAGCTCGATGCGTCCTCGTTAGCCGCGAGCGGAAAGTTGTCAAGTTATTTGTTATTCTAATTATGTGCATAATAAATTACACGCGAAACCGTTTGTCACAGAGCCGCGTCGCGTCGCGTCGGTTTCCGCGGCGTTCTAGTGCTCGCGCGTTCGCCTCCGTGCTCATCGATCGGTATAATTTTCTGGAGCATACACACTTGTACACAGCCGAACTATGTCCACGTGTGTGCACGCATCGTCGCTCGCCACGTGATGCCGGTGAATTTCTTGGAAACGCGATCATTAAGGTGCCACTTTCGCAATACGAATTCGAAACGAACCACGGGAGCCCTCGGATAATTAGATATCGTATCTTTCCGCTAATTAAATCATTTTTTCGCTTGATTAATTAGTAGTCAGACCGAGTAGTCACAATCAGCTCCCTTCACCCGGGGACGGATGACGAACACGTGGATACACCAGTCGCGGACACGAGTCTCTTTCATCCGACTTCTGCAACGGTTACAATTACAATCGAGCCCTTTGATGTAAAACTGGCGTAAGCAAACGTTGATAATGAAGGGCAAAACGGAGGTTCCGGAAAATGCAATAATGTCGAAGAATGTCTCTTTTATGCGAGACTCTGTAAAATTATATTACAATTAATAGTATTAGTCGGTGATGACATTTTTAGTCTGTAGAAGGTCGCAAGAGATCTCCAGAATATTTTTGCTTTACATTTTGCTGCATACCAAAATGTATTTAAACAGTTCCGAGTTTCGCAAAATTGTCAATATTTAGCTTGTGGCAATTCCCGGTGTGAATACATATAATGATGCTCACGACAAGTTAACGTTTGTTTCTAGCCTGCAAGCTTCGGCTCGCTCCGTTTCGCTCGTTACTCGACGATCGATCGCGTTTGATCGGTAACGAGACGAACAGAGGCGAAACGCGAGATGCATATTGATAATAAAATAAAATAGAGAGAGGGCCTCTCTCTCTCTCTCCCTGATACTTTTGCCCCCGGACAGTCTCTTTTTCAGACCTCATTACCCACCTTTTCCTGAAACGTTCAACCCCGATAAACACTTGACGAACAAATTACTCGCCGTTAACAAACCCGGTCCTGGGGATAAATTATACGGAACAGACAATTTGATGAGCCGATGGCGGAAAGAGAAGCGAGCATCCCGCGATAAATTTGTCAATTTTAAATAGGATTACGATGTCTGGAATATTGCCTCCGCTAATGGTACCTACAAGACCGGTAGTTGCAGAGTAATTATTTCCAGGAACTCTTGCATTTCTTTCCCCGTCTTTCTCCCGTCCCGTCTTTTCCCCTTTATTTCTTTGTCCCGTCGTCGAGAGCTGCCTCGATTCAGATTCTTCCTCTATTTTAACGTTTCTTGAACTACCAAACAGTTCCCTCTTGTCGACGATTGTTTGCTTGTAATACCGCCTGGGTCGCATTGTAAAGTTCCCGTTCGATGTAAATGGGACACGAAAAATTGCTAAATCAAGGCAACTGCTGCTCCAATATTTTAATTAATCAAACGAGCTATCGGTATTTTCAAATTCTCTTTTCTCTCTTAAATTACTGTCTACCGTATCCTCAAAAAGTTCAAATAAATTCACGGAACGTCCCAATAAAAATTAATTTCTGAATTTATTATGGAAGAACAGTGTGATCCATAAAGAAAGAATGGGTCAATGGAGATCCCGAAGAAAGCAGCGAGCTCAATCTGCGCACGTAATGTCGCGCTAAAGGTAAACGATCATTAGTTTACGATGCATATGCAACAGCGTCGGCCGGCCAGCAGTCCTATATGTTTGTTATTAAATTAGACTGCTTGTCCATGGCAGAGTACACAAGATTAGTGTTTGCCAGGGTTATACGCGTATTATGCCAGAGTGGTGCGCTTTCTTCTGTGGAAGGCTCGCCGACGCGAGCGACGCCGGCGTTCATTAATAACACTGATTTATGTGAGAATTTCTCGTTACACGACACACGAATACCACACACCAAGAATCGACAGTTTCCCCGAGGGGTCTTTGCAATAACTTCTGCCGCGCAAATTAACGAATGAGTTGCTGTTTCCACTTGCTGGAGCGATGACGTTTGTCTGGCTTGCTACTTTGACGAGTCTTCGGAAGACGCTCATTTCGTTTCGGTAAAAAGCTTGCGCCGGAGATCCTGATGTCGACATTGATCGTGTTCAATGGTGGCCTTTTAAAATGGACCTCAAAAATATAACTTTATCATATTTACAAATTCTTCAGTGGAAGCGTGTCAAACGTCGAATAAGAGGCCGTTCTCTTTCCGGAGAAAAATAAATTTCAACGAAACTGGCGAAGACATCCGATTTTCATTTTTCCGCTCGAGGAGGCGTCGTTATCGAGTGCGTAAAGCGCATTCAAAGGGCAATTGTTCCGGCCGGGGTTTTCTCGGTCGTTAAAAACGGGCCGCATAAAGCTCGAATTATAATTCCGCGTTTCTATGAGTCTCGCTGCTGGGACAATGTCATAAAATCAGAGGGCGCGTCGTCGGGCGTCGAGGGAAATGAACTCAAAGTATACCTGGGTGCAAACGGCACCGGGTCGAGATTCTCGTTTGTTTACAGTCGCTTGTTTCCGCTGTTTCGTCACGGCCGATGTGCGAAGACAGTCATCGTTCGAGCTGTCGATGTCGAGAGAGAGAGAGAGAGAGAGAGAGAGAGAGAGAGAGAGAGAGAATCACGATTCTCTCCTCTCTTTTTCTCTCGTCGAGGAGTTCTCGCGGAGGGAAATTCTGGAGGATCGAAGAGGCGAGCGACGCGACGTTCGCCGAAACGGAGTATCGATGTTTGCAAATAACACGCCGGTGACACGTGGCGGCAATTGTTTCCGACGGCTCGACTCGTCCTGTAACCTGATCAATCGGAATCTGATCCACGTTAAATATCGTTAACGTGGACGCCCCTCAAGAAGCATGAACGGCTCTTCGATATGGAAGCTTGTGCTCCGAGATGGCAACGCCGCAAATTATTTCTTTGCATGGATCTTTCGAATATTGATTACGTATGCTGCCCTGTACCTAATCTGTGTTGTCATTTGGATCATTTACTATCATGCGTCGTTATACATTATCTGTGCCTGCACGTAAAACGCATAGATACATACTGTGAACCGTAAGTATCGAAATTGGTAGACTGGCAGATTTATGGGAATTTTTCTCCATCAAAATTAGAGTCAAATAAAACTTTCTTTCTCACTTTAACCTCTCAGCTTGATGAGTAGACAGCGGATTTTATGCATTTATCACAAAAATGAGTAGGTGTAATTTCAAACAGTAAAAAACATTAGAAGAATTTTAAAATACTATTGTATGATTTTCAATCTATTAAACGTATTAAGAAAGAAAATAAATTGTTCTGATGTTTCTACCTTTTTTTGAATTTGACCTACTCATTTTTATCGTAAACGCGTGAAATCTGCAATCAGAAAATCAATAATCTGTTTCTGCTCGTTCCGCACAGTGACATTTTAGCAATTTGGTGGGGCAAAATTATCGCATCAAAGAAATATTAATTTTTATGGATTTATTGATTTTTCTACCGATACAAAATATAATTCTCAATTTATTGTTAATAATAATATGTTTGAAATTGTTTAATATGTATACAGAAAATAAAATTATTATGAAAGTTCTTGCGACAGTAAACATATGTATACACTCCGAATCAATATATTATATAATAAATTTTTTAATGAATTTGAGTCACTTACGGTTTCTTCGATAATTTTACTTTCGCTTAATTTTAATTAATTTTCATAAAAATTAACGTTTAATTATGCAACTATTTTGAATTTTAATTGGATTTTTTCTAATTGCATTCTTTATAGAGTGTGGTAGTTTTTGTTCGTAGACGATGTAATACCTGGAAAACCATTACTGACATGTTTTTAAAAATGTGTTATTTTTGGTTTGTTTCGACCTTCGTTACGGCTATTTCGTAACAATAGAAAGAAAAAATAATAGATATTCTAATTTGTCAGAAATGCGTTTTTTACTTTCCGTATTGCCTATGGTTCTACTTTTAATTACAAAAAATCCAGTTAAAAATATAGTTGTTTTTCGAAAGATTAAATAAAGATTGAATTACATGGTAATTGTTGCGAAGATGTTTGAAATAGAAATGGAATACTATCTGGGAAAAGGAAAAATTGTATTGAATAATAGAAAACAACAATACATGGTCACAAATATTATTAGATGCGTTCTGTTTCGAAATGAACATAAATTTCTCATTTTGTTCAGTGATATCGAGAATAAATACTGATTCATCCCCGAGGCGAATATTACGGAGCTGAGAATGAATTGTTCAGCCACGACGCCATTAAACGCTGAGGATGATTTAAAGGAATGTAAATAAAACTACGATTGTATACACGCCAGACGTCTCACGGATATTTCGCCCTCTCGGAACAGTACACAGTGAAAAGTTTTACAACAGATTTTAAACGGTGATGAAAAATTAGTAGTAACAGAGTCAAATCAGCCTAATGGGTCTCAACGAAAACAATAAAACAAGTACAGAAGTTTTAAAAGCAATTTAAACCAGCCATTTTATCGCATGTTTCTGCTAAAGGTACTGCATGTACAATTTGCTTACAGAGCAATGATAAAAATTTAATTTAATTTTCGATCTAGCAAAAATGGGATCATGAAGATTCTGTAGATGTATTATATTCTTGAATATTCGGGTAATTAGATATACTTGTAAATGTAATCTATTCCATAACCATTCAACATTAGGCTCTATTTTTGGTTTAAGCAACCAAACTGTACAAATAATTTTAACGCTGTAGTATTTAAGATTGGTCGTAGTGCAAATTAATATATGTAGAGGAAAATACGTAAAATAAACTGTACAATTCCATGTATTTAAAAAGGACTGTATGTATTCAGCATTTCGGGTAAACTCAGCCTGTAGGTAACATTGTTCCATTTTTATCGAGCACATGCGTTATTTTTCACATGACTTTCTGTGGGCACAAGTACCTCGGAATTGATAGGACGCGGTATCAGAGCGTTATCCCTTGAAACGCAGCTTTGATTATCACGGGCCGCGAGGCGAAAAGTTTTTCCAGGTATGCTTGGAATGGTTCGAGTAACCCACTGCGATGTTTCAGTTGATTACACGGTAAATTATATCGGGCAGAATCGTGGAATTAAAGCGAAAGCCGGCCGCGGCGGAACGCTCGCTGCTTGAATTCTTTCTCACGTCCGTTCGACGCAAGTTAAGGAACAAGTTTCTAAGTTCGCGGGAGGGTTGCAAGAAAAAAAAAAGAAGAAGGGAGAATGGCCAGTGCCCCGTTTGCCGGTGGCGAAATTAAATTCTTCTCGCGTTCGGCCGAGATTTTTTTTTCGCCTCCGAACCAAGTCAAATATCTAAAATCGAACCGGATCGAACGTTCCAATATTTACCCCGCGTTGATTACTCGTACCCCCGAAAAATTGCATCCTCTTTTCACCGGGTACGCCTCGCTCGAAAATTTGCTGGCAACTTTGTGTCGGTGAACCGCTCGACGAATTACAAAATCTGTTTCAATGAGTTTCATTCGCTCGCATCGATGTTTCAGCAGGGTGCTTAATATTTTTGTTTAAGTAGAAATTGAGGATTTTTTTTACCAATTTTTCCAGTAGTACTCGAAAATATTTTGAGTAGTATGTTTTGAATGAAACAGATTTTAATAAAAATAGTTGCAAACTGAAGTTTGATATGGAGCTAGACCACCTTGCATTTTTCGTTCTGGTTTATATTCTTTAGTTGTCGATCGTTTGGGCTGATGAAACTGAGTTCAGCTTTGTATAAAAAGGTTGGGAGCAGAGTGCTCCTTTCAGGGAGGTTTTATACGAAGTTCACTCGGTTTATTTGACATCGGAGGGTCTAACTTTGTTCTTCGCCGCCCTCGATGATGAAATCGCTTGCCACGAAGGCAACTGTCGAACGCAGAACCTACGCATACATTTCCCTTCGTCTAGGACGATAGAGATCACGCGTTAATCGTCGAAGGCGGTTTGTGCGTTCGATCGCAACGAGGGTGGCTGCCAGCACTGCCATAGGTACGTGCCATCATGCTCCTCAAATTGATTTTCGGGAGAGAGAATATCGTTTCATTGTATCAGACGGTTTATCTGTAATGACCCATTCTTTAATGAAGTAATAATTTCCTCTAAAGGAAAATCTTGTAAAAAATTCAGGATCAAAACCCAATCGCTCTCAATAAATGTAGGGGGTGGCAAAAGATTCACACTAACTGAACCAATCGGTAAAAGAAGGATTATGCCACTGATATGTCTGATAAAAATTCAGTTCCGGGATTTTTTGAACGTACTGTGCATTATACCAGTGAGAGCACATGCATGGTGGTGATGTGTGACGTTCTAGAGCGCGAGGGCTAACCCTGATTCCATGGCAATTTCCGATTCAACTGGTGGTGCATCGTCACCGTGCAGAGGCGACACTATCGTGTCGAGGGATGGTCGAACGAGAGGAGGTTGCAGTAGTTGGAGGTCTACATAGGAAATAGATAATCATCGGACGTTTAATTACTTCCTAGGCAGTGGTAGTCGGAATGAAGGAATTGCCAAGCGCGGAATCGGGTACGCGGATTCGGGGGGGCTTCTGCAGGTGCGTAGAGCTGAACTAATTAATTATTCGTTAGGATGCTACGTTCTAACGGTTTAGAATTATACGAATACGTAATATTTTCCCGACGCGTCCGTCGTAATACGTTGCCGCGGGATTACCACGCGGCTCTTATTAAATTTGCACGCAGTTTCTCGTTCCTTTATTTTAATTCCAGCCGGAGGTTTGCTTTTCTGGGTCAGAAGGGCGCGGACGTTCCGCTTTTACGTTCCGTTATGAAGGACGAAGAATTTTATATTGGAATTTTCCTTCGGGATAAACCGCGTCTGCGAACTTTTAAGGGCTGCGGTAACTTGTTAAGAGACGTAATAAACAATTTCCGCGCCTACATCTCTTTCTGGCCCTAGGAATGTCCCGAGCTTTATACGATAAGTCATTAGTCGATTTTATTAAATGTGTGCTGATAGTTTAATCCACATATAGTTGCACAAATAAAAGATCTTCGGATATTTTACCCATTTTTGCTTTATTCTTTAAATTCATAGATTATTTTCCTTTAACATTTTATATTTTAAAGATTAAAACAAGAATAAGAGCGAATTTCACTTTGACGAATGTATAAAGATTAAGAAAGAAATATTTCAAATAGAAGTGCACCAGTTAAATGAAAATTTGTTAAATAAATTCTTCATTTAATACCAAAGCACTTTTCATTGAAATCTCTTTCTTTATTAAAATACTACCGTGGTAACCGATTATACCATCCTGCATACTATTTACGTGCAGTCTCACTGTTTTGAGCCTAAGTCTAAAATATTGCATAAAAATCAGGATGATGGTAAAATTTATATTACAGATTAGAAGACTCTTCGCAGCGGTAACACGTTAAAAATACCACGAATCTCTCTGAACGTAATCATTTTAGATCCCAATGAATTCAAGTATGCTTGTCCGAGCCCCACCTGGGCTCGCATCGTCCTTGTTAGGCGGAGCCCAGGAAAGTTATGATAAGATGCAGCGATCATTCGACTAGGAAGAGGCTGTAAAGCGATCCATGATTAATAGGGACAGGTGAATCGGCCGAAAGCATTCATAGGATCGCGAATTGAATATTCGTGCGGCTAAAGGGACCGACAATTTGTAGACTCTGCTGGTCGAGCTGGCTAAAGGAACGTTCGCATATATGCGAATAGGAAAAACTCCGTGCCCACACGCGAGCCCCGGTCATAGGGGATAGCTGGACAGAGCGTAAGGAGAATTTATGCACTGTGTGGGACACGCATGATCCGTTTACCTTATTGCTGTTTAACTCCGTTTACGTCGATTTATCGTTTCCCGTGCTTGAAATTGGGAATTAGCGTCGTGGCTCACTGATCTTGCTTGAACCGCGATCCTTAAATATTGCGCTGTCCTTTTTCTCAAAATTGTAACACAAAAATCTACGTATGCAAAGATTTGTCCCAGTAAGTTTCAGTGGCAAAATAATTGAGGACGAGTGTGACGGTCGTAGGAATTGGAAACAGGTGCGAGGATAGTTTTGCGGTTCCTCGAAATGCGTACTCGTATTTTCCAGATTAAAATTCGTTTGGAAGGCGTCGCATACGAGCAGCGTCAATTTTCACTCCCGGCGTTGGCCCTCTCGCAATTTTCGTCCTGACAGGTGGGTATGCTTAAGTGAACGAAGGTCTTACATTGCGGGGGTGGGTGTGGAGGATGGAGGGGTGGGTAGGGGTCCGGTCGCGCGACGGCTTTACTCGATTTTAATAATAATGTGATAATGCGTTTCGGGCTTATGGCTCCGTGCACCTTAATTGCGAATTCTAAGTCCATTTTGGCGAGCGGTCATCCTCCGTGTAAATAATTCAGGGTGCACATGCGACCGAGCTAGGCCGTTTCCGCATGAATGTATGCGTGCTGTAACTAGTTTACTGATTATTAAATGGCCCACCCTCTTCACCCGCGATGCGCACACCAACCCTTTCAACGCCGACACGTGCTACCATGACGCCTCGTCAACACATTCCCGCCAAGTGGCCGAATACATTTACGATACTTTCCATAATCTTCCCCTTTGATACTACCACGGAAATTCGATGGATCGGCCGCCATACTGTTCGTCCCGTCGCGTCGTTATGCCATACCCTGCTCGAGCCACCTACGATTACCTACCTAGCGTTTCTATGCTTTTAAAAGTCCGTAAATATTTGACGGAGTTTTCTTGTAACTTGTGGATGGCCAACGGCTCCATAATTGACAGCGTTGGACAGCGTTGCATAGTCGTTTTCGCTTCACCACTCCTGAAAATTATAATTAACGCCTCAAATTATTGTTAACTCGCCACTCGGTCGCTTGGTAAGTGTGAGACTTTCATTTGCAAGTTCTATGATAATATCTACTGTTCTTACACTTTCACAATTTATCGCACAGAAGGGGATTAATATCAAAATACAACTGTTTATTCCGTTCCCCGGTCGAGATCATTATCCAACGCAGCTAAATGATCAAAAGTGTCCTATAGGTAATGTACCAGGAAGATTCCAGTAGCGGTAATTTGGTATTCGAGGTGCGTGGGATCGTTTTTCGAGGGACGAGGCGAAACGAGTATGAATCGAGTCGACCTCGGCAGTAGCGCACAAATGAAACCGGAGGGCGTAAATTCGCGGATGATTCCCGCGGCGCTTGTTCGCCCTCGTGCTTTCTCTCTAATCCCGTCGAATCGATACGAAGGTCGAGAGCGCTTAGTCAGTGTCACAGGCAGGGTCTACACAGGGAACTTTCGATAAGAGCAGCTAGACGCTAGGCTAGGCGATGCGAGGCGTCGCGACGGCCCCGTAACCTCGGCTTCCTCCTGTTTCCTGCAGCGTGTAAATTTGTTAAAGTTCCGGCCGCGACTCTGGCCCGCTCTGTACCCGCTCTATACCTGTCGTATACCCGTTTCCCCCGGATTCAGGATTGCGACCCGCCGAATCCCCGTTCTTCGAATACTTCGCGGTGGTGCGGCGCCGCGACGCCCCTTTGAACTTCCGTCAGCCTCTTTCCTAAGTTAATCTAAGTCCGTCAATTCGACGCAACTCGTCTCTGTTTCGCTCTCTCTCTCTCTCCCCCTCTCCCGTCTCTCTTCTTTACTCTCTCTCTCTGCTTGCCATCGACGTGAAAGGGTACAGTTTCGTCGAAGCCTGTCGTCGCCGTGGTCCTCAACACCGAAAACTCGCGGTGAACTTACACATAATTACGCTTACTATTACTTTGGTCACACCGATTCCAATCTACATGCCAGCTTCTGTTTACTTGTTAAAAATGGTTGTTCTTCTTTTCTATATATCCGTTCCTTCTATTGTAATTTTATCACTAGATTTCGAAACAATATTTTATAATTTTTATAATTATTTTACTATAGGAAATTTTCGTGATTCTTTAGCTTTGCTCTAACTAGATATGTAATTCTTACAAAGCTGAATAGTTAGCTAAACAGTTTTTTACATTTGTACGATTTTACGAGACATGAGAATTTATCGTCTGTCTGATTAAAAAGTTATGTGAGAACTGTTTGTGTTCGACGAGACTGTTGGGCCTATTTCGAAACTCCATCGTCGCTCGATCAACAAGGGCTGCAAACAAGTTTTGTGACGAGCTTTTTGGCTACAGATTCGCCAGAGATCGCTGCGACACGCTGTCGCTCAACTTTCAGGGAACATTCGGGGCCGGAAATTGTATGCCAATCTCGGGGAAGACAATTACACCCGCAGCCAGACCGAAAACCGTACCTTTGCGTGCTGTGCTAATCAATAACCTATCAAACCGCTTAGGGAGCCACTTTTCAATCCATTTTCCATTTCCATCGTGCTTTTTCCGTGATGAAGCAACTTACAATTCCATGCCAGCGATTTTCTCAGAGTAGAAAATCAAATAATTTTCCAGAAAAGCATTTTTATTATTTTTTTATGGGACTTCCACCAACTCATTTGTGGCGTTTCTCTGATTAAAATGACACTAAACACGATATAATTTGAACTGTATTTGTACACAAAAAATAACACGATCTAAGAAACCGCCCGGACCCGACGGTTTTTCTTAGACCAAACTTTACTGTACATATCCATGAATATGTTTTTCGGATGACTTTCCTTATAATCGGTTCGATCGTCCGTAAAATCGAGGCAGCGAGCGTCGCAGCTCTAATCCGCGTTTAACTTGATTTCATGAAACACGAGGGCCCGGGTCTTCTTAACGTTAATTTTCTTGCGAACGCGCTGGTCGAATCCCTTTAAGTGGATGAAGTCCGTCGACGTAGAACGACGGAATTCCACGGAGGTAATGTGAGAAACTCCTCTTGTCGCCGCAGCCGCAGCCATCGCTGTCCGCTTTCGTGCATTATGCAACCGACAGAGATCTCCTGAAAGTTTTATCGAGCGTGCGTGATCTTTTTAGCTGCGTTCGTAGGAATGTAACGGACGTGCGCATCGAAAGGACGCATAAGTACCTCGTTCCTCTCGCATCCTGCATTCTACAGACTCCGGGGGCCCCGCGGTATTTCTAGGCAAATGTTTATCGACGGACGCATTGCTCGCGTAGACTTTCACAGTTAGTCAATTTTCGTGCGTCCCATTTCCCTCGTTCTGTCCCTTGGAAAATTCAACCAACCGTTTCGCCAGTACCATTTTCGTAGATTTCATATTCGTAGAATTATTATACGTATTATTGTACGTGTACTAATGAGAATTTCGAAAAGGAGAGAGAATTCTGAATTGGTAGCAGTTGGAATTTTTATCTTGGAGGTCTCTAACATTTTTCTTAATTATCCCATCCCCAAAGCATGAGATCAACGATGAAGATCTCAATATCTTATTTAATGTTAAAGATAGCCCAAAAAATCCTTAAATGGTGAAAATTCGGCTGACGCTGTCCTCCGTCCGTGATGGCCCGATTTCCGGCTCGGTTTCACCTGTTTAGGGTTGCAGCGTGTCGCAAGAGACTTAGGACAGTCGCCGTGCTTATGGTAGTCGGTCGGCCAAGCCAAGCCACGGCACAGCACGGCACGTCAGGCGAGGGCGCTCTCGCGACGTTAATTATGCGGCGGTGTAATTAAATAGGAGGTAATTGAGGGACGTGGAAGGTATTATTGAAGTTTCTGATGACGCCGGGCCAGTCGGTGGCTCGGGTTTGTTTGTGTGCGACGTTTACGCGCGCCACCACTGTATACTGCCAGTATTCCGGTGTGTTAGTGCACAATGTGTGTTAAAGGGGGATGGTAGCGGAGAACGTTGACGCTGACATGCGCGGTCAGTCGTTCGAGGCTGCGGAAAGGGGTTGGTCGACTCATGCATATGCTAATCATATTCGGAGATGCACTGGCTTCTAGGCAGAGATGAGCACCGGCCAATTCCGCTTCACCATCGACTGCTCTATCCCTCTTTCGCGATTCTCTGTAGTAGTGGAACTCGCTCGTACACGTTGCCAGTGTCCGTTTGCCCCTTTCTTTCCTGCCGGTTGCGAGGAATCTCCTCGAATTGCAAGACACGTTCAATTAAACCGGCGATCGTTGCGCACGATGCCCAATTTTTCCATCCCTCAGCCCCTGACGGCGCTCCGGCCTCCATTTTCTTCATTTTCACTATCCCACCCCGGATTCAAACGTTACTCGCTCGAATACACCGGGGAATTTTGATGAATTGTCCAAGAAACACCTGGCGATCTTTTCCAATAAAGTTGCACACTGTATCATACGAAGTCCCCCAGGTGGATTTCTAAGGATTACTTCACTGGTTTCGGAAATTTACCATTTACAGCTGGGCATTTCTTTAAAAATTTAATAAGTTTAATAAGATCTTCTAATACTGGTCGTAAGAACAGTTACTACTCAACTTACTTGTAACCAGACATAAAAATATGAAAAAATTTTTTAGAAATATCATTCTTTCATAAAAAATAGAGATCAGTTTTTCAATATATCTTCAATGTATTTTTCTTTTATTTTCCCATGAAGGATCACCTCGTGTCTTGAATTCTGTATATTGAATAAATAATTCAACGTCGATCGGTCTCATCAACGTCGGTGTCTGCCACCGTAACCAGGGTGGAAGGATCTAATTTCACGAGCATCTCGGACGACTGTGCCCCTGATAAACGATCGACGTGTCTCCCCTGACAATTGGCTCGATCTATTTCACATGAAACGCCTTCGACGTGTCATGGCTGGTCGCGAAATCAAAAGGCACACGTTGCCACGACGGCTTTGATGCTGCATCCAGGTCCCGAGATTGATCTCTGAGGAACTCTATTTCTAACGAGAGCCACAACGTCGACGATGCGGGCGACACGTATGAAATATAGGGAACAGTGGTGCGAGGGAGAGAGAGGAGGGTACATAGAACGTTTCTCCACGCGGGTAACGACGTTTCAAAAACACGGCTGGGGCCTGGCTAGCGAATCGATAATTGGCAGCCGAACGGGCACACGCGAGACCCTAGGTGGCCGAAAGGTCGCGGTACGTGATATGCAAATGTTGCAAAAGTGAAACGTACCGCCGCCAAACGGGGACGAAGATTAATGGGATCCCCTAACGGATTAACCCTCTCGGATTCGGGATCGTCTTCGGCCGGTAACTCTTGCCATGGTTGTCGCATAATCTCGCGCTTTCGAGAAAATGGCTGCCAACCCCCATACGATTCTCCAAAAGTGAAAATTAACCTCCGCTTCTAAATATCGAAAAATCTTGCATTTATTTATAGTTCTATCGCACTTTGATGTATTCCCGTCTACAAGAAGAACGTTCAAAAATAAGTTTGTAAAATCGATGAATGCATGCACATCGAAAAACAAAAAGATTGCAGGCAACTCACAGAAGTTCACACACTTTTGAAGACACTGTTGCTAATTGCTTTTAAGAAATCATTTCTAACAAATTCGTCGGGGAACTTCGTGATCAGTCGAACGGACTGGGATGGATCGGGTAGTCATAAGGCATTTTTCTCGAGCTTCGCCCGATAATAACGAGCGTTGCCAACGATTCCGGCAACTTTTACGAGCCGTCAGCTCGTTGGAAGTTGCATTGGGACGTTCCGTCGACGTTCCGAAACGAAACGCCAAACACTATTTAGCTGGGAGCGTAGCTCGCGGAATTTCGGGGCCGAATAATTCCGCGATGGAACACACGCGTGTCGGGTAAATTAAAGCGATTCGAACATTTCAAACATTTCCTGCGGATGTTCCTTAACATTTCCTGCGACCGCCGTGTTGTAGTCGGGGCATGAAACAGTAAGGAATTTATATCGGGAACCAACGAGGGCTCATCGAAACCAGACATTTTAATATTTTCCGGAAATATCGACGGGACCAGAGACATTCGGAAATTCGACATTTGCATATTTTAATATTCATTGGAGAAAACATTTCTGTTTCTTTAGAGTCAATTTGTTAATATCCCAGTTATATTAATTTGTCCTGTGGTATCAAATTGGTACATATTGGTAAAAAAATCGTGGGACGACCGCAGGATAAATGAAACTTGGGGAATCTGGCGAAACGAAGGATTTGTATGTGTAAACGATAGTTCTGCTAATTGCAATTAGTAATAAATTTGTCGGGGAAATTGCCTTGTTTGATTTATGCGGAATAAATGATACACCGTTGCTGAACGTGCGCGGTTCGAAGAAAAAAGGAGGCGATATTAAACCGAAGATTCTCATTCGGCGCGGACCGCAATGGGCAGCGAGTAAAATTTATCGTACGAAGAGTCGACACACGGGCACGCTTAATCGTCAAACCGGTCTCATTTCTCGTCAGATTGGTTTTCGTGCGACACCGCGTGTCCCAGGTAGCCGTGCAACGTGCAGGAGGACCGTGCGGCGGTCTTGCTCCTGTTGTTGCTTTTCCGATCCACGGACAGCTTATTTGAATGCATGGCGATCGTTACGCGAACACCGATTCCGATTAAACCGCGTTGCCTTAAGGCCAATTAATTCGCCCGTAAATCCCCGCAATTTATAGAACAATGTTGCTCGTGCGACGATCAACGCCCCGGCACCATTGACAGAATGAGCGAGACTTGTCTCGCGTCGCATACATCCAGCCAGAAGATATTTTCTAAAGGTAATAGTCCTGGCTATGCACTTACTGTATGCATACAGATCGCACAATTTACATCAATGATCTGACTTTGTTTAATTTCCCGCGACCAATTTCAGCACAGGTTTATCGAGGGTTTATTAAAAGCGAGAAATTTATGGGTTATATTACTGTGGGAAAAATGCGTTCAAATAAATGCGAGTATTTAATTTACGTTCATTCAGATGGCGAAGATGCATCCGTGAGGAGTTGTTCAACAAATTTCTTTCTTTAGGTATATGTTATAAAAAGAAATGACTAATAATTTGGATGGACACATTCTTGTTATTTTCACAAAATAATGTCAAATATTTTTATTTGGATTGAATGAATGATTTGGATGAACGATGTACAGGTAGTAAAAATGTATTTTATATTTGGATACATTCCTACAGGAAGCAGTAACAAACGTCGCCTGCAAATTTTTCTTGGAACATCGCAACGAGAGAAAGGCCCCGAAACGGGTGGGCCCGTTTTATTTCTCAGGGGACCGCCTCGCTCTCGTTCTCGTCGTCATTTTTGCAGCGACCAATAGCTCATTTGAATGCGCCGCGGTTCCGTACATCGTCGCGATCGGCGGACGTTAACGATTCTTTTGTTTTACGTATACGTTCGTGGTCTTGGCTCAAAGTCAGTCAACAGTTGAGGGGCAGAGGGACTTGATTTAAAGCCGGTACGATATCTCGAGGAATCGCACTGCGCTTAACGAGCGCTGCCCCACGTGCGTGTACGCGACTTGTCCGACCGTTCGATCCGGCTCGCCTCTTCCGTTCTTCCTCTCGGTGGATTTTCAAAAAATCAAACCTGCCCCCTCTCTACCCTCCTCTACAACTCGTATTATCTCGTCTCGGTTCGTAGACAGTATAATGTGGGTCGACCTCGTACAACCTGTGTTTCGTCGCTGTTTGCTTCTGCGAATCGATCGTCGAAAAAATCAAAAAGCTTTCGAACGCCTTCAATCTTCCTTAAAATTTTTACTATTTTGATAGCCGAGAACGTTTCAAATAAAATGTAGTAAAGCAAAGCAGAAAGTAAAATGTTTTGTCAAATCCAGGACCAAAGATAAAAATTGTCTTCGTTGGCTAAACATTTCTCTTTTCAATAGGAAGAATATTTACCAATGTCAATTTCATCTAGTCAGAAGTCCCAAAATTACAAGTCCAGTATTTACTACAGCGAAGGACGAAATGTTGAAATGCTTGTCTCGGTAAAATGTCCTCCCATCTTCAGTCTCATTTCCTGGGGCACCATAATTTGATCTTTGAGACAGAACCCTGGGGTCGCACTTCGGTATGAATCTTCCGTCCCACGGGCGAACTTCAGAGGGTCTGTTCTCTTCCCGGTGTCGACACCCTTCTTCCATCGACTTACCGCCGAGTAAACAATAAAAAAAGTTTCGACCACTGGGGACCAGCCTGCGGGACAAACATATTTTTGCGGTTCGTTTATTATTCGAATATCAACAACCGTGCTGCCGCCTCGGTTTTCACGGATGAAGACGAGACGACGACGCACAGTGTTCCAAAACGCCCAAAAGTTGGCCAAGCATTAAAAACACTAGTAACAATGAACGCTTATCGCGATTTTAAAAAATCAATTTTTTATATTTATATAAGAATATAAAGGTTTTTCTATCTATGAACGATTGTTTAAACATCACAGTGAAACATCAATGCTTCAAACAAAATGTTTTGCAGTCTAGTGATTTTTCAGATAAAACATAGTCGAATATTATTTTCAGATAAAACATAGTCGAATATTTTTTTCAGATGAAACATAGTCGAATAGAAGTGCACACAATCGAAACTAGACGAAAGCTAACAAGAATCATTCGCGCGAAAATTATTGCTACCAAGCCACCGTCACCAACTTCTTCCTCCACCATTGACATCCGATACTCGATAACACCGGCATGAACACCTCCAAGATCTTATACAAAGTCGCAAACAGGAATTGCAACTGGATGATGGTGAAAAGGTACGCGGTTAGGCGCGAAAGGAAACGTAATGCGTTTAGAGGCTGCTGCCGGCTTTGTCAGTCGTGGCAATGTGTTTATTCCGTGGACAAACAGCACTTGGTAGAGTATAGCTTTACGACGGACGTCTCGGGGATAATATATGGAAAGTATAAATCGAGATAGGGCCGAGTCGACGACGATCGCGACATCGTCGCGCCCTCTTCCACCGATTCCCGTATCCATGCCGATAGATTCACCTATCTGCGATCAGATTTGTACCCGGGAGGTCGAGGGTTATGTATACCTTGCCGTTGGTTAGGCGAGTATATACGTATTACCGTGTCCCGGAAGCGAGCCACGTATGTCCTCGCTTTTCCTCCTCTCCGTATTGATTATGAAACGAAATACCTCGCGTTGACAGTGAAAAATGAAAATTGCTAGCATCGTACCCTCTGCAAAATAGTCGATCAGCATCGCGAACGTGATACCGCAAAATCGTATTTAGTTCTAATCAAGTGAGCTTATTAAGAGTGAACCTCAAAAATAAAAGACTGCTTATGTTTCCGATGGACGAGTTGAAAGAGATTGAAACAGTTCTGGAACTTTTAAAGAGATTCTCTTTAAAATATGGGCACTAAAACTTCCCAAAAAAATGTTTTTCTAGTTCGAATAGAACTTACAAAATATACAAAATAAACATTTTTTGGAACTATTTTATTCCTCGACGATTTTTGAAAAATATGTACACTAAACCAGGGAGAATGAAGTTTTTTTCATTTTGGTGAGTTTCGCAAGATCAGTATTTCGCGTTTCGGTGTGGCTAACGGCGCGTTGGTGATTGTGAAAGCAAGGATTGCGACCGGCCGGTACACGATCTACCTGTGTCTTTCATGTCTGCCGTTAGTATAATTAAATTATCGGTGCTTGATATATCTTCCTTTCCCGACACATTCGACGATGGCCGGGGCCGAAGTTCGCTCGAGTGCTTTCGCTGGGACGTTCTGCCAGTTTCCTGCTTTGAAACGTGTCAATTTTCAAATCGATCGCCGCCGAGTGCCCTTAAACGATCTAATGAAACTAATTCCTTGATTGCCGTCTGACGCAATATCCGTTCGTTAACGGCCGTCCCCCGAATCCCTACGTTCCCAGGATTTTCAATCGTTCGTGCCCGCGCAAAAGTGCTACGTGCTTGCTCAGCGTCCCGTGTCCGTGTCTCCGGACTCTACTCCTTGATTTCGTTGCGCCCGCGCCCGCTTTAGCTGCGCAAAGAAGCAAACTTTTAATTAAACTATTAATTACGATGCTGTTCCAATGCCCCCACGGGAATCAGATTAACCGTCCCATGGATTTCGCTGACACGTTCCGCGCGCTGCGCTCTTTACGTCGACTATTATTTTTTGAAAATTTTCTTTACGAATTATTTATAAATTTCTTTATAAATTACAAATTTTCCAGAACACTTGTTTCATAAGAGGGTAATGATGTTTATGTGTTGCGTTCTTGAGATCATACGGACTTCATGCATTTATGACAAAATTAAATAGGCGCAATACAAAACTGTAAAAAACTAGAAGAATTTCAGAACATTGTTGCACTGTTTTCGACTTATACCACTATCGTCGGTGGAGGATCATCGACTCTCAGAAAGTCGATAAGATCAACCGCTTCGATTCCAAGATACACGAATAAAACGCACGAATTCGGTTCGAGGAGTATTCCGTAAAGGAGGGCCAGAACATGGCCGATTTATAACCGGGCGGTACTTTTCACAGGGATCGTAAAGAAAGGACGGCCTGGAATCGGTACATGATTAAGAAAAGCCTCCGAGTGTATTCAGTTCTTCCTGTCGCCGGTGCGTTGTGCATCTCTCCCCGGGGCCCCGTTCGTTTGTATGCAGGGGACCCGTGTCCTTGACGACTTCGATGTATGACTGGGCATTGTTAGCGGTGTCTCATCAGTTGTATGTGAAATTCACGCGAAAGTATGATCTTTAAGTGCTGCGGTCGCTCGTAAAATTGCCAGGGCCTCGCCCCGAACCACATACCTCTTCTTCCCCCGACCGTGGCCGACTCGTGATCGAAATAATCGATTTTTTCCGCAACCTCGAATTGCTAACCAAATAGCAGAGAATATCTACTAGCGATTCGCGAACATTCCCTTTTACATTTAAAAGCAGTGATCGAAAGAGTTAATTAAATAAGTTGGTTAATTAAATTAATAGGTTCCATCTAAAATACCGCGGTTTTATGTATACTTATTTCGACTTGAGAACCTATCAAAAAGTTGCTTTCGATCCCAGTGTCCAAGTATCCTTGAAAAGATAGCTAGAGAGAAAATAACATTTCCCATGATGGGTCGACTTTCCAGTCCATCTGCTGCCCAATCGAGGGTTAATCAGACAGAGGCTAGACCCCGCGCAATCCTGAATTCTCATCAGGTATTTCGAATCATTTGCATCGTTAAAATGGCGGCGGTGGTACCGCGGGTATTGACGCTCGGTATCACAAAATCTGCGCCGAAAGCACGAAAAGGTGACGAGGTCTACGTGCCTCGGACCTTCGGCTTGTCCGCATTTGGGAGTCGTTAGTAGGATCTCCTGAAGGAGGGTCCTGGATCCTCTTTCTCTCTCCGCAGTTGCAAGCGAAGGGATCGCTCATTTTGGAAAAGCCTTAATGCAATCTAGACTCGGATCAGCGGATGGGTATAGCGTGCTTCTCTGGGCGTTCAATGGCCCGTCTTGGTCGCTGTCGTAGTCCTCGTCCTCCTCCTCTCGCTCGGTCCCCTTCTCGATCGTCCTCTTCGTCCTGCTGCTGGTCGTGGTCGTCTTCGTCGTCGTTGTCTCCGCAGCACTCGACCGTTTGACAGAAGCCGATGCATTCCGCACGACATCGCGACTGTCCTACTGCGTCTCGTCTCCCCTTATTTATTGCCGCGGGATCACGAGCGAGCCGGACAAACGGATCGATGGCCAGAACGGGCACAGAAACGGCCATCGGGACCCGGGGAGGACATTTGGCATGTGCGTATTCAAATCCGTCCCGGACGACTCCCCTAACTCACGACACGACAGAAAAAGGGAAAGAAGCATCCCCGTGCGTGCTCCGGTGACGTTGATTGAATTAAAAATAATCGTGATCCACTCTTGACGATCTACCGCCACCGTGGCTCCCGATGTCCTCTTTCCCTCCCCCTCTCGTTGGATCATCCCGATAGTCATGATTATGCGCCATTCGCAGGGCTTAATTAGGCGGCGTGAGAACCGCGCCGGTCCGCGGTCACCGGAGATGAAAAAATCGTGATCGCAAGACGATTACGTGAGCGGAATAAAAGCGGGCGACTCGCTACCATTCGCCTTCACGGACCAGGCCCTCCCTGACCACCGGCTGCTTTGCATAAACCCTTCGTTTAATTGTGAAATTGGGGGATGGAGGGTACATATTTAATTACCGCCACCGACCGCCACCGCGCCGCCATTGTTCACTTTCGCTCGCACCGGCTTGTTAGCATTTTTCCAGCCGTCTGTGGAGGTTCGTCTCGCTGCCAGAAGATGCTGACTTTTGATGCACTCGGTCCTCGAACGTGTCGCGGTTTGAACCTTTCACAGTCTCGGAGAGTTTTCTTATATGCGGCTACTCGAACTTGAATTTATTCATGAAACAATGAGTAACGCTTCAAGGAAAACAGTAAAACATCGTCTACTGTCTAACGCTGCCATTGCCGGGTTGTCGAAATCAGATTTCGATATTTCAGGTCGAATACAGTTTCGAGAATCGTTAGATGTTTTTCCATTAGCTCGTAGCCGATACGATTAAATTTGGAAACGTTTCGGAGACACGAGCCACAGCGAAACCACGGATAATTGTAGTAACTTCTGTCGGCGAAATGAAGTTCGGCTTCAATTTACGATCGAATGCTGGGTTACACACCGTCTGACGGTCAAATTGGCATGGGAACAACTTATGCTTCCAGGTAATTAATCAAATCTGTGTGCGGCAGCGAGAGGGTAAACTTTAATGAATGAACGATACAGCGATACCCGTTAAAATCTCATAACCGCAAATATGCTCCCGGAAACAAGCATGTCTGCCGCCGTACAATGCTCTCTAACTTCCGCCTAAAAGCAGCCAATGATACGCCTCGCACGGAATAATCAGTTATTGTTCCGTACTGTTTTCGTACGCTCGTAATAGTCTGCTGCCCTGGCTAATCCTGTAATTTTCTGTTCAATACACCGGTTAATTGCATTGTAAACTGCGTTAGCATCAGGCCTGCCAGGCACCAAGCGACTTGTGCGCGTGAAGTTGCATAAAAATCACGTAATAGTAGTCATCAATCGAGCTTTTCTTGTGTACCAGATTTTTTTCCGGCGTTAATCTGATTATTTCGATCATGGATCTTCCCGGAGGTTTTTCCTTGTGCCTCCGTACCGGGATTGATAATTCAATTAGACGGCTCACACAGTTGATTTAACTGGCGGGTCCTTCTGTACCGCCGCTCTAGCATTGGGATTCACAATTCAATTAGAAGTTAAACGCCGGTAGGTCTGTACAAGGTATCCGAGTTACCCCCTGCATCTCCTGTGTACCCAACTCTCTCGTTCTTCGAGTACTCTGTCTCTTTCCCCGTTCATCCTTTCGCTAGCTTCGTCCTCGTCCGTTCTCCACGGTCTCTCTTTCTCGCGCGAAGGTTTCCCTCTGTCTTCTCGATGCTCTTCAACCATGCCAGCCGTCTCTGTCCCTTCCTTTAACACCGTCAAGGGTGAGAGGCCATCTCATAATCTTGCTGCGTATGTCTTCGTTCCAGCCTAATAAAGTATGCAGCCTGAATAAGCAATGAGCCACGGTGTCACTCGTGAAACTAACTCTTTAATAATCGCGCGTCACACTGATCGTCCTCCCGCTCTCCTTTTCTCCTCGTTCATCATTCCGCAGTTTTCCAGGCCAGTTCGGTGTCGCCTTCGATCCACCTCGCAGGTAAGCTTCCACCATCAGGACAGGATTAACATCGATCCACCGGGGCACTTCTTCTTAGCGTTCGGAAAATCCTCCTCTGTACCAAACGATCCAAGAATTTTAAATCAGCGCGAAGCCGCTTCTTCGTTTGGCGAATTGCGCTCGGTCGATTAGAGTGAGATGACAAATAGTGGATAGATCGAAGAATTTTCTGAAAAGCGAAAATATTTTGTCAATGATTTTTTCTGACTAGGCACAGAGAGAAATTTCTTTAAAGATATTGGCTGAACAAGATACACGCCTTTATAGACAGACGGCACCACAAGAAACGCTACGATTTATGGGATGTTCTAATTAATCCAGGCATCCGCAGGACCCCGACACGTTCGATCCCTTTCGGGTCTATAAATCGACGTTTGGGAGTTTCCCGTTGATTTATGAACCGCCTTTTTTCCCCGGCGTGGCGCAAAGAGAACGAAACAATTTTAAATATACTCGCGAAAACCATTGAAACTTCTGCCCGGTGTACTCTTTGACCGAACGCATAGTAATGAAACTTTATTCATAGTCCGGCCCCGCAGTTAAGCCGCAATCCGGTTTAATAACGAATATTCGTTTCGCCTGTTCGCCGGGATTACAATGAAATTTTTACCACAGTAATTAACGCTTTTCTCCTTTCGTATTTCGCGTCAGAAGCACAAAGCTCCTGGTAATAGGCGAATGGGAGCGCATGTCGCGAATGTTTGCGCTAACAGGGAGAGAAAAAGAGGACCGGAAGGCGGCGGAATAGTGAAAAGCGTTTTTTCAGCGGAGCCGAGCCGTAAGGAGAGTGTTTGTTACCTTTTCTCGACTTGATTGCACGAAAAGTAGGGTCGCGCGGCAGGGAAGGCCCTTTGAAGTAAGCCGGGGTAGCAGTCTGTGAAGGTGTTAATGACGAACTATCATGGAATCATGGACTAATTGTTTCTCCGGCGTGTTGAAACCGTTGTACACGGTACAAAGTAACAATATGCGGTGGTAACGACACCAATTTCACTTATCGAAAGCTTATGTTTAACAAAATGGGTCACGATTTTTCAAGCATTTTCGACAATCTGACAGAAAAATACGTTCAACAAAGTGAATCAGCTTTGATTCAATGACATGAGGAGCTCATACCGATTTAGGTCCCCGTTTCAGAGTACAACAACAGACTTCCCGGTTAGAGACCGTGCCAATGGCAGCACGCGCCGATCGCGTTAATCGTGCGTGAAAATACCAGTCTCCACAGGTCGCTTACAAGGTCCACCTGTCCAATTATTATGGGGCCGAACGATATAATACGTTCCCGATATTTTCACCGGACGCGCACGTGTGCGCACCGTTAAACTAGAACGGCCGCAAGATATACAAGCGTAGCGGCAGCTTTTGTTGCACCGTGAGAAATGGCCGTTGCAAATGTCTCGTTTTCCACGGGGCCGGGGACGAAGGTGAACCGGTGCATGGAAAAGGTAAGGAACTTCGAGGGGCCTACTCCGACACGTACCCGTGGCCGTTTACGGGCTCCGCAGTATCGATGTATCCGAGTATCGATGGCGATTCGGCTTTACGTAATCCTGTTCTCCTTGCAAAGTACCCGCTCCCAGCGCCGCAATTGTCGCCGCGGCTCACCGATAAATATTTTCCACCGTGTCCGCTTTCTCTGCATTAGCGAACATGTGTAGCGCGTTGCCAAACACGCTGTCTCATCGATAGACTACGATTTTTCATGCGAATTCCTGATTTTGTGGGATTACTTAAATCGTGACTTAGATAAAAAACGTTCTTAGAGCTGTTAGGAGAAACGACACAATTTATCTGAACAATTAAGAAGTCCTACGGTTAACAAGTTTTAATGTGCGAAAAGATACGGGGTGCACAGGTGAGCTGAAAAACCGGCGTCGATCCGAAAAACCGGTCGCCCCGAGAAAGTAATCTGTTTGGACTCTTGTCGTTCGTCACTGACACGTATCGTCGACAGGAACAACGTCGGGGACACCGTCAGCGTCAGGTTACCATCGGAAGAAGGGATGAAAATGCAAGCCTGCTGGGGTTCGAGCAGAGCGGAGCGTCGGTGTTTGCCGGTGGCGAGGCTAGAGAAAAATGTATTATCGATTTTGCCGGGTATCGATATCACTGGGCATTGTTCGCGGGGATCGGATACACGCAGGCTGGCTTTTGCTGTTTTATGTCAGCGACCCGCACGAAAATATTGCGCTAACGACGGCTTTTTGGAGCGGACTGCGAGGGCTCGCAGTTCTCCGAGGCTGAGAGCGGGACGCCTGGAAAAAACGATAGACGATAGACAGCTACGGCAAAACCTGATGCCGGGACAAATCGTTGAACGCGAGCTATGGTGACAAAGTACGATGAGCCGCGGCCGAACGATAGCGTTGCGGATGAACGATGCGATGAACGCGGCCCGCGAACTATATTTTTTTCCGACTCGTACGCCGTTTCTCCACGTTTCTAAACACCGTCCCTTCGGAAACGCTCGAGCACATTTTTCCACGCGACACATGTTTGTTAAGAAACTCCGCTGCATTTTGTTCAACGAAATATCTTCGAAATTTTGGAAGCGAGAATATAGCACAATGTTCTACTAAGAGATCTAATAATCAGAAAATTTGTTACAGGCAATTAGTTGAACATTTGAGACAGAATTTAGTACTATTTCTTTTCACATTCATTAATTTTTAACATGACTTCGAAATGATTAATACCGTTGTAGTGATATAAGAACATCACGAATTCGCATTTCGCTCGAATGCTTGACAAAGAGGTTAAGTGAGCTAGCGAAGAGAAGAGTAGATAGAGATATATTTAATTTATTAATCGTAACGTCATTGAAAAGTTCAGGGCAAGAACAGCTGAAGCGATCGTTAAGAGGACACTAAATTACAGTTCCCGGTCCTAAACCTCGGATTTTGGTGTGTTCGGTTCGCAGGAATCGTCAGTCGCTTCTTTCGGTTGTGCGCGACCGCGAGGGTCTCTCTCATAAACTGAAACGTAAATTTTCGGCGTTTAGGGGAGGCGAACAATCGATTATTACTTTGTGCTTACGCTCGCCGGAACGATAAAGAACGAATGGCCATCGTGAAACGGCGCCTTTTAAGAAGCCATAACTCTTTCGCCTCCCTTCATTTGCGAATAGATAATTCGTTGGTGGCAGAGGCGGCCCGGGAATCACCGGACAACCGTGACTCAAGACCGTAAAATGACTTATCGCCGCCATCTTGGATCCGCTCTTGGTCCACGATGTTTAAGTTTAGCGGATATCGTCCTTCTTTCACGGACGATTTAACTGGCGAATTTTTTACCGGCGCACAACGTGATATTTTAGCGGATGGAAACTACTGCGTCAGAGGAAGATTAAATTTCGATGGTTTTATTGGTACCTTTATTAACGAAAAACACAATATGCTTATTTTCTTTCTAAGTGAATTAAATTATCCAACTAAAATAAAACAGTTTTCGACGAATTAATCGATTTCTGCGTGACCATAAGAAATACTTCAACATTATATAGTCGAATCGACGTAATCGAGTTTCGTAACACACGCATAAATCGCTTGAAAGATTAAAACTAATGAACGCTATTACGTACGAACGTAATTCTTGCGCTGAGTACTACAAAGGGAGAAATAATTGTGCGACATTGAATTCGCGAAGGGAAACGGCCGATTATTAGGATGAACGAGCCTGTAATGTTTAAGAGGAATTGACGTTTGTACGTGGGGAGAAGCGCTCATCAACGCTCGATTGTAGCTGGAAATAAAAAGGAAGGGAAATCCTTTTGAACGGCAGAAAAACCGACGTTTAACGCGGCGAACCACGTTTGACGTTGCGCAAGGATAATAGTACGGAAATCGGAGAAGCGGCTTAAAGAAATTCAGGCGTAAAACAACCTAGCCGGTTGCGATCTAATTCGTCTTTGTGAATCTCAAACACTGTGCGATACTTTGGCAATCTAGAGGAAATTGAATTTTGATAATGACGTAGGTGTAAAATAAAGAATATTTTCATCGATTGCAGGACATAGGAGCTAAATGAAAAATTTTTGCGTCTCTAACTCATCTTATTAAACTGAAACTAATACATTAGTGTCCTTAAATTTTTTAATATGACCACCGCTTTAAATTGTACATACCTATTTTCATCATAAATACATAAAATCCACAGTCTAGTAATTTATTTTGAGTTTTTCACTAGCGAAAGTATATTTTGGTGATCGAACTAGGTGAATCCTAGCATTCCGTAACTCGATCGAAAAATCTGCGGTCCATCCATCTCAATGTGGGATCCCGCTAAACTCCGAAAGATAAAATAGCTGGAATTCCGGGCGTACAGGTTTCCGAGATTTGATGGTGGGTCCTGGTCCATCTTTCCAGGTAATTGGCCACTCCCGTTAACGAATGTTTTAATTATCCCGCTGGCTCACAGCGTTTGAACCCACGACTTGCCTAACGATACACGGGGGCACCGACGACGTTCCGGAATTCTTCTCGAAATGAGACGAATCCCTGCGGAAAGTGGCGAAATCGTGGGCCCCGTCGATACCCGGTAAGACGGACGTGGAATCGAGGAAGAAGATAAGGAGACGACGAGAGACAGTATAGAGGTGAGGGGGACACAAGCTCAACCCTCGCAACAAGCCTAAGGGGGACGCGAAGGGGGTTCGGGAACAGGTTCGTACATTCTAAAAGGACGGCGTGATTCGACTGCGTGGCCAGTGTCGCGTCCCGATCCCCCGAATTCGGGAGCCGGTGTGTAAGAGACCGGCCTTTATAATGAAGCGATAGAATGTGAAAAATTCGCTAGCTCGACAAGCGAACGCGCGTTCGAGCGTTTTCGAGCGCATTGTAAAAAGGGTGGAGTGGTATATAACAGTCCACCAGAGGGAACCAGAGTGGGGATGGATGAGAAAGAGAATGGAGGGAGAAAAAGAGAGAAAGAGGACCGAAGATTGGAGGAGCGCAGCACAGGTTGGAAAGGCGAAGGACGAGGATGACGAATTGCGTGGAAGCCACAGGAGAGCCTCGGGCGATCCGTGGGGGCATTCATAGAAGACGATTTGCGGACTCGGTTCGTGAATCTTTGGTACCTTTTTACCCTTTTCCTTGGCCGGCACCGGGTGAGAGCAGGAGATGACGGGGAGGACGAGAGACCAGATGAGGCAGGGATGGTCGGGATGGACAGTAGGCAGGAGGAAGAAGGTGAGGAGACGGTGAGGAGAAGGGCCGGGGGGGTGTTATTAGCGAGTCGACCCTGGCGGCTGCCACGAAGGACCACACACATCGTCGCGTCGCGAGGAGAGAAACGGCAAGAGAAAGGAAAGGGAGAGGCTTGGAGGAACGGAGAAGGAAACGGGAGAAGAAGGAACCGAAGGAGAGGAAGACAGAGGGAGAGAGAAAGGAGAAGAAAGACAGAAGGAGAGTCCCTGGCGTCTGTTGCGTGCACCAACTGGACCTTCTTCTCCTTTCTTTCTTTCTTTCGGTCAACTCTGTTTGCCCGCTTCCTTCCTTCTTTCCTTCCTTCCTCCAATCGCTTTTCGACCGTTTCGCCCAAGCCCCGCTACCATTATGCACTCTCTTCACGGACGCCCGTTACGTTTTATGTCTTTATCCCCGCGCCACTGTGTCGATTGAGATGAAAGTGCCGACGACATGGACTCTCCTATGACCGCGGCTCGTCTCGATCCGTATTCCGGAAGACCTGTCTGTAATTGAGGAGAAAACGGGCATCGCTGCACGCGGAACGCTTCTCGCGTTTTAACGCGGAGAATTAACATAAAACGCCGCACTGCGGAAAACATAGGAGAATAGAGAATATGTCGACAGAGTTGATTTTGGGAAAGAAAATTCGCTTGGAATCGAAATCGTTCAGATCCTAATCGTCGTTTAAAATCTCCTTGACTGGCTTTGAAGTTTATATTGAATCCTAGTAGATCGACAGTCGGACGATGCTCCCGGCCAATGAGAAGACAACGAAGCGCATCGTCTTGAGTATCATTATCCAGTCGAGTCTCTGCGGCCGGATATCACGGAGCCGTCCTAGCTGCCATTACCAGGGATTAACGTCACCCGGCGAGAATTAAGCCTGATTTTAATTGCACGTTGATGTTCCGGGGACCCTTGTGAAAAAAGCCGTTGTACTCATACTCGGCCCACCGGTGGATCGTTTTATCGGTCGCGGTTGAAAGGGTGTCACTCGACTCGCACGCTATTCCGTGGACGTTGCTTCGGGGACATCTCGAAGGTTATGTCTTTGCTACCGTTATCGGGGATTAACGTCAGCCGCCGGAGGATGCGATTCAAATTAATCGGGGGCCCCTCTTGAAACTTTGCTCGTGATCCGAGCACGCTTTTAAAATTCTTGATCGAATATCTTTGAAGATCTTCCCCCCAATTAGGGGGATTACGCGCGGAGAAGCGCACCTGAAGAAACAAGGGGGCTGACTTTCAGTAGGCTGCCGGCAGTAGGCTTCCAAAGAAACACAAACGAATTTCGAGGAGGTTAAAAAGGTGGAAAAGAACGTCGCAGGTGATCGTACCACGTACGCGTACATCAATGGATTTTCGAATATTTTATAATTATCCAATCATACTATAATGTTTAATGTTACCTACTGTATCCCGACTAATTTCAGGGTCTCCTTTGAACAAATTATTGTGAGACATTTCTAAGAGTACATAGATCAATCTAAAATTGAAAAAAATTTTCTGAAAGTTTGGAACAGAACCAGCCGACATTTCGCGCAAGTTAGTTGCGCAGTTTTAACCGTCGGATCGGTAGTTGCAGGTTTGATAGCGTTTCCATGTCGTGTCAGGCTCGGAGTGCGATCCTCGTTGTTTGTCAGATTTTTGTCAGCCGTGCATGGCTGCCTACCAATGATCCATAAGCGTTCTCCAACTATCGGATCCACATGCGATTCGCGTTCATTGTTGATCGAGTTCTTCGTGGATTTGCATGTGTGAACCCGCGGGTATCGTAATCCTGCTCGCGTCCCCCTTCCTCTAATTCCGCGTGTAAGACATTGTCCGCTTTAATTACCCGTGCCTCGTCGTCGATAGTGGCCAGATGAGCTACGAGGAGCGCGAGAACAGAAGGGCCGCGGCTCTTCCTCGTCTGTTCCTCGAGGACTCTCCTTTTCCGCGTCGCGCGTCGCTCCGGCCCGGCCCGACAGAATGGCCGAGATTATATTGCGGCGAACGCGGCAGACTTTAGGGCCCAGAGCCGGACAAATTACTTAGTAATACTCTTCACCGAAAATTTCGAGCCAGCTGCGGTTTTGCGGTGCAAGCCGGCCAAGCAGTCGCGTGAACCGATGTTCTGCGGTCCCGACGCGTTACCAGACCGAAAAGCACTCCCCCCAGGACGCGGCCGCATAATGGCCAGCTGAAGACACTGCAAAGTTGCTTTTTTCGGGTTCTGGACGACTAATGACTTCATTCGTTACGACAATCCTTCGGGGGTTCAAATGTGCTGCTCCAGATCCTTGTACAAAAATGTATTTTCTGTATGATTTACGTGGGGACTGAAACTAATTCTTGAAGAATGATGACTTTGCAATAGAACGTTCCTGATACAGTTTTAATATTTGTCACACAAGGATATCGTGTTACCAAACCCAAAAGCGCTGTCCCCAGGACACGGTCGCATGATAACCCAGCAGAATGTTGCTCGCCGCCTCAACGAGAACACAGTACAATATCCAACCTACTATCTGCGAGCCATAGAAAAATTGTGGATGGCCGCCGCGTCGCTCATTGAAGATGAGAATTTGAAGTTTCCCGTGGCGCGTGAGTTTACGATCCATTCGGCTGCTCCAAATAAGGTTCTCTGGGTACGGCATTAGAGTGGTGCGGCAGCAAGGAAGCGAGAGGGGGACGGGGAATTCTGAAAACAGACGTATCTTAGCGAGCGCTTTCCAGCAGGAAATCAGTTCTTTATTACCGCGCGGCGGCCAGTTTTAAGGCGCCCCATTCCGCCAGTCAATTACAGCGTTATTTCGTTCGGGGGCCAGTAGTCGGGCAAGGACAGCGAGGACCCGCAATAAGGAGCGGACACCTTCGCAGAGAGATACGCGGCTTTTATCCGACTTTATCCCCGAAAGTTCGCCGGGGCTATAAAGCGTGCGCGCGGGCCAAGCTAAATCAAATTCGTTCCGCGAAACGGTCCTCCCTGGGAAGCGTTTCATGCACGCAAACGAGATTCCGCGGCGACATTCCCAATCATTCTTCCGCGCTGTGCACCATTCACCGGGGTTATAAGGCCGATTCCTCGTATCACAAACACACGCGTGGAGAGTGCTCTCTCAGCCTCTCTCTCTCTCTTTCTTTCTCTCGTGGCATCTTGCCCTCTTTCGTCCCTGCTTCTTCGTTCCGAAGAGGGGAGAGAGCCGATTCCGCGCGCTCCACGAAAAAGAAGCAAAAGGATAATAAGCGGCAAAGAAGGACGAGCGAGAGGAGTCGGTCGCGGCATAAATTATTAACCGCGCTTTTAAAGATTTTTCAAGCAACAGTTCTGATTAACCGTGAAGGAGCGCTCGATAATTTGCGGTCACATTTAAATCACCTGCGTTCCGCGTCCACCGGCCGACTATTTTTTAGCCCGGCGAGTTTATCGTACGTTACGGGATGTTCGGGTTATTTAACGCTCGCCGAGGGGATGCTTTAACCTCTGTTATTAGATGATTAACAACGAGAAACACTTTGCAGCGTCGTACCAGCATCACCCACACTGTGGTAGCTCGTGTGCTCGCGGATCTTTGGAAAATCGTGGACTGTGGATTTTTATGAATTCAATAAAATATCAAGTTTGATGAATGGACTGCGGATCTTTATGCAAAATAAAAATTGTCCAAGTCTTGGACAGACATTTCTCCAACATTTTATTCCAATAAGAAGGGGTTGGTTCAAGAGGAGGATTGGAGGTCGAAAGAGATCGGAATCATCGGTGTCCCCGATAAATATTTGAGTGCACCGAGTTGCCTAATCCCCGCCAGCGTTCTCGCGAAAGTATTCGAGAAGGGGCCGACCGGGCTGGCGAATAGTTTCCGAGAAGCACAAGGTCAGTGGCGTGCGAGTGAATCGCGGGAGAGATCCGTCCTTGGTTGGTTCGCGTGCGAACCGTCCTTTCGGCTGGTCCTCGCGAGGGCATAGGGCATGCGGACAAGGGTCACATGCGTGACATACACGCGCGACTCAGCTCTCGGCGGCCGAGGCTGGCGGTGGTCTGCCAATGGTCCCGCAATATTTCATAATTAGCCGCACGATGCCGGTGTGAGCCGTGCGTGTGTATCCGTGCGCGCACTGGTTACTCGAGAGCACAGCGTGTCCGCTCGCACCCCCTCTGTCACGCCACGCCACGATGTTGTGCCTACACATCCCCGATTAAATGCCGTATTAACTCCGGAGCCCTTCATATTTTAGGCCCCGCGCACCGACAGGCCCGTAGCCACGACCAAGAGATGGTATTCCGAGAGGTGGGGAGATTCTACAGATAGTCACCGCCGCCTGATCGCGAAAAGGGGTTAACGTGTGCAGAAATACAGGGTGCGCCAAAATTACCGAACCAACATAACAGCATCACTATGAGAACCCATCTATTTCTTTATTGACTCTTTCGACCCTTTTTCTGTTTGGATCCTCTACCTTTGTCTTTTAGAAATTAACGTTACCCAGGATCTAACTTCGGGGAACACTGTCTGCCCACGATATAAATAACATTTCGGTCCTGAATATTTCCCATACAATATAGAGATGTAAGACATACGCACTTAGTGTGTATTACATTCTTCCTAGAACATTTGCAATTTTATTGCTGCAGTTTTGGCACAGCCTGTAAAACGAAGGGAAACGAAGGAGACAGAGAAAGAGTCAAAACCGGCGGGCCAGGGGGGCGAAAAGGTGGGTGAAGGAGATGCAGAGGGGGTCGGGGGATACATCTCACGTCTCAAGGCATCGTCAAGTGATTTACGCGCACGAATGTGGCGTAGCTACGATAATTAAGCGAGGAGCCGCTCGGGCCCCGATCGCGCCGGGGCAGCTTTTCACTCTTCTCGGCTCGGCCGCGTGGGCGGTCTCTCGGGGCTCCGTCCAAATTTGACACGCGTATCATAACCCTTCCGACTTAGTTCCCTCGGCAGAGTATGGGGCTCTTGCTCTTTTCAGGTTCACGCTCTTCTATCTCCTGCGTGCGTGAGCGCGTTTCTACCTGTGTCGTGCCGCTGCGCGAACTCCCTCGTCCGTGGATTTCGACGGTGAGCGGGAGGGGGCTGTTATTAAGTTATACAAGGGGGAGCCTGCTGTGGGAATTTTTCCTGCGGTTGTTCGCAGGTGTTTCGCGGGATCTCTTCTATCCAGGTGTCTCACCAGCGAGTCCTTCTTCTTGAACTCGAGTTTAGCGGCTCCTCTAACGCGACTTCGAAAAGAATGGTAATTTTTATCGTTCTGAAACTTTGTATGTAGATTCTTACCCGTTGTAAGAGTATGTAACCTGCAAGGCCGGGCGAGTAAAAATTTATATTTCAGCAATTATTCCCAAAGGATTCCCAAAGGAGCCTGTTCAGGGGCGATTATCAATTTTTTAATCGCTTCCGCAGCCAGTCTCCGATGCACTTTTCGCAGGGTTCCTGGGCGGAGGGCGGTTCGATTAAATTCACGACGGAAAGTAAAATATGAACCAGAGTTTCGTCGTGAAATTCATGCTACCCGCTAACTGGAGTGGAACTTCGCAAGACAAACGGCCACAGTTCGCTAGTTTGAAATCCTGATTGAAATTGGATCAAACGAGACAAACAATCGAGGCAGCAACGTCGGCCATTGGTTGGCTTCCGTTCTCTTTTTTTTCTGCCTGTGCTCCCTCTGTTTTCTGCTCGTCGATGCGCGAAGGGCGTCGGTATTTATGGGAAAACCTGACGGGTGCCAGCTCCATTTGCAATTGGTTCGTTGCAAGACGTATACGATCGATCTCCGCCTGGTTTACGAGATTGCCGGCGATCGTGTCGGTGCTCGTCTCTCGTGGACACGTCGGTATAATTTGGAATCGGTCACCCGATGAATCACAGGCGTTATCCGTATGCACAGACTTATCCGATATTTGCGACGCTAATGCCTAGAACACCCGGGAAACACGTGTTTGATCGGGCTAGGACGAAAGAGAGAGAGAGACGGCGTACAAGGCCCGATGGGGTGGTCCGTGCGTCTATGCCGTCGTTTTTACAGCTAACCGCCATAGCGGAACGGGCCGATACACGGGCTAGGAATTCGCGAAATCCGAATGCAACTGGCAAATTGCTGGCCAAGAATCCGACGGTGGAATTCCATTGAACGAAATGCCGTCACTGTGTTCTTACCTGGACGCGAAGGAATGGACCTCTGGTTCCGATTTCGGAACCGTCGGGCCCTCGATGTGAGACGTATAGCCTCCGAGAAACGGCCTAGTTAGCCACCGACAATTCAGCTTCGTCAAAATAACGGAATTTCTACATTATCTTTGTGGCAAATGGTCATTAAAGGGAGCCGCCTCCGCTTTTTAGGATCTCCTAATGGTCCTGACTTGTTTGTGGGGAAAGAGAAAACAACACTTTATCTACCTATTTTATTTTTAATTATATTTTTACATTGATGTACATCAACTATACATTACTTGTTACTAAAAATAAATCAACACGGGTTAGAAAGGTCACACTATAGAGACACATGGATATTCATAAGAGGAATTGTAAAATATTCATAAGGAGAATTGTGTAAATTGTTTTGCATAAGAATAATTGTATAAAATATTCATGCGAATGTCAAAATGGTATCAGTCGAATGAAATAATTGTTGCATTTCCGTAGTTCGTGGACTCGTTTGATAACGCGTTATTAACGACGATTTGCAAAGGCGGAGCTGCTTATTAAATTGTACTGAGTAGATACTTGTTAGGATACTGTACCGGCTTTTACTTGAAGCGATAATACTCGACATTCGGTTCTTCCCGGCTCTTTCTCGCTTTTGCTTAGAGTACTCAGTGGCTCGACGGTAAATCCTTCGACCTCTTCGGGGTCGAGTGCCGCGGAGAGTTGTCTACGGATTAGAGCTCTACAAGGACTTGGTTAGAGTAGACTCAAAGCGGAGGGTACTCGAGGAGTACACGCAATGCTAAAGGGCAACGAGGAAAATAAGACGGAAGGGATGGTTTTCCCCCCCGAAACACGGGGAAACTCGGGTTCTATCCACTGCGTGCGTGAGACTTCACAGTGTTCTGACGTTCTGCCTTCACAACGAAATTCTTCCACTGATTTATACAACTGCACCAGATGAAATATATCCACATAGATATCCTACCTTTATTAGTAACCAGAAGTGGTACATAAAAACGTTTATCAAAATTTCCAGAAGCGTTTGAAAACTCTGCTAGGATTACTCGTTGATAAAATTGATCTGAAACAAGGCGGCTTCGCAAATTTGCCATTTCAGTCTGCCGGGGCTATTAGTAAATCGGCCACTGGAGACAGAGCTACCGATAGACAAGATTTTTTATCGTCCCGGTGAAACTGGCTCCACGACTTACGTAACGAGTATCCATTCAGCGAACGGTTGGTCCCGAAAAAAAGAGAACGAAGAGAAAGAGAAGAAGAAGGAGGAGGAGAACGGGAGAGAAAAAAAGGAGGGGCAGACCTAAGGATTAATAGCCGCCGGCTGAAACCTAGTCCTTAAAAGATTAAAGTGGCCCGATTCCTGTGGACCACCCTTCCGACACGCCAAAAACCGAGAGGCCTTGCTATCGCGGAGGAAGTTCGCGCGATCAAAGCGCGTAGCGGGAAACGCGGTCGGGCCCGAGCCACTATTTCAGCCGCGATATTTCAGTGGCGCGGCTGACAAACGAGCGGCAATTGCTACTTGGTACAACCGGCCGGACGCAACGAGGAACTCGGGGAACAACTTTCTACCAGGTAGAGCCCAGCCACCACCGCCAGCGAAGGCAAATGATTTACCCCGTAATACCGATAGCCTGCATGATCGATTCGAGCATTAATGTCGGCCGGATGTGCAGGCGCGACGCCCGTCCGATGTATATTTCTCCCGGCATCGCACTCGGCATTGATGTTCGATACGCTAAGGGTACCCGCGACGGCGTAACCGGTGGCTGGATGCCGCGGGATTGATGTTTGCAACCATAACGCGGCTCCAAGCTCCCGCGTATACACCGCCGGACAAATGAATTCGGACGCTAACATTTCTCTTTTCGATCGTTCTCCTTTCGATCCTACAGTAACCTCTCCAAAAGCTGTTTAACACTAGATTTATTTTATTTATTTAAAAATAAATTTTTAGCAATTCTTTTATGCAATATTTTTACCCAAAGTGTTGGATATCAATAAGTTGCCAACACATTGAGCTTATTGTTCGTTGTCAAAAATGAATCGACGATCTCAGAATCGTATTGATAAACAGAGATTACGAAGTACCGATGGAACGATCTCAGAGTCTTTTCTAAACAGAGATTTCCAAGTATCCCATTTAATACTTTATTTCAGGAACCGGACTGTGAGATACGTTGGAACCCCGAAAGAAAGAAATTTTTTTAATAATTGGCCATGGGTGGTTCTTTACAATCTTGATAATCAATATCAACTCGGGTAACTCGATCGGTCATCGGTACACATGAACATTGCGAATTACATCGAATACCGAAGAGGCAAGTCGAAATTGTTTAAATTGAAGCGCTGTCATCAGCGGTAGTATAATTGTCGGTTCCGAGCGATTGGACGCTAAACGCGAGTAACACCGGGCAAAATGGAGCTATCGATTGCTGGAAATGTCGCAGGGATTCCCGGGCGGTTCGCGCTCTCGTGTATTCGCCCTGCTTTTATTTCCCCTCTTTTGGGATTGAATTTTAACGTCGACAGAGTCGTCGATTTCCGGGAACGATCTTGGCAAAGGATCGTGCCAAGGTGCAGTCTCCGAGGAATCGATCGTTAGCTTTGATCTTATTGCTGTACGGTTCCCCGTTCCTTGCCCTCGTCCCGACGTTTCTTCTTCTCGCCGTTCTCGCCAGAAATTTTATAATGACATATATGAAGTGGTACGGTGGAGCTTCTACCGAGAAGTTGCTCTAAACTTTTTCTCCTCGGGAGTCGATTCCCGTGCCGGGTCTTAGTGAACGAGCAGAATTTCTTCAAAATTAACTCGTGTAGAATTTCTACAAAAATTTGTTGCTTTAACTATCATACACAATCCGGCGTGCCATTAATCAAGCCTCCTAAGATCAATCAGCTCGACTTTTGCAATTAATCGAATAAATATTTGCCTGCCAATCGAGGAAATTGCATTTTTACTTTAGCTCGATCATGTAGGGACGCGAAACAGTTACTTTGATTGATCGATTCGTGTATGTGTATGATTATAAAAATTAATCTCGGAAAATTGGAGGTCGATTCAATTTATCGACGAAATTAATTGTCAGTCGTTGAAAAATCGGCGATTTGTTTAATCGATTGATTAATGGATAACGTTCGAACAAGATACAAATAAAATATTACTTTATAAAATAGTTTATAATGTTATAAATACGAGACTGCTCTCAACGTGAGCGCTGATGTATGGCCCATAAGAATGTTTAAGAATTCAATCGTTAATCGTCGATTAAATTTTTGCGGAACTATGGCCAGCGGGATCGCGATCGAGGTCGCATTAATCGCAAGCGAACGCGACGATTCTCCTGGCTACAGCTCGATGGGGGTCGATAGGTGATTTAATAAGGCTATATTTTGTATTGATTCATAAATACGCCTTGCGACGGCCGAGGCACGCAGCCGGCATTAAGCGATTGATCGCCGTGCAATTTGTAATCAATAAATCTGTAGAAGAAGCTCGCCGCGCTGCGCTTCGACGTGCCGAGAAAACCGGAATGCCAGATTTTTCCGCGGACGTCGCCTCGTTCGTTATTTGCAACAGTGGGGAAGTTTGCATGATGATTGTGCGAGCATCTCTTACTTTTAAATTAAATACATTTACCCTCGGACGAACATTAACTCTTCCGATTTGCACAAAGATACTACGATGATGCTTCACCAAATTATATTGTACACTTTAATTTTCTTATTTAACTTAAACATTGTTATTTACCAGGGTCTAATGATTTTGATCAAAGTTTAATCGCGGTAAAAAATCCCGTTTCAGTTAGCCGGTGCCGCGAATCGTTTCGCTCCCTGCATAAAGGAAGTGTTCATGTCGTTATCTGTCCGCGACGATCCATTTTGCCAGATTTAAGAGTGCACGTAAGCAGCTTCCGCCTTGCAAAGTTGCCGAGGATCGTGCACGGTGTCTCGCGTATAGCAGCCAGTTCCACGAGGTTGATTCCGCGATGAATACTTTATCAGCAAGCAGCGACGAGCACTAGGGGCGGATAATTTATCGACGATAAAGAATGCAGATGAAAAGCTCGTAGGGAGCCTCGTTGTTCGCGTCTTCGCGTGTGCATCAACGTCTCACATACTTATTTCGCATAATGCGTTGCCGCTCCGCGCGCAAACACTCTCCGGCGAGATTGCGCTTTCCAGCTGGTGCGGAGTTTGTTCAACCGAGGTTGTGTCAAATTCCACTGCCGTATGCGGTATTCAATATTTATGCAAATATTACGCGTCATTATTTGCTACAAGTTCCAATTCCCAAATTTTGGAGAAGCTTTTGAAAAATACAATAAAAAAGCATGAATGTTTGAACCAGTTGCACGAGAATCCTTCCTTAAGAAAAGACACGAGTTGCAGGGTGACCCAATAGCACGAAATTCAAGAGAACTATTTGAGAGACGGCTCGGCGAGCCGCAGATCCGTCTCTAATCGATCCACCTCCGCAGACTGTTTCTGTAGGAAGAAGCCAGTCAAATATTCCCTGGTACGCGGAGGCATGTGCACGGTGTGTTCTGTTCGAATATCAGCCGAATATCCTGCGAGGAGGCGACTGCGTTGCCTATTTGACGACGTGTCTCGGTGGCGTCTCTGGCGAAGGCCTCTCCTTTCCGTTTCCGCCCGCGGCACAAGAGATCGGTCGGTATTGTCGTTGCCATCGTCTACGAGAGAAAATGCGTTTTCCTTTCGAGTTTCTTACATTTGAATGAAGCCGGCATCGGCAGGATAAGAGGAAGAAACGAACGAACGAAGGGAAGAAAGACTACGGGGAGGACGTCGTCGGAGCCGTGTTTCGAATTCGTTGGCGCGAACTACCGTGGCCTAGCTCTCCCGTTCCCGCACCCTTGTTATTCTTGTTGCAACCTTTCCACCTCCACGGTTCACCCTCGGGACCGCCGCAGCCCTTGATTTATTTATTTCCTCGTGTTTCGCGTTGTCGTCCCCGCTCGTTCCTCTGTTCATCCTCGCTTCGTTGTCTACCGCGCCGTGTTCCTTCGACTTCCTCTCCGTCGACGACGCCGACGTAGCTTAACGATCTCTCCTCGCTACCTTTCTCTTTCTACCTAGACTTTGACAGCGAGGTCGCCGATTTCCGGCAATTGGCTTCGCATCCGTCGCGCTCAGGTGCAGTATTCAAAGCTGCGACTTCTTCTTCGTCTTCCTTCCACGCGATCAGTCTTCTTTCTTTGCCAGGTTACTGTCGTCTGTCCCTTCCATGGGACTCGCTTCTCCCCTAATAACTTCACCTATTAACAGCAAAGTGGTGTTAGAAAGTCGTAGTAGTTTCAGAAAGACATAGAACTTGTTAACTTGTTACCATTACGCTAACTTGTTAATTCATGAATTAATTATTTGATTTTAGTTTCATCTGATCAATATCTCTATTGATTCTCAAACTCTTATTGTTTACTAGAATATTTTCCAAGTTAAAAATGTTTATGTTTTACAATAATGTAATTAAAATGAAAAGAATAAAAGAAAGCCTATGGAGAGGCTATTACTGAAAATGCTTGAAATTACTGAAAAATTACTGTAAATGCTGATGGCGATCCAGCGACTCCTGCGGAGACCAGGTTAAGAATGTCATAATGCAGGTGCATTTGAGTGAGGGGTTGCTAATTTTTCGCAAACTATCGCCGGTGATCCGTTAAACGGGGCGAGCAGACTGTCGCCATGCTGTAGGCGAATAAATCACCAGAGGTTTACGGTGCAGCTTATTGACGTCATAGTGCTCGATGGTTCCTGAATTTTACATTGTGTTCCCTAATGTGTTCCCTTGGCACGAGGGACCGGTGCTCGTCCGTACGTGTTCGCCATCGTGGAAATTTTAACTCCGGAGCGTACCACCACGTTGACGGCCTTGTCGGTTGTGCATCGGTGACATAATTCTATATATATTTATATATATATATATATAAAATATATATATACAACGAAAACGGACTTAAATATACATGTCTCATTTCATACAGTTTCAAAGTTCTGTACTTTTCGTGTATTCGTAAATATTTACCGAGGGAATAATTTACGGAGGAAGCAAAAGTTAGAATCGAAACTGTGCCAGGGACAATTCTAAAAATACATGGTTAATTATGATAGCGGTGACGGGTTTGAATAATAGAAATGCACGTTCCCTTCTGCATTCAGTTACCGGGTCTGCTATTTATTTTCTCTTTCGAAATATTTTCACTGCGACACCGCGCGCTATAAATTCAAAGTGTATTTTTCTACAATTACAAACGAAATGGCCGTCGTATATATATATTTTTTCGCGCTTACAACCAGCGGCTTTTTCAGCGTCCAAAAAAAAAATATAATGTATGTAGAGGCATGACGCGGACCCGTCGAAACAACATGTAATTCACGGGGCCAGGAAAATTTTCGCGGGGAAATCAATAATCGAATAATGTCGCCGACCAGGGAAATTAGTTCTCCCCAAATTTCGCGTAATCTCGGGGGCTTGAGTTCTAATATGTAAATCCTCTGACATAACGACCGGTTTGTTATAGCGGTCTCCGATTACAGTGGCTGTCCCTGGATTTCGCGAGAGGATGCTTCCGCATTATCTCGTCCGCATGGAACCGCCACTAATTATCCTGTTTCGATGACGTCTACCAACTTTTAAGTGTTCCAGTATTGGTTACAGTAAACGGAGGCCGGTTTTTTGACGTTGCTAATCCGAATTCCGCCCCCCAAGTTTAATACTGAGCGTACTATTACCGACCAAACTTATTTATTCTTAACTCCTTGCCGTACTATAACGAGTCAAACTCCTGATGAAGATTCTGAACAGAGTCTAATGAATACGTATGTTATTAATTTTCTGTAAATCGAAATGTTAATTTTCTATTTTGTTGTAGTCTGTATATAGCCTTTGGAGAAAGTATAGGCATACAACAAATGTAAACTATCTTTTTTTCTATGAAATTTTGAACGATGAAGAATGTCTAATCATTATTGCCACAAAATAAATAGTAAATTGGAATTAAATAGTAAGGCAAAGTTAATCGTTCCGCGGATAGGAGGTTGATCCAGCATTTTCGGCGTTGGTTCCCCAAAACCGGAAATACCGATGATCCTCTGGTCCCTGGATGAAGCCACTTGCCACCGATCCGAGAATCGCGCGACGTCTATTGTGCTTGTTCATCTAGGATTGTTCGCGGCGTCTTTTCGAGCTGGTCGCGCAATAAATTAGCATTGTCCGAGACACGGGGAACGAAAGGGAGAAAAACACCGGACAATTCTCGTAGCACACTCCGCACCTGTTACCTTTTTCAGAAATACGCGGAGACGGGCGGGGGCGGCCGACAAGGAGGGAAAAGTTTCTTAGGGTAGAACAAAGGCGGCCGAAAGAAAGAAAGAGGGAGAGAGAGAGCAAAGCAGGAGAGCAAAGCTAGCACACGCGAAGAGTGTGTAGCAACGGTGACTTAATCCGGAGGCCCACGGTTTAATCCAGTCCCAGATACACAATGCTGGCCACCCGGCTTCCGCTCTAGTTAGTGCGTAGAGTCCGTAAACAGAATGACAACCTAGACTGCCACCGTTCGCCCTCTCTCTCTTCGCCGTTTGCGAATACTTGTTAGCGCGAATCGCTGATCTGTGTTTCGAAAAATTAAGAGAAAATGGTCTGCCGGCTGTTAGAGTTCCAGAGACTTATCATACTTATAACACGTTCCGTGCCGAGCTGTTTTTGCTCGATTTTTCATTCAGGCCATTTGCTTTGTTCCGTACTGCATTTTTTACAATACCTCATTCTTTTGGTCGGAATATTCTACAGTCTTAACTTTGATTGTGTTCGGATTATCACGTGAAAGAAAATATGAACACGGGAATTCTGTTTTGCGTCGGTGAATGATAACGAAGCGCCAATGAATTTTTAATAGTCAAGCTAATGTGCAATTGAGAAAGGAACGGAAGACGTAAAAGATACAATTTCGCAACGACGTCTTACAAGGTTCCGTGGCACGTAATAATCGTAACTCGACTTATTACTGGCCCCTTAATTATAGACACAGGCTCACCCTCGCCGACGATTAATTACGATTCTGCAGTTTTTCGATGCAGTTGTCCCGTCCGGCATGCGGCCCGGGTAAATTCATTAAGAAACTTACAAGAAACAAACCGAACGTTCGTTGGAATTTAATTGCACGCCTCGTTTGAGCTAGTAGAGCAGTAGTTACTTATTCCCATATAATATCTGGCAGGGTAAATAAGTACAGGCCGTTAAATACCGCGGCCATTAAACCGTCTTGCTCCCGGTAGGAATTACAGCGGAACTTACACCTTGGTGCAACGGACATTGCACTGTTTGCCCCGGCAAGCCGGGGGTAACGGTTTAATAAATAAGTTCGAGCATGGTAATTGATATTAAGCGATAAACTTCTATGTTCCGCCACATCTACATCAATTAGCCTGACGGATTTATAAAGCTGCTGAAAAAAACGAGGTCCGTCGGCTCGAGTTATTCATTTAAAACGACCTTGAGCAAGACTCGTAATGCATTTACGATGCATTACATCGTCACGATCCCCCGTAAAATTGAAAATTATTCACCCTCAAGATTACGAAGGCGAGAGCGCGCTCTCCGCTGTGCTTATTTCCGTCGCCATTTTGTGAGCTATTAACTTACAACCAATAATGCAATTTTTGATTATTAATCATCAAGATTTTTAATCGAGTTTCTGTTACCATTTTGTAAACCATGTGCATCTTTGTACCAAAGCAGTGGATCATCGATCGAGATCCAAGTATCTAATCGGTCGAAACCATGACCCGTATTCCGCAAAAAGTCGACCCACGAACAGTTTTTACGGGGTTGCGTTGCATCGGCGTTGCACCGCCGATGCACCGGCGCGGCGCGCGCGCGCAAAATGCACGCTGGTGTCCGCCCTCGCGCATTTACAATGCAACCCATCTGGTTCGTGTTCTCTCTCGCCGGCAGATGCGTGAAGCTTGCCCGGAATGCGTGCCACCAGCGGTTACGGCCAGCCCTTGAAAAAAAGTCTTTGATTGATGAAGTGCGCCGCGGTGCAAGTAAAAAACCGCGCTGCACCGCGACGAAAAAAAAAACAAGAAATAAAACGCGAAAAGGAACAGAAAAGAGGAGAAAGACGAAGGAAGTCTCCGTCCGAGCGCAATTACGCATTCAAACTCGCCATCAATCTTAATTACCGCGGGGGAACAAAAATGGGTCGTTAAAATATTAAAAAGCCCGCGTTTTCTTCGCGCGCGCGCGTGAACGACGAACCGGGCGCTAATTAAAAGCTAAAGGTAATGATCGACGGCCGCGGAGTTTCACGGGATAAGCGGGATCAACGAAAATCATTACATTTCTACTGAGCATGATCAATGATTGTGATCTTTAATAGCTGCTATTGAATTTGGCGCTGTGTAAATGTGTAGGAAAATGGCGCCGAATACTGCTCATGAAAATGGTACTTTGCGAATGAAGTCGTTATTAATTATTGTACGCAATGTCTAGTGATTATTGTAGTATCTACGGTCTGTCGTTTCTATGATATTATACGTTTCCTTTGTAACGATGTGTTGAGTTGTACTCTCCAAATTGAATTTATAAAATTGGTTGGTATTGCTTTATAAAAATGGTGAAGTCATTGTTTTTATCATGGCAATGTGTTCAGTAGTCATTATGGAAATGCACATGCGTTCATCCGATTGATCAATGAAGATGCATTCATCTGGCCAGTTGCATTCTGAAAGTGACCCAGCACTTCGAGGGATAATCACATAGCAATCAGTTGCCAAATTTTCGTCTGCTGGTATCAATTTCAAAGAAACTTCGCGAGTAACAGCTTCACGGTGATCTCAATCGGGGAAAGTCGCAACAAAGGCTTGTTCGGGGAGGTGTACAAGCAGCAACAAATTTAGGTGTGTCGATTGGGTTCCGATACGATATTTTCCACTCGATCGAAGTTCGGCGTTGTTCGGCAATCGCATCAGAATCTTACGTATCTATTTACTTACGTGGGACACGTGTACGAGTGGATTGCGCGTCGCCGAAAGAATTTAGAAAGTAAGCAGCAAATGGTTCCCCCGGAAAAGTTTTCCCTGCCGCCGCGCTGGTTAACGGGCCACGCAAAGATAATGCCAAATGTCGGCACTTCAAACATGCCGGGCGCCGATAGCAATAAATAAATTCCCCGCGGAATATAAGCTCTCGGAGAACGCGCTATTACGGCCGCTTTGTACTCGCTCGCGCTCGCGCGCGCACACGTTCCTCGCGATTCGTATAAATTAACGAGCCCGGATTGCTTTCAGCCAGCGGAACACCGTGTCAACGCGAGATTTATCGGTTACCGTTGAGGAGATACACGTCAACCGAAACGTACTACCGAATTAATTGCTGGTTATCTGTCTCATAAACGTTCGGGTCTAATGCGATCTATAGCGGCCGATCTGTTCTTTCCTCTTCGAGATCGGCCGCCTTTTGCTCGACTGGAAAATCTCGCCGCGACTTCCTAATAGAGAATGTTAACAAACCGGAATTGTCCTCGCTCGAACGTCAATGAAACCTACATGGCCATAATTCCTTTTTATGATGTCAGATAACTGAGGAAGTTGATGCCGCTTCTAGGTTTCGTAATTGCGAAACTGCGTGTGCACTGCGTCGGTTGAAAGCGAACTTGTCCGTGTTTAAACGGAAGCTTGTTTAATGGAGAACTTAAATGGCGGTCATTAAAGACTTGAATGACTATTAACAACTGTACGAGACGTCAGAAGGATGTTGGAACTTCTAAAATGAATTGCGAAAAAGTTTTGTTAATCTCTACACCTACAGATATTTGTTCCAACTCTGTGAAGCCATTCGATATTGCAGTGTCTGTTCAAGCTATAACCAACTTCAGTTTTTCACTTTATTGTTCAATATAAAAAATTTGTCGACACAATTCAACGAAGCTATGTAATAGTAGAGGCTTCGTGCTTTCAAATAAATCCACGTAGACTGCTGCATGATTTTTTTTCAAAGCTGCAGCAGTTCAAAGAGCGAAAATTTTTCGGCAAAAATTTAGCGATCATTTAACTTTGTGGAATAGTATATTCATATAACTAAATAATAAAACATTATTTGCAGTGTTTTAAAGTACGTACCTTGTGAAACTACATCCGGCATGAAACGTAAAAATATATAACCAATATGTTTTAAAACACAGAGTTCTTTATGGTACAAAAATTGGTACTACGCTCGCTCGAAAAACAGACTTTTGAAAAATTCAACCTTGGATCAACATTATTAGGCTTTATAAAAATTTTTAGATTTTTTGGTCGTCTTAAAGCTACTTTAAGTTGCAATAGAAATGAATGGCCAGGGAAATGAATTTGGTCCAGGTAGATTGGCTGTTTTGGGAGGCAACCACGAAGAGAAACTATAATACTTCCACGGACTGTACCCGGTCAAAAGATCGCGATCGACATCTATATTTATAAGGCGTCGCCGAACAGAGCCCCATCCGATCCTTTGTAATTAAAATAATAAGATTAATGTTTCGCGCGCTGCCGCGCAAATTGAGCGTTTATACATATGTAGCTGTCAGGGGGCCGGGCATAATGACTTTCGGGCACGGTTCACACCCTAAAATACAATCCGCCGTTACAACTGCTTTAATTGTACTCATTACAAGAACTCGGGGAACATGCTCGGCCATATCAATTCGTCGAAGGCCGTTTGATCGATTCGAGATAACGAACCAGTTAAGACCAATAACTTTCGGAGCAAGCATGATTGGCCGAGATGAAAGGGAACGGAGTGTATCTGGCTCTTCTTGCTTCTTCTGAAATACTTGCGGAAGCATACAAAACATTTCTGAGCAGATTTGATCATTCCAGGAGACATTCATCATTTTCTTTAAAATTTTACCTTTCAAGATATCGAGGAATCTTCTCAGAGCAATTGTGGGAGTGTAAAAAACTTTTTGCGAGCAAGTTTGATTGCTTCAATCGACTTCAATGGTCACAACAAAATTTATATATTATTGCGGACTGTTCCCAGATCAATTATGAAGGCACAGAAAATATTTTTGAGTAGTTAATATTTTGAATGACTTCATTGAACTGCAGGAACAAAAGTTTGTTGAATAGTATCAATGAAACGGACAAATATTGACGGATTTGGAAAAACGCAACGAAGAACGGCAACGCGCGGCTTAATTTACCGACGAATTCTTTTCAAGTCTGCACCGTTAACTAGCGAGACGCGTTCGATCACGAGTATCGAAAGGAAAACCATTCCAGTGCCAGGACAAGCCGAGGAAAGCGAGACTGCGGGGAATAAAATAAAACGAGGAGAGACGGTAAAACGGAAATAAAAGGGGGACAACAAAGCCGACAAATCCGTTCGCGTTTATTCCGGCTGTTGTATGGCACGCCGATGTATCGGATTTATACCGGATACCAGAAACTTTTACCGAGGACTGTGCCCGCTGCACCAGCCGACCACAATGCATGCATAAAACCCCTCGCGAAGCGCCTAATCGAAATGCGAGGTTCATTTGACCGCGGGCCGCGATCGTACGGATCGACCGGTCATCGAAAAAACTTTTTCACACCGGTTTTTTACTAGACGAGCGTTATTAAAGCACTATATTTGCAAAAGAGAAAGATTCGAGTTAGAGATATTATTTGACGAAAATAATTCTGCGTTCATTTATCTGCACATGAAAATTATTTTTTTCCTGAGAATTTTTATACGACTATTTTTGTCCTCTAATTAGTTTACATCTGTAAACTGTAAATTGTAAGGAACAATTCGCATGTCACATACTTTCACTTTCGAGATATTGCCATTTAAAATATTGATCACTAATTCTGAACATAGGACATCGGTTAAATTGCATTATGTGTTTGAGCCTTTCGAATTTGTTTTCATGAATTTTTTCTGGTAAATACATAAATCCTATACTCTACAGCTTAACTAATGCATAAACTCAAATTTTTTGATATTGTAAGATGCGGTATTTTTCCTTACAACTACAGATACATATAACGGAAGTTCAGATAATTAGCCATCAAACTTAGCCGATCGTTAGCACGTCCACTATCTTGTGCATTATGCAGTCTCACTGCTGACTTCTTCCCCTTCCCCGGCCACAACCGGATTTCGAGACAGCGAACCATGGAAAGAATTATCGAAATTATCGGAATCGAGGCGGAACAAGAACAAGCCACGTGTCGTACAAAATGTCTTTCTCGACCGCTTACAACTTAACTGCAGATCCTGACCCGAGCGGAACCTGTTCTCCGCGATGCTCGTTACGCAATAATCGTTTTTTAATGATAACCGCACGGTCCAGCCTGCGACTGATAAATCACGTCACGATCCAGCGACGTTACCACGAGAATTATTGGTCATGGGCATTGAAACACGTCGTCTGTCCCTATTGCAGTAAAATATTTTTCCAGAATTAATATACATAAAATGCTATTTGACATATCATACAATCAACACCTCAGAAATAAAAAGTATTAATTCTCCCATTAACAACATTAAATAATAAGAAAGATTTCTTCCATCGATAAAAACATTTTTCAAAAATTAAACAGAACCTATTAAAAAATTCTATATCTTCAATCCCTTTTAGAAACACTATATACATACGTCGTACTTAATTTTTTCAAAAAACTGAGTTCCGAACGAACAAACTTGATTGCATACTTTTTCCTTATTTTTTCCAAAGGAATCAGCTCGTTGTGCATGTTGCCCAGCTACATCCAGTATGTTTCGAGCTGTAGAACGAGGCGCATTCGCCCTCTATTCATCGAGGAAAGCCCGCGCTCTACTAATGGCTCCCCGAGTGGCCCCGGATAGACACGCAGCTCTTTCGCCGCGGCGTCTCGGGGCACGTTTTCAATAATTCATTTTCCGGGGGAACGTACAGGTAATAAAGTGAGTTATATCGAGTCGGTGTAAGTCCTCGACAGCGTCCTGACACTCGTTCACGTGGAATCGCGGTCGTCTCATCCTGGCGCCCCTTTCTGGCCCCCCGAACGACGAACGAGGACAGTCTCTCGTTGCTCCTCCTCCCTCGTTACCGTCGTCATCGTTCCAGTTGTCGTCTCCTTTCGTCGGCCGCGGGCGTCCTTATGCGATTCGAGGTACCCGTCACCGGCCTTTGTTATGTATTTATGTGCATATTCGCCTATTTGTCGAGAAATTCCAGCGCCGTGTCGGTTCTAGGCTGCTCACGACTCGCTCCGTACACGGTCCGTGAACGTCGACCCCGAAGAGACGTGGTTTACTCGTTCGTACACTCGCGTCCTTATACGTTCCTACAACGCTGTCGCGGCTCCAGAGAATTCTGCGACTGTCCTCGTGTCTGTTAAATTCGTGTGACTACCCCTACCTTCGTAACTGGGACGATCTTTCACACGTTCAGCGATTTCCGAGCCTCTTTGCTCCTGGAGCGTTCAATTTCGCTCAGGAGCAACGTATCGTCATCTAGTCTCCATCTTCTGAATTAGGAGATTGGCTGTCGCGCCCCCTCCCCGCCTAGAGTGGCGTAGTAGGCGTGGCTTCGTGGCTCCTCAATGCAAAATCACGTCCAAGTTTCTTATCTTCTTGGAATGTAACCATAGAGGCTCCTGTTTCAACATTTTCATTTCAGACTCTTTATTTTACCATTGTTGAACATTTAGTTCAAGTTGAATATTTTTATTTGAGAAGTGTACAACAGCAGCGATGCTCCCTGTATGAAGAATGCGAGTAGGTATGGCTTCGTTGCTCTGGATTTCGCCGGAGCCAGGTCACTGCTCTATAGGGCAAGCTCAGTGGCAAGCCTGATCTAGCATCTCATGGTTCTCCATCCGGGATGCCATCTCCTCGCCATTGTTCCAACGAAAACGGAGCGCGGATTATCGATTACGCGAAGCTTCTATTAATAACCGGCGGGAACGGGACGATGCAGATCTCAATTGATACGAGACTGCGGGATTCTAACGCACATGGAGCCGCGGTAATGCCGCTACACAGCCGTTTAATTACACGTTCCCGATTAATGCTCCGGATTTCAACTACAGCATTATCTGATACCGAACCGAAAACGAGATTTATTGCGCGGCCACAGAACAAGCCGGCTGGTTTCCAATTTAATCCAGTTTTTCTAGCGGTTTAATTGGTTCCGTGCGCGAGATGACACTGTTCAAGATGGATGGACACTAATCAACGATGGTCGTTTCCAAGAAATATTAGTTCGTAAGTTCGCGTCAGTTTACTAAAAAATTCTCAATTGTTAATGTTCAATTTTGAAAGGCCTACCAGGCGATTGTCGGTGGGTAAAACGTAAATGCAAATTCAGGGAGTATTGGCTCTTTTTGAGCGGTACTGACGTCAGGATAGCTTTAATTATGCAGGAGCAATCTGCTCGGCTGTTATTCGAGACGCGGTCGGAAAGTTGCTTTACGATATGCATGTGCGTATCTGGAAGATCGTCCCTGTCTCGTTTCCACCTCCGGCAGTCCTTGTTCCGCCCTTAACTCTGTCTTCCTTGCCGCATCCGGAGTCTCCGGTGATTGCGCGACGGAAGCGTTTCCTTTATTTTCGAAACTTCCAAGCTTGTTCGCCTCCGCCATTCTCCCTTTTCCGGCGAGCATTATGATTTCCCGCGAACTTTTTTCTACCGGAGGGTTTGGGGCGGAGGAGAAACTTATCGAAACGTGAAGCATCCGCGAGATGAACGACCCTCTTCGAACAGCTGCCTGGATCTCGGATCTTGAGTAGTATTCGACAAGATTGGCCAGACGTAATGTCGCACCGTTGGGACAACTGTAAAAGCTTTCCCGGTTACGGTCGTTAGAGATAGTTTTACGATACGGCCCCGGCCTGATAAGATGCAGTTACTGCATGATGTAGCGTGCAGCTTCAAGCGACAGTGAAATCGAAACGCCAGGATGCCCGAAAAGAAGACGTAACACTACAATCCAGACAGATTTTTTTCTGTACTTCAAAGTAACTAGAAGTAACGTTACCAAGTGATACCGTTGGAATCACCAATTGCTAGAATCACTTCTCCATCTGTATAGTTTCCGAAGATTAGGGATTTCTATTAAATCGCTAACGAAGCAATCAGACTGCGTATCGGATAGAAAGTTGCTCGATGAAGACCTCAGAGGATAAATACAAATAAGAAGAATTGAAGGGTCTAAAAGTAGGTGGCGAGATACGTATCCGCGAGAGCGTAAGCGCCGCCTTCGCGAGCGCGCAGAGATTAAACCAGTAAAATGCAAGTGCCCATAAAACCGGTAAACGTTGCGCCCTCATCTCCAGGGCGCCAGGACGTCAGTTTAATGACGGGAATAATTTTACTTGTGACCTGGCCGGCCGAAGAGCAGCGGCCGGGGAACCGGTTTTGCTACCGCAATACGTCAATAACGCGGCTCTGCTTTGCCGGTGCGAAACCAGGAACAATGCGAAATATGTATGACAATCCTGAAGACAAATGAATTTTCTGCTCCGGCGCGTTCGGATTAAATAAATCCAGTGTTTTATATTATTCTATGTCAGGTTGTCCGATAAGTCCATATACTGTCAATTGCAGAGTGTAATAGTTTGTAATAATAGTATAATAATTCGTTCTTATTATACACTCGTCATATGTGGAAATATGTAAAAGTGAAAGAACAATATTTGATAAAAATGCTGATCTGGTCTAAATGTGGGTTAGAGGTCGGTTCTTAAATTTTCTGGAACAATGTCGATTAATTAAAGAGGGTTGGAAGACGATCAGGGTGTTTGGAAATTCATGACTGTCGGATTCAATAGATCATTGTGTGCTTGCAGGTCAAGCAATCGGTGCTACACGTTCTATCCATTTACCATAGAACTGTCCGACCTGGTAATACCTTGCTTGACGACTGAAACGGGGCAGAGTATTGTTGTGAGTAAACTGCAGGTGATGTCTGCCTCGTGTGGCGCACGCGGGGAAACTGGTGCGTGTGCTGAACTGGTTAAAGGCCGATAAAGCTGCTCCAGTTTGGTAAGACTATATTCGCAAATGAAACATCCATAACCGAAAATAATTTGTTCATATTGTCCTGAAAACTGGTTTCTAAACTATTGACATTCATTGATAACTGACATTCACTGATTTTAAATAATCGTTTGAATGATGCACGCATCTGTTGGAAAAGGGTGGAGCGGACCCTCAGCAATTCGATTATTTCCCGAGTAATTATGCTTACCGTAGGAAAATCCTTTTGCGCGTCGGTCGCGGGAGTTTCTCTTGATCTTGCTCGATTCATGCATTAACCAAGAGGGTATTCTGTAAAATGGAGACCACGGAGGCAGCCTCGAGTGAGGCAACCGGGTTCGGTTAAGTTACAAGTGTAGTGTCACGTCGCAGCGGAGAATATATCCGCGGAGAAGTCGGTTCCGCGAGAAGTCAATTCATGAATCCGCTTGTAAAGGTTCTCGGGAGGGAAGAATGAAAAGATAGACGTTATTGGCTGTCGTATCGCGATGTCGATTGCGAGGCTACGTGCACGGATGTTCGATGCAAGAGCCTCGAAAGGGTGCACGTCCGTAAACCTTCAAATATTGAACAGCACCGATACGTCCTGGCCGAGTGAAGTACGCGGAGAACGGTTCCGAGGTAAATTAACAACGAATTTCTCCATTGTGCCTGCCCGGAGGGTGTTCTCACGGTTGTTCCTTTGATTTCGAGGCGTCGACACTTGTCTGTGCCCTTGCATCGGGGTTGCGAAGATGCAGAAAGGGCGAGAGACCTGCCCGCATCGGACGCATGAGCATGAGCTACAGGCAAGAGCGGCTTTTAGAACAATAGCACTTCGTGTCTCGAGTGCGTTACCTATTCTTCTGACCTCTAGGATATTATCCGTCGAGAGAACGGGCCCTTCCGACCCGTTCCCAGACGCCGACAGGTAAAAGAACTGCACGCTGTCTGCCAACTTTCTGCGATAAAATCGATATAATACCAATAATTTATTACAACTATTCCAGACAGAAGGAATTTCTATGTGGCTCCTGTTCCTTGAAATTTATGCAGATCAATTTTTATGTTGCACAAAAATCAGCTCTAGTTATTGAATCTGTGATAGAGATAAGTCTACTACAGGAACTTGGGGGTTATGATAACAGTTAAGCCCTTCCACTACGATTTATTTTACGGTTGCAGTGATTAGAACTTCTATATAGTTCATCATTTCCTAGAAGAAGAAAATTTATATCTACTGCCTAAAAATATTAAGTAAGCAGAATGAGAAAGAAACTTTTGCAGCAACTCAATGAAATTCGAGACTGCATTTTTCGAGGTGTTCTATCGAAGCCGGCAGAAGTTTGCAAAATCGAGTCGCTGAGAAACAATGAAAGACCGGGTCCCTGATCGTATGTGACGTTGTGCATAGGGCCTCAAGAGCCATTCCCTGGACCCTGGGCGATGGTGAGGGCCCGAGGTCAGGGCCTTGCCATGGTATATCGTGAGGACCTCAGCAGGGTGTCCCTGCTTTCCTCCGTATTAATAACATGGCCGGGCCACCGCCAGATATACATTCAAGAAAATAATCATCATAATCGTGCGTAATACGTCCGGCTACGGACAAACGATGCTCAAGAAGAGAATCATCGACCAGACGATCCGAAAAATCGTTTTCAAACGCGGATTTCTATCGATCGTGTACAAATAAACCGTCCTACGAGACAGCGAATTATTTACACGTCGCGGGACACGCGGTTCAAAGGTCTCGGCTTTTATATTCGCGATTAAAAACGTCCACCGACTGAAAACAATTCGATTCGCCTGAAAGCAACGAACCGATTTTGTTATTGTGCTCGGGTTCACGACGGAAACGGGAGTGTTCAGTAAGAATCGAAACTAAATACACAAGCAGCATTTTGTGTTAATTATTTATTCAATGTTTGCATACTGAGTACAGAAAAAGGACAAAAACTTTTTACACAGCTTTTTCAGGAAAATAGAAACACATTGAACGAAGTATTATTTCAGCCACGATTTTATTTTAAGACTTACTTGTTCCGCAGAAGTTTATCTTATTTACTTATTCAATGTTCGCATATCGAATACGGAAAAAGAACATCCCGTACATTTAAGAGTCTGTGTGTTCACTTGCTACAGAAAATAACAGAGTAACGCAGAAAAAATAATTAATTCGTATTTCAATACTATTGATGGAACCAATTTCGTTTCGGTGGGGGGATGGTTGCGATCGAGCGACCCGGAAGAAGATGCAGATCGTCGGCACCAATTATACAGATTCTCGAGCCGATCCCGATGATTTGCATGGGCCGAGAACGCGTGGAATTTCGAGAGCAGCCGCGAGAGAGAGAGGGGAAGAGTACAGTGCAGCCCGCCGGTGCAGTGCAGTGTAGTGCAACGTCGAGCCCCGGAAGGTAATAACAGGATTCCAGTAAACAGCGGAAAATGATATTCGCTTTTTTATCTAGACCCGGGCGTCGCGAGCGCCTCGGCGTCGTTCGCGTAGTTCGTTAAGGAACACGTATCGCCGACAGGGTGTATATGCAAATCATGAACGGAATTAATTTTTCGCATGCTGCGCATACAGGGACGGGGGCACGCGTACGCGCTCAATACACGGGCATGAGTGCGCACCGCGGAACGGGGGACAGACGCGAATATTACGAAATGCTAGGGTAAACCGATACCCGCGACTATGCGTACAATTGATTACAGACGTAGCCGTCATACCGCGCTGAATCCGCGACATTCTCCTCAATCTTGGCTGCGGCTTAGACTGCGTTCCCCGATTCTATCGTCCGGCAATCGATACCACCCTCCACCCCTTCGCAATCGAGACTCCTTCATTAACTTCGATTTTTAATGACTGAACCCTTCTCACTCCAGATTGACGATAACGATGCGATTTTTTTGCCATTTTTGAGAGAAACTTTTCCTTCGTTGTTTCCTTTTTAAAAAAATACTCGAACTTCTTTCACCTCCGTAGCAGTATCGTGAACCTCATAATCCTCTATGGTCAGTCGCGAATTGGCCTAACAGCCAGTTTGCAGCGATCCGGTTATACATTTCTCCATCTCCGTGGTAGCCGAGTTGGGATGGGCCTGAGGAAATCAGGGAAACGCCTTAAGATTGCCACTGGCAATTTTCCTATCACCGGTGGAGGGCGCAGTACACGTAGCATCGATAATCAGAGACAAGATTGTAACACAAAGCCGCTCTCTCATCTCAATAATTTCCGCAACTGAAATTCTACTGACGTTTTTACTACTCCTTGCTCTGCTCTCCCATTTCTGTCGCAAACGCGTGCATTTCAACGATGAGAAACGATACGACTCCCGCGGGTATGACTTAATAAATTGTTACCTATCTATATCGGTTCCAAACAAGAGTATCAGCGTCGATCATTAAAAAGTCCGTCGAAAAACGCATAAAAGAGAACTGGTACATAATGATCCGTGGGGATCTTGGTGCTATCAAGTTGTCAAAAGGCGCCGAGGCGCGCGCGGGCGCGAGGATTAAAGAAAACGAATCTCCTCGGCTGGCTCTGAACGGATCGTATATTTCCTGGCGAGGTTTATTCTTCGCGAACAAAGTGTTTGCCGTACAGGAACGGCAGTTACAAACAGGAGTATGAACACTTGCTATTTAGTGTTCGGTCAGGTGTAAGTGTAAATAATCGTAAATCGTTTTGTCGGAGGGGGCCCGTTGTTGTCTCGCGTCGTCGTTTCGGGTTCGAAACCGAGGCGAAGGACGAATGTGAAAGCCGTGTGCGGGGACGGGTTTCGCGGGGTACAGTGAGGGCGGGGAATGATGGAAATGATATAAGTTTACATAGAGGTAGGTATGTTAATGCAAGGCATAAATAAGGAGGCACATTCGGTGCCTAATAGGACGCTAATTGTGATTATATACAACACAGCCGCGCGGATGCAGCCTGAATTTTATATACCTATATAACATTTATTGCCGGCCGTCCGACCGGTCCGTTGCGGAGGAGCAAAAATCCGCAACGCCCGGGAATTTATAGTAATGAAAGGGTGGAGATTTATCGGGCGTTACTGCTTTACAAATGATCCGATATCCTGGCCCGCTCCGCCGGTACTTATAATGGTTAATTCGTGCAAGCAGGATCTTTCCGATGCTGCGTTCGAGTTTCGCCATTACACCGGACGCTCCGTGCACCGGGAGATCAAGGTTTCTCCCATTCCCATACGTTCGCCGAGTCCTGAAACATTTGTTTGCGGTGCTCGCTGTCATAATTAACGCATCGGCTGCTGTGCCCGGTATCCATAAAATTCTACACACACCCGACGACGTCTCCGCTCTCCTATCGCGTCAATCCCCGTGTCCTGCATGTGCTTCAACCGTAATTTTATCTGGAAAAATAGATATTTAGCACTGCAAATCGTTTCCCGATAATTCACAGTGCACGTAATAAACACTAACTGTGACGTTTTATATAAACGTTAATGTTCATAAAAAATGAAATTAAGAAAACGTGTTTAAATAATAACTGCTATCTTAACTTGAAAAAATTTCTGTTGTGATTCAGGTGGACAAAAGGATCAATTTCCATCTGTGAGAAGGTGGTAAAACTTGTACGAATCGATTACAGGCACGACAACAATAGAAGGTCTTTATTAAATCCGTGCTTCGGTTGTGTCGATATTTATTACTCGCAAATAGATACTCTTCACAACGGTGTATCCGCAATACAGGGCTCGGGAGCGGTTAATGAATAGCTGTGTCCGATAATTCTTTGTACAACACTCCGGCGTTCGTAGCTTAACAATATTCAAACTAATTATCGTTTTGAGTAACGAATTGTTATTGATTTCGAATAAAGCGCGTAACAAGCGCCGTTGACTATTCAGCCATCCGCGGACGCGCAGATTCAATGGACAATAAACTGTGCTGCCGATAAAACTCCGCAGTTCTATCGCCGCAAAATATTAACAGTGTACGTAATAAAGCTGTATTAATTGATTCACCGTGGACAGCGATTTACGATGGCGTTCTTCCCATTCTTCACGCTGAAAATCCGCAAATTTCTGCATTCCAAGCTATCGTACAGCTGTGTTCGCACTAAGGCAAGAGCAACTTTTGTCGACACCCATTGTTTCTGTTGCCAGTGACAAATGTCACCTCTTGTTATCTGTTTCTATTCAGAGCGGTCAAAATAAAAACAGAAGGGAAATATTCTGGGAGCCCAAAAGAACCAAACCGCGAATCAAATTGTATTTCCTACTTTTGTTTTTTTTTTTTTTTGAAAAATGAATACTGTGGAGTTCCTTTAGTGATTAAAAATATTCTACTATTCTAATAATTTCCTGATCGAAAATAAAATCTATATTTATTGTGTGTCTGTAGTTAGGGGAAGAAAAGCTGGTAATTATTCATGCAGCTACGAGATGGTACAGTTAATCGAAATCGACGCAAACAGCCTATTTATTCAAAAGTTGCGGCTCGCGGTCAGACATATTCGACGTTCGCTGAATAAATGGTCGCGAATAAATTAAAACACGAGTGGTACCGCAGGGTGAAAAGAATGGTGGAGGAAGGGAGAATGGCGTACGACCAAATAACTCTTGGCGGGATGGAAAAAGGAGCGACGGGAACCGGAGTCGGCAGTTTATGCAGCCATTACCACAGGTGAACGCCGCAAGCAATACGTTGGACTACGCTGATTTAAAAGCGCTCTTAGATTCGGTCTACTCTTCTCTCCCCCTCCTCCTCACCCTTCTTCGTCGTTCTTCCACGGTTACAAAACATCCCAGTATTTCTCCATTTTGCTTCACGGCTCCCTTTGTTCTATCCTCCGTACGAATCCGCTAACGGTTGTTGGAATAAATCTATCGTTTAGCGCACTTATATTTACTCACGGGCTCGTTTATGGTTAGCACTCGACCCTTACCGTCGGTATGTCCCCTCCCGGTGTAAATATCTGTGGCTCGTCCTCTTATATATACCGATTCCTTGTTAACAAGTTCGTTAATTCCGCAGCATCGTCGAGGAGTATCGGAATGGCTCGACGGCAGTCCCTCTTCTTGTTCCCATTCGCTGATTTCTTTCATCAGATTGTTTAGAGCCTACCACCGAACGGTCGCTGGAAACGAGTATCGGGACTAGTCTCTATCGAACAACTTGGCATCTTTAAGTAGTCGATACTTCGCCGGATCGTACTGCAAATATCAATTTTTTTGAACCAGTTCATGTCGGGTGGAATCGGATACCGTGCTACTCGTGTAACGCGCCCGACCCAAGGAAGTCTTTAGAAAAAAACGTGGTAATTAGAAGAATGAAACAATTTTGTAGTTTTAATGAAACTGTGGAATGTTTAAACCTAATTTTATATTTTCTCATCAGGCTCTAAATGAAATAAAAATTTATTCATTGAATCTTCAATTTGATAGCAAAGTCGTCGGATTCTAAATTAACTAAATTATTAAAAGCTCCAGTGCACAAAGTAGCATTTCGGAAAAGTTTCTGCCAACTCGGAAACGAGTCTGCATTAAGTTAGTGCATATTTCAATATTCTAACTTACCCTGGAGCGAGCGTCCTTTATCATAAAAGAATGCAATCTCCCGTGCCGGTGCAACAATGCAATTTGAACCGAGATTTGCGCGTAATCTCGCCGCTTACGTTCTGCAATTGTTGGGGATTAATTGAAACGAATTGGCCGGGTTTTCCAGCGCGGGCTATTTTCCGCGGTATATTTTCCACGTTTCATGGGCAGAGTTTCCATGAACGATCGAGTGTCGTCAGTTCTCGATAAATCCGCTGTACTGCGCGCCGTACGCGATGCAGATAAGGTTTATTACATTTTAAGGTGAATGCACCGAACGTAAGCAAGAATATCAATTTTCCCGGGCAGAGTTTAAAGGCCAGGCATTCGCAGCGCCTTCGAACTATTTGTATTCGTGCCCATTGCACTTGTATCCGATACAGGGGAACATATTGGATCCTCGGTACCCGGTGACGTCGTCGAATGCTTGTACTTTATTGGATGTAAGCGCACCAAGCGTAAATAATCTTTTGTGCTCATTTTATTACTGCGTCCGATCCCGTATTTTTACGTCCTATTATCCGCGAAAGCCTATCTACGGAACAAAGGGATTCTACGACGAGCACTATAGTCGAAAAAGTCCGATCGAATTCGTCGCGTGCACCTCGACCGGAAACTGTATGTGCAATTATTAGGTGGATCTTTATTACTAGTACGTACTAGTACGGACTAGTGTGTACTGTATTATAAAAATAACAAGATTAAATTTATTTATATTTTGTGCGATAATATATACTGGAATAAAAAAATGTATTCTATCAATTCCCATGAAAACACCTTTATAATTTCAATAATTGCAAAATAAAAAATCGAAAACCGGTCCTTTGACCGGCGGTGGTAGGTTTAGATACTTAAATAATAATTTAGTAAGAATTCTGCAAACCTAATTAAAATGCTTTGCTCACAGACTTATCTCTTCCAGCCACTCCTCGGAGAAATAAAAACAGGATCCAAAAAATGTCCCAGAGAGAAGATCGAAGAATTACGGTCGACCGTGGACAGATTTAACGCGACAGACAAAGAGGAAGCAGTTAACACGCGATATTCCCTGTTCGTAAATCACAGGGGGCCGATTATGTCAGTCCAGGTGGTTTCTCAAACAAACGGGGAGGAGGGACGTCGCGTCGGTGGAGAAGGAAAAAAAAGGGAACGAATGAGAAGTGGAGGGGTAGAGAAAGAACTTCTGTATGTCCCGTGGCGCGATAAAACGCAGCGAAAAGGCGCGCCCGTAAGAAACCCGTGAGGGGGTGGGAGATAGGTGGAAGACATTAATTTCTAAGCTTTATGCGGTTCTTATTAGAATCTCCGTGGAGACGGTGCAGGCGCAGCTGCCCCCAGAAATATGACTCTATTTTTCGTTGGCCGTCGACTTATTTGCACGGGCCGGCGGAAAACCGTCGCCGGGCACGCCGCCGGGCCTTAACAGTTTATCAGTAACATAAAGGAGAACAAAGGTCGATCATAACGTCACCGCCTTTCCCTTTATCCGGGTCGAACGATCTCGATAGCTTCTCACAAATACCCTGCCATAGCACACGAACGGAGGGGAGTTGCGAAATATGATACACCATTTTCTTTTTTGCTAGTCAATTGTAACGAATAGAAGATTCTTATGGAGATTGAGAATTTTATGCATTTATCACAGGAATTATGGGATCGGATACGAAAGAGTGAAAAGTTTTAAAGAATCTAAAAATATTGTTCCATTACTTTGGACCCATTATGATTATTAAAAAAAGCAATCTCGGAATTAATACAGATAATTTTTATTTTACATAAAAATCTGAAAAAATAGCACATATTTGTACTTGATTCAACATTTATTAGGATCAATATATTTTTCATCGACGTCATGAATAATATTGCCTATATACAACAATTTAGTGTGACTACACTTTCATTCAAAAATTGTTTTAATGTAAAATTGTCAGCTTACCCAAGTGGTTCTAATAATTTGTCCGCCCACAATATTTTTGAATAATACCGATGCCTGTTCCATATTAGTCCACTATTCCACATTTGGCCCCCTCCCCTCAACTTTCGACGGTTACAACGTATTCTCAGCACGGCCCCCCTCAGCTCCTTTCGAGGACGATATAGAGGCGGTGCCGGTAGCATTTTAAAATTCCCTCTGCCGCGTGGCTCCTGTAAAAATGCCAGGATAAAGTGGCACGACTTAATTAAATGCATTAAAGTAGCTTTCTTTTTGTCGCTGGCCCGACCCGGACCGTTTCTTATATTATCACCATATTCGCCAAAGTAATGGTAATTACATACAGGAGTGAAACCGTAAAAAGCGTAATTTTTCACCGGGGAAAAAATGTTTCCCTGATAAAGTGCATCGGCCACCACCACCACCGATACCACCAACACCATCCTCGTTGTCGTGGATCCTTCGCGCGATAACCTTCTTCTTTCTTTTTTCCTCTTTCCACGGTGCTCCCTTTCCCTTCGCTCCGGTTCGTTCTCGGTGTCGCTGTGTCCGAATGAAAATATTTAATATCGAACTCGCAGAACCGGTTGCTTTTTCACCGGGACTCCCTTTCTCCTCTTTTCTTGCGGCGCTTCATCCCGCGAGCGCTCTCCTCTGTCGTTCTCTTATTTTGTTTCACCTTGTCGCGTTACGAGGACGACGTACCTATGCTTTTATGCTTATCCCCTCCACCTCCTCCTCCTCCTCTTCTCTCTCCCTCTTCGAGATATATACCTCCCCCATGCCATCCCCGCAGCCCTTCCTTATCTCGTTCTGTCGGCGTTTTATCCATACATCGAAGACGTCCTGATATTGGCAGTCAGTCAGGCGAACGGGTCATATGAAATTCTGGGCCATCGTTTTCTGCAGTAATGGAGTATTTTCATACGAAGGGAGGGGAATTTAATTCAACGGTCCTTTGAATGCCGCGTCTCCGTTGCGTCGCGGATGAAAAGTTCGAGAGCTTCATAAATTCGGTCGCAAGCAACGAGCGCCCCGCCGTCACGTTCCGATGAACAATGGCACCGCGGGGACATTGTCGTCGTCGGACGCCTCGGAAAAATGTATTCAATCGAGCTTCCCGTGTCTTTCGGATCCGCGAAAAAATCCTCGCGAGTGTCCCCGATCGAAAATTGCTCCTCACGAATTTTAATGCTTCGTAGGAACAGCCCTGCGGACTTCGGGAAATCGGTATTAACTACTAAACTTTTGAAAATATGTTAAAATCATCTTCTGAATATAATATCTTACATATGGTTAGACAAGAACATTTTACGATCACAACATTAACTTTTAACCCCAAGTCTAACATGATTTGCTTACAATTTAATGCTTCCACAACAGGCATTCGAATACTTTCTTGCACCTATCGCCAGAGTGACTTAGTCTGGCCATTACCAGCACTTTCTACTTGTTAAATCATCGACACCGAGTCGTGTATTTCAAATGTTGCCATCTCCCAGCAATTTGCACGTCGCTATTGTTAGCATTTTACAATCCACGATTTTACTAATGCAACGTGTCTCGATCTTTAACCTCAGCAAACTGCAAGTCAATTCGCAAGCAACGTCGATCTTGCAGGGAAATTCAAACATTTAATTGAACGACGAGCGTCATGAAGGACGACTCAAGGTCGCCGGTGGTCTCTCTTGAAGATGCAGCAGCAGCCGGCGGGACGAGCGTACTTTTTCTTAGCTAAATCGAAAAATAGCCCGAGGGGCATTTAACGAACGGTGTGTGCTTTTTCACCGATATATCGCAGTTAAGAATTTTTTCGTCACCTTAACGACCGAGATACTGACTCTTAACAGGTTACGTGACTCGCCCCCGTGCAACTTTTTGCTAGTTCTGTATTCGCAGTCTTTCGTGTTTCATACATATTCAATACGGGAACGGACGCGAATATAAAATGCAGTTCAGAAATCGTTACGAGCCGGTTCAAATTGCATTTTCGTGTATAATTACATCAGCTAGCTGCCATAATGATAAAGGAGATTGCATTATCGCAGGAGTCCAGGCCAACATTTCCATCGATCAAATTCCTTCCGCCCTGTAAAAGAGGAGGGGAGGAAGAGAGAAAGAGAACGAGGTTATTTAATGGGGAAATGTAATAAATTGTAGAATCTTTCTCCATCCTGCCGCGAACAGCTAACGACACTCGTCGCATCCAGCAAAGTGCTCGTGCCGAGTCTCGATTCACCTTCGGAAGAAGCTCTCGCGAAATAATTTCAAAAGCACGCAGGAAACAGAGAAACGAACCGACCGACCGGTCTCTGCACAGTCGATCGGATGAGAAATTGAAAATTCATTTACCGGACCGACGAATCCCCGGGCAACAATGTCCACTGTCCGACTGTAAACTGTTTCTATCGCCGGTCGAGCTATGACTTAACTATTGGCTCTCGGCCCGTCGACTCGTCGTTTGTCACTGTGATTAATTCGATTCTACTCGATCTCCCTTTCATCGATTTTCTGGCACACTTTCCGCTTGATGTATCTCCCGCAATTAATCATCTCCTCTTACACGAATAAGTGTCCGTCCGAATAGCCGGCTGAATTTTTCCACAACGGTAATCCAGATCGAAGAGTTCGATGACGTTTTGATAGAATTTTTTAACTAACGTCTCGATGTACATCTGTGAAAACTTCGGGACCGAACTGTTATTTATATCGTGAACAGACACTGTTTCCTGATCTCTTGTAGCTAACATTGAACGTAGAAAGGAAGACGTGGCTAAATTTTCAGGACTATCTGTTAGGAATCTGAATGGGGCTAGGAAAAATTATTTTATACTTTGTAGCCCGTCTTAAAAACGTGGTGTTTTTAAAAAATTTATTTTTATTTAAATAATTATTTGACTCACTGCTTCCGAGGCAGTACAGACGCAGAGCCATGCGTTTGTCGACCCAATTCAGAATACTTTTCGGTCTATTTTTCGGACTACTGTCTGTTTGAATTTTTCGAAATCTTAAAAAAATTGTTGGTTTTACAGAGGTGTGAAATAAACCGTCAAAGTTTTTTCCATGAAATTATAATAGCTGAACCAGCAAACCGAGGAAAATGAGTTTTTAGGAGCTCATAGTGAAAACATAAGATTATCTACTCAACAAATTTATTCATTTCTACTCAATATTTATTCTTCATATTATGAATATTTCAAGAAATACAGAGAAATTTATAACCGAAGACGTCGGTGATTTAGGTGATCTGAAAAACTAAATAAGTAACAAATGAACAATTTTTAATTTTATTTTAAGACAAAAAAATTTAAAGAATTAAAAGATGATTACAAAAAATATATTATTTTATGATAATATATTATCAGTAGATAGGAATAATTTTTGAATGAATTTTAGTGGAAATTTCATCTCGATATCTTTTATGGTTCAAAAGTTATAGTAAAATGCCAGATTGAATCTCCCCCCTTGCCCTTCCGCAACGCTGTTCCCCCATCCTTGCGCCTCGGGCCGACGCAAGCCCGAGACGCGTCGGCTCTTCGCGCAGCGGTCAAAATGTCCCGTCGCGAGTGGATTTCGGCTGATTTCGCTATTGCCAAATATACCGTTTTTTCTACATAGGAAAACTGCAATCCCCGTATCCAGGAGTGGGAGAAAACTCACTAGGGAACTAAGGTTCTAGAATGTTCCACAGAGTACTTGAACTGAACTCCTCTACACCCCCTTACACTCCGGGAGATACCTATACTAGAGCCTGCGACCGTGGCTTGCTGTGGATATATTTAACGGTTCATTCTACAGGATTTTTTTAAACGCAGTTCTCTTTATAAGACCTTAACCCTTGAGAAAGTGGAGCCCGAAAATTTTTAAGACCTTTGAAAAAGCACATATATGGAATATCCTGCAAAATAATCTACAATTAAAAAGAAATAAGTTCCGCAATTAAAAAAAAAAACACATTTTTTGCTAGTAAAGTAGATAGGATTAATTTTTTAATGATTTAATCAAATAACCGCTTAGGCGGGTTTGCATGGGTTTTGTAACCCGAAATTGGTTCGGGTTAGGATTCGCAATCTTGGTTGTGCCTACAGGCCAGAATTAAACCATTAAATACAGTTCAAATTATATTGCAGGGTATGCCCGCAGTGGAAGGGATATTCGTTATCTTAGATCGTGCGGTTCCTGGAAAAGGAGGTCACGGGTCCAGAAAGAGGTGGTATGATGTATTGGAAGTGTTCGCGAAAGGCTCAACAGCCCGAACGGCCGGTCTTAATTCGAAAAGGGTTCCGCTGCAGTTGATTGTCATTAGTTCGCAGCAGTTCGCCAACATTAATACCATCGCATCGTGAAATCGAAGACAGCGGATGGGTCAGTAGCCGGTCTCGGGTCGCACACAAAGGGACATCGTCGGGTTGAAGTTACCAAACAATGGAGCACGCTGCGCTTAGTATCAGCTAAAGTGAAACAAACTTATAATTAGTTATGGGAGCTTGTACCGAGATTGATGCTACTACTTGCATCTGCAGGTACGAGTTCCGCGAACCACATAATATTCAACACTTAGAAAGCTTGTTCCCCATAGTAAGTACTCTGCCTTGATTCCTCTACCGTATCTTCGGATCCTACGAGCACTGGCAACCGACATATTACTTTATTATTAGTTTCCATTCTTCTCACCGAATCCACAAGTAGCGAAGGTTCTCCAATTTCTTCCTGTTACTCGACTTCCTGTTAATCACGCAAACAATGCGTCTGTGCTTGAATGAGACATTTTACAATTCATATGGTATTAATAAACATTTCAAACAAAAATGTACATTTATGACTGTTGATATGCGTACCAAACGATTTTCATCAATTTTCAAGCTCGAAATGACCCAAACAATATTCCCGCTTAATATTCGATCACATTTTTCCGCGGTATTTTCCACGGAACGAAATTGCCGATCGTTAAGGGAAGTTCACGCAGAAGGAGGTTAAATCTATTATGTATTTGCCCAGTGGGTCGTGTTATTAAGTGGGTTGAGAAACGCTGGATACTTATACAGGATCGGTCACGGGTACGTTAAGTCGAAGGGTGGTGGCGATGAGGTACTGAAGGAGGTCCATAAAAAAACATACGAGCGAGAGATCGTATGCATTTTTAAGGGCACTCACCCTGTCGATGGTTCTTACCGAGACTTACTGCTCAGACTTCGGTTTTTATAGGCGATTCGGTGCGTCGCAGGAAAGAACGCGAGATGCGAGAAAGAAGTTGGGTCACTGGGTCGTATTACACGAAAAACGCGTACCCAGAAATACGACTTCGATCCCCGTGAATTATCCGGCGTGATCGGCCCGACATCGTTCCGCCGACATCGTCCTTTTACGGATAATAAAGTGGCGAGTAATTCAGCCTACTCGAATGTGTTCGAGCGCCGAGTCTTCAAATTACGAGAGGATCGGATCGCTTTATCGAATGGCAGTTAAATGTTAAAGTCACTATTCTGCTGCTCGATGGTCCTCCTCTTATAAAATGATTAAAAGATATTCGTACCGTATTGGCCATTCTTTTTGGTTCGATTACGAATGGTGCAAATGGTACCTGATAAAAGGGAACAAATCGTATTTCTAAAATTCTCAAGAAGTTCAACCTCTTCCCCTATAATAACTTAATAACTTGATTGACAGTTCCTAGAAGGGAGAACAAGCTTTAACAGGTATATACGTTCCTCCGCTATGTGTTTCGTGGATTTTTTTTTAATGGGAGTGAAGGTTAGTTATTAACGCTAAGGGTTTACAGTTCGGTAATCGCTCGTTAAATTTTTCCAATTTCCACTTTGCATAACAATGAGAAAGTAAGTTAGCGGAAATCTTCGTTAAGTCTTCCTACGGTGAACAGAGATTACTTTGATAACCACTTCGGTGATTGCTGGGCATTCAACGCGCAGCTAGCGAACTATTAATTAAAAGAGCCTTCGGTAGAAGTTACCAAGGATCCTTTAAGTAATTCGGCCGTTGCGCAAAGTAAGGGGGTCGATTTCAATATCGTGGTTAAATAGAAATTTCGTTGTTTCCAACTACCTGCTTCGTCTCGACGATACAATATCCCCGATAGAAGAAAAACTTTTGAGCGAAGAGTATAATCGTGCAGGATTTTGCTTTGAAGCGAAGAACCATCTTCTTGTTTAAAGAAATGTGGTAATAGAATGTAGAACCGACAGGTTATCGATTTCAGAATTGTTGTCCGTTCGATTTTCAATTGAATAGCGATGATCAACGTTTCAATTACATTTTCTTTGACAACTTTAGCATCTAATCTTGCGTTCTTTGTATGCAGACGCGACAGGAGTCGTAGAGGGTTGCTCGCGAGCTCGAGCCGCAGTTGGGTGAACACGTACGCCATTAATTTTTAAAATCGATTTTCTCGAGAGTAGAGTCTGGTTTCGAAAGAGTCTGGTTTCTACGTTTTCAATCCACTCTTGCCTCGAAGAGTTGTCTGGTTTCAGTTTGCGCTCCTATTGCTATCGTTGTTCTGCATGCTAGATCGCCGAGCGCATATTCAAATCTGTTTTTACCTGTCGCGTTGCAGAACTTCGGAATCAAACTTTCGGAAACGAAAATGTCGTTCTTGCGTTACGCACCATTTCCCAAGAACTCGCGTAAGTAACACGATCTACGTGTCAGTCGCAGAATTCGCATGCTCTGTTTCCATTTATTGATAGCTGTGACTGATCCGGTGCAAAGCTAGTTACAATCCTAAAAATCGCCGATGTTTCATTTAGATTTGACAGAAAATAATAAAACAGCGGTGTGAAAGTAGTTCGACAGGAAATGGTAAAAGTAAACAACAACGATTGAACTTCGCCTCTGAAATGAAACATTTTCAATTTAATTCGAAAACAAACTGGTAGCAATTGAATTCCATGTTATTGAAGGGTTCGTGTTTTTTCTATCATACTGCTCTTTTGCCATTTGTTTACTAATTCCTATCGAACCAGTATAAAATGGTACAGAAAAGTAGCAGAAAAACTGTATCACACAGTTCTGGAGTGAATAGTTCGATCCCAGCGAGTGACCCATTTTCTCTTCTCCATCAAGAAAGGAAGTTTGTCTTGACCTTGGCGTTTCGCGAGCGGCTTGCGACCACCCATTTGATTCGCGAGGCGAGCAGTTTTCCACTTTTCCTTGGATTTCTCGTTCGTTTCTCATCGCGCCGGGCTGTAGGCACACATGCTAGACGTTAGGAGGTCACGGCCTCTTGACCTAATTAGACGTTTTCCCGGAGGGTGTAGCACGGTTCAAGGATAGTGCCGCCGCGCTCGGATGTGTGCTATTTCTCTCTCTCTCTCTCTCTCTCTCTCTCGGAGCTTTTCATTACTTCGGCGGCGAGATTCGTAGAACTCTCACTAAATATAGCGGTTTATTGCCGCGGTCGTGCAGGCGGTAAAATTCGCGGTGGGTGGTAGTGATTGGTGGTGATGGCGGCGGGGGCGGTGGTTTGCGCTGCTTTCTGGAAGAACGAATGGTTATATAGACGTGCCAGGGGAAGCTGGGATATCTACCGTCTAGCACAGACAGACAGATATAATAGGAGAGAGCCGAGGAAGAGGCGATGCGATGCGAACGAACATGCTCGCTCTCTCACCCTGGCTCCTATTCTCGCCTAACTCTCGCGAGTTACACTTTCCTCAGATTTCCATCTCAGCGGTGTTTCATTTCGATAGACAATATAACGGCTGCGGTTTGCCTCATTCGCGTGTACGGGTGCACGGGAACAGCTTCGGATGAACAGCGAAAGCAGAAGTTCACGCTGAACCGACGGGGATACGCGTCGGTTTATGTTGTTAGTCTCCCAAGAACCAGTTATTTGCAGATACGATAGCGAAACAAAATAGAAACGACGAACCTGTACAACTCTATCATCGTTTCGCATGATTCGGTCCAAGGAAACTGCCGTCTCTCGCAATAGGACGCTTCTCATGATCAAATATCCATACAGGACACACAACAAACTAAAATTCTACATAAAACAGCGTGTAACATTCGAAAGAAGAAGACACACTGTAAAGCATTACGTGTTTCGTCCTTCGAACCGTGCCCGTCGACGCTCGTCCCATCAAACTTTCCTCCGCGTTCTGTAAGTTAATTTCTTCAATTTCTGGCTGACTCCTGGTCGACGTTCTTTTTTTTTTGTAAATGCATATGATGGCGCACATTCCTACAAAGTTAAGCAGATCCACCGACGTGGTAGCCGGGTCGCCTCGGGCTAAAGGGAACTCGGAATTAAACTTATTTCCATGGATGAGATATTTAAAATACTTCGTAAGTCTATCCGCTCCAGGCCGGTAGCTGAAAAGTTCCCGACACCACATTACGTTACAAAGGTATTACGAAGCGAGAGCGACGTCTGATTACTTTTCCCCGGCGTCGTTTATCGTTCGGATATTTATCGAACGCTGGTTTCACATTGAAAAAATCGTGATAAACTTTTATGAAATCACTCGTTTTTTACATAAACAAACTTAACAGTGAGAATTCATTTTATTGAACAACATTAAAAATACGATTTGGCATTGATAAAATGAATTTTCGGAGTTTCTCTATTTCAGTAGATGCGTAAGGGTTAAATTAGAAAAACAACGAATGAATGAAGAAAATCTCGTAGGTTGAGGATTCATAGCATCTCTGCAGAAGGCAGAGCTATTGAAAAAGAAGGGCAAGCGACGATCATCGTAGCAATTAGGGGTGCGTCATCAAATCGTCAAGGCCGTAAATCGTTTACCCGAGGACGCAAACCCGATATACTATGAAGCCGAGGAGCGTAAACGTGGGTGGACGCTGGTCCAGCTGCACTTGGAATAATCAGGTTTCCTATCGAACTCGATGACCGGGTAAAAGCCTACTTCCGTGGCCCTCGTTGATCGGTCTTAACTTCGTATATCCATCCCAGCGGAAGAGACCCGGTTGTGTGTCGACATCGATGTGTTCGCTCACGTTTCTTCGGCTCTGCCGGAGGGGGATCGGGCACGTAGGAGTAACTCAGAAATCAAATTGCAACCGCCGCCGCCAGGTCGGTCGGTGTGCGAATCACCGGGCGTAATCTCCGGTTTCATGGAAAACGCAGCGCGCATCGTCGGACAAGGAGGCGCGCTACGCGCTCTGCGCTGCTGGTAAATTGACTCCGTCGGATAATGAGCCGAGCTGAATAATTTCTCCTTCCTGCGCCGCGTCGTGTCGTCGGGGCGAAAAGGCGGGAACGAATCTGCGCGCCCGGTACGGTAATTGTATCACCGACGAAGACAGCTCTCCACCTCGTCGTCGGATTGCCAGCTGGTTAACCGGGATGTGGAGCATCCCCGTTGCACCCCGGCAGTTTACGCTTTGCCGGATCCCCGGCTGATGAATTCGGGGAACTGGCGAATCGACAATGAAAGTTGATGAAAAGTCCGACGAACAATGTTTAGTTGCCGTGAAGCGAACCGGTGCTTGTTGCGATGGTCCTTCGCTCAAGGTCAGCCACCTCTACGCCATTTCTAACCCTTAAACGCATGTATTAAAATTTTCTCCAAAATTTTTCTCATAAATGTAGTAAACTAATCCCTCTAACGTCTCGAAAAATATCGTCTTCCTAAAAATATCCGAATATTACCGTCAGTCACTGTATGTGTTCGTGTATGTATCTGTATATGTATGCAGACTCAATATAGCCGACTGCCTCAGGGCAGCTGTATTGGAAAATCTCACCCAAACTCCATACCCAATAGTGGCTACCGATGCTATACAGGGTGTCCCACATTATTTGAGCATTGTAAACATCTTGTTTATTCTTTATAATAATGAAAATGTCAAATGGTGAAAATATATGATTTGCAGAAGTAAACCTAATGATAGACTAAAAAATGGTCTCAGCGTCAATTTCTTCAAAACGAGTACGAGCTTCTCACAGAGTTCCGTAACTCCTTCGATCCCAGATTTATAACGACACAAAAGGCATGAATGTTGCGTATTGACATAAGCATTTTCGTAGCAAGTACACCGGTAGCTCGCGGAGACAACGCAGACGCGGGTGGGCGAGATTGTCGACGCCGGGCTCAAATCAAGACGCTGCCTAATCCAATCAGGGATGGTAATTGCGTGCGTAGCTCGGGGCAGCAAAGCCATCGGAGGGGTGGCAGACTACATCCCCGCAGAGGGGTGAGTCAGAGTTCACCCCCGACGCGAGCGCCCATTTGCTTGTCTCTCTGCCTACCAGATTCAAACCGTTTCGGCGACGCCAATGGAGACTAGACGAATCCGCAGATACTGTGAACTCAAAAACGTCACTGTATATTCCTGTTAACAAGCGCCTTCTAAGATCTGGAGAGGGTCTGGATATTTTAGCGACTCATCATATGTCACCGAAGACTCGATTTTTCTCTGAAATAGAAGAAAACACACAACGTCACCGATATTCTCGACCGATGCGCACGATAATTTGAATACGAAATGTGAGCTACACAATATTCGGTTTCTCGTTCTGTGAAAAGTGTTAACGACGAAACGAACAGTTCGTCGCGGGGATATTAAACGATTGGGATCCGGTCTATCTCGCGCGGGCGATCGGGAGAAAAAAATTGGCGGCCAGAAATTGGCCGAGTTGACAATAACACGGAATTGGCGGGGTGCAAATGAAAACCGAGCGACGGCAGGAAAATTGAAACGATAGTTCTCGCGGTGCAGGTGAAATTTTTAACGCCGTGGAGAATTGAAGGTTATTCGGTAGCAATTTGTAACATACAAAAAAAAACACGCCGCGCCGTTGTCCCGCGGCAATTTTCACTCCTCCGTGGAAATACCTCGACGACCCTAACTAGTGTTTGTGGCACAGTGCACGGTGTCTCGATATGGATTGGCAGAGCTGGTAGCCGAAGAATTGTACGATTCATCTCCCTTCCTAATAATGTCCAATGATCTTTATTTTTATCGACGACAGTTGCTATATAAAAACAGACATTTTTGTCTGCTTTCGAAGATTTCGGAAACGATTCTGACAACCCATAATACTTGGCAAAGATGCTAAAATGTTTCCGAGACAGAAAAGTCTACGATCGTATTTCGTAGATTTCCAATAAGGTGAAACATTTTCGCGTTTCATACTGAGGTACCGTGCAGCGCCGCGATAGAGCCGTATAACAGAAGTTGTCAACTAGTTAGTTAGCCAGTGAATTAACGGGCTCTCGATCAAGAAAACTATGTTTCGTTCTCAGCTTCCAACCAATTTCCCGCGGAACGTTCGACCGCATTTTGCAACAACGCGCCGCGAAATATTGCTCTCGGCGCTCCGGAACGGTGAAAACGTATCACGCGTCAACTGCATGAACACTTTTCACACTGTGAGCTAGCCAGGTAGCACGCGTTCACGTTCGCGCTCGCGCGAAATAATAACGTTGTCTTAATTAGCCGGATAACTCTCCCACGATTAATCGAGCCGTTTCCATACGGCATACGGTCGGCCAAAGAGCCTGTCCGAAGCACTTACGGTCGCACGACATATCGTTCGCGCTAAGGTAACGGCGCTATAAACAGGATCTGGCACGATCGTTTTCACCGGAGCATAAAGTCGATACGTGTCAAACCGGCAACAGTAATTGCGCCCGTTCCATATACACCGCAGATCTATACAGCCGCCTGCTGTGTACGCGAATACAAACCTGTACAAGATAATGGCGACGCGTCCCGGCAAGCATCGGCTCACGACACATGTCAACCGAGGCCGGGACATCGGTCGCGGATCCATTTCGCTTTCGACCACCGTGTAGAATTCTCGCGCTCAATTCGCGCTCGATTCGTGCGAATTTACATAGAAATGCCGCCGAATGTGTTACACCGCCGCGCACCCCTCTGTACTACGTCTATCGATCAGCTACCGTTGTTAATAAGATCGCCGGTGTAATCCATTTTCGAGTCATGTTTAAATCACTTTTCATTCTATTGATCCTCCACCTGTCTTCGATATATGTGGAACGCGATTTCAGTCTTTTTCACTGAATCCCGAATTTTTGGCACAAAAATATTCTCCCCCGTATAAATCAAGGCTAAACAATATTTCTGTAGTTTTAAAAAATTTTGAAAATCTTTATTTACAGTTTAAATGGCGGTTCTACGACTGATCAAGAGCCTAGGCGTGGTAGCCATGACTGCCCCACAGCTCAAAATAGTGTACCGAGATATCTACATCCTCGAACAGAGTTATCTGAATTCCAATCCATTTGGTTGATAATGTATTAACTAACGCGAGTCGGTATACTATTGATGGATTGAAATTTATAGAATCGTCTTCCCATATCGAGGGGATTTATCCTCGCCAGATCATAATTAATAGTTGTGTCTTTTGTATTCACGGTTCGGTTTCGGCGTACCGGTACAGTAACTGTGTAACTATCCGGATACGCGTACATGTGAATGGAACCAGCCTACAAACACCGAGAACGAGTCGGTGATAAGAGGATCGGTAAGCTCGTGCGTGTAAAACAACCACTGGTGCGCCGCGCCGCTCGAGAATCAATGCAGCCGCAGAGTAATAGGGAATGATCTAACTACATCACTGCCAGGTCATGCCACATTGTTCGTACAGGGCCGATCATCGTAACTCTGGGATTCGGGTACCTATGCCAGACGACAATCGTAATCCTGGCAACCCTCCTTCACCGTCACCTATATTACGCGTTCTCAAACTGGAGTTTCAAATGGACTATCGCTGTGAACCTAATTACAAAGTTTGAAGTTCGCCTATTAAAACGGTACTAGAAATGCTGATTGAAATTGATCAGTACTTTTCGTCGCACTCGTCACGGCAGCTCCGAATACGCTATTATCGTCTTTACAATTGCAGTTTCAGGATCGAATAAAAATTTTCCAGCTCTGTTAACACGTTGTCCAGTTTGATAATTGCCAGAAATATGTTTTTAAATAGAACCCGTTTAATATAAAGGATTAGGGTTACAATTAAATCTCCGGATAAATTGCTTTCGAAATAGTGGTTAAATTCGATCTCGCTGTGATATCGAACAAATCTAAAGTACCATTATACACTCGCAACGTGTGAGCATCAATCCCGAACACGTTGTCCAATTTTGAATCCACGCGCATGGTCAATAATGGATGATATTCCACTTTTACCTTTATCGAATAGTAGTAGTGCTCGATATATTTCATTGATTTGGTATGTCGAGATTTCAGTTGTGTTTTAAGTAGAATACTATTGTCGGAATTCGGGTTTAAATAATATTTTTAAATTTTCGATTTTCCCTAATTTTCATTCTGTGTGCCCTGGTTAGACACGACAAGTAGACGGGGACCAAGTTCGGTGGGAACAGGACCGGTTGCATTAATCGTTCTTCGGTAGACGGTCCGCGAAGGTTAAGAAGCTAAGAGGCTCGCAGCGAAATGATGATCGGGCGGCATATCGCAATACTGTTATTGCTCGGGAAAGTTGGTATCTGCTCCGCGAAAGTAGCTGCGAAGAACACCAGTTCCGAATGATTCAGCGTCGGGGAACAATGAAAACTTTGGCTAAAGATAGCGTGCATTAAACACGAAGAATAATCCGCGGCTGCAACAATGGTGCATCTGTTTACCTGCTACCTAGGGGAATCCGGCGAGCAGGACGGTACCAAGCCGGGAGAAATATCGCGTCCTATATTCCACACGCCTGTCATTCTAACTTCTGCTTCTCCGGTCGTCGTCCCCCCATTTGCCCCCCACCCCCATAGGGCCGCCGGGTTCTTCCGACACAACCCCATTCCGTGTAGTTAATAGCGAGGTAACTCGCGGGTCGATTTACTTCGTGGATGTTCTGGTGCTTGAATAACAACGAGAGACCTCGCGGACCAATGAGAAAGTTCGCCTGTCGGTCGTGCCCAGCATCGCCGATACGGGGAACCCCGATATTTTCCCCATGTTCTCGCTGGCGTCGTCACGGATCGACGCCCCGCGACGCCTATCGCTCATACATCCTCGATTACCCAAAATAGATTTCATCAACGGAGCATTTTCCGAGGCGGGAAAATAAACCCGAGGGATCATCGGCCGCGCTCCCGTTGATCATGACGAATCGATGAGACCCAGCATATGCGCCCGTGTGAACGCAAACACTCATCTCTCGACGTGCCTCAATATTAGACCAACGTTCTAGCCGATACGACTAGGTGAACGAAGAGTCATCTAACTGGAAGAGAAATCCATGGTGCTGTTGATACTCTCCTGCCATTACTTGTTTCATACACGGCCCGGTTGCCCGTTAAAAGCCAACGAATGAAACAGATGAACATTGTGATAAAGGTATCTCGTTGATGAAGGATCGATAGTTTTCATTAGTTATTAGAAATGGTGGAATTTCGAGGGAACTTTTCGGTATTATTTATTTAACTCCTTGCTGTATTATTTTTTTCACAGCTACGATAATTGAACGAATATTGTGATGTACAAATTACTTGATGATAAACAGTACCGAACTTCTCCGTGACACCATAAATTCTGGGGTTCGTCCAGCCAGCATGAACTGCTCGAAGCATTGTGCGGGGCAATAGGACTTGAAATCATCGTTGCGAATTTGTTGTTGGCAGTGCGTGGGCGTGGAAAAATAAATTCGCGATACCGAACGAGCACGGTGGCAAAAACCAGACGAGTTACGTTCGTTTCGAACGGGGGCGAAATTTATGCGCGGGGGGTTTCAGGAAATAGCATTCGTTTCCACGTCGATCTATCTTTCGCCGGAGGCGGCCACTTTCATCGCGTTTCGATCAATCATACCCGTTTACAAATAATGATGTTTAGCCCGGGTAACAAAGCAGAAACCGCGGAAGGGCATTGAATTACACTCGAACAGAGCCGTGAACGTGTAATGACACGAGGCGCGGCCCGAGCCCAAGCCCGGCACAGTAAATTATTTCGCAATGCGGCGAGCGCGTTGTTTTATACCGCGTGGTATTTTGAAATCGAATTTCTCTTTGGCCATTTGTGTCGCCAGGCTACGATAACGTAATTACGATACATAGGACGCCGGGCATCCGGACAGCAACGCGTTGTTTTTCAATGGCTCTCGCGTTACCCGGCTCCCACGGCTGAATGATAATTTTCATCCGCATTTGTTAATTGAATTAATGTAAACGCGTCGATCCGATGTCCATCACTGTCGTTATTTAAGCTTAACGCGTGCCGCGTAAAATAACCGGCCGGTTTCCGTTCGTAGAATTGTCCCCCAAAACTGATATTCCATTGTGATGTCGCCCGAGCTAACGTTTCGCCTACGAACACCGGCTGACAACTGTATAAAATGGAGGATGCGGCGAATCGTTCATTTCCCGCTCTTCGCGCGCGTGGTCCTGAAAAATCAGTTGCAATGCAGATTGTCATTGTAATCAGAAAGTCGACGCGTGTTTCGCGTGTAACCAAAGCTAATGCCCGTGACGCGTGATCGAAATTTCGCTGTCGCTTCAACGGCGTAATAAAGACTTCGCGTTCGTATGAACTGTTCTATACTGTGCACAATGTAATGCGGAATTTCTATCAATCAATCCCTCTTCATGATTTAAACGGGAAAGAGGAAGCCGTGAAATCCTAATTAAGGACAGGTCATACTAAAAACACCAATGTATACATAATTATAATTAAAATGAAGTAGTTTCATGAAACGTCCTCGTCCACGAAAAATTCAAAGTGTAACATGAACATATACAAAATTTCGGATCAATGAGTTCCTTATGTTTTTCTACGAAACACATTAAAATATTAGGATCGATGAAAGCGCGAGAAAGCTAACAATACCATATCGTTTTTCTATCGCGATCACGCTCACAGATTCGAATAAATCACGGCTCGGAAGATTACATTAGCTTCGCTTGTTAATTGCCAGGTCTGTTTGCACCACGACGGGACTCATTACGTAGCTGCTAGCATTCCCGATCCCGGTTGCTGCGTCATGCAACTTGTTGGACCGTTGCCTCCCCGCACGATGCAACGCGCCGGCTCTCTATGTTTCCATAATACTATTAATTATCAATTATGATGAACGTTTATCCACGATGGTCCGAGCGGAGTCCGCGGGTGCATCGTCCGTTATTTTTCTCTTTCCCATCGAGCTAGGTCCCTGAAGCGCTGTCTATCGCCACGGATGACGTGGTTCACTGCGTAAACTTATCGCGCGTCTACTAAAACCCCACGTATATGCATATTTCATACGCATCTGCATGCAGATTTCCGGAACAGACGCGCATCTTCACCGCGTTTCGTCAACTGTCAGTCGCCATTTTGTCGGACCATCTCCCGGCGTGTCCTCTGCCGAATTTCATCCGATTCCACCGGGAATGTTGTGCATGACATAATTACTAGACTGCGGATCTTTATGAAAAATAAAAAATGTTCGAATTGATTGCAGGACACAGGAGCCCAATCAAAATTGCATTCTTCTTTTAATTATCCTATTCAGCTGAAATTAATACATTGATGTCCTTAAATATTTTTAACATGTCCTCTGCTTTAAATTGTCATGAATGCATAAAATCCGCAGTCAGTAATGATTACATTTGAGATGCAGCTTTCAATGACTACGTTGCTAAAATTGAATATATATACCGATATATGTAATAATTAATACAGCTCATGGAATGAGGAATATTAATCATAAATTCTTTGACAAGGTAAATCTGTAAAAAGTTAAATCGGACGACTAGAGGTAACATCGGCGTCTTTAAAGCATTTCTTCTCTGAAGGAAACTCGAATCCGTCGATTTTCCGGCGATCGATTCCTTGCGTCTTTGCAAATTGGCCGGACTGCGGTACGTCGCAGGAAAGCATGCTAATTTTTCACCGGCGAACGTCCGGATTCCAGTCACGTATTTCGCCACGGTTGCGCACCGCTAACGAATCGAAAACTGGTAATTAAAGTTACCGTGACTTCTGATCGCGCGATCCCGAACGAAGTCGATTGTCTCGGTCACTATACATATTTGTTAAGGTGTGCGCTTTCCTGTAATCATACGAAAATAATCGTTTCATGCTTGAATCTAGTTGCGGGTCACTTCTGCTGTTTATTGCTTGTCCATTAACCCATTTAGACCCAGCGTACCATGTACGGCGCAGTCCATTAAAAAATATTAACGATTTAGAGGAACCCTCCTTAACAAAAATCGTTCGATTAAATTTAAAAAAAATAATTGTTCTGTAAAAGGTGTCAAAATATTATTGTAAGCCATTACGTCTCAGATGTTTATTTAAACTCGCCAGCACTAGCATAAACGTGTCATAGACACAAATCCCGCTGTTAACGTTGAAAATAAATTGGCGAAACAACATACGTTGTTTCGCTGGACGTCTCCAGCAACGTCCACGATTTTCCGGAATGAGGCCATGAAACCGGATATCGTTCATTTAACCCGGCGAAAGCTACCCGAGTCCTCGTGCGCGAAAAGTATCGCGTTCAAATGCGCGAGTGGTGTCGTTACGGCCTTGATCGCACTTGCCTCTTGAAGGACCTTGAATCGCAATGGGCAAGCTATCTCGGCTGGAAGAGACTGAAAAACTTCTAATAACCCGTGGCCACGCGGAACACCGACTATTCCGCGAGGAAATGCGGTACCGCTGGTTTCTCATTAGTGCGTGATTATCCATAAGGGTTCATTAAACATTCCCGTCCGTTCCGCTGGACGTTTCCGATTGTAAATTCGCCGGGACCGAGGTACGCTGGAAACCGTCTTGATCCCACGGAGAATGTAGCACTAATTGTGCACAGTCCCGCATTCAAACGGGCAGATATTAGGCCTGTAAACGTCCGAGTGAGCCTCGCGCGCGCGAGAAACGTCCGAGCGAGAAAGCGCCTTTACGTTTATTGCTTAATTGCCGAAGGTACCGAGAGAATTCAATCTATTTCTTGCGCCGGTTTACGTCGATGTTTTTCGGCGTCGCTCGTTTTCTTGCCCGCGATCCACCGACACTTAAAAACGCTGAACTTGCTTTATTCCGTGCTGAATTATTCAGAACCTTACCCTCGCCTCGGCTCCGCTCGCCGTCGCATCGTCGTCGCCGCCATTCGAACGATTCCTGCCAGAAATTAAACCTCGCGTCCATTTGCTAGGCATCCGGCTGATCGTGTGCATGAATAACTCGAGCAAGGAGATTCGTTCACACAATTCCTCCTTGGCCAGGAACCGTTTTCTCGAAGCATCGTTATTTATTTCATCCGCAATTTTTATTGTGGACTGTTCAAGATTCTTTGGGTAATGTGTAAATCAAATTGAAAAGATTTTTGACAGTATCTCACATACGAGGAACTACTAAAACATAACCACTATTCATGGGTGACAGATATCAGTTTGTTATCAGTCTGCCAAGTTTTATTGAGCTGTGGGTATTTCGACGTGTTCTTTTCTCTAAAATTTTTATACGATTAATTTTACAACAAATTTACGACAATTTTATACAACTACGAAATATGAGATCTAACCCAGATCAGCAGATACTACAAAATTGTTCGATTTTTTTGTTCTAAATGAGTGTGAAACAAAATCGTGTGAGCAGATTGTTATTCCGGACCATTTACTTACCAAAGAAAAACCATCGCGATGAAAATTCTAGTGTACTTGCAATTGATAAACACATTGACGGTAAAAACGCGTGCGGGATAAAAGCGTACGCACGAAGATCAGAAGATGAAGTAGCTGCCGCCGATGCGATCAGGGGAAGTGCAGAAGAAGGCAATAAAAAAAGAAGCAAAAAAAGGCGGGCGGTCGGCTAAATTGCCAGTGACGAGGGGAAATATCTAATTGATATCGCTAATTATTACTCGACAAAGCTGCGATCGGAGGCGTGGCCGCGTTTTACTAGCTACCAGAAGTTGCGCCCCGGCAAAGCGTGGCCGTCAGCAAAGCACTTACTGAAAGCCATACTTAAGCCCATTCGCGATACGAAACACGACGAGTCGTACCTACGCGACGTGGGCTTACAGTGGTCCGTGTCGAACAATTTAATGATATTTTACTAATAAATCAATTTCTTATATCGATAAGTATTCTGTATTGCTTCCTGAAGTGCTACCAATCCCAAAAGTGGTCAAATTACAGAATTTTAATAGAAAATTAAAATAAATGTTTCAAGATGAAGACTTTCAAGATACCATTTTCCGTCGGAGAAATTACTTTTCTTCTTCGTGATGGCAAAGTTATTTAATGATTTTTGTACCTGTTTCTTTTCTATGAAGAGCATCTTTCATCTAAGAAATTGCTTTTCTTTTCAGCAATGTCCTGATGGAATTATGTTCCAACAAATGTACCACTACAAGTCCAAGCTTTCACAAATTGCAGCGTTTTCTGTATACTTTATTTTCAAATTCAATCTCGATAATTCTCATATTTCAAGGTTGTTAAAAATCTTCGAGTAGGAACACTAAAGCAAAAAGCGAGAGAGAACCGCATAAGTGGGAAAAGACAGGTTAGAAAAGGAAGTGGGAAGACTTGAAACCCGAAGAAAAGGCCTGCGGATCTGCTTTTGTACTCGCGGCTCATTAAAGGGTCACGTATTCGAACCGGAACCTCGCCCTTTAAGTCTAATTGTTACTTAGTTTTAATTGCTGCCGGCTGTGTTTTGCATAAGTGGCCTTCGGAGCCTTTCTCCTCCACACTCCCACGCTCTCTCTCTCTCTCTCTCTCTCTCTCTCTCTCTCTCTCTCTCTCTCTCCCTCTGCCACCCCGTTTGTTTTTGCCGCGACGGCCGCGAAGAAAGAGCACCAAGAACCTGAATCTTCGCGCCTGCCTCGCGTGGACGTGGATTAAATTGAATTAATTTCGGCCTCTCTCGGTCCGTGCCGCTCGGCCCCGGGCCAAATAATTAATTACCGTCTTACATGACGGCTGATAAGTAAATCTTTTTAAGTAGAGGATTTGCGCGCGATCGGCCGACGATTACCCGACTTGTCGTTGCACCCCGAAATGATACATGCTCTTCGCATTCGTCATTCGCAGAACTTACTTCGATCGATTCAGTTCAAATCGGAATTTACGGATTTTCGCGAATCTGCAGCAGCACGAAAATTAATTTTTAAATTCAGACGAGTCGAAACAAAAATGGCGGATCAATGAACGCGCTTGATGGAGAATGGATCGATTGAGTGCTTATAATCGGGAATCTTTGAGTAATAGCTTCGAGGACATTAACGGAAACTTCGCAGTCCCGGATGTGAAATGACAAACGGGATTCCCCGGAATAAATTTTTCATTTGGTGCCGCCGCTATTACCCTCTTCCGTTTTCGAAATCATAAATATTCGCGAGCATCCCGTCTGCTACTGTGAATTTGTACTTGTTCGCGGGCGCTATCTGCTAATCGATAGATTTGAAAGTCATGGCGTGGCGGCCATTTGAATTTCAGATTCGAGATCGGGAGCAATATGACAACCTTAGTGGTAGTTTAGCCTGAAACGTTCCCGCGAAAGGAGGAGGAACGGAATAGGAAGAGACCGGAGCGGCGCGGCGCGGCGAGTAGAATGTTGTCGCAGATTAATACAGTCTTTTTTCAAGGGACGGTCAGCAAAAAGGAGACTGATAGAGCTCATACATCATACGGCGCGGCGCTTCCATTTAATGACTCCGGAAAGCTCGTCCGTGGTCGAAGCCGGCTTCAACCCTCCATAAAACCATGTAACTCCGATGCAACACAACCATTACTCGCGTTTTTTAACGTTTATTTCGTTTCCTACCGTAAATTCACGTAACATCTATTGTTTATCACCTTTTCCTTATTGAAAGACTCGTTTTTCTACTCGAATCGTGTTCTGTGTTCCTCATGCGGAGTACAACCAGAATTTTAACATTAGAACCGAGCATTAAATTAAACTTATTTGTGCTATTTTTCTTGTTAAAATGACACTAAACACGATATAATTTGAATTGTATTTAGTAGTTTAATTCTGACCTGGGCTACTAGAGCTCCGAGAGGAGTTGAGTCGTCTACGCGGTCCGTGTTTACTTTACTGCGCTGTCCTTTTCTACGTTCGGCGCGGTCGACGAGGTCACAAAAAATAGGGGAACTACACGATCTAAAGAAAAAGCACGGACCCAATAGTTCTTTCCTTAGATTTAAATTGAATTTATTCAGACATTCCATAATTTTTATTACAATGCGTGTTAAATTGATTTTGATAATTGCAAAAGAAAAAAGAACATAACTTTGAGGATATGATAATATAGGTAAACCTTACACGCAACTATTTTACATAGTGAATGGTTTTCCATATAGTATACCTTAAATTTACATATTCATAGTGCAATGCATAACGAATAGAAAAATTCATACTTAAAAAAGGTACGTTAACAGTATCAGTGATTCCTTGAAAATTAGATCACAGCTCTCACAAATACGAAATATATTAATTGAACAAACTAACCCAATTGACAGCAATGTGTGGCTGCATAAGCTATTTTGAAAATAATAGTAGATTTGTCACATAACCCGTTTTGGTCGAAAGTTCTACTTTTCAATGGAATTGAAGTCTTCGAATATTTGTAAAAAGACCGATCGATCGTTAACAATAATTGCACGGTGACCCGAATCAAGGAAACGTCCAGCCAAAAAGTATCGTTGAAATCAAGAAGCGGGCTTTGATTAAGACCGGTAGACCAAAGATGAAGGGAGAAACAGAGCGAGCGGAGATGGGGCTAGATTGGGCGCACAAAAGAAGGATTTTGCATGTCTGATTACTTACAGCAAAGAGTCTTTGTGATCCGAAAGTTCCTCCGCTGAAAAACCATTGACGTTCCGGAATGGTTTTACCGGTCGATCGGTGAATCCCATTTCTTCTCCGCCTTTTTCTCGAACCTTCCACCATCGAAAAATCAGCGGAGGGAGAAAGAGGGATCGTCTACATACATCGCACACTTGCGACGAAAGTGGTACAAACCAGAGAACAATGATTTTCCAACACGACGTAATTTATCGAAATTCTTTAATTCTTGTAATCATTCTGCTGTTCTACATTTCACTTATTCATTGTTATCGGACATGTATAAAATTCATAGTTTATTAATCATGTTCGAACGATTCTTCTGGGAAATATTCACTAATAAAACGACTCGAGCTCAGTGGAGGTATTACCCGTCGTCTTAAAAGATGCAGTTGTCAGTAATACTGCGCGTGCAATGAAACAATGCAGCCGCTGCATTCTGTGTTCGGCCCGAGGGCACCATTTGCATAACGAACCTGTACAAATTTCAAAATTGTAATTTCAGTGGTGGACTTTAACGTTATAAAATTACTTAGGGTAGACCGTGGTAAATCTGACTATTTTCTGGTTAATAGTAGAAAAAGGTAATAGTAAACATTCAGAAAGCAAATGTTTTACTATAAATTCGTCATTGGTACACAATTCAACTTGAATATTAATAATGAAGAGTAAGAGAATTCCGCTAAAAAGATCATTAATTTCGATTCAAAGAAAATAAATACACGTATGGATAGCGGCGGCGCGCGTGAAGGGCCGTAAAAAAGGCGTCAGCCGTGAGAGGGCGCATCAGTGGGACCCATGAAATAATAATGGTATGTATAAAGTGTAATTTAGCTAAACGTATGCAGCGTTGTATTGAAGCTCGGCTTCGAAGCCAGGGCTGTGCCTAGCCGCGGCGCTTTCGTGTGGCTCTTACTCGGCTCGCGTGTGTCCTCCTCCTTTGCGATCTTCCTCCGAGCTCTCGCAACCTTCCTGTACAATAATTTCTATCGAACAATGGACAGTTAGTAGGTGGTGCGGGTTTCTAACGAGATTAGTCGCCACCGCGTAATTGAGCGATTGCTCAGCCGAACGCGGATAAAAGTCGCTATCCGCCGGCGTATCGGCTGGGCCTGAACATCGACTCACCTCCGCAAGATACAGACCCGATACACGGTCCTGCGAACAATAGACGAGACTGCATAATCCTATCATAAATTCCATTATCTCGCGGGACGCTATTTGTCCCGCTACCCCGAATCCGCCGATTGCCACCATTGCAACCGGCGCAGGCCCCTTTTCTGCATTCCTTCCATCTTGAGCAAGTCATATTCTTCTTTTCACGCTCAGTAGCTCTGTTTCAAGATTTAACAATCCTCTGTACTTCAGTTTTGTCCAAATCTGAAATGAAATATAGACAATTTTTTCTCTGCTTCAACATTTAACAATGTCCTATCATTTAGATTCACCGGAATTTGGAATAAAGAGTAGACGATTTTTGCAAACTTCTATTTCCATAGAAAAGGGTTTGTTACATGCTATAACGCAATTTGGGTTGGACGTATTCTGCTCTGGGGAGCTAGATGTAAAGAAATGATTTCTATTTATCTCCTATAATTTCGTTTTCTGTTATCGTAGTAATGGACTATAGAGGGTCTGGGATTGCGCAGTTTTGGGTCTGAGAGTTCGCAGGAGCGAAAAGCGCACAGGAGAGAGAGGGCGCACGCGATTCAAAATTCATCGGGAGCGATGGTGCCCTGCGAGAAGTGACATTTTCGATGGTCCGATGGGCCCATCCCTGAGTTATGCCACGAGATGGATAGCCTGGGGCCCGCGGTGAGTAAATTACAAGGTAAGACGGAACGCCGACTGCCTCCCCGCACCTCCGGCCCTCGGTCCTTCTTCTTTTGGTTCGCGCTCTCTTGGCCGGTCGCTCTATCCTCCTCTCTCTTGTCTGATTCCTTGGAAGGGCACCTACTCTCTACCTCCATCGAGCCGGCTGACTGGCAAGGGGCCTCACGGTCCCGAACATCCCACGAGCATCCGACACTTTGGACCCTGCTATGATACACCTTTGGCGTGGCTACCGTACTGCGAGATACTCGCTGGCTTCTTTCCTCATCCTTTCACCTCCTCACCCTCCTTCTTTCCGACCCGTCTCTTCCTACTGCATTCTACCTTGCTCATCGTATCAATTTTTTCTGCTTTTTCTCTTTTTTCTTCGGCTTTTATTATCCCCTTCTCCCGACAATCGCTCCGTCCCACTCTTCAGTTTCTTCTTTCTCTCTCTCTCCCTCTCTCTGTGTCTCTCTCCTCCTCTCTTCCGCTCCATTTTTTCGCCGTTCTCGCCGTTTAAATCTCCCGATCCTCCGACTCGCTACCCTTCTCCTTCTAATTCGTCCTTTTTTCCAGGGGGGATTCTATTATCGTTATCGGCCGACAGGAGATACCGTTTTTATCATCCAACGCGATACCCGTAATGGAGCCGCGATCACGAAATTGCGCTCCCAGTTGTTGCTACAAACGAATTATTCATTTCGGCGGAGGCGGGACCTGATGCCGTATTTTCGCAATTGTTTTTGAGATTCCGGGAATTTCATTCGCCTTTTTACCTGCATGATATGTCACAGGTGGACGTTGCGTGTAATGCTGACTCAATTCTCGTATTGGTTACCTCGTGACTCTTAGACGATTCCGCAGCAAGAACGACCTCTGATTTCCTGCTTGAAATTCAAGACATATTAATCCTTCATTGCCCTATTTTTCGTTTAATCCCCCGTTAGACTTTTGATACGAGTTATAATCGTATTGCTATATAGAAGTGTGTCCTGCAATGTAAGATCGTCACACATCCGAACTGAATAGGGAAACATGACTGTTCAAATATTAGGAATTTATTCACTCAGTTATAAATTATAATTTATAATGCTGGGTTCGATTATTAATTCAATTAATATTGATAATATAATTGATTCAATTTATTAATTTGTACAAATAATAAATAATATTGCACATGAATCGGCCTAAATTTATATTTGGAGCATGTTGGAATACCGTCGATAGTATCGTCGACCCCATCTCGATTCCCGGCGATTTTTCCGCCGTCTCGATAATAATTCGATTAGAGTGGGTCGGAACGAAAGCGTTTGACGCTGACTCGACAGCTCGATAACTTTTCGTGTAACTATGTTCGCGCGGGTGCAGCGAGATGAAGACATCAGCCATAACGTTGTCGAATCGTGTAATGCCGGTATTAGAACCGGGTGAAGCGAGGACAGATGTCACGCATCGGCCGGAACGGTGCATGCGATTTTCCACGCATGTGTCACCGCAGATTTGCCTCGGATGCCGGACGGCGCGGCGGTCGCATATGTTGTCAATATCGGGGCCCGCGATGGTCATTAATTATTCGGTGATTTTTTCACGAATCTCCGGGATGGCCATCTCGAATATCAGGGCTCGATATCCGAACCGAAGCGACGATCGATCGGAAACGTGTTAGCTACGTGCGTCGAGTGCAATCAAGAATTATCCAATGCAGTTTAATCCCGATAGACGTTTAATAGGCCGGAAAGTAATCGGTTCCGTTTTTCAGCTGATTCGTTCCGCCTGTATCATGCGGAATGACCAAAAAAAGGAAAGAAACTGTATCAGACATAAGAATTACACGTTCCCTTGCTCTCTACCCCGTTCGGTCCACGAAAGTAATGGAAAAACTCGTGCAAGGGGCTAATTTAAACGGGAACATTGTTTCAATCGGCGATGCGCAAGCTGTCCGGCTCGCTTTTTATGAGCCAATTGAAAATTCATTATCAGTGGTTATTAAAAGTTCATCGAAATCCGATGTACTCGCATCGGCCTCTCGTTCCCCATTAACTTTCCCATTTGCCGATGGCTGGCCGATACGATGAAAAAATTGCCGGTACTATCGTTGCACAGTGGAATATAATCGAGCACTATTATGAAATAAAATAGGATTCCGGGGATGCTGGAGTACACGGTATCTCGGATTTCGGTTCTACTTTGCCTGTGCTCTCGTGTGTCTGACCTTGTTTTCCCCACCTCGGCCGGGGTCTATAAATAAACGAGTTTCTTAATTAACCAAATTATACGTGGCTGCATCAAAATTTCACATTACCAGTTAAGGGTTAATTGCATTCGCGCTAGTCAACCGCTCCGCCGTGCTAAGCCCTTTACGTCACTCAACTACGCGCCAGAAACGAGATTTCCATTGTCGCAGTTTCTACGTACGGATTTGCGCGAACGCACCTTCGCATTCGTGTCTCCTGCAATTGTGATTCCTGAGCACGAGTCGGAGAAATGCTGTTTCAAACGCTGTTGCAAATATATTCACAGTGCGGATGAAAGGACCGCTAAAGTACGACGTTCTCGATATATTTGATCAATGCGATTTCATGGGAAAATTCATGAATTCTTAGCTCGAGTATTTACTGTTTTACGGAACCAAGTGTTGTTTCTTTTTCATCAGATTGTTGCAACTTCTTGAAGGAAAATAACACTGCTTTCACGACCTTGAGTCGCGCCACGATTTTTTGTTGCCATTTTATCGCGCTTCCAGTGGAAGCTGTTAACCCTACGATAAAATGGAAAGTTCTTTTGCAACGAGGGACCATTGACAGAGTCTCAAAGTCCCGGGAATGATTCATAAAGGCGATGCTGAACGTCGGTGCACGCCGGGCTGTTGCTATTGGAATTTGTGACCTTCGGCGGTGCGAGGTGCAGCCTGTAATGCAGCGCACTGCGCCCACTGGTGGGCGTCGAAATACGTGGCCGTCTGCGTCGGTGAAGTTTGAGCAAATAAATTCATTCGCGCGCCGATACACGTACTCCGTAATTCGAGCCTGAATTATTTTAACCGGCCTAATGTATATTCAACGTGACGGGGCACTCGTTACCCTTCGTTACCCATCAGACCCGCTATAATCCGAAAGGCTGTCATACCGAAATCCTCGCGCTTCCGAATCAAACGAAAATGTTACTCGAATTTCCTGAGCCCGGTAACAAACGTGAATTTTTAAAGAAATCGGTGACCCCAGTCATTTGCACGGGAGCCGCGGTTCTACTTATTCGAAATGGCAAATAATTTCCGGCGCGGACGTGAGGAACGGCCAGGGCCACTGGCTCATTAGCCTTCCTATTTATTCATTCTGAAACGATTTCCCGTGTTGTCCCTCGAAACGGAAACGTCCTTCGGCGAGCACCCTTATCGCGGTTCCTTCCTCTCCTCGTAAACCAGAGGAGAAGAAACACGAGCGTCTTCGGCTTTTTCGAGCAGATGAGACTCTGACCCGCGGAAAATGCACGGGAGAACGAACATGAAAATTTTGCCACATAGCGCATGTATACTCCGTGACAAAAGTGTAAGGCACTGTGTAAAATCATAGAAATATTGTAACTGTAAGGGCAGGTAGCAAACGTGTTTAACGTGCATCTAAAGTTAGTCTACACTTCAAGAGACGACATTTACTACTGCACCATTATTTATGGTTATGGGGTACAAGATGTAGCGAATATGTATGCAAAGTATGTGCGTATCGAATACAGAAAATACACACTTTCGCAAGGAAGAAGACACATTCGCACAATAGTATTTCATTAGTGTATCTCGTCACGAAGTGTGCATTATGATATTGTGTATCTATAAAAAGGGTCATTTATTGCCCGGAGCCGTCCACTCCTAGAAAATCGCTAGACGCGGCAGCATTCAAACAAAATAAAAATGTCAGAAGGTAATATTCCTCGGTTAAAATCACTCGAGACTGTTATCCTTTCTCGGTGCGCAGGAACGAAAATTCGTTAACAGGTGAAAGATCGATCGCTGCTCTCGAACATCTCTGCGCAATCTTTTCTTCCCTAATATTTTCATAAGCTGCCCGAGTACACGGCGTAAGGAATCTACGAATTCCAATAAAGTCTCTCGCGAGGATATTTACACAGCGTAAGACCTGGGAAGAATTCGTTGGTCGATTTGCATTACAGAAAAGCAGGTTGTTCCTTCGATATTTTTTCTCGGAAGCGTTAACATCGAAGAAACGACTAAGAGAGAGGAAGAGAGGCCGAGGGAGAAAAAGTGCGAGAGAGGGCGGGGACGTTTCATTTCGATTGAATATCGTTGGAATGCTCGAGTAAACTTTGTGAAGTACGTGCGGCAACAGCCTAGCTCGCGGTGACGTTTATACACGGCTGAAGAAGGGACAGAAGAGGTACAAGGGGAATCGAGCAACGTCAGCATGATCGTGTATGGTGACGATGCACGTTCCGTTTGCCGGTTGTGTATGGATACAAGAAAAGTGGAATCATTTTTCTAATTCGATAAAGCCGATGACATCGACGGAATTGGCCAAGAGAAAGTGAGAGACAGAGAGAGAGAGAGAGAGAGAGAGAGAGAGAAAGAGAAATAGTCGCTCGCACATTTTCGGTTGCATTTCCCTCTTTTTCGATCCGTCACTGTCCAATCACTTAAAGTAACGAACCCGTACAATTTATACCTCGAGGAATATTGTTAACGCGGTGACGGACGTCTCGACGTCCACGGAATTATACGCTTTCCTGTTTTTCTACGGTTCTCTTTTCTTGCGGAGTCATCCACTTCGAAAGTAGCAGGTGCCCCGTCAGGAAATATTGTTTCGGGAAAATTGATATGCTCGGCAATCGGTTAAGGGGTCATTCCAGCCACGGAATTAGGCGGAGGCAATTCTGTTCAACGGCGATAAAAAATCGTTCCAATTTTTGTTTTATGTGTCAGCATCTTTCGCTTCTCTCCGTTTTGATTGGAACGTTGCCTGAAAGTTAATTCAGTATCTGCCTTGTTTCTTTCATCACTACTATAATTAAAGCTACTTTATTACCGTTTTATATACTATGCCCGAAAAAATAATTGAGAGAGAGGAACCGGTAAACGAAGTGGGTGAAAGTCAGCGGAGACAAAGAGGAAACCGGGTTAAAGGGAACAGAGGGATAGAAGAACCGAGAAACGGGCAAAGGGTGGAGAGACAGAGGGAACCTGCTTATGGGAGTGGAGGAAGCGCATGATGAAACGCCCCGGCAACTCGGCGGAACTGAATTACGCGTAATTGGCCTAGCCCCGGCAAGTTTAAAATATATTTTTCGGTGATGCGATTCCAACGGTGTTTCCGACACGGCCATTAGTCCGACTTGTCTAATTGTTCGTTGCATTATACGGTCTCGCGCATCGCGACAAGCGTAGGTGGCGACGTCGCCAATCCCATTTCGGTAATCCGACTGTGCCTTGTTTACTCGAACTCTATGGTCGACCCTGCCCGACCCGACCCAGCCCGCCACCCGAACCCGACACGACAGCCCACGGAAACTCCGCTCGGAATTAAAACGCCGCGACGAGCTCTTCACCGAACGAGTTGCGCCAGGAATTCTGAAAAAGTATGGTAATCGTGTTACGCGATTCACGGCGCGCCAGTCATCTTTGCCGCGCACGAATCACGACGAACACGAACGAATTTTCGGCAAGCGAGACGTTCAAACTTCCGCTACGATGCACAGCTGTGTATTTGCACCGGCAAACCCGGGCAAACTCGTTTTCCAAAATTTTCCGGGAACCGATAAATTTTTCCTACCGGTGCTACGCGATTACAGTAGCTACGATACAAAAAGAATTGGCACACTGAGTTCCCGATTTTTGAAAAGAAGGATCTATCTTTACTTAACTAGTACATTGTAAAAACGTCTAATTGGTAATCGCACAGTTTGTAAAACAATAAATTGTAATGAATATGCATTTTTGGAGTACGAGTTCTGTTCAAAAGGAGCCAGCGATAAAGGAATACTTGTTAATCAAAAACGCGATTGAAGAGGTTCGTTTGATCGAAAATCTTAATTAAAGCGTTGGAAAAAGCGCACTGATTAACCGTGTCGCTTTGTACCGGAACAACATTGCTGCGGCTTTATGCGTCCTCCACGTGAAATCGATTAACGTGTTCAAGCATTCCCTTTGCATCCTTTGCGAGTCGTGTTTTGTAAAACAATTTTTTTCCCCGGGTGAATACAGTGGCCGGTGGATATACCTTGCAGAAAAATATCGAGGCGCGTGTCGGTCCCTCTTTTTAGATCGCCCACGCTCCCGTCAACCCTTCCGTTGCATCACTTCCCTGTCACTGTCGTTCTTTCGTCTCCCCAACTCTCTCTCCCCACCTCTCGCTCTCACACACATACTCTCTTTCTCTCTCGTTAATTGCCCCAATTAAATCTTTGTTACAAGCAATTTGAGCCCGACGATTTTTGGGAGGGAAGGGGGTGTGAGGGTGCTTTCGATATCGGGTAGACGGCGTTGTCTTCTTCAGGGGGATCGGACGGTATTTCTGGAATGAAAGGGTGACCCATGGCAACCTGCAACATACACCTATGGGGACCATTACGGCCGAACTGGTTCCATGTTCCCCTTTCTCGCGTATCAAAGTAACAGACTCCAGGCAACTAAAGTAATAAGTAATTAAATCTGTTACCGCAGTCTATCAGAAATTACGCACTCAACCCTCTTATAACACAAAATTGAGTCTGACCTTCTGTAACATGGTTTACATAGAGCACGACTGAACCCTCACGCCGCGCGTCTTCACGTCTCTGAAAAGAGGCCAACTTTTGCACTCATCCATACAATTGATTAAGAAAACCAATGTATTTATGCCGCTCATTAAATTTTTAGAAAGCGTTGACTAACTATTTCACGCATTTCTCAAGCGTCGTGCAAGCCGGCATCGAATCTGTCTGTGCAGAGATATAGGTATATAGGGTTCTCAATAGATTTACAGTACAGTGCGAGACACTCTGTAAGGGTGGAAGTCTCGGTGAAGGACCCTCCACTTTGCCGAAAAGGAAAGGACTTGAAACGCGTTATTTGAAAAGGGACGTCCGTTCGCAGGGGTCGGGAGACGAGCCGGAGAAGTGACCCTCCATGTATTATTCCCTTCGAACGTCATTTCAAAAACGGCTTATCCGCCGCGAGACTATTAATGTCAAGCCTACTCCTCGTCGACGCATAAACGGAGGGAAGGAACCGAGAAGAACGACGCCGACGTCGGCCGAGAATAACGCCGACGTCGATCTGATTTGTCCACGACGCTCCTTGATTCAACGCGATCTCCGATTTAAATCCTTTTGACGAGTTCTCCGTAATCAAGCTGACATCGGAATTACCACGAAGTCTCAGACGGGAACGATAACATTCCGAAAATTGTCAACGCGGTGGGATCCGCGTTCTTAATAAGTTCAACACATCTTTCAATCAAGAAGGTAAGACATCTCATTTAATTTATTTCATGTTGATTGTTACTGGATTGACAAAAGAAAAACAATTTTTCTTCGAAATAAGAAGATAGATGCAGGTCCTAACAGTCTAATCAAGACTCATCAAACAATGGAACAAGATTCTCAATGTACCGAGATTTTGGATTTGTTGATAATGATAAAGGTGTACGAATATTCATTCCGGTAACCTTACACAGGGCTAAGTTTGAAGTACAAAGGTCTTAGCCTCCACCTGGCCGTCAAGGTTACCTTCGAAGGTCCAACGAAGCCTTCGAGCTAGCTCCCGAAGGGCTAACACAATCCTCAAGGTTTTCCTCGGAGGAGCTCCGAACAGCTGAGATCGTAAATGGTGCGCAAGAGTGACCGGGAATAGGGATCAAAAGAGGTGGGGATCATGGAAGATGGTCAGGAGCTCTATCGAACCTAGGACCTCTATTTCTCCAGAATCCCCCGGAGATCCTGCGAACCCCAACCACGACGGAACCAGCAATTTTCGACTCTGTGGCTCTATTTGTATCAGTCGAACATAAATAAATGACACCTCTCCTTCGTAACCCGTTCCTGAGACCGAGCTGGATCTATTCTTGGTGCACCAGACATTTATTGATATCAATCGAGATAATTTGAAACAAGAACTTTCAAACAAGAGGCCTCCAATTTCAAACACACTTCACTATTTTATCACCGATTTCGACAACGAAACGCAACAATCACCCAACGAAACAGCATCAGTCAATCCACGGAACAACAACGATTGAAAAGGCCTGGGGTCGGAATAAACGAAGACGTTTTATCCCCACGTAAAAATGCACGCCATTGAGGAAAATCGTATTCTACGGGCAGCGATCAACTTTTATACGACGCGCGGTCTGATGATCGTCGAAAAATGTGCATCGGAGCGAATAGCCAGTAGACCAGGCGTTGCGAATAAAAGGCCACCGCGAAGCATGGCCGGTCGGGGAAAAGGGGATTCAAAGTTCCGAGTAACGAATCGCTGACGAAACGATCGGAACACGAAATAAACTGATGTGACAGAGGTCGTCGGAGGATTACTTCCCCCTTTTCTGCGCCCTTCCACCAACGGGGTAGGACTTCGTAAACGTTTTCATAAATTTCCGGTTACCTGCGCGGTATTGCCGGCCAGGCGTAAAGTTCATCGGGCTATTTTCCTGAGGGCAGTTATGCGTTATCCGGCAGATTGTCTGCACCGTTTGAACATTTCTATCGAGGCATGGGGCGCAGACGAGGGAGAACGAATAAAAACGCCTGCCGGTATCGAAAAATCGTTAGGAGGCGTGTCCGAGCGAAGATATACGTCGGGGATTCCCTCGGTCGTGTGCTCTCCCGATCGCATTTCAATTATTCTTCGTTACAGATCTCGCACCTATGAGATCGCTGCTCGTTCCACTCATTTGCCAGCGATCCTGGCGTTAGGCCGATCCAAGATGGCCGCCGGAAGTCGCGGTTGATCGAAGCAAATGTCGCATAATGAATTAATACTTTTTATCAAACTTGAAAATCAATTTTTATTATAATATATCATTAAGTAAGCCAAACTTTGTTGGAGTCTACATGTGTACATACACACAAGAAAAATGAACTGTGGAATAATATCCAACAAAAACATCTGGATTAATTTTATTGAATTACAATAATTTATTTATGAGAATTTATTATTGAATTAACCGTAATCCTAGTATTAACTTTTACTGGACGTTTGGATTGATGAGCCTGTATAAGCTCGAAAATATTTCAGCAAAAGTTGACAGAACATTTATGAAGCTGCCATTGTGACTTGAAGAACAGAGTGTCATTGAAGGGTTAAGCATCTCTGTTCCCGATAGCACCGTATGACTCACTGTGGTATAATGGGCACGTGTTCAGCGATTTAATGGCTCCGACTAGCCACCTAATTTTTCCTCTGCCACAACAAGTAGCCTAGCGACACACGTGTAAATATATCAGACCATAAAGTCAGCTATAAACGCGTTTAGTTCGGAATAGACCGTGGTCGTTTCACGATACCGTATTTCACCAGCCCACTTCGAGGGTCGAGTCAAAGTTGTCGTCATACAAATCACAGACTTTGCTTTCATCGCGGGCGCTTTATGCGCGCGGCCCGCGGGATCGTGAATATCGATGGGAACGAGGCCGAACAACGATAAAAGAAGCGTCTCTCTCGGTGGTTGGCATCGCGAAGACAAGGGATTCGGAATGCCATGCCATGCCGGGACGCCTACCAACGCGAGCTGCATCTCTGACAGCCTCCCGAAGATTTTATTGTGGCAATCGTAAAGTAAGTCACCGATCACCTGCGGCCGGTTGACCGAATTTATGGCGTGGCCATCTTACATAGGCTGGGACTCCGACGACGAGCACTTGTGACAAGCGAATCGCACCAAACATGAATATTTATATAATTTTTCATATTCATGTTCATATAGAACGTACATATGACGTAAGCAGTGTACATTCAAGTATTATTGTAAATAATCTAGGTTGCTGCATACGTCTGATTTTTATCAAATAAATCATGTACAATTCCAGAGCCAAAAATTGATTATTGTCTTGTAATTTTGCATGAAGCTTTTAATGGTTTTGTTGTCGTCTTTCCGAACCGTGGAGAAATCTTTCAGACAAATATTTTGCTAATTTCGATCCAAGTGTCCCTCGCAGCCAGACAGTCTCGGCGTCCGGCAGGATCGACGGTGCGACAAATCTTATTTTTACTTCCGGCAAACGGGGGCGTAAAGCCGGAGCCGACAGGGACGTCGGAGCGGCAGGAAGAGCGCTTACGGTTTTGTTAATTAAATTTCGGGATTAATCCCGGTCGTCGGGACGCCACCGGCGAGGTAATACTTTCTCTTTATCCTGTAGCAGCGAGGAGCCGAGGACACCGACGCGACGTCTCCGGCACGTGCGACTGCTCGATTTCCACGGGCCTGGAAAAAGGAAACGTCTTTGACCCTCCCGTGGCCTCGGACCCTGCGACACCCTAATCGCAGCTGTGGTGTTGCAGCTTATTGTCGCTGGCTGGGTACGATTGTCAACGAGCACGAGATTACAAATAGCCGAATGTCTCTCTAATCTTTTGGTGAAGGGTCGACTAAATTCATCTACACTTCAAGGCTAATTTCTATATATTTAACAACATATAATAATAATTTCTTCGATCGAAAAATCGGTGTCGATATATATTATTAAATTGGGGATTCTCTAACCACTGCCTGAGTCCATACTTTCCCGCCCATTGTTCGATGTATGTATTTGTATAAATATGTGTATATAATGGCAGAGAAAACTAATTAGAAGAGTCTTAGCTATACGAATGGCGTTCGCCGAAAAATTGGACGTGTCCATTTGCGAGTTTCAACTTACTGTTCGCCCTCCGAAAGTTTTCCGTGCATATTAATTTTCGTGCACTGATTAATTTGACTTTCAAGAGTAACTAGCGATAGTTTTACTCTCAGATGGACACGTACCTTAAGACGTTGATCCAAATGTGAAGGCGGTAGAGACGAGACGTTACGCAAACGTTCATCGCATAAAGCGAATCACGGTCACGAGGTGATCCGAAATGAAATACAGACATCGTTCCAAGACAAGGATCGGGTTGGCATCGCGCATGGTTGAAATTCTCGGGACACGTCCAAAAATACGACAGCACGGGGAACATTTAATCGCGAGGTTGACGTGTCGTCCGCGTTATTATCTCTGTGCGGGGACTACATACGTCGGTGGCGCGTATAAACGAGCGTCGACCCAATATTAATGGCGGCAAGTTCGCGCGCTGACGTTTACCGTCTTCCTCCGCTCGGTTCTCGGAAGTTATGAACTTTTCAGGAATTATGAATCCAGGAACGTGGCCGGCTGATTTTATACCGCGGCCGGATTCGCGCCGCTCGTGGACAGGAACCGCGACTCGCTTCCTGTCTCGTGGCAAACTTTTGCAGGGCCAAGGGGCGCAGGGACAATCAGACTGGCACCTCGGCTGCTTCTCGTTGCCGTTCATCTTCGTGCGCACGGCCGTAAAGCATTTGACGCGTTCTAGAGCTAGCCGCGAGCGGTTTCCAACGGAAAAAAAGGAGCGGATAGAGTCGCGAGGAGATGCATCGTCCAGATGGTGGAGGGAATGGCAGACTAGCCGCATTTGAAATACGGTTGCGTCGCAGATATAAAGCATGTCGCGGGAACGGAGGCTTTACAGCGCACTAAAACCACGGGATCGAGGATGACCCGGCGGATAAAGATTCGGCCGTCGCGTCGGAGACACCGTCGAAAACGAAGATAACCGTCGCGCCGTTTCGTCCTCGAGCCTCGGCGATTGTTTGACGTACGTGATATCATTTCTCGCGAGACGCCCACGGCGGACAAGATATCTTGGATTCGGACCCTGTTTTGTATGGCCGGACATCAGTGCTCTTTTCGTCCAATTTTCGCACATCAATTTATTTGAACCACCAACTAAATCGTTTTATATTTTTTAAATATTGCAACTATGTTTTAACATGCTTTAAAAGGGTGTTTTATCAGGAGCCTGGCTCGTGGGACCAAAATGAAAGGAGGGAGAAAATCCATTTCAATGTCCAACAAAATTCTTTATCAATTTATAGACACGTATAAGACAGTCTGACGATAGTAACGAGCCCTCGATTACTTAGTAAACGTGTTTTACATTTATTTATAGATTCAATCATAAGGAAGCTGTTTTGCCCAGCGATTCGCTCGGTAGCAAATACAAAATTAAACGACTCGAAGCAAACGGCGCTATTGAACAAGCGAATGCCCGGGGATTGATAAAACATTAGCAAAAAGCTAATCGCGCCGTTGTCTGACAGCATCGGGCGCGCGTGTCGCGAAAAAAGCTTTTGGGACGATCTAATATTATCGTTTTACTAGGTTCCTCGACGCGTTATAGTATGAGATACCGTTCAACGATTAGAGATTGGTTCTTTTTACGTTCGAAAATTCTATCCGTTAGACGGGGCCCGAGAATAAGCTTTTTCCGCACCGGGCAATATATCGCGAGAGAAAATTAGCGATCATCGATTTACGGTAGCCTCCAGTTTTTTATCGGCCCCGAGTGTTTTCCGACGAATAAAATGGCGGTGAGGTCGTAAACGAACATCGAAGGGACAGGAAGAACGATGCCACTTCGCTGGAACAGCCGTTAAGGTTAAGTCGAGTTATCGTCGTGGATTTACTGCAATGGATCGGCGTTAATATATCGTTTTACAGGCTCGCATGCAATCTATTTACGATGAAATAACTACCGCCGCGCCGCGACGCCGAATGGAATCGAGCTATCGTAAAATTTCGATCGAGCTGCTCGGGGAACGGGAACAACTGCGACCAAGGGCTTTTACAGGCTCGACGAGAGACGTCGGAAAAGAAACACACAGAAACTGATGTTCAAAATTCTTAGATGCTGTTGTCTCGTTTGTCGTGGTCAAACCATGCATGACCACGTTCATAATAAAATAGGCACCAGTCACTGATCGATGTGACAGTGTTAATCCTTTCCTCTCGAATACGAGGCAAACGATTTTCTGTTTTATCGAGAAGTTCATTACTCGTCTTAAATATGGAGTGGTCTCATCGGTCGAAGAAAAAGAAATCCCCAGCTATTCGCGACTCAGAGATGGAAATGGCGTCCACTGTGCAAGGAAGGGGAGGTGGTCGAGAGACGCATTATTACCATAAAATAATGAAAAGGGATCCGGGTGCATTACGGGCCGCAGTCCATTATGTGGGGTGGCCGTGATCTTTCTCTGTAGTCCGGGGTATGCATGCCTCACTGGACCGATAGATAGTCCTACAGTGACGGAGCAGGGCCGATCTCGTCCTTTCCTGTAGGGCGATTCTCGATAGTGGTTCCCTTTCAAGGGAATATTGCCTCTGACCGATACACGCGTTGCTGCACACAAGCAAAACACTTCGCGCGTATCGATTTTCCTAATCTTCGCGGGAATTGCAAACTCCGTTGTTGTCTTCGCACGAGTTTCTGCATTTGTTCAGTCTACGCATGCTTCAGCAGGTCTAGCTCAAACTGTTTGCGAATATTCAGGACGTTTTGAGATTTGCACAATTTTTTTTGTGGATTGAGACTGTGATACAATTGGTTGAAATAATAGAGTGATTTTGCATAAATAAATAATATTTTGAAAATATACCCCCGACGATTCAATGTAAATTAAATTCCCAAAGATTGCTTCATTTTCCGGTTCTTACATCAGTTATTCCTTTTAACACTGGTTAGTCCACTAACCAGCAAAGTAACAGTCCCTTCAAAATCGAAGATCAAGAACTGAGATGAATGGCTACGCATCAAAGTTTCAGAAAAAATATAAGCGTCCAGTTTCTCTGAAAAAAATCGTCCCTATAAATTGCTTTATTTTCAGGGAATTAGGTGTGTCCCCCATAACAACCTGTATCGGCGAAAGAAGCGGGAATTGCCGAGGTGATTAGGCGTGATTTGCAAGTTGTTTTAATTATCGAGTCTCGACATCCGGCCACTACGCGAACTGACGCGCTCCGTAACTGGCTTCGAACTGGTTAAACGGCGCGGCGCGGCGCCGGGGCTCGTAAATTGTTATTCACAGTCTTCGTATAGACGGCCGAACACGTCATAATTATAATTCGTACGGGCTCCATTAGCCGCGGTATTATTTTCTCGCGACGCGATGGTTCTTCATAGTTCGCGGGGCCGTAGCCCCGGATTTACGCGGCGATATTTCGCGATCGCACGAACACGCGAGAGAATTTATCGGGGAGCCTTTCGAGTCGCGGCATTGTAAATCTGCGCGTCGATCTGCTCTTAAGCCGTCGGATCGTTTGATGGATCGCTCGCAGCGTCCCCATTTAAATACCGTTCAAACAGACGCTACCTCCCGATTTTCCAGTTACTTCTTCCACCCCCGTTTTTCTTGATTCGCGCAAAGCACGTTGCCAATTGATTCCCGATGCGCGAACCGCCGCGAGATCGAAAAAACGCGAAATCCATGATATTTGCGATACATTCGGTATACAACACGATTTATTCTACGATTTCATCTAGCACTTTAACTAAGTAACTATTATATTATCCGAGCACACAGTTTCCCCTGATTAATTTGGAATTGAGTAATTTTCACCGGTGGAACGTGTGTTTGGGGATTAAGAAAGGACGTTTTCCTACGCGAGCTACGAGGTCGAACCGAGCTTACTTAGTATAGCAAGGTGCAAAGATGGCGGGAGCACGTCTCTACCAAGCGCTCGAAGGCAATTTGACGGGCCGATCAATCAATAAGCGCAGGAATATCGGCCGAATCAAAAGTAGCTGGGCAATCCCCAGTGGGAAAGAGAAAAGGAATTCGTACGTGAGTACATTTCTGACCGCTCTAGGCGACTGCCAGAGAAGTGTGCCCATCGTCCTTTACCAATAGGGAACGTGAGCCTCGTTTTAAGTTCTGGTCCTGCCAAATCCCGAACAGATTTGGGATCTAGCCACTCTACCCGGCCATTCGTCTTCCTCTTTTATCAGTATGTGACGCACGATGACCCTCTTCGTTCCCCGTCAACCTTCTCGCAAAAAGCCCGGCGATCTCGGCACGCGCAAATTCTTTTCAATCCCCATAAACAGCTCTCTTAAACTCTTCAAGTTCTGAATTAGTCTGTATTAGTACACGTGAGAACGGTTTTCAAATATTCATTTCTCAATTTTCTGCTTTCCGAGCAATTTGTTTTTATACTGTTAGTTGAGACCCTCTGCGTCGAGGCTCTGATTTCTCGTTGTTTTGGGCTTTCGAAAAATCTGAAAAAATTCCGAAATACCTATTGTAGTGTCTAATTCAGTCTACAAGTGCTATTTTAAGCAAACGGTCAAACCTTTTGGCAATAAAAATAAAAATATAAATATTGTCGGCGCAGGATTAAAAATAGGAAAAATGAAGATTGAAACTGATCACTTTAATGTTGTGTAGGATGCTGAAGACCCAGAAAATGTTATTACAATTTTCGGGTGTGGGTGACGAGGAGCTAGAAAATCGGAGGATAGATCAAGAAGATCGGCCTCGGTCGTTAAACCCCTCGGTCCCGATCAGTCGGTATCCTATCCGGTTCGTTCACGCTTTTCAATCTCTGAGAGCGTGTCGCAGCTGTAGCGGCGGGAACATTGTAACACATGTATACGCAAATAAAAGGTGTTCCTGTCGCGTACGGTGCAAGGGGACAGCCCCGAGAGTAGAGGATCGCCGCGGAAACACGCGGAATCGGTTGTGTTCCGTGGCCGTGACACGTCGCGCGCGATGTTGCGACGTCCAGAACGGACGTATAGGAAACCCGGGGAACACAATCCACGCACGCGAAGGGGCCCCAACACTTGTCGTCGTCGTCGTCGTTGTTCGGGCCCCAGGTACCGGGGACCAGTAGCGAAGGAACGGCTCTCTCCTCTCTCTTGGGACTCGCGTTAGGAGCAGGTCCCGAGCCATTCGAGCATGAAGAACTCACTGAACCATATTTAGCGGCATCGGGTTGTATTAACGCTCGTCGGGGGACCCGGTTCGATAAGACACGATGTGTTAAAAGTTTCGAGTGATACATCTACACGACGCGCGTATAATACGAGGTTGCGCGCGAATAAATAAAGATGATGTGCGAACGAGGACCGACTCGTGGCCCGCAGAGCCTTCATCCTCCTCTTCTGCTACACCTGCACGGTAGCAAGCTTGTGGGAATTTTGTGGGCGGAATGCGGCCGACGAGGATCATCGAGAACCCTCTGCCACGAATTTCCGAATAATGTTATCGGCGGCCGACACCGGAGTTTGTCCAGTTACTAATTCATTTGTTGCTTTGGCCCTCTGAGCCTGTTCAAAAATAATTGCGCTCTGAAGAGTGTACTAGGGTTAATTGCACTCTGTGACAAAAACATAGCACATCTCGCACTTTTTAAAGTTTTCTAGTAAAAACTGGTCAAAATACATTTTCCATGTTATTGCATTACTGGTTTTTGGAAAAAGTCAATTCATAGTTCCATCGCTGGAAGAACCCTCAAAAGAAGGAGCGTTTTATCACATGAACATGGCAAGACCATTTTTTGATAGGAATACCAGGTTTCAGATTTTGCAATTACAGCAATTACGAAGCTGCTTTTACAAGGAATTACCGAATGGGTTTGTTGAAGTGTTCGCCGTGCCTGACAAGCGTCATTCATCGAGCAGCCCTCTTTCATCGGCGTAATCAGAAATAAACAGCGTTGGCTCCCTCCGGACAGAAATAGATTGCAGGGGTGAGCCGTGAATTATTCAAAACGTCTTCCTAACCAACCGAACGACAACATCGATTGAACTCGAAACACCGACTTGGTTCCCTGGTTGGTCGTTTCTGACCCAGCGACTCGATTAGATTTGATTTTTAATTCTTCAACGGAGTTCTTCCACGATCGGGTTCAGCCTTCATCTTCTCGGTTGAAGTTGAAAGGAAAGAGGAGAAATAATCAGTATTTCCAGGATTAGTATTGTCAGGACGAAATCACTTTTCCAAAAAAGCGACCACAATCGTGTGTAGCTCCATCGAGCAGGATCAGAGGTCCTCGACAGCCATTTTCGATCAGCTCGCACGAGATACGTCGGCAGGAGTGTCTCGATTTTCATCACAAGAGTTGAGGAGGGCCTGCCAGAGAGGATAGGCCGTACAATTTCGTGGCCGACACGGCCACGGGTACACTTGGCGGAGTCTTCGGCCTCGAATTGTGTAGATGCGTGGTCGGACCACGCACATCCACCAGTCGGATCATTCGGACTTAGCATATCAAAGCCCTTATCGACTTAGGCGGCCGGCTCGAGTACGGTAACCCTCCTCCGGGGACGAGGACTCGATATCCCTTTGGAAACGCCTCGGGAAATGTGAAATTCAGAAAATACATGCGACCAAGTCCCGGGTAGACCTGACCGGTCAAGCGAACCGTAAATATGCGGCCGTGTAGTCGACAAATCACGATCCACCACCCACGCACTCGTGCACGCAGCCCGCTGACTATACGTGACCGTCGAAAGTGGGAAACAGTGATCTTCGGGATGGACACGGTCAGCAATAAATCAGATGTGTGACTGTTTTATTAAAAAGGACACTCTACTCGCGAGGATCCTCCCTTATCCTCCTTCTATCATCCCTCAGTCATAGGAAGACCGCTTTTCTGGAAAAGGTATCTCGAAACTAGCCAATGCATACTTGTCTGTAAGTAACTGGTAGTTTCATTTTGCGAAGTATTTGTGACAGCCACTGATACTCAGAAAATTGTGCTTCATTCAATTGATTACAATACTTGCAAAAATTGTGTTTTTTAGGAAAAAGAATTCTACTTCTGTTCCTTGCAACTGATGCAGAATTTCATGAGTATCCCACGGAGTTCGTTCTCATCGGTAACAGAAAATCGTGCTTCGTTCAATTGATTATAATACTTGCAAAAATTGTATTTTTTTTAGAAAAAAGAATTCTGCTTCTGTTCCTTGCAACTGATGCAGAATTTCATGAGTATCCCACGGAGTTCGTTCTCGTCGGTAACAGAAAATCGTGCTTCGTTCAATTGATTATAATACTTGCAAAAATTGTTTTTTTTCTTAGAAAAAAAATTCTCTATTCTACTTCTGTTCTTTGCAACTGATGCAAAATTTCATGAATATCCCACGGAGTTCGTTCTCGTCGGTAACAGAAAATCTACTTCCAACTTTGTTGAACGAATTTTCCCTTTTCAAAGTGTGTTTTATTAATGATAATTCTGCTGCTCGTGAAACTTATTGTGACTCAGATGAGCAATTTAATAAACGATCGTCGGAAGAGATAAAATGCTCCTTCGAACTTCTGCGAGGAAAATATTAGATGACCCCGTTAAATAGTTTGTTACATTTATATTTAGCATAGAGATTCGCAGTGTAGCAATAAGAAATGTCACTTACGGGATGACCTAATAGAATAGAACCGGAGGCGTAATCCTTTAGCACAACTTCTCGCCGATCAATAGCGGTGAGGCACGATAAATGCAGCGAGGGCCTTGCAATATAACCCGGAGGTACACAGCGCGCGTCAACTTCGCCGCAATCTGCATAACCGTGAGCTCATTACCTTTTAATTACCAGCCCCGGCAGCCGCGATGATTTTCATTGCCACTGAAACTCATCTAGCGGCGCGGTTCTCTCACAATGGAAGGGACTTTTCCTCGACAATGTTACACGCCCATTAATTTCGATGGTAACTCCGCCGCTCCGCGGCAACGATGGTAGAACGGTGGTGGTGGTTCCCGGTGAAACGATAATTCTCCCCGGTGGTGCGCTCACTATGAAGAACCAAAGCAATGGGTATTGTAAGTACGTTCAAATACGGCGTGTACACGCGAAATATCAATAAAGGGAATACCTAATTGTGTTTGGTTACGAAAACACCGGCCCGCTGTTGTTCGGTTGCGAACGATTTCCACTTCCGACCAAACGTTTTGCGTGGCCACGCTCTCGTCCAGTAATTATTCAATAAAGACACCATTCTGCAATTTGTTCCTCTATCCTTGAGGAACGAGTGGGAATAACTAATTCATACCTTGTTGTGCTTTTGAAAGTCTTATACTACTTCAAGTGCTGTGTTGTACGTGTAAATTATGTTTCAAGGAATATATGATCTAGTTTCACACTGTATAAAAAATGAAAATGGATGTGTTTTCACCCTGAGGAGCGTACGTTGGTTAAATAATAAAGGAACGTCCAGAAATAATTGTAGAAGAGGCCGAGATGGACGGATAAGAGAGTTTCTATCGACACGCAGGGCTCGGTCGAGAAGACGATATTTAAAATGATCGTAACGCTATAATGATGTATGCTGGGGACGCCGTGATTTCGTAATCTTTCGGAATGATAGCCGCGGGCCTGGAGGCTTCGCCTGCCGACAATCTAGCCGGGTATTACGAAAGCACGACAGGCTGTCTTCGTTCGTGGTGGAGGGTGTCGCGGAAATTATATCGGCAGAGGCGCAACAGGATGTCCACTGGCTAATGACGGTAATCATGTCGGCCGGGTATAATGTCTTTGTTTGAAGGTGAGTAGACCTACCGAGAGACTATTCACGCGACACGCGAGCGGCGTTAGAGAAAACAGTCGAGACTGATGGATGTCGGTCTAGATTAGGGTCATTCCGAATGCAAACATCAAAAAATTGCGTCGAGCACACGGAGACGCTCTTGCAGCCTTGAATACGCTAACTGTTGCGTTGTAATACGGACGAGAGTAAATCAATCACTTACAGTATACATATCAATTTCGTTCAACAAATTGCATTGAGCAAATTGTTCAATGATTTCATGACGCAGAGGTTCACGAAACGAGCTGACAGTGAGGACCTTCCAGTTTGATTGTCAGCTTTACTGGTCGCAAGAAGAGAACAATGTTGTTATCCGGGATTCTTCACGGTTGGGAAGGCTATCAGATGAGAAAGAGCGTAAAGGGCCGAAATTTACGAAGAACGAACCAACAGCAATAAGTAGATTCGGAGAACTGGATCGTCTTTTATTTTAATTACTGCATTCGGTGATGCCAGGACACTTCGTTCAACAAAGTGGAAGGTTTGATTTCCTCGTGGATTCGTTCAAAATAGAGTCAGGCGCATGTGTTTAAAAATAATCGGTAAGATGGCGGATCTTTTGCTTATGACAGATCCGCTAATTATCAACATCTCTGGAGCAAGGGACGTAAAAAGGGAACAATGTAGCTTGACAGACCTTGCGTGGTAGCAAAGGGCCTCGGAGAAAAACAAAGTACCGAGAGCACAGAGGACTCCGGGAAGGCAAAGGGAGCAAAGGGCTCGGCACCTGAGTAAAAAGAGGGACATGGAGGGGCGCGCAGGCGGGAAAAGTTGAAAGACAAATATCGGAGAAATTAGAGAGGACGAAGGGAGGCCGAGCGATCCGAGGATTCTCGAGGAAACTTAAAAAGGCTAGAAAGTAAATCGATACGCGCGGGGCGGAGGGCGTGCGAGCCCAAAGAAGAGAAAGACGACGAAGAAGGGAACGCTTTGAAGTGGATGGAGGAAGGTTGAAGAAAGTTGCGAGGTGTCTCAACAAATTTCCAGGAACTGTGAAGAACAACAGCGGCGAGGAAGGTGGTCGCTGGACCCGTAGGAATCCAGAAGGAAGTGGAAGCAAAAGCGGCGCGGAAAAGAAGACGATCTTTATCTCTCTCTCTCTCCGTTTCTCTCCTGAGTAGGAGGAGGAGGAGAAGGATAAACGGAGAGAGAGAGAGAGAGAGAGAGAGAGAGAGAGAGAGAGAGAGAGAGAGAGAGAGGAGAGGAGAAAGGCTTGCTCCGGTGGGTGGAGAAGAATGCGGGAGGAGAAGAGAAGAGGTTGGCACGTATGATTATACACCATCACTTACGATTATGGTCGTTCGGCCGTGCGAGACCGGTGCATGCACTGCATTACAAGCTTATCGTAGGCGTATAAGATAGCTACGGGCCGCTAAATTGAGATAGAAGCGAGAGCTGGGGGCCGAGAGCGATAGGTGGCGGGCTCGAGGTATGCGAACCTCGGGAGAGGGGAAACAGACAGACAGACAGTTGGTCGGTCGTCCTTGGAAGGAGAAGAATGAAGGGCGAAGGGAGCAGGATCGAGAATCCTAATTAACGGCATTGATCCGCACTCATTTGCATACGTAAACAGAGGGGCCCCCGTTCGGGTAAGCGCGCCTAGAGATTCTTGGCAAATTCGAGACTGATTCCCGAGAACCAACGTTGCTTTCCCGATTTCCAGGCCTGGCGAAACATCGTCGGACGGATATATGACTCTGAACATCACAATGAGGACTCTAACACTGAGCTATTATGGACTGTTGGAGATATCCTTCTGTCGAAACTGATTTTTAACTTTTTTCGAATGCAAATTTCTTTCGAATTGGAAGCATTGTCTACGACTTCGAGAAAACTCTGAAAAATACGGCAGCCCGATCGAGCTCCGTCAGAACTGAAAATGAAATCCAGCATGGCTGCGGGTAGTCATCCTGCCGTCGAGATTGCAGTCGCCCTTCCACGTCTATCTCTCTTCTGACTCTTTCTCGTTTCATCGTTCTAAGTCTTTCCCTCGCCCTTTCCCCTTTCCAGACCACCCTCCTATGTAAACTCCGACCCCCGCGAGCCCTATCGACACCTTCCATTAGCCGGTGGTTGCGTCGAAGGGTGAAGGAGCAGGTTTTATCGCGCCGCGAACTGTCTCCGCCCGAGCCCGGAGTAAACTGCGAGATTTCACGGGTTCCCAGAAACGGGAATCCGAAGCTTACCTATCCGGCTGGCTCCCCACATCTCTCTTCAACCTTGCAGAACCCTCTCCACCTCCTGTCCCTCCATCGTCGTCGTTGTCGTCGTCGTCGCCGATGCCACTTTTGCCGCGCCGCCTTTTTCCACTCGGCGTCCAGAGTGGACTCTTCTGGAAACTGAATAAAGACTATCGCCGTTCGAAACCAGAGAGGACGACGATGCGTGGAGGATTCGATTGATCGTTCGATTACTGTCCTCGAACGGATTTTCAGGGAACACTCCTTTCTACTCAGACGAGCAAACAGGGGAAAAAATGACCCTGCGGAGCGAGATTTTGATGATTTCGTGGCTGGGTCCTGGTTTTTATTAACAAGTGCTCAGCCATCTTTGCTCGATTAATACGCATATTTTAATCTGAGAGACAGTTCGAGTCGTTTCGAGGCAGGCTCTCTCGCAAATGAAATGTATTAATGCGGTTGCGATTGTTAATTTTAAATGAACGCTTTCCATTATCTGACATCGGGATAGTATTAAGTCTGGCACTCGGAGGATTGACCGTCTAGAAGTTAAAATATTACTTTGCTGTATTAAGTAATCACGATTATCACAACCTGCTTGACCTTTTCGGGTTTATTCACGGAATTGGATCAGTGTATTCATTTTACGGATTTATGTTTCCGACTTCGTCGACTGTTACGGAATTGTAGAAACTGTGCATCGAACAATATTTTCATTATTGTACATTATTAGAATATATTATAATAGAACATCTCCAAGGTGGCAACAGAATATTTTGTTTGTTAGAGATTGGATTTGCATTTATTATAGTATTATAATATTATATTTGTATATATAAAAAAAAATGAACAACATTCGTTACGCCGACATGCTAGACGATTATTTGAAACCCCGTTTGGACCATCAGAAAATTCAATCGTTATGGAAGATAATGCATTATTATGCACGCGTGCATAAATCAGCGCATAGCTTACGTTGGATTCCAATAATAATATTTCTCTTTTAACATGACCCGCATATTCTCTCGATATTAATCCGATAAAAATGTACGGGACATCCTAGTTCATAAAATATTTTTAAAAAACTCAGACGTATGAAATATGCAGAAATTATAATAAAGATACGATTACTGAAACGTGCAACAGTATGGATGAGAAAATGATAAAAATAAATAATTCATAAAGGGGGAAATGTGACAGAGTATTACATTTTGTTGCTCACACATATTCATTAAAAGTAGTTACGGTTGTTACATTTATGAAACAATAATTAAACAGCAGTTTTATTATACCTTTACTTAAAGAACATAATTCAGTTCATGGAATTGTCTTTGTCAATTATTAATTAATTATTTTCTGTAATGGAAAGTAACAATACTGCGAAATACAAAACATAAGATATTATTTCCCTTCTATGGGCTCGGTATATTTATGAGACGCGCTATACTCATAAAACAAGTACAATCAATTTTGTAACTTTACGGTAAACAAGTTTCGACTTCAGGCCATGATTTGGACGTTTTTCTGTGATTAGTTCCGACCGATTTCGCCAATTATATTAATCCTGTCGTTGCGGCAGAGACGTTCGAAACGCGGTAAGATTTTAAGCCGCGACGCGGAGCCGGGGATTTATCGATTATTATCGGGTGCATCTTGGATAGCTCTAAATCAAACACACGGCTTGATTGAAGTGCACTCGGCTGAAAGGGGTAAAGGGTAAGAGGTAAGAGGCCTCCAGTCTCTCATCATCGGGGATTAAACTGTTATTGCAAACTTTCCGCGGCGCGAGCGCCCGTGGATGACGACGCCCGTCGACGGTTACGACGGCGACGGCATATTGAGCGTCGCGAAATTAAAATACTGCACGAAAGTTTACACATTGGATAACGCGCGAGCCCCGCCGCTCGTCAATATTGAAATCCGGAAATTGTGACAGCCGTCCGCCTGCTTGTTCCGCCCCCGCTTCTCCGGTTTCGACCTGAATTTCTCGCAACGTTCCAAATTTTTAGTTCTTCTTTTTGACTCGTGCAACCAGTACATTCGATTTAATTTGGCAAAGTTTTGCAAAAATAAGAAGCTCCTGCGACGTACAGTATCCACTGATTAAGCTTGCTGAAATGTTTCCCGACTTTTGATGTAGTCATCCGCAAAACTTGCAAGACTTTAACAGAACAATTCCCAAAGAACACAGGTTGCACTCGAAAGACTGAACAGTAAAAGCTGTAAGAATCTCCCGCGATCAGAGCAAAGCAATTTCCACAAACTCGTAGATCCTGACTGAAAGAACACGTTATGTTCCTCTTTTATTAACTCGTTCAATCGAGAACGAAAGAAACCGCAGCCGTGGTTGGTCGATGATAGACGCCAGGCCATGTCGCAGTCAAATCGACTCGCCGTTTCTAACACTTCCCTCTTAATAGCCGGTAATTGACGGTGCCCGGTAAATAGCCGTGCAGCACGCACGTGGTAGCACGTTACTCCGCAGTGTTCTGCAAATTTTTAAATTAAAAACAATCTTTCAATTTTATTCAATAAGAGGCTCCGTGTAATAAAATTCGACTTTACAGTTGGAAATGAAAAAGGAAGGTGGAGCCGGCGATTCCAGTGGACAAACGGGGCACCATAGCTGGATTTCAGTTACCATGGCTGGATTTCAGTTACACGTTTGCTGTCGAGGTTCTAAGTAATCCCCTAAGAACAGCCGCGAGACGTCGAACCAGGGGTAATGACTTCCTGACGAGTGCGAGGAACAGGGAGAAAAGTCTGTGCGAGGGTGCAACGGCTGAGCCCGAACGGTATGCCGAGTGCAAGCTGCGACAAATCTATAAACGTAATGTTCAATAATGTTACCCCTGGCGAGAAACGGTATCGCATGATCGCACGGCACCCTCGACACGCGAGCCTCCAACACGAGCGGCCACGTTCCAGCCTGTATCAGCGTTTATTGCTTACGGACAGCCCCAGGAAAGCCACTCTCGAATACACACCGTATTGGCGTCACCTTCCAAGCCCCGAATAAGACCATTCGCGGTCGGCTGAAATAGGACGTGGAATATCCTACGGGGATTACCCTCATCACGTGTCACCGGGACACATTCCGCCGAATGGCTTGATCCGCTAGATAGAATTGGAATTGGTATCGTGATTAAAACGACTTGCTGAATATGAAGGAGGAACTACTCTGTCTGTTCGCGACGCAGCTGACAAAGGATAGATCGCGGGACCATCGCCGGATCGCTTTGACCTTGATCGAGACATAGCAGACGATGCGAAACATAATTAACCGTCCGACGTACGGTGGGGTATTTTCCCGATCTAGCTGGCCAAAAGTCGATTGCGTCAAACTCATGCCAGATAAAAATGAGCTGGTACCTGAACAGCTCGTATGGTCACTTGAATCTTACTCGTTAGTCTGAGGGTTGAATCATTTTTATCAGCGATAGTAGAATTTATAAATCACATTTCACTTTCAAAATGCAAATAAGATAGTTTTGCAAGACGCTCTTCTCTAGCAACGATGCTCGACACTAACGCGATTCCAGTTTGATCGCAATTGTTTCGTACGTCGTTATGCAAGCATAATAAATCTCATGAGTCTAAGACGGTAATTGACAGGTGGTATATTACAGAATATAACCTTCTAGTTATCGGACTCGGTTAACTGGGTGAAGCTTGATCAGAAATTTGAAATCGTACGTATACGATCTCGGACCGTGATATTATCTGTCCCAGTTCTTCATCGCGACTTGGCCAATCGAGTTCTCATAAAGGCAAACAATCGCCGTATACACAATAATCGAAAGGATGAGTTTACGAGCAACGCGACCCGATAGGTCGAAAAGTCGTTTAAAACGCGATGGATCCCCTCTCGTCTCTATTGAATCGCGTTGCCGGCCTCGGGCTCTCGCGGCTCGCGCCCAGTTCATTATGCGATGTTGCATTCTACGAGCCGGATGAAAATTCTCCTGATCCCTGACAGCCATTAGTCGTGCGCTCGTCAAACGCGAAGCGATAATTAAATGCCGGATCGGTTGCGTCGGCCTTTTGCGCGCGGTTTGCAAGCGATACTTGTAGCCCGTTCCCACCTGACGGACGCCAACTATCAAATGAACCGCCGAGCGGGGGCGGAAACTGTAATTCGGCCGCGGGAAATTTCAAAACACGGAAGTGAAGAAGCCTCAATGAATACTACGCAAAATGTTATTTCCCGATGAGTTCACGTTAGAAATCCTATTCTCTTGCCGCTGATATCAAACATAGATTAGGGCAGTGAGTAAGCAAAGATTATTTTGTTTATGATCCTTTTACCAACATATGTGTGATATTTTTACGATTAAAATGAGCCCAAACACGATATAATTCGCAGTACATTTGCTTGTTCAGTTGACAACGATTGATCTACACGATATAAGTATTCTTTGAAGTGTCACCTAACATGTTTAATTTCAAGACGATGATATTAAGACATTACCGACCGGTGATTATTGCATAATTTTGAAAAATCTATGTTACATGGCTAAACACTTTTTAATGGAATTTTTAATGGATTTAAGATTGCAATGTAAAAGAAAATTTCTATGCTTTCTTTTAGTACAGCACAATTACTGAAAATCCTATTAATGGGCTTCCGGGAGGTAAAGTGTTAAGAATTAAAGGTTTAGCCAGCTGATTAGAATCCATGTGCTAGGTCCTAGTGGGCATTCGTTCCCAGTAATTCTTGCGGTTCTGGATTCGCGAAAACAGCAGCGAACGCGAGAAGGTAGGATCCATCGAGAAATCCGCGTCGCCCTGGTCTTAGCGGTTGAATAATGTAACGGGCATCGGGCTGAATGATTTAAAAGTAGAAGTCTTGAGCGACGTTACCGAGGAGAAGGGCGGGAACGATGGTGTCCGGAAGGGAGCGCGAGAAACGAAAAGTTTTATGTTATTCTATGCCGGGGAACAGGCCCTTTGGGGTGCGAGTAAGAGATTAACATGGAAAGTTCCAGCGTTGCTGAAGTTCGCGACCGGGCACCAGAGAGAGCCGGGGCCAAATGAACTGGCGTCATTCTTTTGCCTGAATGGAAATGGAACACTCCCACCCCTGTACTACGGAATCCGGATCAAAGTTATTCTCTGTCTGAATTCGAAATTATATCGTCCTGTTCGAGGGGTAAACAGACGGTCGTCGAACTGCGTTCGAGTGGATCTCCCGTTGCGATCAAAGGAACATCCGATCCAAAAATGTATTTAATCTCTCGAGAACATTGAAAAAACACTTGGAATCTCAACAGTTGTTGCATTGTCATCGAGCACCAGTAATTTTATTTATATTTTGAAAGGAATCTGTTCACTGAATGAACAGCAAATAGTTCAATCAACTTCTCCGACCTGAAAAGTAGAATGGAATATTACAAGTAGAATTTAACCTTCGTCTTCGAGATTCAAGGCCATTTGTAGGTCATAACATATATACATTATCTGATGATATTTTTTCATGCTCTACGCGATGCGTTAGAAAAAGATATTGTGTCTGATGTTTCTTGCGTCGAAACGTTTGTGGAGCGTTCCGACGGTTTTCGAGTTGCACAGGACGTCGGTGACCGTCGTTTGGTCCGTCAGAAGAACGTGGGGTCGGGAGCTGGCTTAATTAATAGAATAAATTTTGCGGGGTGTTGTAATCTCGCGTGCACTTACCCCCTCGCGAGCAGGGACGGGCTGACGCCCAGCAAATGTGGAATTCCCGGGGTGATTTACGCAAGTGGCCGCGATCAAGACTAACGAGAGCTAATGCCGGATACTTCTTGTCCTGCGGACCGTAGAGGGCCCGGAAAAGGACCGGAAAAAGACACGGCGGACCATCTTCTTCAACGCCCCTCGTGTACCACGGAAACTACCCTCGCCTCGAGTTTTTTAATTGCGCCCCGGGTTCCTGGGAAAATAGGTGACATCGATGGCTAATGAGTTCCCGGAAGTTTCTTCAATTAGAGTGTCGCGGAGCCTGGCAAACTTGCCGACACGACGTCACCGGATCCAAAACCTTCCTCGGCGAGCGAGAATTCTGATTAAACGTCCGGGCATAACGTGCAAGCGAATAAATGAAACTTCCCAAAAATTTCCAAAAATTTCCAAACAATACTTACAATATGACGCTCTAGACCCCGTTAAAACGTGTTCGAATTCAGAGATGCAGTTGGGATTGTATAATAATTGAAGACTTCGATAGTGAGACGCGCGAGGAAACAGCATCGCGTGTAATTGGCCGCATGATTGCCACCTGGCGAGTGATCAACCAGTCCTAAGACAGCCGGTACACCTGTCCCGAGGCGTCATAGTTGGAATTTATGCAAGGTAGGGGGGTGCGGCGCGCGGGAGAGACGCCAGTCCCTCTTGGTTTTCTGAAACGGCACGCGGAAAAATCGCGGTGTCTATCCATCATCGCGTCGCCCGGTCTGGGTCCTAGGGTAAATATGACGTGGCGTGTGCGTCGGGGGGAGGACGCACACACGTCCCGACGTCGAATCGTCGCGCCGCCCCGCGCCGCTACGAGTCGATACGGCGCGGCGCGGCCGGTTACGTGGCGTTCATTAGCAAGCGCGACTCGTAAAAGCGAAACGGCTTGACATTTAACAAGGAATCGATGAAAAGATAAGTCCCCGTGCATCGCACGAACCCGCTAACCGGTCACCGTCTCTCTTTCCAAGGCTTTCTTAGTTTCCCTCCCCCGCCGCGCCATGGCGGCTTTCGTCGTCCCGATATCGCGACGTAACCGGAGAAATCAGCAGAATTTACGTGACCGTTATCACTTATCGTTTGTACTACATGTATGTAGGGACGATTAAGCGTGTTTTCGAGAGGGGTCGCTTTTTCCACCGAGACTGGGGAATCGGACACGGGGGACAGGCTGGCCCCCTCCGTGTTTCGCGCCACCAAACCGCAATAAAAAGCTATTTCCCGTCGTAAAAACGTGACACGGAGATCGACGGAAACGCGTGTTCCTTAATTGAAGAACCTGCTTGATGGGAGGAAACGTCCTGGTCTACATTTGTCTTTGTATCGCGCGCTTTATAGCGACAGCGCAGCGATTTGAACAAAATATCGCACCCCCTTACCAGGAGCAATGAAAAAATGCTTGTGAACTTAATTATTCAGTATCTTGTTAATCGAGTTCATGCACGAGAAGAGTAATAAAATAAAATAATAAACTCACAAACCAGATCCAACTGTGTTATTTCTTTATCAGCGGATTTTTATAGTTAATTCAATGGCGTTGGTGAGGACGGATATTCTCGAACGTTTTTCATTTTCCAAGACAGGTGAGCCCGGGGAGCTGTTAGCCTCGTCCTCCTGCAGCCCGCGGTTCCCTGCAACCTTCGACAGTCCTCTCAGACCTCTTCTGGCTGCCTCACCTTCGCGTCTATAAATAAAGGGAGGCGAAGTAAGTGCGGAGCCGGTAGGTTGTCGTCAGAGTCATTAAGGGTAGTGCTTCGGTTTCTCTTGGAGCCGCCACACGTCTCCCCTTAAAAGTGTGTGTACGCCTCACGTATACAAGGAAGTATAAAGACAGACAAAGACACGGAGAGAGGGAGAGAGAGAGAGAGAGAGAAGATGAAGTAGGTGAATTCGAAGGAAGAGAGTGCGTCACTGTCGATGGAAAGCGCCGAGACTAACTGACATTGGCGTAGACACTAGGATCCCGGCTTGTCATTCCCTGCGACTCAATTTTCGAGGACAACGCCGACTGAATTCGAGCAAAGTACGTTGATTTCGGCCCGAAAATTAAACACACTGGTACATATTGCTGTGCAATCCAATAATTTAACGAACGATTTCGGAAAAGTATTTGCAGAGATTAAAAGAATTCGACTAGCCGCGACAGAATACAAGCGCCGTTAACGAAACCACGGTGATGTTATGGGACGAAGGGGGCTTGATAAGCGCGCGGAGAAAAATTACGCGTAGCTGCGGATAATTTGCGGGTCGGTATTAATAATTCATGGCAGGAGAATTTTGACAACACGCACCCGCCCGGCCAGATACCGCGTCCGCGCGCTGTAACATTTCGTTTAATGGCCACGTTTAAAACTCGACAAGGGGTGGCTGGAGAGCAAGTTGGCATTAGCAGTTACGATCGTGGCTCGGTGTCCCCACCTCTTTTCGTCCGGGTCGTAAAACCTAGACCCCGGGAAACGGAAGAACGCGACCCTTGCTGCTTTGCACGAGCTTCTTGACGAATTCGGAAGCGCGACGATAACGCGTTTCAAGCTTAAAACACACCTGCCCGACGCTATTTTGTCCTACAGCACCCACCTGAAGTGACGGCGTTCTCGGAATCGTGCTCGTTCGATCACGCGCATTTTGCAACGTATATTTTCTCGTTTAACCCTTCGCACTCGGCATGTATTCGTAACTTCTACCTTCACGACTGCGATGGCGTCGTTAATGACGGCAAAATAAAAACTGTATCAATTACAAGGTGCAGGAATCAAGTAAAAATATGTTGTAATCAATAAAATTTATATTGTGTTATTTACTTATGAAGCTGTTAAAAACTGGTAGTCTTAAAACTGCTAGTGTTTGAAGCTTTCTTTTGGAATAACACAGCCATTGTAGCTGCAACATCAAAACGAAAGAGAAGAACAAGATTAACACAGTCGCAAGTTTGTTCATCGACTCGAAAAGCGCACCAAAGTTGCAGTGTCGAAAGAAGTTTTACTTCACTTGAACGTTAAAGTACATCGAAGAATCGACTAGTACGAACGGAAAACGGTTTTCTCGAACGTTTCGGTAGCATTCGGAGCGTTGAATCGTTCCGAGGATATAAATGCTCGTTCCTAAATCGCCATTAAAGCATGATCAAGGGAATATCCATCGAGGCAAATGAATTCAGATATGAACGACGCGATGTAATCTATTTTTGATGCAACGAGGGTCCCCGACGGAAAGTTACCCCGAGGTAGGAGAGTAGTAGAGGGTGGGGGGCAGTTACTGGTGCTAATGTAGTTAAAAAGTGATTAAACCAACCCTTCCGTGCGCCAAATGTGCACTGCGGTATGAAATAGTCGCGGGTTCGGCGTTCCGTGGACACGGTTATAAATGATCCTGATGCAATCTAAAAACATTCTGCCGGTCAATAAACGTTCAATATTTGACAGGGAAAGTACACACACTGTTCGGAGCGACGCGTTCGCGTCCAAACATTGGCTCGGATGTCGAAACAAATAAATAAATCGAATTGTCGCGATTACATACGTAACGACCCGTCGGAATGTCATCTTTGAATCCTCCTTGAATCGACGATGTCTAGAAGCCCATCATGGGAACCCTCGCCGCGAAAGTTGTGCGATCTCCCGAAGCAATTCCCGTCGCGACGACTCCAATTCCGATCATCATCTTCCAAGAACAATCCTGACGTCCAATCACCAAAGGGGGACGACGCTTCCGAAATAAATAGGAAGACATTTTTCTGGAACCGGAGATTTCTCGCGGATAGAGTCGTCCGCGAACAATTCCAGTTCGCAAGTTTTTCGAAAGAATAGTTCCGGAGCCACGCCGGGTTTATGTTTACGAGGGTCATTTTGATTCAATTACTCAGCCAGGATGAAGCCGTTCGGCGCGCGCGAATTTACGAACGCCCGCTGGAAGGCAGTATAAAACAATTACAGAGAAATTTATCGCGCTGTAAACTCTTACGGTAGCTTTCATTCGCGCCACTTCCGCGGGCGACGCGCTTTCGTTATTTTCGGAGGAAGTGCCGGAATAAACCACGCTAAAAGTCAAACTTACATTTCGCCGATGATACTCCCGCTCGCGGGAATATCAACACAGTGACCGCCATGTTGACCACATGCGATCAACTCCATTTTCCTTCTTTAAAAAAAAATTTCATCATAACGTACCTACATCGAATGATTCTAATTTGTAAGATTCAAATATATTAAAGCAATCTAACTTTATAATTTCGGTCTCGTTAAGAAAATCGATTTCGCTGTGAATTACAATATTTTTTGTTTGTGTCTCCTTTTACAAATTACACTTTTTAAATTCGGTTGTCTTTTGCAATTATAACGGAACGATTCCCCACACCTCGATTCGTTCATAGAATTTTGATTTGAACTGCAACGAGAAATATGGTGTGCAATGGTATGGCGGAATGCAGAGTTGCAGCCGGTAAGGACCCGCTCGATGCGTTGCGTCCAAGGATGCATAAAGATCGCGGGTTTCGGAATGGTAACGAGGTAACGGCACAGCGTCGACAATTTTCTCGTGTTCAAAAGTGCACAAAGCCTCGGCGCGCGAAAAAGGACAGCGCGGCATTTGGGTAATGGCGGTCTTTTACCGGGGACCCTTCGCCGTAATTTTGCACACGAAGAACAGGCATGCAGCAAGTCAAAACACACGGGCCGGCGGAGAATCGGCAAACCGTGTCACATGCGTAACGACGTAAGAGGAACCTTCTGGAGGGTGTAACCCCTTCTATCGCGGTGAATAAACGAGGCGCACGCATAATTTTTGCCTTGCTCTCTCAGAGTCAGCCAAGCCACGCCAGACCGTGTCTCGCCCCTCGCAATTTTCTAACATTTGGGTATCGCATAATGAAGACGAGTCTGTTCCCGGGACCGAACACAATGCCAGCAACGAACAAATATACAAAAGGGTGTGCCCGTGTGGTCGCAGCCCGGGTATTCCGACTTTCTTGCTAATGTTTCTGCCGACAATGGCGTAGAACCATACGCCCCCATCTGTCTTCCCTTCGTCGCCGGGAATTCCACCTTCGCCGATGTCGTGGCAATAATATCGCGAGAACACCGCCACCGACTCGTTAGGAATTCATCCTTTGATCTAACTTGGGGTGGAGTGAACAAGGTTCTCTGGTAGTTCCCGTGTATTAACCCCTTGCCTTTTGATTTATTTTACAGCTGATTAGAACATCTTTGACGTTTATAATTTCTCAGAAGAAGAAGAGAGTCTATATTTATTGTACGCATTTGAGTAATGATTTTACACGCCGAAATTATTTAGAGAAGGATAACATTTTAAGATGGCTGATCATTGAAATAATTGATCTACAATGAGAAGCAAAACATTGGAATTCGTTCGTGTACATCTACCTGGATCATTATGGAAATTCTATCAGGACCACTTAGTTAGATTGCTAAAAAGAAACACCGCACGATCTGAGTTAGGTGTGTGCCTCGAAGCTTGAATGGCCACTCAGGCGCCAGGATTGAATAAATCCACGGGGCCCCCGGTTATTTCCAGCTTCCACTTGTTCGGCCTTTGATTTCCGCGCGTTTCCTTGCCGGCCAACGAACGACAGATCGAGCATTCATGGTTGGATCGTTAATCTTCGCGGCGCATTGCTTCGTCCCCCCATTAGTTTCCTCGGAGCAACGGAATCTGGCCGCTCACTCCCGGAACGCGGAGGATCTTTTTCCGCGAGCGAGCGAGCGCGCAGAAACCGGGGAACCGTCCCCCAGAGGACTTGAATTATTTCAATTCTAGGGGAATCGGGGTTTGAACGGGCCCGATGGAATACAAGGCGGCCGGTTGCCGGTCGCCCCGGGGTACCGGCGTGTAAAAGTCGACGTTAAACAGCCCCTTTACGCCCCGTGCCCCCTCCCTCCCAGTTTCTTCTCACTGCCCCGTTCTGGCAGCACGGTTTTCGTCTTCCTACACGTTATACGGCCGCGAATGATTAATAACATCTTAGCGAGCGTTAAACGCTCATGCTTCTTCAGATTAGCCCGGGCAAAAATTGCCAAGTTCGAATGCTCGCGCATGCTCGCGGCCACCAAACGAAATAAATCACTTTGGGAAAGGCCCCGGTGCGTTCCTGCGCGAGGGCACCTCTTTCCCTGCTTCCTTCTCTTCTTCTTATTCTTCCTCTTCTTCTGCCTCGTCTGCCTCCTCTTTCTCGTCTTCTTCTTCTCCTTCTTCTGGTCCATCGTCTCGCGGCTGTCTTTTTTCTCGCATGACCTGAGTTATGGCAAATAAAGGAACAAGAACGAGCCGGGGGCCGCGGCTTGAACATATTGTACGCGCCCGTAAATATTATTTTTTGCTATGTACGCGTGACGTCCTCAAGAAAATCCGGGACTTAAATGACCGGGCTCGCCGGACGGGCCCCGCAAAAAATTATTTCCATGAGACCCCTGGTACGTGTCCCTTTGAGGGACGTCATGTACCAAGAAAAGGGCGCAGGACTGATCGCGCGCGAATGAAAGCGGCCGATCTTGTAATGAGGAAACGCGGCGATCGAGGATTATCGCCGTTTAACTCTCGCTCCTTTCCGCCTTTGGATCAACGATGTCCGCCTGCCATCTTATTTCGGGCCCAATAAAATGCCAATCCCCATGCATTGTATCCGAGAGACAACTCGACGAAATTTTTAGTATTATATATATATCTTCCACGTTCAATTCAAAAGAATTTTTTTCTTATTAATTGGCTTGGGAGAATGACAAATCTCGTTTGTTTGCAGAAAAGAATGCACTCCAAAAAATTGAATAGGGTTTTCGCTCGAAATAAATCGTCGCTAAGTTGTTTTTAGTTTTTTATAGCTCGCGTTATATGCGTCTCGATGGGGAATAAAATTCGGGGAATTCGTACGATAAAACACCCCACGGGCAAACTCCGGAATTTTGCTCAATGAAATGTGTAAACTCTGCAGATCGGATTCGGTATAATTATTTGCTAATAATATCGAAGTTCGAGCGGTTGTGTGCGCGCATCGCTGATGCATGCCGCGAGAGGATGGGGAGGTCTCGCGAATTCATACGAACCGTATAACAATACCGTGTTCAAAATGAAAATCATTACTTCGGCCTGGTTATCAGCAGTTTCGACCGAATTGCGTAAATCGTCGGCACGCATCGGATGATTTTAACGTCATTATCAAATGCGGAAATGCTTAGCGCGCGCACGGCAGAAATCGAATTGCGTGATTAATTATTACCTCACCCGCGATGTTAATGCGCGCTGCATCGAAATTACTTTGCGGGACGAGTCATTAAGTCCGCCGAAGGCGTAAACATTTTGGAAGCGGTGCTCCTCCTCGGCGGAGAGCAATATAAAAGAATTTTTAATTATAAGAGAACGAAGTTTATAGTTTTCAAGAATATTTGTGTATTTTCTTCTTTCTTTTTTAGGAAATAGCTAGATTAGATTTTTCTGAGTACAATAACAATTTCAATGGTCTCACATTTTTCTTGAATTGCATACTATAGAAATAAATTGCTATAGGTCGTTGTGTACCTAACACGCTGAGCGTGGTTTCATCGCGTAACGAGTATCACGGCGTGAATTCGACAAACATTTATTTATTCCGGTGATATTGCTATTTGCCGTCCAATATACACCATTTCAATTGCCTACAATAACCCGAGAATCGTTGCATCGTGATGCAACAGCGGTATCTACTTCCTCGCGAGCAGCATCGAGCATTATGTGCATTGTGGTGATTCAGTTGTGCGTCTCACGAGAAACACGACAAGGCAATGCTGACTTTCAGAGGCGTATAAACGAAACTTGATGAAATACACACTACTTGCATTTCTGATGTTTATAGAAAATGGTGGTCTGCAGTACAATAATTACACGTTAAAGATATTTCTCCAATCATGTTTAAACATGTTCCAAATTTCATTTGTTATTAAAATTAGCGCAACGTTCAACGAATTCAAATTGAAAATTCCACGTTTCTGTGAACTGTAAGGATTGTCTTCTGGTTAATTTCAGTAGCACATAATTGAAATATGTACTAGGCTGACAGGGCTTTGAAAACATGAAAAAGATAGCAGCAGATCATCGACGTGAAAAGATGTAGAATTTTTCTTCGAGAAGCGTGCATGGATTTCGACACCGAGTATCAATCGAGCATCAATTTCGACACCGTTGAGCGTGATATTGTACAGATCGTAGGCGACAAGATAAATCCCCGACGCGATAAAAAATCGACAGGCCGATCTCGTTCCAACGATTTAAGCACCTCCGCTTTCGATGCACTCTCGGTGGAAAGAACGGGGAAATGTGTAACGGCGGCATGAGCGCGCGAATGTTTCGGTCATTACCGGCGCAGTCAGTTACTATAATACGGTCTCGCGCTTATAAACGCAAGCTGTGACATCGAAATGGAGTGTACGAGGGGCATTCTTGCTCCGGGGATCGTTCTCGCGCTCGCTCATCCGCCTGCGCCCGGCTCCCGGTTACACCGCGCCGTCTGGAAGCAATCCAAAAGTGAGTATTACAATTTATGAACGAGTTCGGAGCTCGCAGATTCTCCCCATGGAATCGTCGGGACCGTCTACGCACCCGCGTAAAGTCGAAATTGTCTGGATACGAGTGTCTGACGCGGCCGTTTTCGCGAAGAGACCCGAGCAGCATAACGCGTCCCGCAATTTTGGGATACTTCGTTTGACCGACATCGCGGAGGAAGAACTACTCCCCCGGTATCGGGGAAACTTCGCGAAATATATTCACGATGCAATTACAAGTTTCCGCCAACTAATTCCTACCACAGCGTGTTATACTTCGAATAAAATAAACTTGTCCACGTCGAAAAAGTTGGTCTAATGAACGAAGGGTACTTCATACTTTCGAGCACCGGCGAGCTAACTCCTCCGACCGCCGAAGAGTACATATTTTCTTTATGGCGGAAACTAATCTACATTCTTGCGTGCCGAACTTCCCTTATCCGCGGCTGAAACTTACGTTAAAAGTGTTGGCTACTAGCACTTTAAGCGAAGATTTATGGGTCGAATGAGAGAGGACGAAAATCAAATTTCTGCTTCTTTGAATTCACTTACGAATGTTAGAGACATATTCTAAATTGTGTTACACTGATCAATACTAAATAATAATTGATTTATACAACAACCGAAGTGCCGTTTCAAATTTTTATTTCATAGATAAACGAGCAATGCGATTTTCAGGCGTATATGTACATGCTTTTTAACATGAGTTAACTTTGAAACAGTTAATTGAAATAAATATTCCCTTTATCGTATGCACCATGTAATATATGAATATTATGCGCACAACATAGTGCTACTTGATGATGAAGAATAATTGGGAATATTAAAAAAATGTTTGCTCGAGCGGCTATTTAGGATTAAGTCTTGATTATGTTTCCCCGATTCATAGTATGCGGCAAAGGAACCGTTGCACGATCGATACCCCTCGCCACACAGCCATTTCCGTGACGAGCGATTTTTAGTTCGCGAGTCATTGTTTCTCGGCAATAATCAAGAGCATCCGAGGAAAGGAACGGAGGGAGGTCCATTCATTCGTATCCCCATCGGAATATTCTTTGAAACGAGGAATGACAGCCACTATCGTTGGGATAAATTGGCAAGGGAACGTCTTGCTTGCTTCACGATGACACACAACGCGGCACAATGAACATATCCACTCTCTCCGCGAGGATTTTCTTCTAAAAGACGTCCCCGGCCTGATCATGGCTGTCTGTTTGTACAGGACGTCTCATAAATATCGGTCGAATCAGCGAGCACGGCTCTCTCCTCGGGGAGGGACACGCAGTTTTGTAAACAATCAAGCGTGAACGAAATCAGTCGAATGAAAAAAGCAATATTCCTTATATTCTGCCGTGGAACGTGGACCGCATCAAAATATAATGCTGCGCGCCCTGCGAGCGTAAACGAATATATATGTTCATATTGTGGCAGTGTTAACCATGGATGGTATAAAGAAGTGGCAATAATTTCTAACAAAATCAACACTTTTAATCTGAGCCTAAAATAATAACCAAACAAACAAATTTCATTAATACTTCCCCTGAAAAATAGTATTCATTGAAAGAATTATTTGAGCTTATATTAAAAATGAAAAACAATATTTTATATGCACTGGTCAAATATGATGGAAAAATCAATGAGATCTGAAAAAATATGAACGAACTCCTCGTATAAAATGGTTAGGTAAATGTTCGCGAGTTTTTATCAAGTATAAAATACTACACTGTCTACCGTTCTGTGAAAATTATAAAAAAATTTCTACGCATTTGTTCCGTGTCAAATATATGAATAATTACAGTGAGAGGAGTGTGATTTGTTTGATCGAATACTTACTATCAGGAATGTAGATTTGCAAAGAGAACTTTAGATTCAGCGCCGAGGCTCTTAATGATTCATGCAGCCGTTCCAGGGCTGACCCCTGAAAAATTTAATGAACTCATATTGGTAACGATTTCATCACGTTTTACATTTGCACGCGTGCGAAACCATAATCCGTGCCGACGCGGCAATAATGTGTGCAAAATATGATCGGTCATGAATTAATTCACGGCGATCGATTCGCGTTAACATTTTCGCACGCTGCCGCGCCAGCGTCGGTTTTATTTACCGGCCGACAGGTAGTTCCTTAAATTTCCTCGAGACGTTTCCTGTTTTCGTGAACCGCGTTTCGTAACGTTCTTTACGCGTCGGTATAAACACAATTTCTGCCGAGGTAAGGCTTACCATCCCCAGCCGCGTATCCTCGCTCCACTTTATATGCATGCGCGTTCCTTCCTCAGACTTGTCTCGCGGGACGCTGCAAGATACACAGCAATTTCTACCGGATCTACAACTTGTATCTTTCCGTATTACGGCTTTAATTTCGGCCGCATTAGGAACGAAAACGTGTGTGGTGAGCTTTCTTCCCTGTTCACAACGTTCTCTCCTTGTTTGATGGATTTGTGTCCGGAATGAATGCTACCGAGAATTCTAAAAATTTGTGATGTTGTAAAACTGGTTTATTCACGACACAATGTACTAAAAGCAGACAGAAATTTTCCGATTAAAATGGAACAATTGAAACTCGTTGAGAAAAATTACAGAATAAACGTTCAAGCCGAAATCGTGATCGAATAGTGGATTAGAATAGGGAGGCTCGAAGGCCACTCGAATTTCATTAACTCCCGCGAGTCATCCAACGTCACTCCTGTAAGGATAAATTGTCTTCGAGTTCATTGAACGTGCCGATTACTTATTCGCGAAGTTTCGCGCATTTTCCGCGCAATTAATCTTCCGCTGCGCTTAATTAGAATTTACAGCGCGACCCCGGGAAGCCCGTGTTTTAAACAGTTCGTCACGGGATTTATGTGGAAACTTGAGCCGGTCCGGACCTCTTAATATCGAGTATCGGGAAGGAGCGGCCGGGGATCCCAAGGACAGCCATTTCGAACCGTGGACCAATTTTCCCCGCGAGCTTAGTCAAGATTAAATTAGACCATTCGTTTCACCGATTGGCTCTTGTCCGCTCCTTCGTCCATCCCTCTTAACGCGAAAACTTCTCAACCGGTAATTCCGTGAGCCGTGAGGCTGCTCGAGTTCGATCTGAACGCGATCCAACAAATCGCGGGCCATTTCTCCTCGCGTTTATCCGAAACGATACCGAACCGATTCGAGGCCGCTGCAGCCTTATAATCCTCGGTAATTACATCTTCGGTGAAAAGTATAAGATCCAATCAATCAAGCTTCTAGGATTAGAACTACAGTAAAGTCTTGATCTAAGAAAACTGGATCTGCACGATCTAAGAAAAACGAGTGTCCCTGCCCCGGTCGCCGAGTAGTGTAAAGTGAAACTGTATTTTGTTATTCATAGACGTTCAAATAATTCTTCCAACAGCCATGTTCACGATTTCGATACAATATCTTCTATCAAGAGTAGGACTTTCGGTTTGAGAAATATTTCCTGGACATTGAAGAGTTCTTTTAACTTGTTGGTGTCCGTGCAAACAAATCCGAAAACCTTGGATCCTCTGATATTTTGGATCCTCTCTCGCACGAAAACAAGCAGTTCGTGCGTGCCGACGCGTGTTTCCAATTCTTTCGTGATTCAGCGATTCCCGGGCAGGAAATGTAAGCAAGACGAGCGCGTGAAAAAGTCTTATGCAAATTTGTAAAGCGGTATTATGAGCTTACGACGCAACATTGTGTACGAATCCGGCGATGGAAAGCGCGAAAACGCGCGGGGGCGAAAGCTGGAGGAACGAAAACTGGCAGAGAAGGGAGACGCGTCCTGGTATGGACGAAAAATAAATTTAAAGCTTGTAAACACGTCGCAGCTGTTGCTGTAAACTACTGCTCGCGCGGAATTTAGTCAGCGCCGTTACGGCCTGCTTGTTTGCCGTGTCTTCTCTGTTATTTAATTTGCGTCTCTATCTACGGGCGAATTAAATTTATAATTTGCGTTGGAAATTTTTGGATCTTCGAAATGCGTACACCTGATTTGTTCTGTCCTGGAACTGAAAACAAAAATTCTTTTGTGAACGCTCGATAAAGTCAGCAAGATATATACACATAGCCTACAAAAGACAATTGTTGGAGCGAATCGAAAATAGAAAATGATTTAAGCGAAAGACGCTCGGCTGTCTGTTCGGAGGGGACGCAACTGATGAATGACATTTTTGGGAGGTATCAGCAACACGTCCCACGATTTAAATGGATCCTCGAAACTATCCGTAGCCGTACGTGTCCACGCCACCGACAGAGCCGGCGTTCCTCGCCGTGAATGGCAGACTAGGAAATTAGATCTTCCAACCGCTGTCTAGAAATTACGAAATGTCGCGCGAGACACGGGGCGCCACGGAAGACCGTCTGATCCGTCTGCCGACGTTCCATGGAATGAATTATTCGACTTTTCACCCCCGACGGAGACGTTTATGCAAATGCGCCACGGATGACGGACGAAACGTCATTATTCGCGGGCTTGTGAACTGCTCGTTACATCGAGATATCACTGACCTGATGCATGGAAATTAAGGAAACGCAGTTCGAACGTTTTCTACGATTCTGTTGTCTGTTCCAGTAAACGTTCGCTCGGAACGATTTTTGGCACGTGAAATTCAGATTTCATTTTTTAGCTTTGCTGGCTTCTGAAAACTTTGAGCTCCCTGAAAGGATGGAAGAAATTTTCTTATTTTTTAAGAAAAAATTAATTTCTGTGTTCGTTCTTATTCTTATTATTATCAATTCTTATCTGGGCAACCAGTGCTCCAAGAGTCGATGACGTAGAAGCGGCTGAGACAGGTCCGAACGTAGGAACCGATGACGTAGGAATCACCTTATTCAAGGAAGTACATCATTTTTGGGACATCCTGTATAGCATCTCATCTTTGTAGATGCAAAAGGAAAATGTTGAATACATCAGTAACATTTTCAAGTGATCGTGTTCCAAAGTACTACCACCGTCGAGTTACTTTAATTTCCGGGTTGCTGAGTGGTATTTCTGTCGAACGCGTTTATTGTCCGACGTTCTACCGGTAGGCAAGCAAAGTTGAGAACTTCTCTTTTATCGTGCAATGTTTCCCGTGACAGACCCCGCGAAATGATAAATCAACGGCCGTCCGAGTAAGTATTTCTTTATCTTCGTCCGGAGTTGCAGAGCGCGAGGCAAGAAAGAAAATTATCCCTGGCTACGAAGTGAAACGTTCGGGTGGAAAACGTCCCGGGGAAAAGAGAAATGGGGAAAGCCGAAGAGTGGGCGCGTTCTAAACGATACCGACCCGGCCAAGACAATCTTGCCACATGCCCCTGTCCACTAATAGACTGCGCGTCAAGCCTTTTTCCACCGTCTTCTTCTTCCAGCAGCACCACCATCGTCGTCTCCTCCTCTCGACTCCCTTCTTCTGTCTTTTTTCATTCAACGGCCACGACCTCCCTTGGATTCACTGCCACGACGATGGATAACCTCGAACCTTAACAGCCGTTTAATTTGTGTCTGGCTCCACGTTTTTGCCCGTGGAACTACACTTCTCCACGGTCTCGAATAAAACGCTTCCTCCCCTACGAGTCCTCCATCTGTCCGCGGGATGTTCTCGCCTGTGTTTCGAATTTCTTTGCACCCCACCGTTGTCTGGATCCAACAGTTCAGACACACATTGCTAGAACTTCCGAAATAGAAGGGATGTCGACACTGAAATTTTTACTGAAACACCTTAACGAAGTCCAACGATCCGGACATCGCTGTATGTTCTTGGAAATAATATCAGGGATTGCTTATTTGGACGAGACATAGTTCGTCCGAGTAATAAGCTGAGGAACTAAGTAACGGGCTGAAACAGTTGACGAACAAATGAAGTAGATGTGGGAGAGAGGGATGAGCACAATGTGAATGATTAAAATGTTCCGTGGCGATGCAAGAAGTATGGGTAGATTGGTTATTTCGATCCGATTCGCCTCAGTCCACCATATTCGATCATCATCCAGCAAATGCGGTTCTTAACGACGACGGCAGGAGCAGCGACGACGGTGCCCGCGAATTCAGAAGCAGCGGGTACAAACGGAACAATGAAAGCGCTCGTTACGTAATCCCATCGGTTGTAGCCGAAGGCGGCGAAAGAAGGCTTATCATCGTTCATCCTCGGCGAATTACCGGCGTTTTTGCGGGAGCCCTGGCCCTGATGAATTCGTAGCGCTTTATCGACGAGCGTTCCGCTTCTCTTCCTCGGAGTCGAGCACCGTGGATTCCGCCACTCGAACGAGGAAGTCACGACATGGGGTTATTAAGGAGGAACCATAGAGCAGGGCGCGCAGTTTATCCAACGGACTCGTTAACATTATCTCGAGCGTCGGTGCGCGCGCGGTGCGTGCGGGAGCCCATCTCGAATCCAAGAGATTCCCCTAACGAATTTCCTGCCCCCGGGAAGCTCGATCGTAAATCACTCGGCACTCGAGGCATCCTGGCAATGCCCTTAGACCTTAAGGTTCCTTTTTAACGAGTGCTCGCCTAGGATAGGCGGCGCGTTTCGATGTCCGTGCAAAACCGCTTCTCCGAGATTGCAACCCGCTCTCTCTCTCTCTCTCTCTCTCTCTCTCTCACTCTCTCTCGGCTCGAGCCTCCTGGCCGCAGACCTACTTCCATAATCGCGTAATCTGCCGAGCCGTTTATCACAGACGCAATAATTCTCCCAGCCCCGTGTGCTGTGTACACTCAAGGTGTTTGCCGTTCCAGAGCTATCACGACCTGTCGCTTAACACGCTTCGATCCCATTGGCCGGCGTTAATTGCCGACGTTTGACATGTGTCTCCTCGCGCACTCGTTCTTCAATACGAGATCCTTCACGTTCACCTGCGCGATTAACCAGAATCTACAAGGATCGCTCGTTAGGTGAATTACACCTGCACCCTCTAGCTTTTGTTTGAACAGAGGTGTGTGTAGGGTGGTTCGTGCAATTTGTACGGATTACAACTACGTTACCAGTGCAATTACAGGGAAGTGTCAAAAGAGAAAGATAAATGGTACGGAACGTGCTACTTCCGCAAGATGGTGGTTTTTCTTCGGAAATGCACACTTTCTTCTACATAGTTAGTTACCTCTCATCAGTCTACGTACAGAGGAATTGGGATTCAGCGGTAAGAAAAATTAACAGTTATTGAGATATTCTAAAATCAATGTATTCATTGATTTCCAAATCCAAATCCAAATGAATTGAATCCTGTTACTTTCGTAAAGCAATACTTATTAGCCACCCTTAATTCTCGATAAGCTGAAAGCCCTTCGTGCTCGGCACTTCCGCGTTGGAACGTGTACAGGCTACTGAAAGAATGGGTTCGGTCAGGGTTTCACTGTCCACCAAGTGGACAAAGAAATGCAAATATAAGAGGATGGAGAAATGAATATATTTTCAAAGTGGTGGTATCCGAGCAAATATTTGCCGCCTCAAAGTAAAATTTCGCTGGAAATCCTGTTTTTCAGGACGAGCAATTTCCCGAACGTAGCGACGAGCGTCGCTTTAATATTTAACTGGTTCCAATCGAGCACGTTTGCGTCGTAGTACCGCACGCATGGTTGCTCCCCGTAATAAAACTTCCTCCGCCGCCATAGCCGTCCGGGTTTGACTCACACGAATTCCATCGACGTCTAATCGGGCCCCTGACGACGGGGTCGTGATAAAAATCTATTTAAACTTCACCGACTCGAATGCATACGTAGAAACGCGCACTACACGCCACACACACACCCACACCCACGCACATGTACACGGTATAGTCGGAACGGTGCTGGCAGAACCGTGATCCGCAAGTGAAATCGCGAGCGTATCGCGGTATCGGCGGAGCCCATCGCGTTCATTTGAGCGCTCGTGACATCGTTCTCTATTTAGAAATCATTAACCCGTTTCGCGGCTGGCTATTATACCGTACCAGTCTTAAGCTTAATGATATATCCTACACGCGCAGAATGCTAGATCGACGGACGGATAGATTATCGTCGTATCGGGCTGATAGCGATCCGCAACGGTGAAAGCGTTTCTTAGCCAATGAGACGTGACTTCACGAAATAAGACGTGCAGTAAATACTTGTATATTACTCTTCGATGTATTCGATTTATTTTTATTGCGAGCAATCATTCAACTTGACTACAGACTGGTCTTCATGCGTTTATAGCTTGTTCGTGTCCAAAGGGTACTGAGAGATGTGTATATAATTTCTACATAATTAAGACTGCGGATTTTATGCATTTATGACAAAGATTAGTAAGTGCAATTTAAAGTATTAGGTATGAGCAAGAACGAGTGTGGCAAAGATCACGCGTCTGATTAATGTCGGCAGATATCACTGCGGCTACTAACGAAAGAGAGAGAGAAAACCCTGCTAACCGCATTTCCAATTCGCAAGTGTGTCGATGCGAATTCTGCGCAGTCCTGATTCAAGCAGCGTTTTCAACCACGTTTTTTCGCCGATTGTTAATTTTTTTCTATTCCCGATAAGCTTTAGTAATAAAGGCGAATGTACTCGCATATCTACGGCATCGAGAACGTGAACGGGAGCAAAGACAGACAGCTTCGCTATCAGCAGAACGATAAAATTTACAGTGGTTCGTTGTTATTATCCTCGTGACCGTTTCAGTTACAAAACGCACGCGATCTGCAAAGGGCCGAGCCGCTTATCTGAGTAATGCACACCCTCGCCGCGGCTACTAAACACTTTGGAAACGAATAAGAATCAGGGACCGAGGAAATTAGAACTGAATTTCATATTATTACCCCGAGCCTCGACGTTTTGCGCGCGTGAATGCTCACCGTAAATTATTTCGACCGGAATTTCTCGAGCGTCCCCGATAACCCGAAAGCTAACTTAAAATTTCATTTCCGGCCGCGGCTCGAAACCCGCCTCCGATATCTTCGATTTTTACGTAATTATTCGAAGCTGTGAATTATGCGAAACGAGGTTAATGACGGACCGGAAATGGTGCTAATCATAATTCATGATTCTAAGGTGGCTGTCTAGCGTTAGAATAAGAATTAGTTACAATATTTATTTTATCGAATGCATCAGAGTAGGTTCATAAAAATTATACAAGAATTAAATTTAAAAGAGCCAGATCTGATCAGAGATGCAAAATAAAAGTCTAGCCTGAATGATTTGCATGAAACAGGAGTCAAAAAGTGATTCCTTTCTTTCCCTTTATACGAATGGTAACGTTATAAGTCGTACTTCACTCTCAGCATTAATACGTATTTATTTTGTACGTGTAAAATTTTTTCAGAACGTATAGTCCATTTGTTAAATACGAAAAGGTCATTTTTCTACCAAACGTTATAACTCGTTCAATTTTTCGTGCTATTTTTGGAGAGTTATTTTAATCCCAACGTGAACTATCTCAGTTTGGGAAAATTATTCATTTTTACATTTACATGACTACGACAGGCGCTGCACGTCACGCAAACGTGGGCTTACTGCCGAGCAGATTAACATGATTGTACGCTGTCCAATAAATAAATGAACAAATGCAACAAAAAAAACATGTTCTTGTAATTTAAGAGTGTGTTTATCAAAGTCATTCACTTTTCAGCTTTTACACGAAAACCGTCACTGCGTTTGAAAAATTTCTTTCTTGGTATTTCTAGAGAAGAATAGTCTCGTTAGGGGTTACTATTTCGTGACTATCAAGGGGTGATAAGTTGGCTGATTCACAGTGTGTCAGTAGCCTAATTTCATGGTGGATAGACCAGTTTCTCTCGGAAGCGGTGTCGGGAGGCACCGGAATAGCAACAAGAGCCGATACCGACAAACGACTTTGGGAGTGGTCTCGTGACTACCGCGAAAGCAATGCATGGCAATTGCAATGTTTATTATTACAACGCTGTGGCTGGCTCGCGCCGTGTTAGGCGTGAAACGGTCGGGCAGGTCGGGACCCCATTCCTTATCCCGTAGCAAGCCGGTGAAATGAATTCTTCGGTGTAACACGTGCACAAACGTGCATGTGCATAACGTCTCGCCGCGTCGGCGAAGTTAGCTTGGCACGGTGGTCCTGCGCGGGGGACCGCTATTTATGGGTTATTAATGTCGGCCCCGGGAAACTCTGATACACCGTGCTGACCCAGAACTGACAGCGAGACGGTATGAACGGGTAATTTCTCAGACGCGAATAGTTCGTTAGCGAGACCTGGCAAGGAGACTACTCCCGCTTTTTTTCTCGGACCGAGTCGTCGACAATGCCCGAGATATTTTCGTTGCTGCTGCTCTGTACTCGACAACAAGAACCGTTGTCCAGCATATATCTGTTGAGGACAGCATCGTGAATACGTGTCTGCTGACACAAGTCAAGGATATAAATTTAATACTTGAATGGCAAACGCCGCTTTTCACGAAACTTGCGTAACGCTATAACAGTTTTGACGTCGCCATTTTACATCTCATTCACAGTTTTCATCTGTATTGGTGATTTTTTTTCCGGCAAACTCGTACGTCACAGTCTTAACATTCAACATACGAAGGTGAAGGATCGACGATCCCGAATCCTCACAGAGACTCAATTTTAAAAATCAATTCAGAACAGACAACGTTGTAATACATTTTTACACGAGCCGACAGGAGTTCAAAGATCGACAATTTTTCGGTTATAATTTTGTGATCCTTGGTCGTGCGGGTCGCCGTAGCGGCGTTTGACGAGCGAGAAAAACGCATGGAATCGATATCCCCGTTAAATGAGGCAGCGTAGGTTTCATCGGCGCGTCGCATACAAAGCAGAAGCAGAATAAAAGGAGACAAGAGGCCACACTGGGAGAGACGAAACGCGAAATTAGAGTGGAAAATTTCATGAAACGAACGCCAGTATTTACACGTCCCGTCCATCTAGAATCGGTTCAGGGGGATTTTGACAAATTAGGCGGCAACAGAAGGGGTGTAGGAACGTGCGCGACCGCGTGGTTGCCGGAATTAAACGACGGATTAATATTTTTCGTGAATAAATATTAATTTCCCCGCTGTTCGGCCCTGCATCCAGATCAGGCGTTTTAATTGCGAATAACGAAATCTTTCTGCTGATAATCCATAAAATTATAATCGACGGAGAAAATAGCTCGTGGAGCTCGCTCACTCTCTCTATCTCTCCCTCTCCCTCTTTCGCTGGTAAATTGGCCGGAGACCGTCCGAAAAACGCGTCCGTCATTATTCCAGGCCCGTTCCGGGGGCCGCATATTTTAAATAATGCGCGGGACGCGCGCCGTATAATGCTGGGCAAAATTGCGACTGGAATTTTCACGCGTGACCGTGTGTCGGCTGGTCAATAAAACACAATTGCCCGTTGCACATAACTCCCACCGTACCATTAATACGTTACCAGAACACGCGGTCTCCCGTGTCACGGAAATGTCCGTTTGTTTAATCCCGTCGGGTTTTACGATTTCGCGCATCTCCGAAAGAGAACGAACATCGGCGAGCAGAGGATGGATAAACACGGTGGAGCGAGTGAGAGACGTATTAGAGAGGAGGGGTCGAGCACGGTGAATCTTTTAACGAGAGGGAAAACGAACGTGGAGAAGATATCGTTCGGGGCAGCTCGATCATGAATTTACCGAGGAAAATTTATTCCCGCCGGTTTCATCCGACGCCGCCGCGAAAAGCCTTTAAACTTCTCGCTTCCCTTCGTTACAGCCGCCATTTCTCACTTTCCGTTGCAACCCGCTTGCTACAAATAGTCCCGCAAATAGGCTCCGTTGGATACACAAGTCTCTGTAATTGAGACGACAGCGATCGAGGCTGCAACTCTGTAACGCGCTCGATATAAAGTAACTTCGGCAATTTTTTTCGGAAAATCTATACACCGTATTTACTCGAAACTTTTAGAATACTACTGCAGGTCTTGGAAAGTGGATAACATTTTTATTTTTTTTGAGAAATGTGGTTCTTACAGGAGTGTATTGTATATCTTATCAATACGACACGGAGGTCTAAACTGCTCCATTAACGCTCACAATTAGAATGTCGCAATGAAACTTGAGGAGCATATTCTTCAGACTCGACATTAAAGATTCACACAAAAAGTTCGATTCTTTTCAACCGACTCGGTGAGCTGCTCTTAATTCGCCGGAGTTTCGTGCGGTAAGATCGTTTCGCGATCCGCGTGTTTCAGCAGCAACAAAGCGGTTTTCCGCGAATTATCCGCAACGAGACGACACAAAGAGCTCACGGCTCTCTTAACGGTGTATCGTAATTACATTTTCGCGTGTTACCTAACGGATATACCTTTGCAAACGTACACGTTCGATTCGCTGTTGAACGATGCGAGGCAGATAGCAAAGAGGCGTCTCGGAACGCAAGCTTCCCTCGTGAAATCTCAAACTCGCAGGCAACAGCCGGCTGAAGACGGCTTCGGCCGTCGTTATCGCCTACCTACGAATTATTCATTGTCGCTTTAGACAATAGAGATTACTTTATCTCCGGCAGCGATGCGAGCCTCGTGTACGCCTTGCGTCACTTACTTTCTCGGTTGGATCGCCGTAAAGGACACGTTCTATCAAACGCCGTGCGTTGGCCAATCGTAATTCACACCCAGACGCGTTGCCTAATATGCGTACCGCTTCCTGGTCCAATAGGAAATTGATGGGAGTCGCGTGTACCTCTGAACATTCTACTCGTTTCCATATTCTATAGTCTGTACATGGTTGGCAATAGTAAAATTGGTTTATCAATTTAGACTGGATGCAGCAAAGCGCATTTACACTATTGAGTATGAGAATATCAGCTTCGATTTTCATACAAACGTCGTGTTACGCTGTACATTGCACTGTATACTAAAGAGCTTATTCCGAGTATTCGATACACGCCTAATATAGTAGTCGAAAAATTTGGTAAGCTTTGGTAAGCGAATCGTTTTCGAGTGGGATTTAATCCTTATTGACAGTATGACAGTATCCGTGCGAGCAAACGCGAGAACTACGATATTTGCAAAACACGCAACTGATACAGCAGAAGTGTACAGTACGTAGAAAGTTCGCAGGTTCGATAACCTACCTCTACTCCAATTCATCCTTCACCAGAAACGTAATAGTTCATTTTGCACATCGTTTTAAAGAAAACCCACGCAGCTCCTACGAAAATGGAATCCACCAGTTTGTGATAAAATAAACAACTCCGACTTCAACTCAACTCACCATTCGCAAAGAAGAACTCTGCAGTTATTAAACTTTCCATGTTTATCGACTTTTTAGCACGTTATCAATTTGATATGAAAACGCGGAGAAACGAGGCAGAGACGACGCTGAAACCACCGGAAAGCTCGTAACAGCGAGTGACGGGACATTCTCAGCTGATTTCGCCGCTAGCAACAATGAGTTTCGGAATCGTCTGGGTATTCGTCGAAACGTAAATCAGGATCATGAACGACGAGGCGTCGCGACAGGAGAGGGAGCGTTCCCAAGAAGGGGCGACGGGCATGACAATAAAGTAAGAGCGATTGGAGAAGTTCTCCAGGAAGAATTTAAAACTACGCGGGGACGAAAGTACCACTATTTCTTTGGTGGTGGACAAGAATCACGGCGCGTAACCACGCACGGTCCTCTGTTGGCCCTTAGTGGTGAACACGCTCGGGAACCATAAACTCGTCGGGTCTTGGGTCTTGGATCTCTCTTCTGGGCTGGGAAAAAGTGTCGTTGAACCTGAAACGGGAAAAATCGCGGGAGTCTCACGTGGTCGGACGTCGCCAGGCAATCGGGAGACACTGGCTTCGACTGGCGCATGCATAAACGGTAAATGCGTTTTCCCAGACACTCCTTGTTCACTTAGCCAAGATCTGATAGCGGCTAACTACAATCGGAGTTTTCTCTCCGATCGCCGGTATTATTTACTGTATAACGTGTAGGCGAGCGAGCAGGCTCGCATGCCGGCTGTCGATGTATGCCGAACAGATTAAACGGATACGTGTGCTATATACAGGTAAGACACGGGGTACGGTCGAACGGAGCGACCGTGCTGGCTCACGGGGTCAGGATTACGACACATTGGATCAACCGCATGCCTTTTCAGAACGGCAACACTCATTCATCTTGGGGTCCATGTCTCTCTCCCTCTCTCTCTCTCCTTGCCTCTCCAATCTCCGCGTGATTATGTATTACATTAATATGTAAGCCGGTCTACCCACGTACGGATATTGTATCCATCTGAATGCCGAGTGCGTCGCCCTTAATACTATCACCCTCTACCCTCCGTCGTTTGATTTCCAGGAGACAGTCGAGTCGCTTACAACGGACGCTATTCAATTTATGATAGAATCGCGCGGAATTTTTATTTCGATCGAAAATCGGCTGACCTGTCCATCAAATGAACACTTAAGCTGCATTTCTCTTACAAATTCGACAACTCTTCCCTGAAATATTTGAAATAGAATTTTTCGAAAATCGTACTAGTCGGGCTCTTTTACAGCCACTCGATCGCAGAAGGACAGGTTGATCTAGCACGGATCGTGAATGGATCGGGCTGCTATGGGAAGTGCTAGAAGTAAATGATCGAGCTACTTTGTACGCCATTAGGTCTCGTTAACGATTGCCTGTCAAGGAATAATTATTTATGCCGTGGTAACCGGGGCTAACTGAAAAAATTATTTGTCGGTCAGGCGGGGGAGGGGGTGGAGGGGGCAGTGAGTTACAGGTCCGCTGATATTTGCGCTGTTGGTATATACTGCCGCTTTTCCTGGCGATATTTATGTGTGTCGCGCCATACATCATATCGCTTCGGTTCCGTATTGTATTTATGGCGGACGCAGGAAAAATGGGACAATTAACAGTTCCGAAACGGCGAAGCGCGCGCAGCTGCTGCGAAACTGCTCCGCGCCAAATTCATTTTACAATATCCTGATTAACGTTCGCGATAATACCGCGCTATCTTCTCCGCGATTTAAAAGGCGCACTGGGCGACGCCGTCAATTTGACGGGCTCTCGCGAGCCTCGTTTTATTTATTGTCCATATTCGATGCCTATCGGGGGATTTCAACGAAATAATTCTCCGATCGGATCTGTGGGGAACACAAGGCACAACTAGACTTATTCATTCAATCATTCGTTCATACTGTTGCCAATCCTAACTCGTTCTAATAATACATGCATATCTATTTCGAAGCAGGCTGCGATCGCGTCTACACGCAACCGCCCGCGCGATAAACGCAATAAACTACACAGAAGTTGAATAAACAGTTCCATATTGTTCTCGCAGCTAGTAAACATTTCACTTAAAACTGTCCCCGGAGCATGCTTGCATTCTGCGAAACGGGTTCGCAGGCCGGAAGACCGTAAACGGTTTTATGGAGTCTTGTGCGCTCAACGAGAGGGAGAGAGAGAACGAAGAAAAAAGGTATAAAGTATTACAAAATGAGCACGTTTTTCCTGTACAATGCTGGCGTTCGAGCGGCCCAGCAACAAGACCGGTGACAACGAGAGAGTTCTCCTGACACACTGGGCAAGCATGAAAAGCCCGGGACCATTTATTCTATTAAGAAACCGGGCTCGCTGCTTCGCAAATGGCATTATACAAAATACGTACCGTGAAACGCAAGGAGATATATATTTACGATCGTTGCCACGGCGAGCGGCAACGGTGTGACACACGTTAACAGTAACGACTGACGATTTTCAGCGTGTAGTCTGCCCACGTTGTCGTCTACGGGACCCGCCGAATATCTATTGTCACACGATACGTAGTCGGATGTGTGGGGTTTTTGTTCCTTTGACTCAAATTCCACTCGTTACCGCGCGGCCGCGGTGCTAAAATTGTAATGAACGTCGGGGGGGAACAATACACCGCGACAGGGGAGTCCGACAAGCTAGAGGCCCTCCACCCGGAAAAGTAATTATTCTTTTTGTAATCTCCGCGTCATGTCATGAGAAACAAATATTTTTAGGCGACGCGACACGGCCTTTGATTCATTTTCGCCGACGTGAAATTAACCCGGCCCCTCGGAACGCTTGTCTCGTGGATTTATTTTACTATCGCTTTTTGAAGTCTCCGGATGTATGAAATTATGCATTGCAGTATATGATAAGTAGACTGCAAATTGCGTTGCCCCCAAAAGTTCGTTTCGTTTTCGCCTAATACGCACAGTGCGAAATCAAAATAGTTTTAACACTTGTTATGTATATGCAACATTGCTTAACTACCGAATCTAATTTTTTAAGAGACAATACGTAGAGGAAGAGGTTGGCTTGTGAGACGGGTTGGATTGTGAGACAGTCGTTTTTATCCATCGCGCAATCGCGATAATTCCAATCTGTCTGCTATCAAATTTTTGTTTTGACGTCTGCTAGTTTTTGTGCTAGCACCGAGGTGTATAGACGTGTTGCTTATATTAGATACGGACATCGTGTGTAAACACATCGTGTAAAACTTTTACTCATTTTTTTAAAAACATTATTTTGTTGAGTGAATCAATTGAAAAAGGTGAATGTGATGCATTTTCATTTAGTGTTTTCCTTACATTTTACGATGCAATATTGAGTTTTGCGCATATACGAGAAAAACATTGTTTTTTTCTGTCACATTCGGAATGTCATCATGGTTGGGTTATGAGACACCATAGTGATTGGGTTATGAGACACTAGTTTTTTGTACTAGAAACGAACTAGAACTGTCAAATATCGTTGTTTGTGTTAGAAGTGTTTATTTGTCATTTAACGTTTGTTTTGGTGTATTTTTTGAATTTATAGTCATGTCAACTCCAAGAAAATCGCCCGCAAACAAAGAAATTAATTTTAATGCCGTGTTTAGTGCCGTTAAAGATCATTTGCTGGAGAAGAAAGGCATAAGAAAGGCTGCCAAAGAATATGGCGTTGATAAGAGCACGTTACAGCGTTATGCGAAGAAAGTTGACAGCAATCAATTTTTTGCTATTCTTTTTAACTTCTTTGACCACTTAATGTCTTTAAAATAAATAAAAATTCATTTTTGCTTAAAGTTACATGGGTTTTACTTTATATTTTACCACTTTTAATTGATTTTTCCGAGTGTCTCACAACCCAACCACTTTTTTCAGGAAGCCAAGAAACATGTCCTCGGAAAATTGGCCATAAAATTTTACTTGTTGATCAAATCACGAAACTTTTTACATATAAAAGTTGCGTATTTCCTTCACCTTTCCAACGGTATATAAAACTCTTTGATATCTTCATCAAGCAAAAAGTTACAGACCAAAAACAAAACCCGTCTCATAACCCAATCTCTTCCCCTACCTATTGATTTTTTGTTGGAGCTCAAGGAGTTAAAACTCTTCTGTACAAGAATAAAGCGCGAATGAAGCAGGTATTCCGGCGAGATTCGAGGGAAGATGTCGGGTGCAAACATGCGTAAACCGGAAGCTCTAAAGACGCGCGTATACGGGACACATTGGATCGGAATTTGACGGCGCCAACCAGCGAATGGCCAAATTACCGTGCGGCGTATTTACGATTTCGTTTCGTTGTAAATCAACCAATGGTTACGGCGTCATTACATCATGCGTCAGGCTTTCTTGGTGGAACGGGGACTGCTCGCGTGTGCGCGCGAGAAGAGAAAGACACGCACGCGTGGAAAGCTCACGGTAACACCCACGCGGCGCTCGTTTGCTTTCCAATGCTTCATTCCGCGTCGCGAACGACCTTTAAATGTTCGCCTCGCCGCGCCGGCTCGTTTTATGCGTCGTCTTCATTGTCCAGGAACGCAGGCTTCTATTCCGCGAGCTCGCCGCCGCGAAGCACTATGGGGGTTGTCAGCGTACTGATTTTACGTCGCGCATACGACGGTAGCCGACGCTGTCTATTGGATCGTCTCACGCGTTTTTATCTATTCGCTAATCACTCGAGACGAACAATCGCAGATTATGCGGACTCTTTGTCGACTCATTTGTCTCTATAAAATAAACAAAATTAACCGTTTTAATACCACTCGGCGCACAGAGGTGCGAACCAAACTACCCAACAAATTTATTTTAAAATTTGTGGAAAGCATGCCACAGGTACAACACTTATTTGGCAAAAAAATTAAAATTATTTCTTCTAATACCTTAAAATTAAAAACTACAACTTATTCAAATTTGAACAAAATCCGAAACAGTACTCCAAAAAGTGTCCAATTCCGCGTGGGATGGCCAATTGGTTAATGTAATTGGGCACTATTTAATGTAAATAACGTACCTAATGACATGTCGTACGTAATGAAGAATACGTCAACTTTATCAAAGAAACACCAGAATATTCCCGCTGTACTAATTCGAGCTTGAAAGAGCGTTCGGACAAGATCGAAAATCTTTTTTTTGAATCGGCTACGAGGCTAGAAACGATCCGCGATTAAATATTATTCTTCTCTGGACGGCGAATCATCTCCGAGCCAGCGTTCCTCCATCGCGATGCATCGGTTTAAGATAAACACGCCGGTGTCCCTGAAGACCCGGCCCGTATGAATTTTCAATCGCCTCGCGCGCAACACGTCGAAGAGCAACGCGTTATAGCGAGAGAAAAAAGAAGCGGAGCCAGCGTATATACTAACGCGCCGCGGAATAACAAACTCCATATTTATGAGCTTACTCTGAAAACGGAACCACCGGTCGTGCAAGACCAGCTCCGGCATGGCCAGCTTGTGTTTCCATGGTCCATGGACGACCTATGGGCGCAGCTTCGGTCGCTTGGTTATTTGGGACACCTTGTATGATGATAAGTAGATCCACCATGGTGGACGCTTGTACACTACCGGCCAGAAGTACACTGACACCTGGCAGCCGGATAAATAGTGCGTCGATGTTGTAACAATATATTTTTTAACGGGTCTGGATCTGTTCACTTCTTTTCGAAGCCGTTCTGCCAGCTTATTGTATATTTATTTATTTACAATATTTATTTTCGCACAAATTGCTCATACTGGAAGGAATGAAATTGGAGTAATGTACTTTTTAACATGCTCATTGTTTTTGTAAGACTGTGCATCACTTTTAGATACAGCTCAATCAATAAAAAGAATGTCGAAACAGGTTTTAAAGTTGAGGAGTTTGATACCGAAAGTGAACGATCATTTTTCAGAGTACCATAGACAATTTGATGACATCAGTCCCGGGACTTTTGCACGGCAGTGTATATATGACCTATCAAGATTACTGGGTACATGCATAGAAGGCGCAGTTAATTAACCGGGCGATATCGGGCATCTGATTGGCTATTTAATTGAATTAGGCACGGCGTATATGCGATTTCTATGAGAGCGAATATACAAGCGTTGCCGAGTCTGTACGTATGTGGTAATTACGTTAGTACCTTGGTACGTATACCTGTTACACACCCCGAGTGGGAGCTGTTTGCCACGCTACAGAATGCCAATTGCGTTCCGTGCTTTTTCTTTCTCCGATTTCTCTCCTGTTCTCTCTCTCTCTCTCTCTTTCTTTCGCCGTGTCCTCCTTCCCTCGTAGATCGTAGACACAGACCGTCCCGTGTTCCCTCATTTTCTACAATCATGCAAATTACTATAAATCACCGTCCCGACCTGTGCACCGTCAGCCCAACGTTGTAGTTTTGTTAAACAACGACGGGCAAAATCGATCCCCGGGTACCGCTATCTGATCGACACTGTTCAACCGCTACCACTTCGCAACTATCAGCTGCCGCGCCGTTGGCTATCTCAATTCAGAAAATCAACTGGTTCTGAAACCGTACGTTGGTACACTTTTCGGCGTACGAGATAATCGAGATAGGGCCTGGCCTGTCGGCCTGATTTTCACACTGTTCAATCGTCCCGGGGAAAAACGAAATTGCAAATGGTTGCGTAACGAAATGCGCTCGGGAAATTGCAGCCTCGTTCGCTGCAAATGAATCGCACCGGTATGAGAAAGCCAATGTGTTCTCGAAACTTGTTTACCCGCTGGAATTGCTTGTTCCGTCGATTCCTTAACCCGATTTCTCTGCCTCGTTCGCCACTGTCAAGAAAATTATACAATTTCAATCATTAGAAGAAAATAGTTCAATTTGGACCTGCAGCTTCAACAATCAACTACCATGAATCGCGGGAAAGAAAAATTCTTCTAGTTTTCTCTAATGGTGTTAATTACAAATATTTATAATCATTATAAATATTTTAATAAAAGCACTAGATTATCTACGAAAGTCTTATACAACAATCCTTTATTATTTAAATCATTAAAATATTTGCTTGGAACTTCACCATCTGAATACACGAACCTGATGTCATCAGTGTATAGACATTCATTCTCAAAGAGTTAATTACTGACGCGATCGGACGTTCCACCTTCTTCTACAAAGTGAATTTTCGGAAGGAATTTTCACGGTTGAGCAAACAGAAGCGAGCCGAAACGCCTCGGAGCAATGGAAAATTCATTCCTGAATATTTTGGTGAGATTCGCGTTCCCCACGGGCCGTTCCGGCCGTGTAAAGTAAATACTCGTTCCTAAATCGGCGGGCATTGTCGGACAGACAGGAAGGAGTACGGAGCCCGAATTCCCACGCGGAACCGGGCCGAGTCTTTTTCTCCTTCGAAGAAAAAAACCGACTGCCACGGGGCTCCTAACGCGCGAAAGATAATGCAGACACTTCCTAGAGCCATTTCATTTTCGGTACAAGCCCGGTGGCAGGACAGTCGGGCTTAATCGGTTTTCGTCCGCAAGGAGGAAGCGGCTCTCCGGGCCGTAACCGGGCGAATAAAAAGGAACCATGGCCGTTCTTTTCCCTCCTCACTGCTTTCGGCCCCTTTTTCTTTCGCCCCCGATGTACTTACTGCGGATGCAGCACTTTTAACGCCCGACCATTTCGTCACGAGCAGGAAGACGGCGCGGCGCGGCGCGACGGGTATATACGCGAACAATCGCGAAAAGGAGGAAAGTTGAGACATACATTTACGCCTCGGAACCCCGGCTGACCATAAAGACGCTCCCATTCACCGTTCGGATATTATACGAACGTCGCGACCGATTCCCGTCCATTTTGTCACCGGTACGGGCACTTTTTCACCGAACAGACCCCGGAATATATTCGCCCCGGCGAGGAATTCCTCTTCCTGTCGGGTTTTTGCGCCGCGGAACGACTCCTCGTCACTCCCATCGGCCGTTTATTCAGCTTTTTCCGTCGTAGACACGCACTTTGCCCGAACGGCTCTTCGCCCTCGTGTCCCTAAGAGGCCCCGTGATCAGCCGAGACGAGGTTCTGCTCGATTTGCCATGGGAATCGGAGGAGCCGAAGGTAATCTCGAGTTTTTACGTGGGGCACGGTCGAGAATCCCGAATATATATATAGGTATATGAAATATCTTGTTAATGTCGGTTCGAGTGGAACACGTTGGACGACGTAGGACGAGAACCCCGAAAACCCCATCGAAATGTGCCGGTGTCTGTTTATAGACAGGATCGGTACCGAGAAAGGAGAGCCAGAGTCCATCACGGTGAATGGCGCGTGAAATTCGTTCGAGGCTGTTTGGCTAATGGACAGATAAAGGGCCTCGTTGACAATCTTTGGCATTTTCAATCCTTTAATGCACGTCATAAGACATTGATAACGGGGGAATCCTCGGACCGACGTCTTCTCCTTCGTCGGGGATCCTCTCACGCCGTCTCGATCAGACGTCACCTATACAACGACGTCCGCCCGTGTGGTAGTACAATCTCCGAAGGTCCTGCCTGGCCTGGACAATAACTTAGATAAGGGCCCAAAGTTTCGCTTTAATACCGCGATTTTTCAAAGCGGCCGCATCGGAAAGCTCGTCTCAGACCGGGCCAGACCAATCTTCTCGCTTTCTTCAACGAAATGGAAATTCCTTATTTAAATGGGCCCAACCTTCGTGGATTGCTGGTTATTCTTGTCATGTTTCAGCCCCTTTTGCTTTAGCTCGGACCATTTCTTCGTATCGTTACCTGAAACTCGCTCGGAAATATTTTATCGGCCGCCAAATCTGATTTGACTCTTGCCCACTGTTCTGCGTACGTATCCACAGCAAATTGTAGGTTTGTTCGCTGTGTTTTTAATTAATTGTGTGTTACGTGGTCTGTAACAATCATGGAAAGAAGAAATGTTCAGTACATAATACAGAATACATAGTCGGGAGCTTCCTTGCAACAGTCAAATTGATTTCTGTTTGCGAAGCAGCCGAGATCGAAGCACCAAAACCTGCTTAATTCGTTCGATAATTGGTTCGAGCTTGCAAGCGACGGTCCAGGAACTGGAGGATGTACTGCAGGAGTCGAGAAAGCCGTACGACACGGGCGTATGAGCAGGAAAGCAGAAAAGAGGGTGCAAGGTAAAAGAAAACCACGGGCAACAACGCCAGCGCGAAATGAGTGCCGGCCGGTATATTAATTCTGCATTTAAAGCTGCGGTCAGGGCACACCGGACTCGGTGGTCGAGTGGTTAGTACGAGTGTAGGTAGAGAACGCAACAATTCAGAGGGGTTCGCCGGGTGTAATGGCTGGTAATTAGAGTGCCATGATAGCAGGCTGCGCGAAACCAGTTATCTCGCTACGTGCATCGTGCATGCCCATACTGAAACCCTCTCCAGAACCCGGTCTCTCCCTTCTTCCTGCCTCTCATCGTCCTCGCCTGCTAGTGTTCCTGCTTGCTGACCTTTCTTCGTCTCTGGCCAGGTCCTTCTCCGATCAACCTTCTCGGTCCACCTTGTGCAGCGCGTGCTACTCGCAATCATTCGATTGACACATCAACGGAAATCTATCGTGATCGTTAGCTCCCGGTCGGACACTTCGAGATTCCATCTGGATCTTCTAACTTCATACTTCTAGAAAACTTTTCCGAGAAGCTACATCTAATGCGAGTTAGATGACCAAGTTGCACCTGGACTTCTTCCAGATTCTTCAGGACTGTGAGGTACCAAGATTTCAGTATTTTTACTCTGACAAAGATGGACCATTTTTAGCAAGTTTTACAGTCTATACATTTTGACGATTTTTAGTGTGCGGTTCCAAATTTGCAGCACATTTTCCAAATTGTTGAAGGATTGAACTTTTGATCTTTAAGTTTCGATCAATTTTTAAAGCTCTCTCAACGCATTCGCCCGATAGCAGCCTCAGAACGTTGAACCGTGACGTTTAGCCGGTGTTTTGTTATACAGGTTGCAGTCAAAGTGTTAAATTGAGGCATGTTTGTTCCCTTTGGCAAGCACAGTCGGAGTCTAGGAAATCGCACGTTAATTTCTTTTTACCTCCCAACCTCTCTCTCTCTTTCTGTCTCTCTCCCTCTCTTCCAGTTTTTTCTTGCAGTTCCTTTTTTAACCTCCAGCCGTCCGTTCGCCACAGGGGAAATTGGTTTTTTCCATTGCACAGCGACGAGCTGGCACGAAAACACGCGGATACAGCCAGCCAGCCAAGTCGAAGTATCCTTTTTTTCGAACGGGGACCTCGATTATACCCCAGGGGAATGCAAGTGCATCGTTTAATCGCGAAAGAAGCGCAATTTGTCGATCCCCGGCCATTAAATTGTTTCAGTTTCTCGGCAAATTCGTTAACGCGTCACGATCGTGTCCCCGGTAACATCGAAACAGGTCTTAATTTGTTCGCGAAATTTTTCGTAGAGCGACACTCCGAGAGGCGAATCCTTCTTTCGCAGAAGCTTGTCGACACTTTGCATTAGTTTAAAATAAATTCTTGCTTTGTTCCAGCTTGCGCAATCGCGCGAACGAAATCGACCAAACTCGCACGCCGCGCTTAATACCGATTCAATCAAGAGATTCAAGTCCCAACAGAGAAGACGTTCTCGATTCTCTCTATATACTCTATCAAAGTCGTGACAATCTGCAGCACCTCGCAGGTCGCAAATGGAATTTCATGAGTAACAGGAACACGATTCTGCCTGCGCACCGTCTAAACATAAATCAACACGCGGCTCTACAATTCCTGGACCATTCGCCGAACAATTTACGAACGATTTCACACGCTGTACAGAGACATCTTAAATTTCGCGGACGTCTCAGTCAGTCCCCAACGGGGAGACGCGCGGAGATCTGCAAACCAATAAATCTTCATTATTAGACCACTCCGCGAACCTCCACACGGTTATATTACGATGTTACACATGGAACGTCGGATTTTTAAGCGCGCGGATCAAATCACGCGCCGGAGCCACGAATCACGAGTTTCGAAATCATGTTTCGTGACAAATAAAATTTCTTGAGTTTTCCACAATTTTTATGTTGTATAAAGATCCGCAGTCAACTGGTTTTCCTCGGCCGACAGGCGACAGAAGCTGCCATAACCATGGTAATAAAATCGGCTGTAGTGTTCCTTAAGGTCGTTCCTTGGGAATCGGAGAAACCGAGCGGCAAAAGAGAGAAAGACCGACGCGAGAACTGTACTGTATAGTATGTGGAAGCTAGCTGGAACTAATTATCCGTCCGTAAATGGAATAGAAACGTCAGGCGATCTATGCCGTACGTGTCCTATGCCGATTGCGGGCCAACGTGTACGCGATTTCTGAACGAGGACGAGACCGGCCGGAGCGAGCGGCACAAAGTTCATGTGAAAGGGGAACCAATGAGCATGAAACATGCGGCGAATATATACGTCCATACGTCGACACTACCCATACGTTTAGCGGAGGATACACATGCTGGAGAGGTAATCGGTGTGTAACCGATTTAAGTCTAAGGCTGCGGTCGCACGAGCAACGTGCATGCGTCGGTTTCTACCTTAACATGATCGCAGCCCCGTGTCCTGGACGTCGGTCATGCTGATTTTTAACAAAATATGATCCTCGGACGAGTCTCGAGAACCCTCGCACTCCGATTTCGATCAAGGAAATCACGAATATACACGGCGGGCCAGAAAGAAGATTGAAAGTGATCGTGTTGCGGGTAAATAAAGAGCGAGGCGTTAGTTACTGGTGGGGCTGGAAAACTTAGGGCGGCCTGGAAAAGTGAGAAATACTCAGACTTCGCTCATTAGTCTTTGTACCTCCGGCTAGAATAACAAGTTCGAGTTAACCAGGCGTTTCTAAAGTCTTACGCAAATGAACGAAAGAAATGAAAACGAAGCGCGCGGGACAGCTTCTAGAAATGGAAAGTACAGCGGCGGAGTACGGCTTAATCAGTCGTACTGTTCGAGGTTCTCTTATTTCGTCTTTCCTGCGGAATACGAGATGAGATTTAAAAAGAGAGAAGATTCAAGAAAGAGAAAGAGAGAGAGAATGAGAAAGACTGATAGAGGGAATCGCGGGAGCGCGCGAGCTTTTAAAGAAGTTTCGCCCAGTCGACAGGGTCGAACATAAATAAAAGACGTAATCGGACGTAGTAATCCCGAGTCGATACGGCGCTCCTCGATTAAGTTTTTCAGAGATCGACTGGCCACATGAAAGACGAAAGCGTGCGCTCGATTTCATAAAAGGGACGGAGAAAAAAGGGAGATCGAGTGGGGAGGGGGGAGAGATGTGGTGATTTCGAGGCAAAAGTCGCGTGGAATATAAATTGTTGAATTTCATTTTCTCCCGTCCCGATGGCAGACCGGTGAAATAAAGGAGAAGTTAACGAAAAAGAAGGACCCGCCGCGTATCGCGGAACGCATAGAGTGGCTGAGAGCGTCCGAATCTCGGATTCCTGGAAGGGACGGCATGTAAATGGAATTAAAGTTTTTTTTAAATATCGCATCGGGGCTCCCTCGCGACGTCCTCACTTGTAATTAGCATTATTATCTCGGGGCAACTGTCTGCGAAACAGACCATCGGGCCCGAGCCCGGCCGCTGCGTGACTGGCACCAGCCGGTGGGAATTGAAAAAGGAGCAACCTTAATCGCACGTTCACCGCACTCGGAGACGACTCAAACTCGCGCGTACAGGTACTCCGCTAATTATAAACTGGTCATCTGTGCTTCTAATCACTGATTTTTTCCTGCAGCTGCCTCCCCGTTTGTTACGCGATTGCGTCCGTTTTCTTCGAAATACAGCTTCGTTTATCACCTCGTCTGCTAACATTCAGCTGCTGTTGCTTCACAGAAATAATTGAGCAACAATCTACCTGCATTCATTTTAGAAGACCCCGCTTTCGCCTCCTGCAATTATTTTATCTTGAAAAATACTTTTACGCCGGGAACCAAGTAGAGCAAGACGACCATAGATGGACATAGACGACTTAAATGGATATCTTTTTATTGTTGTAACTTTCTGAAGAAAGGTTATGTAAAGCATCCCTTTTACTCCTCGAAGTTCTTTCAAAGATGATTTTCTTTCAAAGTGAAGCAATGTTCGAGTAGAAAGCTAGTGCATTCTGCTCGCCAAACGGATAAATTCACAATACGAACAGGTATCGAGCGGTAGACATTACGAAATCATCGAAATTCGCTCCCACTGTTAGACCAGGCATTCGTAATTTACACTCGCGTGCCGTCGTCGCGTCGTTTGAGTAATTAACGCGCCGGCGCTGGAAAAGCGGCATCCTCGCGAATAATATTAATCGCAATTATGATCGGGTGTGTATTTATACCTGTCGACGGCGGCGTGCGGCGAATCGCCGTCGATGAAAAACGCGGCCCCGTTGTTTCTGTATCATTGCCGCGGCTCCAATTGGAAAACGGCGTGTCAATATGATGCTGGTTGTGAGAGCGTCTACGCGCGATATAAACTTTACACGTGCTGACAGCCGCTATAACGACGCCGACAATGCGAACAATGGAAACGTTAATTTACAACACATTCGGCCGCGGATCAACTCGAAAAATCGTTATGCCTGATGGATCGCGAAATAGCTTCGCGACTGTATCGTCTGTCAAACGCGTTTCGCACGACTCTCGTCCCCGATAATGACGAATGGAATGACTGTGCAGCGACGTTCGTAGAAGTGGTCGCATATTGCGAGATAATTGTTGCTCGACGAATTCCGCCGCTTGTAAAATTTGTCCTCCTGAATCTGCGATTGTAAGATCTCCAACCGGGAATTACGAAATTTCGCTTCTAGAAATATATTTATTCTATATTTTCGACTTGTTGTCTCTTGTAAAAATTCTCTCCTGTATAAATGATGAAGTTCTGTTCGCTTTTCGGTGTACGATCGTTTAGGAGATAAAATACTGTGAAGAGCGAGTAAACAATCCATTAAATATATAATGAAATTGCGTGGTTGGCTGGTCGGGGGTCTTGGTTCACGATGGAAGCCGGAAGTTGGCGAGTGAAAGTAACGGTGGATCGCGCGGCGCATCTTTCGCTTCACCCTTCATTGAATTTGACCGGTCGATTTGATAGTGGTTGTCTGTACGGAGCCGATGCTCGTACGTAATTCTAAAATTACCAAATTAAGTACCCCCTCCCCATCGTTTTCATCGCAATTACGTGGATTCAATTCGGATGCCAGCGGTGCAGACGATTGCATCGGACGGATCCTTTGACCGGTTCCGTTCAACAAGTGCACATGTTTCAGCATCGGGTACGAGGAGAGAGAGAGAGAGAATAGGGTTGCGCGGGCGCCGCGCCGGTCGACGCATTACACGCGCATTACCTGCCAATCAGTAATCGATTTGACTGCCATGGTAACAGAGTACTCTTTTTTCAGTGGCCAGATAACGAAGAGAGGGATAACCGGGAGCCGGGACGGCGGGTACACTCGATATTAACTCGATTCGCGCTCGGTGCACCGTCCGACGGCTAAATGAATTAACCGCGATGAAACGGGAATCGTCGGCCGTAAACAGCGCCGGCTAGCCAACCTCGATGAATCTCGATATCTATAAATACACGTCGAACCAATCAAACTCGAAACATTCGTGCCGCCTTACTCATAATCGCTCGGAACACTCCGCTGCGCTGGCGCGAACCGGCCGCGAATCTAACGCCCTAAAGGAAACTAGCCAATTATGCTGCATCATTTTCCTCTTTAAGGGGGTATTTCTGGTTTTTCAATTTTTTTGCATTTTCTTGAAGCATAATAGTTATGGAATACTTGTGCCAGAGAATTTACGTAGTTGTAAGCGTTTGAAGAATTTAAACGCGTTTTTCTAGTTGCCACTATATCTCAAGTAATAATTGATCAATTGACTTGAAATGTTGGGAGGACCTTCAGCACAAATCCTGTTACCTCATCAATCAGCATTTTTAAAATCCATCGTTTTTCCATATTTTTTAATGTGCTAACTTAAGGAGCGCTTTCTGTGTTCCTTCGTTATTTCTAATTTCTCGTGTCCAGAGTCGTTTAACTCCTGACAGACTATTCCCAGTTCCTGTATATATAGCAAGAAGTTAAAGGCTGGACGTTTCTCGTGTAGTTTCGTTATTTCTAATTTCCCGTCTCACGATCGCAGAAGTCAGAAAGACGCGTGTGACTCTCATTAGAAATACTCTCGATCGTCGAACAATCGCGGTTTCGTTCGACTCGGCAGACCTCTGACCGTATCGATGCCGTAATTGGCCGATTGGCAGACGGCATCTCCGTGGTAGCAGGTTGCGCAATGGCAGTCGGGGGAATCAGCATGTAGCACGCTTCAAGATGAGGCGAATATTTCTCCTAATCGGGCGCGCGAAACATACGGCGAAGGCGATTTCTATCGACGCGAGAGCTCTACGAATACGGTGTACAGAGCCTCTTCAGACGCGAACGATGCGAAAATCGTACTTTCTCCCTGGTTTGTGAGCCGTACAGAACGGTTCACCGTGTACCGCTCTACCAAGGTGTTAGATTTGCATCGGTGATTACGGATGATCGACCTCTTCCGGGAGAAGTTCGGCCGCTAGTCCCCAATGCGTGTTTCGAGACGTTTAGCCCGCCTCCATCGCCGACATTGTGAAAGTAATAACAAATATTTGCGTATCCCGTTACACGGGCCTATTGTTGCCGATCTAATCATTTATAATTTCTATCGTCCCCGATCCGTTGCGTTTCAATCCTTTTTCAGCTGAGAATTAATGGAGGAAAGTGGACGAAGCGAACAATGCGACAAACGAAAGATTCCCGTGGGTGTTTCGTCGCACACAGTAACTCACGCCTTTGTTCACCGATTTTCGTTTACAACCGAAAAATTCATGAGACAAAAATTCTTTGTTCGTAGAGACAAATAGAAAGGGAACGTACCGATCGTATTCGTAATAACGCGCGTCCGCAGAGTGAAAAAGCGAGGAGCAAAGAGGGGAAAATGGGAATCGAAGAACTAAGTACCCCGTGCGATATTTGCAACGGGTATTTCGATGTCAGCCATAACCGTTCGCAGTGCTCGTTTGGGTCCAGACTGCGCCCGTGACTTCCTGTCCGGCATAATTTTCTTGGACGAAACGCTACGGCCAGATTCCGGAAATGGTCAATTGTGGCGAGCATTTCTGATGCTCGCTCGTGCCGAGGACATCGAATCAATTGCGCGACCAGCAAGCAAAGCCGACCACTTTGAATTCGGACGCGAGTGCTCGTAAACCGCTCGGAAAATTCTTATCTGCACGGGAATTATTTTAGTGCGCGATTCGCAGCCGGTATCGAACGGCGAACAAACCCGGCCCGTTACGATCCTTTGTCAGTGATATACAAAACCATTAATAAAACGCCGAACGCTTCCGATAGTATCCAGCGAACTCGAAACAACAACGTTCAAAACGTTGCGGTCGGTTTGGAAATAAAGTGAAAATCTTTTAATCCATCCTAAAATCTAGAATACAAAGATTTACAGTCTACGTACTTTTACTGATCTTGAGGTCAGATTACTGAGATTGCTATTGCTGGAGATCCACTGAAATAAATTCTTATGAATCAAAGATTTCGGAAAAAATGAATAATCACCAGTACGTGATAATAACCCCGGGGAATCGGTCTGATTTCGCGTATCCGGAGGCGTCCAATTAGAACAAACGAAAACGAGGTCTAACCGACAATTAACATACATTACCCGGGAAACGTAAAGGAGCATCGATCTGATATTTCGAGTGATCGACGTATCCAGGCATCAGGTGGCTGGCTGAAAGAAGCTCGTCTTCCCATGTCCTTAGCTCGGAGTACACGTAAAAGGCGGTTGGTTGTATCGAGCGTTCTGGTTATCGGAGTCGGATCTACGACGCATTCGGAAAGAGATCTCGGCCCGATGCGAAATCGTTGATCGCCAGAGGCGAATCTCGGGCCGAAAGTTCTTTAGCTTCGGCTGCTTCCTGAGACTGGCTTGTCTAATTGCACACACGTTGCATACTGCAAACGTTGCGAGAGAGAGCCGAGACTGCGTCTCGCGCGCCGCGGATCTAGCCTTAGGGATCTGCATTTAAAGACGATAAATTAGATCCATAGCAGCGGCGCAAAGCGGCCGTAATTTTGGTTTCCTGCCCGTTCATCTCGAATGCGTCGCCCCCGTCGCTCCTTGCCATGTCTGTAGCCATAGTTCCCATGGAAAACGTGGCCAGACACCGCCGTGGAAGAGTTACTGTTGATTTATCGTATCGTCCGCTCATATCAGATACGCCCGCGGCGCACGGTGGTTCGAACGCAGAAAAAGGGTTTGGAATATTTTGAATGCCGAATAAACAGGTTTTCTTATTGCGATTCCATTGTAAAACAGTCGAAACACCGACACTCGCCAACATTTTTTTTTCGATCTCGTGGACCTCAGAATGATTTTTACGTCAATGTCAGGATTTAATGATTCAAGGTTGCAATTGAAACTCAGACACTCCCCCGTTTGTATCCCGATTTCATTGATTTTTGTAGGATCGAACACGTGCGATTTGCTTCATCTTGCTTCAACAGAATGCTCGTCGAGGCTCGAAATCATTCGAATTAATTTTGCAAGTTCGCTGATAAGAAATTTATTTTCTACGTGCCGGCGCGGCATCGCGTTTTAATGGCGGATGTCGCGGGTAACATTTTCAGCGTGTATAAGCGGCAACCTAATTGACTCGATCACTTGACATGGCACGCCACCAGTTATCAAATGGAGCTGTCGGCTCGAAGTATAATTTGATTTATATGTAATTACCGAGACCTCCATTATTTCCGCGTGACGCGGATCAAACTCGAATTAGCTTAATCATAATCGAATAGCAGCCGCTTTCAGATCGGCCGTGAGCGATTAGTCGACGCTTCTTTGACGGATGATTCCGGCTCTTTAATTATCCCCGTTTGATTGAGCGCTTTTGCTGCTTCTTGTCGTGGAACTTTTCCATCTTCCTTTCTGCTCTTGTTGCTGATCCGTGGCTGACCGTACGCATTCCCAGCTGCTGCGAGTCACCTGATTGATCAATCTCAATAGAATTGCAACTGGACTATGGAAATCGCTGGACAATACACCCATCTCAATTGAACTATTACGAAGAACGTATGAACATTGAAATTTGCTAGAAATTTGAAAAAGGAATGAATTTATAATCATCCAACAAAGTGAAAATCGAAATAACTTTACTGCTCACTAAATTTTAGAAAAGATTGAATTTAGAATCGTTCCTTCGCTTCGATGCCTAACTTTCTAATCTGCTGGCCGAGTTATGGTCGGAAGTCTTGATATTCCCGATGAAAAAGTTCGTGGCAGTGCGAAACGTCATCGCGACGGGTTCCTCGGACCACAGTGCACGGCTTAATTAAAGGTATCCGCGTAAGACGATACTCGAGCCTCGAATCGCGGTTTCTCACGTGGAAGCGTGCTCGCACGAATGGCGCAAGCCCATCGTAAAAGTTATCGTACAATTACTGTACTGTACAACCATCCCGTTGACGTTTATCGTTCGACCTCCCAACATTTTCGTAGTCTATTGCTCTCGGCTTGCGCCTGCTCGTCCTTTATCCGTATTCCTGTACCCCATTACACAAGCCGTCGCGGAACCACCTCCGCCGTCGATCTTTCACATTTTTCGCGGATGTTATCGCTCGCCGGGGAAATACATTGTCGAAAAGTATCCTTCTCTCGCTCCCGTAATAATCGAACCACGAGCAATCTTTATGCTAACGATCCGCACACCTGTTTCTTAAATTTCTACGCTAAACCGCGCTGTCCCGATGCGTACATTAATTTTCTAATGAGTGAATATAATTTTTCTCTGCTTCAGAATGTAATTTCCTATATCGACATTGGAAAAAATTGCATAAGTCGTTGTTTCTTTCGAACGACGAGTTAATCTGCAGATGGCGATTCTTTCCAGTTCGCTTCCGCAGGCTTATAATACGCATTCCGATCGCCATTTTATAGTCTCGCGAGACGAGGCACGATCTAGAGGACGATTTCCACACGGAGAGCACCTTCATATGCATAAGCAAAGGATCTACCGGACGTACTTCTCCGTTAATCGCGTCCAGCTATAGAGCAAGAACTGCGTTCTCGAGTTACACCGATAATAAATTAGCGGCGGGGCTAATTTAATGAAGGATAGATCGCCATTATTCAAGTAATTCAATCCGAGGCGATCGCACGACTCTTTTCTTCCCTGTGAACGCGTCGCGTCGCGGGAGTGTAAGCTGCGACGGTATTACAGTTAGGCGGGCCTGTTATGCACCGAGAGTGACGGTTCGCTCGTTACACGCCTGATCGATCACTTTTTTCCTCACGATATCGGGAATTTTTTGCAAAATAAAATACCACATGATATACTGCACGGGAAATTAGAGCGGGTTTAAGTTATCATTTCGCTGGCTCCGAATTTCTTTATAAAATACATATCTTTGAACGTTGCAATTTCTGCCGCAGCAGAACATTGGAGAACATGATCCTATTTTTTCACATGTTTAGATAGGAATTTTTCAAGTGAAAGTAAAAAGGTGAGTAGAGAAATTGAAAGTTGCAAAATTCAGAGAAATGGTTCATAGTTAAAAGTTGCCAAATCTTTCTGAAAATAGACAAGGAACGAATTCGAGAGCAGAAAAATGACGACTTAATCCGCCCTCTAATTTCTCGTAGCGTGCGTCACGCAATATTTTATTTCGCGCGAAATCCCTGACGTCGATTGCCGCGGAACGACCCGTTTATCTTGCTGGAAAACGTGGGTGCAATCCGGTGCAGACGCATTCGACGCGATTCGATATTGTCCCCGGACCAATTCGCGAAGTGTCGCCGGGCACTTGCTCGTTTCCAGCGGCCGTTAACGATCTTCGTTAGCCGTCGTTCTGGCGTCGCGCCGCGCGTCCCCCCGCGCGGAATTAACACAATGCATTAATTAGAAACACAACGAAAAAAGGGGGAGCGGCCGTGCAAATTAGCCTGACCTCCCGACGTATTTAATTCGATTAATTAATGCGCGAACACCTGTCTGTGTTTTTCTGCTCCAGGTATGTGACCGACGGAAACGTATTGATATAATTTATAATTAGAACCCCGGGAACTGGACCGCCTGCTCCTGGTTAAATTATAATTCGCTCGCGGTGCTCACTATTTCCCTGTTTTTCTGCCGATCGGTAATTAATTAGGAAACTTCAAAATGAGGGTCCGCTGTGCGCCAAAAAATTCAAGTTTTTCCTGGAAAAGTTGGAAAGTATGAAATAAATGTTGAAATGCAATTGCTTTTGAACAATTTATTGAGAAAATCTCAACTATTGCTCTTTGGATCTAAAAATACAATTAGAAAATTGCTGGTGTGTAAAGTGTTAAAGATGCGAAGTATGTGCTTCTTTATTTTGTTTTTTGGATGAGTTTGCGCAACTGAAGCTGTTTGTTTTTTGTTAGAATCGAGGGTGGTTAATGGAAGAATTGAAAATAAATGTTTGACGACAAGGACAGGCGAGTGGATGACGAAAATGATTCCAGAGGGGTAAATCGAACACAGTCCTAATGCCGCAGTTCGCCGTCGAAATCTGTTTCCTCTCGCCGGCAATTTCCTGTAGTTACATCCGCGCCGCGGCGGGCGCGTTCGAATTTGCAAAGCCGATAAATAATGTATCAGCGCGCGAAACTTTATCCCACAATGAATCAACGTGTATACGGGGTGGAAATAGCGTGGCGGAGTAACTTGTTGTGATGTAAATCAGGACGGATGAATCGGGACAGAGAACAGAAACTCCGTAGCGCGTCGCTTCTATACCAGCGGGCTTGTAAGCGATTCAACGAGATTACAAAGATAGCATTGATACGGAAAAGAGTAAAACGAACGAGAACCGCCGCGCCGCGCGGCTTCCAGCCAGGAGTCAACTTAGCGACTGACCCGATTAGTCAGCGACGAGAAATCTCGCTTTCGAACCGTTCCTCTTTTAAACTATCGACTTCTAGTATCAAGAGTCAGCCTCCCGAGACTTCAAACAGATTTTGCCAAATACATCTCTCTTGCGTCGAAATGGAATTCGAATGTTCTGGCATCGAAATTTAATCGTTCGAATAAATACACACTTCCAGCAAATGTAAATCTTCTTTTTTTTTCTTTTATATAAATTTATTATAATTTAATGTAGACTGCATAAAGACATTCGATTTCTGAATAACGTAAAGCTAGATTACTGAAGTCTCACACTATGCGTCGCCACCAAGCCGCGCTAGAATTTTCAGAAGATCTAACGACATGTTTAATTTTAAACTCAAATGGATGATTAGTTGTAGATTGAGATCCAACGAATCACTGATGCAGTCAGCCTCGATGAAGACGTTAAACGGTGATCAACAGTTTACGACTCGTGCAGCTCTTGCGCGCTCGTTTAATTGCTGTTGACGCGTCGCATCGAAAACGCAGTCTAACTTGTCTACGTGACTGGGTTGAACCGGCGTCAAGTCGACATCCGCTAATCGGTTAATTAAATCCGAGGAATTAATATTCCACGCAATGCGCAGCGGTGCGCGCGTCTCGCATACCGTATACGCAGAAGAATCCCGAGCAATCGAGGAGTCTCCCTAGGTTTGTAAAAATCGGTTTTCTCTTGCATTTCACTACAGCTTAATAACTTCAGAAGATGATGAAACGCATTATAGCTGAATTTCAATCTTTGATGAAGCTGAAAAGTATGGAAACTAGGTGCTTGATCGAGCACGTAAATACAAATCAAAGTGCTTGGCACTCATAGTGATGACTGACCATTACATCAAAGCATCACATGGTGCTCTTCTAGTATAGAGGCCTTCCTAGATGCTGTGTGTGATGCTTAGGTGTTCACACCTAACACTAGCTAGCGTTTGAATGAAACAGGAAAAAGGTACAATTGTTTTTGGAAGCAAGGTGTCTGTAATATTTTTTATCTGCATTATTTTTTTAGAGAAGATGTTTCTTTTCAATTTTCTAAATGGAATGTATCTCTTATATCATATGAAAGCATGTGCCAAAAAGAATTAATGTCGTATGCGACACAATCGCCTTCAAGGTCATAGAAGGTCATTCATAAATTTTTTTGCTGTTTTAAATTTGTCCAGCACAGTAATTACGGAACCTAAGAGAACCGCATAAATTCGCATATCTCGCAATGTAAAGTTTTAGTCCCGCGGTTGTCAAAGTGACCCGCGATTTCTGATATCGATATCAGAATTCCGTTCGAATCCCGCGGGAGAACACCGGGGGAAAAATGGTTCCATTAAACGCGCGTTCAATCCGCACGGCTCTTCCGAGCATTAATCTCAATTTTCCGCGGCGGCCGAACGTAATTGCTTTTCATAAAAACGTCTCCGATTTTGTTCGACGTGCAGTATCCGGTATCGAGCGAAAGCAGAACCATTGTGCACACAGCCACGCACATACATAGATACGCGATAATTATTGTCGGGGGACCCGTCTTCCTAGATCCAGAATCCAGTAGAAGAATAGAAAAACGCCGGACCGGCAAAGTTCCCGTAGCCCCGGCAAAAATAATAATAGCCCCTTTTGGAACGGGCTTCCTGTAAAATTTTCTTTGAGGACTTTTGACGGGCCTTGAATATTCGAGGTGTTCCGCGTTATGGTTTATGATGAATACATCGTATCGTGTTACCAGGGACCACTGCTTTTCTTTTCCTTTCTTTTCTCCTGTTTCTCGCCCCGGCGCGCTCGCACGCCCGTCCTTTGTGCCGTGACTCGTTCCGTTTCATATTAGGTGTACAAATTAGTTCCTCTCTGTCTCTTCATAAATTTGGCATTTGTTTACAAACAATCAAAATATATTGTCCTGTTGAAAATGTGCTATTTGCTTTCTCAAAGTATACACCAAATTGTGTGAATCGTGTCACTGGACCAGATTTAAAAAATTAGTTCTGCAACCGAACCAAAACCGACGTTAAAGATAGTCTAATGCATTTTCCATAACGTGGGATAAAAAAGTCGTGCTCGGAAAAGAATATTCCAAATGGGATCAGAGTTCGTCTATTTTAAAGATTGCCTTGATGCTATAGTGAACCTTTAACTTTCAGTTATATCGTCGAGCGAATGATACCGATGGTATTAAAAAAGAACCTGATTCATTAGGTGATTGGAAACCACTAGAATAACGTCGCTCTCGATCTTGACTGCTGGACGGTCGTATTGGAGATTAAAAATAAGAAAAAGTACGTCTAAAAAGTATGTCTATTACCGATATGAAATAAATATCTTTTGCCAAATGTGTAGTACCATTAGAACAAATACACAAAAAAATTGCACAAAAATCTTCGCTGTAATAGTGACGAAGCGTCAGAACGAAATGATGAAAGCTTCCAATAATAGGAATCCGATAGTAGTCTTCTCGTTTCTCATCGACGCAGCCGCAAACAACAAGTAGCGAGCACAAGCCCTTATACCGGCTAATGATCCAGTGTGTGTGATACACGCGATACATGACGAAAAGTGTACGAGCGAAAATATTCCCGGATTAAAAATCCCGGCGCAGATGACGCAGCGGGGGTAGAGAGGTGCAACGAACGAGGCAGCTTCCTAGAAAGAAAGGGGACGGATAACGAGAGCCTGATAACGCGCTCATGGCAACGTCCCGACGCTTTTGTTCGCGGCTAACGGAAAATATTGCAAGGAGGCTGAATGAAACCTGCGAAGCCTGATTCTGGAGTTATTGACCCAATGGTAGGCTGTTTAAGAAGGAGTTAATTGAATCCTGGGCCTACAATTCGCTCCTCAAAGCTATTAGGTCTTAGCTGATAGGTTGAAGTTCCGGTAGTTGCGTTAGTTCTGTTAGGTACAGTTTTTATTTCATTATTCCAATAATGGAAATAATAGTGATATAAATTTATGTGAGATTCTTTGATTCACTGAAAATTTTTTATTCTGACGTGTGCCGAGCATGACTGAAGAAAACAATGGGAACAGAGGGAATATGAATATTAAAAAATTTGGTTTAAAACGGACAGAAACGTTCATAGTAAAATCAATAAATTTGGTTTAAAAGCGGAAGCTTGGCAAACACCTAATAGTTCCACGATTCCGACGGAAAGTGCAAAATCCTATCCGGGAACAGCAATTTAAACGCGGTTTTTTCGTGTTTTGTACGCAAGGACGGCCCCGTGACGCGTTTGACGAGACCCGCGAGGTGAATTTAATATTTCGGCGAAACAGGAATTCGTAAGATTGAAATTGCAGCCGCAGCAATTTTCATCACGGGAATACCGTGAAGTGTGTTTGGCCTGGATTAAAAGCGAGGCGTAGTAGTTGCTTCCCGTTCCGCATGCACAGGCCGCACACATCAACACGGACACACCGACCCCCCTGTTGCCACGGATTATATTCCTATTTTCGTGTGCTCATACAAGAGCAGTTACTTTTTCATTACGCTTTAAACGCCCGCTCCGGAATTCATTAAACATTTAGTGTTTCGCGCATTTTAACGTACGCACTGTCTTCCCCGTCGTTTCAATTAGATTCTCTCGAACGACCGTGTTTCTCGGGGACAAATGGACTAATTGTTCGCTGCCTGCCAAAGCGATGGCGTTCTGCCTGTTATTTTAACGATCTAACAAATAATCCGGGAATAATCCGTTCGTGAAAGTATTCGAACAGAAAATATCTCGGTAGCTGCACAAATACTTACAGCTCCAATGTGTAAACTGTATTTATTGGAACAGCAAGAGAGTTGCAATATTCAACGTAGAAGTTCAATAATGCGAACATTTGATCTTTTTCCAGTAGAATCGAAACAATGCTTGTTTACCAATACCTTTTTGTAGATTCGAAAGCACTGGAAAGTGGATCTGCAGCAAGCTCTTCGGAAAATCGTGTCGCGCGTTTTACGCGGCGGCAAGATGTCCCGGCAATTGACTGCCGATCGTCTGCCAATAAAGTACCAGCGGATTATCTCCTGGATCCCCCATTCGCAGTGCATAAACATGTCGAACAGCTCCAATACGGTTATAGTGGAATTGCCGGTGAAGTTCTCGTTGTAGAGCGAGGTGGGGGATGGGGGCACGCGAAGAGAAATATTATTATTCACGATCCGACGAAGTTGCCGGGCCAATGCCAAAGTTTCCCCGTCGCGCTATAGATCAAGACGTTTATATTCTGTAACCATTGCCTCGATTCGTCGAGAACCCTCGTTTTTTTCGGGCTAAGGAAAGAGAGAGAGCTGGTTCCCCTCGTCGGCTGGAAACACGTCGGATTCGGTCGAATATACAATGGTTCGAGAGAAAACCATCCGGATCGTAGATCGTCTTGCGGGGGTGGCCGAGGAAGAGGACGCGGCCGAAACGGGATGGGAAACTCCGACGGAACTTAACATGTGCGCTTTATTGTCTCTTAGCCTGAATAACACGCGTTATTTGGCGCGAGACAAATGCTTAAATCGAAGGATAGCGAGGCCGAGGCGAGACGTGGCGAGGCGTGTACTCCGCCCTCCGGCTCAAGTGTTTCGCCTCATAAAGGCTCACGTCCCTTCTTTTCTCTCCCTTCCTTCCTTCTTTTGCTCGATCCCCCCTCCGCCCTCCTCCCCTCTCCTGTCGGGAACATGACAGGTTTCCCTTTGTCATCTATCCCACGGCGCGGCGATACATCTCGAAGAATTGCCGGGGAACTGTTACACAGGTAGTTTACTTTTGATCGCGTTGCAGATAAAAAAGTATCCAATTTCGAGAGGTCGACAAGTTGGGGCACCGGCTTCTGGAAATGATATCGTGGAATCTAAGCCAGATTCTGGGGAACGCGGCTATATCGTCGATCAAACGAAGGAGACAAGACAGTTTCTGGATAGTTGATTTAGGCTGTTAGCGAGTGGTGACCCCCCTTCTTTTTCAGACACGTCAGTATACATATTGTACAATGCGTAAGCAAACAAATGGCCACCGGTCCTAGGATTGAATCTACTGGCTCGATGGACATTCGTGAAAGAAACTTGTCGCAAAATTGTTCGTAACAAAGGAAATTGGTGTAAAACATTTACTACTACATTCCACCAGATCGTGTCAATGAGACACGACATAATCGTATGTGTACTTTGAGATAAATGACGTGGTATAAGCCTAGCGTCAAACGTTCTTTTTAATTTTTTAAGAGATGCAACGGTTGCGCTTCCAAACACACCATTTTTCAAATGATTAATATTAAAATAGCCGGAGGAGTCGGAATGACCCACATGAAATTTCAGGCGCCACAATTACCGGCGCCGTCTTTGTTTATGCGTTTCCACGAGTGCGTTAGAAGCCGCCTAACGAATGTCGACCAACGTGCCTGGCGTCCCGACGCGCGATTGTGATTGCGAAGCATTGTTTTTTCGGAAACAATTCAGCCTCGTCGGACGGAGAGACGTCGCGTCGCGTCACGACGCATGGATCGTGGAAACAGAGCCTAACGTACCGTGTTCGTTTTTACCGGGCGATATTTTTTCCGTCCCCCTTCGCCCCGCGCGGCTCACCCTTCGGGCTCTCGCGTATATTCGTTTATTTCCTGTTTGCGTTCTGTAATTCTCATCATCGCCATTCTTGCGTTTCGACTTCGTTCCCAGTGTTCTTCGCCGGTGGTGCGGTGAAACGGCCCCGGGGGATTTCAACGCTTCGTTGATAGTTGTGCTTTAAAAACAGAAACTGGCTGTATGCGCTGTCGCATGACCGAACACAATGCGACGCACTAGACCGACTCACTATATCAATAAATATACGTGTGGCTGTGGTACATACGTCAAACCATCCCATAAGTTCGGCCCCTTTTTGTTCTACTATTTGGACTAACACTTAAGACATACCCCTCAACAATATGAAACATCTAATATTTACGCTGCGCATCTCTATACAGAATTTAAGTAATTTTCTTTGTGCATGTTTCGTTGCGATATAATAAAAACGATTCTATTTCATGAGCAATTGCAAAATCCCATTTTCTTCGAATGAATGAACCGAACAGAAAATCAGAATTTAACGTTTAAATACATATTGGAACCACTGTAGTTACGAAGATTTCACTTGCAACTTTTGAAAATCATTCCAAGTAGCCGTCCAAGAGCTACAGAGTCCTAAAGGAGGATCGAGAAAGGACAATCAAAGTTGATTCAGCTTGCAATAGCATTTTTGCGATTTTCAAAGGATGGCGTAAAAAATGGCATTCTCGGTTTAATGATGGAAACAAGTTGACATTTGCGTGGCAGCGCGGGCGCCACCTGTAACCGCGTAATTGAGATTAACCGATGCGCGCGGCGGTGCATCGCGCGGCTGCAACGGCAAATATTGTCGATACGCTCGCGTCAATTTGCCATAAAACGTCCACGGTTATGGACGGCAGATTGTAAATATTAATTTCGCCGCGGAATGAGCTACCGAGTTCCTGGTTCTCGAAACCCACCCGGCAGGTTCGTGGCTCGGAGACACCCTCGTGCAATTTCTCTCCCTCTCGTCGGTTTTTTTCCTCGTTTCGAAACGAGGGTCGATATTAGCGCCGCGACGCCCGCGGTGGCGACAGCCCTTTTCTACGAGAACCTCCGTTCATCAGGATTCCTCGTTTAAGCCGGCAAGGTCAATACGCGGGAAGGGAACGAGCTGATACACGCAGAATCGTCACCGGAAAGCGTGATCGAGCAACTGTTCCCTATATTAAAAGATGCCTCTTAATGCCGCGCTTCAGGCGAAAAATTTGCATCGAAAGCGAAAGCGTTGCGAAAAGAATGGGGGGTTCGGGATTTCTGGATTCGAAAGGGGCGGAAAAGTCATCGCTGTTCGATTTGGAGGGTCCTACTTGACCGACAGTGATTTCCCCGAAAAATTGGAATCCTTAGAAAGCCCACTGTAAATTAATCAATTGCACGGAAGTATGTGCTCGCAAATATTGGCAAGCATAAACCGCGTCTGCCGGTAGCGAAGCGAGTGCGGCGTTAAATAAACAAATGAAATGCGCGCGCCCTTTAAATTCGTCGGGGTTAATTCGGGAGCGTGCCCTTCAAAAATCCCGAGTCGCCGTGGCGAGATTTCTGTTGTACAGGGTCTAACAAGAAGCATTAAGGAAATGAAGTTAGTCTCTGTCGGGTCCTTGGCTACGGAAAAAAGACACGGGTGAGAGAAAGAGGGAACAGGGCAGAATTTAATTCAATATCCCTCGTCAGGGACAAAATGTCGTCGAACGGTGTAACCTGTTATGAATATCGCGGCCATTCAGAGGATAAACCAGGCTGACGGTGCAGCGGTAATCTCAGACGGTAAAGATCGTCCGTTTTCAAGGATAATTAAGGATCCTCGGGACGTCTGCGACCCTCTGATACGAGACAGAAGTCAATTAATAATCCTTTGTGAAGGAGCCCAGTTTAGACCGTCCCCGTATAGCGACTATATAATATTCTTAGCCAGCCGGTGGCGGCGGAGGCTGCTATTCAGGATCGTCAGCGGGGGACAATGGCTCCTTAATCCCGAAAATTTTTTTCAATTATCCCCAAGTAAGAATCGCGAGCGAGCGCGCGCGCGGGCGGAGGGGGGCAACAAACCTAATTAAACTTATTTCAAAATTTCGCCGCAATTTCTTTCGCAAACGTTATTCATTGTCGTGCCCGGCAATCTGGTAGGCCCTTTCGGCCGCTGCATCCCTACGATAGCCTCTCGTTCTTCCTAGAAAATCCGGCGACCTCCTGAATTAATCTGGATCCCGCCAGCTATCGCTGCTTGCGTTCCCGTAATCACACCACCCCCGACCCCGTGCTCATTCAAGATTATAAAATGCACCGTCGAACAGAAAATTGGATTTCCCGCGTCCCTCCTCCGCTCGCCAGGCTGCTTTTAGAACACTTTTGTGCACCGCCACGACAACGACACCTTCCTGCTACGCTGCGATCTGCCTTGTCGCTGCAAACTCTAACACAGATGCAGCGAAGTGCATTGCAAATGCGTTCGGATCTGATTAGACTGTTTCAAACACTTAACACATTCGCATGAGTTTCCGGTTCTTCGCTCCTCTGTCTCAAAATTAATGGAAGAGACGGGTTCACACAAGCCACTTTATTGGCTTTAGCGAATACTTAACCACCCTTATTTCATGATGTATTATGTCATTTTAAATAGTTGATATATGTAGATCCCTATAATTAAATGTGTTACTGAATCTTGATTTCTATGATTTAAGTAATCACTACTTGTAAAAGTAGCACTTAGTAAAATTACTTAATAAAATATTTAACATTTTCTCTAGAACTCGATAACATCTGATATAAAAATAAGTATATCGTGTAATACTCATTAAAATTCTGTTCCGTTCGAGTAGCACTCAAAACTCGTGACATGAAACTTGGAAGTTGATTCGGATTCGCGAGTTTAGCCAATTTTCTAGCAGAAAATAGACGGATGGAAAGCCATTCTAACTCCTCGCGAAATCGAAAGCGCAATTATTCTTTGGATCCTCTTAGAAGTTTCTAAGCTATCTCAGCTTGTAAGCCGGTCTTACCCTAATTCTACGGAACTTTCAGCCTCTGCGATAGTCATGCTAGTCGCTCGAATAATAAGGATCCTCGTTCAATCACTGAGAAGACACCGTTTCCTTTAAATATTTCTTCACGGTGCTGCACAGTGATCGCTAATACCGAAATTAAACACGTACTTACACTTACCCTTTTCCAACAGGACTTTTCTTCACCATAAATTTCAAACATATATAGAGAGGTAGATACCGGTAGATAAGGATAGAATAAAAATATCCATTATTTCCGCAATAAAATTTCTACAGTAAATTAATCCGGCCAATTATTCACGTTCGGTTGCATTATTGAAATTTGATGCTGTCATATTAATTTGAATTTGTAGCAATCATTAAAAGACTAAATACATTTGTAATTTCCTGCAGCTTCTCATTGCCGCAGAAAATTCCTGTTTTATACAAAGATGCGTAGTTTGTTTACAAACATGTTTGTTTCCCTGAAAAGCTTATGGAATTTATTTCAAGAAACAACAGTTTGTTCTGAGTTTATTGTTAGATTTTTCCATACTGAAGTGAATTAAATGTTTATGTTTAGGGTTCGACTCGTCTCGATCCGATAAAGCTACGTCACAGCAATAAACTGTCAAATCGTTGGATTTCTGGCCGGACGTCTCACGGATTGCATCGAATCTTGATACGATTTTCCACTGTTTGTCGATTGTTATCAACCGGACGGGAATACCTTGGCAAATTGCAGCGCAGCTGCTCGGCGTATCGGCCGCGTCTGGCCAAACAAAAACTTATCATGGCCAGCCGATAAATGTTTCGTGTTTAACCAGGCTTCTCTGTGGCCCGCAGGCCAACACCGAGGCCAATTTGACAAATAAATGATTATTATAGACTGTGCGAGAAAGGGAAAGGAGCGAAGGTGGGGGGCTCGACTCTCGGCGATTGCAAGCAACGAAATGTAATTGTAATTGCACAGAATTCATTAGTCCTCCAATTAACGCGGTAATAATTTCGACAGCGCAACGGATAAATTGGTTTTCAAATTTTAATTCCCGATCGTTATTATTCCCAGAGTTATTGGCTTATTCAGTTATAATTACACAAACGACCGAGCACGGACCGCAACACGATTTCAAAATATCGTTATCCGGGCTTTGTCGTCGCTTTAACGAGGCCTCGGACTCGTCGATTCGAAAAATTCCATGATCCGTCGGCTCCCACGCGAAACTGACGAGCGGCAGGATGCCCGCAGAAATTCCGCCCTGGTTTCCTCCTGGATTTTGCCATGTCGCTTCCAAAATTCCTGCTGCTACATCACACCTCGTATTATGCCACGTAAATCTTTCGTTACGATCCATTACTCTCCTGATTTTTTATCTTGCAATTATTGAAATTATGAAAACGTTTCCATGGGCGATTAAATAAATTTCTTTAACCTCGTTGCAATCGATTTCCCAAGAAGCACCGAAAGGAAGCGCACGCCCGCTTTGCGTGCGATGCAATTTCGAACTCGACTTCGACAATTGCACCGGGAAACGAACGAACGATGCACAAGATAGGATTACCGAGGAAGGGCAAACCAAGCGATCGCTGCTGCACGGGATGAACATGATCGAGGGAGAAAGGCAAGAAGGGAATTGATTATTTAGGTCCTTTTGGATTCCAGTGCCCGCCGTTTCTCAGCGCACAGGCAAACTTTCCGGCAGCCTTTTAGCGTTCTCTTGTCCTGAAACTTCACAATCCAATAATATCAGATTCTTGATTACATGGACTGCTAAATTTAAGAGGTCAGTCCATAGAACTGGAAATGGTACAATTTTTAGGAATTTTCTTTCGGAAAATCTGCAGTCTGTGGTTCTTTTAAACTTTTAGAATGTGTGTCACATCTTGCAAAAAGTACAAAAATATTCTATCTATTTACAAAGCAGTTTTGCCCTCATAAGCGCACAGAATCCACAGTCTCTCCATTCTTAACACGTTTTAAGGAAATGATCTGATTTGTTTTGTAATCGAGAGTTACCCAGGAACTGGTGCAGTCGTTTGATATTTTATAAGGAGAAGTTCGTTAAAATTTCATGGGTCGAGAAGTTTGGTCCGCGAGGCGATCAGTTTCTAGTCAGTTTCCTCGAGGACGCTTTCGGTAGAAAAACAGGTGACACGTGAAATATAAAACACCTTGATTTACTTCTCGCGTGTACGATTTGATTAGTACGATACACAGAAGCTGTGAACATCGTGTCGGATATTTCTATCGCTGAACTATCGCGTGTCAAAGATTTTCGAACCGGTCTTCCCGCGAATCGCTTTGCGATCCCTGAGGCCGCTCGTTATTTCTTTCATGGCGATTCCAAGGAACTTGTTATCTTTTTAACCGAGCGGATCCGGAGGGATGTTCTTTTCAGAAAGATCATTAAGATTTAGGTCGATCCGGACGGGCTCGTTACATGTGGAGGCGAGGGAGACGTCGCTGAACGGTCTCTTCCAATTAAAAGCGTCGTGCCGATGAGATTTCGAGGAGCCCGGAAGCAGGAGGACGTTTAATTTTCGATGGTATTCAAGACGCGTTCCCCGTATTTCAGCGCGTTCGACGTTTCTGCATAGGCTGCCAAAGGATCGGGTGAAAAATTGCGCGTTCAGCTCGGTATCGACCCGTGGGTCCATAGTTCGTGCCGTTAAATCCGAAAAATTACTCCCCCACTCGTATTTTCCGAGCAAGTTCCGCGGAAGTTGTAACGAAGTTGTAAATAGCCCGGCGTAGAAAAGTTTGCGACGTCCCGACCCGTCCCGTCCCGTCGAGTCTCGACGCGCGTCGCGTCGGGTCGGTCCGTCCGCGATGTAACGAATGCAATTTCGTTTTACTTTACCGAAGTGGCCTGTAAGTCATGAAATTGCCTGCCACTCGAACCCCGGTCGCTCCACGACCCGGTTCCACGACTGCATTTAGGGTGCCGGGACTTGGCCCGATTTCATTCGCGCCCCGGCTCCTCGATGAAAAGTAATCCGAATCAGACGGAAATTCAAACTGGAATCCGAAGTCCCGCTCTCGCGCTCTAATGAAAATCCGGCAAGTCGATTATACTCGACTCAACAGGTCTTTTTTGCGAGCCCACGACTTTCCTCGCACCGATTTCCCACTATAATTTCAACGTATTTTCGAAAATTCGTCCTCATTTTTATGTCCGCTACGAAATATTATGTTTCTGTGAGCTCCGAAAAATCGATTTCTTTTTTTGCTTAATTAATCTTCTACGCTGTTATTAATAGATAAAGAGCAATGATTAAATAATCAATAACGTATCCTCTTCCTGCGAATACAAAAATGAAGTAGGTGGACGGAGCAGCGTTCCCAGGATAAATTCTTGAGGAAGCCCTTTTTTCCGCGACGTTGAAAGTACACACTTAACTTCTCGAATTCGACGGGGGCTGCCTATCTCTTCCAGTACTTCCGGCGGACAATGTGTGCCCAGTAAATGCGTTATTTATAGCTCGGTTAATTCACGAAGTTTACAGTGGCGGTGCGCTCGCTAGGAGGAGGGCAGTTTCATCGTTTTCTTTCAGGAAATTAAAAATTTCCTTGCTGGAAGAATGTAACGCACTGTGGCAACGAGGAGTCAGCGGTTCCTCTGGACCTCGAACATTTACCCGCGAAAGAGGCGGAACGTATTATCAGCCCGGGGAAGAGTAATTTTTCTAGCACGCGAACGTTCCGTTTCTGACAAGCAGAAATTTCCATTACTCTTGCACGAGCCCCGGCTCATTCTTCCGGCGACCCTTCTTCAACCACCCCCTGTTCTCGGGGGGGGGGGGGTGGCTCCCGAATAATCGAAAGTCGCGGTTCGCGAGTTTTTTCCACTCCCTTGGAAAATTCAGCGAACGGTTCGGAACCGATGGTCCCGCGAAGGAGGCGTTTCATAATTATTTTAAAGCCGCTGAACCAGTTAATTCCTGAGTGCTCCGAACCGTCAAATGCGATTATATTGCCGGTGCTATCCCCGCCGCTTCAGAACTGAATATTCTACGACGATAAAAATTGAATGCTCCGCTTACCGAGCTGCCGCGCCGGCCCAGCTGTATTCTAAAGATACGAGCGTAATTGCGAGGACTATTCAATTCTGAATCGCGGAACACGTATGGGACGCACACCACCACCGTGCCGACGACGGCCCCTCTGCACCCGATAAAACCCATTGTCTACGCCGCGGCTGTTTCACGGATAAATTAACAAACCCTAGATGCGGCCCAGCTACTGACAAACGAAAGTGAAAGATCCCTTCATTTCACAGCGCATCGATTGCCTCCGTTCTCCTCCGCGACGGAAAAGAAACATTGTTCCCCGCTGTGTTGATACGAATTTTCTTTCCCTTCTACAACTCTGCGTCACGCTTTCGAAGTTTTAGATAACTGAAATGGTTACTTTTTAGTTGATTTTGATGAAGGATCGAAAGAGTGTGTGTGAAAGGTTCGAAATGAATTTGTCTAATCCTATCCATATCTAAGTCAACTGCGGGATTGTAGACGTCAGATATCTGTAACTGCTGTAACTTCGAAAATGCCGCAGGTTGCTATCGCTTTCACAGAATCGAGGCCGATTGTCCCGTAATCTGCATTCGTAAGGGCAAGATTATTTTCTGAGAAAGCACGGAAGGTATTTATCCTCGCGAAGCCACTCCTCGGACACCAGTAAAGGAATTTCCGATTCTCGGCCGGCGGTTGCAACACGAAAATTAAAAGCGCGATGGCCGGTCAACGAGACGCGTCGATTTCGGTGGCTGTCCACGGACCCTCCGCGATTTCTTTTTCCTCGTGAGAAAGCAAACACGTGGAGTCGCCTCGGTATCATAACACGTGCACCCGTTCCACCGTAAAAAGACGAGCGAGCTCCACCCACCCACGGCCGTTTCGAGTGGCACGTCAGCCGACGCGTTTATCGTGCTTTCAGGAAAGCCTGTTATTTTTAAGACCGCGCGACGGACCAATATTTGCCCAGCGTGTTTACCGGGTGCCCTTAATCTGTCCTGTTGGCCCTCCGATCGTTTAGCAATGCCGGAACGACCCGGGAAATTGCAGCCGTCACCGGCCCGAAACCCGTCCCCCTCGCTTATTAATGATAAAACGCATCACCTGCGACATGTGCACCGTGCACAGGACCGATAACTCGTTATCGGATTTCTACGTAAAATACAGGTCTTTAATGTCCGTCGCAAGAAATGGGATCTAAAATATAAACAATTTGACTCTTGATAGGGTGAATGCACTAGTGACTGAGCACAAGTTAGCGCTCCTTTCCAAATAGATACTAACACGTGGAGACTGTAATTAATAATTTTTAGTAAATATATAGATCGAGCCTGAAAATTTTTCCTATTACATAATTATTTCAATCCTCGAGGAAGGTGTGAATACAGGCTTTAGGTTTCGCTAAAAACATATTTATGTTAAGAGGTAATTGAAAACCTAGATTGCGCAGAGAGTTAATTACTTTTTCTCTCCGCGAATTATAATTTGCAGGAACAAAATTTAACTTTTTTCCTCAGTGGTTGCATGCATCTTTGAGAAAGGATGATAGTTCTTTTCTCTCTTTTCTGTGACCTCTCGCTGAGTCTTGCCGCGCTATGAAGAAGGACAGGCTCGAAAACAGCTCTAGAGCGGTGCGTTGCGCAGTCGGTTGGGCCTGTGAGAATGGTCATTCAAAGGGAGCAAAAAGGAGCTTGTAATTTATGCGCTCGCCGCGATATAATGTTGCAATTAAGGTTGCCGCGCAAACGATAAGGGCATTGTTCGCGAGTGTATCGCAATTACTGCCGCTCCGCGCCGCGAAAAAGGAGCGCGCATCCCGAGCGTGCGCTAATGCGGCTCCATTCGGTTCTCCAGCCTCTCCCTCTCTCTCTCTCTCTCCCTCTCTCTTTCTCACTCTCGTGTCACGGCGGGCTTCTGCCGTTCCGCTCTCGTCGTGTATCGTCGGAATGAAGACGAATCTAAACTACTCTATTTAAATGCGTGCGCTAATTGCGCGTACGCGCAAGGCGTGAACGGCCATTCAGAGGGGGTTACGCGCTCAACGAGCACTTGAAGCGTTCATTATGCGCACTTGTTCCGCGACGTTGTTAATTAGATACTCCGACATGGGGGAGAAAAGCTGTGTTCTTGCGCCGAGCCGCGCCGCGTTGATATTTCAACCGACTGACGGCCAGTTATGCTCAAACGAAATTCATCGCGTCGTCCTATCGCCTGCTTCGTTCCCTCAAAACGCCACGAAGATCGACGTCGTATCAAAACCAGGAAATATTTCCTTTGAAAGATATTTGCATTGGACGCGAAAGCGAAACTCGTCTCGGACCTCACACTAATTAGAATCGATCGTTTTAGATCATTTTCGACTGCACTCCAGTTTTTTAGCACCGCGCCTAGGCATCGATCTAAATACACCTATTAACACCTTGGCATCGAATTTTCTGTTGAGCTGCAATAATTAGAACCAAGAAAATGTATATTTATTATACATTTCTATCTTGATGATCAATGTCTTGGTTATCATGGGTGATAAAAATGTGTTATATAAAAATTGTATGGTATCGAACGTCAAATAATCTGATATAAATATAGTTTGAGAGGTGGACTACGTTCCTAGTTGAGATCTCTATGAGAATCGGGGACCGGTCGTTTTAGCATTAGTTTTCCGTGTCTACATGCAGCGTTGAATCTGTTTGAGGCGATGCGAGTCAACAATGGCGTGCACCGGAAAGCAATTTGTTCGCGACTGTTCAGAGGGGAACACCGCCGGCACCGATAGAGATCATTGTTTTCCCGGCAATAAGCTTTTCATCTCTATTTCCCGATAGAATGGCATCCGCTTTCTACAAATCCGCGATTGCGAGTAAACCACTTTGAACGTTCTTGGAATACCGAGCGCGAAGCCACCCTCCTAGATCCCGTTCAACGATTTAGGGAAGGCCTTTTGGGGAGTCCGGAGAATCTCAATCAATATCTACATCGGGAGACGCCTATAAAATAAAGCTACAGCACGAGTCGGCGACGCATCGTCATCAAAGAATAGTTCCAAGTATTTTTTTTCTCTTCGAAGGACGAGAGAGTGAGATAGGGGTGAAGCACAAGATGGGAAGTACGAGAGAGCAAGATGGGGGATAAAGCGATGTCATAAAGGGTAGTAGGAATCGGAGGAGTCGCGGACGGGGGGAGGAGGGATCCGCTATAGTCTTCTCGGATGTAATCTTTAAGATGAGATCGCGCTGAGTCCATGAATCGTCGGCCGGGAGTGGACTCGCAGCGCAACTTTGCTCTTGTACTTTATTCTCTTGCCTCCCTCCTTCGTGCTGAGGGGATGGAAAAGGAAAAAGGAATATATACGGGCGTAATGGGCAGACGTTGATCCTCGTCCAGTAAGAATGGACTATCTCTTTCGTCGTTTTGACAGAAATTATGTGGAAAATCCCGGCTCGGCGGACCCGAGAACGGCTGAACGAACATTTCCAACGTCGCGTCAATTATCGCCGAAATCGCGGGAGCGCGCTCCACTCTTTGTATAATAAACGTCATGGCCCGGCCGAAAGATCGGGTTCACGTCATTCAAAGCCGTCGCTCCACCATTTTTCTCCTACTACGTGTCACTGATCGCCTTATCTAAACTAGTTCTACCCCGGCGCCGGGCACGATACCGTCAAATCGAACAGTGTGTAATTCGAGCTGCACCTGAAGTCGATTTGGCTTCATTCTAGAAACAGATGCTCCTTTCCACACCGCGAGATGCTGCACTATCTGCAACCTAACTGCTACTATTCTCTGTTCCATGAAATATATAGGATAAGTACGGAGGCTTTATCAAGTTTATTAAATAGGTACAGAAAATTGGTCAGGAAACACCGATCTCGGCTTACCAATGCAAATAGCATATTTCCCGTTGCAATCTGAACGATCGACGACACGCTCCTTAAATTGGAGGCGGGGTAAACGTCGGCAGAAAGTTGGAGATCCCCAGACCTCGTCGGGACGAGAAGTTAGCAGCGGCTCGTTGAAAAGGAGTCTCGTTAAAGCGTTCGAGCTGCACGAGGACCGATCCTTGAGTTCTCGCCGGTGAAATCTGTCGCGTTGTCTTAGCTCTCAATCATTCAAAGAGAACGACGGGGCACTCGTGGCTGAACGAGCGCGTTAATAGCGAGAAGAGCGCGATGCGTGTCGCACAATACGCATCGAAGGGGGCCAGCGAAACGATGCGTAGAGAGAAAGGGGGACCACGGATTTCGCAGTCGGCGAAGTTTGCTGCGAGGCGCCTGCCTCGACAGTTTCCTCCCTGGTGCGTCATTTCGATGCCATATGGGACGAACCTAAGTTTTCAACAATGCCCTCTCTCTCTCTCTTTCCTTTATTACTCTTTTTCAATCGTCCGCCCCGTTCTCCCGCCGTTTCTATCTGGAATTTATTGCGCGACTTCACCTACTCTCGAGGAATCGATTCTGCAAGGTGGTTGAATTAATATCGTCCTGTTTTACTTTTTGGATTTTTCGGAGGGTATATAGCGGTTTCCGTATATTTGTTAACTCCGAATTCTGGTGTCTCGATGTTTGTTACAAAAAGCAAACGATATAATCTCTAGAACCCAACGTTTACGAATTAAAGTCTGTTTGTCGCGGCACAAATTCGCGCAACCTCCTAATAAATTCACAGCGCTCGTGTTTCGATGATTCTGGGTCACCGAGATTGCACGCCCCTACACAAAGACACGGATCGATGTCAACGAGTTCGAGCGGAGGTGAACGCGACGTCTTCGACAGATGTCCGACCGCGATAACGTAATGTCAGCAATAATACCGAATGCGGAATCGATCATCCTCGACCTGCCAAGACAAGGGTCGCGCTAAGTGCGGAAGGGGAGACGGCAAAGGTTGGGATAGGCCACCGAGATGTAACCGAGCACGGATTTCACGAGGGTTGCACGCTGCTTACTGGATGAACCGAGTCGAAAGTTGAAGCGGAGGTCTCGGACTATGAGCCTAGAAAATTGATATTTCAGACATTGATGAACAAGATAGTAATCTGCAGTTTTCATAATTTTGTAACGCACTGTTTCGACGTACAATAGTTGTACAATTTTCAATTGTATCCAAATGATATGGGTTTAGATTAGTAGGTTTTGGATAAATTAATACTTTTCGATTTGTTTTTGCACGTAGAATCACCACCCGGTCGCATGTACCAAGATTTCGAAAATACCCTGTGTAGACAGATGCCTTATAAAGAAACTACAATGAACGGATTGAAAGAATTCAACCTTTCTCGAGTTTGTCTTTTGGGAAGGTCTCGGAGACTCTCGACAGATCGAGGCCGGGAGTACAGTTCAATCTCCGTGAATTTCGACGAGTTCCAGCTGTTTATTAAGAAAGCAAGGTGAAACGGAGTCTCTGTCGATAAGCTGCAGAGACAAGAAGAGAGAGGTTAGCCCCGGTTAGGGGTGCGGATCGCTGCATCCCGCAGCGGAAAGGCAGCCCCTGTAAGAGGCGACGTCTGGCGTAGGTGATTTTATTAAAAATTCATGCGTTCGGGAACTGCTGTCGGAATCGTGCTTCCTGGGGCTGGGTTTATGCTGTCAACCCTCTTCCGATCTGCGAAGCTGGCTGGGGGTTGATTTGTTCGGTCGACGACGCTGGCTGTGCACCTAGGAAAGGGTATAAGGACATCGACGTCGAGAACGGATGGAACGGATAACTCTCGGTGTATACAGGGTGGACCACCGAATATAATCATCTTCAATTACTTTATTCTTAATGGGAAATCTAACACGGTCAAATGACCGGTTCTCCAAGCCGTGTTAAAATTTTAAGAGCCTCACTGCCATGTCCGACTATATCAAGATTTGTCTACTTTATAGATTCTTGTACTAATTGTAGATTCGTATGATAAGAAATTGAAAATATAAGACAGTTAAAACAGTAAACATTCAATTGATGCATCTCACAGAGCCAATCCGTGCACCAAAGGGTTAACGAAGACAGGGTAGAAGTTGATCGTGGCAAACGATGCAGCCAGTATAGTACCCTCGGTAACCAGGGCGATCAAAATTTCAGTTTCCTAGCCGGTGTCTCGTTCCAGGTCGGACGGGCACAAAGACAGGCACGCCTCCGTGCCCGGGCCTCATTTAAATAACAGATAATTGCCGGGTCTGTTAATTGAAGCGCCGCGGGGATCGTCGGGCTAGAAGAGTTAGCCAAGATTTCGCTCGGCGCCGACCTCTCCCGCTTCCGTCTTCCGTTTCCCCGACTCTTTCCTCGCGAGAGTTAATGCGGGACCCGATTCCCCGCGTATAAAGCTGCGACAAATAAATCGCTTTTGTCAGACGCACGACACCCGCCACTTTTCATCCCCCTTTTTGCCAGTGACGCCGGAGCCGCGCTGCGTCGTCCACGTTTTTCCTCGTAAAAACGTTGCCCGAATCACGGGTCTGGTTAATCCGGCTAATGGCGACCTCGGCCAGATATTCGTTACGCAGAAATCGGAAACGTATCATTATCTTAGAATACCGTATCTGGCCCACCTCCCTTCTCTTCTCTCTTCCTCCGATTCATCCACCCCTCGCAGCGTTTATTTCGTCGTGGTTCCACTCGGCGCGGCGGCTCAAGGACAAAACGGAGGGAAGATCTCGTTTAAATAACGGATAATTGGAAGTCTGCTTAATTGAAGCCGCGCGGAAGAGTTAGACGCGTTCCTCGCGAGACGTCTACTCCCCCGAAGACGGATCTTGCTATTAATGTCAACCGCGAATCGTTGGACAAAATGTCGCCGAGGAATAACCGTGAAAGAAGCTCGCGAAGGGAATTGTAAACGCTGTTTGTCGCGACGGTTTTAAGGAAGGCGTCGCTTTTTCGCGTCGGGATGCTAATTGGTCTGCTCGAGGTCTTTTGTGTCTGAAGTACGTGGAGTATAATATAATACCGCTGAACGAGAAGCATTCGATCAAATAAATCAAGCCTTTACTATTGTCATACTGTGAATCTTTATGCAAAATTCATTTTCATCGTTTCATTATTCTACATTCATAATGTGAAAAGACCAGATTCTTTTATAGGGTGTTTTCACCTTCAGGAATGTTTATAAAAACATTGTTTAGTTATCAGCATCACATGAACTAGATTCGTGCAAAGTTTCGAATTTCCTTTAATTTTTCAATCAAACTGAATTTCAAATTAATATTCTCGTATCAATCTATCGTGTATTACGCTCGCAAATGATTCGAAGTGCGCGGAAACAAACTATCGTACCGATACGTATCAATTATATCGCGTTTCGTACGTATTTAATTACAATTAACAACTGATGAAAACGAGGCACAATTATTGCTCGACGAATCAAATGTGTTTCATTTTAACATCTGTTTTGATTAAACTACATTTTTTATTGTACAAATACAAGCAATAAACTGAACGATGAAATATCAGATTTTATATTATATTAGATATATATATATATATTATATTAGTCTACGGATCACGAAACAGCAAACTCGCGACGAATTCAACTCTGGCGGCGGTGTGCGAGGGCTTAGAGTAATTTAAAGGAGATTAGACCATCGATATTTCAATAAGTTCGACAAATCCACCTGGGAAAAGACACGCGTACTCCATTTGTCGCGGTTTGTGATCCTACAGCATCCGGCTGGTGTCCTTATCTTTGGCAGTGGAACTGCCGATTGCTACCGGAGCGACGCAATTCGAGTTTCCGCTAATTTCTTCGTTGTTACCGGAGACATCTTGCACAGATCCGTGTTACCTGGTCCTTAGTAAGCCGCCGCTAGGCCCCGTCCTTAATGGGGGGTCATAGATTATGGCAAATGAGGAAAGTTGGCCAGAGAGAGCACAGGGGGCAGAGAAGAGCCATGTGGCGCCAGCTGCGGAACTCCCCGAGCTCCCAACATCATAACCAGTCGTCCCGGATGGGCCGATGCTGGCCATGCACCCTGAAATTTTCAAGCTGCGAACCGCCCGTTTTGCATCCTTTTATTCCCCGCCTTCGTACACGACCGTCTCGAGTTCCCTCGTTAATGCCGATCGATAACGAATGCATAAAACGATAACAAACGGGTCGGGGTTATTAAATGCGATCGCAAAGGGAGGACTCGATAAGCAGCTCCGACTACAGCCGAGTAACAATCGCGATTCGGCCAAGTTAAAGCAACAAACAATTAGATAAATACGGTATACCGATATCATAATTCCATCATCTCTACCTACCGAAACATTACCAACCCAAAGAACTTGCATTATACAATTGCCGAAGATATCAATACCTTTATTTCAGGTTTATAATTATTTAGCTACCGGAACCATTGTTAATGGAAAAATGTCGGTCAATGGGGACCGCATTATAATAATTTGCTCACAATAAGATCAGAAAAGAAGGAACTCTCTTTATGCTTCAGCTGAATGTCCAACGCTCTTGAAACAATACGTCCAAACAAAGTTAATTGTGAGAAATGTGTTAAGAACGAGGATTCTCTTATAGAAAATTGGAATTTGCATATTCATGATGTGATTATGGGTGATCTCGAAACTGAAGCGAAGAAAGAGCTGCAAGTTTAATTATCCGTCGATCGGTGGCAAATAACGAGTGTCAGGCTCGAAGTTTTCTAATAAGCACGACAGGATCGGAGACGCGTGAATCGAGAAAGGTATTATATATATATAGATATCCGGACAAAGCGACAGATGCCCGAAGGAATTGTAAAATATGGTTTACGACAGTGGTGCAATGCAGGTCTCCGAGGCGGAGGAACGGGCGCGGATTCACCGTTCTCTTGTTCGCCGGATCGATAAGTCGGATCGACTGGCGGCAACCGTCTCGATTCTCCGAGGAAACGGATTTCAGAACGGTAGGATGAGGGTGGCAAGGTGGCGCGGGAGCTGGCGAAGGGGAGGAGAGGGGGTCGTGATGCGGGACGAAATTCGAAATCTCCTCGGGCAGATTGCCTCGGGGCGCGAAGTTCTCTTTAACTCCCGCCGCACAAAGAACCGCGTTTGCCCGACGAAAGTGTCACGATGAAAAGTCGCGAAAACGTCTCGAATCAACATGTCGCGGGGCAATCGACGCCGCAGCAACCCGGCAGCAACGCTTTCAACCCGGCGCTCGATTCCTCGGGGCGTTCCGTGATCACCTGGCTACCGATTGCCTCGAATCATTTTCGGAATCGACGTCGCCGTTTATCGGAACTGACTGCTCCGCCGTGTCGCCTCGGCGCTATTACCACCACGATTTTGCCCCGCGAGCCGTCGTCGGAAACATGGAAAAATAGTCGACGTATTATTTACAATTTAACCGCGGAAAATTTAACCTCGCCGCTGACGTCCGTCGCTTTTAGCTGATCTGCCAAGAATTTGTTCACCCAAATAAATAAAACTGGGTCGTGCCGCGAGGTTTCTTTGATGCCGTTGGGTAAAATGGTAGAACATTCAGCCATTTTCGTTTTACATTTTCCTTTAAAGAATCGTGTTTTATTCAGAATTCCATATTTTAAACGAGTGCACTACTGTTGCAAATATTGCAACACTACAATAGAATAATGAATTTCCCGGTATCTGAAATATAATAAAAATCTTCATGGCTAGATTCGTTGGCATTATCAATTCGATCAATTTACAAAACTGTTGTCGGCATCTGCACGGGTCTTATCAACCCCGTAGGATCATAACTGGGGTGGGGATTTTCCATCATCGAGGGGCAGAAATGCGGAAAAATGGGATCCTCGGGAATGGTTTGCGCCGGCACGAATCCCGTCGATTACGAAGGTGTGGTTCACGGGAGTTATTTCAGTGGGCGATGCGCAAGTGCGGGCAAGATGCTCGGCGCTGTTATAATAAAGACACGCGCGCACCAGCGCAACGTCGGGCGGCCGCGCATTTACGCGGATAATGTAATAATGTCTATGCGAGCCTTCACGCTTCTAAGCATCCGCACAAAGGCCACGTACGCCATGTTCCTTCGTCACGATCATCCAGTGGTTCCAGCGCAGCCTGCGAGTGCTCTCGCAGGATCGCAGATCGCAAGCGTTCTCTCGGACGCAAACCGCCGCTTCTGCCATATGCCGCATGCCGATATGCCCATTAGCCCGCGATTTCTACAAGATCCTATATTGATATACGCCTAATAGATACCGTTCGCTACCGCTTCGGATCGCGTGCGTTGCACGCAAATTGGCCTTCCTTTTTCTTGTCTTCTCATCGACCAGGCTGCAGCGGAAGCGTGAATAAATGAAACGAAAGAGAGAGATGGATTTTTTAACACCCGGCTGCAGCACTCTGTTCTTATCGCAGCACGGCGTAATACACCACTTTGCCTCGTAAAATGGACCGTTGCGTTGTTTCGTCGTTCTGCTGTTGCAACGACGCCTATGCAACGCCGGTTTATGATCGCAGACACGGTTCGAACTGACCATTATGATTTAAATGCCTCGCGTGGAGGAATTGTTAATGATCCAAAATACGTGTGAAACAATGAAATTCAATTCTACCGTTCCGCGGAGAAACACGCGGTGATTCATTCAGCTGACTTTCGACCTATCGGCTTCGATTACTGCATCTGTGGTTTGCTCTGTGGGAAGTATTTAACCCCCGTTCATTTAATTCATATATATGGATGGTGTAATGTATTTGGGATTCATTTATATGATCATTGCGTTATGATTTTACGTACTCCTTGCCACGCAACCATTTCCGAAGGTTAAAATGAAATTAATGGTTCTGCAAATAAGAATCTCTTTCAAATAAGAATATTTGAGAAGGTTTACGAAATACGAATCGCTCGAGTTTGTACCGTGGTAACGCTGGCCGCATTATTCTGAACAAAATTTACGATCACTGTCACAGGAGGTGGAGAAGGAGGAATTATTCGCGAGGAACGTCGTGGCGGTTGATGCGCGGCGTTATCGATATTTTAAAAATTCCTTTTTAGAATCGAGACTGCGCTCGGTTCTGGCCGGACCCGTGCTATAAATCCCGGCCGACTTGCCGGGCGAAATTGCACGCTTTACATCTCTCGCGCGGGTAAGTGGAAATTGGTTCTTCCATTCCGGCATCTCTGAAACTACCAACTTTAATCTCGCGCCAAATCGATGTGGCCTTTGCCATCCTCGATAGCGAAAGGGGTTGGTAGAAGGGGCAGAGAGAGAGAAAGAGAAAGAGATAGAGAGAGTGCGGGGAGGAGAAGCAGGGGAATTCGAGGTGGGACGAGGGTACATTGATTTACTTCGCGAGCGACAGGTTTATTACTTCGATGTGTACAAACGCACCTGCATGAATAAAATCCGGATCGTACGACTCGACGGGATTGATTCGAATTCTCGCGGAGAAATCAAGCGTTCCAACGGAAACGGGGAATGTATAACATTCCGAGATCTCGAGATTGGATTCTTCTTCTTCGTGCGTTTTCCTTTTATCCGTCCCGGGAACAAATTCACTCAAAAGTCAGCAACCGTTTACGGGGAAACGTTGATTATTGCGAACGCTCTCCGAAATCTCTCTTCACCCGCGGTCTGTCGCCGCGAACACGCGATTTCTCTGTCGAACTGTTGTCTGCCTGAAAATATTGTTCTTTCCCTGTGACGGCTGATCTCGGATTCCAACTATTTATTACTATCTCTTTCGTATTGCCTTTATTGTGTCAAAGATTCCACCACAAGACTGCCGCAAGTCAAATCCTTACACTGCTTTATAAAAATATCAAGACTGCAATAAACAACAAGACCTGAAATTTATATTATAATATATATATCCAGCAGATATATCCTACAGATGCTACTTTACGATAATCTCAATAATCGTAAATTTTAGAAATAGTGTTAAATAGAATTGGAAACAATACTGCAAGAAAATGGCGATTTATGGAATGGTTATAATCGTTATATCGTGTTTAGTGAGATTTATGTAGAACATAGATTGTTGAAAAATATGTGAAATTGTTGAAATCCAACTGAACCCTGAAAAGTGAATTTGCCATAAGCTGAATTCTGTTTAAAAGACCGACACAAAGGATGCGACAGATGAGTGACAAACAGTTCCGGCTGGTATATCAATCATTCGTACACGTCTCATGTCAGTGAGATTGGCCGCGGCGACAGTCGCAGACATTGCCGCCGACTGATGAGGTTCTAGGATACCACGATTCACCGTAGGATCTGCAATTTTTGTCTTGTCCGAGACCGAGATGCCAATTTCATTTGGCACGGAGTGATTGGCTCTCTGTTCTGGAGGTGATCAGAGGACTCCTGGAATTTTCAGGTACGCCCCTCTCTGTTTTCCTCCTGTCCGCGTGTCACTGTCAGGGCCACCCTGGCGAGGCCCGACACGGTACGGCACTGCCGGCCATTCACCATGACGGATGAAACGCGAAATTCTCGGTTGACATGTGTCGACGGTTTCGTCACCTTGGCGTCAGGCTGGAAGGACTCTGATAGTTAAAAATTAAGTTGCCAGCGGCAATTCCTATCGCCGAATAGACGACGACGTTCTTTGAGATTTAACATTAAACCAACCCCTGCCGGTTAAATAACCGGTTGTATATTTTCCATTTCACAATCATTGCAATTGTCTAGTTGTTTACATGAAAATTAATTGAATAAATTTCTTAATCCAAGCACATTATTGTACTAAAAATTGCACAAAATTTAAATAAATAGAGCCTTGTCGTTCTTGGAAGTTAAAACATTTTAGTAGCTTTCAATGCGCGATAGATTTAGTGTTAAACGCCTGCAAAATCACAATCGCAACTCACCGTGAAAAATTGATGTTCCATGTGTCGCTGTATGAATGACTTTGAGAAAGATAAATTTTTTAAATGGTCGAGAGCGGGACATATCTTTATACATTCAAAACTTGGATTGCTTGTAAGTTTAAAGCAATAGTAAGTAAGGAATAGAGCAAAGTAAAAGAGATTTCGATGTCTAATCAATTTTCAAAGTTCTAGGGTCGATCACGACATGTACCGAAGCGATCAACAAGGTCGACCGTAGCTCTAACAAGATGTAGCAACGAAGTATCCCTCGGAACTGCGGATCCCCAATATGCTGCGGCTGATTATCGTAAATTTCGGGACGGCTCTACCGGGAAATCCCTAAAGTTATTACGCTCGGTAGACCGTTCCTCCGGGAGAGAGCGTCTCGGACATTTCTTAGGAACAGTCAATCAATAATTGTCCAGGCTGGACCCACGTGTCCATATAAAGTGGATACGCGTCCGGTGCACCTGATCCTCGTCCATCTTGGCGCATGTGCGCCGGCCCCGCCGTAATATGTTGCACAGTAAAAACTTCGTTAATTACGAACTTCGCGTCATAACCGGGATCGTATCGGTCCGAGTGGTTTTACGGCGAGAGACGCTGCCGCGCTTAATATCCGCGGAATTTGGCAGAGAAAAGAATAGCTGTATAAACAGGGAATGCGTGCGCGCCGCAGAAATGCTAAACGAATTTCCAACTCGATCCTGTAGCCCTGAAAGTTGAACGCTCCTCGTTTTAAGAATTTTATGAATTAGCATTCTGGGGGGGCCGGAGTTTAGCCGTGTAAACTTGCACGGCTCCTGAGGGGGCGGAACCAACAGACGATTCTATACTTTCACAGACACTCCGGGGATCGGCAACTTTCCCTGGCAATAAACTGGGGGAAGGGGTGGAAACCTGACTTGACACAACCCCGAATTTCCTTCGCTAATCGACACACCCAATCTTATTTTGTCACGATTAGTCTGCGGTCCTTCATGCAAAATACAAATTGTATTAATTCCAAGGTACACGTGAACATGTATTTTATAATAATTTTATACAGTTAAAAGCAATCACGGGTGATTTGATCGCAGTATTATAGAGGGTTAAAGCGACACAGAATAGAGCCGAAGCTTATCTGAAGAAGATCCTACGAGGGAGAGCACGTACCATTTCCACCCTGAACGATTCACTCCTGCGAATTGACCAGTTCAGCTCATAAGAGTTTATTGACCGATTCGTGGCGGAAAGGAGATAGTCCGTAGACACCGGAGGTCAAAGATCTATGTCTTTATCTCGGCCCAACAGGGATTCACGGATTCACCCTCTTTGTCCTTTTTCCGCGGCCCACCCCTTTCTTCTCTGCTGCGCTCTTTCCGAACCAGTGTCCCACGAGCGTCGTTCGAGTGGAATAGCAACTGGTTCCCCGCCAGTAGTCAAAGAGTTCGGCAGCTAAATAATTAGGTTAACCCTTGTTGGTTTGTTGGTCCACCGTGTCGCGTCGCGATAATGCCGACCCGTGGAAATTTCGGGGGAAAGAACCGGCAAAGGGGGCGTTTATCTCTGCCACCCTCGCCGCCGACGCACTTTGCGCTAACAAACTTCGATAATGAACAAACGCTGACGAGACGGTTCCCAGACAACGCCGAAGAACGTAGATTGCATTGTGGACACTGTAGTGACGTTCTATGTACACAAGATTATCTATAATTGCCCAAATCGCCGATATCGTAGAACGTATCGATAATTTTTGTAAAATAATTACGAAAGAGTATTAAATACTTCAGTACTTTCAAATAATTGAAAATTTAATGTTCTGAATTCAAATAATTTTTAATTTATTTTATCGACTGAAATATACGATTGCATCCTGTGAATTAATTTAGAGGTTCAAAACGTTTTTACAGTCTATAATCGTTCATCGGTTAGTAATTTCGCGCAAGGCACAATTAGGAGGGACTTGGCTGCATCATGAAAGGCTGTGTTTCGGTTTTTACAGTTTTTTGCCCGGTCCGAGACACATTAACCCAGTAAATTGTTACAGGTGGGCGTCCGAGATGGATTGCGGCTTGCAAATATCGTTCGGCGAGATGGGTAATTGAAAATTAGCAGGGCTAATAGCAGTGGCGGGCGAAGAACGACGCTGGAGTGCTGTCATTTGTGCTAGAAAATCGAGTCGCCTCGGCCAGAGTGCCTTTTAATACAATTTTATGATCGAATCGGGGAACGAGGATGGCGCAGCCTACTTCGGCCACGATTTTCCTGCTGGCCTATTGTGGTCGATGGCCAGAGATTGATTCCACGGAGAAGCTGGAATCGATTTCGCGTCCTGTTCGCACGTGTTTCCGTGTTTCAATAAAACATCCTTGCACATACAGACTCCCTAATTCTAGAATTGTTGACAGCGGATCATTATGCAAAATAAAATTTTTTAAGCAGAACTTTTGGATCAACCTAATAAAAATGCGTAGTCTAATGATGAAAATACATAGCTGAAATAGTTGAATTCGGTGGAAACGTTGATCCAGCAGAACCTGGGGGTAAGAAGTCAGAACAATCGGTTGCTTGGCCATTGCGTTTGATGTTTCGCTTGATCCAGCTAGTTGGTTGTTTCGACTATCGCATTACCTAAAATTCAGACAATCCTGAGGCAGGATCGTCGAACTGCGGCGAGCAATAAACAGCCAGCAAAACGACGAAGGCGCGCGCAGCAACCGCAGAAATGGTAGCAATGGGTTTAACAGTCTCGGTGTGCGCCGGTATCTAAGTAAACAGAACTTTGACCAACAGAAACTAATCCCCGGGTAGCTAAGCGGCGAAAGCCTCGAGCTAGCTCGCGGCATGAATATTCTAAATATTTGCTGGGGGATGATAAAACGATCGTTGTCACTGGCCGATGCAAACGGCAAACTTCGCATATCCTCTCGAAGATGGATCGTCACGGTCTACGGGCGATGAGAGAACAGAAGAACCATTAAATTTTCCTGGATAGAAGAATGTTTCTGCGGGCTATTGATTCACGGTGTCACGGTGCTGTCTCAGACAACGCGCCGATACCTCCCATACTGCTAGATAGAGTCTGCAAAAGTGAATGAGTGAGTGAGTGAGTGAGAGTGAGCGAGAGAGAGAAAGAGAGAGAGAGAGAGGGAGAGAGAGTCTAAGTTTCTAACTATTACAAAACTTTCGGATTACGCGGCCGAAAGATTACCCAGGAATTAGTGATAATTTCGAGCTTCTTCGCCGGCGAATTCCACGGATCTGGTAACTACACCTAGTTACACGACCGACGAATCTCTTTCTCCCCTATCCGAAACTCCGGGAATCCATTCTATCGCGGAAAGATCGGCGAACTTTTGCCCCCTCGTTCCCGATACGATCGTCGCAGGGACCTCGCGATTGGCTATTAACGATCACGGGCCAAGAAAAGAGCGATCTTGCTGAGGGTAGCACAGGCTACTTCTCGATTCTATTTGAGAAGATTAAGCTAAGGAGGTTTGATGGGCTTTTGATATTCCTTTCAGGAAGTGCCTGGTAACCAAGGAAGGGTTAAGAGTGTCAAATATTGTAACACATTTTTGTTATTCCTTCTTCCACAGGACATATTTGAAATTACAACTTGTTGCTTGTGAAGTTCCGGTGGCCCGGCCGAATGGGCTATCGTACGCTCCTCAGATATAGTTGCATAAAAGATCCTAGAATAATATTTCACTCCTTCTGACTTCACGTTTTAAATCTAAGAATCATGGTTCAATTATACATTTTGCAAGACAGACAAAAATAAATCTTTACAGTATCTAAAAAAGGTAAATAGGTGAATTTTCACCCTGAGGAACGTATGAGGGTTGAGAGCGCATTCCTGGCGGGCCGTTCGGTATCTACAAGAGGAAGAAGAACAGACTGAAGATCAAACGGGTGGTTTTGGGGATCGGAACAAAATAAAAGGCGTGAGTCACCAAGATTAGTAGGTCCTCTGAGTTGCCTCATCTTCAAGCTCATAGTTACCAGGAAAGTAAGCAGAACCTAGTATCGTCGGCGGGGAACTCGAGAGAAAATAAAACTGTCTGTACTCAGATAGAGAGAGAGAGAGGGAGGATGAAAGAGTGACAGAGTAGGAGAGAGAGGTGGAGTAAGAAGGGAAGAGGTGAGAAGGGACAGAGACGATGAGAAAGAGAGAAAGGGAGAGTTCACTCCGGCAATCTATTCCAATTTAACACTCGACTCCATGGCATTAAATAATCGCCCTCGCCTTCGGAGGAACTGGTCTCCATTCAATAATGGACTTTTATCCAACGAGCTTGTACTTAGCGCGAAACGGGCCCGGCTCGGTTGGGATATTACCCCCGGTAAGTCGGTGTTGTGACAGTAAAGAGCTTGAAATAAATCTTAGTTACAATCATTTCTTTTGCGGCCCGCGGCCCACGACGAGCATAAATCAAATATCATCGTTCCGTGCACTCTCTTTCGCGCCCGCTTTCAAGATCCTCCCATCCTCTCTGTCTCCCATCGGCCTCTCCTCTCTCTACGAAGAGTCCGTTCAGCTCGTCTCCGGCTCATTGCACTTGCATTTACATTCAGGAACATCCGAACGGTTCGTTCGTCCTCGTTCACCGGTTCCAGAGGCGTTCGTTTCGATCTCCTTTTCTCGCCGACCTTGATCGATAAAAGCAACGCGCGCGAGAACGCACGGGCGAATTCAGAGAAAGAGAGAGAGGGAGATCCAGCATCTATCGATCTAGAAATTTATTTTCTCCGAACCTCGCCCACCTCGAAACTTACCAGGAATGCGGTCGCTGTTCGGCAAAGGCGTCCGTGATTTATCGGTCGCAGGAAGTTCCGTGTCCTTCGGCTTCAAACCTGGTGGCTCGTTTCACTTTTCCGACGTTTCGTATGCAGAAACAACTATGCACGAAGATGCAGATTTATGTCTCGGCGAGAACGCTGGCGGATGAACTATGGCGCACGTGACGGACCGCTGCTACCGTATCACGTGCTACGAAATTGTAAAAAGTTCGAACTGCGTCGACCATACAAGCATCGCTCCAAATTAACCTTTAGGTCAAAAAGTACATTTTTTATAACATTTAATGATGTTGCACGTTACAGTTCAACGCATTACGCGTTATCATAAAAGCATTAAATACGTCCATGAAAATCTTGTGTGAAAATATGTGTGGTGAGTGTCAAGGTAAAACATCTGGCCATTTACCTTACTTGCGAAAACCCAACATCTAGGTATATTGGGAAATACCTGGTTCCCCTTCATTTTTATAACATGCTGTCCTCCCTTCAGGTATGAAGGTACGTACAGCCGCCTTCGCGTTTAGGGGTTTAGTTCTAACCGTGCGCCCGTCTTGTAGACACCTCCGACAACGTCTTCTTACATCTAAATATATTTCTTCCACCGTCCTCGTATATAATTATTTACACGTAACCTCTCAACAGTGAGAATGAGAAGGAAACATAATGAGTGAGAGGCAAAAATGTATGAAATTAATTTGGTAGTGTAAAATAAAAGAATTGAGTGTGCATAAAGGAGCGTTTGTTTAAACATTTGTCAGTCGTTGATTGAACATCGTTTGTGTTATATGTAATATGTTTTGTTAAATACATGGTTCATTTATAAACATTGATAATTTCATCCATTGCTTGAACAAAAATTGTTATGTACCGCAACGTTCCTAGAATGCTGTTCGAAAAATTTAAGAGAAAGATTTTTGTTTTCGGATCGTAACGAGGAAGAACTGCATTCGCAGTTCCTACGTTCGGAATCGGCGCGTTTCGTCGAAGGATCGTGGCCAAGTCGCTGGCAAGACAAATTGACGGTGTGTTAACGCTTTGTTCACAAGCGCAACATAGTCCCGAGATGGAAATTCTCTGCTGCGAATCGGCCGGCACTTTACATCCAGCATGCCCCGTAATGAATGTCCCGGTGCATGCAGCGTCGTGACCTCTCCGGACGGGCGCGAGCCGATAAACTGGATCCCTCGATCATCGGCGAGGATTTATTGCATCGTCGGGGAGGTGCGCAAAGGGCCGCTATCCTCGCGTGTGAGAGCGTGTTTCTTTCCTCGACGCGACTCCAGACCCGCCTTTTATTTGCTGCGGTTGGTTTTCGCAGCGACAGAAAACTCGCCTCACCTATGCTGCACTCGTACCGTGTGCGCGCGAACGTATACCAGATAGAGATCTACCAGTAAATCTTCCACCGGAGAGCAAATAAAAACTGATTAGAGAAACTGATTGCAACCGGACTCGCGAAAAATTCGGAACCAAGCCCAGATAGCGGAACATCGAAAAGTTAATCATACGTTCGCCTGATCGAACGAGTAAGTGATTCATCATCGAGTTCTTCCATTGTCTACTTATTTATTTTAGAAATGTTCGCAGATATTGGTTCTGGAGATCACCATTGAACTTCGGAAGAAAATGATTTAATACCAAACAGAAAATGAACTCGCTCTATATAAAATGGATATTTTCTGCATCAGTTCCGGAGAGTTCTTTTTTAATATTCATTTTAATATAAAGCGCAAATGATGTTCCATTATTTCTCCATTATTTCTGCTGCTTCCTATTTCCATTCATATATCGCTATCTCGTTGAATTTTCCAATGGAGAAATTATTAAAACAGCGGATACAATTAAGCTGAAATATACGTATAATAAACCGGTGTATTAATTGTACATTAGCGTTGCTATGTCCGTATCCGGATTTATATGAACCAATAAAGTAGCCAATAGTTGCTCACCAAATTATTTCAATGCTCACTTATTAATTTACTTTTGATCCAAATAAATGTTTCCAGAAATAATTTCCTGATTTTAGATAAAAATATTCACAAAGCATTTGCCATACGAAGCGTTAGATAGGAGAGCACAATTTTAAGATCATCGATAAATTCACTGAAACAAACAAAATCAATATAATTCTCGATCCTATCGAAAGCAATAAAACAGCAAAAATAGCTGAGTAGAAATTTTCTGAACGCAGTTATTGGCGTTCTCCATTGATGGGCCGGCTGCCTTAGAAAGGAACCGTTTGTCGCGATGACAGATACAGGAAGGTCGCAGGCTGCTTATTAAATTTTCAGCCGGCTTCGGCGAATAAATTGCGCTCGATCGAAGGAGACAAGCCCGAGCGGGCAATAAAACTACTGGTAGAGAGAAGAGAGGAGAGAGGAGAGTAAAAAAAAATTGATGGCGGTTGTGTCGGCCTTTCAAAGTGGGAACTGGACCACGATTCGCGCCGCGAGGGTCGATCAAACGATATTTTGTCGTATGCATATGTCTCGGGAGTTTCGGGAGGGACCGAAACGACGGCAGCCCACGACCCGGTGTTGATTTTAATCGGTCATAGGCTACCATCGGCGCCGACCAACCCCCTCGAAATGCATATTCATTCGCCGATGATTCGCCGGTATCGTACACGAATCGATTCCAGGTGCCATTAGATCCGCGGCGTCGTGGTTTACCGACCGCCAGGGCTCGTCGGCAATCGACGTACTCGTAAATTAGTTAGCGCAATAAAGCGCTGTCGGCTCCTACTTGCCGGGAAATCGAAGTTTAATGCTTTCTGCATTCGTTCCCCGGAGCCCGACGAATCGACTGTTATCCCCGTGGATTGTCCTTCCCTTATACCGAGAGAATTTACCGAGATTCGAAGAGGATAGCGCGATGACAAGGAAACTTGTTACGGGGAACCGTGATGGAAATCAGAAAGGAAATTGTTCCGCTTTTTGCTGAAATCATTATGCGAAGGTATCTCGAAGGTGTCTCGAAGGTATCGGGTGTATCTGATCGAAATTCCCAATACAAGATTTTTGTAATTGATATTTTAGGTTGGTTTTCTTGAAACGAAGAAGAATTATTTTAATCGTATTACGGCAGTGTAGTTAATCTCTACTTCACAATCTACAAAATAAAATAGCAACTTTTGTTTAAATTTTCATTACACATCGTAATTATCTAAGATCGAAAGTTGTTTGAACAATTAATGTGAAACACCCTAGATAAAATCCAAATGAATTGTACGGAGGTGTTCCCGAAGAATTTTAGCCACCTTAAAGGACATTGTTAAGTTAGCAGCAATGTTCGAAAGGTATCGATGGAAATCGACAATCGCGATTCGTCGACTGCTCGTTACGACAATTAACAAAGTGGTAAAGGTGCCGCACCGCCGCGGAAAGTGTAACGATGTAGCAATTTGCTCGTTACACCGTGAGGGGCAGTGGTTCTTGGCCGTGTGTCTCGTAATCGGGAGTACGTAATATCATAAGCCACAATCGACGTTAGAGGTTATACGGATAATACATACGTATCCCGGGGATCGCGATTTGCCGTACACGGCCGCCCCGCACGGCATACATATTCGCGGCGCAGCCGGTAAACCCTACGGGTCCCGGCTTTTACGTGTCCGGCATTTCTAAGAGCCGCTCGAACCGGTTACATTTCGAATTTCCAGTCCCCCGAATGCATGTGTATGCGCCGCGTTATTGCATCATTGTATCGGCCCGTATAAATCGACCTTCGTCCCGGGGAGAACGGACATTTCCAGCTCGCAGAGAGGATTTAACACGCGCTGGCCAACTGGATTTCAGTTTTCTCAGATCACCTGGAAAAATCTGCGTTCCCAAGAATTCCCTTTTCTCAAGCAACCAGAGTAAAACTAACAAACTAAAATACGAGAACAAGGATGTCTGCTTTATTAATACTAGACGGCAGATTTGATGGGTTTGCGAGTGGAACTATCCCTGTACGGATGACCAGGATTGAAAATTTTTATTTACACTTTCCGTATGCCCCGCAATGGAGGGGATATTCGTTTTTCTTAGATCGAATCTTAGATTTACAGTACGAACATTAAAAATACGTTTCTCAAACTATCGGTTAATAACAGGTTTTAGTTTCCAAGCTAATAAAACCAAATGAAGTTGCCTACAAATTACACTTCCAGCGTTACAGAGAGATAATGGTCCGAGTTTCGAACGGTTTCGGACAAAACCGGGAAAGTTTTCGACAAGAGCACGCGATGAGAGCAGAGTGTCGAGTTCACAAGTAATTCTGTCGTGTTAGGGGCCAATTCTTTAACACTATCACTGACGATAAAAGTAATACTCGTCGACCGGGGCCAGTTAGGCCAGTAGGGCCAGATTTCCAACGTCTTGTCTCGTGGTTGAATATAAATAAAACTAATCTGTAGTAGGGCCGTAAAACATAGGCTTAATGCGATTTACGGTTGAACAGGATCGAAACAGATTAGAAGAATAATGCCTTCTGCCGTGCGACTCGACGGCCCTTCGTCCTCTCTCTCCCTCCAATTTTCTTTCGGGTCGATTTCCACTTGGCTACCGGCTCGCGCCGTTTCTACCGCGCGAAAATGATTGTTATTTATAGCGAAGGCGCGATGAATTTATTAACAACTGGCACGTGAACGCATGCCTCGTACAGGTCTCTCCCGTTAATGGCGAATGGCATGAAACTTCTTAATGAGAAAGTACGTCTTTATAGAGCAATATAACGCGCCACATGCGCCAGAAATATTGTTGCACCTGATGCTTTCGACGCAGTCGAAATGCTGCGAAATGAACGCCATAATCCGACGGGGCCGACTAATTCCCGACACCAAACGGAAGTTTCAGGGCAACTCGTGTGACCAGTTGATGAAGTTCCTTCCTTACGTAAATCAATCTTTGCATTATCATATTTAATCGTTGTTCCCACATCATTTCATTAGAAAGACAAAACTGTGATTAAAAAAAATACTCCGTATTTCTTAAACAAAAACATCTTTTCACATATTAAAATCTGCAATAACGTACCATGATATCTTAAGAAATACGGTATGCATTTGTTTTCATAACTAATGCCCTAGTTCGCGCGTGTTACATACATAAACTCTCTTAGATGGATTATCGCAATAAGAACCATATTTCTTAAACAACAAAAATCTTTTCACTTACCAAGATGTGTAACAAAACACTCTAACACTTTAAAAAATACAGGCTGTATGTTCTAATAAAAATTACTCATAATTGTCCTATTTTCAGCGTGTTACATGGGTTGGCCTCCTTAATGGCGGGCAGGGGCAGTGCTGAAGGAAGTGGTCTTAACGAATTGTCGAACGAATAAACGATGTTTCCACGTTGTAATATCTCCCGGCGAGATTCAAGGGGGCCGTTGGCAACTGTGACGGTTGAAATGGAAACCTATAGCGTTCGGATATTTCAATTTCCAATAATAACGAACACGTAGAACCCATCCGATCGCGATTTGGCTTTCCCGGAGCGCAATCGACACGCTGTTTCGAAATTACGTGGCCGAAAATATATCCGCAACGAAGGGACAAACGATTCCTGCAGCGCGGAAATAAAAATATATTTTTGTTCGGTTTCCAGAAATGTTTTTTAATATCGTTCGCTTATTGAAATCGAAGAGAGGAATATCGCGTCGAATAACGCGCGGACTATGGTATGAAAATTATAACGAATGGTACGAATAATAGTAACAACAATCCCAAGGAAGTTAAGGGATATCTCTGGTGTGGTGGTCGATATCTTAAAAGACATATTCTCGAGCTATTATAATGAGTTGAAGTGGTAACGCCGCGCCGAGAGGCGAAATAGTGGCGCGACCAGACGCGCAAGTATAAATCGGAGTGATTGGTACTAATGGCAATGGTTATTGCCAAGCATTGCATCAAAATACTACATCATGTCATACGGTTATAGAGATCACTCTAGATGCAGTATATAGTGTATGTTTACCTCCACGGCTCTAAAATTGCCGATGAATCGTAATTATCTGTCATAAGCTCTGGATCAGTACCTGAAACGTTAAATGCTTTCTACTCAAGATAACTTTTTCTGACATGAAAAGATCAACTAATTATGTTTCCAATTTGAGCATATGTCAATTAAATACACTATCGTTTGAACTATAATTGAGCCGCAATTTGCAAAATTGTATCAAAAGAGTAGATCAGACAGAATTCTTTTTCTATTTTATACACTTTGGAGTTGGAATAATACTCAACACCCGAAAGTTTTCTTACGATCGGAGCGTCAAACTAGAAAGACCCCTTAACCCCTAAAGTTTCGATTTTGTGAAGGATTTACGTCTGTCCGGTGCCGAGCTTGCCCACGTGAAACGCGTCGACTATGATTAACACGCCACGAACACGCGTTTTCACTCTAACACAACAAATATACACGTACGTGTCCGCCACATAATGCGACCCGGCCAGACCGACGCAAACATGGCCGATGGTGACGCCAGATATACCTAGAAACAATTTCATTAACACGTTGACTGTCGCGTTCGTCATATGTATATAGGTGACTCCGTTCTTTGTTCAGTCTGGAAAATTAATTTTTATTACGTTGCTAAATTGTCTTGCACGCACACAAACACTCTCATAGATCAGTCCGACGTTAATCCGAATTTCATATTTAACGAACAAATCAATCTATTTCACATTTCACAAAATAATTTAGTGAAAATTTGATTTTTGTTCTCAAGATTCTCGTGAGTCTGACAACATTCGAAACCAGCGAGGTATCCGGGAAATGTACCTATGTATAATAGTCTGCGACGTGTCATGGACCGGTTTTGAATCCATTGGAACGAGCTTTAAATTCCGAAAGCGATTAAAATTCGACAATGCGTTTAATTGAGGTCGCGATCTCGACTAGAGAGCCGAGATTGGTTTGCATAGTGCAAACGAATATTCGATGCAAATTGAGAATTTAATATCCTCTAGGAATAATACGTCATAAACATTTAATTAAGCCTCGAATAGTTCGCGTACCGTAATAAATATAGTGTGATCACGCTTGTCGGGTCATTAAACACGGAACGCTATGGTCACCGTTTAATAGTTTATCGCCGGTACCGGGAGCCCATATTATTCATGTGTACAATACAAATAGAATTCGATTTAATTAATTACATGGACAAACTTGAAACTTCATAAAATAACCTTGTTAGCTCCATAAATGTCCGTTGTTGCGGAACCATTGAAGCACTCGTTAAACACCGAAATTGCGCTCGAAATAAAATTACGAAACCAACGATTCGTCTATTAGAGATTTAACTGTATTCCCGATTGAATCGACATTTCAGTAAAGCTTTTGGAAAATCATCCTCTACGGCCTCTGGATTCGTCCACAGATTAAAATACTACTTACTGCCATCTTCTCGACAAATTCATCTCTCATTTGTCATACCTTATTTTAAAAATGGTATAAACTGTAAAAAATGATAAAAAGTACAATGTAATTTATTAAAACCTGTCACGGATTTTAAAAAAATTTTTTACTATTCTTTATAATATAATATGAAATTAGCAAACTTTTTACCTCTGACACAAATTAGCTACGCATTTGTCATTTATATATATTTTATCATAAGAAACATGGACTGCAAATTTGAAGTTCCCATGAGGTACAATATTTATGCGTAAATTTAATACACTGCACATGTGGAAATCCATAAAACAACTCGTATTTGGAATCGGAGATTAAATTATAGCTGCTACCTTATACCTTATACCAAAGCAAGAGATGTAATTCATTTATAATATCAACTGTATATGTAACGGTGTTAAATGAAACAAGCTGTGTCAAAGTTGTCGAAATCATTGAACATACACATTATGATCAGAATATAATATGAAATAATATGGGACAATTTAAACTGTTTTGATGATTTTTATAACTTGAAACAGCTAGTTTAATTTAAGATCCTAACTTCTACATCTCAAAATTTGAAAGGTGTTGTTATAAATGAATGTGTTGCGGGGAGAAACGAGGATAAAAATTAAAAGTGGGAGGATCGATTGGGAATCGTTCAGACGCGGGTCAATTTCGAAAAAACGTCGAAGAAACAATCCCGATACAAGTTCCGGGCGTAACTTCCTGTTTGTCTGATCACTTTATCGCGGGCTCGCCATTCCGGCATTTAACTTGGCCGCGCTGGAAATTATCTTCCCGCCTGAAACTCCGTTTCCTGAGCGCATCCACACCGCATCCGCATCCGACCTGTGTACATTTTACAAAGAAAGTTCACCCGGTCGGTTGGAAGCTTCAATGAAATTCCAGCTTGGCCGCCGCGGCGCCTCGCACAAAGTAAAATTACACGAAGCGTCGAACACACGCGAACACTTAATTTTCTACCCTCGCCCCGGTAACACGATCTTCGCACTCTACCTATCGACCAGTTACATTCCGCCGGCGCGAACTCCGTGTGCTGCTCCACGAAAACCCGGCAACCCGAACCCACCTATTACACCCTGCCAAAGGTTTACTTACCAAATCTCCAAAGATGCATTGATCTCTTTCATACACAATCCTGCGCCGCCGAAATCTTACGATGTTCCAAGATATTCGAACGAAAACCACAACTACCGTGTCATTCTGCGTCAAATCGCGCAAGATTTCACACTGACCCTGTCGGATCAAACGAAAGAATTTATTGGAGGCCTTGTTTACACTAAATACAAAAGCAATGCTATCTAACGATGCAGTGGTCGAAATGAAATCAGAACGAACACAATTCAAATTATTTGCATCGGGACATGGACTTCACAAAATATCCTACTAGCATTATTGTGTCGAAAAAAAATCAAGAATATTAAATTAAACGACGTCATATTTAATACCCAAGAGTGGGTAATGATGCGTTTATTTAGAACTTAATCCTGAAGAAATTTATTTCTGAAGACCAACACGAAAAAGCTTTCCGGAGTCCACTCTGTTTCAAGCGCGGTGTAAAAGGTCCATTTTGAGCAAGAACGATGGAAAACACTCCAGAAAAGAACTGTAGTTGACTGGTGTTAACGAGTCGATTACCAGGGAGAATTAAACAGCCTCGTTATTGGAAAACGTACGAAGTACCGTGTATTCGTAACGAGTTTATCGCGAAATTAGCCTAGGTCTCGTGGTAGCTGTTCTTTCCGTCTCGCAGCGTGTAATGGATATCCCAACCTTGGCTGATGATCTATTACCGCGAAAATAGGTCAATTAGACCGGCTGGCCTCGGGTCCCGAGGTTCGCCTCGAATTTCAGGCTAATTCTGTTGGCTGCTTTAATTATTCTCGAGGCAGGAACGCGTTGGATCAAAGCGACACAGCCGCTGGAACGATTCGCGATCGCGAGAAAACTGCGACCCATTCGTAAATATCGAAATTTCGTCTTGTTGACCCGTAACAATTCGAAGTTCTATTATTTACTGGCCGATCGCAAATGCAACATGCCTAACCGTGTTCAGTGTAGGCTGCACATTTGCATTCTGTTCAACAGGTTCCAAACACGAAATGTTCCGAGGTGCAACGCGAACAGAATCACTGTAATCGATGCTGGGAATTTTCTCCGGAGAAAACCAAGAAACAAATAGAAAATCTAGTTAGTACCTTATACTCTATCTCTCATGAGGTACACACAAATATTTTTCCGTTTCGTTTTCCCGGCAAAATCGCAGTAACAGTGACATATTTTGGACGCGACAAATGGCTTGACAATTTTTCCTACGAGAACAAAGAAGCAAACAGAAAATTCGGTTTGGACCGTCGCACAGTAGCTGCCGTAAGACGTGCAAAAATATTTGTTTATCCGGTATTTCCGACAAAATGTCGGCGCGGCAGTCGTTCCTGGGTGACCTAGTCGGCAAAGTGACTGAGCCACGGTTTGATGATCTTCTGCGAACTTTTAAGAGGTAATTGCAGGAGTGTGCAGGCAGCTTAAGAGTGGAGGACGCGAGTCGTTGGGTCGTCCAGGGTGTGCAGCTGGCGTTGACCCTTTTCGCGGGAGATGTCCTTACGGATTAAGCTTGTTTCTCAAAAGCACGACGCGCCGGGACGCGTCGCGCCGCCACGGAAAGGGAATGGCAAAGAAAGGAAAGGAATCATAGAAAGCAGGAGAGAGCGTGCACCGCCTCGCGGCGAGGGGAGGTCTGAAAATAACCTCGCCGCGGTGGAAGATGACGAAGAAACCGAGCAGGGACCGTTTGATGATACAATCGAGGAAACCTGATACCCTGAGGTCTTAACTGCAGGGGCAGCTACTTCCACGGAGCTGGAATCTCGCGGCTGGTAGATGTATGCGTAAAGGGGCATACGTATGGCCCTGTTCGAGAGAACGGGGGACCGTGAATCGGTACTAGATCCGCGATCCCCACGATCGTTATCTGCCGTTACGGCGCACCGCGTTTCCTTTCGTCGGGCACCGACTTCTTCGTCCTCTTCCACCGAGGCTCTTTGTTCGCGGTTCACCGAGACCGTCTGCGGGCGACAGTTTCCCGGAAACGGCCTCGAACATGTGCCTTGCTTTCGGCTTTCTGCACGCGTCGGGTCTACAGGGTGTCCACACGCGCAACCTCTCCGAAACTGTTCGAAACCACACAGGATGGATCACCGAAATTATTTTACTCATTACATTGGACCGATACTTAGGCTGCGGATCTTCATGCAAAATAAAAATTTTCTAAATCACAAAACACAGAAGCTGTGTTTAGACTAGACATTTATTTCTTATCTATAATTTTATTAAACCACTCATTCAGACGTATGCCAGTTTTAATACGCAGAATTACGGCCGCGGGAAGAATTCTGCATGTTTCCGTGCGAGTGTGTTTTATCGCGGGAGCGGCGGCGAGGCGATTTCGATTCCCATGGAGAAACCGTGGAACCCGCCGCTGTTTGATTCCTCTGTTTGCATACGTTTCGGAGCGCGGAGCCGGGCCGAACCAGGCAGTATTTGTCCAATCGCCTGATGATTTTGTTTAAACGCGAATGAAGCGGAGCCCCGGCATCCGCGAGAGCATAAAACGGCCGATATTAATTGATTCACAGCGGTGTGCGCGGGAGAGAAGCCGGCCCCCGCTCTCGTATTGTCGTTCCCGCCGTAAATAAATTAATAACGCGGTCGCGTGTTTACACGGGGCTACAAGCGTCGCTTACAAATTATACCAATAATGGCCGCATCGGTTATCACGGAACAGCGGGTCAAGCTGCGGCGGTGACGCCTGAAGACGATTTTCACGCGGATGGGCTAGATACACATGCGACCTGTTTCTGTTGGCGGAAACCGAATCTATGTTATCGCCCACGGTTTCTAGCCCTTTGGCGGTTGAAGCTAGTTTAGCCCTCCATAGCTCCATGTAACTTCAAGGGGTTGTTTTTAGAAAAAGAAACGAAATTATGTATTTATTTCTAAGGATTAGCATACAAATAGGTTTTGAGTATCGTTTTTCAAAAGGAGATTAAGAAATCTATCTGACCAGACTTTTGCCCACCATCGTATATTGTGCGGTTAATTAAGAAATTACATGTTTCATCAAGATTAAAATAACATTCCCTTCTAATCTTCGGATGGCATGACTCGAGTTCATTTTGAGCCAGTTACGAACGTACCCATTTAGAGTACAATTTTTTAGCGACCAGTCTAAATTAGTAACTATTTATATAACATCCAACACGGAAATCATGATTAAAGGAGTAGATAGAAAAATATACGAATATCGACGCGTAAGAATTTTTATCGAAGCCTCCAATTCGATATCGCGATAAACATTTTTCGCGGTGTCGAAGGCAAGTCCGTTTGGAAGAAATTCGCAATTCTCCGAACGATTCTCGTTAAGCAGCGAAGGAAAACGTTTTTGAAGGAATGTCGTTGCCTCTTTTTCCCTTTAATTTGAAAACGTTCCAGAGACAAGGTACATACGGGAAGCCCGACGCAATATTGCGGAGATATATACTCCTGAGAGAGCCATAATGTTATAACGTTCCAATAAAACGGCACGAAACAAGGAAATTAGTTTTTCATCCCAGTCCATTTACCTACACGCGCGTAACGTGTGCGACTCAACGTCGGCCCGTCCGTGGAGCACCTACTTTCCTCCCCGGTATAATGTTGAGTTATTAAAATCGCGTTATACATATATACACTTCGCCGACCTGCACACGCGGCCATTGTAATGAATAGAATTTTACGGGAAATCTACGCGGGCGAGACTGGAATCTCGAGGTACCTACCGCAATTAAGAAGACGTCCAAAGCTCGGCCCGGGTCTGAGAATAATTTGATTAGGCGCGGAGTTAAAACGAGCAGAGCCAAGGAGACGCTGTCGGAAGAACTGTCGAGGCTGCGTTTACTACTTCACGGTGATCCAAACTTGCTTGATGTCTCCGCGTCGCCTTGATTTCCTAAAGAATCTTCAGTAAAATATTCGCTTAACCCGCGGCGTCTCATTTCACCCTCCTACATTCCTCAGAATAATTGCGCAAACTAATTCTCGGCTAATATCCATCCGTTTTCGCTTTACTTTTCAATTCCAGCAATTGTATTTGTTTATGTATTTTTTTAAATTGTGCACATTTTTTACGTTTACACGCGTTTGTAGACCATTTTCTTTCTTCTTCAAATAATGATCCAACTTATGAGATGATCCGCTCATTACGGAAGAATCTGTTGATTCGAGACGCGAATTCGGAAATTGAAATTCGCCAATAGCGTGGATGCGCAGAGTTGCAGAAGGTCCGTGAACGCGATCCAGAATATTCCTCAAGCTGGGGTCGTCTTGCCACGGCGAAACGAACGAGTACAGAATCCATTTAGATAAGTAAACGACTTTGTTAATTAGATTTGTCGAAAGTAAGGAACAGCCGGGACTGAGAGGGAGAGCAGTCGGAGGAGGTGAAATAATCCCGGGTCGTACTAAACGGAGGAGTTCACGGTGCAACCGACAAAGAAACTGCACCGTGCACTTTGACAAAGATTTGCGCCGCGCCGGTGCGACGAGGACGGAGACGTGCGGGGGCGGACGAGCAACCCGAGAGATTGGGGGTGTACGAAAGCGAGCAAAAGTTTCTCGCGATAATTGTCTGACTTTAAATGCGCCTGTGACTCTAAATAACGTGTTCGAACGTACCTGTTTTCGTCGCGAGCTCCACCGAGCTGATTTCGTCCACTGCGCACGACAGAGATTCCGATTTTACAATTATTTATTAATTAAATTAAATCAGAGCTGGGATTCAATCAACAGAGGAAACACCGTGACCCGGTAGTAAGGTTGTTGAATTGTTTTATAAATATCATAAGTAGTATTTTATAAATATCACACGCGCAAAATGAGCCAGTGTATGCGCGAGGATTAACAAACACGCCTATATAATTCCTGTAAATCGAGAAACGCATGCGAGAGCAATCGTTGTAAAATCAACAAACGATATTTTCGAGCTTGTCCACGCCCACTGCAATGTAAACTGAATCCGCTGACAATGAAACAGGAAGTCCGATTCTCCCCTAGGCTGCGTTCCTTCGTTGCGATCGACACAAGGGACAGGTTCTCGTTGGGAAGTGCGTAACAGCAATTAAAGTCTTAATTACTTTACCGAGCGGCGAATCGACAGGAAGAAGCAATCTTCCGTCTGTCAATGGGGTTCGCGTTGCAAGAAGAAGGAGAAGGTCGAGCCACGGACAAAGATTTGCGACCGGGAAGTTTTTCGCGATAATTGTTCCGGCTGAGAACACGTTCAGTCGTTAAGTTCTTGCCACTTGCGCTGCCGCGCCGGGGTGGAACGGGCTGACCTCTGTCTAATGCGAGTCGCTATTTTACTGGGCGAACAAACGTTCCGATACTGTCTTGGGATCTACGATGATGGTTTAACTGCAATTTGAAATTGTCAAACGATCAAGACACTTCTGTGATTTCACCTACTAAATATTATAGTTATCGAAAATTAACCCGTAGGCAGCGGATACGTTTGACTGTTTATGATCGTTATAGCTAGATCCAGTCAAGCTCTTGTCAATGTGTCATTTTGTTGTTTGCTGTGTCAATTTTGTGTTACATTGTGTTATATTGGGCTTAATATAAACAATTCATGATTTAAAATTGGATGCTTCGAAATTGAAATTCACATGGGTCATTCACAAGTCTGGATCAAAATTGACTGCCGCTATCCGAGGGTTAAATGGAGGTCGAACTAACTCCCTGAGAATCGGGTGCAAGCTTTCGCATTGATCGCAGGCGAGGCATGAGCGAGAGCATCACGGCTGATCGTTAGCGGCACGCATTCGTCATGTTCATTAAATATCGATTGCCGTGGACAGGAACGGTGCGGCATGGAATGACGGGCACGCAGGTCGGCCCGAAGCGACTCGCAACTGGCTTTGACCGGATCGTGGTCCGCGGACGTTCGCCCTTATCGGAATCGTACGATAAAACGTACATTCGTACACGTGTATCCCGGCGACCGGTCACAACGCTGCTCGGCTCGGCTCGGAGCGCGTTGCCGCGGATGAATTATGCCCGTAACGCGTGCTGATGCCACACCTCCCTTATACCTGCTGTTCTATCTGCCAAGCATTATGTTACTCTCACCATCGGCGACCAGCGTTGCCTATGCATGCAGCCGACGACACTATAGTATAGAGAACGCACACCGTTGCAGATCGGCTCATTTATTCGAATGACCGGCGCGCGAGGCGGCGTTAAGCTCGGGGAGCACGAGAGCGACGGGTCGCCTCTGCGCACCGAGTTCTTTCTATTTTTTCCCGACTGCTTTCTTCTGCCTCCGGTATAATGTACGTGTTAGGCGCACGGGTTGCGTTTTGTTGCCCCGTAGCACGCGTGCGGCCACTCGTTCCGCGAGTCATAAATAATCTGGAAACATGAATATCACAGAGCACCCACGGCTCTCCACCCCCGCCACGTACTCTCTCCCTCTCTTTCTCCCTTTCCCTCTTTCTCGTACGTGCAATTTTCTCGTTTTATTCCCCCCCCCCCCCCCCCGCTTCACACACGGCCCGTGGGTGTGCAGACCGCCGCGAAAGCGCCCATGTGCAAGCGCGTTCGTGTTTCGGCGGTAATTAGGACCTCGGTTGATTTCCTTGCGCGATTCTCCAACCAGCCCGACTCCTTTCGTTTGTTCCATTCGTCCACCTGTTTCGTCCTTCGTCCGGCTTCTTACAGGACGATGCTCTTTCTCGGTCCTCTTTTTTTTACCTCCGTGATTCTTACCTCCGCTCTTTTAATTTCTCGACGGACCTCCCGCGAATCGCTCGCTAATTCGCTCGCGCCCCGGGAAAAATAGTGCAACAACGCGCCAATCAATCACAAGGATTCGACGCGGTGCCCCGGCTTTCCTCTCGAACACGCTCGTCGGCGCCTTTGTTGATCGCGTTCTTTTTCTTCGCTGGTTTATTAACGCTACGCAAATGGAAATGCGAAATTCGGCCGCGGGCGATCTTGCAACCTTCCTGCATATTGTTGCAGCAACGAGTCGTTCCTCTTGTTTGTCCTGTGACGCGGGATGCTCTAAACGTTCACTGTATCAGATTAGTGACAGAGCTCTGAATGTGCAAATTATGTGCAAAGACTGTGCAAAAGAAAGAAACACCTAGTATAATTATAAGATATAATGACAAACAATATCTTTATATCTATATGTATATCTTTGTGTATCGTACAATGACTGATTTATTGTATTTAAAGTATTAGGTAATCCGCAATAACACATATATTCTGAGAACTATTCAATTAAACAGCGGAATTCTTTTTCTATTAAATATCTTCTATTAAATTTCTATTTAATATGACCGGGTGCTTCTTTCTTTTGCACAGTAGTGTATTTCAATTAAACATGAGATATATTCCTCTAGTGTTAATCATATTTTTCTGCAGGTCCTCTCACGACGAAAAAGTCATATACAATGGAATTATTCCAGATCGGAAGAACTGTTTAATTTTCAAGTTAAAATAGCTCCGACTGCAAAGGATTAAATAATGTTTTCTTTTCCGAGTAGGAGCGGACATTGCATTTCATTGAACTTCCCAGGTTCTCGTGAATTCCGAATGCACAGAGATCTGTAGTCCAGTAATTATAGATGTGCATTTCAGCCATAGTTCTTGTTGCAACGGATCCTTTCTTTCCCGCTCGTAAACACCTTGCTCCCCGACCCGTTTCGAGATGCATCGGTTCCGATGCACCGAGAAAGATCGATGGCTCTTAAAAGTCAAGGTAACCGACCGCATCCATCGGTTGCGTACGATATCCCCCTGATAAATTTTCAATTTCCCCGATACCATAGAAGACGTGCAAACTGAAAGAATATTCGATACACGATTCGAATGTCCATAATTGATTCCACGCTCGTACAAGGTAATAGTACACTCGGTACACTTTTAAAACGTTCCGCCGGAAGTTATAATAATGTCCTGGATGAAATATTTCTTCGCGGGGTTAGGAGAGTAAAGGTACTTTTGTTCGGTATCTGATTTAAATGAACCTCGTCCGATGCACTTTTGATAGAAATACCGGCGAAGTCTTTTGCTAATAATGTCGATGGGTTGTGCCGACTGTCTGCGACTAATTGAAATTACCTTGCGAATGGTAAGTGCATGGCTCTTTCCATCTCTCTCTCTCTCTTTCACTCACTCTTTCTGTATTTTTTCCCGGTAGCATAAAGCCGCTTAAGGCCACTGAAATCGTCTTCGTCGTCCGATTGCAGAATCACTCGAGTAGTCGTTCCTCTCTGAATATCGAGATTTTTCCCGAGGCCTTTGTAGTTAGCAGTCGACAGGAGGAACGTGGCGGGAAACGTAATGAAAGTTTTTTAATAAATCATGCCCAACTCCGTCGAGAGAGAGAGATATCCTTTCGGATATAATACGGTCGCCAATCCGATGGATTAGGCCCCCGCCCGTCTTCTTGGAAAAACGGAAGAAATGGACACGGCCGAGCATCGATGGCCAAAATTAGCCGACGCTGGCCCCGGATGCAAATGTCTCGTGAGTCCGGGCAATGAAGCCACTTTCGGATTCCACCTCAACCGTGTTACGTCGCTTGGAACGTGGGTGGTAGCTGGAATTGACCGCGAAAATAATTGATGCCTCCGCTGTCTGAGAAACGGAACACGAATACAGTGAATCAGGAGAAATTTTATTCTGAATGGTGGTTGCACAATATAATAGAAACATTTTATGCATTAAAAAATTCTTTATCAATGTAGTACTTGATTCAATGATTGAAGAAGAAATTTAGGTAGCTACTTTTCAGGTGGACCACAATTCGGTTTTGTTCTTGGTATTTTTACCAGAAATATATTTGTCCCGTGAGAGTAACCCAGAGCAAAATGTTTCGATTGTTTTATCCGATCCCGGATTATACATGAATCAGAATATGTTTAGCTAGCCTAATTTTCCAGAAGAAGACTGCACCGAATCTCGTTCCACATACTGCTTGCGCTTGAAAACGTCAATTCCTTGCGAAGCTCGAATACTTACCAAAAACTTACCTACGGTGCATCGCGGAGAAAGGATCGGGGTACGTGACTGCGAGTGCAAATTTTGCTGCACACGCTCTTGCTAGACAGACGGATTTCAGAATATCGTATTTCTCTTAGCTGGTACTGAGACTTTCGTCGAACTTCCTTTTTTTTCTTGATTCGTATCCTCTTCACTATAAATATATGGTTTAACAAAAACTATGAATGAAACCATCGCACGACTAAAATATAAAATTGGAAGATAAGACGAGGTAAAACCTGATTGTAGAAATGATTAGAGCATCCTTTAACGAAGCCAGAAACATCGTGGACCAGAAACACAGCTTCTCGGGCTAGGTCTTCAATCCTGAACGGTGCTTCTCGCGCTGTACCTGTCGGGCGGGCACACGCGACAGCGATTAGCCGGAGGCCGTCATTCCGAGTGTTGCAAGAACAATTAATAACGATCTTAAGGGACGACCCAGTTTCACCGATGCTTAAGGAAGGACGAAGGACATGAAGGGAAGGGGGTAGGACCGGTCCTCGGACGGGCGTCTACCTTCCTCGCTCCCGGGAGAGAGCGGGACAGCGTGTTCACGGCGAAACATGATTCTTGACTATCCCGGTCGGGCCCAAGGATAGATCGTCCGTGGAGATTGTCGGGAGCGCAATTTGTTTCGCTGCCTAATACGAGTCTTCTTCCACGAGTCGCTCGCTACCTGACTCCCGCTCCGAGGATAAAATCCGGCTTCCATGTATAAGGGGCTACAACCACGTGAATTTGTCCGGCCGTTTGCAATAGCATAATTCCGCGGGGACCTCGTACCCCATTCGAGAATTGCTCTCACCTACTGGCACGGGCGAATTCAACTCCTCTAATCGTTCTCCACTTAATCCTCCGGCGCGACAAAGCTATACCTACATATTAAAAAAAGGAAAGAAGTTTGCCTCTTGCAATTGATGTGGAAAATTTTTATCTTGCATAAACTAGTGTTTGAAATCCACATAAATTTTTTTCTGAAAAATTATTCTTAAATGGGATTAAAAGAACGAAGTGCTCGCCAGTGTTGTTATAAATAATATGTGGCGTGGGATTTTTATCGAGCGGGATCTACGGAGCCGCAGCACATAGGAAGAACGGCAGCGGCGAACAGCCTCGTTGCGGAGGCTCGAAGCGCAACTGACGTCGGCGCAGCGAGGCGGTGCCTCGCAGATGCACCGAAGCACTGCAATTAAATGCGCGTATAGAGGAACGTAGCGCAGATTTATGCGTCACTGCCGGCTACGCATGGCCGACGTCCTCTTTGCACGGTCTCTCGGTCTCGAGTCCTCCGCAAGGAGGACAAGAAGGACAAGAGACCAAGGGAAGAGCCACCGATCGCGCGCAGCAGGACCAAACCAAACGGAACGCAGCGTATCTCAATCTCGGAGGTGGATACGCGGCCCCGCGCTTTGATTAAGTATTAAGCGTGATTAACCGGGGCCCGTGACAGTGGGGCCCCGATGAAACCTACGACCACGAGTCTCGACTTCAAGGCTGCATTGTCTTTCTTCTGTCTGCTCATGAAGTTACCCTGCTTACGATCTACCGCGAGTGTGACTCCTTTCGTCACCGGATCTGTTTCATTTTGCACGCGGAATAGTCGGAAGAGCTTTGTTTCAGCAGGTAATGTTATTTTATTCGTTTGTTCATACTTTAGAAGATAGATTGACTCAATCCATGCAAAATTCATTATGTCTAACCATAGGAATATATAGAAGAGAGAGTCCCGTTGATAGAATCCTTAAAATGATTGCATAAAGGAGATTCTATTTGTTCCCTCAATTTTTATTTTATATCATACACAGCTTAAAAATTGCATTCACTCAACCGTGCGCCAATCCACGCGAAACGCTTTGCATCCCACAAAAGATTCGATCGCACCGCGAAATAGACGAGTAGTTTCGTCAGAATTGATTTATCCATTCTCAATCAGCCGATTCATCAAGTATAAATGTCCGCATAGTCGGCAGCGCTCGGACAGAGTGTAACAAGCCGGGCCCGTACGGAGTGTAAATAAATTTCCGGGAGTTATCCAATTGAAAAATCCGCTTCGTATTACCCTTTTTACACGGGTTTAAATCCGAAAAGCGCTTTGCCGGGTGCACTGCCCCGAAATAAATCGAAGCTGCCGGCGGTCGATCGCGTGAGACAGACGAACCGCAAAGGATTAAATCCGGCAGAAAAGCGTGTTGCAGCCGCGCCGCGCGCCGCGCGCCGTTTCGAGGCCGTGTGGCCAGAGGATGCCCATACTAAAATCGAAATGGAACGAAACGGAGCCGGGAACAGCGGCGTCGGAATCGGCGTCGACGTCGAAACGCGTCATCGATATACATACACAAAAACCGAACGGTAAGGCCGCCTGTGTTTGCCATTTTGGCGGCGGCGAAACGTCGAAATTTGTTCCAGCGAATTTCGGGAATGTCTTCACGGATACGTTGCGATGAAATCCGCATCACGGACGGCGACGCACACACCGGAATCCGGTAACCATAGATTATCGTGTGTATCGCGGCGTACACGTGGCGTGCGAGGAAGAATATCGAGCGGGAGCATTGTGGCCTGATCGTTCCGATCCGGTTACGACAGAATGGACGATCGGACGCGATAGTTATTTAGCGTACCTGGTAATCAGCGACCATAAAAATGAACATAAACCGACACGTTTCGTACGGTAGGTGCATATGCGTGTGCGAGCTCTATCTTCGCCCCCCCCCCCCCCCCTCTCTCTCTCTTCACCCTTCACGCTTATACACATACACATAGGCTGCCGCAGACTGGCACAGACACACACGCTCTCCCCCGTTTCGCTTGATAGCAATGAAAGCCTAAGTTCTGGCAATAAAGCCTAAGTGCCAACTCGCATCGTTTATGGGGGTCCTTTTTCTCTTAAGAGCTCCGGGAGACCCTCGCGGTGCGCTACGACGAAATCGAGTTTAGAGGGGTCAAGCTCCGCGACGCTGCGCCGCGCCGCGGCTGCACCGGGGGCTGCAGCCTCTCGCAAAAATGCAAAACGATGACGCCAGTTTCGGGTGATGCGCCCTCGCTCTCGTCCCACCTTCCTTCCTCTCCACCCCAGGAATACGTAGAACCGCGTGAGAATATTAATGACACCGGTGTCTAAGTTTTGACCGGTGTCTCGGGCCCCGGAATGAACGCCCGGGATCCGGCTCGTAAAATTCCGTATGCGTCGCCGCTTTTATTTCGTTGCTTCTCGATCTGTACGATCGAGACCGGCTGCCACAGATAATTAAATCTGTCTGCGTTATGCTTCTACTGTCTTCCAATTACGACGCAGTATTTTCATAACTATACTAATGGAACAGACAGGAACAATGCTTCCCCAGAAACTGAGCAGTAAAATGACGACTTTTAGTGTCTGCGTCAAAATGGAACTCCCAGTCCCAAATCTCGCGAATTTCCCAAAAGTCATGATTACTTTTCCGAAAACAACCCCGTCGCATACGAAAACGGCTTTAAAAAGACTACTCGCCCGAGTTTATTGATTCCACGACCGTAAACTGTTTTAGGAATGTATAATACGTGATACGTTTCCGTGATACGCCGAGAAAATCCGCCATTTCTTATACACCGAGGCAATAAAAGGAACGGGTGGTAGGTCGTGAACAATTTTAGAACATTTTAATGTCGCTGCCCCCTCCTTCTCCGCTCACGTATTTATTTATTATTCCACTCTGACGAGTGCAGTGTTCTCCCAGTTTATTCCAGGATCAATTTCTTCGTCCATAATTCCCACGCGGCCTCGAGCTCGCGTTTCGTAGCTCTACGTTTTCCATCGGTTCGTTTTCTTCCGGGGATACCCAGTTAAACTCCTACACGCAACGAGCCCCTCGAACTGCACCAGAAAGTGGCGTTCTTTCGTCCCGGACACAACGGACGGTCTCCACTTCATACCATTCTCCGGTAAGAAATCGGTACAGCGGTCGCGAACTTCTCCAATAATACTTTCGACCATTCGGCATTGGTCATCCCGCCCTGCCTCTGCTTCCGCCGCTTGCTGTTCTTTTTCTCCGGCAGGAAAGCTCTTTTCAAGTTTTCATCGGAAAGCAGTACAGTTATCACAGGTGGACACATTCTTCGCTCGCTGGGAATCAAACTGACTCGTTTAAAACTCCGCCGATCGAGCCGCTGACTCGCTGGGGACCCTGGAAATCGAGCCTGCGATGAAGTATGAAATTTCTGGGGTGTACATCGCCTACCACGGAACCCCTAACTGCAATTAATATCAGTCGCGTAACGTTCAAGGCGAGCGTGTATAACGGACGATTGTAAATGATATTTGGAAAAAAAATTCACAAATGAACGATTGTGAAAGACTAAAATCTTTGCAGACACCTAATAGTGATTCCGCAAAACAGCGGTCCTCGATGCACTGGACCGTGCATTTGCAAATGGAGTGCACGAAGGGCAATCTTGTCAGAAAAATTGCAGATATTTTACTGGATCGTCACGATTTTCTCTGGAACCGTCAGAGGCCGAAGGTCACACGTTTCTCTAGGTGGTACATACGTGGGTCGATGTGGACGCTGCGAGCCGCGAATCCGTTGCGGGTGTCGCACAATACAGTGAAACGCACTTCACTCGGGGGCACTCCACTCGAAGAGCCGCCTAGATTACGGGCTGCCAAGGCAGGTGCGACCCGAGTATAGCCCACTTTCGTGGCTCAAAGGGGAAGGATTTACGCGGAGAGAGAGAGCTCACGGGCGCGAGCATTTCGCGCGAACGATTTCAAACGTGTCCTTAACCCGGTCCTTTTCAAAGACGGGCCCGCGAGGGTGCTGCCGCGCCGCGCTGGTGAGATAGAAAAAGGGAACGAAGGAGAGCGGAAGAATAAATTACTGTGGACTTTCATAAAAAATAAAAATCGGAGACCGAGACGGCTGCTCCGTCGAGAAACACGCTGCTCTTTTCAACCTTCTTCTCACCCTGCGAGCGTGACTTGCGTCTTACGGATCAGTCCTCTTCTGAATTAGAGGTCGTCCTCTTCTTTGCGCTTATCAGCGTGACCTGGTTAGCTTCAAACGCGTCTTATCTGAATTAGAACATTTTCGAAATCAAATTCTGAAGATGCACATCGAAAATCTCCCACTTGAAATCAATCCGTAAATTCATAATTCGTTGTCAAAGGAGCCTGGAAAACAATTACAATAAAGAAATGTTTCTTTCAGATTTTCTACCAACTATCCCTGTTTTGTGAAAGCAATCTGAATACTACAGGGAAACAAAAATTTATGCGTAGTTAAAATTCGATATTGCATATGCACCAAGTTGTATATAGCGCCACGAACGTATTAATGCAAAGAGATCCCTAAAGTATGTACACTCGGCTACATTCTTGGCATAGAAAATCGTTGATGTAGCTCCTCAGTTGCATATCTCGAGACAAAGTGGCAGGTCGAAGCAACTGGGTTAAGGTGCTCGCCGATATCTCGCGTAGTCGCGTAACGCTACCCACAATCCCTCATCCGTTCTCGCGAGTCTTTCATTTTGCAGGTGGAGAACCTTGCGAGGACCTCCTAGGTACATTCCCGTGGTATTATCTCGCGGACGGTCTCAATTAGGAAGGCAAACAGGAATCCGGGAATTCGAGTTTGCCTTGCCGATTCTAATACTTTCTTTGATCAAATAGAAACGCATAGCGCGCTGTTGCCTCTCTAATTGCAACAAGTACAGGAAACGGCAGCTGCTGCACAACTGATCCTCTAACGCTTTCTAAGGAATTTATGGACAAACTATGTGTACGAAGCTGAAGCATTGCTAATACAGGAATCTATATATCTGCTGATTTTAGTCGCGACAAAAAATTGCAACTGCAACTTTTGAGGGCTTATTCTAAAGGGGAGATCTTCCTTCTGAAGATTGCATTGAAAAAATTCTAGATAAAAAATTTTTAGAGACAGCTCACGGATGATAGGAAGGAAAACAAAAATAATAGAAAGTAGAGACTTCACTGTGCAAAATGAGCACAGGCAGGTCGTTGTAAGGCTTTCTCTGCAGGAAGCAACATTTTCGGTTTTCAACAACTTTCAATTTTCAACGGTCAAGATTTGGGCCACTGATGCGGGGATCAGCGCTGCGTTTTTCATGCTCGGTAGCTGTAAACGGGCCGCTTAGGGTTCCAGTGGCGGGCAGGGGGCCTCGATATTATCAAGAATCGCAGAATGAATTGGCGAAGTGTCGGCGGAGCTGACCGCGGCTCACGTGCAACACGCGAAAAGGACGCGGACTGGCGCGGCGCATACGATTTCGAGTGGGTTCATTTACTTCTGCGCTGGTGCACACCCGTGCGAAACACGTCCTCCATTCTCCTTAGCCTTCTTTCTCCGTTTGCATACTGATTCCGCTGTCTGCCGCTGTTTTTGGCCCGTCCGGGCACGAACACCCGTTGCCTCTCGACGATAAGCATCAAGGCAGACGGCCCGGAGAGGAATCATGCGTCGCTTTCGCATACTTTCGGACTAAATAAATGCGCCGTTTTTTGCTGATCGAGAAACCTTTGCGAACATGTCACTCGCGTCTCGAACCTTGCAGGCAATGATAATTAAGATCGTGGTTCTTGTTTTCTGGTTTCGATCCGAAAAATGAGAATGTTGGATATCGTTATTTGTACATACTATAACTGCATCAACATCCGCAGTTTGGCTACAAGCAACACGATCCCAAAGCGATTGAAGCTGGTTTGTTCATCTCAGTTAGTGTTCGTCTCAATTATACCTACTCGAAATCCGCCTGCAGGGTTCATTAGTATCGACATGAAAGTAGTCGTCCTTTTTTTTCATATTAGGCATCTCTCCGCTACCTAAGGGGGTTCCTAACTGCTCGTTCGAAAAAGAGATAAACAAGGCCATGGGATAGATCCTCCCGGAGCCGTACATGAACATCGACAACGAAGCGCGAATAAAATTCGATACAGAGTTCCCATCTCCATCCGTCGTTCCGTACCACTCTTCCACCTGCCTCCTCAGCAAACCTTTACATCTTTTCTGATCCGTGACGCTTTCTCGAAAGGGTCCGATGTATGTGGGGGGCCCTCTCGACCGGCTGCCCCCGTGTCATTTTGCGTACGCCCAAACGCACGCGATGTGCCGTCCCTTTCCATTGTGTCCTCGTCCCTTAGGCTCCGTTTCTGTTCGCCGACTCGACTCTCTCATCTACAGTTTGCCCGCGTACCTACAAAGTTGCCCTGAGAATATAAAAACGTGAATCGTTCACGAAAATCACGCGACATTTCGGAAAACTGGAGACCGAGATCCGAGAATTAATAAGTGAAAAATTCCGATGTTTTGCAGTGATATTAACATAACTCTTATCTTTATTCTCAATTTTTTCAGAACAAAATATTAAAAAATGACAGAATTAATCGCTGTTTTATACACTTAATACTTTTATTTCGATTGACGAGAGATTTAAGAAACTGAAATAAAGGTAACTTGGATCTTTTTTGTTTCTTGCAATTGACCTAAAAAAATATTCTTTTGCAGAAAATTCCGCAGTCCGTGATAAGCATCGACAAGAATGGTAATTGTTTGATCCAGACGTCTTTATCTTCCAGTTATTACAGTTCCGCGGTTCGTGCTTATTGTTACGAAGATTTATCTGTTCGCGGGACGTATACCCATTGTGAAATGTTTCATTTACCGGTACGTTTCTATTATTTTTCGGATCGTTCTCGGCGCGGAACGTTCCGGCTAATCGCCGACTCGCATGCACGATGCAGCTCGCAATAATGCTTTTCTTCCGCAAGTCGTTCGGCCCCTTTCTTTGATCCGCCGTTTCCTTCACGACGTCCAGGGAAGCAGCAGATGTCTCGATCGCAATGTAAAAACGATGAACGGGAACTGAAAGACGATGATTCTCTGTTACGACGTCATTAAATCATTCCTTCTTGTTCATCCATTCTATTGTTCTTTCATCAGACCTAGATACACATTCGTGCAGTCTACAGCGGACAGCCTCCGCTCGCCTTGTTAAGCGTCTATACGAGCAGAAACAATCGTACACAATGAATCGAGAGAAATACTTTCGTGCCCACTGTTCTCTCCGCAAGGAGGACGCAGAGCAGCAAGAATCTTTGAAAAAGAAGAGGTGTGTCTGCAGTGTAATGAGCAGACTGGGGATCTTTAGGCAAAATAAAAATTTTCGGCATTGATTAAAAGAAACAGGAGCCACTTAAGAATATTTTTAGTTGGTCAAATTTCAATTCTTTTAATCTTTCTACATCAAATCCGCAGTCCAGATAAAAATGCAATACATAGTATTTTCTACGAGATAGAAACAATTTCTCTTTTCCTAGGCCAGAGTTTACACAGACTTGAACCAGACCTGCAAGTACTTCGAAAGGCAGATGCACCACAATGTCTGCGAACTGTAAATAATTCCTCTATCGATTGTTACTTTCGCTATGTCATCTTCTTATACCCTATCTTCCTGTTCTTGATGGACATTCGATGCTTGCATATGTAACGATACTATCTACTATCGATACTACACAGATCTCATTCGGATATGTGAGAATATTGAAGAGAAGCTCGTCTACATTTTCTACGAAGTGAAAATAACTTCTTCATCGATAACTGGTATTACTGCCTTATCTTCTTAACCCAGACCTTATTCAGATCGATCGCAACCCAGACCTGTCAGACTTTTTAAAATGAAGATATACCATTTTTTTCTGCCAGATGGAATCAATTCCTTTATCGATTGGAGGGCTGACAGGGGGTTCGAAAAGGTTCTCTTTCTAAAATAAAGGGAAATGCCAAGATGCTAGAGATAAGTGAATTTTGTGAGTGATTTTAGCCGAAGCAAAGCGTCGCAATGCGAAAGGATCGCGACTATACCGTTGGCCGCGGTCAACAAGGGGGTGTTCCAATAATTGCCCCGGTGAAACGGCCAGGCACCGACATAATCACGCGTCGTGTCAAAGTATCGCAAGCGGGTGGTGTCTCTCCGATGCAATTGTGCCGGGGGAGATCCATCATTTCGATCAATCCTGATATATTTCACGGGATTAATTAAATTGGTTTATCTTGGAGCCTGGTCGGGGAGCAGCGGCATACGGAGCGCTCGCTCCCGCGATTCATCAAAGTCAGTCGAATGCATTTCGATGCTGATTTGCGGTGAAGGTAATCATTCCGTTTATTAAATTCCGCCATGATCGGGCCACCGCAGCCGCGACTTGCCCCTTGATTCCGTCGCGTATCCGAACCAATCAGAGAAACGTCCGAAACGGCGGTTTGCCCTGGAGCACGGCCCGGATCGCTATCATCGGCAATGGACTCGAACGATAATGTCCTTGTTAATTTCATCCGGCCGTTGCCAAAGATCCCCTTGAGCGCTGCTATTCGCACAATCTGCCGGCCCCGGCCCATGTTTCTTGCTAGTAGCTTCCGGTTTGCGCTAGCAAACTGCTCTTGTTCTCCATAAATTCCGGCCAACGTTCATTTCATGCGGCAAACTAGAAATATCGATTCCAAACGCTAATTAGCATTAAGAAATATGTCTACCAGTTAATGCTCGGCATGGTCAGATTATTCCTCACTTCCATTATACAGCTTCATGTCCACATCTAAAAAATTTAGGAAATAGTATAATAGTAAATTCACGAGACACTAATGGATAACAATCTAACCGAGCGTCCACGTTTTTAAAAATCATCTGGAAAATGTTGTTCATCCCTTGGGGTCATCGCAAGTCCAAAGCCAGTGAGTGAATAGGAATCCAGTTCGGTGTTCGGTCTGTTCGTAGATCATGCGTTGTTCTGGAAATACAGACGACAGAGTTTCAGGTCGTTCTTCGCGTCGCGTTCCGACGTGAAAAGCGCGAGAGCGGGTTTACAGGTGACTGGTTTATATCATGGGCACGCGTGGCCCTTGTAGTTCATATGGCAGACAGGCGGCCAGGCAGGTACCACCAAAGTAACAGGAGGCTCCGGTCGACCTAGAAACCGACCTATATTTTAACCATGCGGTTTTATCGCCAGGAATACATTAAGCGACACGACCCGTGGTCCCTTCTCCCAGCAGTGCAACCGGAGGCATACAGCAGCAGCGCACAAAAACACACAAACACGCCCGATACACTGATCATTCAATGGAAATTCAGGAAGACCTTCGCAATATACATGGTAAGTTGGCGCGCTTTATGGCATACCCGTGCTACCTGTGTACACTCGTCGCTTACGGGGGTACATTTTATCCAACAAAGGCACGGGGCGGCCGTGCAAGTCACCGGCTACAAGAAAACATTTGCATACAAACGAATCACGACGGTTTTTTGCGCTCGCGGCCCGCCGCGCCGTGCCGCAGATCTCGCGGCGTCTAACTTAAGGAGCATGATGCACACCGTCCGAAATGAACGAATTTTTTTCATTACTCCGGAACGCCACGCTTTCAAATGTACAGTACTTTTTAATGGTGAATTAACATTGCTTCCAAACTAGCACATTGTTTCCATTCATTCATGAAGTACTTTTATTGAATATTGCTTATTTTTATTCTTTCTGGTACGATTATGAATTAATCCCTTCGGGATCATCTTTAGGCGATTTCAAATGTCATAAAATTAGAGAGTCGTCACTAATTACCGCTCGCAATTCGCGCACACCCACGAAGAGAAACGTCGGGATTACGTGTGAGGACGTTTTAAAAAACTTGGGGAGCCGCCCAACAGGATATTTGACTTTGTATGAAAGGACGAGGTCGGGCCGATATGCTTTTCGAATTTTTTCGGGCCAGTTAGCGCGTCCATCGGGTTCAACGGGCTGCGATACACATAGCCAAACGGTCCGGTTCATTGAAATAAAAAGTGGAACGCACGCTGGACGAATTTTCGTTGACTTTCGAGCGAGTTATTAAAAGCCCGACTCGTTAGGGTCGCAAACGCCGGTTCGATTTCCGATTAGTTCTCTCTTTTATATTCTTCGTTCTGGGTTTCCCCGATCCGCCGTGCCCCTACAGCCTCATCCTCTCCTCATCCTCCTCTCTGTGCGTTGCTGTCTCTCCTCGCGCCGCTCGTATTTGGTTCACTGGCTTCCTTTTCGAAGCGGATACCCCGCAGCGATCCGTTTTGTGTTTCGCATATCGGCTTTTCAAGATACACAACAATAAAAATTCTGAAACGTTCCGCGCCAAAGTGATGCATCAAACCGTCACTCTGTTGGAAACGCGCGGAGTCCTCGTGTGACGAGCCGGTACCCGCGCAATTTCTTGCTCCAGTTGGCAGAGACCGCTTTGAATATTTTTAATAGAAACACACCGCCGGCCTCGGACACACCGCGGAAACAAACAGAACAAGGCAGGACCCGCGAGAAAATGGGTTATAATGGCCGCTGGACCGATTCTGACCGCGTGGTTCGACTGCGTTTCGATTAAAATAGAAATCGGAGGGTAAGCTTCCATCTTTTGTGTCCCAGAATATTCGTCAACTGTCAACAGAAAATTTAGCGATGTTTCAAAATTCTCTACTAGCAAGTAGAATAGTTGTAACGTTCTGTGTAACGTTCTATGTAATGTTCTAAATGATTTTCCTGCCCTCGTTATAACTTGCTCACTTATATTAGCGTTTGCAGTTCTGACACGTCGTTTATGTTTCGAGATATTGAATGTCCTAGAGTAAACTGTTGATTTAATCGTACACCAGAGAAAAATGAAGCCAATTGATGAATAAAGAATGATTGGGCGTTAATGGACATCATTAGGGATAAGTAAATTGAATATGGTAATTTTAGGCTCTGGATGCTATATTAAAATGAAATTGCATATCTGACGAGCCCGTCGCGTTCCAGGAAAAAGAATTGATGATTCGCGTGTCGTGGAACGTATTATTTCATTTCCTGCTAATAGTTGCCACTATACAAGAACTCATAATTCCATATTTTCAGTTTACAAATCGATTAACTCCACAAGTTTACAGAAAATGTAAAAAGAGATGAAGGATTGCTTATGTACATTATTTTTGAGATTTAGAGTGTCACGTAAATGCATCCGTAATGATTCAATCATGTTCGACGTCTAATCTACTTTATAGCCTGCCCGACGACCACAGACCCAATCTACTGCGCGTGCAGCTATAATTTTTCCTCAAGCGTGTATCGCGCAATACTGAAGGGGTCGGTTTAGTATAAAGGTTACGTTGACGTGGGCTAGAGTTAAAAACACGCCGCGCGATAATGGACCAAATGTGTCTCTCCTGTCCCGCGCATTTCCTCTAATAAAAGTATATTTGTCCCGCGAAGGGGTTATTTCCGGTTCTGTTCTCCGCAAAAGGTTTTTTGTGTTACCCGAAAAGCTGTTTACGAATTAACGGCGTTATAATTGTGGTGTGCCGTACCGAACGCGATCCGATGGCGATCTGGGGCACGTGGACGCGGCTTAATGGGGTCGGCGAGAGTAATCTCTAATGAGGTACAACGGAGAATCGACTACCAAACAGTTCGGTCAGTTGCTCTAGTACCAAATACGTGCCTAATGTGCTGTCGCTCACGATATTAGAAAATCCTGACATCTATTGTGATTTCAGCTAGTGAGCATATCCAGAGCTTTCAAAGAACATTGCATATGTTTGCAAAATAATATTAAAATAACAGAAAGATTAGGAAACTCCCCCAACAAATTTTCACAACTCTGGAGAATTCATTTAATTTTTTCCTTTTAAACAAATAAAATATTTATATTATATTGTATATATTTATATTATACAGATATTTCGTAGTAAAACAACTCAGCCTAATTACCCGGGTCGCAGTATACGTGGACGGAAATAAAGCAATTCTTCTGGTCGGAGCCTTAATTCCCGTTCGATCGGCGTAATCGGGTGGCCTGGTCGTCTTTCTGAGCCTAATTGATCAGGCTGGCTAACATAATTTATCCGCCGCGAGAGCCACTTAAATCGCTCGACCTTATCGAAAAATATAGTAATCGTTTGGGGTTGCGTCGGGAAGAATCGAGGCAGCAGAAAAAGAAGGTCCGAGAAACTGAAGAGAGGGGGAGAGAGAGAGAGAGAGAGAGAGAGAGAGAGAGAGAGAGAGAGAGAGAGACGAGAGAAAAAAGGGGAAGTCAGGACAGACTCCGTTACGTTAAAAAGGAGATTATGTTAAGATTTAATTCCGCTGGAAGGCCGCACTCGAATTAAACGTCCCGGAAGTCATCGCGGAGCGTACTCGAAGACAAGGAGGAGAAGCACGATAGTCATAATGTCGGTGCCTAGCAAATAAAACACTCGAGCTTCCTGAACTTTCTCTCTCTCTCTCCCCTCTCTCCCCTCTCTCCCCCCTCTCTCTATCTTCCTATCTCGCTCTTTATTCCAGCCGGCTGTAAATATGCAAATTGTTAGGACTATGGTCCCTCTTTGTCTAAAGGATCCAGGGGCGGGGGCGGGCGTCAGTGGTGGCGGGCTACGGCCGATGAGATTCAATTTACTTCCATCAAAATGGTGTACGCGGTAATACACTTTGGATGCACCGTGCCCTCCCCTATATTATTGACTTCGTAATAACGTGACAGTAATTTGTATGCAAAATCGTTTCCCTGAGCTATCCGGCCGCGTAAACGTTCGCCTCGAAAAGTTTTCTTTGTTTGGACGCCGAACTATCCTCAAACTTGATAGATCGACGATTCCGTTTAAGATGCTCACTTCCCACCCGCTTATTTGCTTGCCCGAACTTACTCTGAGCCGAAATCTCGGCTTGCCCGTAATTTTCTTCCTATTGCCTATCCTCGCCTTCCGACGCAAACTCTTGTACGCTCCAAGTTCACGGAATTTTTCGCAGAAACGATGCCGTTCAAACGGTTTCGTTATATTCATAGTACTCGTCTTATTTTAAGTTGAACTATCTCTCACCGGCTTTATTCGAATGTTTGTCCACCCTGTATACACGATTGTCTTTAAAGTTCCACACTGTTCCATATTCCTGTTCGACATTATCCGCATTTACGGAATCATCACCCGATAAATAGATGCTCGCCTTTCTCCTCGACTCCTTTTAACAATCTTCCGGAATGCTGGAGTGGGACTGGGAAGGGAAGAAATAGAAGAAAGACGAGGGACGAAGGTGGGGTTGGTTCGGGGGTGAGAAAGAAACGAGCCGTCTGACTTGTGATCTAGCCGGTGCCCTTGAGGCTTCCACTCGTCCTCCTTCGTCTCTCCTGAATCCTACATCCGTTCGATTCTCCCGTTGATCCCTGGGGGCTGTGTAACACGTGCGCGGTACGGGGAAGATCGTCTGCAGGGGCGGAATCAACGGGGGTTGCGAAGCTAGGGCGCGGGGATGGGTAGGGAGCCGCGCAAGAGTAACTGCTAGTAACAATGTTTTCTCACCCTTTTGCGTTTTAGCGGCGGAAGGCGGAGGCGCAGGGGGGTGAAGTCGGGGTTGGAGAACCCTCTTTCCACCCCCGGACACCCACGGGTTGCGCTGCCGCCCCCGCACGCCGAGTCGAGGCTCGGTTATACACCCTCCGCAATCAATTTCGTCAATACCGCTTGTTGCGGAGGGGTGGCTGTGCTGTCTCGCCCGCGGCTGCCTTCCGGCCACCCCCTTCAACCCCCGTGTCGTTCTTCAAGAGAAGGGTCCGTCGATAGATTTTTCGGTTCGAACCACGCCGCCACCACCGACCATAAAGTCAGCCGGCTCTTTTGTTTCCGCCGGTGCTCGATCGTTGATCTCGAAAGTGGCTGTTCTGGATGCCGCCGGTAAAAAACGCTACAACAAGACCACCCCATTCCACGGAACCTCGATTTTCGATAGTTTCGCTTTCTACAGTCGCGGAGCTTGTAAAAGCTGCCACACGCAGCATGTAATACACAGGCTCTTCGAGAACTTCGCAGACTAATTTCTTCAACCCCTTAACCGACGCAGACGCGTTAACTCGTTATTCGTGTTTGCTATTACTTCTCAGTAACTCTTCGTTTACTATTAAGTGTTGTTAAGACAGAGGTTCTCTTAGGATATTGCACAAGTAGTCCTACAACTCGTGTCGCTGCTTATGCAAGTCTTTATTACTACAAAAGTGACTACATGCAAATTGTTTCAGTACAAAAATGTTTAAACAGTCAGCATACCGAGTACTAAATGTAGCTAATCTATGTTTCGTTATAAAAATGAGATGACAATTCTTTCGACCCACTTGACGCAATAAAGACAGCTAGCCAAAGGGTATCTGAACGAAACGTCATCGATGGAATATAATCGAATGAGACAATTTGTCGGTCTGTTAACGAACATCATTTTCACGGAACACGGCAGCAAAGTGTCCGCCCGCGGAGCAATCTTGCTGCAACGATCGAAGACCCGGAGATGCTTCCCAGTGAAATAACAAGCCTCCGGGTATCCGTGACCCTAACGTTCCAAGTATTTCGTTCTTCCTCTCCTCCTCATATATAATTGGAGTCCATGATTCTGTGCAAATATCGCGTAACCAAGCAAACAATGGCTCCGCAAGGCCCCGCGTACTGTGTGCAAACAAAATAAGAATGTCTATCGACTCGGCAGCTGAAACGGCCGGGCCGGTAAATGAACCGTAGTCGAGTAGATACATCTACCAACTAGCAGCTAGCAGACGGCTTCAATCTAGCTAGCAGTCAATTCTATGAATATTACTGTTATCGTGTAACGATTGCTTTCACTGACATTGTCGTGGCAAGATATTCGATATAATCAATCTCTCCGTACATATTTACGCGGGCGGCTGCGATTAAAGTTGGCGTCTCGATACTCGAGAAATCCGGCAACAAAACGGCGCGGCGCGAGCAGGATAACAATATACCCGAGGGGCATTAAGTATTTCCGCAAAGGTTTAGGAATCACAATATCTGCGGCTTAAAACCGTCTCCTGAATCCAGAACCGTCGCTGGATCCTTCCTTCCACCGGTTCCTGCGTCCCGACTTCGATATAAATATCGATTACCCCGGTTATCCGGATAATCCTTACAGATTGAAATTACCATTCGTACCGGTCGTCGTAACAGAAGCCATCTCGACGGACATCCGTCGTTTTTCAACCTCGTTTCCCTTTTTCATCCATCTTTGTGACCCGTTTTCTTGCACCGTCCGTCAGTACGTCGGTGTTCAATGTCGATTCCGACCCGCTCGTTGCCGAACGTCTGCCTAACGAATGGTGTATTCCACGACGTATCGTTAAACGCATTCATCAGGATTCTGTTTGTCATAGCCCGGGCAAAACTTCACGGAAATTGGACAATAATGTTGGCTCGTCGACGAGTCCCCGTCCGAATCCGCCGTATTGTTGGACCCGTCGCACTACTCGCGAGTTTATTGTCGATTTATTTCAAACGAGAAAGAGAATAAATATTTGAGGACGTACAGAAATTGTGTACACTGTTATGTCCAACGTCGTGTTTGCCTTGGCTCACTGCACTTTTATTCGGTAATCCTGCACCCCCACGTAGCCAGCGCCAACGTTGCGTCATCGGCACCGCCGGTCTTGATGATTGTTACTCTTGTGCTAATAATCGACACCCCGATTCCAATTTTAACATTCTTTTCAAGTTGAACTCTCGCAAACACAGCTTCCATTATTTATCTTCCTTTGTCCTACCGTGTTCATAAATGTTTTCATTGTTCTTGTTGTTGATGCAATACTTCGTCCTTACAATCAATAGGGATTTTTCAATGAAATAAAAATCTTACCGCGCTGTTTTAATCGTTTACAATGTTGAGTTTTAGGCAGTTGCTTGTGCTATATTAAATATATATATGTACATTTTTATCCTTAAAGAACATAGCTTATTTTTACCAGATACATAAGCATGTCATTCTTTCCCTTTAATAAGCATACCAACCATATCTTAATTCATAACATATGTATTTATTTTTCGAAATAGAATTACCATTTGCCATAGAAACACGATTTTTGTTCTTGACTGATCTTGTTATGATTTTGCACGATTTCCATGAAATCGTTTCCTACGGAAAGGTCTTTATAGTTTCAATGATTATAGGATAAGGAGTATAAAACCGATGTTTGACCGGCGCGGCGGTGGTAGATTTAGTTAACGAGAAAAGTGTGCGCTCGCCCCAATAATTTTAGCGTTTACGCTTGTCAATCTGCCGCGGCTCGATTCGCCTTTAATAGACCCGTTAATTCGCGTTGCTCCCGTAGCTTTGTGCGCGATTTAACATTTTTATTCGTCCCTTTAGCGGGAGACGCGACGGCCGTCTTTATGTGCAGGCGTGGAATATTGACACGTACAAAGCTCGGAGTTTTTGCACTTCAAACGGCGCTGGTGCTGTCGGGAAGGTAGAAAGGCTTGGGGGGTAATGGTGAATGGTCTCATTAAAGGAAAACGCTACCGGGAAAACTCTTTCCGAGGGACGAGCTCAGCCTATTTACCGATTTATTTTTAGAAGGCCGTGCCGTGCAGTGCCGCGCGCGGCCGGCCTAGGCAAAAGCCTCTAAACTCAGTTTAATGCTTCATAAGTCAAACGAAAAGCGGCAATTTTCATCGGTACCATTATATAGTGCTTTTCACCGGTCAATCGAGAAATTGCTTTATTCATTTATACCTGACCGTCTTTTCAACGTCCGCCGCGCCCGGCATTTCTGGCTCATTCAAATAATCACGGGACGCAAGGGAGAGAGAGAGAGAGAGAGAGGGACGATGTGCTTGCCGGCAATCAGGAATCGATCGATCCCCGGCTCGATCATCGGCTCGTTTCCCGTTCTAATTATTCATCGAAACGTCACAGCTGGCCTGGCGTTCGTTGGCCGGGAGAAGACCGGAAGTACCAGCGACACGGTCCGACAAATTGCTGCCTAAATTATAGGTCATCATTGATTCCAGTCGCCCGTGGTGTGCTTGCCGAACGCAAGCGCAAACCGATGCGTTTCTATTCTTATCGATGTAACGATACACGGTGCGTAGTAATATGTTCACATTATGCAGCCGATTGTAGATTTATGGCACCGAAATCGGTGGCCGCATCTCGGTGACACAGATCACCAGAGATTACCATCCTAAGATTATGCTCCATCCATTTTCGCTGAACACGGCGTTTAAGTGCGTGTTCCCAATCGGCACTGTCGATTTTAGACAATTTATGAGCTATACAAAACTAAATTTTGCAGTAAATTAATTAAGAAGTTAATTAGGGATAAGCTGGAAGAATTCAAAATAATAGATGTCCAGTACGAAAAATAGCTAGAAGGATGTGAGCTCGAGTGATCGATGAATGACATTGACGATACGTGAAACGATTGCAGAGATTTTCGAGTTAAACCTTTCATCTGTCGAAATATTCTCTCAAAAGAGTGCACTGATTAGATTTTATTTGGTGTTAATTGAAAGCATCATTTAGATAGCTATTTCCATGAGATCGGTCTTTTGAAGTAGGATTCAGCGATACTAAAATAAAAACAAAGAGAATGCGGTCGATTTAATAACTAAAATAGTCATCTCTTTATTTCAGGTATTTTTAAAACACTGCTCAATATTTCATATTGTAGAACCTAGTATGAAACATTGTTCTTGTCCCACGCAAAGTATCCGATTCTAAGACGATCTTTATCCAGCTTCTGGCGTTGCTCATCTTGCCAGCTAACAGATTACACCCGGGCCGAAACTAATGAGGCTAATTGGCGTCGGTATTACGCGGGAATACGGACGCAGCTCGCCCCGTAATTTTCCGCCCTACAATTTTTATCATCGCGACGGGGTGCCCGGATTCCGTTTCCGCGTCTCTCGAAAAGATTCGACGCAGGAGGAGAGAAGGAGAACCCACGAAATTTGTCTTCCTTTTCGCCCCTGTCGAGGAGTTTACGCCGATAATGATCCCTGTAGCCCGATTCCGTCGTGGAGACCGAGATTGCTGCTCGTTGACAAATAACGCCAATCCCTCGCGCCTCCCTTCTGATCGGGGAATATCGGCTGGCAATTTCGAACAATTTTTTCTTCATTTTTCTCTGGTGACAGGCCTTGATCCGCGTCTTCTCTCAAGCTTAAGCAATTCTCCATTACCTCAGCGACACCGCAATAAACAATTTGATAAGAGTCAACGTCGATTCTTAAATGGCTAGTCCTTTGATCAATGTTCTCGTTAAACAATAAATTTCTCACGAGTATGCGTGAACGTGTAAAACGTAAAAACCATTCAATTCTTATGACAATAATTTATTTCATTTCCATTCAAGGAACTTTCATCCATTCTCTACGAGCTTGCAAAGTTCCAAAAAAATGTTCAAAGTCCGCCAGAATGAACTTCCCGAAACGGCAGCCCTAAATAGGCTTGTGTGATAGGAGTTAATAGTTGTTTTTCCGTAAGTTTTCTACGAGTCGTTGACGTCGAGCTGAGAAAAGCTGGAAAGGATGCGATTCACGGAAAAAGGCAGCGCGTTAAGAGAAAACTTTCTTCGACGATCTCGAAAAATTTCTCTTTCACCCCCGCGGATGTCGCGGCGCGGCGCGGCGCTGAGCTGAGGGTCCCTCTTCCCCCGTGTTCCACGGGCAGAGTCCATAAATTTTAGCAATTTCTGGAGTGCTGGTGCCTCTCGCGGCAGCGGTAGGAATAATAACGTGACGACAGAGCCCAATTGTCCCCTAATGCCGCGAAGTTTCTATTCAGAGCATCTTTTTGTGCGTTACTACCGGCGGACGTGGGAGTCAAAGTCGTATCTTGCCGCGGCGGCTGGAAGGGCAACCTTGCAATTCAGCCGAGCAACGTGGGAGGGTTGCCAACTCCGCTGTATGATAATGGACCGACGATGCTATGCCTACTCGATCTATACACGGCCCTCCTATAGATGTATCTCCGGATCCTACAGGCCGATTCGAAATTGGTGTCGCACTTCATACTTCATACTAATGTCAACCCCCATACGCTCCTCAAAAATAGTTGCATAAAAGATTCTAGTGCAATACTTCACATATTTTTAATGTACACTTTGAATTGACAAATTATGCTTCATTTATCAGTAGACTGTGGATTTTATTCATGTATGACAAAAATTGAGGACATCAATGTATTAGGTTCAGCTTATTAAAACGATGAAAAGAAGAATGTAGCTTCAGTAGACGGGCTGCGTTCCTGCTTCAGATTTTTATGAAATAATGGATGGAGATTGAAGCCGTATAAATGGATGGTCGTCGGATGGTTTTATTAAAAATTAATTTAGAACGGTAGCCTGCACGTGCCCAAGATGTTTCAGATATTTAAGGGCGCCCGCCCCTGACAACTCTGATTTTCCCTGATGTTTCGTCACGCGGAACAGAACGCCATAAGTTCGCTGGGAACAAACAGGAACGCACGCGGAGAGACGGATGCGATTCGGCGAAGTAAACGCGACAGGTAATTGTCGACGGCGAGGCACGCCGCGCATATTGCCAGCGAAATGTTTAGGGGAAAGTGAATTAAGTAAATATCCTTGCCAGGATCCAATTTACGTGCTACAGAATTGTGGCAAGTTTAATAAATTCGAGGGATTGTGGCTCGAGTTAATTGTGGCTCTCCGTGAGCTGAGTGAATAAGGGTGACGGCGAGTTCATGCTATTGAAAACTCTGCTTTTATATGGTTACAGCGTTCGAGGGATACCGCCCCGTTTTGTTATTCACTCGTCTGTTGTGAGCTGAAAACAATAACTGAATCCGGGAACTCGACGACAACCGTCGAAATAAATAAATCACAAAAACGTCTGCGGGACCTGTCCTTCAGATTTCTATTCGCCCATTTCAGACAGTTTCACAAGACTCTGTCTTTAAAGTTTGATACAAAGAGAGATAGTATTTTAGCGATACAATCTTACACGTTTTAAAGACAAATGTTGTAAATAATTTTATTGTTATATGTGGCTTGATGTGAAATGTTAATTTATTTGTACATTGATTACTGTCGGATAGAACGATTAAAAATTTCAAAATTTCTCGCTCGTAAGAAGGCGCATTGCTTTCAGCCGAACACTTTAAACTTGCCAAGAACCACGGAACCTCCGTTGTCTCGTCGGTCTCAATATTAAAATGATTAAGGCTAGAGCAAACAAGGCAGCGTCCAAACAGGCTCGTACAAAGACGAGACACAATAATGAATTCCGTGATGGTGGTGGCGGAATCCGTTGGCGTAATCGCAGTGGCGCAGAGTCTTAATCAGGGAAGCGTCAGCCCGAAATCCCGGCACCGCGTTTCCAGTCGGGCCGATTGTTAAACGGCCAATAAAGTCGCGCAATCTCTTCCAGGCTGACAGTGGCCAACAATGGGATGATCCCGCGGGCCCGTGCCTCTCAAATAATGTATTTGATTTTGGTTTTCAAAGGACCAGCGAGATATACGCGCGTGCACCAACGTACGGGGAGCGGGGTTGGTTGGTACGCACGCATGCGTGCCCTCGAAACGTAAACGGGGCCACGTGTCTACTTTAAACAGAGCCGCGAAGGGTTCCCCATGGCCGAAAACCCATAGCAGCACCGTCACCAACACCACCACCACCACCATCGTCGCGTTCCCGATTCAAACCCGCTGATCCCGAGCCGAGAGTGCGCCGAACCGTAAGGCATTGTCGTCCGGGGGTTGTTGGCCACCCTCCGCTGCCTTTCCGAAACCCCAGAACCACCGCTGCTGTACAATCACTACCACCGTAACAGTCATCGAGCGAGTATTACCTTCTGCCCTTCGAGCAACCCTCCTCCCTCCGCAAACAACGCGCCAGATTATTTCACACAGTTTTCGAACAGCCCATTAAAAGCCGACTCGTCGACCAGATAAACGCTGATTCGGTAGCCGACTGACGGATCCCATCCCCTGACTTCCTCTTGCTTCCTTTGTTTCGCGATTCCCTCCCCCTTGAAGCTCGTCAAGGTGCGCGTCGATGAGACTCGCGAGACGATGAGGACACTTTGCCCCGGGCGGTTATTCGTTTGTTGCGAAGAAAAAGGGGTTGCTTTGGGTTCTGATTGGGTTAGATTCAACAAAATTTGGGAGTCGAATTCTTACACTTTACATCAATAAATTGTGTTCGATTTATCCAGCTCGTCTTCAAATACATTTTCTAACACAAAAAGGAAGAAATCAAATATTTTGCAGAATGGTACGAATTTTCATATTGAGAAATGTATGAACATTAATAACAGACTTACCGCGCCATTTATGATACTCGTTAGAGACCATCCTTGGAATTGTCGATTTTCATTTCTATCGTCTGGTTTGAATTTTTCTTTTGGCATTGAATTGTATGGGTGCAATTACGTTCGGGTTAGTTAGCTTTTGGAGTCGTGTCCGATATTACCAACATTTAGTCTAATCTGGTTCAATTGACCGTTGGAAGTAGTTCTTTCGGTGTCCCCGAGGTTGTGCTTGAGATAAAAGTGAACGATCTATTGTATTTTAGAAGACACGTGTGTCTGACTTTTAAGTGGAATGTGGAGTGTCTGGTGGATCGTTTCAGTAGCCATTAACCCACATGGGCTAATACTCCAATATGGCTGCCTATGGTTATAATAACGGTTAATCGAACCGAATGGTTCTTCGTTTTAACGGCACGAGGCCCTGTTACTGCTCTGCTCTTCTCAATTTCTGTGTCATCTCGCTTCATCTTTTCTTTGACCCTTAAGTGGACTATTGCGATAGCAGCGGCTGCATTCAAATTCATGTTGATGACGATTTAATGCACACTGATATTCATAAGATTTTAGCACCTGCTATTCTGTGAGTTTTAAATCAGATTGAAAGCAAGAGCGATATCTCGAGATTCTGTCCACAAAATTAAAAAATTTATGAAAATGTAAGGAAATAATTTGGTCCTATGCCTATGGAACGACCGTATATCTTTAAGAAGAAAAATATTTGCAGCATTATTAATGATATTTGGTGATTATAAATTATGTCTTGGGATTGGTTTAGCTATAATTTCAAGAAGAAGAATATTTACAGTGTTATTAGTGATGCTAAGTGACTGTGAATCATAAATTAGGACGAACCCACTCCCGGATCCAAATTTGGCTACTCTCCTCTATATTAATTAAGTTATTACAGTTTTGAAAGCCATTTTGAAAGTCCACTTACGGGTTAATCATGGTTTCTCGAAGTTAGAGCCCTGTCTTCGTCTTTAGTGTCGTTCGATCCACTTTGCAGGCGATTGTTGGATCGTTCAGTGACGTCGGCGATCTGAAGATACGTATGCATTGAATGAAAATAATGGCATTTCGAATGCACGAGATATCATCGCGATTATTCAACCAGTGGTTCCAGTTTACTCGGTTGCTGATGCGGAAACAGCGTCATCGCGCACGAACGACCGTCGGAACTAGATCATTAATACGCGATAACTGAAAAATAAGGCGGGGTATGTCGAGGTCTGCAACCATGTACCCTCGATTACTTTTAAATCGCATTTTTCCATTGTTTAATCGTTCGGATCGGTACAATTAGGTCGCAGATACCAGTGACCCATTAAATTTCCGATATACGAGCCGCGGTGGCGTTACAAAAAAACGCTTGGTTTAATTCATTTCGGGGGAAACTGAAAACTGGCCTCTTTCATCCTAGAACCCCGGCTCGAGTTCTACGTATAAATTCACATCGCTGTGAATCGGAAACAACCGAGACGCAGCAAATGTTAATATCCATTTTGCGCTCTTTCATCGAATCGATTCTAAATCATTTAATGTTTCAATGCATCCCCAATTGATTCACAACATTGAATTGCAGGACAAATTGCACTCTTATAAAGCACTGTACTCGCCGTAGCAGATAACAGCTGGAAAAATAATGGCGACTGCTACGACATCAAAATATTTCATTTCTCTATATATAATTTCCGTATAAATTATTTAGTTGAATGAAATAATATATTGTTCGAAACTTCATTTCCTAAATAATATTGTTTACGTAACGCCCAAGGCTGGTTTAAAATTGGCAGAGATGCCTTCGGGTTAAATGTAATTGAATTTAGCTACATCACCGGGTCTGTTTAATGGATGTTTTCCTTATTTCTTATCTCGGATGGGTCTCGGCGGCTCTGTTTATCCAATTACAGGCCTGATCCTTAAACAATGATACCGGTGACGTTTAAATAATGATCGAACGTCGCGCGACCCCCGAGCGAGCCGTGGGATCAGGTGCGCTAAAGAAAACTACCCCTAGAAATGGATTGGACCGAATTCCGGAGAGCCTCGAGGTCGATTAGGGTGAAACCAAACGGGAGATACGAGAGATTTCCCAGGGAGAGGCGACCGTGGAGCATCGACGTCGATTTACGGAACGGCGTTTCTATTGCCCGGCCATTTTGTTCAATCTTTCTGACTGTTCGCGAAAACAGCAGCGTATGACGACAAGCATTAACATTTCCAACGAGCTCTCTGCCACATCATACAGAGAAACGATTCACACTTTCAATTTCTTTTTAAAGCTTCTTTAATGTTTTCGTTGATTTGTAAGTGTTCGCGTGATCCCAAATTAATTTGAAACATCATTGAATATCGTAGAAAATTTTGGTTACTGACAGAAGCGATGAAGTGTAAATTCACCATAACCGATCGCAAAGATCGATCATGCGAATTTATCGAGACACCAGGTTCTTTTAGAACGACTGGCTGCTCGACTGGAGACAAAAAGGTGAATTCCACGGAGTTTTTAGCACGCTGCCGAATACCCGGGAGATGTATTTAAAACACGGGAGAAGTTGCATCCGCCGGAACTTTTCCGCGGTATTTCCTCCGGCCGGAACAACGAACCGGGGCAACTTTAATCGAACGATCCGCGAATCGCGGACAACAAATTGCACGCTGGAACCGCGCGTTTCCGTTCGATCCGCGGCTAAACAATCCCGAAAAGCATATTTTATCGCGCGCTCGTCAGACAAGCCGGAAACCGACGCGACGTAACAAATTTTTGTTTTTGTGTTCTCGCGAAATAATGAAATCTGGGAGTGACGGGCATCCGATCGGCGAATCGATGTCGTTACTCTGCCGGTTCTTCCTGTTTTTACTGGTCAAACTGTAAATAAGACAAGACAGGATAATCGATGGTTGGCAGCGAAGAGTTTGCACCGTAAAAAGTATGATTATGTTCAAAATCATGCGGAGGAATATTTTAAATTATGCTGATCATTTCTAAAAACATTCGAAAAATCGGATGAGCCATTTCGTTTGATCGTCTGCTCACCCGTAAATTTCATTCGTAGGAATTGCGTTCGCAGATAATGGAAGATCGATAGCGATGGCATCGCCTGAACTCCCGCGAGTCCTTGATCCTGTCGGCGCCCGACAACGGCCGAGGAGCACCACTATAACTGATGGACTTTTTATTTAATTACGCGCCGCGTACGCATCTGTGTACCCGTTCTCGTTGGCCCGGTGCCTGAAAAGTATCGCCGTCATGGGAATTCGCCCTTGCGCTGTCGTCTAACGCGGACGTCAGACAATCGACGACAAACTGTGCTTTTTTACCTCGTGGAGCGTGCAGGGGGTGGGCTTGTAGGATTTGTTGGGAAAGTGAACATTTGTCTCTGAAATTAAACGCTGAAATACTTTCTCGACGTCGAACGATGTGAACAATGTTCGTTAGGCCATGTGTCCGGTATAATATCGATATACTCTTCCTCCGCTCCTTTTGGAATTAGATTAAAAAGAGGTATATCTTTACGAAATTTTACATATGTGTTGAAAATGCGTTGAAGATGAAGAGATTATATAATTGGAACAATTTAAGAACAAACGATATCCATTCCTCGTGATCCTGATTCGAGCAGCAGATCATTCGAGTTCGCGGATGTTTTGGACGGAAATGCGACGCCGAACAGTTGGCCACTGGCTTTTAAACAGAGCGGAATATCTAGTCGGAGTTTCGATCGACAATTAGCCGCGGAAAATGTTCGATTGCGGGAACGTTTCGCAAATGAACAAATAATCCTTCTGCCGTGCGACTCCTGATCCCTGGCCATGGTGATCGCCTGAAATGATCGTTGTTATTCCGCGGAAATTCAGCGTCGACTCGAATATACCAATGGCAGCTGGCCGACCGCAGACCATCAAATTTAATTTCATAAATGGCCATCGTTGGTAACCAGCGCGGACGGGTTTCGCATTAAGCGGTCACATGCAAACAATTCTGCCCCGAAATACTTGGCTGCATTCTTTCGGCAACCGAAACACGACCGACCTGTCTTCCTGTTTTTGTTTCCGAAATCATTCCGGCATCATCGATCACCATTGAAAACGGTATCGTATAAATTGTAACATCAGCTCGCGGACCATCCAACTGCATTAAGGGCGACGCACAACTGGACGCTGTTTTATTATTTAACCACTAATTTGGATATTGTAATTATTATGAAATAATCATTCTCGCTGTAATGACCACTGTAATGAGGAAATATATGTATATACGTATGTAGCAAAATATAAAATTTCAATTACCTCTGTGCGGAGGGAACGCTGTCAAATTCCTGCGGAACCGTTTCGATCAATCATCGACATATTCATCGAAATAGAAATGTTCAAGATATTCGAGAATGGAAAGAAATTGTTCTCCGCATATTAACCATTTGTCTTATGTAGGTACGTTTAATTAATATGTACATTTAGAGCACTGTCTATTATCTATTTATTATCATTTCAAGAATTTTTTTATTTAATTCGTATGTCAAGTGGTTAATAAACGCTATTACATGTATACAAATATCTGCGATGCATGTCTTAAAGGAAAACACTGAAACCGAAAATAATAAAGATCAAGTCGCGTATGAAGTTGCAGGTGGTGAATATACAAAAGTGACACGCAACCTGCAGGTGACCCTCGGGTCAGCCGATCACTGGCTATGAAATTTAATTTCGCAAATGGCAATCGGGGATATGCGAATTCATAGCCAGTCTGCTCCGGCGGTGTGTGTACAAACAATGACGGTATCGTAATACAGTCGGTCGCGAAAATATACAAATTCAAAAAAACCTTTCCGAAATCAATTCGAAACCGAATTGTTTAAAAATAGAAATCTTAAAGCGTGCTGAATCGGAAGTGCAAAAACAACGAGATCAACGAGGATGGAAACTATTTTTCTTTGAGTTGACCTTCATTTGTTCTCTACGCGCCCATCTACAAAAATACTATTAGCCTGAGATTATGCCACCCCCGAAAGCCAGCAAGTTTTTTTTGTATTGCCGATAGCAAACGAGTTAAGCATTAAAAATAAATATTGGACAGAAAAAAATTCAAGTAAAATTTTGTAAAGATTCCAGGTTGCCCGCGGGGGATTAATATTCTAAAAAATCTTCATCCGGGGAGTTAAATTTCGACCAGAAAGAAAATCGCGTATCAAACCGCAGTGGTATCCGGCGAGTTGGACGATTGCGGACGGGCCGGTCGCAGCCGGTTCGTCTTCGGCATCGTTCGATAATTACTTACGCGCAGCAATTAGGTAATGGACGGGGAGACGGGAGGCACCGGTGTGCAGGCGAGGAGAGGGTGCGTGGGCGGGCGAGACGAAACTGTCTCGACCGCGATCAATCGTCGCGCGTCAAACGAATCCCGTCGGTGGTGACCGCGCGATCGTCGACGTGTCTGGCATTTTGATTCGGCGCCTAGTCGAGGCGAGTCGAATCGAGTCGAGTCGCGATGCGATGCCGATGGAAAGAGCCACGGCCTCGGTTTTTCCCCGCCGACGCACGCAAACCTCATAAAACGAATAAAACCGGGGCCCGTCCATGCGTGCTATCGAACGAGCTCGAATTCTTTTACGTCCCAACGAACCCGGGGATCCCGCCGACTAAGGCCGAACCAAGATTTCCAGCCGGATGCCGCGCCGTGGGGGAGGCGGGACCAAGCTTTTATGCTCCGCAACTTTCTGGAAGAGAATTATGTAAAGCGTTATCATTTTATTCCGACGCTGCCCCGTGAAATACCGGCCGCCTACAAAAGGAACGGACCTTGAACGCACGATGCCCTTGAAACGATAGCACGCCACTTCCGGCCACCGTCTACAGTTCCAGCTGAGCCGAATAGGCGAGCTGCCACTCACGCAGACCATCCTATCGAGCTGATGCGAAAATAATTACGATTTTGCACAAGTGTGAACTCACCACTACATGGGCCAAACCGATTTTTTCGTTTATACTTCTTGTAAAAATACGGAGCACTTCGTACACAATACGATTGTTTTTCTATTCGATAAAACTGTTATGAGAAAAGCAAAAATTCATTGAGGAATATCGTTTTTCTATTAATGTGTCAAATGCAATGGGTTATTATGGTGTTTTGTGTCAACAATAGCCATAAAAAAATAAATATTGATAAACATACAGAATATAAAAAGTGGCGGATCAGTTTCTGACACTGTGAACAGTGTGTTCGTGTTTCGTATCATTCAATTTAATGGTATAATATACTCTCGTTTTGTTCAGCCCGGTGATATCGATCGCATCGAAGCGATTTAAAGTGGCGCGATTAGGGGACGAAATATTTAATCGTGCACGCTGCGAGGGGGTGCGAGAGCCCTGTAAAATATCGTCGCAACAATCTTCCGTCTGTCTACGCGCAAATCCGTTCTATCGCGTTGTCGGTTTGTCTTCAAAGCACGGGAAAACTACGTCGCCGGGAATCCGGCTTGGCTCTGCACGCCGGGGTAACAGGAAACACAGGTAGTCTACAAGACCAAAGCCTCGGTCACGGATATTGACATTTCATTAAACGAGATTCCTAAGGAGCGTGTGTATGTACGTTCAATTTCCGGCTGCTTGCGAAGCGAAACTGGAACTTGTCAAAATGTATGTTGTATAGTTTGGTAACGCTGCTGCGCGGCCCAGCTTTGTCTACGGCGTTTGTTGAATATATCGTGCATCTTGCACGCGAACGTCGATGTAATTTTAATGAGGAAACGTGATTCTCAATTTCTTGTCGGCTGCCTCGAATCGCCCGCTACTCCCGGACTCTATTATTCTATTTGATCAACCGAAAATCTGCGATGCCACGCTCTAACCTCCTGTTTCGCCGGTGAAATACAGCTGATGCACGGGGAAAGCGTCTAGTGTGTTTAACAAGTGGATTTCGAAGCTGCAATTTAACAGTAATACTATGTGAAGTGTTATTATTATCGCTAATGTAATTTCGAATATTCATATATTCCTCTGTGAGCGAATTGGCTAAATACCGTGAATTCTTTTTCTCGAGTTTTCTGTTTCACAATTATTGAAATTATAAAGAATTTATGAGGAATAAATTCCACTTTTAACGCTTACATTATAATGAAATCTGTACAAGATATGAATAAATTCTATTTTCTCATTTTTATACGATGACGCACTTTCGAATACTACCCAGCCCGTCAAAATGGCGAGTTTCACATTTCCTCAAGAAATATTTTCTTCAAAAATGCTTTTTCACGCAATACTTCTAACTTCTGTAAATAATTATATAAAAGTCTGCGGCTCTGGGAGATAGTATTTCACCGGCTGAATTGTATCGTACGACAAATGCGTTTAATGTGGGAACAGTCATTTTTATCGAGACGTTCCGCCAGCGACGCGTTCAACAGCTTCAATTTCAGTCCGCACGAAAGCGTCGTAAATCTGGAAATTACGTTATCGACGATTCCGATGGTGGAAACCAGTGAACCTGATGCGTTCTCCTCGCTGCATTTCGACAAGATCGTGGCCGTTATGAGTTCGGGAAACGGGCACCGCATTAAAAGACGGGGGCCCCGGTGGCTCCTCGCCATATTTATGGTCCGCGATCCATACGTCTGTCTGGGCGAGAGAGCGCAGACTGGCTGGATACCTCCGAGCAAGATGTTCATGCTGAAAAATCTAGTGAATAAGTAGATGCTAAGCAGTTTCTCGAACTAACTTTAAATGGGAAGCGCTACGTGAAATATTTGTGTAGTACAAGGGAAATTTATGTTCGCGGAGGGGCCGGGGATCTTTAAAAAGTTTCATCAAAAGTGTTTTACATTGCTTAAACGTTCGTCGGCCTTTCTGATGTCTGTGTTTCCGACGGCGGAGGCGTCCAAGACTTTCAATTTGAAACTGCATCGGCCGGCATTCGACTGAAACTTTAATTATTTCTATGATTTGTTCATCATATACAGTTTTATGATTGATCATGTTCAGGACTATTCGCTGCCATTTTTTATCAATTTTTTCAGTCTTTTTGTTATTCCTTATTCCTAACTTCTTTGACAGACTGTATTCCCCGAAAGGAAACAAGAAAGCTAGAGGAACACCAGACGACGATATTCGTGAAGTGAAAGCACGCGGTACTTTCTCCTCGCAGAATTTCCGAGCTAATGTGCGCAAATATTATCGGTTTGAGGAGACGGCAACAGATTGTTTCCGCGGTGGCCGGGCGAGACGATTTTCGCGTTCGATAGGAAATAAGTAGTCCTCCTCGAGTATTTATCGGGATTCATTTAAGTCGAGCGATGTCTGCTGGTAATATGAATACACAGGACCAGTTATAAGCCGCTTTAGTTGCGCCGGCTGGCTCCGGAGAGTGGAAAACTTGTTTCGACACGAGGGAGAGGTTGAGGGGTGGCGAATAACAATAATGTGACGGAAGGAGGTGTTCGAAAGAAAACAGGAACGCGTAAGAGTTCCCGATGGTAAGTTGTGTTGCGAAAAACCCCGGAGGATTCGAAACGGCGCGGCGTCGCGCCGCGCGCCGCCCCCGTTCCACCCCGATATCAGATCTGTACGTGTATTTGTACAGTATTAAAGCTTGAAACTCGGCAGCGCCCGGGAGTTTTAAGCCCCGAAAGTTCCTGTCCTCCTTTCAGTATTTATGCTACGCGTATTTCAAGAGCTTTTGTCCGCAGACCCCGGCAAAGCTCATTGGGTTAGTCAAACACATTTATCACTCGCCGGACTTCTGTGCACCGCACAACCTACGGTTCGACGTGTATACATTTATTTTACAGACGTACATGCTCGCGGGGACGGATCCACATTGTCCGCCCACACACACCTCCGAAACATTGCGAGGACATACTCTATGAAATTTTCTACACGACCCCTCAGCGACGCCCCCGGAACCCTTTCCGATTTCAGGGCTCACGGTTCACGCAGAACCAAACTATGATTGCATGCTAACCGTTCTCTGTGATCTAGGCTAGCTCATTGCATTCGATCCTGATGAAGAAAATAAATAATTGTTCATGATCATTTGTGAATTGCACTTATAAACGCAGGGGTCACAACGATAACAATTTCGAGAGCCGTGTACCCTCTATTTGTTTTGAAATTAGCGGATGTTACCGCGCAGATTGTATACGCTGTTTAAGTAACGGGGTCGTAAAGTCGGCGTTACGACTTACTCCCTGCATGTACACATGTAAACGCGTGCATTTATTGTCCTGTTGGGCGTTGTTGCGGACTACGCAATAAGACATCGGTTTATGGCAGTCGAGGGATGCTTTCTCCGTCTGTTCGGCTACAGTTGTCTTCTCCACCAAGACGGAAAATATGGAGACAGAGAAGAGATTACGCTAGCGCGTCGATGGTAGAGAACGAGCATTGATTAATTGCTGGAGGTGATCGAGCGGAAACATCAAATGCTGGCCGTCGCGATCATTATTTTTCCCAGCAAGGGCGTTCGAGCACCCCACCCTTCTCGGGGCCACTCGAGATTTTTTAATGAACTCGTCCGAGGAACGATTTATATACGATGCTTCAGGTGTCGCGGGCCGGGATATCCTGATAATGCTCCGAATCGTCTCTAATTGACCGTCCGACGGTTTAATAGCGACGGGGATCTTATTATAACGGGGATGATTTTCGACAAAAGTTCCGATTCCGGTGAATTCCCTCGAAGCGATTGCGATCGGAAATCTTTTCTACAGTTTATTTATACCCGGCAACCTCCACAATTTCAACCCCTCGACGCATTCAAAGAGCACTCGTCCGGGACTCCTCCCCTTGTTAGCGAAAGAGTTCCGACGCTCTTCATGATCGTTGCCGAGATTCACCGTCCCTTCGACGATTCCTTCCTGTTCTCGTTACAGAGACAAATTAATCCTAGGACGGTAGTTAAAATAAGTCGACCGGAAGCAAAGGAAAAGAACGATCCCCGCGTTTCTATCAATTAACCGGCCCCATTCAGGACGAGGCCGCCGGGATCGAGGACGTCCTACGATGGATCCAATTCTTTCAGGAAATCAAATTTCTACGAGCCCTATCAAGCCTGTCTAATATTCGCGATGTTGCACAAAGAATTGCACAAAGAACTTCCAGCCTCAAAGTTATAAAACCAGAAATTGATTTCGAGAATCTTGGGATATCCAGGAATGTCCTATAACTTGATTGAGAAGTGGAATCATTTAAGGGGAAGAGTAGTTATTTTCGAACAAATAATTTATTTGCGACAAATGTAAGGTAATAATTAACCGGTCCAGAAATTGGTTTTGAGAAACATGAAAACTCCATGGGGTGTTCTATTGATTAGTTGAAAAGTATAATAATGTAAGGGGAAGGGTCGCTGTTTTGGAATTTAACATTCCAGAAATTGGTTTTGAGAAACATGAAAAATCCATGTGGTGTCCTGCGAATTTATTGCGAAATGGATACTTTGGAACGCGGCAAACGCAGGGAAATAATTAACCAGCCCCGAAACCATAATCGTTCAAGAAAATAAAGAGTTGTTAGGGTTTCGGCCGGTCGATGGCTGACTCTCGCGTTGATTGGCCAATTAAAGTTGAGCTCGCCGGAATGGGAAACACCGGCGGACGCAACCCCCGCAGTTTTCCTCCCTTTCTCGGTCTTCTGCTCGGCGGAGATTTCATTCAGCGGCTTCCTTTTTGAAGCCAGACACCCCGCGGCGTTCTGTTTCGTGTTTCCCGTATCGGTCGGGGCCCGAGAGGCGATTGTCGGGATACATAACAATGAAAACGTGAAACGTAGGACGACGCGTCGAATTGTCCGCGTACACCGGAAATGTAGACCAGGCCCTCGAACCGACCGAGGGGACGCGTTTATCTCGCCACGTGGCGCGCGGACTCCTCGGCTGCTGCGAACGATAAAAATTACACGTGTCGCTTGTTTTTCTATAAACGTGCCCCTTGACGCGTGTCCGGACCGCTGGCAGGTATCCCCTCACCTCTACAAACCCTGTCAACGACTTTGACGGCGAGAGTGACGCGCTTCCTGTGGTATTTCGATACAAGATAAAATGTCCTCCTACCAGTGCCGAATCATCAAAACAGTTTTCACACGTAGTTAATCCAATGTTCGAAGCACAATGTGACTACAATTTTTTTGTTTGTATTCATTCATTTTCAAAACGCAGTTACGCGGTTTCGAAATGGCCCGCTTCGGAATTCTGGATATCTATAATTCCAATGGGGTAAATACAATAACTACTGAAGATTACGAGCAAATTTAGGTACGTGTTGAAACGCAAATAGAAACAAACAATGTTGTACAATAGGAGAATGTTCAGGGGAACGTGCGAGAATTAAAAGAACGTCAGTCAGCACGAACCGGGTTCCTTGTAATTTTTCATTTCTCCCGATTGATTCGAAAGGCATTCGTGGCGGCCCGCCCCGGCTCGAAATGCAAAATTTCCGCGCGTCCCGATCGCGATCCAATTCAGGCTGAAGCCCGCCTCTCGTTCAAATTAAAAGCCCCATTCGGGAAAATTGCGATATCGGTTATCAATTCGAAATGTTTGACGGATTTCACCGGGTCCGACCAATTCCGGCGTTCACTTTATCGAATACTTCCATCCGTCTGGCGCGGGGGGTGCGAGTGCGGAGTGGATGCGCGGGAACCGGAACCAGGTAATATACCGCTATCATCGGTCTCGGAGCCGAGAAAACAAATGCCGTGGAGGCACAGCCAAGGAACAGACAACCGATGTAACCCCGAAGACGCGAGCGGGGATGATGGGGGTGGGGCGAAGACTGGGAAAATTTATTTGGACCATCCAATTGTATTTTCCTAAGTGGAGGCTCGTGCACCGTCGATAGCTCATCCAGACGAGGATCCTCTTATCTCGGTTAACCGAGTGATGGATGTCGATCTCCTTCCAATTCCTACGGTATATATCGGCCCTTTACTTTCCTCGTGGTGGAACGGGAGAAACGCGGGCTCGGTGGAATAGCGCGGGCCCGAGCACAGCGCACAAATAAATCTACCGTGGTCGATCCCATGAAGTCCTTCCCCAACAAGATTCCTCTCGGTCCCGGTTCGACATCCGCGGGGAAAAAGCCGGGCGGAATACATGCAAACGGTGAAAGCGAATGGAAAAGTATCCTTCTGGACTTCTAGCGGGCCACTCGCGATAAAAGGTTTCCTTCTATTGTACTTTTGTGTAATTCCGGCCCGTGTATCCGCGGCTTCTACTTCGACCGGTTTTCTCTATCCGCCTTGCTACCTCGCTCGAAAGAAGATTTACATCCCGAACGTTCTTATTTAAATAGGGGCCCCCGAGAGAAAAAGGGGCAGCCCGCGGAAAAGAGTTGGCGTCTACCCATGTGCACCCGGTGCCGCCGTGTTTTGTTTAAAATATTCAACGATATTATGCAACCCGTCGATCGAGTTTGTTAAGGCCAACGCGCACGGCCAACTTTCGGACGTTAATCAATTGCCGCTAAGTATCCGGTTACCTCGTTTCTATCCCGCAACCCTTCAATTTGAATGCACTTTGCAATCTTCCGGTTCCTTTACGTTTTATCGCGAGCGCTGCCCAATGCAAATGCGCCTTTATGAATTTTTATTATTTGTTTCAATTAATTCGCCGGAGGTCTTCAACGAGGGGAATGTAGTTCCCTTGTACCGTGCTAAATGATGCACGGCAATTGCAGTTGATTTCTACGGACGGAAAATGCTACCTCGAATAGGGAATAGCTCGTTTCAACTCGAGTCGTGACTGTAACTTTAGCAATCAAATGTTTTGCTCCATGTAGAAGGTTTTTAAACTATTTTTCGACGCAATCCCAATATCGATTAAGGCAGTTACCGTATTACAGCACTAACTTTCCTATCCCTTCATTGAAAAACGCATGGGAGGAAGTTGTGAAATTTCACGACGCCCGGCTTCATCGTCGCGATACTCCAGCCGTTGTAAATTGAATTACGGTAAACGATCTCGAAACGTCCGACCGTCGGAAGGCAGCAGATTTCAATATCCCAACGGTCGAGTTATTATTTCTTATTTTCCCCGCGATCCGTTCGACCACCCATCCAGCCACCCCCGTTCATGGAGCAGCAGAGATTGAAGTCTCGATACGCGATTAGCAAACCCTTGCGCAAGGGTTCTCGGTCTCCAGAACAACCGATCAATCGAGTCTCGGGAGACCGCCGCCCCTTATTACGATCCGATTCACTGGTAAGGCGTATTCTTCTCGGTTGTATTGCCGGTGACATTGTCGAGGGTTCGAGCAGAGGAGTCAAAATTTTCCCGTCGCGATTCGACGCTTTGCTTTTTTTTTCATTCGCATTTATCGTTCCAGAGGATTCCGGCCGAAGAGGGGGGTGAGGTTGCGCCCCCAACGTTGCTCGGGCCTCTAGGATAGAGACTGATCAACCGGATCTCGCGGGAATATTGACTGTGCTCCCAGTCACAAAGGGGATACCGACGCATCTGTTTCCATCCTGTCTCCATCCGGGTCCCAGCGTCAAACTCGCGTGTTTTCTTGTTCGTCCTCTACTTCCACATCTCGGCTCCAGACTACAGCACTCTCGGACCTCCAGAATTTGTTTTCCTTCTGTTCGTCTAGAATAGCAGCTAGATGAATTTTATTTACCAATAGGTTCCTTCCACGAGTTGTTACAATTTCTGGTAGTCGTGGTGGGGATTGTGGTAGGGATACATATCCCGGGTAGCTGCGGGAGTGGGGAAATACAGAGTGGGAAAGTAGGAAAACAAATCGTGTGACACCTCGAATTTTACTCGCATTTTCGGTCCCGCTTCATGCAACGAGTGAAACTCTACTGTAGATTGTAGTCATCAAGAAATGAAAGATGTTATGCGCTATCATTTTTTTCAGGAGCGTCGAGGGCAGAGCCATGCTCGTCGTTTGGACTTGCCGTTCCGGAAAGCCACAAGTCCATTTCGCCGCGGAATCATGTTGCTGCCGGAAAAGATTCCGGTCGAAAGAGGCCATCGATGGCCCGATGTCATGCTCTATCGTTTTACGACCATTCGACCATTGGACACTCTCGCGAACCGCTTCTACGCGTTCCAGCTGCTCGTTGGAATTTCAAAACGCTCCACTTCCACCTCGTTCCTTTGCTAGTAACTGATAGCGAACGAGCTGTTCGGCGCCAGTTGTAGGGGCTTCAAGTGACCAGGAGACTCTGCAAGCCAAAATACGAGGGTCAGCAGAAAAGTTAGTTTCACTCGCTTGGGACTTTTTGTGGATTAAAAATATTTCGATAAGACTTGGTCGAAACAATGTTGAAAGAATTTTTAGAAAGGAAGGATAAAAATATTAATGCTACAATACGATAAATGTCTCAACTGTTCGAATCAAAAGTTTGTGTGGCGTTCCAAAGAACTGCAAGTTGCTGCAACAGTCTTTCACCGAAGTTTCGCTGTAGGCGATCAGGTGTTGATCATTGGCTGTCTATCTTCTCGAACGAAGTGCTACTAAGTGCTGTCTAAAGGATTGTCAGTACCCTTGTCCTGCTACGTGTTTCGACGGCTCGTTCCTGGGGGACGCAACGACGAGAGGCGGAGAGAGAGAGAAAAAAAGAAGGAAAATGAAAAGCGTGGGAGTATCATGGCGAACGGTGAACGACGGAAAAGCATCGTCATCTAGAATAAGCGGAACGGCGCGGCGTGCTGTTAAATTCAGGGAACGAGGAACTTGCGGCTGTCTGGTTTCAATTAATCAACTACTGCCGGAACTTAATATCGATTCCGGGTTAGGCGTCTTTCCAGTTATATTTGCGAGCTCTGTATGCGCGAGTTTCTCGACGGGAAACTTGACAATACCGAAACTAATTGGCGATGCTTTTGTTCGGTTCGCTTACCCGATCTACCTTTTTCCGATCGTGAACGGCGCTCGTCGATGCAGGGTTTACACATAATTCTCTTGCAGTGCGATGAATAATAAATTTATTCTGTATTATTTCATCCGAACGCTAATTGTATTATAATCTCATCTCTTGATTTTATTCGCAACGTGTGCGCAACAAATGCGATTCTCGAGGCCTTTTTAACAGCGAAATTCAATTCAGTTTCGGCCTTTCATTCGGGGAAATCGATAACTGAGAAAATAAAATTTCCATAATGCAAGAAACTCAGGGAACCAGAAGCTGATTAATACCTCGGCCGAGTTATTCAGAATCGTGTCGCGGAAAGAGTATTTAATGAATCGTTCCAGGGTGTCCCGAGGTCATGTCTGAACTTCCGATGCTCTGAAATTTAGATGTCGACGAGAAAGAGGTGAACGAGGGGCTCGGCGAGAAAAATGGAAAGAAAATATCGGGATGAAGGGGGTGCTCGGCCCTCGATCGATTACACCCCGTCGTTTACCTACACCCTTCGCCCCTGTCGTGCGCCTTTCCCCTTCCTCAGCCGCATTAATGAAAGTACCTTCGGTTATTGTACTCATCTCCTCGGCCGACCCCATGAAACACTATAGATACCAACACGTAAACAGAATCGGGACGCGCACAGGTGCGCGCGGATCCTCGTGCGAACGTTCGCGTGCACACACGCGCCCCAAGTGCGTGAGTGTGGGTATACACCTCCCAGCGAATCGATGAAGTTGCTGCGCGTGCGTGCCCACCACTATATCGTTTTCCACAACGATATCGTTTCCTATCGGCTTTAATGCAGACGCGTTTCTGCGAGAGGGATAAATTCGCGCGTAACCCTCCTCCAATCTCGATTGGACCACGAGCGATCCAGCCCTTGCCGCGATCTAATGTCCTGCGATCTAGGCGTCCCGAAATGTAAGACCGAATTTGCTTTCCCTATATTTCCATTCCTCCTTGAGTTAGCTGCCATCGTAGAAGATGGTTGGAAATATATCTATCCTCTGGCAGAAGGATGTTACGGTATAATACAGGAGGGAGATTCGATAATCATCTGATAATTATCAACATCGTTATGCATAGCCACTGGGTATGACTCTCAATCAGCAAATCGGATCGCTGCGGTTGCATGTTCCTGGAAAGTAGAAACGTGATTACAGACTCACGATCGCGATACTGGCCGATCTAAGCGCAGAGAAGAAATTACGTTCCTTTGAGGTCGCGAAACCATCTGGGCCCATATGATCGCTGGAACATGAGAACAACATTTGCTATGTAACAAGCTTTCTCCATAATCTTTCATTTTAATCGATGAGTTCTTCCAGTTGATAATTGCGAAGAACACCTTTATTAACTATGTTAACGAGTGCAAAAAAGAAAACAGTCAAGCTGTCAGGAAGAACAGATAGTGCTCGGGTTTGTTAATGTCAGTTTGAAACCTTCACAAGTTTGAACCGAAGAAGATAATGTCACTCGGAAACTCGACTTAGTTACAAACTGAAGAACGTCGGAAGTTTTACTACATCCTCTTTGTTGTCCAGACCTGTCCCTATGCGACTATCATTTATTTTTGTCTACCTTAATCTTTCCTGCGAGTTAATCTACGAGTTGTCTAGCTGGTAGGTTGGACCGAAGATGTATACATTGATGTAATTAGTTTTTAATATTGGACAATTGAAACAATTTATGCTGGGTAATTGAGATGTACTGAGGTGACTGATGAACGTAGTAACAATGTACCATATACAACATTGTACTTACAGCGTTACCAACAACAGTAACCGACGAGCACGCCGGTTGGAGAAAAGACCTCCAGAAACGAGTGTGTGTGACTACTTCGTTAAATAAAATGATTAAGATGCGGCAACATTCTCGCGCTGTTCGCGCGTCCGAGCTCTCAATAAATAAAGAGCCTCGGTGCTCGTACTTCCTATAATTAGCAAAGCTCGCAGCACGGAGATGTCGTACGAATATATCCATTCGGTGCATCCGCGTATCGGCCGGTGATGCGTTCTTTGCATGTCGGCGTCCACGTTAAAGCTCGAGGCCGGCCAAATGACCAGTCATAAAGGTATAATGAGCCTGGCCCCGTATGGTTGATCGGTCCATCGTGCACGCGGTTGGCACTCGTCGTCGTTCTACGTTTCCACGTACCTTGCCGTGCCTCGTTCTATCCTCCTCGAACCAAAGTCCATCCTCTTTCGCTCGTTCCCGCAGCCGGCGCTCGTCTCTTTCGATACAAACTCCGGGGCCCGGGTACAGTCGAGATAATCAAAAGACGCCCCGCATTCGGCAGAACTTCTGGAATTCGCGTTGGTGCATTGTATTCTCGCCATTATCCGCCACGAAAACTTGGCAGAGATGAAACTGCGTGTCTTTCTCTCCACCAGCTCCTCTTACCTTTCTCCGGCGACCACTCCCTCCGTGTAAACGTCGCTCTTTCTCTCCTTTATTCTCTTCCTCTCGCTCTCTCCCTCTGTCCTTTCTCTCTTTCTTTTCGCCGAGTACGTTTCTCCGATTTTCTCCTCGCGAGTCTCTTAGTTCTCACGATCCAAGCGGTCCCCGCGTAAATAATCACTTCCGGATCGACCTTCAATTTCCGAGGCCCGACTCGACTCGACCACGCTCCTGCACTTCCGGATTGTCAACGTAGTATCCTACGAGAGCTCGGGAAACCTATAGAACGCTGCTAGTAAATCCTACATCGCGCCTCGAAGATTAGCGATTAGATTCTGGGAGCTTCTGCTAATAAATATTTGTACGTGCATTAGAATGAAGCAGACCAATAAAAGGAATCAAAATCAAGGGATTCACAATACAATATTGTCCTGGTCTACTAAGTCGTGCCAGATGGAAAATGTGTCGTACATAGATTTAATCTATTGTACATAATTTAACGATTGCATATCTTGTTCCAGAAGAATTGTCGTTGGGTGTAAGTACTTCAGTTTCTGTTCCAGTTGAACGACTTGCTTTAGACCTAGTTCCTTCTCTTGGAAATTTGGCTACAGCGATGGGATTTGGCACAGAGCTGGTCGCAACCATTAGCACCGACGGATAGCAATATCTCGGAGATCAGAGATCGAAGGTGGACCACCTGGCCAAGGTCACCGAGGCGAAAGCGGGAACGCGGTCGCAGTGGAGTCGCGAGTTGCGGTTCCGCGACAGGCTGCGTTTGTGTCACGCACTGTACAGGATGAAGCCGTGGCGGCGAACGAAGTAGAAGAAGGTAGAAGAGACAGACAGTCGAGACAAACCCGTAGGAACAAGAGAGCAAGCGAAAGAACGAAAGGAAGAGAGAAAGACAAGGGGATGGAGAGAGAGAGAGGTCGTTCGCCGTCCCATGGCGTGCGATCTACAGAACGCTCGATTTTTTTCTTCGGCTTTCATTCCAGCTCTTCCCTCTCGCCCACCCCTGTCTTCCTTCCTTTCTCTTCGTCTTCGTCGGAGCGGTGCGGAACGGTGCGGAGCGGCGGCTGCACACGTGTACGTGTGCGCGTGCTCCATCTTCGTTCGCCTTCTCTCTTTCTCGTTTTTCTTTCCGCCGGTTCTTGTGCTTCTCGCTTTTTACCCCCGCGTCCTCCTCCTCCCCTTCAGCACCACCGCCATCAGGATCGCAGCCTCCTCCACCACGGTCCGTACCTGTCCATTCTTTTGTCGAATCTCCGCTCGCTTTTTCGGGATACGTACGCGGCGGATCAGGGTAAGATGGCCTGTGTTATTTTTTCCTTTTTTTTTTTTATAGAAAATCTCATATGAGATTTATTTCAACATGATAGAGAGAGAGAGATAATACAATACAAATATTACAAAAAGGAGAGGAATTTTTACAGAATAGGAGACTTAAAGTACATAAACATTATAACGAAGACATGAATATTGGACACATTATAGACTAATCGCTTATACATTAAGGCCGCAGCTTTTAAAGAATGACAACATGTATTGACAAGCCCTGATATTTGGTTTGGCTATTAACAATGAAACATCTATTGGTAGCTGAAATTTGATTATACGGAGCTTTTTAATTAATTCTAATCTTTCCTCGTTATACAAGTTATCTTGCCATAAAACGTGGTTCAGAGACTCATCACCCTCCCCACAACTGCACTCCGGATCATCAATGAAACCAATGCGAGCCAAAGAAGCAGCCAGGTGATAGTGATCAGCCCTACACCTGTTGATAGTGACAATAGCCGAACGGGATAAGTTTAACTGCGAAAACCAAGGAAGTCGGTTTTCACTGAAAAATTGCTGGAAATAGATTATGCCCTTAAAAAGTCCATCGGATTTTATAAAGGAGAGGGTGTTATCAAACATATTTTTACGAAATGACTCAAAGCGATCGGTAAAAGAAATGCAAGAAATACTAGGAGCGCTAAAGGATGAAGCCTCTTTTGCTAAGAGGTCAGCTCTTTCATTGCCATCAATCCCGGTATGAGACGGAATCCAGTAGAACTTTATGGAACTGTGAACATTATCATGGATGAAAATATTGTATTTCTTTTTAATATTGAAGATATAGAAGTTAGTTTTGACATCCATTATTGTAGAATCCAGGCTTGAAAGAATACTTAACGCGTCAGAAAATATAATAAAGCTATGACTCTTATTATCTACCGCCAGGTCAAGAGCGTCGCTAATAGCTACACATTCAGCTGTGAATACAGAAGCCTGTTTATCAAGACTTCTTTGTGAGATCCAGCCCAAATGCTGGCAGTGAGCGGCAGAACCAACGCAATTGCTTTCACGACTCTTACCGACTTTACCATCTGTAAAGATAGAGACTGCAGAGTTATCGCTAATTAGTTCGCTGACCATACTATTGATGTCAACCACATTAGCCAGATCTTTAAGGGACCTCCCGGAAGAGGAGTTAACTGGAATTGAGGTGGTAACCGTTTCATAATCATAACTGGATATATTGAAATTATTGAATGATTCAATTTTGCATGAATCTGTCATCAAGTTTATTATACAACGTCTAAGTAAAAAGTTCGATCTGTTTCCTTTATTTTTAGTAGCATTATAATAGCTTCTGATAATTTGGAAACTTAAGGAGCTGCTATTGGATAAGGTTTTAGCAAGAAAACGATAACATAAATTAGTAAAGCGATCCTTTAGCAACGGAAGTTTGGATTCTGCAATAAGGATATTGGTGGGGGTGCTTATGCGATACCCCAAGGCCAGTCTTATTGCAGAGAACTGGATCCTCTCAAGGCGCTCTAGATCTTTGTGTCTCTTAGGGGAAAAAACAAAACACCCATATTCAATGATTGAGCGAACAAAATTCTTAAATAACACCATAAGCGTATCAGGATCAGAGCCCCACCACGTACCTCTTAGGAATTTGACAATATTGAGAGTCTTGGTGCATCTTTTTCTAATATGATCGATATGAGGTATAAAGGACATCTTATAATCAAAGATGATTCCAAGAAAGCGAACAGAATTACTAGAATTAATAATTGAATCTTGAATTTTTATTTTAATATGCCCTGGAGTTATTTGCTTGTTGTTGAATGAATTAGTACAGTTTTATTGGGAGATAAATCTAAGCCGAGGTCAAAAAGGTTCCGATTTAAGATATGTATGGCTTTTTCAATAGCACGTGCTCCCTTAGCGCTGGATGCTGGCTTAGTATAAACAGCAATATTTTTTCCTTCTATGGTGGCAACGCGGAACGATTTTCTTTGGTGCAATATTTACGAATCGGTGATATGAGCTAATCATTTTCAACGGAAGGATAACCGTAAAATTATTGTTGCTTCTAAAGCATTGCAATGCAAAATCCATGGAAGTGGAAATCATTGCCCTCACCTCCCTGTTCTATGTACGCTTTAATTTGGAACCAAAGGGTAACCGTATAATTCTATGTTTTTAGTACGACCATGTGAAAATCGCTGGAGGTGGCGATCGGCTCCGTTCATGCATCCTCCCGCTCGCTTCTTCTCGGCTCGGAGGGGAACGCCGCGCGGAATTATGGCGAGCGCAAAGTCACGGCTAATGAAGTCGCAATTCAACCATTTTACCATTCGCCGATTCCACGGTGAGGGCTGATCGAGCGACCGCGAGCCAGCGCAAGAAAGAGAGCCAGCCCGGGACTGGTCGTGCAGATTTATTTGCCTCGGGCCGGCTCTTTTGTATCGGCATACTTAACGGCGGCGGCGAACAGCCTCGGGGAGGGGAATCTTAATGCCGCGCGTCCGAGTAATTTAGCGAAAGCGTATCTCGCGATGGGCCGATCCGTGGTACCGGACTACCCTTTGTCTCCTGGAACTCGGATTTCCATCGCGCCGAGACGAGGCCTACAAAACCGATTTGCCGAGAGGAACTGGAAAATCGATTCGTTTCGAGCTATAAAATCCAGTTGCTTAACCCTATCGCACGAAGTTGAACCTTGTCGAAAATCTTCACCTAACCTCATTTTTAGGTTACTCAAATATTTATTCTTAACCGTTTGTATCAAAAATACAAGCTGATTTTGATACACTGTGGGGAGAGGGACGTTGCAACTGATCTGTGAAGACAAGATGGAAAATCGACTCGGTCAAGCGATAGAATCCGGTTTTTAATGAACCCACGTGGAAGAGGATCACTGTAATTGATTCTCCGAACAGAACTATAGCAATGCAATCCAGTTACACAATAATACAGCGTGTTCGTAAAACCGATTTGGAAAGTGAGCGGGAAATCGGCTGATATCGAGCGATGAGCTCCAGTTTTTTAACGATGAAGCATCGCTGTAACCGATAAGGAAAATCGAGTCGATTATAGCGATGAAATCCAGTTTGTTAATGACTCTGCGAGAGGAAGAAGGATCGCTGCATCCTATTTGCAAGGGAGAGGCAGGAAATCGACTCGATCGATCACGGGAACCAGTTTTTTAATCATACGACCTTTGGAAGGGTTCGAACCGATTCGCGAAAGGGAGACTGGAAAATCGGCCGGATCGACCGATGAAATCTAGTTTTTCGGTGAGTAAAAGAACAGAGGAAACGGGGGTGGCATCGATTCACCGATTTCCTGCGGAATGCCGACCTTGCTGTTGCAAAACCGCGCGACACGTGTTATCGCACCGTAAATATTCTATGGACAGCCCGGGATAAATGCCCGGGTAAAAAGCGGAATTCCTGTCGGGTAAATTTTATACGATCCACGCCACTTCGACGTTCGATTACTTCCCGTCTTTTTGTTGCTCCTGTTTTGTTATTACGCGGGCAAAAAGGATGCCGGCTCACCTTGACGGAAGCGAGCATCCGAGCACCGCGGAGAATCCCGCTTCCTTCGCGAACGGAAAAAGCATCTTGATGCCGGTTTTTCGGCCGTGGTCTCGTTACGAGGTGACCCACAATTCGTATGCTCTCTGTCAAGGCCGCTGGCCCGGCACATGGGGCGTTGCACTCCGCTGCAATCGACCCGCGAGGTCCTACGTTCATGCATCATTTTGTGAGCCGAAGGGTGACTCAGAGTCACCACTAGAAATTGCTGGACACCATTATTCACAATATTGTTTACATTATTAAATATGTTCGTATCTAACCAATTATTACACATTTAAAGATTCTAAGTATTATATCAATTTCATATCCATAGAATGAAAAAAATCATATACAATGGAATTACTCTAGATCGGCAGAAATGTTTCATGTTCAAGTTTAAATAGCTTCGACTGCAAAGGAATGGCGGGGACCATTCTTATTAAAATAAAAATTATGTTCATTAATTTTTCAGGACGAAGACCATTTTCTTGGTAAGAAAATAAACGTCAACACGTTCTTCCGTGCCAAGAAAATTCGCGATCGCTCCGGCCGCGTAAAGATCTAATCTCAATGAATCCCTATTTGTCAGTGCATCCTCGATCCCCGATCAGGGAGGGAGAGAAGGTGTTCGCGAGGATCGAGTTAAACGGGACCAATCGGTTGGCATCCTGTTTTCGCGAAGCAGGAAACGAGCGTCGAGCGTTTCACTTTGCCGATGATTTAACCGCGAGGCGAACAGCATCGGTGGAGATAGTATCTTCGATGCTCGTAAAAGAGAATCACCAGACTAGCACGCGTCAAACGGAGGAAAATATCATAGGCGGTCTGAATACCGTAGGCGCTGGAGGCGGAAGCCCGCTGCAAATACTTTCGTTTACGCGGCAGGGCCGTAAACATGCCCAAGGGGGGCCGGGACGGGGGCCCCTCTGCGTGACTACGCGAGCGTAATCGTCGACGATGCTTTCCACGTCGCTCGTAAGGAAGTTGGCAACACCGATAGGAACGCGAAAGCGTCGATGGCTCGTTGATTAGCGCGTCAGGATCCTCCTTTCCCCTTTTACCCCTCCTCGGCATCCGCCCTGCTGAATAATCGAAGCTCGCCAGCTTTCGTCGAGATTCATAGGATGCTTTAACGTCGCAACTGCAGTGGCATTTCGCGCCGAGCCACGCTCGCTGGAATCTCCTCCGGATGACCATCGCAAGATTCTCCTATCAGCTTTTTATGACGGGCCCCGGGAACACTCGACGAAACGTCCTTGCCTGCAACTTTACAACTCCTGCCGAACAAAAACGACTCGGCGCGACGCACCGTAACTCGTTGTAAACTATATTACAAACAAAAATTACTGTGTTTTGGGAGATACATCTTATGGTGGTCACAAATCTTCTCCTGATAGATGTGCTTCCGCCTAGCTAAGCTAAATTTTAAACGACACTAAATGACCTTGAAAGACCTTGGAAGACGAAAGTGTTACAGGTCGGTGAATTATATCTCGGGATATAGGCTATACGCTTCCCTAAATAAAAACATACAGTACGTATAAGAAAACAGAGGTCACCTTGAAACTTTAAGTGGGACACCCTACATATTACATTCGACACATTCTCAAATCATTTGGCCAGCCGAGGATAGCTAGTTTATAATTTGAACAGGCTCGATCTAGAAGTATCATCGGCAAAGCCCGATATTTTTGCATGCGCGATGAGCGATGGAGACTGATATCTTCAACCCATCAAATCAACGAACCAACCGGATCCTTTGTGATCGAACAACAGGGCTTGTAGGATGATTATAGGCAACCGGTCGACCGGTTGCCTCGATTGCGCTACTGCCTAAACGACAATGACCCTCTTCGGTCAATGAATGACCACCAGCTGCTGCGGAGTAATCGCCTGTCACCTACAAACCACGAAGAACTCTCTATCGGCCGATCGAAACAGAATAGGTCGCGCGATTAACCACGGTTAAGCTTCGACAAAGATCCCTCTCCTGTCTGGCCAATTTTCCTCTGCACGGTCCCTGGAAACTGCGCGGATTCCATTGGAAAACAGCGGATCACGCAAAACTTTACGCGGACGTAGATTGTCGTCCACACCAGTCCCCGATATATTAAAAGGTAATAAAGGGTCTACGGTCTGTTGGAGTCTATGATTACAACAACGAGTTTTATTTTCTCGTATGGACGGAGCAAGAGAGGAACGAGGAGCGACGAAATAGAATCTCCGCGAAGTACTCGCAATTCCATGGGACAGCCTTGTCCCGTCGCTATCACACATCGTGGCGATACAGCCGATGGAGTCTCACGTCCGTAGGTTCTCCGACGGAGCATCAAGATGCTGGACGAAGTCCTCGGGACGATGTAATCCCCGCCAGGTCGCCGGCGCCGGCAAAAATAGTTCACGAAGGTAAGAACCGTCGCCGCGCTATCACACTAATGTCCACCGGAGTGTGGTTCTGTGTTCCGGGATTGAAGAAGCAGGTTCTGTTATTATTTTTCTTCGGGACCTCTCTCTCTCTCTCTCTCTCTCTCCGAACCGTTCCCCCGCCTCTCTTCTCTTCGCCTATCGCGCAGGCATACCGACGTGCCTTCGAGCTACGGGTTAAAATGATATGTCCTGCTGAACAACATCCAACGTCCGACCGTAAAGGACCAGATAAGACAAGATGGCGACGCTGGATACAAGGATCTGTAAGGAAACAAGCTTCCTCCTCGCCGGGGAAATAGAAGAGCCGAGGAAACGAACACACCCGGAACACTAATCGACCCGACCTGTCGCTTCGGGTTAACTCGCGGTCCCGGCTCGTTGCGGTTTGCTACTAAAAGGTTATGATGTTCTGTAATACCTCGTTCGAATGCAACAAAAAATATGTGCTTTTATTTGCAGGCTGTGCAGTCGAAATGCACTCTTTTACAGACCAGTTTCATCTTTTTGCTACTCAAAATCACCCTTCTAGAGACTAAAGTCATATAATGCCATATTTTATTGTGATCGACCACGTCCGAGTCCAATTCGACCCGGAATCGATCAGACGAAAACTGAAGTATGTACGAACAAAATTGTCGGATTCTTAATACAGCATCATCTTGTACTCCATCGTGATCTTCTGGATGCCTTAATCGGGATGTGAAAATGTGGATTAGCTCGTTGAAAGCACAGCGGTATCAATGGGATAAAGGGGTGGATCGTAAGAAGAAATCGAACGGGGGCTCTTGTTCCAATTTCTTTCGGCGAGATAATGCAAAGTTACGATTGCCAGGGTCGCTGAGGCAATTCGAAAGTCGTATCGGTTAATGAATTTAACGGCGTGGATCGTGATACCGTGCGAGCGGGTAGTCCAAGCCGCGTCACACGTAATTGCTCGTAGATAAAAGCACGGCGGAGCAATAACTGGCTAGTTGTAACAGTTGAAACTGCGATACGGGTTGGCGAGCACTTCGTCACGTGGCTCAAGATCGTGTAAAACGATTATCGCCCCGGAACCTCGAGCATTCTCGAACCGAGAGCTGCGGATAAAGAGCTTATGACTGATATATGGATAAGACACGTGTGTGAGATTAAATTCGGGCCGCGGCGACGCGACGGTGCCCATGGAAATGGCGTGGCCGGTGCACACGCGTACGCGTTTATGGTGACGCGATCCGCTAATATGATTTATCGATTGTACCGAGTGCTGTGACCCTTTCACTTTCAGAGTCGCGCAATGGCCGATGCAGAATTTTATTTTATTTCAAAGGGAAGGATTTAGGAAAAGAAGGGTTCGACCTGCAGCAGGGAAGGGATGGATGTAGAAAACGGTATAGAGGAGGAGTGTCTTCTGACAATCTAAGACAGTTGAATACGTTGCCCAATACATACATAATTAGATTTCCCGGTCGCTCGTGAGAATAGAATCTTGTACTTTCAGTGAGAACACCAACAAAACCAGCGATTTTCAGCAACTTCGGTATCCTAGATCCTGCGACATGAAACTTCATATGGCGATCGGTCTATAAGGTACCAATACCCTGTCTGTGATTAAACGACTGATTCGCAGATTTAAGATCCCCGAGGGCGATTGACGACGCGGTAATCGGTCACGCAACCGGAGATCACAATAGCCTCGGGTGGCGAGAATGAATGAACCGTTTCTGATACGGCGAAGGGTGAAAGGAGTCCAGATAGGAAAAGCGACTTCCAGAGATCTCTCCCGCCGTATATACCCTCCAGTCAAAAGGGTTTATGGCGCGGACAGAAATCCCGCAGACAATGGCTGAATTAATTCCTTAAGGTCTAATCGGCCTGTAATGATCCTGATCTTGGTCGCTCGGTCGGGATGGAATTAGCTTAAGTATTCGAGATTACTGCCGTTCGTCACGTAATTAACGACGTTTCGGCTGATGATTTAAGGGTTCGGATCGCGAACCATCCGACCCCTGGTCTTGGCCGCCCTTTGTTCCGAGTGGAATTGTGGGACGATGTTTCTGAGACGACTGCCGAGGATTCGTATGAATTCCAGTGGCCACGAAACTCTGTTGTAATGCTGGCTACCGATACCGAGCACTCTCATCATAGATTGCTCCCATATTACAGTTGCACAGGATGTTTCAACGTCAGGGGACATACATATATATCCGGGAACCTCCCGACAAGACACTTTTGCCGTAGCCCATTGTATTATTGCATAGTTGGCACATTTATATGAGTGTTATTATTATCGACCCCTCTCGATTTCAACGGAGTCTAAAAACTATCTCGTCACTCCCCCCTCGGCGGAAAAACGGTCCTATTATCTTCCGATCACGGAACTCGGTACCTTCGTATCCCTCTCGTATAAAATAGAGAACGCATTAATTAAGCCGGGACTGTTGATGGGGATGCTGTCAGAGCGGCCGGCCGGTGCTAGTGGCGTTGCAGCGTATCGTAGCTCAAAGCGGTTTACAACCCCTGTAAATTCAGCCGGCAAGAACAATGGTCGCCTTAAATTTCTCGCGGGCCGCGCCGGCAATTTAAAGCCGTCCGATTCCGAGCTTCTTGGCGTTCAGGCGAACGAACGCTATCTGATGGACACGGGGAGCGATGAAACCGGCTCTATTTTCCTAATGCCGGTGCGGATAAGACGTTGACCACCATACATACTTGCCCAACAACCATATCCACCGTGTTTGCACGGAGATCAACGCTTGATCCCGTGCGTATTTCGATCAGTATATTTACGGGGAGATTGATGTAAAGGGTAAATTATGAGAGCGTTTTATAATCCTGAGAAGCACTCGCGTAGAAACGTGACACATACGAGCGACCCTCGTTAGCTGTCCCGGGGTATATAAAGCATCGATCCGACATTATACCCCGGGAGTAGAATTACACGCGCATAACGGCCGCTGCTTAGTCGCATTTGTTCGTGATTAGCTTGATTGAAGACGAACTACGGGTATATCGACGTCAGCGACAATGCCAGCCCGAAAGTTCTGTCGGGCAATGTCGGCAAATTGGTGAAAGGGTTGACTTCATACTGAAATTGAGAGGGGTTGGACGTCGCAGTACCCAACATCAGAAGGGCAGAGGCGGGATACGACGCTTCTGGGCTGTCGTGAACCATGGGTGGAGCCACCGGTGTACTTGGCAGAGAGTGCTTTTCATCTCCGTAAATGGACCGGCGGTAAAGCAATTTTGGTACATTACCTATACCTGCTTTAACCCCCTCCCGCCCTTTTCTGACAGACTCCGCCCGGCGCTACCCCTCGTCTTTCATCTTGCATCATCCGACTCTGATCGCGCGGGGAACGTTTGATTTCGATAGGAAACGTCGTAAAGGCATTTTAGGGGGAACCGTATCACCGCCAGAAACAAAAAAGTCATCTCGACAAGCCTGGATCGAGAAAGACCGGTGCCTCTTTGTTGGCGAGCATGATTGTGTTCCTTTTAAGGAGGTAAAGGGCGTTGCGTCACCCGACGTTTCGATTTTCCCTTTCGAAAGTTGTCATCTCAACGAGATCAATTTTTCTCGATGATGTTGGAGGTTTTGTTCAAAATTTAGTCACTGTCTTTGAATGTATTTCAAAAATACAGTTCTTCTAGTACTGCAATTTCAGCCCATTTTCTTGCACTCTGCCTATAAAAATTTTTATCTTGAAAACTACTTGCCGATAGTTTAGCTTCCACTTCTCACAGTCCACTTTAACGCTCGGTGGTTCTAGTGTCAATAAAAAAATGAGTCGTAAACGTCAAGGGACGTATAAAATAAATACTGGTGATTAGCCGGCCCCAGCAGCTTTGAAACACGCTTCCAGCTGGTTTCGCGTCAGCGGTGAACGCATCGATTTTCCGGGCATTAATTCGTCAAGTTTCCGCGGGGTTTTGGTAACCGGTAAGCAGGTTTTCCACGGTTTCTTTCCCGGCCGCGGAGAACTATCCGTGTCCCGTAAAACTGGTTGGCCGGAATCGGCGTGCCAGAGGAAAGGGAAAACGACGGCAAACGAGCGTCGACGTGTGCCGCGGTGCCTTTCGTCTGGCTTCGCGAAACGTTTACCCGTCCCGGCCGTAATTGCGGGGAAAAAATTCACGGAAAGGAAAATGTGTTTGCCCGGCCGTTTTGAGAGAGCGCTCGTAAAATCGTCGCACGACCGAATGCAATCACGCTGGATTAAACGTTGATACCTTCCAGCTACGAGCCAATTCTCTCTGCGCTTGCCAGTCTCCGTTCCTTCTTGTTCGCTGGGGTAAATCTAACGCGGCGCCCGCAAACTGGGTCAACGGGATCCCACGATTTCACGGGTCGCTGACATTTAAACAGCGATTCGATTGCAAACAAGATTTTTGAATTGGATGCGGACGGAATTAGAGGCGGGCCAGGTCCACGTCGAAATATTCGCCGGGGCAGGGTCGCCGCAGCGATATTTGACGTTCGTATTGAACCTGGCTCCCTCGGGGAGCACGGACTTTCTGAACCCTGACACCAAATAAACGTCTTAATTGGATTTTCAACTATCGCGTTCCCATACGTTCGATTCAACTACTTTCCTCTTGTCGCCCGACTGATATTAATCTTCTCTCTGTGTACTGCTATTCTAATGTTATTCGTGTGCAGCGTTGTAATTGGACCCCATACATATTTGGAGCAAAATGGAAAAAAAATTTGTCGATATACGTCTTTGTGAAATTCTATTTTTAATCAAATTAATAAAATTTCACAAATACGTGTATCGACAAATTTTTTTCCATTTTGCTCGCTATCTGTGAAGATAGCATATCTAGAAAATTTTTGAAAATTTTCCATCCGTCAACTTTTTATTTCCGTTTTTGTCAGCCTGGGTGCATTTACACCCCATACACAGAGAGAAGGTTAAAGCTCTCCTGTAGCTCCTTTGTTACTTTACACGATATCTTGTTTATGACCCAACATTCTCTGGTTTTTCCAATTGACAAGAAATTCTTCCCAGATTTTATTGACAATTCTGAAGTTCCGCCCGTTTCTTCTTTGAGATCTAACATCCTCTTATTTGCTATATTCCGAACGTCCTTGAGTATAATTCGATCCTCCCGATAATTTCGCAATTTTTTTTGCGATTCTGTTGAATTAAACTTTGAGCTATGGTGTATATCCAAATAAAAAATGTATATCCAAATAAAAAATTGAAAAATACCCTGCGTTGCCTGATTATTTCGTACATCTTTGCCGCATTAGCGAGTGAGCGAATAATTTTGTGATTCACTGTATGGCGAAAATAAGGATCGCATTAAATCGAGCCGAACAAAAAGCGGCAAAGAGAGAGTTTATCGTTAAGGGATGGAACATGTGTACCTCGTAAAGTGCTATCGTTCGTTGGAAGCCGCTTAAACGCCTCGTAAAGGCGACGGAGTTCTTCCATAGACCTATCTTCTGCCGGCGAGAAGGTTCGGCTCGCGTAGGTATCGGCTCGAGGCGAAATTCAACCCCTCGTTCGCGGGGGTGTCGCGAGAGTTATTGCGAGGCGGCGCGCGGCTTATCATCGCGTCGTACAAAGGCCGTTTATCATATGGCGAAATTGTTACGTCGACGGGTACCGATTCGTCGCGGGGTGCGAGACCGAGCGTTGGGGAGAGAACGGGGGTGGCTTTCCTCTGCACACTTTGCGGCCGTGAGGAAGGGCTGCTTTTGTCGCGTTGCACAGACGCGTGGAAAAGAAGAGGCTGGGGATGGTTTTGCGAGCGCATTGTCGTTGGCCACGTTGTCCTACGACTTCAACGTAGACTGCCACCCCATTCTGCCATTCCCATAATAAACGTCACGGTTTCAAGGTTTCGCTGTCTCGACTTTCCGCCCGCCGCGCCATTCTTCGCGGGGTAATTACACGGCGAAACGAAGATTTCAATACCAAATTATATTCTTCGGCTAGACGGTAATTTAAATTAACTATAACCTAGTTCATCTGTAAAATGTATTTATTATGTAGCTGTTGGATTGAATAATTTCTTATTCCGAATTCATTTAACAATTGATTGTAGTCTAAAATCGTTAATTCATGTAAGTGGCTCTAAATGGCAGTAAATGAACGTTGAACACTTCGCTTCTGATAATAATCTGCACCATTCCACGCGAAAGCGCAATGAGAATTTTTATTCGCCGAAGGTATTTCCAGCAGAAACGAAACATTACACTTGCATTCTTTCTTACCCCAGTTATCCAGCAGGCCGTGTAGAATTTTCGGTAACGACCGCGCGAAATCCGAGCGACGGGACCGCGAAAGCAATAACTCGACCTGCGCCGTGATTTGAACAATGCCATTGTTGATTATTCGCTCCCTTTAAGGGCGCAAATTCCTAGAAGAGCTGTCCGCCTCCGGTTGAAGGGCCTGCGGTATCGCTATTTCGTAACTCGAAGTGGTCGTTGGAGGACCTCCGCTTACACGGAACGCGGTTCCTATCATCAGCCTCGAGGGATAGGTACCTTCCTTCGAGATGGCTAGGCCCTCCGGCCCGGACAACCATGACTTCGCACCCTACTCCGCACATCCGAATTGTTAGCAGCATCCCCGGTTACGCGTTCGTCAAGAGGGTCGAGCCTATTCTTCGGACTGGCGACTGGTTCAGGTCGAATCGAGATTACCTCGCGACGGTCACGTTTTATTGCGGACCCGAATCGACGGCACGCGTGATCCGCGAACTTTTTTCGAAGCTACTCGAAGTCAAGCTGTCCAACGAAAATTGTCAAGCACATTCAAAGTACCGTAGAAAATTCTTACATTTAATAGTGCTAGATAAAAATCGCTAAAAATTTGAAATCATGTGATAATTGATATGATTATGAATCAACTTCTTTATTCAAGAACATATTAACTAAAATTCGCAAGAAATTAAATAAATTCAATCTTGTTTTTCCCGAGCACTCCAAATTTATTAAGTGTTATGACGTCAAAGACTCTCGTCTGCATAAATGATCGCGCCGGTAGATATCAAAATCTCGGGAAACCGCATCGTTTTTCGCGAACGCCATTTTCAGGAGGGCGAGTGGAACTCTCTGGTCGATTAATCATCGCATAATGAAAAAAAGAGGAGGATCGTCGTTGGTCACGGTAGCTGTAAAATATGTAACGGATGCGCTCGCGAGTGCAGTCGAGTCTCTCGTTCACCGCGTGCACTGTTCCCGGCCGTATAAATAACGGTGGCAAGAGGAGTCGCGCATATATGCAAGAAAACCGTCTCGCAGACGACGCAAAACACACGTGCAGGAAACCGAGACGTGTACCGTGTACCGGTAACGGTGCCCGAGCACAGGAAATCGTAATCTATATTTTATATCGGCCGGAACGAAAATATCGAGTGCGCCGCGCGCCGGCAGCCTCGTCGAGCTTTTTCGCGCCGCTCCCGCCGTATTTTCGATGTTACGGCCATTTGAAATTCCTCCGAGCGTCAAAAGAGAATGTGCTCGATTTGTCGGTTCCGAATTCGACCAGAAAACGTGGCACTAAATTCTTGACGACGTCTAATCAATTTATTTATTGCTGGAGTCTTCTCTGCAAATGTCTCAGAGAAAAAAAACTGAACATGAACACGACTTTACAGAAATTTTTCCCTTACAAGTTGTATTCGCATTCGGTGTTCTTGCAGGCACAATTTCAGTTCTTAGGATACGTAGTATACTTCCCGGTGATATTCAGAATATTCGTGTTCCTGACAAGGTTATATTAACGCTCGGCGAATTCGAAGAATATTAAGGGCAGCCCGGTGAAAGGATTCTGCTTAGCGCTCAAAGACCGGTCGCGTTTCTCGCAATTTTGCAGCTATTTCATTCGCAAGGCGAAGGAAAACGGGAAGTAAGGGGGTTGGGAAGAGGGCGGGATTATTCGGTGTTCTTGCGCTTCATTCGAGAACCTAAATCTCCTCCGGTTTAATAGCTTCCCTTTTCCTTGGTTATCTCGTGATTGATCGCAAAGAGACGAGCCCCTTCTGCGCTCTGTTCCTAACGTAGCTGAAAGTTGAATTCAAAATGCTGCGAGAGCCTGGAATCCTTGAAACGAACCGCGTTAAACCGTTCGTTTATTCTGGCCAGATTACTCGCGCGCTACTCCCCCGCACTCTCTGCTCTTCTCGCTCTTGGTGATGTTGCCGGTACGTCTTGAACGTAATTTAACGTTAAACGTAAACTCCGACAAATTCGTATCTCCTTGCAAACCCCGTCGTTTGTTACGCTCGAAGAATTCGGCCCGGCAAAAACCGAGCAGTTGATGCAAAAGACGCAAAAGATATTCTGTAATCGAGGCAGAACAGTTCGTTTTCTTCGCGTATAGTTAGCTGTGAGATCAGAATTAGTTTCTGTTCTGCTTTGTCTTGTTGTTGCATTCTTGCTCGCACCTATTCATTCCGTGGGATACATAGCTTTCTCTCATTATTGACTGGCTTTCGATAAGCAATCTGTCTGTTTGATTGACAGAGAATGTGAGTGTGGCCTCGATATTCTCGCATTTTTATTTTCCAACCGTCTGTACCCGCGATGGTTTGTTTTTCTAGTTTAATTAACCCGTTTACATTTTATGAGAGAAATAATCATTTCACTTCTGAATGTTGAATTTCTTCCAATGTAAAGCTTGTGTTAGAAGCTGGAACAATCGCATCGTAAAGTATGAAATTTCAAGAAAGTTATTCGCTTTTTGTCAGGTTATTCGCAGTCAAGAAAATATTTCTTATCGAAAAATTTCACTTAATCAATCTTGCGATAACGCGTTTAATTTACAGCCTTCACGTAAAAGGGCGTATTATCATAGTTTATCGGCCCCGTCCCTCGCGTTAACATCGCATAATCGGCGTCACGACCGAATGTCAGCCCTCACCTACGACTTACAGTAGAGTTTAACCGGGATTTTATCTTTAGCCCGGCTTAGGCCCTGACCAAGCCACAGCGCAATCCACAATTGTTTGTAGAAATATTTTTCCGGCCGTTATTTACACGGCCATCAAAACGTCCGACTAGACCGGGCAGCGCGTAAGCTGGTTTCATGAGCAGTTTGTCCCAGCCCACCTATCCATCGTCTCGTTCAAGATCGGCGGATTACCGGATAGCCGGGTTATGGCGACGCGGATAACATTGTCCTTCTCGTATCGTCTCACGAAATTACATGTACCTACAGGCTGTTACTTAACATGTTGAAAATACTACGAGGACGAGCGAGCTTCGTGATGAACACTTCAAAAGAAGAATGTATGTAACGCCTTTTGCTTTTAGGACGAAATAAATTTGTACTGTATCGCAACCAATATTTAAGCATTAAAGTACGGTATAGAAGAAATGTCAACTTTTTCCCTTCCCTATAAAATTATTAAAGATAAAGGAGTTCTAATTATCGCAATTGTTTATAGGTAAATATTGGCCCGTACTATTGATAGAGGGAACACCAAGAAGGATAATTTTTCGAGAGAATCCCGGGCTCGTCATTTTCACTGCACGCGAGCGCAGGATCAGCGTCCGCAGCGAATCAGCGTCATCGAACGTCCAACGGAGCCCGGTTGTCGGTTGTTCCTCTCGGTGCACCGCACCGCACCGGTGCGTTTATTCGTTTATGCCTTCTCTTTCTTTCTCTGGCGGGATTCTTTTTTCTCGCGTATCGTTCCGTGCCGACTGATATAATGGACTCTCCAGAGGCGGCCGTTCTGATAAAGCGTGGGCACGCCACGAGAAAATGACCATAACGGAAGACACGAATTACATGATGTAAACGCGCCACCTACGGCGAGACGGGCCGGATTGAATTTAATACTAATTAAAAGTAATAAATCGGCGAACGAATGATTTCTGCGCGGCGAGCGCCGGTCCTATTCCCCCCTCTTTGCACCCCCTCAGCTCCCCCTCAGCTCTCCCGCCCCCTGCGTTCGAGAAGAGCGTCGTTGGCCCCGGGGCCCTGCACGCGTTTCTGCCGAATTAAGTCGGACAGTATCTTTTTCTGACCCCGCCAAGAGAGAAATGCAATTAAACCGAGATCAGAGGAACGCGTCTCTCGTCCCGCGGCACGCTCGCTGCGTTCTGACTTATGACTCGCAGGAAAAAAGATTGGAACGCGGCTTTTAATATCGTCCAAGTCGGCCGTTGTTGTATATTCGCGGGCTCTTATTAAGTCACCGCCACCGTCCCCCGCGTTTCACACGATACACCCCGTTCTCTCTCTCTCTCTTTCTCTCTCACTTTCTCCATCTTTCGACCCGGCAGAGCAATTTCTTCCACTCGCTAATGACACTCGTAATTCCATCAGGGAACGGGGACCTGTGCGATTCGCAGATCTGCATCTGCTCGATTATTTAACCAAAATCTAAACCAGGAATTAGAAAATCGTGGAAGAGTCTTCATAATTTCAACAATTCTAAAATAAATAATCCAGGATATTAAATTCAGAACTTATAATCGGAAATTTCGTGTGCAACAACCTAGTAATAAATTTGGAAAAGCAATTGAATGGCGGTTAGAGGATTCGTCTGAGCCTGGTTTTGGAGGCTTCGTTTTCAGCTATAGCTCGAGCGAGAATCGAGTGAGAGAGGGGGGTGGGGGTGAGGCGGCTGAGTGCAACGCGTGCAGCCGAAATGCAGGCGGAACAATGCGCGCGACGTAAATAAATTCGCAACGAGTGCCGGTTCCGTGTTATTCAAATTATACGGTGGATTCGGGGGCGCAGGATGACACTCCAGTTCACGCGGAAGTTCCAGGGAAATTCAAACGTTCCGCCGCAGCTCTGGCCCGGGACCCGTGGAACGGTAAAAAGGGTTCGTTGCTGGCAACGAAATGAACAGAAGAACGACGAGAGAGCGCCGGTTCTATAAACTTCTCGGCGATACCGGTTATAATCGCGGGCGACGCGCGGCTCGGCCGCGTTTTCACGCACTGCGAGAACGGCCGCTGCGATTTCCTAATTACCGCCTCTAAAAAGCACGAATTAATTAAACCCCGAAAACTCCGCCGCTGCGAGTTTTCCGGACGCGGGATACAATTTCGCGCAACCCGCCAGCGCGTGGGTTTAATTAAACTAAACAAAAACGAGCGTGGGAGAAAAAAAGAGAACGAGGAACGCCGCGGGGGCGTCGGTCGCAAAGAGGGTCGAGAGAAAATCCGCGGGAATTTGTCGCAGGCTTTGCGGCAACTCAATATTTAACACGTCCGCTGCCATCCCAGTTACATATCCATGACACGATTCCTTGATCGGGTCTAAAAATTCATTTTCACCGTCATACGTCCAATCAAAATTAATGTTATCCCGATTTTTACAGTCCCGGGTTTGCTAACTAAATTACTTTGTCTTCATGTAAGATTTTCTAGAGTTAAATGCATAATTAACACATTCGACTCATATGACGAGTTCAACTCTAAACACTGCACTGCATTGCTCGATATAAATGCACATAGTCACGGCTCTAGAAATGTTTATTGCAAAATGTGTAGCTTATGATTTCAGCCGAGACAAACTTGATACGAATGGATTAAGTTAGCAGCACCAAAATATTCCGCCACCAAAGCCGGATAAGTCTGAGAAGTATACTGAACCCTAAAAAATTTCACGAAACGGCGCGGCGCGGTCGAAATTCTACTACCAAAAATTCCGATCCCCCAGCTGCCAGCTTTAAAAACAGTATTCGACGTTCAACTTAGAGCCTCGCTTCGGAGCCACCAATGCCCAATGGTTCGTAGAATAAAAAACTGCAGCCGGATCGGTAGAACCTCTTTTATTTTTCTCGAGCAGCCGAAGAGATCGTGCTCAAAGTTCTGCAGAATTTAGCTTGCTACCTTCGAGCGCAAAAGTCGAAACACTTTCCGTATGAAACTTTCGCGTTACATTCTGGCAAGCGAGCGTTTTCGAAAGTGGATTTTTTGGAACCGGATTAGAGTGAGGGTCCCCTTGGAACGACTCTGAAAAAACTGAGGCCGACGCAGCTACAACGGCGGGCTTAAATCTGATTTAAGTCATATACCGTGTCGCGATGTTTCCGCCGAAAAAAGACAAGGATCCCTCCCGTGAGCTACCTTAAATTTACATCAAACTGTACGCGGTTTAATCCGGGAATGCCGTAGCCCTGCTCCCTCTCTCTCTCCTCGCCACTCCTCTCCTCTCGTCTCTCTCGGAGGCCACGGTTGCTGGTACACGAACAAGCACGCACAAGAGGAACAGAGTAAGCGACCGAACCAGTGCACACAGAGAGGATGCATCATTGGACCAAGAGAACCCAGGCCTTACCCGTATCTCGACTTTTAATCTTATTACCGGACCCGGACAGAAGATATGCCCGAGACGTATCATTTTCGCCTTCGCTAATTTATCATTTTCCATAAAATGCTCGGCCTCTAAGCACGGATTCCGTAACGTCGATGATAAATAGCCAGCGGATCGACCGAACCGATACTCTGCCACTGACGAAACTCCGGGTGCAGGATGGAGGCTCAGGTTTAATTAATAATTGGCGAACCTTGAAATTTTTAGTATGTCGTGGTCGCTCTTAAATAATTGGTCAAGTACTAAATAACAATATGGAAATTTATTGAAATGAAAACTTCTTTAAGCGCATCCCGTACACAATTGCTGGGCACTGATTGTTCAATGTTTCCTTTCACAAAGCTGTAAATAAAATATACAAATGTGTAAACTCCCACGGTGTAAGAATAAATTACAGAAGACCAATTACACAGTGGGCCAACGTTCCTCACCCCTATCCTAAAATAAATTACTATCTACCAATGCGTACGATAAAAGAAGTTTGATAAAAAAAGACGTAAAAAAGCGAGCGATTACGCTCCGGTACGATCGCAACACGGATCACAAATTATCCGGGGCCAGTTGGAGCGTCAACGAGGACAGATAAAGAAAATGATTAAGGACTGCGTTATTTCTCGAACGGGCAATTAAAATCGTGAATTTGAATCGTCGCCGGCCACGTATCCGAAGTCAAATCGAGTATCTGATAGGAGGGGCACGGAATGAGCAGAATTACTCGACCCGGACGGAGGAGCCGTGCACGAGAAAGCTTGATTGGTTTCGCGATTAATTCGCTTAAGCAACAGAAGCGTCTGCTGAAAACTCTCGGCGGGTACAGATTCGCGAACACGATGCTCTGTTCGAGCTTATCTTCTCGTGTAACCCGTTGCTCTTTCAGATAAATTAATGCCGTAGCAATGGCTGCGCCGCGCGCCGTCTCCGTCGGCGATGTTTAGATTGAATTCTTAATAAAGAGAATCGTGTACCGGGTGATACGGACAACAACGTCGTCCAAATCGTTTATTCCGCTTTTCCTTCTACTAGTGTTCGTTCAATAAACCATTTGCCAGTAGACTGCAAGCGCTACATGCATCCACGCCAAAGGAAAATCTTGAAAATTCTTAGAGAATTTACCTTGAATAGAATGCAATTAATTTTTATGCTTTTAGATCGTTCTATAAAAATGTAAATTTGCACGTCGTTCCGCGCGTGGTCCGTTTGTTACCATTATCGTAGCATTTTCAGTCTCGTTAACAGCCCGGCACCACCGAATTCATTGTTTAGCAGAGATTAGCCGTACCAATATTAACTTCACTCGATTAAACAGTTATTCGAACGCGAATGGGCTCGTTCCGACCGAAGTAATGTGTTATTTAACAGAGGTGCCATATTAAAATATCCATTACTTTTCGCTCGAGTTCTCTTGCATAAATAGCATTTCAAAGTGCATCTACTGCTATCGCGCAGGATATCCATCCTTTCGAAATGCTTTCAACATTTTGTTTATGCTTTTTTTTACCGAGATGTGAAAGTAACCTTAATATTTTTTAATGGAACGCGTGATATCTCTTATAAGAGTAATATATCTACATTTTCGGTTGTTGGAATATTTTGCGACGTTAGGAGGCGGGAAAAATCGCGAGAAACGCGTAGCGGTGCAACGTGCGTGGGTGTTCAAAGAAAAAAATTCAATCACAGCCCGTAAATAATTGACCGTTCCGGGTCGCGGGGGCGGCTCGTTCAATATCGGTAAAACGGGATTTTCACAGGCTGATCCTGGGGGTAAAACGCAAGGCGACGTGTATTCCGGGGCGGTGGTGTGCGGTGCCCGGTCGACACGAGGCCGGAGGCGTCAGGTTTAAGGCCTTAAAGCCTGTGCAAAAAGGTCGTAAAACAAAGGAAGGCCCTATTTAATAAGATTACCGCGTCTCGAGGAGATTGTGTTGCCCGACTCTCGAGTATCGGATAACGTAAGCTACCTAAGGGGCAACGTTATGCGAAGTGGAGGGCAGAACAGGTGTGGGGGAGAGGGTGGCAAGACGGAAGAGAGCGAGAGCGCTTAATCGTTCTTATTTTAAACATCGTCGTTCCCTCGCGTATTACGTCGCATCGGTGCACACGTCAGGTACCGGACCTCTTCCTTTATTCATCATGGGAATGTCGGACGAATTTTTCAAAGGCGTGCCTAGGAGAAAGGACGATTAAAATCACCATCGCCAAATTAATCCCCTATCCCCTGCTTAATAGCTGAAATCTTTAAACCTCGATTTTTTAAATATCCTTTCTCATTATAAAACGCAAGGTTGAAACAGTCGAAATTTTGAAGTGTGGCAGTAAAAATCGCAGGTCAATCTTCGAGAGGTCATTGTAACGAGGAAACTTTCCTTCGCAAGAACACGTTAAAACAAATGTGGAGAAACATTTATTACAGACCGCGCGCGCAGAATCGTTTCAACGTACAAAGTGGAGCACGAAAGGGAAAAGGCAGCTTCGGTCTCTTATTTACGTTTTCTATTACAAACGTGAAAGACTCTTTGAAAAAATCTAAGATTAAAGGTGTAAAAGTTGAGACTTCGCTTTTTATAAAATGAGTAAAAACAGAACGTGGTTAGTCTTTTCTACGCGAAGTTGTACGAATTTAAATAGCGTATCATACAGGTACTCGTAACATACTAACAAACTTGAGTTGTTTAGTTGAAACTTTATTAGCTGAAACAACGTACATAGTTAATGAAACTCAGAGTATCGAAAAAGCGAACATTCGATCAACAGATACTTATTTTTGAGGGTCCTGTTTAAAGGGCGCATCTCGACGAATCGTGGCCCTCAAAGGAGTCACTCTTGCAACAGATCTCAAGGTTTAAATCGTAATGCAGTTAGGCGAGTTACGTTCACAAAGGTGGGCTTGTCGCGAGTTCAAGGTATTTACGGTATGATAAAGTTCTCGTAACGATATAATGCGTAACGTTGGGAACGATAATAAAACCGAGAGACAAGAGAGCACGATGTTCCGGCGCTGGTTGGCTGGGTATCGCCACAAATTGCAGGCTGAAACGTGGCCATGGATCGGCGTATAAGTAAAGAATAAAGAGCAAAGACGAAAGAACGGTGAAGTATTCAATAGAATTGTAGTGCGTACAACGTTACCTTATATCCTTGATCGTATATTCTGCTACGTAGCTGAAAAACTCCTCCAAGCTCCGTATAAGCGGCTTTTCTCTTTGCAGAGCGTTTCGCCTCGACGTTCCCCGTTAGTTCTCCCCCTACCTTTTTCCGCCCCCAGACCTCCTTGTCCCCCCCCCCCCCCCCTTAGACGACGAATTAACGCGCGACTTCCGTCCGCGAATTGTCTCGCATAAGTGACGTGTAATCTTTGAATAATGCCCCTTTTGTCAGAGCTTCTTGCGACGCGAGTTAAATCAATTTTACGAACGTTTCAACATTTCAACGCTGGAACACCAGACGGATTTTATATTTCGATCTTCTTGAACCAATAGCAGCATAGATACTGTAACAATAGATACTGTTAGACAATACCAAGATATTGTTAATAAGCCCATAATTAAAAAAATTAATTTTAAAAAGTGATTTGACTCTTGTTCTTGTTTCTGGAAAAAATTAAGGTCTATCTTGTTTCCAATGTCGTAACGCGGAAATCCCCCAAATAATTTTCGGAGCACCTTCGAAAATGCAAGAAGCGAACCCGAATCGAGCGGGCAAACCAGGAATCGGAAAACCAGTTCCAACCAGGCGGCGCTCGACCGCGGAAACCGGGGCGGCGGTTTTGTGAATTCTTTTCGAAACGCGTGCGTCGTTTCGGGCACGCCACGGCGCGGCGCGGCGCAAGTGGCTGCAATAAAAAATGCCTCGTAACCAGGATCATTTTTAGCGGGAAGTAGTTTGCCGACGAGCGAGCGAGCGTTTCCTTATAAATGACGCGCGTCACGCGGCGGCAGCGCTTCGTTGGCGAATTAAAGGACACTGAAGTAGCCTCGTTACCAGCTCTCCGGGACTGCCGTGCCACGGACACGGATAAGTGAAACTATTTACGACCACCCTGAAAACAAACAATCGGCGGGGACGAGTTAATAGGCGCGTTGATCACACGAAACAAGATTTTCGATCAACGTTTTATCACGACGGTGTATCGCGCGGACCGTGCCTGGCACGGGTCTGCGGGGCCCGTCTGCGGTTTCTCAAGTCCGATTGAGCCAATTAAAAAGAATCTTCGACGTAGAGGGCGCACGCGGAATGCAGCAAGGTTGCAGAGCCGTTGCAGCGCGACGGTTGTCACTTGTTGTCGCGCTCGTCCAAAAAGGCGACCCGGGTCGCCCATGGCCGTAACACTTAATGGCAACCGCGGAGCAACATATTTGGCCAATGTTTTATCGCTCGGAGATAATCCCTTCTGGCCTTCACGCTTTAATTCATTCGGGGGTCGGGCCCGAGTCGGGCCTCGGAGCGAACGCGCGAACCCGTAAGAGCCGCGTCCGATCTTAATGGCGGCTCCGGCAAAAGCGAAACTGTAACCGGACCAGCAACGGGAGGCGACACGTTGTTGCACCGAATCACCGGTGCACCTTTCCGATGCATTAAGCTTGTCTTAGCTGGCGCGGCGAACTGTCGCGAACGACCGATTAATCCGGGATAAGAATTCCCCTTCGTATAAATGGATTGAGAACCGATCCGCGCATCTCTTCCTCTCCGGCTTTGCCTCGTCCTCGTCTTCTCGTATCTGCCGCCGCCGTTCCGTCGCGCTCGCAGCTTAGATTTTACATTCCGAAGGGTAACCTATGGGATTAAGTCGCTGGAACCTTTAAGTGCATGCCATTCCGCCTTCACGTGAAATCCGCGCCGGCAAATGATTTCGGGAATTTATACAAATTGCAGGGCCCGGGGAACTGGTCGAACACTGTCGCTAAGCTCGGGAAGCGTCGACGAGCCTTATCGGCTTTCTGACGACGTAAAATTTGATGCTCTCACCAAAAAAACTCCGAAATAGTCAAGTATTCGTTTGAAAATAATGTCAATTTAAATTACACTAATTTTATTATAGTCGAAATGTTTACTTAAAAATTTCGGAAAATATCGTCTAATATTCTCTGAAATCTCACCTCCATGAAATAAGCTTTATCTCAATACGATGAAATTGACGCTGTAACGAGTTGTTAACGATCGTGAGCACTCCACTTGCTCATGAAGATTATGCACAGTATTTCACGAGTTACAAGGGAATACGATCTAAACAAACGCTACGAATGGACACGTATTTACAGGTTGCCTATACCCGTGGTCGCTTATCCTAGCGATAGGCAGTCCATTTGCGTGTCGGTCTCCGTCGTCGTCTTGGTCACCTCCCTCGAAAACGGGAGCCTCGCAATGCCGCGTAACTGATAGGATTAAGATCAGCCGATGGTCTCGGTTCGTCGGGCTTAGATCGGGTTTCTACCTGGACTCGGGGCTTGTAATTACGTAGAAAAAGATTCGCCCGGTATCACTTAGCTGCTCCTCTCACGAACGATCGCCCCTCATTAGCATAACCCTCGGAACGAGTCGCGCACCCCTCATAGTTCGGGATGTTCCCGCGATCTTCGCTGCTATAGAAAAACAATTTTTTTGCTCTAGTGAATTAAAAATACCTAATTCCATTGCGAAGATACTTAACTCGGCCTAGAAATGTCCTCTACGACCTAAAAATATAAAGATTTCGTCGCCAATCAATTTTCTACAAATTCTCAACATCTTTGGTTCAGGAAATTGTCCCGATCGGTCGCGGCTTCAAAGCTCCTAACTCGACCGGGGCTATATCAATGCCCCACGGGGCCAATTTTCGTTCGGCCAGGGTACCTAAACGATAAAGAATCGCGGATTAACCGGCGGCCATTGTAACGCAACGCGAAGGAGTTTTTGCGCGGCGGTTGATGAACGGTCGCGGGCCGATAAAGCGGAAATCCTGAAATTTATGCGCGGCTCTCGATTTTTCGGGGATTATTACTGTTGATTTATGAGCGGCACGAAGGAAGTTTCGCCTTTATATCGCGCGCGAGACGGTCGATCCGCGCGAATTCAATCCGCCGATAAGTAATTAAGGGCTGGTTGCGGCCGCCTCATTTTTCAACGTCGCCGTAAATAATCGTCGTTCCGTGAAAATCTTAACAGTACGCACGCTCTGGCCACGCGTCACCCGCCGCCATTGTGTCTCTCCCACTAGAATAGGGTGATCGACATTTCTCAGCCGATTATTCTACTGACACAATAGCCAGCCGCTCGCGATCTTTATTGGACTTCATTGAGTTATTCCGCGCGCTGTAATTCCTTCGGCGAAGACTTTCCACTATCAGTCATAATTCGCGCCCCACTCCCGTGTACTCTTTCGATGTATTATCTTTTAAGAGGATCTTCCGATCTAGAACCTCATAAAAATTGATTTTTCTTCTTCGTACTTTCTTAACCCTTAAGTGAACCACTCAAATTTATGCTAATAATCAGACTGTGGATTTTACGCATTTATGGCGAAAATAGGTGGATGAAACACAATGAATGCAAAACGGTCAATGAAAGCAAAGACAGTAGAACTAATAAAAGAATACACTTTATTCATTGAGAGTCAACATTTCTCAGCCATCTAATTTCCTCCAATCAACCAGAATCGACCGGAGATCAGGACGCAAGGAATCTCATTTGCGTTCACCTTTCTCCCCGCATTGCTCAATTCAAACGAGAACGCACCGCGTTAAATACGACGCATTCACGTCTACCCTGAGAGAGCCGCTCGTGTATCATGCTAAAACACGTGAATCACACCAGATGGAAATTTATCAGCTGGTATTTATCATCTTAGAAACGATGCGCGTCGTTTAAGAATCGGCCCAGCCGCCGCTCGGTTTTCTGCCGGCGATTTATGTCCGCGGCGCGTCCAAACGGAGCCGTGAAAGGATTACAGACAGAATTAGGGTCAACAGCGTCGTTTCGACAACCGGGTCCGACGTGTCCCGCGATTAAGATCAAGGTTAATATCCGGGGTGGCGGTGGTCGGCATTTTGAACTACTCGGACTCGAAATGTTTCTCAAAAATTCCTACTGTTCGTCTTTGGAGGCCACCGATTCTGGCGTTGGATAACAGTGACGCATCATCAGAAAATTAGACATTCTTCTGGCAGGTAAATAATCATCCCGTATTTTTTCATAAAAATGTCCTCGAAGCAATCTAGTTCAAAAGTAATTTAAGGAACGATTGATTACAGCCATCAAACAGTATCGCTGGTATAATGTTCAACCGTACCACTTTAAGAAACATCGGCAGCGTTATCCTTCATTTAACAGCTGATGCCGGCGCCGTTTTTATGGTTGCGAATTAGAGCGTAGGGCGCAGACACAAAGGAGTCGATGTATGTTTGCGATTCGACTGGTTTCCAATGTTGAAACGGCTGCCATTCACCTTGTCCCTCTGTTTGATCGTGTATCGTTTGCGCGTTTCCGTTCGCTGTTACCCTTGCACAACGATTCGGAGAGGGAAAGTATGGACACACACGAGAGCGATGTGTCATACTAATCTGTACCGTTATGTCTAACATATCGAGGGTCTGAGCTTCGATTGCTAAACGCCGTAAAGAGCAGACCGAATGTAAATTTACACTCGGCATCCATCATCGAACTGTTTCTGTGACAGCGACGCTCTAGCTTTCAGTTGGCTACGAGTTGAAACCGTAGGTGGAAGCATTAAGAAGAGCAGTTCATGTAACTGCTTCAAAAAGTAGAATCTCTTTCCTTGCATAATCAAGCATTTTTTCTTGCATCAATGATGTATCTTGATAGCAATGGCATTAAGCATTTAGTCACCTATACAGGATGGAATCAAAGGTAATTTGTATGCTCTATTAAAATGATACTTCGTGTAACCGGTTGAAAAACATGTAACAATATTCCGTGAAAGTTTCAAGGAGACAAGGTGTACATCTACTCCAGAAAAGATTCCCGAGTATTGCTTGATTTCCAGCGGGTTACACGAGTTGTCCCACTTAAGTGGCGGGGTCCGCAACACGCGAGCGCATTAATTAAACCGATGCATTTCGATAGTCTTTGATTAATCACGCGGCATTCCGTCCGTTCCATTGTGAAAGTGCTTGAGCAATCCCGACGGCCGAGTAAGACACACTCGAGGCTGGCTTGGGAATACAATAGGGTAATTGAATCTGGTATCGATGATCGATAGCTTCAGATGATATCCCCGCGAGTGTAAGTCGCCTCATAAAAAGGAATCGGAGAGCGTGGCAGCGAACCGCCCACGCGACTCGCGCGCATTCATTCCCGTCCGCGTCATTCTCGAGAGCGTGTTGCCGCGGTTGTCCGGCGCCGAAAATTGATGAGCGAGGACAGGCGCGAATGGGACGTTTTCTATATTAAACCGTCATTGTTGATCGCAGAACGCGCAAAACGTTGATTGTGTGGCCCAGGACCAGCCGCGTCTTCATTGTCGCGCGGCGCTGGGACTACAAGCGTTTAATTACCCAACGATGAGAATTTTCGAGCATGCGCCCACGTGTGCCCACGATTCAGGGCCCGGTACGCGCCGATTCGATCTCTCGAACCTCAGCGTGCCCATTCAGCTGTGCATGGTCTATGACGTCGAATCGCTTGTTAATCAGGTCACGTTTACAGGATGGCTTAGCGCGGTTAAGCAATAAGCCTTTCATTGCGTTTGCACCGGTGCGTTTCACACCGCGCCGCGATAGATAAACGGCTACCGTGTTTGGATCACCGTGTCGGAGACAAAGACGTCGTCCGAATCTCCTCCATCCGATCATGAGGTTCTCTGTAATCCGTATCTGCTAAGGAAAATCGTGAACGAAAATTGTTACAATAAATTTTCTGGTAACACTGTTCTCAGATTTCTGGGATGGCATTACCGTGTTTGAGACCCTCTATCAAGGAGGAAGAGGACGTTTGAATCTTTTGGGCCCGTTTATGGGGTCCCATAACCGATTTCAGATAAGAAAGGTCCTCAGAAGAATTCCTTACAGTATATCTTCAATCCTAGAAATGTTAATCGTCCTTTTAATGAGATCAGCACAGTCTTGAATTGTTTGAGTAATAAAGAATGTTTATCATTGCTCAGCTAAATGTACAATTTGAGACATTAGTTACAAGAACATGATATAAACACATTCAGTTATTGAAACAAAGAATTATAATTACTAGGAACAATCGGCCAGGTCTCATTACACGAACGATCCCGTTGCACGAACTAATTGTCTCAGATAGGTGGAGTCCCGAATTTAATACCGTCCGATTGAAAGACGTCCAAATCGTCGAGCAGCGAGACAGGGCTCGCTATTATCTAGAATAGTGTAATTCAAACGTACTCGGAAGCAAGCCGGAAGCTCTCAAGATTCCTCGAGTTCTGTGCGAGATCGGTCGCTCAAAATCTTGTATATATCTCTGAAATTCTATGGCGAATAGTCGAACGGTATTCTAAAACTTCACAGGAAAACAGTATTTACCCCTGAACCTATAGAATCGATTAAATTTCAATTCCGGATCTTCCAGTTGTATTATTTAATCGTCGAGCGAGCGATTTGCACATCTCTGCCATTAAATTAATCCCGGAACGGAGTTCATTTGCGGGCGTTCGACAACAATATCCAGCAAGCAACGGTTCCGGCAGTCTGTATGCTCGCTCGAATAATCGCGACTGGTAATTTTTCGACGGTGAACCGCGCGCTAGCGGTCCAATAAAACAACGACAGGGCAATTAATATGTCGCTATCGTAGATACAAAAGCGAATTAGTCATTGAAACGCGTGCACAGGATCGTAATCGACGCGATCCAATCAGAAATTTCGCACAAAAATCGCGGCGCAGAGGGGTCCCTGACAAAAAATCCGATCAACGTCGATGATTGTGTTCTACCCTCTCCCCTCGTGTACAGTGACCGGTCCCGCGGTTGATGATCCTGACGCTCGCCGATGATTTACGTTGGAACGCAGAGTCACGCCGGTAACGCCAGTAGCATGATGGAACGTTAATACACGGCAAGTAGCCGGAGCACCAGTTTATAACGGAGCCAGCCCCACGGTTCTACACGGACTCGGATCCCATCGCCATGTTCGTTCCCGTCGTGTTGCATTCTATTCGCGTTCTTACAACCATCTTTTAATTCTGCGCACTGTAAACAGTATATCATTATTAGACCGCGGACCTCTTGCGCGAAAGAAAAATGTTTCGCTCGCGAGGAATGGGAGCCAAATCAAAATTTATTTCCTCCCTTAACAATCTTCACAAGGTGAAGACGGTCTAACAATGTCCTTAGATTCTCCTAATGTAATTGGTCTGTTGTTTATCTCGTAAACATGACGCCTTCTTTATCTTTTATACGTGATTTGTTGGAAATCAGTTGTCAGAAGTCGGAATCGAAAAATGATTAAGGGCACGATGATAATTACTTCGAGATCGGTCGAATTTTACGGCAGTAACGCAGACGGGAAGATACGTCGACCGGCTATCCTGTGTACAAGTTCCAATTGAATTCTTGTTCCCTGTCCCGAGCAGAAATTGCAATCGAAGATCGACCGTGCGTTCAACAGCGAATCGAATTAGCCCGGTTAAATTATTGGTCGGAATCGGGTAGCGTGTTCGTCGATAACTGTGGCACACGATGAAACGAGAGGCGCGCGCGGACTATACTTAAACGACAATTTGGTCCCGGAGCAGCCGGCCGGCCGTTTAACCGATGTATTTTAATTTCCATCGATTCCGCGCGCTAAATCGCCACTTACATTAGCCGAGAGTGCCGATTACCTTTATCGTGTCGGCCCTTTAAAGCTTCTCGTATACGCCGCTCGATTAACGGCGACTTTCGCGGCGTCGCGCGCGATTAGCCCGCTCCAATTTTCACGCGAGCAGGTAACGTTTCTCCCTCTTCGTCTTGCCTCGACTCGCCTCGGATCGCGATCGCGCGATTTTTAGATCGGTCTTCGATCCCGCGAAATTAATCCAGCGACCTCGCGTGTAAAGAAACGCGGCCATCCGATCGTATTAACGATCGAACGGACGAGTAACTTGGCGGGGGGTGGCAGTTTTTGTGCTAGCCGCCGAGAAAAGTGTCGTATGAAAAATTCATACGGAAAAAAAAACCCATGAATATTTAGTGCTCCTTCGCCTGCTGGCCAAATTATTACGTTCTAGAACAGCCACGCCGAAAGCTCCGACGATCAAACGAGCGTAATCTTTTCCGGTGGATACGTGCTTTCGACGCAGCCTTTAATACTCCGTTTCTCAACCACCCCTACGGCCGTCCACCTTAAGAAGATCATCTTCCTCGCTCTGCCATAATGTCCCGGATTTTTCGCTCGTTGTAAGTCCTACTTATTTCCCGTTGGATCCGCCGGAATCGGTTAACCTGAACTGTTGTTTAATAAATACTACGAAGACAGCCAGACGGCCCGGTTACAAAGTTATTAAGTGTAAAATACGCTCGTTGAAGCACGTTTTTAAACGCTTCGGATTTTTTTCGAGACGTTATCCGCGGTTCGAGAACGAGCATTCGAAATGCGTTTGCGTGCGAGACCATTTCCGTTTCACATGTATTAGGTTATCTGTCTGTTCATGTTGCATGTTGAATTAAAGATTGGCTAAACTGTTTGAAGACAGTAGAATATTAAAAAGACTGGACCATCAACAGATTCTGTCAGAATGTCAATCAAACAGAAAGAATCCTTCGATTGGACGTCGCCCCTGAGGAGTTAATAAATTCTGAAAAGTCGATGTCTTTGTTAAAAAGAAAAAGGAGTTTCTTCCTTGGAAACCATCTGATAGCTAGGTCCGGAACATGTTTTGGAAGCCCGGAGACTCATTGGCCAGGCCAGCCCACTCGAACTCGACAATTCCACCTACATATGTACAAAAGCATTGGATTCGTTTTCGGGGCAACTTGCCTGTGTTTCACCGGTTGACAAGCACGGTCGTCCTGGCGCGGCCGTTTTATCTTAATTCCACCGGTTCTCGAAACGCATTTACACGCTCGTCCGGTTTTTCGATGATACCCGATGGTTCTTCCCCGAGCTGGATTGTGTCCACTTAAAAGCGGCTCCCAGAGAATCATTACTCGCCGACGCGGCTTTGTACCGGCTTCCCTCGCACTAAGTTGATATTTTATGTACGCAAAGTAAAAATTATTGTCCGAAAGTTATTCAAATACGTCGAGATAAGAGGGACAACCGGTTCCTCGGGATCAGTCCCGAGGATTAAGTCGGCTCCGCGCAGTTCGGGAGTAAGCGAGAGAGAGAACCGGAGAATCTTTTCGGATACTGGGGAATACATTCTCCCTCTCTCAACAATGTTGCGCCCGTCCGTTCTCGTTTGTACGACGCGCACCATTAGCAATTAATTTCTGGCAACGGAACATGTGTTCCCGCGGTTCGGCAAGAAACCGGCGAATTTTTTGCCGCCGCATTCCTCGAGTCTCGCGGACATTCCGATCGCACGTGCCGGCCAACCGAATCGGGAATCGGAAAGACCGGACAACCGACGAAGATTAGAGATATCTCTTATGCAAATGATCAAGGACAAACTCCGATAGCCCTCCGAACGGTACTCGAACCGAGCCAATTCCACCCTGTGCTACTTTATTAAGACTCGCCTGGACAACAAGATAGCACCGTGCGCTATCAGGGGATTCTCGGAGATAGTGTGAACAGTGTACATAAACAAAGTACATAAACATTACTTTTTAATAACATTCTAGTCGACTGCAACAGGTTACGTCTGTCGTGGATGGGTTTATTATCTACCCGCGGGAACGACACGATCTATTTCTGATTTCTGGTTTTGCGAATACTGAAGCTATGGCAGTGGTTTTACAGAAATTTATTCAACCCTCCGCAAACCAGGTTCAAATATAGTAATATGACGATGTTTGTGTTTTTAAGAATCAATCGTTCTACTATAAAATCGTTTTAAATCTGTATTTTCACCGAAAATCGCAAAAGTCACAATACTCGCAGAATAGTATAATACGGCTATATCTCACTGCTGACGCGATAATCGCTCTCGAGGGTTGGCTCCGTCTCGGTAGCATAATCGCGCACGGATAGTTAACAGCATGTGCAGCAAGGAACTACCCCAAGCCGTGACTTTTACGGCTCTTCGAGGACCACCGTGTATGGGAACACGTCGCGGCCGAATAGAGACATTTGTTAGCGCGGATCTCTCGAAACCCGCATATTGCACCCTCCCGTGCACCAACCCCTGGGCCCACAGTCAACCCTGCCGGACCCCCTTGATTTATTATCTGGATTGTCATTACTGGGAAGCCCGGTGTCGGCCAGACGCGTCTGCATTAACATGTTACACGAGCAGCCTGCAAACAAACTTTTGTCAGGATTACGCGCCGATGATTCCGAGGTATCGACGATATACGAGTGTCACGCGGTACAATGGCCCTGTTATCGGGATTAATTGCCCCGGGCTCGATTTTTGCGGCTCTAACAGAAGAACGCGAGTTTATGCACCTATGCACCTTTCTGTGAGAACTGCATTCGTTGCGGGAAAGCCGAAACAGATTTATGGGCCCTTCATTTGATAGTTTACGGCCCTTCTGATACTTAAACATTTTTATATATTCTACATTTTATGCATAATATAAACGTCGACTTTTGGTTACAAAATAAATGTTGAATGTCTTCATTTCTCATAATTTTTCTCATTTGTCAGTGATCGAAAAATGAAGAGAATAATTTCAGATGTAACTTGGGCGATAGATCGACTAGAGATTCGAAGGACTCACGTGAAATACGAGTAAACCCTCTCGCAAGAGTGCCGTCGCGGGGTGTTTTACTTTAGTGGCGTGGTTATTGATTGAACCGCCGACAATGCGGTAAATTCAATTGGATTTTATAGGGTGCGTAACGCGCACCCGTGAACACAGGTCGGCCGCGGGAGGATACGGAGGATCGTTACACCGTGACGTTTACGAGAAACGATACAATGGTCAGAAAGCGTTAATCCTGCGAGCGGGTCCGTGCACCGTCGCGCTTCTTCCGAAGAAACGAATGGGGCGCCTATGGTGATATTTATTTAACTGCTGCACTAAGTTGGCGCCCCGCAGCGACCCGTTCCGAAGACGCGATTCTGCCATAATTACAGTAAAAAGCGATCTTTAATTTCGCGAACGGCGAAAGTGACTCGTAGGTGGGGACAGAGCAAGGGCAACAGGATTCGCCACGGGCATTCATAACTCCGGCCCCCTGTCCTCCCCCGAATCTTCGTTTATATTGTCATATTAAATTTCACCGAATAGCCCCTTAACTTGTCTCTATGGCATTGAAAATAATTAGAGGACTTTATACACTGCGCTACAAAATGATAGCGCACCCTCGAATTTTATTAAAATCGATGATGTGCGCTTTTGTCTGCGAGTCTATCTGAAATATGTGCTCTTTAGTAACACGCGGAATATTATAACTATGTTCACTGTCGCCTTCTAAATTCAAAAGATAATTCTCTGATAGAAGATCTGAATTTCAAATAAAATTACAATTAATTGTGAGGGCCACGAATTATTCTGTACGCCCAATAAAATAATTGACGTGCAGAATGCAACTGAGAAACTCGGCAGCTTTCGCCGGAGAGGTCACGATGAAATCAGCATCGAGAAGCAAGCGGAATATGGAAGTCGGAGAAAGGCGGTGGAATTTCTTTTCTACCTTTGTGCTGGTACAGCCCTTGGTCCTGCGGGATTCGAAAAATTCCAAGACGCTTTCGAGATTAATTACATGGAGGAGCGAGAGCCTGCTCGACTGTTCAAGTAGAGCACAAATGAATGAAATTCCTCGCGGACGATTTCGATCGATCACGAATTCCTTCGCATACAATGTCGGATATCTTATTAGCAAACAGTTTCTGAAATAAGATCCCAGCGTCGATGATCGATCGACCGATGATCCGAACGATACTAACTGCTCGCAGGATCAAACACATGGGCCTAGAGGGGAGCAGGACGAGGCAATTAAAAAGCGACGAAAAAAGAGTATAAATGGCCGGTCATGTAAATGATTTCGGGCTCGGCAGTCGTTCGGCCAGCATTAGTTTTACACACCCCGGCGATGTTCCGCCGACTAATTATTAGGGCCCATTACGTATTATTTAAAGAAGCAGGCGTCCAGACCCTCTCATTATAATGGACCGCAGGTGCTAGGAGCCTCTATATACACCTTATTCATCGTTTTCCCTTTTAAAGTGCCGCTATTATAAAGCATGGGCAACGAAACGGAGAAAACAGCCGTGCAAGAAATCCGCTTCAGAAATCAAGCGACGTCTCTCTGAACAACGTCGCTCGGATTCTGTTCTTCTCGGTGAACATCGTGCCGGGGCCACTGCAGAACAATAGCCGTGATAAACAAAAAACAACGAAATTTTTGTCGGACCTGCTCCTGTAAATTCACCGGAAGAAACTTTCGAGCGAGCCTGCTTCACAATTAATATCTCCACACCTTTTCTATCAAGGGCATATGTTTCTCAGGTTTAAAAAGTCGATGCTTTCTTTTTGTTGCTGAAATTATAATATAACTTCTACTGAATTGGATAAAGTTCCATTTCAATTTAAACATTAGGCGGACTGTAACCATTTTTTTCAGTAATGTACTTCTTTGTTGCTCAATTCAAAATCGAGCCGAAAAAATTGAACCATTTGTAACGACGGGAAAAGCGATTCCCAGCGTTGAAAATAATATTTTTTCCATGTGTCGATTTTTAAGTAAAAAGTGATGAAACGAATAATTTATATCGCAAAAGCTGGAAGTTGTAAAATTAAAAGAATCGTGCCTGCGCTCGCCATAAATCCTTAGAAATCGTTTGGACTCGATATTTCCCTATGTTGGGATCACCTTTGTTTTCAATAAACAATCGAATTGGTTTCCGCCAGCTTTTGCAAGATAGATAGTTCGATTCTACAGTCTACAGAAGGTAGAAGCATTGTGTACACGAGATTTCTAAAACCTGCTGTGGCCCAAATCAAGATTTAACTGTGTAGGATCAACAGAAGCCACTTTACAAAGGTTGTGCATGACGTGTATATTCGTCATGATCAATATAAAAAAATTTACAAGAGTATTCAAATCTTTGTGAAAATTAAAACACATCTGTGAAATTCAAAAACAAAACAAAAAGTTGAAAAATTCACTTGGAAATGTGTGGGAATATATATCAGGGCTAATCCTATCCAATATAAAACTGTTGTTTTCTTAAATCGTAGACATATTGCAAGTAGAAATTGTAAATCACTGATAGGGCTCAGATTGACAGAGATCTGTCAAAGAATGTAGCGAAGGACCAAAGAAGACTTCCTTTCACGAAACGCAAATTTGATAGCGTCGCGTACGCGATCAGCTCGAATCCGCTCGGCTCGGCTCGGTTTGGCGTGGCACGCAGCGTGCGTATACGTGTAGAGGTGGGCTCCGACTGCGATTTTTTTTCCTCGTGTTACACCGCTAGTGGCAATACGTATCGTATGCCTGTCTTCCAGATACCTTTTTACTCGTCTTTTGCTGCAAGATCGGAGCAACAACCAGTCCTTGTGTGTCCGACAAAATTTACGACGGAGCCTCATGCACCATGCAGGCTTTATTTTAATACGCCGGGGGAACGGCTCTCGGTTAGGACGCCGCGTCCCGCTGGGCCAAAAATCTTAAATATTCATAATTAAATATGCTAATGAACGGGTGACTTCAACGGCAAAATGATTATCAAATTGTACAATGGCTGGGTAAAGTTATTGTACGGGCCTCGGCCGGGGAGCGTGTACCGCCGCGGAATGGAATGCATAGACCCACCGGGAGAACGAAACGGGCCCAGGACGTCCGCGAGGACCCCCGATCGATCAAAAATTTTTAAAACCGGGCCGTTGAGCGTTCGATCCAGGGATCCTGGATCCAGGGCTTGGTGTCAATAACCGGCTCTAGCAAGAAATCCTCGATCCAAATGCAATCTCTCGGTCAGTAAATGAAAATCCAAGGATGACAGGTGTCCACTGATGTTCATCAATCCCCTAAACGGGCTACAGTTTTTTACTGTTAGCTTTCGATTAAGCTGTGTTCTTTTGGAATTACTTACTTCTGACGTTTTCCCGTCTGCTATTTCTCCTGAAAGGCTTGTAGACATTCAGCATTCTAAGAACGTGTCAATCGGATGATTCCGTTCAGTGCTTGATCAAGCAGTTCGCGACACGAATCACGTGCAGCCATAATTTTAATTTTCCACTTTCTAGTCGGTGGCTGATGCGGATATCTCGGGGCCGTCTAATCGCAATAATCGTTCGTCGCGCGTGTCCAAACGCGGGTGAAACAGCGAAGCTCGCGGGATACGGGATAAAAATCCACCTGACACGTTCTCGCGGCGCGGCGCTGGGAATGTTTTCCTCTCATTATTACGAGCGGCCGTGTCGCCCGGAGTGTCGAATCGGAGATAAAGAGATTGTTTAAATGCATTACTAGTCCGGGGCCGATTGAAAGAAAGGAACGAACGAACGAGATCGAAAGGTGGGACCGGCCGATGCGAGAGAGGTCCGGACAAAAGGACCTACAGGACGAACAGTCCTGGAAGGAGAGATGGGTAGAGGGCTCGAAGAAGGTTTGGAGACACGGTTGAAAAAGAAAAAACCGGCAGAAACACAGAGAGAAAGAGCGAGAGAAAGAGAGAGAAAGATGACCATAGAGGGCCTCTCTCGTATCGGTCGCGTGAGATAGCCGCATCATTTCTTGGCAGACAATTAATTACTGACATTATGTTTTAGAATGCTTACTTGCGCCGGCTACCAACCGATCTATAGATTTGTAGTCGGGCCCGAAACTCTCTGTCCCCAACCCTACAGCGTGTTCTCCCTCGCGCGCGCGCGAGAAAAGTAGGGCCCCTCTACTGGGTGTCCGTGAAATCGCAATGAACCTTGAACTTCAGGTACAGTGATAGAATATTATGGAATTACCGTTAATAGAATGCCTACCGATGCGGATACTCGTGGCACGAATGTAGACGATGATAATTAATGACCGAGCTATGAATCTCTCGACACGAAACCCCCGTCGCGATCACGGAACAAGAAACATTGTATCGCGTTGTGAAACGAATTCTGTGGACGTGAAATTCTTCGACGCGTTTTGTCGACTTAATCTTCGTCAGGCTTAACCCAGAAACTGTTGGGGATCGACAACTTTCGCGGTTTTCCATATACAAATGTTCCTTGTCTTTGTAGTTCGAGTTGTTGCTCTTTCTGTGTTGTTTCGCCTTGTATCGTGGCATACTGTTGTTAATCCTACCAATAAAACATACGAGATATTCAGTAGTGACGATATAGTCAATGTTGAAGATATATAGCTATGGTATACTACGTGTATCAATTAATTCAGTGCCTTCTCTTCGTGTTATTTATTTAGAAACAATAGAAATAAAGTAGAATGAAGACTGATCTCGTTGCTTACAGGACACCCAGTGCATGCGTTGCACCGTGGTACACGCATTGTCGTCGCGGCAGGATGGCGCGTTGCCCTCCTCGTGAAAAGCAACGATCAATATACAAAATGATAGATATTAAACGTGGCTAACGTTGCCATAACGGCCTGTTCTTTGCGCGATGTGATCGATTACGTTTTTCTCTTTGCCCGAGCGGAGATCGAGTCCGATCATTCTTCCGCCTGGTGGGCGATCGAGGAGCACCTTGGGATCGTTTCGCTGATTGCCAGCATTGATCTTGTAAAATTATAGTCCTCGCTGTCTGAAGATTTTAGAAACTCGCGGAAATATTCGGTACCTGAGAAAAATATAAAATTTTATGAAGGTGTTAAATAAATATCAATGGAACTTTCTGCTATAGTAGCGCTTTCATATTGGGGTGGTACATCAATTTCGTATTAGGACAACCCTGCGTAATTCAACGATTTTACGAGGTGGTTAGGGATTAATTCTTCGGTAAGTCCTTTTGTTTAATTTCCGACAATGGAACGCATTCGAGGAAACGTTTGCGGGTCGAAATCCGAGGGCAGAAAGCGGGATCGATGCCTTTCCTCTGTAGATTAATCACGACTGACTTAAAAGCATCGTTGGTACGTGTCTGTAACCAGCTAGCCCGAACCTAAGCACGATTTTCAGGTGTAGAGCTCGCACACGGACTTTCCTCCACACAGGTTCGTCGTGTCATTAAGTCGAACACAGCCGGTGTTTCACTTTCTCCATCGACGGAGCCACAATACCGGGGGGAAGAAACAATGCCCCGTAACAAGCACGGGGGCGCGCGGCCGCTTAATAATCGTCAGCGTCTTTATTGATGTACCGCGGGCGGAAATTTGAAAACCGTGACGTCAGGTAATTTTTCATTCGACCGCCGCCGCCGCGGCCGGATTCCTCGTCTTTCCACGGCACCTCGCCGAATCAAAATTAACTACGGCCGCGGCCCCGTGTGTGCATCCGTTACGTTCATTAAACGGTTTCACAATACGCGATAGATGAAACTTGGCAGGCTCTCCTTCCTAACTATTTATCGTTCTTCCATCGTGGATCCGGTGAATAAATCTCGCCGCCACGAAGGAGCCTGCATCCTCGAAAAAAGAACGTGACGACGTTGTCTAATGAATTTTAGTAAATACACTCACCCGTCCGTCGGGCTCCCTTGATCAAGAAAAATTGTTCCGGATCAATCTTTGCTTCGACGATGTTCGCGATGTTGTTCGACAAACAGCTTAACAAGTGTGGTAAACCATTTACACATAGAATTTACAGATCTAAAAATAATTTTTAAGTACCAGAAAAAAGTGCTTTTCTGTCTCGAAATTTTTATTTGATATTTCGCAATTTGCAAGCAACATACTAGCCGAATTTTCAAAGATTAATATGAACGCGTTCCCCCTTCTTTCTCGCTTATTTCCCCCGAACCCAGAACAATTCCCGTGACCCCTCGCCGCTCACGAAAAGACGAGAGCCGTTGCCAGTTACGGTTCCTACCCCCAAAAAGAAGAATCACTCGAAACCCAACGATGTGTTTTCATTTCACGCTAGTTTCTTCGTCCCTCTCCCGTTGAGAACCGAGCTGTAAGCGTGACGAAAGCTCCTCGGGCCACATTTATTATTCGTGGATTAGTGGAACGACACACACGAACGCCAGCCCTCGATACTAATTGCGAGAATGGCAAGAACAGGCCGCGACGCGTCGCGACGCTCGGCACGCCGTAAATTAATTTACCTCTGTGTGTTTTCGCTTTTAACGCCGCTTCCGCCCCCTTGGGGACCGACTCTCGTCAACAATTAACGTTTCAAGGCAAAAAACCATGCGCCCGTGAGCTACTTCAACGATCGATCCAAGGGGTGGAGCGTCCAGTTTTTTCCCGGAAAGTCCGTTGTTATGGGACACACGACGCATCGGAACTATAATTGCACGATCCGGAATTCATTCGCAATGAGGAAGAATCGTGCGTCCTGCCTAACCAAGTAAATAACATGCTTTTCAACAAATTTTATTTTTCCCGTTGTACGAAAGTCTGTTCCACCACTTATTTTCTAAAGTAATTTGTTGAGGCAGCATATTTTGAGCTACTACCACCGCTACTAGTAGATGATTGTTAGAAATTTTTGTTAGTAACACTATCAAAAAATAAATTGAAGAGAGATATTTCGTATTATATGTACCATCATCGTTACAACCCCGTTACTGCCAAAAAAATTTCCGGAACACCGGGAACATTTATCCGCGAAATGTGTTCAGACGCTCGCGATTAAATTAGTGGAAAGCAATCGCGCATGAACTCCAAACAGTGACAACAGTAATATATTATCGACAGTTAGCTGAAGTTCACGAAATGCAGACAACAAGCGACTAATCGCACAAATTCGGAGCGTATTCGTTGCAACAAAGTGGAGCTTGTGTTTGGTAAAATTTTTACTATGGAACGACATATTTTTCTCGGACCAAAGGACAAGATTTATGGGTCGCAGAACCGAAAGCGGCGGTTATTAATGAAGGAAGCAATCGAAACCCAGGTGGACAGTCGTAAAACCATTAAACGGCTTGTAAATCACGGATGCGACACGGGGTGAAGCATGATTTAACCCTCTCCCCGGCGTATTAATTTGCCGGGCGGGCTTCTTCGATGAAATGTGCATTAACCGCCGGTGCTGAAAAACCGTGGCACCTTGCCGCGACGTATTTCATCGCAGCCACCTTTTATCGTCAACTTATAATCCGGCGTTATCTTTCGTTTTGGTCGGTTTTTCGCCGGATCATTCGTTTAACATCGAACGATTCCCATCAATTCCATTTGAATGCCGTGCTAAGCTTGTAATGAACACGGTTAACGAACGGTAGGATTCTGGAGCGGATTATACGCTTGCCGAATTTATTGCCGAACGTCTTAAGCAGAAGAATTTTCATACAATCCGGTCGCGCTGTGCACGACCATGTTATCGCGTCAAGTCAATTAAGTTACTCTTGTTTTATTACCGATTCGTTTAGATGATTTCTTTACTAGTCATCGATTCGATAATGTTCAAAATGACGGGTATATTTAACATACATATACCGGGCAGTTTTATTTATACTGCAAGGAATTTTATAGTCAGCGAAAGAGAATTTTCCACGGCGCTTTCAGTTATTAATTTTTATAATCACGTCTGGCGACGAGGCAGTCTCGGCGGAATACTTCGGAATCGATGCAGCATAAATCGAATTTTTCAAAATTGAATGGAATCTGTTGCTTCCATGAAAGGGAAGATATTTCATAATAGTCGCACCGACATCGTTCGTTCCGAGCGAGCGGCGCGCGGTGTCCGCCGTCAACGGGCGTAATTCAATATAGCGGAAAGACGAACCCCGTCGCGTACATTGTTAATGAAGAAAGCAATCGCAGGAGGAAGCGGACAGTCGTAAAACCACTGAAAGCATTGTAAATTGCAGCCGTCGCGCGGTTAGAAAATGATTTAATCCCCCCGTGGCCGCATACGTTTCCCTGGCCGGGCGTCTTCGACGAAATGTACATTAATTCCCGGGGGCTGGGGAACTCGCTTCTCGGCCCCCTTCTGCCCCCTTCTGCCCCCATCATCCCGCGGCGATCATTCCGATCCCGAGATATTCGCCTATGAAAAAGATTAAGCATACCTCCCGATCAAACGTGACTTTCATTATTTCACCCGGAGAAAAGCATAAACAATATTGCGGAGAGATCTTTTACGCTTCGGTGTACTGGATGTGAGGAAATTATGTGTTACAGACACCATATCACGGTTCTGAAAATTCTATCAACGCTTGATTTTTGGTCCTCTTCACAAAAATAGTCGGTGACAAATTGTACATAGCATACGAAGAGGTTCAGACACTTTCGTTAATGTACAGTATCTTTTTGGAGATGGTCCCAGCTAATAGATATTTTATAATTTGTTCAAAAAAAGTTCGTGGGATGCTACAGACACATGACCACTTGAGTTTAAAAATGGTTTAAACTGTAATACCTTTTTGACCATAATAAAATAATCGATAATTTGCATCGAGCCTATGAAGAAAATTAGATACACAACTCTCGTCGCGAATCTCGTCAGTATACAATGTTTTTGGGGAAAGTCCCACGCCTTATACATTTTTTAATTCCTTTTCGAAGCAGCCCAGCGGTTCATCGTCAGTCCCAAAGGCAGAAGTTTAAATACTAAGGCCGAAAGGCCGGGACCCTTCGAAGGGAGAACCCAGGCAGGAGTATCACTGGCGGTTTGTGGTTTCGGCGAGTGTATATAAATTAGCGCGAGTAACGCCGCGGCATTGAATCGGCTGATAAATTTTCGTGGTGCGGTCGACGTCACACCTCCCCTTATGGCGTATACACAGGAATCCTGTACGCACCGCGTATACGATAAAAATAAGGAGAAAAAAGAAATGAAAGAGAAATACATACATATGTATATATACGTACATAGATATACGTAGAGGTATATAATGCGCGTGTGTTCTCCCGGCCAAGTCCGAATGGCCCTCCCGAGTGTCCAAAGAGCGGGTAATCGCGATCATGTCCCTCCTCGGTTGTATTAAACGCACACATACTGCCGGTAGATCGAAGTGGGTCCGCGCTAATTACTTTTCTTTTATTCGCGATCCCGCTACGATTTGATCTCTTAATACCTCCTACCGTTAATTGCAGTTCCGCTTTCCGGAAACTGTAGAATACCCTTGTACTAAATTTTTATAACAGCTTTTTAACGATTATTTATAAATCATGAGCCAATTCAGGTAGTTGATAATTATTATCTGCCAATAAAACTTTTATACCCCAAAAGCTGGCGGTTTCGATGCACCGAAATCGTTAATGGTATCGTCTTAATTGTACCTTCAACGAAATCATTCTCGTAACTTCGATTTAGTAGCCTGCCGAACGATTTCTTTTATAGCTTCAATAATTAAAATTTCTTACCGGTGATCATCTCTTATATTAGGTTAAAGAGAGAGAAATTTATATTTACTACATGTCTACATTTACTTTAGTGGCTAAATGTTCATAACGAAACAATAGAATATTATTTTATTTCAAGTACAGAGAAGTTAATAACGTTCATATTTATGAAACCCTTTCATTTGATTAAATTACCAGAGTTAAAACAACAGATTATTAAATTAGTGAGAATACTGATCTGATTCCACGCCACCAACATTTAGACTGCGTTTAAAGTTCGCAAATTCGCAAATGGCTTCAAAATCTGCGCACTCGCGTCAACGAACACAGTCAATAATTCCGTTTGTCGAATTCTCTCTCTCTCTCTCTCTCTCTCTCTCTCTCTCTCTCTGTCATTCTGTCACTCCTCTCTTTCCGTTGATCGTTGAACACTTCCTCTCCGCGGCGACCGACACTGGCTTTCTTGTATGCAGGAATTCCAAGACCAAAAATATCCGAGCGATCCGTGTACGCTCGCAGCGGCGAAACCGCGGCGTTGTGGCATCTTTGTGGCACCTTTGTGGCATATTTTCCTCGAGGCTTCGAAACGTTTCGCCTCAGTACGAAACGCCATCTTAACCCGGTTTACAGAATTATCTTTCTTTGGCTAACTGCGTCCGGCCACGTCGACGGACCCCCGTATCCACCGCCACAGCTGATTAAATTCCTCCACGATGTCGGTTAGAAAAAGGATATGTAAAACTACCGACCGCAGGCGGACACGCAGCTCTGTGTTTCCTGCGTTTTCCGTCCGGTGGAATTCCTCCTGGCTGTTTTCTTGTCCCTGGAAGTTCATAGAAAACCCCGAGGTCCCTACACATGTTTGTACAAGTTGCAATCCATACAACGGTTGCTACGCTTCATGATGCATGTTGCAGTGTGGATGTAGAAATCGGAATTCTGTATTAGGTTCAGCGTAAATGAAAATTTGTTTCTATTGGTTAACTCTCTTCCTTTCCATAGCGGTCTAGTAATATTCAATTTAATCGCCAGAAATTGAATAATTCAATGACTAACTAGACAAACGAAAATTGATACATTGATGTACATGATGACACATGCATCTCAACAAGTTAGAATGTATATAAAATGTAAATATTCAGTCATTCTTCAGTATAATGAGGAATTCCAGTGTTACCATATTCGCTTCGGAAACGTGATTCTACGACGTCAGAATTGAAGAAGACGAAAAGAATGGAAAAACGATTTTCACAAGCTGTCAGGGTAGAGAGTCCCCTCGAAGAAAAATCACGGGATTGTGGAAGGGACAGGCTCGAGTGCAGAGGTTCTCGGACAATGGTCTCAGATTAATTCCTTTTCCACTCGGCCGTCGATTCGCTTTCAACGATCCATTAGACGAAACCGCAATGGTCGCGTTCCCCGCGGCTCCCGGTTCAGCCTTCTCTCCACGCAAACACGTTCCTCGGTTTGATGGCTTCCTGTCCACGGATTTGTTCCTATCGAGAGCGACACAGGGGCTCGCGTGTCCCCCGGGGACAAACGCGTGTACCACGACCTTTACGGCTCGTGTAGAAATCAGCAGCGATCAAGTGAGATAGAGAGAGAAAGGGAAAGGTAGAAAAGGGAGTGGCAGATGTAAGGGGCCAAGCTGATTGGTTAGGCAAAAGGACCGAGGGATTAATCTGGTTATGGCATGCAACGGAGTGCGTTAAAGCTCGCGCCACTTAGATGGACGGAGTGTTTCGTCCTGGTAGCGAGATTACCCTTGTACACGCGGCGCTGTAAATATAAGTCCATTGTAAATATAAATCTATCCGGCCAGTGGTCCTGTCACGTGCAACCCCAGCTAGACCGTAATACGTTTGCATCGCTGGACTGCGCGGCTATTTCATTCCGTCGTTCCTCGTATTTCCTTCCCACCTTTCGTCCGGTTTTCGTCCCTTTTGATCCCCCCAGAGCCCGGACCCCCTTCGCCGACAGGGGCCCGCGTTGTTTCAACGCTCCACACCGCGAAATAATGGACGAGAAGAACGGCAGGTGAGTTCCGAGGCTCGACCGTTGTCCTCCGGAAACAATCCGGGCGAATCCCGACCGCGTCATTTCGACCGTCTTATTATGCTAATCCCGTGAATGCTAGCCGCGATTCAGGCTAATCGCTACCAGCAAATAATAGTTTTTATACGGCCTCATTTCCGATTCGATTCGACACCTGTGAAGCGCCTTTCGCAGAAAAGAATCGTCTCGTCGCACAGTATATATGAAGAGTTGCCTGTTAGTTGTGAGCCACCCGGTATAGGGCATCGGTTTCCGAGCTCACTGCGAAATTGTGTATGTATCCTGTAGGTCCTCGTGAACACTTTTCCTTCGGCAACATGGCCGCCGGTGAATGCGGACTTAAATTTACGCTGCGCACTCGACACGAAAGATTTTATTATCGCGGCCGACTATTCATCACGTCCCCAGTTTCCGAAACAAGTAACCGAAAGGCTAATTCCACGAAATGAATATAAAATGTCCCAATGGTATCCTCATTAGCGTTTCATGATATTGCACCGTTTTTAAGATTTACGGTGTCCATGCGGGTGGTGGGTACACCGTATCGCGTCTTGGGCAATTTTTTAAAACCGTCTCGGCGGTCGGCACACACACCGCGCGCACACGAACATAGAGCCCGGGCCCCGATGTAAATATTTAAATATTCCCTCCCCGTCGGATAATTAATGTGCCGCTAATAAAGCGCTCTCGCGAAGTCGCACGCCCGCGCGCACGCGCTGTGTGTCGCGCGGGGAATGTGGGTCAATTAAACCGACTCTGGTCGATTAGAAGCGTAGCCGTTTCGACTCTAACTTAATAATCATTTGCATTTGAAATCTGTGTAGGTACTTTCACTTTTCAATTTAATGGCTCGCCGTCGCCACCAAGAAATTCGCTGGACTGTGCTCTCGACGCTTGTTCGCATTATGCAGTTGTTCTGCTCTCGAGGAAGCATTTATTAGCGTGGAGAATTACTGACTGAAAGGTTACATTTTAACGATTACTCCCGGTATAATAATGTATTCGGTATCTCTTTTTATTTTATATTAATAAAGTACATAATTGTTTAATTTCTGATTGCAAGTAGCTTCACTGATAACGCCACAGTAAATCAGTGACTGTATCTCGATTTTCGGAAAAGGTAGGATCGACCTGAAAAGTCTCGCGTGTTTTTGCATTTACAAAAATCCTGCGGGTTTAATAAATTTATGCACCGTCGGATCGAAACGTTCCACGTTTATGCTAATTCCTGCTGCAGCACCAGTGCTCTCTCTTTCTCTCCCTCTCTCTCTCTCTCTGTTTTTATCTTTCTCCAAGAGAAAAAAAATTGTTTAATTCACGCAAAGCCCTGCGTTAAGGATGAATTATTGTATTCACGGCGGGAATTGCACTTACGGAGGGACTCGTGGTGCAAGAATTGATGATGGAGGAACTGAAACGATCCTTCATAATAACCCACTTTCTTCAAGTCTGAACAGTATGTATATCACGTGTTCAGGGTTTAAAAAATCATAGTAAAGAAACTCTTTCGTTACAAGGGAAAAAAAGATGTTAAGATGAATTTTAGGGGATGAAATGAAACAAGACTTTTAAAATTGTTATTACTGTTTATAGAGGTGGCAGAATAAATGGTTAAGAACGATAATTAAGTGGATGGTGAAGGAAGAAAGCGTCGCCTCTTAGACGGAGGAAGTCGGATGAAGCTGTAGCGTAGTCAATGTATCATTTCGAATGTAAGTACTTCAAAGGCGTATTATTATTTCGCTGTGCCGTGACGTGGAAAGGGGAAACGTGACACGCCGCAATATTCTGGCTGACGATACCGTGCGCGGCGTGTGTGCTTCGACATTCTGAAGGCGGATGGACGTGCAAATCACGCGATCGCCGCCGCCGTACCGCTACCTTCGACTCGCAGATGCCGGCGCGCTGGGTGGCGGCGGTAATTGCATGTAATTTTTGCTATAGATTAAGAATCGAGGCGAGCCCGTTTCTCTCTGCCCTTCTCTCTCGCTCTTCAGCTCTCCATTGCTCTTCCTCTCTCGCTCTTTGCGCCGAGAACAAAAATTAACCGTTCGGTTTACACGAAATATCTAAAGGAGGCCAGCGGTCTCTTCTGGGACAGCTTTTACGGCGGGCCTCCTGTCTCCTGATCGACACCGTTGATCGATCTCATTGTTCCGTACGATCGCCGGCCTCGATTAAACGGCAAACCAACGAGAACATTCCTGGAACGCAACTACTTGCGCAATTTCGACCGAATAAAAGAACTGGTAACGGCGCATGATGAACCCCTCGTAAACGTATCTTTTTACAGTTCGTTTTACCCTCTCGTGATATGCGTATTGCGTGCCCCGATTGTGTATTTTAATGAGACAGAAGAACAGCTTCCACTTCTTCTGGGATCTAGCTATATGGCTTTTTCTGCGATATAGCCTTTATTTTTGGTTTGTTAGTTTTAATGTGAGATAGTATCACGTTAGAGAAGTGTCATTAGTAGACTGTGGATTTTTATACAAAATAGTAATTGTCTGTATTAATCGCAAGACAGACGTTATATAAACATTTATGTATGTCGATGATTTCTTGCATTTTACAAATTTACGCAGTAAATTTTACTTTGACGCACACTTTGACAAGTGTGATATACGAGTGAGCCCCTCCTCTAATTAATATTCGAGCAAGGTGTAGGTGTGCGACGCCGAAAAGAAACACAGGGACCGATCGACCGGAATACATCGGCACGAAAGTGTGCCCAGGCGACCGAAAAGTTCGCGGAATCGCAAAATTTCGAAGGCGTGTTTAGAGTCCATCAGCCGCGGCGGCGCTCGCTCATTCGACGCGGAGAGACCGGGCCTGGGCCTCTCATTTGCCGCTGGATTGTACCGGTACGTTAATGTATCGTTTGCACGCCACGTCGAGGGAGGTTTACCGGTGCCAGCGAGACACTCTCACACGTTCGAATCTCACACGTTCCGAAAACCCCGTCACGATTCAATCCGCCGCGAATCGTCTTCGAGGCAGCCTAAACCCAATTGAGGCCTTGGGATCGCGTCTGCAGAATAAGCGGCGGTAAACTCACCGTATCACTAACCATGTGAAATAATTACGCCGGAAAGAGTAATGTCTACAAAAATTGTCTAGTTCATTCAAAAAATGAACATCATCCAAATCATCCGCGCAGTGATCGGTTGGTCGAATTTCTTTCAGTTTCGGTTTCACCGAGCGGGCAACTACAATTCTGCGGTGCCCATTGTGGTCGTTGATTCCTCGAATTACAAGCTAGCGATACAGCAATCAAAACGTTATTATCTGGGAGCGGGCGCGTAGCGTTCGACGGCAGTCAATGCACGGTGTAACAAGAACGCGGTTCGCATAAACAGCGCAGAGCCATTTTGCGCTCGGAAACAAAAACACGGGACACGTTGTTACGCAGATTAGCGGCATTGGGAAACGCGACACCCGGGGGCAACAGAAGGGCTTTGTCACAGTTTAATGCGCGGGATATCGCGGCGCAGACGCTTGTCGCCCGGCCCTTACAAAATTAATTCCATTCGCTGGCAGACACGATGAATCGCGACCGATTCTCCCGTGCAACTTATTATCGAGCCACTCGCGTACCGTAGCCAGACGCGTGTACACGAGAACTCTTTAGAAAATGAGTTCACACGACGCCGGGGCTCTCGGGGTGTTAGGCGTCGAGTGGCGGACAAGGAACGGGGAGAGAAGTCAGAAAGGAAATAGCCAATCACGCAAATGAGGACACAAAGGCGCGACGGGTTCGCCCGTTAATTGGCATACGTTAATTAATACACGGGCCCTCTTTGTTGGGCTACATCGACGTCTGTCTGTGCGTCGCGTCGGAACGAGGCGACACTTCACCGAGAGTCGGCTCGCGGAAATTGCATTCCGAACCTGATAGATTGTCCCCCCTCCTCCCCCCGTCGCCGCTCAACACTGGATCTTGTTTCCTGAAATCGCTGCACGAACCACGTCTTTAATTAGAGCATCATCCATATTCATAAACATAGATTATTGTCTCGGCCCCGCCTCGCAAAATCTACTTCTGGCGCGCGAGCTCTTCGATGCGGCCTCTCTCGCCCCTTTTTTCCTCCATTTCGCGCCATTAACGCGTCCGCGAACCTTGCAGCGATTCAATTACGTAAACGCGCCGATCTGTAAACAGATTAAGGCGATCCCGCCGCGGGAAGATCGCATAAACGCGAGAATCCCGCTTGAAATTGGCTCTGTTGCTTAACTTTAGCTACTGTTGATGGTGGCCGCTTTTGATCGTCCCATGGCAATCGTGACTAGATCTATTTGAATTGAAACAGAGCACGTATGGCAGAATGTTGCTTTCACGGGTCAATCAATACCACTGAGCACTTCAATTGTCGATGGATTCCAGAACACTATTTTTTTTATATATTTTGGAACCCACCCTTTTGAGAACAGTGTTCGTATTCTGGCTGGATCAAACATATGATACATTTTTACGGATACGTATGCAGAAAGAGCACCTGTGGTAGGATGTGGCCTTTTTCGGTGGTAAATCAATATTGTGGAACACTTTAGTGGTTGATGGAATTGAAAACATCAATTTTGTTTTATATATTTTGAAACCTCCCTTTCCGAGATCATGTGATACATTTTTGAGGATATTCATACAAAACAGCACATATGATAGGGTGTTGTCATTTTTAAAGATAATATAAAAATCCTATGGCACATTTCTAAACAAGTTCTTTCACAATTCACTTTTGTTTCAGTGCACTAGAAATGCATATAGAGTCACAGTAAAATAAATAATCACACTAAAATAAAATATAGCTTACGGGACATTCCCAAACGTTTCCGAATGAAATGTTATTCCAGGAGTAATAAAAGATGGGTAATCTGAGAAGAATTCTTCTATTGAAGGATCCATCGCGTCTGGAAGATGCACTTGGAAAAACAGTGACAGTAAAAATCGCGGGAGCGGCTGCGGTACGTCGGGAATCGCGTGGGAAAGCTGATAAACCATCTGGAGGTGATATACATTCGATCATATAAACTTTTTTATTCGTTCGTAAAGTTTAATCTCGGCCCTTTACGAGCCACTGTCATTCCACGACCGACATATTTCATTAAGGGTTGCGTTGTAGCGGGCGATTTTCTGCCTCGGCCGTGGCTGCTCGTGGCCCATAAGCCGACGCCGAAATATCCGATAAACGTGTACGACTTAATTAATGCTTTGTCACCCCGGTGTCTTACCACGCGTCTGGTACCGCACGATCACCATTCGCCATCCACTGACACTACCACACCGGTGGTAACGGGCCGAACCGGGCCAAAGCGGGCTGTAGCGGGCTGTAGCGGGCCGGGGCGGTCTCTGGACCCACGCACGCACACACGAGGCCCTTCGACTTCCTGTGCGCCGAAGGATCTTCGCGTTAAGCCCTAAATCACCGTATTAACACGTGCACACAGGACGCACGCATGAAAATGTTTGATTCCGTGATCCTGCGCAGGGTCCCATGCACACCGGGCCCCCCTCTCTGTTTCTTCGCGAAGGCCATAACGCGCGTTTACGAGCAGGCCCCGGTGGTAGGGGTGATAAAAATCGAATGATTTAACCGGCGGAGGATGAATATTGTGACGGCATGGAACGGGCTACAAGGTCTTGCGATGTGTTCCTAGGACCGATAAATTTCACGGAACGTTCCTGGCCGGGGCCTTTCGCTCGCCACGCTGGGCCCGAGGACCCTCTCCACCGTCGCACAACGACGATCCGTTCGATTTTTGCCAGATCGGCCAAGCACGTTTTATGCAACCGGACAATGTGGAGCGACCTCGTGGCTCGTGCGTCTTGTGTCCCGCCGGGACCCATAGGGCCTCATAAGGCCCCGCGTCTCGTACACCCGCACGCCTGTCACAGGAAACGCCGCGTTCTTTATGACTCACGGATTTTTCTAGCGCACGAAAATTAAGATTAGTGTTATAAACTGGGTCAAACACACTAAAAGAGTACAAAATATTGTATGTATGCATGTGACGCATACTGTTCCACAGAGGATCAGACAGCTGAAAGGGTTAATATTACGTATCCTACAAAATCTACACCTGTCGACTCCTCGCGATTATGATCAATCAATAATAACTCAACTTATGATCCCCCTAGAGCTTGTACAATGCACAACCCTTCTGCTAAGTATTAAATGCTCGAAACGAACGATAAGGGCGAATCGATCCCTACGAAACTTCACTATGCTACATCGTCGACCATTTTCTAATAGTAGCATCAAGATGGAATTATACTCTTGTTTTCCTTCGTATAAGGGACTACGGTGTTCGTAATGCCTCGTCGTACCTCTTAAAGCGTGCTTAATGATCTATAAAGTCGTTCAAGGCTTGCGATGATCATGCACCGGAGTGCAAGAAAACGTTTCGAACGGTCGAGTTTTCTGAGTCAGCCTATGTAAACGTGTTTCGCGTCACTTTTTTTGTCTTAGAACTTGTGAAACCATTTTAATGTCAATATAAAAAGTTGCATTTTAGAGGACCTAGAAGCAAGAAAATTGTTGTCGAAACGCGTGTGTAATTTAAAACAGTAGAAATTCAGAGAAAGAATGAAATGTGTATGTGGCACCTGTCTCTTGCAATAGATACAGCCAATTTATGTTTTGCACAAGGATCCGCAGTCTTGTTATTAGTTAACCAAGAAGTAGATCAAACAATACTATTATCTTTCCCCAACGATCCAGTTCCTTCCTCATAAAAGTTCTTCTTCCTGGCAACAGGGAATGGTTTCAACATTTGGAGTCGGCAATTTCGTAAATGATTGTCTGCTGAATGAAGACAATTGAATTCTCTGTGAAATAATATTTTTTAATCGATTCTGGGCGGCTGATATAGTTGGACAGAGACAAAATAGGAAAAACAAAGTAGGACAAAGTAGGAGATTTGCAAAAATTTCTGGGATGCACGAGGGTCAACGACGAGCGGCTGCAATTCGCAACGAGTCGGAGGGCAGAGTTTTCCGCGTTCCGGTCGGCGATGAACGATAGAAACGCACCTTTTACGAGTGTTATTCGTTTAGAACGAACGATGAATTTAATTGCAGATTTTCGAGCTCGTGCGGTATCCGGGCGGAGCGGCCGCACGAAGAGATGGAAAACGATGCTTCTGCATATTATTGCGTACATTCGTATGATAATTGCGGGCTTTTTAACCGTGCGCTCGCCGGTCGCCGACCCGAATTCACGAGATAAAGTGAGCAACGGCGCGCACATCGGACTGCCGCGCGCTCGTAAAAGTTTGACAATTCGAGAAATTCAAGAGCGCTGCCGCGGAATACGTTTCTGACGCGCTTCTACGTACGGCTAAACGAAATCTCGGGGAATAAAATAGTTTCCCGATGAATGTGGACCGCGGAGCACGGCGAGGGAGCTCTTTACATTTCGCCCGGCGCCGTGTCCGCGAACTAAATGTATTAATTAAAAATATTTTCCCGGTGTTCCCTTTCGCGAATTCCCGTCGCGTCACACTGGCAAACTACCGTTTCCTTCGCGTGAGACCGTCATTGAGTTGCATTTACTATTTAATTATCCGAGAATAAACGCCACGCCTCAATCCCCCAATTTCGAGCAGCGACACAGTCAATTCGTTTCTCTATGCTCCGATTCAATTATTTCTTTATTAGTTTGAATCAAATACAATATTTCCATTTCCTTCCGTCGAATTATATCGGCGCGGAATATTTAATAATAACTCATATTCGCCAACCTAATAATTGATGTTCTATTTATTCATTCCCATTATTGTTGCCGGTGCATAATCGTTCAATTACTTTGCATTGCCTACGGCGATGGTTATTTGTGATTGAACAGAATAATTAAATGGGCCGGACTTTTACAGATGAACGTGAATCAATAATATAATTCCACAGATAAAAGAAATACAATTTCAACTATTAGCACGAAAAAATTAGAGATTTGGCGGTATCTAGAAACAGAAAAGAGGGTTAATAATTTCTGACTCGCCGAGCTTTGACGGGGAAGGTAAAGCCCGATTTCCACAAGGTTCTTATCGATTTGTGGAATTTTCGCTTTAAGTACTTCTGCGAGGTAACTTCGTTGTCTCTCCGCCTACCCGGTTCGGCCCACGACTCTTACGCTGATGAAGGGCTCCGCCTAATGAAAGGGTTGTGTGTTTGATACCCTTAAGAATTGAATTACAGCGGGACGGACGCCGGGACCGGTAGCCATTTCGGAAAGAATAGAATCTGCGCCCGTCGGGGCGAATTTATTCTCGCCCGTATCGTGATCTTTCATCGACCGTATACTCTGCTACTCGGTGTCGTTTATTTAACGACCGCTTATTTATACGGAAATAAAAGATGAAAGGAAAACGCTGTTCCCCCTGGATCAGCTCGGAAAGGGTCAAGAGAAGTATTAAGCGTCCCGGGGAAATTCATAAAAATGACCATTCGGAAAAATCGAGTCAGTATTGCCCTGTACGATGCTAAAAGATGGTCGATTTTAGGGGCAATCGAAAGCTTTCCCGCACTTATTTCTTACTTATACTTCTACCTTTTATTATTCATTCTGGAAGCTACTACAAATCTCTGTACGACCATCACTGCACAGCTCTAACAATTTTCAAAGTACTGCTGAATGTGTCCACAATTAGTAAAAGGTATTAATATATTCATCGAACCGTGTCGAGGTGATCCAATAAAAGGTACCCATCGATTTTAGGTATCCATTAGCGCAGGGGTACCTTAATTCGTTTGGCAAAGAACAAATCGCGCAGCGACGAGCTGTCGGTGGTTGGTAAAACGATAACGTTCACCGGTGTGGCGGCGGCGTCGTCGTCTGTAGAATTTTCGGCTTTCCATTGAAGATTCATGGTTTTTCCTCTGACGGGATCACGTCTCTGCGTCGGGATGTGTCTACAGTGCAGCGGGGCGTGCGCATGGATCATTCAACGTCCAACGAGACACGAAACCCGAGTCACGTCAGGAGTTTAAACACGATTCCGCCGCGGGTACGTTCGTATTTGAAATGTAAAGCCCGGCGATAAAATTGAACTGATTTTTGTACGTCAGCGTTTCTGCTTTTCATACAATTTTCAACTGTGAACGCGGACAAGCAAAGCGTTCCCTCGGTCCGTCTATTCTGCGAAAGAAATCGCGCAAGTTAACTCGGTTTCAAGGTTTCGTTCTGTAACGCACCAGCCACAATATTGCACGTGGAGGAGGAGGGGGATTGAAAATTTCCCAGATTGCAACCGGCCGATCCGGCACTGATTGCTGTAATAAACAAGTCGAATGCGTTCTGCGGCCGATAGCGCGATCGCCCGAGACAAAAGCAGTTAAATAAGAGGCCACGCACAGTGGCCAATCGACTTCTTCCAGCTTCCATCCCCGATACTTTCATCTCCTGATATAATTTCGTCTGTGGTTGCCCGTTGATTGCCGCCCGGGTTGCCCATCGAACTCCGATCGTTCGACCGCGATCACCTCCCGCGAAATTGCGTTTCTATCATCTGACGTGTCAATCGTGCGTAACACCTGCCCACGTTTCTACACGGACAAGTTGTTTAGTTTGGGATTTTTGGGAATTTTTCTGGCTAGGTTCAGTCCGCTTTTCCTCGGATTAATTACCTCCCAGACGATTTATATCACTTTCTCCGTTCACTTAGTTTTTAATGTAGTTCCTTCGTATACTTTTCGTGAACAGGTTGTTTAGATTGTGATTTTTCGGAATTTTTCTGGATACTACTTTCACTTCAAAAGTTACTTTGGATACGATTTATATATTTGTCAGATCACTTATATTTTTCGTTTATATAGTTGCTTCATCAACGCCCAAAACCTCAGGGTCAATTTCTCGGAAAACGGTCTGGCTCGATCCGTAGCTCTCCTACACTCTTGCTATCGCTCGTATAGCGAAAGCCGGTCTCGATTTATGCCATAAACGTAACAGCTTTTAATCCGTCCCTAATTCACGGCCGACCATTAGAAGCGTTAACGGGCCAACAGCTCGGCGTCGTTATGTCATTAAAAAGCTGTTACGTCATGGGGCCGGCCAGTTCCGAAGCCGCGGAGCAATTACGCGCGGCGCGGAACCGCGGCAATAGTATGCGATCAGCTTTCGAGTTTTCAATGATCCGGAGATTACAGTGATCTCGGTCGGCTCTACGATCGATTCCTACGCGTTCCTCGCGCGTATGTACGTACGCACATACAGGCGTTCCAGGAGTTCGGCGTTCGGGAGCTTATAAATTCTCATTATCTAGCTCGGCTCGGCTCTAAATGAGGAATCGCCGAAGGGGGAACCACCGTTTCCGCGGGTTCGCGCGTTCATGCGCTCGCTTGACAGACCTCGCATTATATCGCAATCATCCAGCTACCTAGATTGTTTCGTAAATGGATCACTCGCCGCTTAGAAGAGCAACGATCTACCGGACAGCCGGCTGTCAGTCCCTTTCGTTTCACCTTGCCACACCGCGCGACCGAAGAAGGACAAAAATTCACTTTCATCTTTGTAGAATTCGCTTGCACACGTACTTATCTGATTTTTTCAAAATTAAGTGTTCCAGAATAAAAATCGTCATCTTACTGCATCGTCATCTAACCGATCTCGTAAGTTGCCTTATCAAAATAGCAACGAAGTTGAACGATTTGAAAACTAGCTGGACAACATACAAGTAAATAAAAAATAGATACTGAATGCAACCAAACATGTTTATACTATTACAATCCAATATTTGCAAATTTTTGCATCACGAAGCAGGTGTGCATTTTAGAAAAATCGAATTGCCGGGAAGTTAATGTTTGTTTCAATTACACCAAGTACGTCAGGGCAAGCCTTGAAAGTCGATAAGAACCTACTAGAGATAGTGTTTCCCATTTTTATAGATAGAAGCGAGAACGAAAGTATCCTGGATCGATCTTTACGATCGCGGAATCTGGTCCCGGGATGCAGTCTTACCGCGAAGAAGCGAGCGTCGACGCGAATCTGCTCCATAAAAAATAGAATACCGGTCCGCAATGCAACTTGGCATCCCACCAACAGGCTCATACCGCGGGAAAGCTTCGGGGGCCGGAGGAGCGTGCCTGTAAAAAGTCCAAAACCGCTATCCATCCCCGACGGGCCATTATAGAAAATACCCGTGCGCGTTTATTTCTGGGAAAACGTTCGTCTGAAAACATCCACTCGGTTATTCATACGCGGCCGTGCTGTCTCTGTCTGTCGGGTTTTCGTGTCTGCCCCCTACCTCCGTCCGCCGTATACTACTTTGTCTTTCTTCTTGCCTTTTCCCTTCTTTTTTATCACGCCGTAAAATTGCGATTCCGGGTCGCCCGGATCGGTAAAACCTGGCGCGAGATACTATTTAGTTTTTATTGTCCTCGTAAAACGGGTATGCGCGCACAGGTGCGCGAGCGCGCGAACATGTCAGCGAGAGCGAGAACGCGTACCTGTCCGGAAATCCGGCGTGTATGGGTTCGAACGAGTGCGTAAACTCCCGAAATTGGCTCGAGATATCGCGGAAAATGTTCATTCGACGGCGAGCCATCGATTGGAACGCGCGACGCGAGCCCTCTCGTTTCTCCAGGAATGGGATTAAGGACTACGCTGCTCGTGTTACCGGTGTTCGAACCTGAAATGTTTCCACCCGGAGCGAACAGGTTTCGCTAGCCTTCACGGCGGTCTCGCGTTTGTACTCGCTACTACTTCCTACTTGAATCTAGAAGTTCATATTGCGACATTCATCCGCTTTCGCTTCTTATTGCCGAGATAAATCGGTGGGTGATAACCCATGTTTTTTTCTTCAGAGCAGCAAGTTCTTGTACAGGATTTCTCAGTTAAATTTACATCAGTTCTGGAGCCAGCAGTTAAATTCTCGGGAGCAAGATATCTCTTCTGTCCCGCTTCTTTACTTTGCATTTATGCTCTATCCTTATCTACCGAGGTGGCTTCGCCGAGCTCAAGGCACCGACAAGTGAATTTTTGGAAAAGAGTAGGGACTCGTGTAAATTTAACAGAGCACTAAATGCAGGCCGGCTTAAAAGTCGCTAGATTATTTTAGGGTAGAATCAAATTCATTAAAATTGAAACCTCTTCGAGCGATAAGGAATTTATATGTGTGTAAAATAATACATTTTACTTTAGAAATGAATCTCATTTCAGAGTTAAAAAAAATGGTTAATAAAAAGAAAATATCTTGGCTTACGATAGCGTGCACTGTTTGCTCAATTGTAATTGAAAAGTGTCTCGGAACTAAGTTGGAAGCAATGGTGAGTCCGCATCGAGAGCAAGCTCGAAGCAGCGCGTTATCGCGTCGTGTTTTGGAAGTCTCTTAAACTTGGCCGATCTAGAAGCGCATCGACGCGACGATCGGTGTGGATTCGTTCGGTCGGATCCGGGGATAGCTTTTAACGGGGCAGGGATGCTAATTAACAGAAACCGAATGACGCCGTTTCGCCGCGTAATCGTCGGCCGATCGCATTTCACGCGCGATCGTATCGCAAACGTCTCAATATCGAGGCGTCACGTGCCATAATAATCGACCGGGCAATTACGATTTCCTGTTTCTTGCGCTCCCGGCCGCGGGTTTCCGTTCCTCCTCAAGTGCTAGAGAAGATCGGACCCCGCGTGAGAAATCGTTCTCAGCTCGCGTGCTCGATCCTGGATAATTATATCAGCGCATCGAGCACCTGCCATATCAGCCGGTTTCCGTCTCCTCACCCTCTCTTTCTCTCTTAATTTCCGTGCCTTAAGCTTTCGCATTCAACGCGAGAAAATGTCACGCGATCGCACAGAAATCACAACTTCGTATTCACACGAAATACTATCGGAAAATTAACCTTCGGACAACGGACGATTTTTATTAATTGACGATGCTTATGACCGTTCACAGCTCTAATTAATAATTTTTAAAAAATTTACTTTCGGTGATACTTCGTGCAGACACATTAGACTTCCTGATATACCCAATGCAATAGGAGGGTTAATTTTTGCATTAGACTTCGCGCTTCAATTTTCATGACAAATTGGTGAGACGTTACCGGTAACATTATAAATTGCTGATCGTTGCCAACTCGTCACAATGCAAGAGGTTTCAGATACCTTCTGCCGCTCGGAACTGCGAATTAATTCTCGAGGCCGCGCTTTCGGTAGATCGTGTTAGATCGAGCAACAAATCGCACTCTATCATTTCATCCGAGCGGCAAGCAGGTGTTGCAGATCGATCCAACGGAAAAATAGAACACGAGCTACTGCTGCCGACATTTCGTCGGAGTCGACGATTAGTTTATTATAGGACAGCGTCGGTGAGTGGCGAACAGCTGAACGCTCGCTTTAAACTACGTCTCAACTCGCCCCTTCTCCTCACATATATGCATACGTGTTTCTCTAATTGTTCCGCTCGTATTAAGCTGAGAGAGAAACTAATGAGAGAACCTGTCACGAAACTGACAGTTGGAAATTCGAGTTTCAAAGAGTTTTCGAGCGAAATCAAATATTCCTCCGCGCAAACGACAGGAAAGGAACTTTGCTTTACCTGTTAATAGCTGGTGGAACGTATGCAACTACAATCGGATGACTTGTCTATAAAAAGAAACTTCACCATGTCCCCAACTCGACCGCCCTCTCTTGAATTTCCATCAATTATGAAACGTCACGCCGATTGACTATACTGTATGTATAATCTCTGCTCGACTTCGTCAGCCAGAGAACTATTTTCACAAAAATGCAATGTACTCAAGCTATACAGAGATTGGGAAATTATATACACGGAGTTTGAAATTGACAGGTCTGCTGAGTTCGTTTCAAGAAATTCTCAAAGGTTACGTGTTTTTGTCGGTGTGCAGACTTTCACTTGGCCGTAGATTTAATCGTCACGAACAAATTGCCACGGTTCTATAAAAATCTGTGTATACTCACCAAAGATCAGTAATCGTCTCCACAAAATATCAACTAGATAGGACCACCAGTTTTATTTTGAAAAAATTCCCAAAGATCATTTAATTCAACTGATATGATCAGTAAAGATCAGTAAACACATCCAAAAAATTTCAAGTGGACAGATCCACCAGTTTTGTCTTAGGAAATTGCCAAAGATCGCATGGTTCAACTCGAAGCGATTGCAGCGCAGAAATACTTTCACTCGGCGATAGATTTAATTACCGGGGTCAGAGTGTAACAGTTCTATCGTCGGCTCTCGACCCAGACAGCGGCTACGCAAATGGCGAATAGCGTTCACGAATAAGTTAATGCCTTAGATCGCGGGTTCTAATAACCAGTCGGCTGGTAATTACGATTTCCTGTTTCTTGCTCGCTAAATGATCCGGTCGTGGCTTTTGTCCCCCTCGAAGTCGGATCGTGTGAGCCGCGGACAGAGATGGGCTACGGTTAAAAGAACCTAACCGAGAGAAAGAGCGAGCGAGAGAGAGAGGGTGATTAACGCTTGGAAATGAGTGAGGCTCGCGTGCAATCGCGAATAGAGATATCACGGAACATAGCGCGTAACACGGACCGCGATGCTTTGGTTCGCGCACATGGTTTGAGGAAAGAAAGGCGGCGCTAAGAGAAAAGAAGAAAGACGGAGAGGGTGTCGGCGGGGACCAGAGAATGAAAAAGGAGCCGAACATGTTCATTTCGACCGGTTAGGTAATTCCCCAATGCAGAAACACGTGCGCGGCCCTCGCGTTTTAGAAAGGAACGGAAACCACGAATTAACATAACCTGGCAATGCACGGGGTTTTGCTCAGACAGAAATACAAAATTTCAGTGTAATATTAATAACAAACTGCAGTCTGCAATGTTATTGTTTAGCAATTTTTATGAAAATTTGTAACAGAGCTTCCACAGCGCAACGAGTCCTGTAGCAATGGAGGAAAGCAAAATAAATTTTTCAGTACCACGAAATTCGGTCCAGATCACAGTGCGCCAATGCATGTGTATGCGTTCGCGTCCTCCGGCTTCTTTTCTGGTTGGCTGGACCGTAGCCGTTTCTGTTTCAGCAACCACTGCCGCGCCACCACGCAAGTCAGCCGGCCCCCGCGGTTTCCATTTCGTTAATTGACATCGTCGGACGTTTCGTTCCGTTCGTCTTCGCTTTGATGTTGGCAGGCGTGCAACGAGAGGAGGCCGCAGATCCACGAGAAGAGAAAGATCGCGTTACTACCTACGCGGTAACCTACAGGTAACCCGGCAACAACGAGAGGCCTCTTTCTCTCTTTCTCGCTCTTTTTCTCTTTCCTCGTCTTCTTCCTCGAACCGGCTCGCGGAACGGGTTTACGCTAGCGAACGCATTGCGGGACCCCGAAGTATCAGCGGCACGATACCTACCCCGTTTTTATTTATTCCACGCTTCTATCGTATTATGCCGGGTTTGTGTTCCGGATGAACGAGCGAAATTACAAAGCTCCGGGCTCGTCGGCGGGGCACGTAACGCGCGGAGGGGCACGCGGCCGGGCCCCGTTTGCACGGTTGCAGCGTGTCGTAAAGCAATAAGATTCCACCGGCGCCCGATTCTCACGAGGTGAAACGCTCGAGGATCGACCGAGTCGCTCTTAAACGATCGTTGTCCGCGGAAAACAGCTACGAGTGAGCCATCTGTATGGTAACCGGCCCAATATCGGCAACCCTTCATCCCACACTATTCGGCGTTTACCGCCGTTCGGGAGAATAATCGCAATTTCGTATTCGCACTGCCCATTTCGTTACTTTTCCTTTTATAATCCATTATATTAGATTGTTGCATATGATATTTCCGATTTTAGAATGCAAATGCTATGAAACGTTTCGATCAAGAATTACGATTACAATCTCCAAGTTCATTGTACATCATTTTAGGGTACAAAGTTGATTTGACAGATGATGTAATGCTCATTAACATCATGCTTTTTGTTTAAATAAAAAGAAAAAATTAATTTCAGTTTGTATTGTTCGATAGCTGCCTCGAAATGTCACTAAATCCTTCGATTCAGACCACTGTGCAACGCGAAAGGTAGGAAGTAACGATGGCGAACAGGCAGACGACGACGGTGCACCGTGAGGCGATCCCGAGCTCTGCGCAGGATAGACACTTTAATAGACGTAATGAGGGTAATTGAGTTTTCAAATCATTCGTTTTGATTACATCTACGCACGGACCGGTGGGCGAAACATAGGGTAGGTAATTACGGACCGCCCAGTCCCAAAAGAGCAGGTGCCTCTCGGCCACGAGATCGAGGTGTGAGGTTCAAATACTTGGACCGCCCTAATAGCCTCGAGGTTACAGGTCCCTTCGAGAAACCGGAGGGACCAGACTGGCCTCGTACTCCGGTGAAGATGCTGCGGCCCTCGGTGTATCTCCGATATACATACATCTGTACCCTATGGTGGTTTGTGCTTCGGCTATATAGCCCGGAATAATAGTACCGGGGCCCGAGAAGAATGCATCCTTCGGGCTGACGTGAGAATCGATGCCGGCGAACGAGTCCTCGTTTCGGATTAATAACACTCTTTACCGCGGAGATGTATATTCCCAGGACCACGGACCCTTAAGGGTATCCTTTACGGAAGCTTCCCAGGGAAACGGAGATCTTTTTCTGCGACATCCGCGCCGATATTTTGTATACTTTCCGCGCCGGCAGCTGCCACGCGGAATTACTTAAATCGCTGCGTTCGGAATCTTAACATAAGTGGCATTAGCTTCGGGGACTACAGTGTTGCGCCACGGTGAAGTGTGTTCAGTAATGATGGGAATTAATTCTCGGACAGTGCGTGGTCGTTGTACACGGATCGAAAGAGTTATGGAAATCTTTAATAGGCTCCATTGAAATATGGAAACCTGGAACAGTCTCTCAAAATGTTCTCGTATTATTAGTTCCAATGAGGACGAGAAAAAAGTTACAAATGGTTGCATTCCAAATTAACAGTTTTATTAATCGATTATATAGTCACCTACATTTTACAAGATTAATTAGGCGATCTTTCTGGTCAAATATTTTTGCTTTTATATCAATGCAGTTTTTTTATTATTAAACTATGGTCTCGAAAAAATGCATGCATTTGTATTGTGAAAATATATGATATTGATTGGTCTTCGATTAGTTATTTATTCATTCCATTCAGTTATAATTCACACACAAATTACGCGTTCCATATATTGTTTGGTTAAATACTGCAAACATGATTAAACCATTTGTTATATTCCCCTCTATACTTTTTATCTTGTTATCAGGCTTTGGAAAATATTCGACGGGTCACTGTGGCTCGTGGTTTTTCTTTTCGGCTTTGATGGCACTATATGGAAAGATAAATATTACACTTGAATAAATATACCGAAAAATAGCAGAACGTGTGATAAAATAAAGTGGGTAACAATTGTCTTCTATAAAATTTAATTTAACTTAGTGGAGAGTACAATACATAATAGATAGAATGTTAATATCAATTTGAACAATACCAAAAAATAAGGTAAAAAGATCACTAATTAACTCTGTAAATTCCTTCTACGAAAACGAAAAATTAAGTCGTGCTGAGATAAGTTTAAATTACCTCAGGTATAAAATATACGAGTATATATAAATAGAATGTAAAAATTAACAAAACTGGTCAAATTGGCAAGAGACGGATAAAGATGAGAAACGAGATTCAACGAGCGATATAAGTGAAATTTAGTGCGCAAAGAAGTACGAGATTATCGAACGAGAACATTGATTCCGGGGCGCGACTCATTAAATTCGTAATTAAAACGTTTCAGCAGGCGTAAATTCGTTAACGAGGCTGAATACTGCGGCCCGTTTTGTATCGTTATCCGAATCCGTGTAAAGTGCCGCTAGTCCATTACAAGGGATTATTAAATTCTATAACGGACGTTTGGATCAAGGCCAAAATGCACCGCGGTTGTTCGCACGCTCGACGATCGCGGATACACCCACGCAAACCGAGATAAAAGGCTAAGGAGGGCAAATGGACGACTTGGAAACGATAGGTAAACAAGAAGGGATCACGGACTTCGGTTGTATTTCGATTCCGAACGGCATTACAAATATTACCATTCGATTTTCATTCGAACCATTTCGCCGTACTTCTATACTCTATATTTCCGCCATTTTTCAATATTTCTCAATGCAATTTTCTGAATTTGTAGTTCAAACTGCGCTTTCGAACGATGGCAACAACGATTGTAAGGAAGTAAAAATTTAGATACGTGGAACAAATTTCTACTTCTACGATATTTTTACCTCGGTTCATATCGACTGACGCACCGTGCGTGATATTCGAGTCTATAGCTGGTCTAGACGTCACAGTTGCAATCACGTTACATTTATAGCTAGTCGCATGCAGTTTGCGTTTACTGGAACTCCGTAATAAGCAGACGCTGTCTAGAAATACACACCGGTGTCGGTTTCTCTCGTGAATCGGCTTGATCGATGACCTTGGGCGAAAGGTTCGCCGATATCGCTCAGCGAGACCGATTTCCGGCGCCGCGCCGGCCCGTTAAACTAATAACAAGCGAGTGAACGATCCGTTTGCGATATAAACCAATCGAACCCATCAAATATTTTCGCCAGTCCTGGGCTGCAGCTTCGATGGTCGCGTTCACCGCGGCCGATATGGCTTAGCGTTTCCACATTTATCGCGCGTAGAAACTCTATTATACAGTTGGCGCACTCGCGCTACAGTTGGCCGTGTAGGCCAGCGCGTGCGATTCACGTTCGCTGCTCGCTGTAATTGTCTAATGTGGAGCCGCGATACGTGTATCGGCCGCCATGGAACCGAGCGATATTCCGCTCGCGGATACCGGCCAATACGCTTCAAATTGATAGGCTTCAATTAATACAGCCCAGGCCCAGTCTGCCATGACACTGACTCGATAATACTGGGTTTATGAGGGTTTTAGCCGAACCGTGTCACATACGTCGGCCAACTAGCTTCGTTTACGCGCGCGAACCCGCTCTGGACGCATCCTACCGAAAATCGCCAAAAAACCAGCCAAAATTAATTATTCAGCTCTTAAGTAAGCTGTTCAATTGTGTTGTGATAAAATATCTCCAGAAAAGTACCAGTCTTCGTGAAGAATGCTGTAATTCGTAAGAGTTACGTAGTTCAGAGTTAGTACTTTCTATTCGGATCTGTGAAGAGAAACTATGAAATCGTTGTGATAACAATAGATCGATCAATTAAGTAGATTGTTTCAATTTTCCCGTGGTGCCTAGCAGAGCAAACTTCGGCGTGCTGTAAATCTATTTATCCCGAGCAAATACTGCAAATGTGTTGTGAATAATTCAGAAGAAGAAAAAGCGTCCGACCCAGCACCGCAAACTTGTTACTTCGCAAAAATATTGTTCGCCCGGCCAGATAAACATGTAATGCACATGCATATGCACCGCATGCAAGCGTGCTCAGAGATGTGTGTGTCTCTCACGTGCAGACTGTCCGATGTATGCACTAGCGTACGTGTGAATTCCTATACAATGAATATGCATAGGGCTGGCACACGTTTGTCTAGGACCTACATATGTAAACATTTTAATCACAGCGCCGATATCTATGTATATCTCGAAGCGTCTACCAATCTGGAATAATCTAAGTCGTATTATTATCGCATCGGGTTAATCAGCTTGTAATTCACCCGGCTGAAATGCTGGTTTGGAACGAGTCCAATCGTACTCACCCCTTAACTCTTATCGAGCCTTATTGTTCCTGCTACAATGACCAAACCGACGATAATCGACCATTATAACAAATTATTATTGCCGCGCTGCTCGACCGAAGTTGTACTTGCAAATATACACTCTTGTCTTCCTTTTTACACGCGATACGTAATAACTTCATCTTGAAATTAGGACGAGGATAAAATTGATAATTAGAAGCGAGGTCGTGGGGTTTGGTTTTGAAGTGCAATAAAACGGCAACAAAAATCGTACCATTTTTTTTGATTCGCTGTGAATTTCTTCACATTCCTGATGTTTCAGTTGCGGAAACATTTCCTCGAATTTCACAGAGGCGTTGGAATTCGGAGAAAATTGAAGTGAAGACTATTTAAAATTTTTTGGTTCACTTTTAATATGGAGGAATTTATGAAAAAAGTAGAAGCTTCAGTCTTTAAGATGAGCCCAGGGACTTTATCATCCGATTTTTTCTTAGAAAAAATAAACAATGAAACGTTAGGAATTTTTCATCGAACATTCGGGGATCATTTAATTTCGATCGTGAGCGTTCCAATTGATTCCGGAACGCAGCGCGTTTAATCGTGTTCTTAAACGCGTGGAAAGGGCGTTCTCAAGAGGATCGATCGGCGGGAAGGAATTATCGCGGCTCGTCTCGCCTCGAATTTATCGGACATCCTGTGCACGCGTTCTCGCGCGGATACCGGCGAGCTTTGCGAGCAATTGTATCTCGTACACCGTGTATCGTTAAACGCGCTCGGTTAGCGAGCGTAGCCCTGACCAGTCGTGTAGCGTAATGCCCCGCGCAAGGTTCACGGTGTAACACGTTAAATGGCCCTTGCCCGAATTTCCTTTCGGTAATTAACTTCAGCGCGGAAGCGATATACGCATCTCTCGGCCATTGCTAATTAGAACGTCGAATTATCCAGGGTGCCCGGGAGTTCTTTGGCCCGTATAACGAATGTTTAAACATCGAACGAGAGAGCCACCGGCGACGAGACCCCGCGCGACCAAGCGAAACGAACATTCGAAAAAGTTACCTCGGACCTCTCTCCGTCAGTTTTTTAATTGGATTCGAGGCAGAAGTTCGTCGATTCGTTAAAAATTTAGTTAGGTCGGTCGACTCTTTCATTTCGACCGGTTGAATTGTTTTCTCGCCGTCCTCTGACCCGGCCGAAAAACCGAGCCCGAGACGGCATGAATTTTCAAGTGCCGATCGTTTTTCCGACAAATTTCCGAGCCAAAGACACGCGAAAATATTTGCGAAACCTATGAATTAGTCTCTTGATACGATTAAAAATTCATTCGCAAGGTAACAATTCCTACTGTACTTAAAATGAAAAGAGGTTTACACACTCCAAACAGATGCAATTTCATTAATAATTATTCTTTTGAAAATTCGTATGCTACGTTTGAATAATTTTTCATTGTAGTTATTCCAGTTCTTTTTACTGATGGTTGGCACTACACGTTCTGCAGAAGAAAAATTCGATCTTGAACCCGCTGCAGTAGGTTCCTCCCTGAAAGTTCAACGAAAATATCTGTCGCGAGTTGTCACTGAGAATCGACAGCGCGCCGGACGATGGAGGACAGGGCAGACGAGTATGATTTTAAACGAGGAACAAGGGCACGGGTAACTTTTTCTGGCCATGATACATTGGCGAGTTTCATGAGTGACTTACGACGGAAGGGGAACGACTGGCCGTGAAAAATAACAAATTATTGCAATATCCATCGAGCGGACGTGCCCTCGTATGGGGCAAGTGCCACGAGCACGTGTACCCGCATCTCCGAGCATTTTCTCTTTCCACCGTGGCGATGTCTCGTTCGTTCTTTTCCCTTCTTTTTCTCTCTGGTTCGTTTTCCTTTTTTAATTCTCGTTCGCTTCTCCTTACGCGGCCTATGGTAGACCGCAATAGATGCCTGTACGAAGAGGTAATCAATAATGACTTAATGTCCTCCAATAACGGACACCATGGGTGGTTCGAGTTCTACCTTTAGGGTCTCTCCCCCACGTTCTCTCTCTCCCTCTCCACGGAGAGAGAGATCACTCTCCGCACGGAGTTTCTCTCGCCTTTTTGCGCCCAGCGTTATTTGCCTGTCTTCTTTCTTTTTTCGTCGTTTCATCTGCCCCGGCTAATATACACCCACGTCCCCTTTGATCGTTAAAACCGGGCATACTTTCGCAGAGAGAGGGTCGTTCCGTTCCTTCTTAAAGTCTCGGCCCGGTATACCAGCTATTAACCGTCCCGATGTTTCTTTGACTCGTGATCCGGCACGGGGAACACCATCGGAATAAATTAAAACGTGGCTAGCCAACGGGACAAAAGAAACCAGGGGGAGAGGGGGAGAGCTGGGCGAAGGAGAATTCGAATTGTGTCGTCGCTCTTTGATTAAGAGCTCGCGATAAGCTTGTCGCTCCGGGTGCGCTCGTGTGTCTGTCGCTGTGTCGAACCTCTGCATCGCTGCTATTGACTAATCCCGTGTCATAGGTCTCCCGTAACAAATTGGAGGAGCACCCGCGACCACCGAACACAAGATGGATTCGAATACGGACATAGTTGCCCGTTGCAACGGCGGAAATCGCGATGCGATCACCTGGCTTAATATGCACTCCTATACCCATTATACCAGTAGAATTCCCACTCGGACGTTGAGTAGATTGACACGATTTTACATTCTACAATGTCCAATAAATGAACGTTCCTAATGCATAGGAACGTGACAGAGTTTTTACATATCCCAATAAAGTTCATTCCCATACAACGAATAGTTACCGCGAGAAGAATTGCTAAAAATCACTAGGTGTTGGAACAGTTTTACGAGAATCCTGTCTGAGGAGCGCGATGTCCACGAGCAGCGGAAACGTCGACGCCGGTGACGGATCCGCCCGGAGGTGCGACGAGGGATCAAGCTCGGGCTCGTCATCCATTTTCTTTGATCGACGCGTCGACGTCATAGGATCTCGGGTTCTGATGGACGTCGGGCCATCAGGCTGGTTCTTTCCCCGGCGTGGACCGTTCGGGACGTAGTCGCCATGAAGCGTAATGCGTTGTCACTTACGCTGAGTTATGTAAGTCGCCGAGGGAAAAGGGTCTTGACATGGTCGTCGTCGCGCGCGAACCGGGAGACGCTGCTTCCTCTCGCCATGAATTAATCATCCGGGCCGCGGCGTATAAATAATTAGCCGGGCTGGCACAAAATCGTCGATAAATATTTATGGGCGGCTGGTCGATATGCAAGCGTAATGGCGATTGTTACACCGAGGCGCTCGTCGAAATAATCATGGCCGCGGCGCCGATTTACACGGGAAAATAATTCGTTCGGCAATTTTGTCAGTCGGCCTCCGAAGTAGCCGATGGGAACGGGAGAGAAGCGCGATCCCGTGTTATCGTCCGAACGACCGCAGCCGTTCCGTCTCTGTTTTACTCCCTTTTGAACGGTCCTCTTCTATCCTTTTCCCGGCTGACTCACTCTCTCTCTCTCTCTCTAGCTCTGTTTTTTTCCTTTATCCTTTCGTACCCACCCCCTCTTTAGCATACAGAGAGGCACGTACGCGCGTGCACACGCCGCGCTGTTTCTCCGCGTTTTCTCTCTCACTCGACGGTTTTTTCATATTTCTGCCGCTCCATTTCGCGGCGACAGGATTTCACGGACAGTTGATTTCATCTCGTCCGTTTGTTCGAATCCCTTTTTAATTCCCGCTGTATCTTCGATTCCGCGGAGCATCTCGATCGAAACGCGACGGATTATGCTCGTGATCCACGGTGGCCGAGGGCTCTCCTTCTTGAGCGGTTGCGAGCCTTCAGTGTGCTAAATTAGCCGTCTTCTGCAATTTCTCCTATGCAAGAACCCATATTGTATTTTTCTTTTCTAATTTATTATTTGCATTGAGATTTTTGTTAGAAATAAACGTTCATGCATAAGTCAATTTCCCGGGTCGATTACTCAGCAGATATATCGTCAAGATACTAAACTGAAAGGAAAATTTATTGGAAGCATTCTCCGTGTCCAATACATGAATAACTTTCAGGAGTGGCGGTGTTCCATAAAATGGCCTGTTCATTCGACGACAAACGGAGTGATTAAAAAGGATGATAAAACAGACGTGATTAAACAACGATGGAACTCCATAATAAAGTCGGGAATAAGATGTATGTTCGCGGAGTGACCCCGTTCGGATAAGAATGGCCGGCGTATCCCGCGGAGATCCATCTTAATAAAAGAATTCCTTGTTTCGCGGAACGACAGAATTTATCACGGGCATAAATTGCGATGGGCGTAGCCGGCGGGTGCGTGTAGAAGGGAAATTTATTCCGCTGCGAAAACATATTTGCAGGAGTGTCGCGCGATCGAGGCAAATATAGCCTGGCCGGTAGTTCGCCGGGGCAGAAACACAATTCCGCACTGTTTCTGAGTATCTCCGTAGCAAGAATCTCGCCGGACGTGTAATTTCTTCGGGGTTTCTCTATAATTTGCATCGATCGGGAGGTCTAAACGTTAACGACACGTCGCCGGGGACACCGTGAGAGCAGACAAATGGTGTCGGCGATACGAGCAGGAAAATACTACGTGCCCGCGTTTACGCTGCGCCGTTGCCCTCTATCACTTCCCTCTCTCTCGCTTACTCTATCACTCTCCTGCGGAAACTAAAAAAAGAATGCGAATACCAGCGTTGGTTCGCGCTGCGAAAGCTTCGGCGACTATACAGGCGTCGCTCGAACACCAGGCACCGCTAAACTTAAATGGATATCCATAAAAGCGCGTACGCCTACGTGGAAGTCGGATAAGTTCGCGGGAAAAAGGGGTGGGAAGCGGGCGGTGAAGGGGTGGGAAAAAGGGGCGACCGGTATTATGTAACGGTAGGGTGGGCATAAAAATAGAAAGGGAAACGATATAAAGCGGAAACCGGCTGGTCGGGGGAATAACGTCGCCGGAAGAAACGAATTCTTCTTTCGACGTCCGCCTTTCGAGAAGTTCCCGGCATACGTAACCGCGGGTGGTAAATTTTTTTTATGCGATCCACGGTGTATCCGCGATCAGAACCGTGTGTAACACACTCGAACACTTCCCTTCGGGCTTCGACTTTCTTCGAAGACGCTTTGCAACTTCGGAGTGGCAGCCGCGTGTGTGTCTCGCTGAAGTTATATTCTACTTAAGCGGTCTCACCAGCGACTCCAAAATTAGGTATAGCACGATGATTTTTATTTAACGGACCAGCCGGTGTAGATTTTAAACTTTTCTACATTTATTAATATACGTTGAAAAAGTGCGGCAATTTATACATTACATTATACATTGTAATAAATTGAGCAATTAACAAGTAGCTGAGGGAAGTGACGCAAGCAGTCTAGAATTCTCGTCCAAACTCCATACGTTTCATCCAAGCTTTTATTTAGTCGGTCGTGGGAAACGTATCGTAGTGGATTCGTCTCTTGACATTTATCGTGTTATTCGACGGCTGCCTCGGAGGGTGTTTTACAACGAGGTGGCATCGAACGTGACACGAGCGGAGCCGTTACATGGCGCGCGTTCGTGCGACCGCCGCGCCGATGCAAAGTCTACGCTCGTTTGACATAAAAAGAGCTCCTAACAGCCGGAAAACACGCACGTTTACATAGCCGCCGGGTTTTCCCAGAGGCACTTCGAAACTGACGCGGAAACTCGCCTGCGCGTTTCCTCTGTACGCCAATCGCTCCTCGGTATTGGAATCTGTCGGATCGATTACGGGTTGAACGGCTCGTGTAATCGTGCAACAAACACCACTTGCTTCCGAGATAATCGCCGATGCCTAATGCTACCGCGGAAATTATAAACGTGCCACAAAAACGCGAAACTCGGTCGCTCGATTCGATGTTACGAAAACGAACGTTTACCGATAGTTTTAACCGTCCGGATCAGGTATCGAGCGACCCGTATGTAGCACGATGAATTATAGTACTGTTCAAAAGACGTGAATCACCTAATTTTACGGTAACTTCGACGCATAATTTGCATTAAAATTCGATTTCTCGTCTCGAGCAAATAAAATTAGGATTACTTGGATTAATTAAAATGGATGAATTTTCAGAGGACACGTTGTCGTGCCTCATACCTCGAAAACAATCGAATTAATAAGAAACGAATTACTGTGGAGGAAACCACTCGACTCCTGTTTCATTCACTCGCCCTATGAAATAATTTGCGAGGATTTTCAAGGGATTACGATCACGAATTACATTGTGGCATTAACATTCAGGCTAATCCCCCGACAAGAGTAACCGCGACGCGGAAAGCGGATCCGGTGAAAAGGCGACGTCCGCTAAAAAATTTACGAAACAACCTGTTAGCTCGTCGAATCCGCTCCGAGCTTCCGGCGAAGGTGTCTTGGAGAGCACGGGGTTGTTGTTGCAGCGTTGATTGAGTCTCGTAGGCGGCCCGGTATCGCAGTTATCCGTCGTTATATCGATAATCGAGGCGGGGTCGAGCATTATGGGGCGATAAATGTTAGAGGAAAAATTCTGTGGACGGTTTCGCGACGGGGTAATCCCCCGTAGCCACGCATCAGGATTATCGGGACGCACAGACCGGGACACGATCAGAATCTCCACGGGAACGATAATTATCTCGGATCGTTTGATGGGGTTACCTATGTACACCTTACATAGGCTCGCCTGTACCCGGGGTATCGTTCGAGATCGACGCACGGGGGCGCTAGATGCGATTATACATTTTCATCGGTGCGTTACTCAGGAGGGCAGATTACCGTAATGAACTCTCCGCCAACCCCTCTGCACGGGCCAACGACTCGAAATATAGATAACCGCCACTCACCTACGCGATTTGTTCCCTATCGTCTCTCGTTCGCATTTTTTACCCTTCCGAAATTTAAACGTAGACCGCCACCGTAATCGGTAAGTTCCAAAATCGGGACAGAAATAATGAAACAAGTATGATAAATATTTTTCGATTGAATTTCATTTATAACTGAGAAAATGATTAAAAATTTATTCATCTTATATTTCTTCTGCCCAACTGAATATGTTCCGAATTGTTTAAGAAACTGAAAATATGTTTTTGAAGTAATACAACAGCAGAAAAATTATTTAGATAACAGATGCAGTTCGTAATATTATTTGAATATTTGTATGGAACTTATTGCATATAATACACACACACAGCTCGACTCGTGGCTTTAAGAGGAAAGTGTCCTCAGCAATCGATCCGACGATACCGCAAATGAAATTATTTCGCCGCGGGAGAAATTCGACCTGGTGAAGCTTTCCCCCCGCGAAGAATTCAATTTCGTTGCTTTAGATGGCACTAGCCGATCCTACCCGGTCAATTTTGACCGGGCTGTGCAATGCCGAGCATCGAAGACTTCGCCGCGGGCCACACCGACATACGAATGACACAATTTTTGGATAGATAACGCTTTTCAAGGTAATGCGCACAATGCTGACGAAATATCGAGCGAGTGGCCTCCGAAAAGACGCGATTCGCGTTGGGACGTGTCTGCTCGCGTATAGATAAGTACTGACTGGAATTGGTTCATGTTATTGAACCTGAAATGACGTCCATAAAGACATTTAAATATTTAAAATTACCAAATGAAGAGTACCTACACTTTCCCATCCAGTATATGATGTAAAAATATTTTTAGATAAAGTAAACCTGGAATTTTTGAAATTGTTTTCGAAGTTATAATAATTTGAGTATTAACAACTTTGCATCGAACTGATGCTTTAGTGGTCTTTTAACTTTGCACGGTAGTGTATATCGATCTTCCAGATACGTTGAAAATGGTAATGTCAGTGCTCACAGGTCAGTGCGATTGGCAATGCACGAGAACGGGCTGAGAGAATTTAAGTAGAAGCTTCGATACATAGAATTACTTTCCAGAACCGATGCAATCCGATGCGACGTAGTCGCCCGGTGCACAATGTTCAGCGAGTGCACTGAAACGAAATTTCACGGTATCAATATTTAACGGTTGCCGTGTAATCCGGCTTTTTATCAATGCAATATCACCGGCTTCTCAATTTATTGTCTCAGGCTTATTCTGTTCGAGTTCTCGGCCATTCGCCGAAGTTTGCAAAGGGTGATATCGACGTTCCAGTTTAACGGTCGAAGTCTTCATCAACTCGCGATCGAGAAATTGCTTGGTTAGATCGTGAGACTTGAAGGAAGTAGGTATTGAAAGAAGCTATTAGAGCATTAGAGGAAAGTGGATGAACGTGTATAGCCGAGTCCTCTGCTATCAAGTTTGACCGTTCGTTTCGAAAGGGACATTTGTTACACGTGAAACAATTCACGAATCCCCTCAACAATTGATTAATTCTTAACTTAATACAAATTGAGCGGTATTATAAAAGAAACAAGATATTTATAGAGCAAGGAATATAACATATAACAAGAATTCCTATCGACACTTTAACTCGACCGATTGAACAAAGTAGCAAATTGAAACGCCACAAAAATAAAATGTGATGTCGTGAGGTATAAACCAGAAAATGGGTGAATGTTTATTCGATGAGCGCACGAGGGTTAAGCAAAATGCCAATTTCACGAGTGTAAGCCGGCTTCCTTTTCGTACACCTAATAGTTCACAGGGACTGTTGGAAACATGAAGAAGACCGACAGAAAAATAGATAATTTCCCGGCGAACGGTGGAACGATCCTCTCCAAACAATTCTTAGCTTCCAATCTCACGAAAGCATATAATTCTTTAACAAATAGCCTCGCCGACGGTTTCCCAGAGAGATTCTTCTAAAACACGGGTTCGGAGTCCCGTTCTTTCTGGAGCACTCGAAACGCTGGAAAATGGGAGTCGCGGCCACAATTCTCGCAGCCGGGCGATTTCCCGGTTTTCCGAAGAAGGAGAAGGAGAAGGTGGAGCGGCGGCGCGCCAGCGTTTCCTTATTGCCCGCTCTTATTGTCTGTTTACAAGCCGGCATCGACCCCATTAATAAAGCTCCAGGAAGGTTGGGCGGAACTCTACAAGCTTTTAATTTCACGGGAAAGCGTGCGGAGGTTGGTGGGGGGGAAAAGGCGTGGGTGGAAGGGACCGCGGGAAACTGATCCTGGCTCTGGTAGCCGGGCAGCAGTGTTCAAGTAGTCACGGGGTCTTTAATAAAGTGAACTTTAAGGCCGGCGCGGAGATAAACTTCGGCGAGGGCTACCGTCTCTCACGGGCTCGAGGAAATAGCTGCGAGGACGAGTGCAAGTTTCCGAGCGTAAGTTTTGCGGCAGCCGCGCGAAAACCGGCTAAAGGATCCGCGAAACGACGACGACGAGGACGACGACGATGGCCCGGTTATCCTAGAGAGAAAAGAGGACGACGGGATAGTTTTCCGTTAGTTACCGGGCGCTGATCCCGCGACGAAATGTTTGTTATGTGAAGCAGAACGACTCCCGGAAAGTTGCTCGCTCCCGCAGTTTACACTTTACACTTTGCTCTCTCTCGCCGCGCCAACCGGAACGCAATGTCACCCAAATATTTCGCCCGGCAACCACCAAAACGATCCCCGTGATAAATCGAAAGAGCCAAAGAGACAAACCGCCGCCGCTCCAAACGAACGGTCTCTCGCAGAGAGAACCGGGCCCTTTGAAAATACACTCCACTACCGTGGAGGCTCCTTTCCCAGCCCCAATACCGAGGACAGACCGCAGCTTCGAGAGCTGCTTCAACATTTTTCCGAGCTGTTCAACTCGGACTCGCTCCTCTGCACACGCTCGCAGGAATCAATTCGACCCAGTTTTTGCGAAATCGCCGAAGCGGTATCAAACACCTGGGTTTTCGGTCCCGTGGTATACCTGTTTTGATAATACTCGAACATCTTCGTTTAATTAGGCAAGTCGAGAGCCACGCTGGACGAAATTAAAGAGCCGCGAAATGTTGTTGACCGCTCAACGCATTCGAGGTTAATGAGTTTTATTGGAAAATACAACTGTGAAAAACACCCTGTGTACCATACGCAATTGCAAAATACGTGGATTGCAGTCTCTCGAAAAAGTGAAATTGAGGCATGATCTCTGGAGGCAGCACCTGAGTCGTTTCTCTCGACCGGAGTTACGATTGCGGGACACCTGGATCGTTCAATTATTAATGCGCCGATCCTAGCCACCTGTCCCGGGCGGAGCGCCTTGGGTACGCCGAAAAGTGGCGTTGCTCTCTCGCATCGACTTACCCCTTTGCCACTAAATATTCCGGGCTCGTAGCGCAGAAGGGGGCACGAGGAAAAGGGGGAAGACGAGGGTCGGCTGGTGGGCCCCTTGTTCCTCCCGGTTCGTCTCCGCGTGTTTGCGTTTACGCGTTGCGCCGTTAACACCGACTGCCGAAACACTAAGTGGGGGGACTCGGTGGAATCGCGATCGTTGAACATGCCGCCCCATGGTTTGATCGAGCCCGGTGGCCCATTCCGGTGGTGGTGTTCTTCCATCCCTTTCCCATTGTCTCTTGTCCCGGTAACGGGCTCCCTCTCGCACCGGGTATCCCTCTCTCGCCAGCCACCCCCGACAGCCATCTAGACTCCGGCAGAGATGTGCCATTTGAATACGAAATTCGAATACGCTGACGAACTGTGCATACATCAGTCTACGTCTGTTTGAACTGGTCCCTGTATGGTAATGCCAGGCGCGCTGCCGAGTGCGGTTGCGACGTATGAGCCGATTGCTCGAAACGCGTCGCGACGCACCGCGCCGGATACGAAGCGGCTCCCCGATATCGTTCCGGGAGGACGGCATTGTATCTTCCGGGGCTGTTTACTTTCTTCGTTCCACAGCAGGGAGTGCTGTCTGCCGGTGTTTGGACCTGGAACAATTTGCGGCAACCGCGCACAGGCACCGCGAATCGATCAGGGTAATATAGCCTGCCGGAAGTTTCGCATACGATGATGGTAATCGAGGCTGAGGGCGATATTTGAAATACTAATGACTCGGGGACGGAACTCGTTAGGCCGTGAACGTGCTCGTCGGAAGACTACGGACTTCGGGGAGGATGAACGATTTGACAGTTTGTTAATGTGAGCCCTGGTATAGTCATTGTAAACATTTCTTTGCACAGTACAGTGGATTCCCGGTGTAATGCAAAAAACTGTTTTAGGAAAGTGATGTGTGAGGCGTATGTATTATATGTAGAACCAATGATTACAGAGTTGCCATCTCCGAACATTAAAAAGTCGCAAAGGAAGCCCGGAAAATCGCTTAAATCCTGTCGGAAAGTTTGCGTGGCGAAACAATTACGAGGATCGTCTTGAAAGCGTTTTCCGCAGCTTTGCATAGCGCTCCACGGAGAGCGTGCATTAATCGGGTAAGGGAGGGGGATGGAAAGATTCACGGAATCGAAGTTCGGGATCGGTATTCGGTTAGACTTGCCGATACGGGGGAAGTAGGAATGGCGTCTGCGAGGCGGTGAAATGTAAGGACGCGGTCCTAACACGCATTCGCCGGCCTCCCCATCGCATTACGCAAGCCTCATGCCACAGGAAGTCGATCTAGCCGAGGAACCGACTCGAGTAAAAAGCTAACTCGAATGTGAAATTTCAAGCGTAGCTTTCAGGCCGAAGCGAAGCGGCGCGGCTGTGGCGCGGCGGCGAGGATTTAGCGATCGGGCCGCCTCGGGTCGTGTCTCGTAAGCTTGATCCTGAACCGAGTCGGTTCGAGAGTGAACCAACAGGGGTGGACGGAGGTAGAACGAAAGGACGGGGCGAAGTAGAAGAACGGGGAAGAAGGAGCTGCAACGTTCGAGGGTACGGAAAATGAGAGAGGTGACGCGAACGCGGGGCAAACTTTAAATGACTTTCACTGTTTTCAAAAGTTCAGTTACCAAAGGGAGTCTCCACAGCCCCGGTACCCGCCGCCCATCCGCCAAATAGTCCCACTCGTCGTTTCCCTCCGTCGAATCACCTCCGACACCTTCACCCCGCCTCGGCCACCCTACCCACGCAGTGGATGTGCTGTTTACAAACCTTACCCGACTCGTAATGGAACTTTTTTCAAGTTATTTCCGGGGGAAATCAGCCACTGGCTTCTGTCCTTTCGGCTCGCTTTCTCGCCGACGAAAGCACCGCTCTTTGGTCCTGGCCGACCTCGTATGAAATCGATGTTGTAAACCGAAACAACACTCGATTGTAATTCCTGTCGCTACACTAGAGATCGAAGATATTTACAAATTCTACAATTTTTCCTTCTTGAATTAGTTTGATATGCATCAATGTTATGTCTGCACCAATGTTTTGACCTATCGAACTTCGATACATTTATTAAGTATACAAAATTTTGAATGAAATAAAATTGATGGAGGTAATAAATGAGAAGTTATGTACTATTTAACACACTGTAACCCAAGTCGTTCCAGTTATTGTTAGCAAACTGTCTCAAGGAAAGAGCCTCGACAACCTCATAAACAAGCATGCGTAATCGCGCGTTTAATCGATAATTACGGCTGCAACGTGGCACAACGTTTCCAAAGTACGAGTAATACCCTGGGACGAATTTCTAGGTGACACGAGGAGGGGTCTTGACCGTGACGCTTCCGGTCTGGCCGAGTTAATGCTCGCACTTCGCATGGCTAATAAGTTAATATCGTCCGAGAGGTCTTCTTAATGAAAGCGTGGCCGTCTGCGGGGTCGGAGGGGGATGTCCGGGGAGGAATATATAGCCGGTGACGTCGCCACGAGACGTCCAGTGGACGGATAATACGCGCGGGAGATACCGGCTCCCTCAAAAGCCCCGGGAAACTTTCCCTCGATCCTCATTAAAAGCCGACGCCGAGGCCACGTCGCGTTTCATAAAACATCAGCCGTCCTCCGTGCCGGATGTGCCTGAATATATCAGGTATCACGGGGATGGAAGACGGAAAAAGTAATCTGCGAGTCCTCCGAGGCCCTCCGATCGCTCCGTGGCTTCGTTCCCGCGCACTTTTCCCAGTGAAATCGAACACTGCCGTGATAATAGCTGCTCGAGGCTTTTGCAAAAATGTCGTACGACCGTTGACGATGTTCCGCGTCTCCTTCGATGCACCGCTCTTCTTACAGACAGTTTTCTTCCTCCTTCCAGACTTTCTCGAACTAATTGTTCTAATTTCGCAAAAGAATTCAAGTTGTGTGGTCCAATGAATAACAACAAAATATAAATGAAAAATTAATAGTATTTTCAAAATATATCCGCAGAAATGAAGACTTTATAGAGATTAGTAAAAGGCAGAGAAACTATTCGGCCATCTAATACAAAAAGAAAAAGATGTTTCTGGAAATTGTATACGCGGGATTGTCACTGGCGTCGAATTTCGAGAAATCAATCGTCGGCCAGGCTAATAAATTTAATTCAACAGCAGCGGTAGGAACGTTTGACCTTCCGGGAAATCGACACCGGACCGCTATATTCCTGCGCACGAGCAGCCTGGCGGAGCTAACAAGGACTTCCCGGCAGAATTTCTCCTTGCGAAATCCTTCACCGCCGCATCGTCAGATCGTGCACAGTGACAAGGGGAATCTCATTAGCCCAAAGGACAATCCGTGATCTTTGTCCAAACACAGGAGCAGTGCTCTCGCGCGCGAGCGCGTCTCTTAGGAGGCAACCGTCTTGTCCTTCGCTTTCAATCCTACCGAAGGATGATCCGAGAGGATGAATCCGATTGACGGTTCCGGCCTTCAACCTGATCTCACGACAGTCGAAGATTTTCTTCCCCGACGACGACGACGCCGAGCGGAGCGGCGCTTCGTCGTTAAGGGCCGTCAAATCCGGGAACAGTGACGGCCCTGTTTTAAAGCCACGCCAAAGTTCACTGACAAATAGAAACTTAAACGAGACATATTTTTCTGTCCAATAATGGTCGTGCGCCGCGCCCGGCGAGGCTTGTTTTGCTTCGCAAGCAAAAGGAACGGATTCCCGGATTCGAACAATAATAATAATAGCGGATTTATCGCATCACAAACCGCGATTGACTTGCAAATCCCATCCGCGTCCGACGAAATTGCCAACTAAGCGAAAAGATACAAGCAACGAACTCTGAAACATTGCCAACAACTAGAAGTTTCTGCAAGATTCGATAAAGGAAAATATCCTCGGAACTTAATGGCAACAAGGCCGACCAGGCGAACAGAGAATAATGATCTAAAGTGTTGTTTCAACGGTCGATTGACATTAACGTGACGTTAAATTGAATGGAAACGTGCGACGATAAACGAGTTTAAGAAGACAAGGTGCAGTGTTATATTCCACTGTAATGAGTCAAACGACTGTAATGAGTTACAAGAATTAATATTACGGTGAACGCGTACGAAGGTTACATGCATAAACATATCCTAAAATGTCGTATCCCAACAAGACTGTTAAACACCCACCAAGAGCGCGTTAATAAGAAAAATATTTTCTCTCGAAGCACCGCGTTCACTTGCATCGTCTATGCTCGATATAGATGTAAAAGTGTTCTCGACCTGGCCATAAAATATAGTGGACGGCTCGGTGGCTGCCACCTACGCTTGGGACGAGATTGTTAGAATCAATTTCGTTCCGCGATTCCGGCAGCACGCAAACCATCGGGAAACGTTCTGGTTCTGTGGTAGCCGATTCGTTGCGTCGATTTATTATTTCATCCGGCGCGGCGGAGCGTTGTCACGCGGAGAGGCCGGAGCAAAAATCTTCTCCGTCGAAAGGGACAGGGTCGCATGATTTATTGCGCCGGCTGCGTGACGCTCGCATTTATCACCGGGTGGATCAACCGATCGGCTGTTATAACATAAGGCGTGCTACTTCGCGCGACGCGAAACGTCCGGATCCAGAAAATCGAGTCGCCGGTTTTCGAGATCGGGGCCCCGTCGACGTATAATTGGGACCATTCGTTTGCAAACGCCCTCGCGAAACAATCTGTCGCACCACCCGTTTATCCTCTCTCTCTCTCTCAGTCTCTCTTGTTTTCCATTTCTCTGATCGGACAGCATCGGAACACCGTGTTTTACATTCTTCCGCGCGAGCACACGTCGAATCGTGAAAAGCGAACGACGCGACACGATGCGACGCGACAGCCCCCGAGTATTTTAATTAAATAATCGACCGGTGGCTGGTTTTAAAGGGGTTTAGTGTGTGTCAATATTAAAAGCGGCCCGCTTATATTTCGTTGTATTCTATTAATCTCGACGAACTGAATTATCACGTTAAACCAAATAGATAATTAAATTTCCATACGCGTGTGCAACGCCCCCGCACCGCCAGCAACACACCGGGCCGCCAAGTGTTTGCGCGTTTTTCGCGCCACGGTAGAATGTAAACGAGGGATTTTGACAAACAACGATTTCGCTCTGTATGCAAATTCACCGGCGTCGATACGGCGTCGCCTGTTCACCGATTACACGCGTCCCAAGCACTTTTCCCATGGCGATTCGCCCGGTACTTTCGCTCGGAGAATCAATTTTCTTCGGTGTATCGGGTCACGAGAGAAACGAAAGTTTTAATCGCTTCTCGCTTAAATTAACACGAAGAACGGAGGCTTTATTGTGCTCGAGAAAACTTCTTAAATAGTTCAATACTGAACACCGGAAACTGAAATATTTTCAGAAGCAAATACCCTTTGAAAATACTGCTCTATTTAATATTAATATTTCTTTGTAATATTTAGACTAAAATAAAAATTGTCTGCTTGGTCTGCAAGGTGCAGAAACTATGCCACAGAAATGATAACTGCACGATCTAAGTAAAACGAATATCCCTTCCACTGCGGGCCATACCACGCGAGGGGACAAGGAGCGTAAGTGCACAATCAGAAATGTATAAAATTCGCAGTCTAGTAATACGTATTTTCTGGCTATACTGGAAGCAGAATAGCATACGAAACGCATAACGCACCGGGGAATTGTTTGTATGCCAAGGGGTGAAAATCGATCAAGGTACTTAGCACATCCAAGTCAAATAATTAACACGTGCTACACGTGTCTCGGTTAAACGGCGTCAAGTTCCCCCGAAGAATGCGTGGAATCGATGATCGCCTGTTCAGCCATGGCGACTGTTAATTGCTAAAGGTGTTCGTGAGCACGGTGAAAACATCCTGTAATTTACGCATGGGTGTCCAAGAACGGCGGGGGTAAAACATAAGGGGTGAGTTTTTGCCCAGGTTCGGAATTGCGAAGTCGCTCGGCGCTCATAGATTCTGGGCGTCGCGTCGTCGGAATCGCGTGTTCGCCGTTGCGTGTGCAAAGACAACCCGCAAAAAGCTCCGTTACGCTTGTAAGCGATGTCAGCGTTGCACTTAGACACCGCGTTATACGATACCGTTCCGAGGCGTACACGAGAAGGGGAAAGAATGATGCACGAACATGGATTGTAATTGTTTCAGGAACTCGTGGGGGTCAGTCTGATGGGCGAACGCGTCTCGAAAGTTTGCTGCCTCGTGCTGCGAACTTGGGAACGCGAGAACACCGGCACGTCTGACACTTATAATTATGCGAGAACTTGTTATGATACTAGGCACGCATCGACGCCCGGTATAAAGCAACAAAAATTAAACCGTGTTCCACAGATTTCTATCGTACGAAGCGTTTTCGCCCACCTCCAACGCTCAAACACTGTGTTCGTTGCTACGCCTAATTCACCTCGCAATTACAAGGTGTTAGATTATCTTATTAGTAGCCTAACTTTGTTCATTAAACAGTGCAATTATGGTTCGTGATAACAGAAGCCTAACTCTGCTACCATTTTTATACCTCATTTTGAGGGGTGAGAAACAGGAAAGCAATAATGAAACTTTAGGCCAACTTTTGGATTTTTTTACAGCAAAGCTATTGAATCTTTTACTAAGACTTCACCAGTAGCTTCTATTCTTTAATAGGAGATGTTACATTTTTGTACATTTTTGGTCACTGCCTCAGCAATCTCCACAAATTTTTAGACGACATAGAAATCAGAACTGTTTTCACAGTGAGTCGAGACCGAGTTCCAAGCAGTCGGAGTTTGGAAGATGAAACAGCGGGAAACTTGCGTAGCAGTTCTCACGGAGGATTCGTTGGCCTGGTCCGAGACACATGGCAAAGGGATCCGGATTTCTGATGGGACTAGGAAATGCAAGACTCGATTAATACAGCAACGTGGCCGATGGTGGTAGCACTTACAAACTAATCCGCAACGAGTCCGCCAAAGGCGATCGGCGAGCTGTGGCTCTGGACGGGTTCCGCAATACCTTTGCATCCCGTGAATCGGTCTGTTTCCGTTGTTTGTGTACACACGATTTATCGATGCGACTATTATTACGGATATTATACGTGTTCGACGGCCAATCCGCGCGACGGCAGCGAATCGGAGCGGAGGCCGGTGCTCTACACCGTTATGAATTATGTACGGCATAATTAATCGAAGTAGTCGTTGATTAAAGTAGCGATAAAGCTCGGAAGTGTTTGCGCATCGGGCGCTGTAGCTAGAATAATTTCCATTACTAACGAACAGCCGGAATTAATAGAACTCTCAAAGCTCGTAGCGGATATACGAGCTTGCACGTCGGGAAGTTCCTTCCCGAGATCGAAGCGATCTGTTTTAATTCAATTGGTCGAGACGGGGCAAACACTGGGATAAACAGGGGACAGAAGGGGGTTGAGACGGTCCCCCGTAATTCGTCGGGTCGCCCTAGTGACAAACGTTCGGCACCTACGCCAATGGTCGCACTTATTTAGGAGGGATTAAGAAGCCCTCGTTCTCGTCGACGGTCTTACGGAGCGCTTCCCTCTTTCCACTCTTCTACCTCCACCCTCCGCCACCCTTTTTTCCCTCGGAACGAGCTACGGAGCCGGCTGCCATTAGCGATCGATTGTTTTTCCGAATTAAGAAAAGACCCGGCTGCCGTTCGTGACCTCGTCGACCTCTATCCCTCTCGTCCTCTCTATTTTCGAGCTGCGAACGCGAGCGCGCGTTTATTTATCCGTTTGCATTGGAAGAGCGTCGCAATGATTCAATTTTATGGTGCATTACGGAATTGACAGTGTCACGCTTAATCGTGGGGGTATAACTTGTGTTTTACTGCGCGATCGTAAATCGAACGGGAAATAACTGGATTGCAAAAACTCCGGATGAATTATTGCATCGTAGGTGCACGCGTCCCTGTTCCTCCACCACCCCCTCCGACCGCCTGCATCCGCTGCAATTGTTTGCAGCTCGCCCGGTTTTACCGGCACCTTCGATGTCCGTGTCTTTGCTCCGTGTTAATTTCTTCGAGAACTCAGAGAACGCGTGCACGAGACATTTACTTATTTTCCGCTTTCTTGTCGCACCGTGTCTCTGCTATGGGATGCGCTTTTTCAATCCCTACGTAGAGGAGCAGAGCCAACGGTGATGGGGAGGACGAGGGAAGAAAAGACGTTCGGGGTAGGCGTGCCCTCGGCAAGTAGTAAATTTTTGCTATTCATGGAATAGCGATTGCTTCCGCCGCCATAAGCGAGCACGCCGACAACCGGCTACTACCGAAGAATACACTAATTTTACGGGGGCGACAGCCCTCGGTCTCTACTACGATTTTACGCCGCCTTTTTGCTCCTCGTTCCACAGTCAGGCCGTAAAAGGGAAAGCCCTGCAGAAATCTGTGTGATTCTTCGGCTCCTTCCGATTCCAGGAAAATTGTTTTATTGGAGGTGTTACCTTAAAACGATTTCTGCTCGACTGCTCATTTTAGACGCCATGCCGACTGATAAAATTGTTTCTGGTAACACAGTCAAGGCTCGAACGATTCCCGTTCAGTCAAAGTTGGACGACGATGATTAGAGAGCTGATATTTCAGCTGCACAAAGATGATCCTTATTTACGAAAATGTAGCAATTTCAATGTAAATATGTCGAATAACAGAATTTTTCGTAAAATTCTTCGAAGAAGATTGGAACAAAAATTTTTCTGACGCCGAAAGGGTGTCACTTCAGGGTTAAATAATCACTTGCGCTTGATCCCCGTGGCCCGACACCTCTATAGACGAATCCCAGCGGTTAAGTGACTCGATATTCGCAGGGCGAGTGTATCGCCGTTGACGATGGGGAATCGTTGATCAATTCGTTCGAATGCTGACTCGCACGCGCTTTGTAACTGGACACCCGCAATTGCGAGAATCGACATCTCGAAGGGTCGAACCCTCAGCAACCTGAGAGGTAATTCCGCGAAGGTTTCGCTATCTTGTTGCGAGGTCTGATATTCGATGAACCTATTCTCCTTGCTCGGCGGAAAAGTTGCGGGGGCGAGACACCTGCACGCGACGACGGAAAATCGGCGAACTTTCTTCTCCGCAGTGCTCGCTAGAGGTTCGACGGTGTTTACACCTGCAGCTGATGTCGGTTCCTCGGTGAAACAGGGGGTCGTGTTCGGGATGGTTTCACGCTACGTAATTACCGGGTTGTAGTGTTGATGCGGGAGGATCCGCGCGGTGGCGTCATAGTTTCCAAGTTCCGAGGATCGCTCGGAATTCGAGCTCCCCGGACTTTAATCTTCTTTCGGTTCACGGGAGACCGAGGCGGCGGGATCAGTCACCGCAATTTCCAAGGAACATTGACCCGAAATCAGATTACCTTTCATTCATACGAAAACTTCGAACGCGCCAGCGGCCTCGTCGTTCCATTTTCCCGACGCGACGGTGCGGTGGCCGGTCTTCGTTTTTTCCCCCTGAAAACAGGATGAAACGATACAGAGCGATCGATGGATCGTCCTCGGGCGACTCTCGAGACGTATCTCGCGGACGGTAATAGACAAATAGCTGTTCGGCTAATTGAGAGGCACAGACAGCGACTTAAGCGAGAGGTTAACCGTCGCGACGGCTTATAGCCGGTGATCGTAATTAACCACTTGTCCCTGGTGCTCGTTTCCTTTTCGTTCCCTGCCTCCTCGAGATCCCGTTCCATCTCCACTTCCGCCAATCCGGCACCTTAATCGAAAACCATTCTCGCGGCTGATGAAAAGTCGAAGAAAGAACCGAGTCCGTTCTCGTTTCTTTTCGCCTCTCGCACCCGTCCCGCGCGCAGACCAACTCCGGTTAAGTTCCTCGTTTCTTATAGGAGCGTTCTTTTCCTTCTCCACGGAGAGAAAATCGTGGAAGCGCGGTCAGCTTTGTCTATTCCGGTGGCCCTCGTTTGCTCTACACCTCCCGCGTCCTTTTTCCTCGCCGCATCTCATGCCAACTCATCGTCTGCTCGCTGCTCGGAAAACCTCGAACGTGGACCCGCTCGAAACGGATAATGCCACTGCCACAAATCGAATGAGCGGTTTATTAAGCCAGGTAAAATCCGCTGCTCACCTGTCGCGGCTGCGTCAGCTATTTACGATATCTGCAGCGGAAATATTTTAATACAATATCATGCCACTGAGAAAGTCCTGTTACTTTTCAAACTTGTATCTTTTACTTAACACAGACGAACATAAAGCAGTATTTAGAATAGAAAGGAAGACGAAGTGATAGAAGGTTCAAGAAGAGATAAATGTAGTTCGTCAAATCGAGTTCGTACGCAGACGCAAACGCATCGAAGCGGCGTTTAACGAGGCGGCGACTACGACGACAACGACGACGACTAGGGGAGAATCGCAGTACAAAGCAACGAGGTTCCGATGATCTCAAGATAAACAGGACAAGACCGATTGTTTCGATGGAGTCAAAGTTCGAGCCTTTGATCTCGGGCCGGGGTGTCCTCGGAGAAAGGGCGCGGAACAAGGTTGGGCAGAAACGGAAGTGGTCCCACGGAAGGCTTAATTACGATGTAACCAACGTCGTTGCTCTTGTTTCTCGTGATATCGGGTCCGAGATCAGCGACGCACGTCCGACAAACTTTAGCATGTCGTTATTAATGTTAGCCGGCCGTTTTCGCGTATCCGATTCCAGCGCACGAGAACGGACCGAGGCAGCTCATTAATCAGCTCGGGCGAAGAAGAACGGCGACGGATGCTCGACGCAGATACTATGTTGATGCGGGAGTCGTCCAGCCCCAAATAAATAACGGCCGAGAGAGACTGAAGCTACCTCTCGGTGCATCGCGCTCGGAATATTTTCCTCGCGAGGCCGGGAGCGAGATCGGCTCGCCGATTCTTCGGCAAATCCGCCCCGGTACAATGGAAAATGCAAACGCCCAGCTTGTCGTATGCCAACGCGTCTTAGAAATCATCCTGAACCATCAGTTCCTCACAATTCCATACAATTGACACACCTTAACTTAAACTATTAATTTTTCGCAGGTAAACTTTCCTTTGATAATTTTATTCCTTGAACGTTAGGAGGTTTACTCAGTTGCAGGTTCAGTTTGAGGACGAAAATTTTCTAAAATGCTAAAAATTTTATTTTCGGAGAATTAGATTACGTATCAGTCTTAACAAATGGAAAGAATGGGTATAATTGTGATATCGTCGATACGAAGTCGCATTTCCGACGAAGTAACGGAGCGCGCGAGTAGGGGGCGTAGTCAGTGATTAATTAAATTAACCAACAATCGGGGGACACAACAGGACACGACGGAGGAGTGGAAAGAGGGCAAAAGGAGGGAACGGCAGACGGTTCTGCCGTCGCGTCGGATCACCAATTAGCAGGTCCCGCCTCGGTCTGCTCGTTTTTTTCACAGTGGATCTAGATAGCGCCGTCCACGGCGACAATCATAACGAATCGTTCGTCGATGTCCGCCGTGAGCTGTATTGGGAGGAGCTTTCCGGAGGATAGAGTGGGAACCAGTTTGGGACCGGTCCCGGAGAAAGAGGGAACTCCTCTTCTGGAGATGGAACGGCTGAGCGTATCCACCGATCGGATTCAAAATTGATATTCCTGCGGTTCCCTCGGTCCTTTCGCGCCCTCTTCCTCTTTCTCTTTCTCTATCTCGGATCCCTGCTCCGTCTCTCTGCGCCTCTGTTCACGCCCGCGATGCTCTCGGAAAAAATCACAGGAAAGGGCCGCGCGAGAAGAACGCATTAATATGAGGGGGCCCGAGCACTTGCGTGCATTCTGTATCGGGGGGCCCACGACCGCTTCTTCTTTCTTACCGGGCAACGACAGCTGCTACGACCGCTGCTAAGACGCGTCGTTACCACGAGCGATAACACAATGGCCACGGCGCTCTTCCTACGCGGTTATCATCTGACGATCGGCCCGCCGATCCCCGTGCTCGCCACTCTGCACGCGTCCGCAACGTGCACGCGGCCTCCGCGGGAAATTATGGACTGTCACGATCCAACCGATAACCGGCCGAGGACGTCCGAGGACCGGCTATTCGACCGTGTCTCGCTCTCGCGGCGTTTCGACCGATCTTTCTCTCGTTCTCTCATCTCTATGAACCATTCTCTTCCTCTCTTTCCTTCCACTCCCGATCCTTCTCCATTTGTTTCAACCTTCAATTTGGAATTCATCCCCCTCGTTACTCATTCGTTTCGTTGCCTGTTTAGATACCGTCGATCTGGAAATAAAACCTTATTGGACCTGGTTCGAACACGTTCGGATTTTTAAAAAATCGCATTACAGAAAACCTGCGAAACAGGTTCTTCCACATTTTGTTTCTTCAATACCAACTAACAATAAATTATAATTCGGTTCATAGATATATCCTATTAAAATGAATTGAAATAATTCATGAACAGGTAGAAAGATAAAATTACAATTCATTAGAAAATTTACGAACGGATAGAAAGATGAAAGGAGAGAAAGTACCGGATGGATATGTGTCGAGTTTTCGTGGAATGTCTGTTCATTCCACATTTACGTTAGTCGATAGCGAGAGAAATTTCCTGGAGCTAAGAACGGCTAGGGAGAGTGTTCCGGAGTTTCAGGCCTGCCGTTTAAACACTGCGGTGTTACATAATCCAGCAGGATTAACCGTAGTCCCGCTGGATTAACTCGCGGAGACGAATTCGTTCTCGGAGCCGGACGGCAACTTCGGTCAACCGAAAATATCAAACCGTGATCGTGGCCACCTCCGACCGATCTTTCGTGTAATCTTGCGTGTTAGGATCTCGCCCTTTCTCCCCGGGGAGGCTTGTAATCAAACATGTTGTCGCACTATTTCGTAATAGAGACCGGAACACGATCTTTACGTCGACCCGTGAAACGTGACCATAGAAGAGCTCCGACCGAGATCCCTGAGAAAGTAGGATCCCGAACGCGCGGAGCCCTCAGAGCACATTTTTCAATCCTGAGTGGCCCTTCAATTTGAATCTGACATCAGCCAGCTCGCAAAATTCGACAAGCTTTCTGTCTTCTCACTGGAACATTTCAGAACCCCCAATCAACTACACACGTATTTCCCGAGTCCGATTGTTAAAACTTAATTCCAAATATATGCATATATCCCATATATGCATTTAACGAGGAAAGTCGGTGCACAGTAAATGAGCGTATTCGCCGATTTTTTGGAGGCATCTTGTGGCCTCTGTGCGCGTCTTAATGGACGTAGTGCGTCTGGAGGAAATCGGCGTTCGCGTTACGGCACAGTAAAACCAGAATTAGAGTGCGTCGAGCTCGTTTAAACCGAAACATTTGTGATTAAAGGGAGATTACACGGTGCAGCAATGGGCGAACTGAGACGAGCGATACGAGCGAGACGAGACGAACGACAAAAAGGAGAATCGTCGGACGGACGTCGAAAGAATGCATCGAGCAGAAAAGATCGTAAAGTCTTGACGCAGGAGGACGTCACGCGAGACGACGTCCGAGAAGAGGCCAGCAGAAGAACGGCCTGAGCGACAAAATCGTAATCTTGCCAACACGTCGGATAATTATTCAGATATTCCCGAGAAGAATGTCCGAGGTATCTAGATACCTTTAATGGGGCAAGCTTTCAGCCGTTATCTGGCCAAGGCTCACTCGGGCTTTTACTCGGCTCAGTCGCCCGCGCAGATAAAATACACTCGTAGTCCCCCCAATATAATTAACCGCTATCGGGACGCGCGGCGTTCCGCTTTTTTCTCTCTCTTTCTCTCTCTCTCTTTCTCTCTCACCTTCTCATCGTACGTCCCTTTCCCATTTCCTTCTCTGTTCGTCTCGCATCTCCTGTTCTCTCATCCCCGCTGCCGCCATTCTGTTCTGCTTTTTTCCCCTTACTTTTATTTCATCCGGATCGAAATTCCATTACGAGCCATTTATTTTATGCGTGCGTGATCGTCGTCCGCGTTACCTGGGTCCCGTCCACGGGAAGAGCACGATAAGAGGAGAAGAAGCCGGCTACGCTACGGGCTAACATCGTTATACGCGAATAAGCGGCCGCAGACGCGAGAGAGGAAGCAGAAACCATAAAAATCCCGTACGGGAAGAAGACACCGGTGAACTGTTTACTCCCTGGTTCTCGATTGGCAGAGGAATGAGTCCCGAGTCCCAATTGCACGTGTACGTTTGTTGTTAAAATACAATGGAAGTCTGGCATGAGTTAGACGTACTGGTCTCGGCACTTCAAAACATTAGATCCTGTCCAACAATCTTGTTTCATGTGGAATAAGATATTGATGAAATATGCGATGTTTGAGGAAGCATATTACGAAAAGAACTTTCGGGACAACCTAATATCATAATTCTCCCACGGGTGATGCGGAACGAGGATATTCGGAAAAGTTCTAGAAGTTCCAGCTAGTTCTGTGATAATTATTCTACGGTTGCGGGAGTTTGACTAACTCCGGCGTGCCCCAATCTGCTCGCTATTTGGATAGTGAACTTTCTCAAAAGAGCAGCAATCGATGCACTTTAGATTCCATGTGTGAAGAATCTAACAACGTGAATCCGATCCAACTAGTAACGAAAATAATCATTTCTGCAACCAAAGTAGAATTCCTGAAGGATAGTAATTCGTTTCAATATTGATCTGTAATATTTTATATCAATTGATGTTATGAAATTATTCCTAAAATGTACAGCTACTTGTGAAAAATTCTTCTGCCATTGGCGTAATTTTGTAAGATTGCGGAGCGATCAGCTCGAGGAAAAATCATTGGTTTATCGGAGGGAATCTGTCGTCGAAAGATTGACGAGCAACCATCGACATCGTGCGATCGCTGGTCGATTCCCAGAGCTGGTTTCGATGTACAGCAGCCACGTCTCAATATTTGGGAAGATATAATCGGCTTATAGTCTCCGGATGGTAACTTAGGACGGGCCCTACCTGGCTGCTCGCGTTCCATGAACGTGACATGTGAACGGATCCGGATATCTCGGTAGAAAGAATAACAGAAGCACCGGGGCCACGATCGAGGAACCGAAAGGTGCAGACGGAGAGAGACAGAGAAAAGAGGGAGAGTGATGGAGTGAGGAGAGGAGAAAGAGGAGAGAGGAGGCAAGGATCCCTTGAACGTCGTATCAACTCGGTGAGGAACACGAGATTTCAATTACTCGGCTACCATTTCATCAAACCGGGACTCTTGGCCTCTGCTCTCGTGGCCGTTGGACCCTCCGTCGTCGCATGGTCGCCATGTCATTTCTAACGAGCGGCGAAATGAGACAGTGCTGCATACCGAAATGCGTTTCTCCTCATCCGACCGCTCTTTCGCTTTTGTCTTTCCCCGAGGCCCACCGTTCGGGAATCGATCAATTTTCAAAGGCAACGCGAACGCAGATTTGTCAACGTCCGTCCCGAAACTGCGTGAACGCACGCGGGGGATTAAATATGACCGATGAGCATCAACATCCCCCTCAAAACATCCCTGGTCTGGTGCCATCTTTTCCTCGGCCACCATCAACGCGGACAGTGAAAAGACTATTCAACTCGATGGGGAAAGATAACGAAGTTACAATTGATTCCCAACGGCGAGCATCGTCGAAAGACTGCAAAAGAGGAGTCAGATGGACAAAATTTATTATAGGCTGATCGAATCGGTACGGATGTATGCAGGGCGTGATGTACAGAGCGTGATCTGCAGTTTTTTTGCGGAACTAAGACAGTAGGGATTTGATTTCTTTCAACTCTGTGCTTTACGATTATCGAAATTTATAATCGAGAACCACTCTTACGAGCAAGAAAAATTCAAAACGGATGTTCTTAAAGGAAAAGTACTCCGCAATTCGACGCGATCCTCGAAGGTTAGAGAAGCGGCTTCGAAACGGCGGGGCTGCGTTTTATCGCGTTTAATCGGAGCGGATCTACGCGATACGGAATAATCTCGGCATTCATCCGCGGGACGAGGGGGCAAATAAAGGATAGGAACGTTTCGCGTTCGCCTTTGACTAGCGTTCGCAGCCCTTATCTCGTTCGGCGAACTAGTAGAAACTACGAGGTAGGCCGGCGCGCGTCTCTTATCGGCTTCCTGGAGCTCGTTAATGCTCGCCGATACTAATTAACGAGATGCGCGGGCGTTTGTCATCGACACGGCGCTTCCGGTGAAATTTTCAAGTCGGTGTGCCTCCGCGGCCATTGGCTGTTCAAGGAAAGCTAACAGGTAGATACAAAAGCCGAGACCGGTCGCAATGTTATCTGACCGCAGATAAGCCGATCGAGATCGGTAATTGCGCTCATTGCGGCGCCGCGCTCCGAGAAAAATCGGAACGAAGGTTTTTTGCTAATCCTTTTGCGATCCTACCACGTCTACAGTCTGTTCCGCGAGAGTCTGGGCCCGATATAAAATGAATTCTTTCTGCGAAGAATTTCAAGAAATTAAAATAACAGTGTCTCAAGAGCGTTGTAGAAATTAATTATTGTAATGTTCCTGCACGATGTTTATCTCTAAATGGTCTGTAGGTCCCAGTGCCAAAGAAGCATGTCCTAAGAAATTTTAAATAATCGCGTATCAAAAGAAACTGTCCTATTGGGTATCCAGTTTTTAGTTTTGCTTATGAAACAGACTGTAACGCGAACAGTACCGATTCCATGTACACGAGTCCTCGTTCGGCTCGGATGAATCCTCGATCGGAAGTCATTAAGCTCGCGCAATAAATATTATAAGCTCGCAAGAAATCCGTTACCCGGTGCTCACGGTCACCGTTCCGCTTATCTGTGATTAACGATCGTTGGAACGGACTGCCTCGAACCCAACCGCGACGATCGTTTCTTTGTGACGACGATCTCGCTTCTCCCTTTGATTGAAATTCTTGCATATGCATGCTGTCTTAATTAAAGGAAAGCCTAACTCATCGGCCCCGCGCTATCCTTCATGGAAGAATTTAGATTGTAGATGCCGCTCCTCGACGATTCCTTTTGCTAAACGCTCTTCCCAATCCCTGCCGACGAACCCTCTAACCTCCCACTAAATTATGCAGTTTTTCTTTTAATCAACCCTCGCACCCTTTCGCTCACCCTTTTACTTTCTGTCAGACTTTAGATCGTCAATTTATAACACCGGCGAGGAAATTAGACGCTTTGTAGTAGCTATCTAGAATCAGAAAATGGGTGAATGCTCGGGTGAGCTTGCTCGAGGAACGTGCGAGGAAGCTGTCGGAATATTGAATATTTCTGGCAGGATTAAACGGGACACCGTGTAGGGCAGAATCGAGGGCGGCGATATTTTAGTCAGAAAACTCAGCTTCCCGTTGGTGGAGGCAAAAAGTCGGTTTATTGAGAGGATCGGGAGGAGTCCGGTATCGCCGGTAACAGGCGCATCGGCGCGATAAAATCGGGATCGGGAACGGGCCAGGAAACGTGTGGACCGATTGTGTGTTTCACGGGGTCCCGGTCTCGGTCGTGGCAGCAGATGTTCCGAGATTCTTAAAGCGTTTTCACGGTGCGGCGCGGCGGCGAGGAGGCGAGGAGACCGTCCGTCTCGGTCCCTGCGGTCGCTCGAGCGGAATCGCTCGGGGACGGTTGTCCGACGCGCGATTCTTTGCTCGACTCTTTTGCCGCTCCTTACGTGGGACTCCCGCGAGCCCCTGAAACGGTATTTAAACCGCACGATAAATTAAGCCGGACCCTCTTTCCGGTCCGCTCGAGCGAAAGTATTTAAACTCAAAACAAGCTGAGAGTCGCGCGAGACAACCGCGACTCGGAACGCTCGACTGGAATTAATCCCGAGGCTCTCTTACCTGCGCGGCTCGCACGCTCCCGTAGCGTGCGAGCTCGAGCGGTCCGACCAACGACTGGCTTCTTGTAATCTTCCCCTTTTTCTTGCCTCCTAAGCCTCGTAACACCAAGTCCACCCACGACGACGTCCAAACGTGGTTCTAGCTTGTCTTCGACTGACAATCAACATGCTATAGCCTCGCTCCTCTAACGCCAACATCCGAAATCGCTAATTGTCTTTTTTTTATTGTAGAAAATCTCAAAAGAGATTTATTTCAACAGAATAGCTAATCGTCTTTGGTTCTATCGTCTTCAATACAAATTCAGATGAAAAAGTCATAAAAAGGAATTAATCTATTTAACTTGTCAAGAAATCCATGTCCTTCAAATATCAATGCGAATCATTGTATCAGAATATCGGTGCATTGATAATGGAGGGATTTTAATAGGTTCTACTAACGATATTAATTAGTTCTACTAACTAGGTACACAGGTACATGCATTTTCCTGAGCGATAATTTCGAACTCCAGCTTATTACATTACCACGCACATGTGTCGATTTCGTTTCGATATTCATGTACTAGGGAATTTGACAGGGATTAACATGACGTTCATAGGAAATAGCTGTGCATGCTAATCAAGAAGCCAGGCGTACATGTGCATTTACCTCAACAATAATTTTGAACACGATTCAATTCCATGTACCTATGTGTGTCGATTTCTTTTCCATATTCGCGTACAACAATTTTGGCATAGCGAAACTACACAGTATTTGTCAATTTTCATAGAAAAATCAGGAAATAGACCTAACTCGAATTAGAAGTAGTATCAATACTTTGATTTTGTAATAGAATTACTCGGGAATTATTATATTTAATATAAAAGTTCCCTACATATTTAAAAAGTAATTTACTTATCCGACATTATTGGGTCGCATTAATTTAGCCGTATGTCAAGTAATAACCAGGTTATTAATGAGAACAGAGAAGTGGAGAAAGTGTTACAACCGACCCGGCTTCTGATGTTACAATCGTACTCGATCATACTTCTGAACATAAATTATAATTTTTGACAAACGAGGCAGTATTTCTTTAAAAAAAGGTCAGTCGCAACGGGAGTATGTATGTTGCAATTTAATGTTACAATCGTTAAGAAAAAATTAATTTAGTATATCAAAGAATTATTTTGCTCACTACACATATCTGTTACGTATCTACACGTAAAAGTTTTTTTCTATTTATTCAAACTTTTTGTTAGCACACTGTATGGAAAATATTTTCTGTAAATTGTCGGTTGAAATAAAGACGCGCAACTCGATCTGCATAAAACAATATTTTATAAAATGAGTTCATAAGATAATGATGGTGAAGATAATAAAAAAATACATGCATTAGCAATTCGTACAAATTTTTAAAGTCCTTCTCCAACGCAGTGAAATTGAAGCAAATTAGCTTCGCACACGGCGTTAATATTTACTATACGTTGTAATATACCCTACTTTACTACTATCTTTTGGATGTGTGGACCTCTGTAACCGTGACGTCATCCCCTCTGAATCGCGAAACGGAACGAGTGGCGAACGAATTAGGCGAAGTATCCTGATTCGCAGCAGCGGTATCGCGAGCGTACAGTCCGCTTTGTTTTCCGCGTATTTAATTATTCGGGGCGGGACCGGCGCCGCAAAAATGTGACACGGAATGGTACAATTATGTAAAACGAGCGGCAACGATAAAGATGTTTCGACCAGCGCGGCGTGGTGCGGCGCGGCTTGGCGCACGGATCTGATTATGCAAACGCGACCGGTTGCGTAAGTCCCGGGCCACAAAGTTACACGGGAGACGGGTGCCGAGTAATTACTGTGTTGCATTTTTGCTGTCGGGACTCCGCGGTACGTTCATTATCCAAAATATTCACAGAGAGGATCGGTAATCCTTTGTAAATACGAGATCTGACAGCCCCAGTGGTGGTGCGCGCCCGTAACACGCGCGAAAACGAGTTCCCCCCGATTCATCGTTTAATTATTCGCCGGGATGAATAATTACATTCGAAGAACACCGTTCGCGGCTTCGTTTCAAGTCATTACCAAGACGAAATTAATATCGTTGCGCCGTGACCACCATACTTTTGGCCACCTGTTCGCCATGCCATAAAGTGACTCGCATTAATATTCGCATGCTCTTCAAATTAGAATAACTTTTTACAAAGCGGACCGAACCATTTGGATTTCTTTTAAGTGTTAGGAGGAATTAGTTACAGTTCGGAACAAAAATTAAATTACATCTTAATTGCTAGAAAAGTTTATTATAATGAAATACTATTACACAATAGCAGTTTTTAAGTCATTACAGGCATTGTATAATACTTTATTCCGGTGAAATGGACATGAAACTATCAATTTGGCACGGATCTAAATTCAATTATGCCCACCTGAATCGGTAAAATATCGCGCAGCGCTGTTGCGAAGGAAATAACATTTCACCGTCCAAGGGAAAAGAAATTGGGTTACGTCAGAACCCACTCCCACCTGCTAAGAGTTTCTGTTAAGGTTTGACAAAAGACTTAGCCCATAATAGTTCGCAGGAATTCAAAGTGGAAGGCAGTGACTACATATAATGCGTTCAGCTTGAAGCGTGAAGTTCTGCGGTGGATAGAATTATTTAAAAATTGTTGGAACGATTCGAAGCATCCCTTCGTTTCTGCCGCCTTTCTAGCACGCGTCCTGAAATAATTAAAGCACGCCCACGCTACGCAATCTCGTTACAATTTTATTGCGGCTTACGTTCCGATTTTATCTCGTTCGAACGATTACAAGAAGGATCCTTCGAAGGATCCCTCTGTTTCGAGGTACGCCCACCATTTTCCTTCTCGAGCCCACCGCACTTTATAGCGTCCTGTTTCCCTTGGAAACGTTGCTCATTCTAAGCCTATCCAACGTCGTTACAACGTGAACGTGGAGAAAATATCAGGAAGAATACTCGATGAGAGAGTATGCTTATAAACTAGTTCATTAAAATACTAGGAAAGTATATGAACGAACAAGTTCTAATTACTGCAGCTTTAAAAAATTGTGGGATAAAAAATATGTATTGAAAAAGATTGAAACGATACCATTGTCGATATTTACAACGATGCATCAGCGCAGCCATAAAGGCCAACAGCGTGCCACGTGGGAAGAAGAACGAGCTGCAAAAAACATTGTCCATTTCCAGAGTGATTATCGCGGTGAAACATTCCATGGAAATTCTCGACGTCGCTATCGTTCACGCACAACTGTTACTTGCCAAAAATATCGGTTGTTGGAGCGGCCAGCCGTGCAACAAATTGTTATCTGCAAATTTATAAATAACAGGGACGACACGACGGCACCTCGATCGCTCCGGACACCTGTTAAACGAACTCACGATCGCTCGAAACAGTTTAACCGCGTTTGTCGAATAGCTGTCATTACCGAATTCGGTAATTGTGAAAGAAAAGATCTGAAGCGCATCGTTGTAACGCCACTCCGGAAATTCTAGTCAACTACAAAATAAAATACAAAAGTTTCTAAATAGTGCGAAACGACAGTCTATCGTGTTATAATAAATTTTTGAACTCTAGTATTATAATAGAACCAAAATTTGATGTATCGGAACTTTAAGCAAAAGTGGACGAACTATTTTTCTAGATTTTCTTTTGTGCAACTATGAACATCTGAATAGCGTACAAGGATCAGTAAACGCATCCCGTAATATTACAGCCATTCTAGATTAATTACTTATAGTGTTAACGAAGCTTAACTTGCAAACGAGGCGAGAATTGGACAAACATCGACTATCCATTTATAGATCGTGCGGAGTTTAGCAATATAGAACCAGAGTTAATAACGAATATCTCGCTCGCCAAAGCGAATTAATCGAACGACTTTATCTCGCGATCACTACAATACTGCGACATACCAGCGCGATTAAATTAATCGATTGACTCGCCGAGCGGAATCGCGTAATTTCGCGCGATCAATTTTCTTAAAGTGTTCGCGACGCTGCCGAGACATACTTATCGCGCAAATATCCAGGGTAATTATTCGTAAGCGCGATAAAATCGTATGCGAGCTTGCACCAGGCTTGGACACGTTTCGTTTGGAATAACGATTTCAAATAACGAATTGGTACAATTAATCTATTATTTTTGTTTCAGTAATAGCACATGGAAAATTGTCGATATTTAAACTCTTTGTATTTTGTAAAACATGATCGTGCAACGATGAAGCTGGGTTCATATTAAGTTCTGTATTCATTTTTTTCTAAGATGATGAAATTAATAAAAGATTAAATATTGGAAATTTTTTATAAATCGAAAAATTTCGAGTACTTAATATTTGTCTGGAAAATCATTTTTCGGGTGTATGATTTGAATAATGCTTCGAGGATACTCGGACCGGGTCGCAGGAGCCTTGTTCCGTGAAATGGGGTGACTTCACCCCCCCGCGACCCCTAGCACCGTTGTATATCAAAATAATAATCTATGGTTAGAGCGGAAGGCATTAAAAGACAAAGTAGAGTACGGAGGATACGAGGCCGTTTCTCGACTAGGGTGGCGAATTACAGGATTATTTATGGCCGGCGCGAAGGTACCGCCGAAAAATAGTGACGACATAGTGGACGGAGGGATTTCGGGAACCCAGTACGTGGACCTTTTTCCTGCCACGTGGCACAGACGTGTTTGTAAATTGCTTCCGATATGGACGAGCGAGTGGCACGCGCGCTGCTCTGCGCACGGATTTACGACAGTTCGTTTCTACTTTGATTTTTTTCGATCTCTCCCTCCCCCTTTTTCTCCCTCTCTCTGTCTCCCTCTCTTTATGACTCTTTTCCGCGATCACCCCATTCTATTTCTACGTGGGCCGAAATTTCCGTCAGCAATTTGCATTCGCCTCGACAATGAAGCGGGGTCCGCGACATTTACATTTTGTTGAATTTGGGAAAGCGATGGTTCTTAAAGCGGAGCTCGGCTCGTTAAAACGATGAAGTGGCAGCTGTGGAAAAGTACTCGGAAAATACAACCACCGGAACTGCTAAGTTTGCTGTCCCCGATTCCGTGATCGAGTCAGTCAACTGCAGTTTCGGTGAAAAAATTAGGCAACTGATCCGTGTTGCTAAAAAGATCACGCGAATGCATAGAGCACGATGAATTCGTTTGAAAAAACGAATCTGGAATATCTCAACAAAATACCGTTTTCCATACAATATCTCGGATCAGCAAAAAACGTGCACCCAATTTTGGGAGCAATTTCAAATATTTGACAGTGTACCAGTGTTCGAGTGAATTACGGTGTTCTGACGAGTAATGGAAAAATGTATAATTTAAAGAAAATGATGAACGAGAGAAATATAACGGATATAACGCTGTGTGATGGTACACATCCAAGGGATTGTTTATTGTCTTGTAATGAAAATATCTAGGGCGGAAGCGATTCGAGAAATATGTATGCAACCCCCACTCTCGATATTTTTGTTGTGCAGCTTCATTGTTAATAAAGGAATTTTTCATCACTTTTTAAGCGGAAGTACAATAACATCGTTCCTCTGCAATGCATTAAAACAATCCAAATGTTTTTTGTAGTAATTCATACGATTGCTGCAGAATATTACTAAGTTAGCTAATAAGCAGACTGTGGTTTTTGTGCATTTATGATAAAAATAAGTAGGCAATTTAAAACAGTAAAAATATGAGGATTTAAGAACGGCGCTGCATTATTTCACTTACAGTCCATTTACAAGCAATGGCGGCTCTTTGCAAGGCTCGAGCGTCAGTCCCTTAAATGCAGTTTCAATTACGTAAAGTTTACAAGCACCGACAAGAAAGTTGGTTTCATTTTTGCCATGTAGGCGATGCACTATGCATTGTATAGCGTCGGGACGCCATCTCCGCAACACCCACGCGTGTCTGGTGTCTTCTCTTCCTGCAACAACGGTTTGTTTTGCCTCGCGGAAATACGCAGCGTGGCTGTTGCGCGGCGATACGAACCGCAAGAACGTCTCATCGCGAGGAAATTTCGGTAAGTGGCTTGATACATGTCTCCTCGCGGAGCTAAACACCGTGACGCGAATCTCTGTTTACCACCGGCGGAATAATACGTGGATTTCCGCTGATACTATAGCCAGCGAGGCGACACAGATTCTCGGCAGCCATGATCCCGGCGAAACGTTGCTCCCAGACGAGCCTCGTTAGCTCCCGATAATTGGACTCATTTCAGTCTTAACAGGTCCTAAAAATTTCTTACCGTATTCCCTGAAGGCACAGAAGTAATTAATTAAAGTTACGATCAACAATTACAAGCCGTAATTGGAAGATCGCATTGTATATTTCAACAAGAGAGCGATAAGTTCCAGTTGGGTTATACATAATGGGTTACACTTACACCTGAAACTATCACAAATACAATTATGGATGTTTGAAACTCTGCAGAAAAATACAAGAATAATTCTTTTTCTAAATTGACCCCAAATTATCAGAATAATTCGACTATCCAAACTACCTCAGTCTCAACTAGTTCAAATAATTGCCGTACTTGGAGAAGGTTCTAATTTTGCTGGACGCTAAAAATCCTGTGAGGCTATTCAGCAAACGTATTTGGCAAACGTATCGGAAACGAATGGTTAGGTAAAGCATAGGTGGTCAGGCTATGGAGAGATATTAAGCTAATTTTACAGGGGCCGGGATGTTCGTGGAAGGGACGGTCGAGTGTCGAGCCGAGCGTCGGGGGCGGCCCGGAATAATTTCTATTTGGATCATTAGAAGACAAAATGTGTCCACGCGTGTTCGGCGATAGTATCGGGACAACAAGGCCGGTAAGGGGCCGGAACAGTGTGCTGGCCGTGTAAACGGTAGACGAGCAGAGGAGTTCAGCCTCGGAGCAACGGTAGTGGACCAGTGGGGCAAGTTTCGCTGGACCTCCGGAGACCACGAGAAGGACCGCCGGAGGATGAACAAGGAGGATGAACAAGGATAGAACCGTCCACCGTGAAAAGAACAAAGCGACAGAGTGAGAGTTATTACGGACGAGGGTTGCATGGTCGTCCCTGTGCCCGTAACTGCGGAAACCTTCGTGTTATTTCGAATTTCGCCGCTAAGACAGGAAACTCTGACCGTGGTCGCTTAGTTGCTCCATCATCGATCGATCCGATATCGCCCGTGGAATTTCGACCAACCCGTACTGCAACCTGAAACGTATTTCTAATGCCGAACACGTCCACAAACAAATCTTACTTATTTGTCACTTCTAAGAATTATTCAAGGTTGTAAAAACTGGAACCTACTTGACGCACAAAGACGTCTTAGAATTTAATTTTTTAATTTTTTGTATTGGAAGTCTGCAATTAGCTTCACTTCATGCTAAACGCGCTCCCCTTTGTCCATTCCGAATCAAAGAATTACCAGGACCGAAATAAATGATTATAATCGTCGGATGTCGCGGCAGGATGTCTTCCACTCGTGATATCGACCGTGCAAAGTGGATACTAGATGAATGATGCTGCCCAGAACCGATTCGATCGGTGAGCGCCGATGATATATCGCTAAAAGAGGGAACATTAATATAACACCGGGTTTCAGCGTGTAACGCTTACGCAACGAAATTTGTAAAGGGGTCGGGGAACATCGGTTGCCTTTGTAAGACAACAGCTTGAGACCTATTCAGATTTATTGGCTTACTAGCTTTATTGTTTAAGATTCGCGAATTTTAAGGTAGTATATGATACTCGAATGAATACTTTTTGCCGACACAGTAAAAATTCAATAAATCATGCAATTAGATCAGTACCACAGTCTATTTGTTGACATTATACGAGATTATGGAAATGAAGTAATGCCAAGGATTCGTAGTACAGGATTATGACAACTTGATATAAAGAGTTTATTCAAAAGGGTGAGAGTACAGAAGAAGCTTCTCGCTCAAGAGCTTCGGTTGAACTGCCTAATCCTAGAAAACGTGTTCAACGTCTACCTTCGACAAGACCGTTTGTTTTATTGATGGTCGAAGGGTAGGAGAACTCAGGTATAAGGGATAGCGGCGTAGAGGGAAACTTATTGTTAGATAAATTCTAAATACCAAATTTAACACTATTCTTTGTTTTCAGGTCACCAATTGGTGAGCCAGTTGAAATCACTAAAAAATGATTCCGGCCACCAAAGGAACCAAAGAAACCACCGATTTCCGAATACCAAAGATAGCGGGAGACCTGGATCGCAGCTACAAGGTAAGCATCTCTTGTCAGTAAAGCTAGATTCCAGAACGCTGAACATTCGTACATATATTATGATTGCCGTGTCGATATGTGCCGCCAGGTCTGCTTAAGCTGTCAGGAAACTTGATGCACTCTGGCAAATTTCCGCGAAAATAATCGGGATTCCGCGTCCGAAGCAATCTGTGTCCCTTCATGCTTTTGGATAATTTTTTACCTCTATCCTGGATCATCGGAACGGGTCCCGTGACAGTCTGACCTTTCGTGTGGCTCGGATTTATTCTTATTGGATGGCCTGTTTCGGAGAACGCTTATGGTCCGGTGGACTCAACGTGCACGTACTCACAGGTAAAAATATACATGGTTTCGTAATGAACCGTACTCAAAACTATAACGAGGTCACAAAAAAATAGTAGAACTACACGATCTAAGAAACAGCACAGGCCCGAGGGTTTTCCTTAGATCAAGACTTTCAAGATAGAATGCACAATATTTGCAGGCGCTAGAAAACAGTGAGCAACAGCTTGAACAAAGCAACTACACTCAGGAAGGCTCGGTCCGTCCACAGAGGAGCTGTTAAAGTATTCTCGAGGCGATTTGTATCACGGCCGCAGCAATGAGACGGTTAGAAGCGTCCAATCTCGTTCAGTCAGCAGCCGCATTACGAACAATTACAAGCAGTCCATTAATTAAATCGCGTTCCCAGGGTGGATTATCAACGATCGCAGTTTCCCGGGCTGCCGCTGGGACCTCCCTTTTCTGCTTTTAATACGTCCTTTCCTGGCCGTGTCCCTTTCCAGGCCGTCTCTCTCCGGTCGAGCGTTCATTCGGATATTGCCGAATATCTCGGGCGGATAAGGCCGGGGTCGGCTTCGTGGCGCTTTGTCCAGCGGGCACAATGGCGCACGGCGGGGGCATAATAAGAAACCTCTGATTTCTCGATCGAAACCGTGGAGACGGGACACAAGAGAAAAGAGGCACAATCTGCGGGAAGAGAGAGGGAGATAGAGGAATGGGTGACATCGGGAGACAAAAGATAAACTTGGCCGAGTCGAAGATACGATCCGCCAAATCCACATTTGTATATTCTCGAACGAACTGGCTGATCTATCGTCCCCCTGGTTCCCCGCTGATGGAACCCCTTTTGGAGCCTGTCGCGACGGTCCACACGATCCTAATGATGGGAAAAGAAAGTTTTGTTTCCTCATATTTCGTTTTATTCATCTTTTCAGAGCTGGCATACTCTGTTTGGCTCGCACAGTTTGTACGACATGGGAAAAATTAACCACAACCTTTCAAAAAGTTACATGTACCAAGCAAGCGCTGACGATCTCCTTGACTATGCAGGAGAGACAACCGAAGAAAATGCCTTCGCTGCAAATAACCCTGATTCGTATTCAGCAGATTTCTATTTAAAAGCTCCATTACGTAAAGTAGTCAAAATGCCACTGGATTTTATTCAATTAAGCACGACTAAGAAGTTAACGGATGAATGCTACATTTTATGCATTGAAAATATTCAAAATTGTCGTTTTGGACAACTTTCCTGTAATAAATGCACGTTAGCATCTATAAATATTTATCAATTCATTTTAGTTATATACACAGAACCTTCCATTGGTAATATTAAGTTAATAATACTAAGAATATCAATTTGAATACACAAATTATATAATGTTATTACACTGCTATTTGTTAAGTATAAGTAAAAGGGAGAAAATACATTCGACCGCAAAGGGCTACGAAGCATAAGTACAGATTAGTCCATCTAGTTCCTGCCTCTCTAACCACAGTGCATCATGTCCCACGTCCCAATGCATTTCGCGAGCCATCAGAAGAGATGATCGGAGAGGTAAAGAAAGAGGATAGCGGACCTGCCACTCGAAGAGTAGAGATGAAATAGGAAGAGGAGAGAGAAGAAGATCCAGCTCTCCCGCGACGAAGTTCCCGGGCCGCGGACGAAATTCAACTGTCATTCTGAATAACTATTTACAACTGACTGCGGAGCCCGGCTGGATTCTTGCATACGTGAACACACACCGGGGCCCTGTGCTGTTCCGAAGGAGTCCCGCGGGCCACAGGGGCCAAAACGCTTCGCCTGCAGGGCGGTCCGGGCCTCATTAGACGCTGCACGGGGGCACGCGGGCCCCCGGGCCCCAAGGCTCCCCGTTTCACCGCGCCCAATCATCCCACCAGATCTCCGTCATTCGACGGAATGACTTTTCGCCTCACGGGACGGCCCCGCGGCGAATAAAACCATCCTGGCACCGATCGCGACGTGATTTTTTTCGAGAATCCGGCCCCCGGATAACCCTGTCCCGGCTGGAAGGAGCTCGGTACGCGCGACGTCGTCACGCTACAGTTAACAAACTAATTAATGCCGATCGAGCAAATTAAAAAAGTCCCCTCCGGTAAAAACGGATCCCGCGGCCTGCCGACCGCATAATTTCCGCGTTCACGAGCCGACGCCATCGGCACCACTCTGATTAAACGCGGCCCCGTGTTTTTCCCAGGACTTCGCTATGGACAATAATGAGTTTTCGTTTGCGTGAATCCTGAAATTGTTTAATGAGCAGCGTCGGGCTACTCTGCCCGCCCCAGCGTAGTCGTCAGACGTCCCGTAAAGTAGAGCATGCATGTTCCAGTGCGTTTTCGATTGCAATTTTTACTTGATTTTCTACAAGAAAAGTATAATTAATAATAAAAAAAATCGGTTTCCGTAGTTTGAATGGCGCTACACCATCATGAAGTGACAGAGTTGGTTCACTCGGCCCGGATCCCGACAATAGCCTTCTGCTCGAAGAATTTCGCAGCTCTCGCGGAAGAGGACGTGTCGCGACAATCTATTCCGCTGGGATCGTGCACCGTCAGAGTATCAATCCGGAACATGAATCACCGGAGGTGAGCTCACGTTTCACTTCATCGGCGCATAAAATTGGCGTTAAACGCGTTCGGGCCCCATGAGCGAATCGAGTAATTAAGTGAAAACGTTTAAACGCGCGCGCTCCATTGCACCCTCGATCGCGACTTCCGTTCTGGAAATTTATGAAACATCATTTTCTCCCGTTCCGTTTCCCATTAAGCGGTATAATTAACGGTTGGCGGTACGCTGCATGTGTAGGGGTGCAAAAATTGGCTGGTCAGGATCCGGACGAGTGGCGTGGACCAGCGGCCGAAGCGTCGAAGGGTTGAAACGGACGAGAGGGTCGTCCGATTCGCTCCAGTAGGCGACGAAATTCACGATAACCCGCGGAAATAATATTCGCGAAGACCACTCATTGTCTCTTTAGGTAGTCATCGTGGGCAGAATGTAAAGGCAGCAGCAAACATCAGACAACCGCGGTCATATAAACCATTCGCTATCGAAGTGAAAGTTCAACAGGACATTATTATTACGTTCCACCATCGAAACTGGGTGATATTAAAAGAAAACAAAGCCGCGGCGCAATTCGGCCCCGCCGATAAACGACAGCTCGCCGCGAAGTTTATTAATTTTCAATCAAGCGGATGTTTTTTTGATCCTGTTGAACAAACGGAACACATTTGCCGCTGTTAGCTTTGCATGCGCTCCGCGTGATCAAATTTTTCATCGATTGTGACCTTTATGTTAATTAATTGGACCAGCAAATTTCGTGCGTAACGCGCGTGTGATTTTAGACGAACAGAAATGTATCGCAGATGTACATTCGATACACACAATCATTCACCAGTCACCTTTTTAATTATGTTAGCGAAACGTCAACAGTGAGCGTCGCTCTCTGTTTGACACAAAATTGATCCAACATAGAAAGCTTAAAGATAATAAGAGGTTACTGTTTCTTGTCGAAGTCTGAAAAACAAAACGTGTTTGTTGTCAATATCGAATTCAGAGTATGGGTTGAGACGGACCCGTGCATTGTCTTGCAAGAGCCAAACATCGAAATCGCCTCATTCTTCATGTTTGCAAGCTCTCGACGCGCTCGAATGGCACGCGCACGTGCGACCTGCCATCGCGAAAACGATTCAAGGAGCTCGCAAAACGATCTCCCCATGGTTCATTGATCGACGAATAAAGGGAGGCGAACTCGTAACGATGCACTCAAAATAAATATTGCCCCTTGTGCCTCGTGCTCAACGACTACCCTTATCAAAAACGGAACCATTTGAAACTGCAGAGGAACAAAACACTAGAAGCAATTGAAGTTTCTTAATTTCACATTTAAATTTAAAAATTTGACGTTACGTGAAAAGCATTAAAGAAGAGGGTGCGAAAATCGTAGCGGACGAGTTCTAAAATTATCGTCGACATACCTCATGCTTCTGGTTAGTTTATTGCCAGACATAATGCGCAAAGAATAAACTATTAAGTATTATGCGATGCTCGTCCATTAGAAGAGCGTGAAACGGAGGCAGAGAGGAAAAATGGCGAGACACGAGAAACGCGGCTGTTATCTGAGATTGATCGCTCGATTTCTATTCAGCGTTTCTGCAGGGCCGGCTACATGGTGAGGATTTCCGTTCCCCGAGCTGATTTTCAATTTACAGCGGAGCCTGATAGCGTCTGGAGAAAAAGGCGAGCGTTGGCCCTCGGATCGGTGTGAGGCATAATTCCAGAAAGACAATCGACGCAATCGAGATAATCGACGAGGGCCCCTGCCAATCAACCGATCCTGGGGTTTTCTGCGTAGAAATATTGTTCGGAGTCCGCGAAACGACGGAATTATGATCCGTATTTATGCGAGATCGTTATCGTGCGCCGCGGAAACGTTTCTCTCTGGAAAGCATCAGATAACGCGCATTGTTCTCGCGAAAGAAGGTTATATCGAGGAATAAAACCGACTCATTTCGAGACGACGTTTACGAGCACCGTCGACTTATATCCTCCTCCTCCTCGTTCCCGCTTTTACGATATATTCCGCTTTAAATACCCTTCGACCGTGTGCCAGGTTCAAATTTCATTCGGCCATTCCGCAGTTCGATCCTTTCGCGTTCCACGCGCGTTCGCGTTTTAACGATTCCCCTGGATCCGCGTGTCTCTAACAAATCATTAACTCCCCAGGTTCATCGGGCTCCGCGATCGATTAATCGAAGAAGGGCGACTTGAATTAACCCTTCTGCGCCGTCCATCAATTTCATCCGACAGCGGATTTATCTTTCATAATAGCAGGGGATCTGTTATGAAAATATATTCATTGATTTACTGTCAACAGTTTACTTATATTATAATTTAGTACCAGGTGAGCTTTCTGCTTTAACTTCTAGTTCATTTTATTTGCTACATATTAATGAAATGAATTTCTGAACGGTGTATTCATTCCGATTCTACTTCGAAAAAGGTTCTTGTCGATTATAATATAGCATGAAGCAAGCGTTTACCATATTAATGTTCGTGTAAAAGTTATATATACATTTACTTCCTTCTTCAATCATTTTAACACATTGCGTTCTTAAATTGTGCAAACCCGATTTTGCTAAAATACATGAAATCCGCAGTCTACTGAAATACCATTTCGATCCCAAACGTTTTCACACGTATCGAGGCATTGCTGAGGCGAAACAACATAAAAATCGGATGCGTTTTCTTGCCGCGGCGGGACAAAGTGACGTCGAGGCCGGCTCCGCGGATTGCATATCACTGTGTAAAAGAGATTGGTGTGTTTCTGCGAGCGTGCACCTTCCCGGCCGGTTTTTGCCCGGCGGCGATTTTAAGCATTCGCGGGAGTATGCGTGGAAACCGTGGCGGGATCGCGAATTACACGGAACCGAGCGAAGTGGCCGGCCGCGGACGTTCATTTCGGATTCCAGCGATAAAATCAAAGAACGCCGATTCACGCCGCTCGTAACACGTTACGCGGCGCGGGAATGCTCTGATCGCCGAAAAATCCGATGTTCTAGCTCGCCAGTGATAATGCCCCGGGAATTATTGCGTCAGCAAGGTTCGGAACGTCTCGCGAAATGTTTCCCATTCCGCCGCGTTAAAGGAACGGGCCCCGACGGCGCAACGTACGATATTTCAGACCGTAAAACAACAAGCGTCGCGGTGGACACACTCTCTACAAGTGTTTTGGTTTTTATTGTTATTATCGGTAATTAAATGGACTCCAGGTGCTGCGCCACGTAATCGCGCTAAAATGTAACGCCGCCGATTTTTCCGGAATACGACCCCGCCTCCTCTTTTTTAATGCGCACGATAAAGCTTTTGATCGTGCAGCAGACGCCGACGCCACGCTACCAACTATACCACTAGAATTCGACTCGAGCAGGACTCGAGGACCTGCTCGTAAACGTCCTCCACAGAGGATTCTGGATGTTTAATATCCGCGTTAAAACGCCGAACACCGATCTAACGTTTCGCGTTCCTTTAAGACGCGTGACAATATCCAATTTCAAACTCTCACTCGTTTCAGTTACTAAACAAGTAACGAATTCAGTCTGAATTTAGAGCACTCTGTCATCTTACTGATGGTAGATTGACAGTTGATTTCCCGAGCAGATTATATTTGCGCAGAAATTATTACTCCGTGATTTCTTTCATTTACTTCTTATTATGCTTCCAAAGCCTCCAACAAGATAAGAAAAAATATTTTTTCAACAATTCAAAGTTTTATCAAATGGTATAACACTTTAGCGTAGTCCTTCGTAAAATCACAAGCGAATAACAAGGGAAGCATCGCGATTCATTAGCATTAGGGTGCGCGCTGGTCTGAATACGGAAACGTTGGTTCAAATCTAATATAATAAGACGTCCGAAGAACACGACTTTCGCATTAATATCTAACTGGTGATCACGTGATTCAACGAAGACTCATTCCGCGCGAAAGTTGTTTGCCCGTCTTAACTCTCGGTGAATGAGATTTTCTTTCGTTTTCTCCGAACTTTGCACTTCCAGAGAGCGAAAAAGAGAGAAAGAGACGGAGAGGGTAGTACGGTTGAAAAATTCAGCGTCGGGCGCCGAAAAAGAGCCAGGGCTCGGACTTTCAGGGTTCGTGAAATCGTCCGCAGCTGCAAAAAAAAAATGTTCGCTCGCGCCGCTGAAAACCGAGGGCTTTATGAACGCGTGAACGCATACGTGCCGGCGTAACTTTCTCGAGCTGATGCAGCTCCGGAGAGAAGGATCCACGAACGAAGAAGGGAGAAACAGAGGGATCGTGGAGAAGGAGGGAGAAATACGTTGTAGACGCGAACGACGGAGAAGAAGGAATTCCAGACGGAGACGTAAGACGTAAAATGTCGTGCGCGCACGCCCGCTCGTAATTACAGTTTGCGTTTCTCACGCGAGGATCTTCGACGTGATCTTCGGCTCTGCAGGAAGGTAAGCCGGCGAGAGACTGCGATAATTTCCGATGCGCGATAATATAGTTCGATTTATGTCACGGGAATGAGGCACGGCTGTTCGTCGGAATTTCGGCCGGAATTTGCGACCGGGCGTTTCATTAAAACACTTATCGGATCAATATGGAGCACCATAAAGTACTGCTCTGAAAGAAATTATTCGATTAAAGTGTCCTTCGGGGGCCGAGGCTTTTAATATATGTTTCCCGAGGACGCGTAATCTGCCAATATGCCCGGCTACACTTTGATACATGAACGCCCAGTGTCTTGTGCTTTATGGTCCAGACATTGTTTCCTGCGTGTTACACGGCCGACTTGAAAGCCTTTTGTAATATCGAGCGGTATACCGGGCACGGTATCGGTTCTGCTCGATCTTGATAGAGTTATCTTTCGACTCGCAGCAGATTTAATCAAAGCGAATTCTGTGTAGAACTCGTGCAAATATTTAAAATGTATTTTTTCATTTACTGGTGTTCATTTTAAACAGATGAAAGCTGTTCCCTCAGCTCGAAATTATAAAATGTTCCAAATATCACGCAAGATTTGATTAAAAATGATCCAGTTATTCTCGTGGGGCATTTAAAACGTGAAATTAGTATATTTCAAGATTCGGTATTAATAGAGTGCGCGAATATTTGACGGTTGTTGCATCGTCTGCGCAAGACCGTGCTCAATCGTTCCGTTAATCGTATCGGCAAGAAGAAATTGGAAGATCTCGGCGGGCCTCGATAACGGGTCGAATCGATTCCCGACAATTGGGTTCGATTTCTGACGGGTTCTCGAGGCAGGGAATTTATTAGAGGCCCCGAGTCTCCCACGTCGCAATTTTTCCACCTCGTCCGGGTAATAAACTTCGTGCAACCTACTAATCGTGTAACGGGCATATTAATCGAACTCGACGGATCGATTGCGAAACCGCAATGCGGGAAGCTGGTGGAATTGCAGGTGTTTTCAATCGACTCGCCGCTTAATAAATCAGCCGTTCATTCTTCGCGGAATTCCAACGGGGGAGAAACTGTGGCCGTTGTGTTTCTGCCTTTAGCTGGATAAGCAAGCTAGGCGAAACATGCGTGAATTTGGTAAATCTCCGAGACACGTGTTTTCTCGTTTCGTTTCACCGTGTGCTGTTACCGAGACGATTTTCTGGTCACTCGCGATGCAATCCGATGCTAAAGGTGTTTTTGGACCAGCTTATGCTCCCGTCGAGCGACGTTTAACCCCGATTCTATCCCGACAACCCACGATTCCCAAAACGAGCTCTCGAACTTGCTGAGAAACGTTATACGACTGCTCCGAATCGATGGGTCTGTTAAATTTAACATTTGTCACTAATTTTAGTTCGATGCCGCGATGTCCGCAGATGTGTGAATTTTCCGGACTATTGCGTTTCCTCCTCTTCATTGCATGTATATGAATTCGACCATCAAGTCATGATACAATCCTACAGAAATAACAAGTTCTACAGCATCTAAAATATAAAATAAATGAGTCTTCAAGCGAGGAACGTCCGAGAATTAATGTATTAAACCGATGTACGCAAAATATGGACGCCATGTACGATGATTGCACGCATATCCTCGATTAATGATACAGGAAGTGTAGCCCTTTGGCTTTTTCAAGGTCATATATTCTCGAAGCGAAGATAAACAGTTACGGAGCAGAGGAAATACATAATAGCGCGCCATGGCGTCGGGATAATGAACAGAAACGAGAGTTTCATTATGCCTATCTCTAGTTGATGGTCACTCGAGTCCTGCTGCAGATACTAGAATCACCGGTTGATCGTGGCCTGTCTTTCGAATGTCCTCCAGTTCTCATCGGTGAATGTCCGTTCTCCTGCCGGGCATTTTCCGCCGTCGCGGCGTTCATGCTAGGGATGCAGAATAATAGATGATCCGGAACTTCAGCCAGAAAACGGAATTAAACATCGACAGTGGGAACACGTACGCATCGGATTCCCCTCTGAGACGTTGGCCACAGTAGCGGAGTTGATCGTTGCCGGAGGAATGACCGTAAAAGCTAGCAGATTTTAGTGCGTTTATTCGAATTCCCGGTGCCAACGTAGCGAAGGTCGCTTGTAAACTTTATCGAACGCCCCCACCTCGACGAAACGCTCCTAGGATTCGTACAAATAAACTCTCCGCTCGTAAATTTATGCATAATAAACCTCCCAGCGGCTGAGACTGCACCCCGGCTCGCGACGCTTGCACTATCCCCAATTCCCATTGCCTCAGCTTCGATCGTTTCGCATAACTTTCCATAAAACCGTCACGTAAAACGTATCCAGATTAAGCAATAAACTATTTTATCCCTGATCGCCGGCTCGGACGATCAACGATCGAGTGATTGCCAGATGTAAAGATCCGGTAGAGATCTTTCTATTCCTTTTCACATAAGCTGCAGCGGAGCACCGTCAATTACCGATCGGGTAACGTTGGATCAGCATTTGCGCCGCAGTTCAGTTCTGTGGTCCACAATGTTCATCTTGGTGATCTGGATGACCCGTGTCACCTCCATTTGTTTGATCGAATAGTTTGTAAAAATGTTGTGATATTACATAATTCTTTAAATCATGTATCATTTTATAAACTAAAATTATTTCGTTTGTGACCCCAATTTATCGATTTTAAGAGCGACACGACAGAAAGATGCAGATCCAATACAGCAAAAAATAGAACGCAGACAAGTCCGCGATCACTTTCTATCGGAGGGATAGCTTCGATTTAATTAAACAATAAACTAAAGTACCGAGTGAACGACTGGCTTGAAACGACGCCGGTAATGGCGTAATGCTCGCAAAGGCGCAACTATTTTCCAGAACACCGATACAGGATTCAAGTGCACGCGGTGTAATGCGCTCGGACCCGTCACTAGTACGGTTTCTCTGCGGATCGGGGGATCGCACGCAATGCGAGCGAGCCTTCCTTATGCGCTCGGAGCCCGAGTTCGATCGCTTAGTGTAATCCAGTCGGTAAAGTGTAAGTGGTTCACCTTGATAGGGCCCTCTTTACCTCGGGGTCTTTCCCCTTCCCCGCGTCCGCTTCGAAGCTCCCCTTCCCCGCGTCCGCTCCGTAGCACTCCTACCACTTTCGCGAGCCGTCTTCCCCCTCTCCTGGCCAGACAATCACCTCTGGTCCCCCCCTCCAGACTCCCTCCGATTCCCCGTGAGCACCTCCGGCCTCCTCCCTTCCCGTTTCCGGAGGCCTATCATCCCCTCTCGGCGTCAACGTACCGACTCCCCCTCTCCGGTGTTCCTCTTCCCGTTGATCGCTGGCCTCCCTGTTTCGCCTTCTCTCACCTGTCTTCCCGGGCCCGTCGAGCGTGTCCTCCTCGCACCCGGACCCAATGTGGCCGGCAGGGCCGTGCGTTTCCTCCTCGTGACCCGAGGGCACCACGGCCCAGCCCGCCCATTTGTAGCGCCCATGTCTGCGACCAGCCGCCCGCGGAGCGATACATGAGGAGCGTGCGTTGCTGCGGTGCCTCGGCCCAGTGGCACCGTCGGATAGGGCCCTCAGCTTTTTCGATTGCCCTCTTCTTTTGTCCCGGAATCCTTCTTTCGACTGGCCCGCCCTTGCCCTCCCACCCTTCTTCCCAATTTCCTCAATTCGAAATACAAGATCGACGCCAAAGGTAAATTGCATCAGTCTAGAACTTTCTGTCTTCTGAAAATTCCTACTGTATTTATGGTTATAGACTTTCGTGGCAGAAAGTGTACGGTCATCTTCGAACGCAGAATCAGATCCAAGGCTGTCGGTCGGCCGACAATGCGGAAGCCAGTACGTGCACCATGAAGTCATGATTTCCTGCGTGGTTTTTACGGCCGCGATTTTCCCCGGGACTTTGGTGCTTTTTCAGATCCACCGTTGCACTCGAGATCACCGTTCGGCTAGTCATAAAATATCCGGAGATTTCCGGTGATCCCTAGCGGCGGTCGTATGGCAGCTAAAGACTCCGTGGTCCGAGCAGGTGATTCGACGCTAAGCCATCGATTTGGAGCCGAGGGCCGGTGTTCCGGGGCGCGACATCCATTTCCCGCCGGTTCATCCTGGCGTAGCCTCGTCAAAGAGCGAAGCTCCCTACATAAATAACTAATTTTATCTCCGCGTGTCTGGCCGCCGTCGAGCCTGGTCGCATTCCGCTGCGGGAACCAACATTGTAAGTCTTGGGTCGTTAATGGAATTCCAGGACAAGCGCCGGCGCGGCGCATCCGGCCGTCTAATTAGCTCCAATCAATTACAATCGCCCTGGCAAATTATTGATATCATGTTAATATCATCTTGCACGGTATCTGCGGAAACTCCGCTGCGAATCGATCCCGCGACCACCTTTCAACAGTCAATTAGTTTCTGCGATGCGGAGCGAAACCGCACGGTGGGATATCGGTCGCAACAGTCGTGCTAATTATACAGCGCGTTTCCAAGTTACGATTGAGTTTCGGCCTGCAACCTTGTCGCCGCTGATCCCGCGGATCGACCGCTTTCAAAGCGACTTTTGCTACTTGCTAGCCGACCGAGGCTCTCTGTGTCTGCTCCTGTTCGATAGAACGACAAGCACGAGGCGCCGCTCATCTTTGTCCAGAAGGCACGGGCCACCGATCCACGTGCTTCCGATGCGCCGCCGCGATTACAGATGCAAATCTATTGGATCGTTCGCTGCGATCGCTTGTTTTGTCTTTCCCAGCCGAGCAATCGGTCCAAACGATATTTATTTCCGATCTGAATACATGCCACCGCGAGCCAAAACAATTTATCGCTGAAACTTTTATCTTTCGGTAGTGGAATGTCGAACTCAAATAGTAACAGTAGAAATTGGACAATTTTTTGGAAACTGGAATACAAATATACTTTTGTAGAAATTCATTTAGTTGATTGTATCATTTCCATACTCATTTGTACAACTAAATCTAACATGTTTGAAAAAAGACAGTATCTCCTAAGAAATGTTCAGCATCCGTCAGATTCAAACGTCATCCTAATTGACATCACAGTCTTTCGATGCAATAGACCCAAGTGCAGTCAGTAATGCAAAAGGATCACCACGATTGGACCACTCGTTTTAATCGAACGAGATCGAATTGAGCTGGATGTCCGGTCGGATCGATTAATCAATTAAACAGAGCCGCGTCCGGGCACTAATGGGTCAAAGGCGCGATTCGCATGAAGATGCGGCTAGCGAAAGAAAGATGACTAATGTGCCGGAGAGGTCCACGCTGGCGGGAGTATCGATGACACGCTTCAGATCTTCAGCAGGAGATACGGTTGATACACGACACAATCTCAATCTAGAGATTCGCGCATCCTCGGACTCATGTACGGACGCCTTATCAACAGAAGAAACGCGTACCTTGTACGCCGGATGTAAAACCACGCCAGGGAACATGTTTATCAACACAGATAAAGCCGAAATTTCGTCGACGAACGCGGGCCACGCGATTCATTCCTCGGACGAATCTCGTCTATCGCGCCTCCGCAAAGTGTCCCCATTTGTTTCCAACCAGCGAACTACCCGGGGCTCGAAAGTGCGTCCTGATCTTGACACACTTTCGCGGAACGGTGGCACAAAGGTCTTTTTTGCCGTCTGCGCAGTGTTAAGTCGTATTCATGCTACCTAACGCCTTGACAATGTTGGTTGCAGCATACATAGTGCCAAGCTTCTCCAGGCATTTTCAAATCGGGCCTGCATATTTTCATCTTCATAGTAGAAGTAGTGGCGCAAGAGATCCTAGAGTAACGCTCCATCTATTTTCGCTTCATTGTTCAAGACAAGAGATTGTGATCCATTTATGATCACTTAATTTTATCACAAAATTCGCAATCCTACTAGTAACAAATCAATTTACATTATTCAGATGATCAGAAACCGCACAGATGATAATCTGCTTGATTGCTCGGCGTCTATGTTGAAGGGAATCGATTAGAATCTGTTTTCGCGCAGGTTCCCGGTATCTTCGATCTCGCGAAAGGATCGAAGAAATAGTTTATCGATCCGGCATATCAATAACGATCCCATTACTTTCCAGGGTAGAATCACGGCGTTTCGCGCGCGCGGCGCCGCAGTTCAACAGGATGCACAATAATTTCCTCGCGTTACGTGACGCGATCCCGATTCATTGATTCGCATGATCCGATCTCTCTCGATCCCGTCCCTGTGTGCGCGCGCGTCGACACGCACGGAAATATACGTAATGCAAGGGCGAACCGACAGGAGACGCATGCGTAACTTACAATGTCGGCCAGACCGATCAGATCCGATCGTCGGCACGGATAACTTATGATTGATAAATCGATCGAATCGGTAACACCGCGGCAGCCGGCGAGCTGTTACGATATAGCTACCTCCTCGACATGTTATTGGGAACGTCTCGGAGCGCGTCATGCGAGAGCGTCAATTATCCGACTACCGGCCTCGATCTGCTGTGATCTTCCTCCAAAGAATCCAATCCTCTGAGATATTTTTCTTTTCGACTCCAACATAGATATTAAAGGGTGGCCACCATACAATCATTCAAAAGTTTCTTTCATCCTTAAATGATAGTTCGAAGTCTCTGGAACAGAATGAAGAATGTTCAGGAATTACAGAACATAAAACGCGTTTACATCGAAATAGTACTTTTCACAGAATGCATATCTCTATTTCTATTGAGACGATCAACCGCTGAACAATTTTGTGACATTTTTTCGAAATATTGTTATTCAGTGAATTTTTATACGATTAAAAATAGTCCCGTTGATTTTGAGACACTGAAACCTGTATAGATTGATTCTTGGGATAAGACGGATGGTATTCCAAATTTTGAAGAGTAATATTTGTTCGGCGAACATTCGAAGTATTTAATGTTGAGTTTCCATTACTGGGAGCCTTTGATCTCACGACCACTTGTTGGCAGCAGCCAGCCCCGCTATCGAACCGCAGAGCAGGATCGCAGACAGATTTTAGTGTGATTGTGTAGGCAGGGAAGAAACGAGGCCGGCGAAAGGTGAGCAGACGGGATGCTAAACTATGCTCGAACTAATTACCAAAGTTGCGGAAGAGTCGGCGAAACCATGATACAAGCGATATTTATAAGCGCTTTTCCGAGCTACTCGCCACTCGTCTACTCTTATACTTCTTTTCTCTCTCTCTCTCTCTCTTTCTCTCTTTCGTTCGGATCTCTATATAACTATCGAGCAAGTTAGCAGACGCCAAAACTTCGCCGATACGTGCTGTCTAAGACATCAAAAACTTTTCGCTAAACGCCTTTTTCGAGACCTACCGATTGAAAACTTGCTCGTTTTTAATTATCCTCCACCTGATCGCGGTTCACGGCGACTTCACCGTTGAAATATTTGGCCGCGGATAATTTGACGAACTTTCTCTCCTACCGAACACATCTAGCCGTTTAATATTCCAATTATCCCGAGCGTGGCGCAACTTTCGAACCGCTCCGAAACTCCCGCATTCCGATACCAAGATAATCGCCACCGTGACCACTGTTGAATCTATTGAAACTCGAATCGCTCGCCACTCGAGCTTATTCCTGGACATGCTCTTGCGGATGTGTTAACAATTCTGATTTACCTGAAGAAATTAGATAATAGGTATCGACACTTGTTACGAATTTTTTTTTGATTTTGGTCCCGACAAGTGCCCATCATTAGTTTTATTTAAAATGTATTTCTGAAGACAGTTGGTACATTGGTAGAGATTTTGAACAACTTTCTTTTACTAATTATATCGGAAATAGATGAATACATGTATTTACAACTTATCTGTTGAATAACATTGTCCGAGGCAAATTTGCTTTCACCGATCGTTTCAATAAAAACGTACGACAAACAAATAGTAGCGTTACCACATCCTGTACCGAAACATCATTTTCCTCGTGAAAATTCGCCACGTATTCGAAACACGAAAAAAGGCGCGCTTCGTTTCCCTTGTACGACAGCCGGCGGCTCTGCTAGTAAACCTTGTTAGCAACAACAAATAGAAGCCGGGGGTAGACTGCGTTTGCATTAGTTGCGCTACGGCGTAACTTGGTGCAAGTTCGGCCTGTTCATCGACTACGTGGCTCCGCCGCGGCACCGCAGGGAGGACGGTTTTTACCGAGGTAGGCGGAACGATTAAAACTTCGCCAGATCGATTGATCTCGATCGAGCTCTCGGTTGCGTACAATTTTCCGTGTCCTTGTTAATCCCTTTTTCAGTGGGGGTATTCCTCATTGTCGACACGTCCCGAAGCGGCTCGGACAGGCTCATTAATCCTCGGCGTTCCTGCGGAGGCCGATTAAAAGGCGAGCCAGTTACGCTGCTGGGCTTCTTGCCCGTCTTGTCCACCCTATCGCGGAATTTTGTTGATCCCCGGTACGGTTCGATCCTGGCGTACGTGCCTTGCGAAAGGGGTCCGATTCGAGCCGATTCGCGGAACTCGCGGATTCCGCTCGATCCATCGTCATACCCTTTTGCCGTCTGCGACGTCGGACACGTGTTCTTCTCAATCCTGAGGAATCAGCCTGGGATATTGGGCGACTGGAATGCGTTTGGAATTCTTTCGTCGACTTTTAGTGTCTATATATCGTGAGTTAGCGAGGCTTTCTCGGATATTTGCGAAGATTAAACGGCAACCGGCCGCGGCGCCGCAGGATTCGAGACCACGATACAGGATTGTCCACTCTCAACGTTTATCTGTCTGCGAAAGTGGACCCCAGTACGTAGTATACTCTCGATCGCTAAGCATTAAGTACGAGATTCTAGATCTGCACGCCGGCTACCATCGTTTGGCAAATCATCGAACCAGTTTGTTAAGTTCGTAAAATTAATGTTGGAAATAATACTCCGCGCGGTTACGCAGACGTAAAGTCTAATCAATTGAAATCTTCAAGTGGGAATCGAATGCTTATACGATTTTACTTTTTTCGCTAATCCTCTACCGGGGATTAGTTCAATACGTTGTCGAGCTACCATAACATCGAAGTACTCCATTTAATAGTGATCAAAGTAGAAGATTGTACTTGCCATATCTCGTAGATCTTAGGGAAATTATTTAATCGGATACATCAGAGCAAACATTTAACTTTAATGTATGGAGTACCAGGAGAATTGGCATGACTTCTTGCACCCGTTTGGAGGGTGTAAACTTTCCTCGGAATTTTCATCAAGAAGAAAAGTAGAATTCGGCGCGGGGCTGATTGTAGGGGTTCTCCCACGATAGGCAATCGATGATGAAGAGTGGCCGGAGCATGGTTGATGGGGCTCGCAAATCTGCAGCGGCGTGCATCGGGGGGCCCGGCCGGTGGACAGTTAACCGCGGCTTCACGCAACCGCGTTTCGACGATCTTATGAAAAGAAGACGAGTCGGAAAGCAGCGAGCGAGCGGGGCCGGACAGTCCGCGGGATCGGTGAAATCAAAGGACTATAAGGTATAAGGCAGGTTGCCGACCAACCTGTGCCAGCGGAGAATAACGATTCTTTCGGCCTTGCCAAACAGGAATACGTTCTACTCTGCCTGCCGCTGGCTCCCGGCCCCCTGGCCCCGTCTCTCAGTCTCGTTCCCTCTCGATCGGTCAGTCTCGTGGATCCTCTGCAGCGTAGATCGCCGGTGCATGGACGGGCCTCGGATAGGTTGTCACCGCAGTAGCCCCAAAGTAAATGCGCTCCTCTTATTATTCGGACAGAAGATTTAAGCGCAGCTCGCTCGCACATGAGTTATGCTCAAAAATTGAGGTTACCCCAGGCCCAGGACTGCCGAGCCACCGCGAGGAGCTACTTCTCGATCCCTCTTTCTCCTTTATTCCCTCCTTCGCTCCCCCTCTTACCATCCATCCCTTTCTCTCTTTCGTCTGAAGCACGTTGGTCCCGTCTCTGTCGGTCGAACGCGGCCGGGGTACCTTCCGAGCCTCTCTCCTTGCTTTTGTTTCGACGATATATTTTCTCTTCGCATCGGGAGAGATCGTTCCCTCGCCTGCTACCTCTTTCTCATCGCTCTTTTATCTATCTCTCTTCCGTCTTCCTTCGGCCCGACCGCGATACGCAGAGGGAGCGAGCGAAACGCTTCTTCGGCCCCCATCGAGTCCCCCTCTCTTCCGCCCGCTCCTCTTCTCTCTTCCCTTCTTCCCTCTACCGCCCAGCATCCCGTTCAGAATCGTTCTCCTCGGGAATTCGTGGATTATAATAAATGCGTATGCAGTAGCCGGAGGTATAGAACGTCGAGTGGTCCACCTCTCGCTCCACCACTTATTCTTATTCCGCTTCGTCCTTGTCCGTTGTCTTCCCCCGCGTTTCCCTTCCCGTGCTCCGCTTTTTTCCTCGTTCGTCCTGGCGAAGAGCCGGTGTGTGCCCGAGCTTCCGATATACGCCGGTCTCTCGGAAGACTCCGCATCGATGGCATGAAATAATTCAATCGAACCTGAGACCGCGGACCGCTCGCTCTCCCGCTCCCGGGATGAAACACCGCGGACGCGGACGCTGCTCCCCGCGATAGCCCATCGCCGAGCATTGTTTAGTCTCGTCCGAATTGCCCCATGCTGACACTGCTCGCCGCGGTTTCGGCAGAGGATTCGCGACTATGCACCAACATGCAGATCCTCCGTTTTGGTTTATTTCTCCTAGCAACAGCCAGGAATGACATAATCGATCGACGCTATCGGCTCGACGTCTTTCGCGAACCTGAGTCGTTTGGACGTTATTAGAAGTATGTCTTCTAATCGTTTCTAATCCTTGAGAAGACTAGAAGACACTCACTAGTATCACTAGATAAAGTTAGAAGACAAGCTACAACCAATACTGAAATCCAATAGCTTTTCCATAATTTCATTTATCCAAAACCGAGTCAAGCCGACGCGACGATGTAAATTGGACCCGAATAATAGCGTTGATTTCACGGTTTAAAAATGCTTTTCTCCGTTCGTTGACGACCCACCACCAGTGAAATTGACACGCATCAAGTTTAATAGATTGGTCGGACGCGTGCCATCCTCGTATCGCCGTGGACTTTGAAAACGTTAACTCCCGGTATGATTCATGGGACGCTGGAAGCGTGTCAAGCCGGAGCGACAGGTACGACTAGTTGTCTCAAGTTCTCGGGTACTATACTCAGCTAGCGGGTACACGCCGGTGCACTATTAAATATTCAACGGCCGTTGGTATCGGTATCCCATGCGGGAGCGTTTCAACAAGTTCGAGCGCGAGGCCATATCTCAGCCGGGCAAGGTAACAAGCTAATCGATGCCTCTGAGTTATAAGGCATCTATCCTATTTACGAACTATTTATCTCGTTAAAGTGGTAGCGACCGCTCGGCCCTCGCACACGCACGATATTTAACGTGCCATTTCCGCGGCCATAACCCACGACGGCTACGGCGATGTCCGTTTCACCGACTCGTTAATACCCGGCTGTCCGGATATTAATATCGCGGCGGATCCTACGAGCGACTCTTCAGGCCGAAGAGGGAGCTGCAGAAAATGCCGATTTTTGTTTATCTACGTCGGTAGTACCTATAATCCTTAGGAAATATTCTTCTAAAAGCATTCAATAAAATAAACTAAAATCATAATAAAATTACTCAATGCTAATTCTAACTCTGTGAATCACATATGACGCAGAAGACAGCGAACGCGTTAACTTGTGCGAGCAGCTGTGAAATTGATTGTACTCGGTACATCGAATTTTGCATTGCAGGAGCATATCTTGAGGTTACAGTGCTGTCTATTTCAGTAAAAAGAAATTTGATTTTTCCAACTGGTTACACGAGTCGCTCCCCTTAAGTAACGAGATAATCAACGGTCCCTGCGGTCTTTATACGACGGACTGGTCCCGGCCGCGAGTATTTATCTCGTTACGAGTACTCGCGGGGGTATTTAAAGACGACGCGGTTGGATCGCATCTACAACGAATCTAATTAAGGTCTTGGAGCACAGGCCGCGTGGTGCGGGCCGCGCCGCGCCGTAGAAAGCGAGCAGCTACGAGTGCGTGTGCACGTATCGTGCTCGGGCACAGGCAATTATTCACTGGCCATGTTAAATGTTCCCGTACGCGGTCGCAAAATTGTTGCGTAATGTATCATGGGAGCATTGCAAATACCAGCCACTCTAACACGTACCGATCGAATCGAAATTAATCGGTGCTCGAAACCAGTTACGAAACCCTCGCTATTACCGGAGAGGTACGCGCGAACCATCAACAAGTCGGAATTTACGCGCGCTGCACTCGCGCCTCGGCACTTCCCCTTTTCGCCATGCTGAAATCCATCGTTATCCTTTCCATGGACAAAGGTTGAGACACCGGCGCCGTCCGTCGACGGTTGCCAAGTCTTTCTCAATCAATCGGAGTTCGATCTTGATCGTATCGCCATGTCCATTCGATTTCCACAGAAATTAGAATTTCATGCTTTTTTGACTAATATTTCATGATTGAGAACTTCCTTAGCACTGTTGAACAAGATGTCATTAATAAACATTCAATCTGATGCTTTTACTTTCGAAAATATTCGTCCTCATCGATATTTATAATGTGAGAAAGTTTTTAAACAAAAATCTCCACAGTCCACGTTTGAATCTATTAAAAATCGATGTTTAGAGTCCACTAAAATATTCCACAAATTGTTGGTTGTCAGTTAAAAAGAATCTAACTCTCGTCGTGGGAATTGAATTAATTTTTGCGTAGGCTCCGACTTTGGAGACATCGACGCCAGGTAGACAGCGAAGACAGTCGCAGAACCTGGCTCCGAGCGCGAAGGAAATGTTCGTGGAAGCAAATGAACAGTTCGTTGCTTCAGTCACCCGGCGAAATCAGGCAGAAAGTAAGCGAGATAAGTTTTATGGTCTCTGTAATTTTTCGTAATGCGAAGCCGTACAGATTTTAATGCGCGTAGATTAATATTCATGAAGGAGTAGCAGTTAATTGACGCTCTCGACGGTAGCGTATTTGTGTCTTATTACGGATCTCGTTCATCGGTCATTTACATAATTCGTTCTTTTTTTTTGTCGGATGGCAACGCGGTGACGTCAACGCGAATGTAACAGATTTAAAACGATATTGTGACATGCCAAACACATTTGGTTGATATCCGAAATGAATGCCTAATGTATTATAAAAACAGACTTTCTGGACATCCCGACACTTTTTTTCTGCTGGAAACAGATCTTTAAACATATTTTATCATGCGAAAGTTGTATTTCGCGAAACAATTAACATGCTGTCTGCCGACTCGACGGTCGCAATAATTAACTCTTGCATTTTTATATTAAGACGTTGTCTGTGGACATCTACTATTTCTCATTAATCAATCAATATAGTAAACTTCCATTCTTCAAAGGATGACTCCTTTATAATCGAACATCCAATTCACTCTACCGAATATCTTTTGTGACTCAAAAATGTGTAATGCATCAAACATCTAAAAAAGAAAGTTGAATGTAGCGACAAAAACTCGGCAAACAGTGACAAGAAGTAGCCGACCGAGGCTGAAGATCGCAAAGAGGAAATCCACGAAGAAAAAAGAAGAAAATACGCTAATGATTGGCACGGAAGAAGAGGCTGCCATAACGGGACCCAGCCGACGAATGGCGTCCCCTCGATTTTTTTTAAGAAGTCCGTTCGTTAAAGAGCGTTTTATGCGACGGACACACTGTTTCGCAAACAGTCAGCTGAAAAGACGCCGGACAAAGCGGCTAATTGCGTCCTTTAATCGATTCGTCGTCGTCGCTTTGATATTTGTTTTTCAAAGCGTCCATGCGATCTGCTGGATGAGTTAGGTTTTAATTACGAGTCAGTTTATCCTTCGATTATCTGGCGATCCGTCGCGGAAGAAAAACCATCTGTTGGTCGTTTTAGCCTAATGACTTGCACGACCGTCGGGGAAATCGCATACGATCGCCGAGCGATTGGCGCATTGTCGTCGTCCGTGTTATCGGGTCTAGGATTTCAAAACGGCAGAGTCAAAGGCGGACGATGCGAGAGATTGCATCTCTCTGGTCGATTCAAAGGCGCGATTTTTGCATCGTCGGTCGATAAGTATCGCTAAATAGCTGTTGTTAATCACCGACGTTCGAAATGGGACGACAAATGGTGTTTCATTCTTTTCGATTTAAAATATTCACTTTTAATTGATGCAGTGCATATTCGGTCCAGTAAAACTGGTAAACTTGATGATGATAAAATTCTGTGTTTTTTTAAACAAATGATTTTCATCCGTTTTTGGTTTGTTTCGTTCTAAAACTCAAATTATTCTTCACAGCATCTACTCCAACTTGTTAGGTTGCTATAAAGCTGCACAACTGAGGAATAAGAGTTTCGAGCATGAAATTGTTTATGAGAGGTGGATGTATCTTCTTTAACTAATCGAAGGTTTTTTGTTTGGTGCGCAGGTCAATGGCTCTTTAGACAATGACCTCACATAGCCGAGATTGTGCAACGTAACCGGGGAACTTTGTTTTCACCAGGACCACACAGGTCACGGGGAGACTCGCATGATTTCTGTCGGTCCATGATCGCGATCGGCCCCTTCGCTGATGTGTCATTGCGCTGCGGCTCGCCCGAGCCGACAGAGCGCTCTTGTCCCTGAAAGAACACTTTGTGCTCCCTTCCGTGAATGCTATTCGCGACACAGGCCGCTTTTCGTCGCGATCTCCGCCGCCTCTTTGTGCGTCTTGTTGATTCACGCTGCCCTGTAACCGGTCATTTAACCTTTTTTAACTTTCGTTATAAATGTACATAAATGTATGTGACTTAAAAACAGCAAATATCATTCACTAGAAAAATTAATTCGCAGTTTAATCCGTTGTGCTCTGCAGCATGTTCGCCAAGCTCCAGCCTCTCGATGGTTATTTTCGCGTTCTTTTCTTGCAAAATTCCGTATCGAATTAAATTGAACACCGTCGGAGCGACCCGACGCGACGAATCGATCGATCGTGTTTCATGGCCGGCCAATGATGAATTGTTTATTATGGTATAACGCGTTAATTTATTTGCTCTGCGCGACCGGTGAGTTATCGACGGCAATGATAATTAGCGTGGCCGGGCCGTATCGCGTGAAATTTTCCGCGTGTTTTCTTTTCCCTCAGAAAATTATCTCCATCTGTTACGAACACGATCGAGATTTTTCATCGAAGCGAGCCGCCCGCTTCGGAAGAAATAAATCAATTCACCACGAAATACGGTGTAATAGAGAGGATCGCAGCCAGATATATAGAATATTTTCTGCGATAGAAAGGTACGGCCATTTGTTTCACGATGTCCGTGTTTATTCATTGTATCGCCGAATCGCTCTCGCGTAACGATAAGCTTGTTAATCTTCGTAATAAATAGAATTATTTATTTCGATGCTTTGCGAAATGGCTGCTTAATGATTCCCTGTTATCAATTATTTAATAATTAGAATCACATTACAATTACTCGTAATTACCAGCGATACAGAACGTTAAATGACGCCGCGCGGGATGCCGAAGCGTAAAAAGTGTAAAACAGTGACACAAATAATGCAATATTCGCATATAATAATTCGTTGCATAATTTCTCGGTAAAACATCTCCGATTGATACACAAAATATTATATTGAATATATTAAAAAACTGGGATAAGAAGTCTAATAAATATGAATTATTTATAATAGAATCTCTCTTCAAACAATGACAATACAACCGTGATGGTGAAACGTTTGAACATGTGGATGCTGGGAGAAAAGGGAAATATTTCGACAGGTATATAAAAGGTTTTTCACGATCGTGCCTTAATACATTTTTATTCGGAATGATGGGAGGAATCGATTTATGCAAAAAAATCATGGATGGTGAGTGAATCACGGTTTCCTTACACGCCGTTTCGGAAACGTTCGATTCGATCGTCGAGGATCGACGGCCGGGTCTGTTTCTTTGACCAGCGACCGGCTAGTGGAGATTGATGCGCCCCGAGTGAAGGGCTGTCTGTCCGTGAATACGTGAGCACCTGTCAGTTGCATCGGGCATTTCAGCTTCCTGCATGTTCCCGGGTTCTATTCTCGATGGACACCAGCCACGGCTCGATAAGTAATGCGGAACGGTGTAGGTGTTGCTGCGGTGGACAGCACGGGTACACGGCACTTACGATGGGCCGAGGAGGCCCTGGTATCCAGCTCTGAAGGTCTCCAGTCGATACAGGGTGACACGGTAATAGCGTTACAAGAGAGAACCGTGGATGGCAGAAACGCGAGGGATTGTCGAGCGTGGAGACGACCCGCTCGGCCGTTTCGCGTCGCGTCGCATCGCTTCGCGTCCTGTGCGAGATAATGCACCGGTATAGCCGGGGCTCTGCGAGAGCGTGTATTACAAGTTTCGAGTTGGTATAACGTGTAATTGGGTTAGAAATTTATCGTTTCGCCACGGGAATACGGTAACTTGCCGCTCGATACCTCGGTGATACCGGAGATCACGAGGGTAGTTGGCTCGCTGTAATTGAATCGAAATTTTTACAAACCCAAGGCTTGAGCAACTGCATCGCCGCTGTCCTCTGTATGCGATAGACGATGCACTTACACCGATGCTCGCCGATGCTTCTGATCTCGCAGATTAAACTTTATAATTGCGCTTTCGGCGAGAAGCCTCTAATAATACCCTCGCAAAAAGAAAAATCCTGTTAAAAACAAAAATACCCCATGAAATTTTCTAGCACCATCGAAGCAGATCAGAGCAATTGATATTTCGTAAATCACGAGGTTGGAACATCGTTGTTCTTTAAGTTATACATAGTAATTTGTGTACCACACAGTACCCATCCTGAACAAAATTCGTCTGAACAGCAGTCTAACAAATCTTCAGTGATTAATGAACGACCATCACTTATCACATATCACTTTGAAACTTTGTGGAGTCATTCGTCTAGATTTAAAATATATACAGGGTGTCCCAAAACGATAGCGACAGCCGGAAATGGGAGGTTCCTTGGGTCATTTGAAGCGACATTTTCCAAAGCAAAAATGGCGTCCGCGGCTTTGTTTAGGAGTTATTAACGAAAAACACAGACCAATCAGAGCGCGAGCTAGACGCCCGCTGGCACGTTCCGCGCGGCGAGCCGGCAGGCGAGCGTTGGCTTCTAGCTCGCGGGCGTCTAGCTCGCGCTCTGATTGGTCCGTTTTTTTCATTAATAACTCCTAAACAAAGCCGCGAACGTCATTTTTGCTTTGGAAAATGTCGCTTCAAATGACCCAAGGAACCTCCCATTTCCGGCTGTCGCTATCGTTTTGGGACACCCTGTATATTAATTTTTGTGGAAAAGAATAACTATTCGATTCCAGTTCCAACACCTCGAAGAGAGAGAGAGAGAGAGAAAGAGAATGTTTGGGAAAGTTCCGACAGCAAGATCTCCGAGGAGTGACAACCATGTCGACGACGACGCTGACAGTGAAGGAAGTTTGATCGTTCGGCGCACCACTCGCGGGATGATCGATGAACTCGATCGGTTGTCGGAGATCAAGGAAATCCGCGGGACTCAGTGATTTTGCGAGAGGAATCGGAGAACAAAGTTCTGCGACGGGATCGGATCCGGCGCACGTCCACATCGATTATCGTTTGACCGACTGAAGTGTCTAGAATGTCAGTTTAATGAATAACGACCTAATGACAGAGATCGTCATATCCCGACGAGGGCCAGCTGGAATCAATTCCGTCGGAAAACCTTCGTCGATGTTTGACGAGCTCGGTCATTCGAACGAGCACGGACTCGAATAGCTCGAATCAAGACTCGAAGAGCTACCAGCAGATTTTGCTCGGCTCGTGGACCGACCGTCAAAGAGAAATGCGGTTAATTGATACCTCTTCCGCAGGTCAAAAATAAACTCAATGTTATACAATCGTGGAAGAGTCCCGTGGAACGCGGATTGCGCTCTAGCGTCATTGACGTCGACCGTCAACCAGCCCGGCTGGATCTCGTTTTCAAGTTTTACCAATCGATTTTAGCATCGCTAGCACGCTGGAATTCACCCTTCATAAGGTCCCATGATTAATACAGTGATATCCGAAGTTGGAAACCACTTCTTTTACGGGACACCCGTTAGAGCAACGTTGGGTACGGGTTGCAAGGGAGCCCGTATAAAGATCGCGCACGCATTAAGTAGCTGTTGCTCATGATCGCGGGCAGTACCCGCGGAAACAGGCGGCGCAGTGCGTGGGTAACGGTCTTGTCGAAAATTACGAACCGATCGGTTCCCCTCGAGCGGATCGGAGCGGTTCGAGCGGATCGAGAGAGGATCGAGCAAGGGAGAAAGGGAACCGATTCGATCCACTCGGTACCGCTTTATCGAGATCGCATCGGGCCGGCAATTAATCGGCGCCGATCACACGCGGCCGGGATTCATCGTTATAAATTGTAATACACGCCTCCTAAGCGATACACTTCCTAGTAGCTTAACGAAGTAACGACCGTTAACGGGATCCTCTGCCCCTTCAAGGTTGCCCCGAAACCAGCCGCGTTAAACTGGGAACGCGGTTAGAAGTCAACGTGCCGTTGCTTTCCTGGTAAACACATCGATTCTCGGCGGGGCTAATTAGCGCGAACAAGTTGTTGCCCGGTCGTATCAACTTCGACTGTCTCTGGATCGTTTTCATTCAGGCATGCCCTTTCGGATAAGGGGGATCATCAGCCTGGATGGGATTTATCCTCTAACGACCATGGGCAAACGCATCCTGCACCGAGTATTATGTTACTCGATGCAGGAGAGAAAGAGAGAGAGAGGGAGATACATAGCTATGAAATTCCTCTTCGAAAGATCCGCGTGGGCATACGGGTGCGCGATGGCGGAATCAGAGTCAAAGGGGTGACGATTACGGCTCGCCTATGCGTACAGCTAATTACCATAACTGGCTCGCCTTTAATTGCTACGCGCGATGAGCTCGTTTCGCTCAACCCTCGATTCTTTCGGGACATGTTTAAGAGCAATTCGACTAACGTCGGACATTAGCATTCTATTAATCTCTGTAGTGTCCATTGCCGAGTCAATTGCTCAGAAATTATTTGGTTATTTCTATACGTTTCAATTATAAATAACGACATGTACAAGATCACTTTCATTTTAATAGAACAATTTTTCCTTTCAAACGACCGACATCTACTACCAAACTCGTTTCTCCAGGGAGGGAGTTCGACTGCAATAATTTCTCGGGCATTATTTTAATAAAACAGCATGTTCTCGTCCCTCCCTTGCCCTTCGATCATTCCACTTGTTTATGCACACATGCTACAAGAGGAATGACGAGGCTCTCGTGTACCCACGAGATATCAAAACACTCGCGACCCGGCCAAGCCTCGCTTCGGCTAGGCCGGGTATGCATACTCAAAAGAATACCTCGGAGGCATCGCACACAGACGCTGGCTATGCATCGGCGCGCAACGTGGCGGTGCATCGATGGTGCATTGGCGTTGCATCGGCCGAGGGCGTCGCAAATAACGGTGACTAATGAAAATGTATATGCGGCTCGCGTATCGCGAGTGAGCCGGCGTTCGCAATTTTGTTTAAAATATTCTGGCTATTATTAAACATTGGATGCAATGATAATGCGGATTAGATACACGCGGACCAGCGAATGGTAATGAGGAACCACGCGAGAGCCACTTCCTTCTTTATTAAGTCGATTTATTCGAATGATTGTTTTACTGCATCCTCGTCAATGCTGCAGTTATCTGTTTGAGAAAGAAATATTGTTTATAGTCTTATCCATAAACGGGCGAAATGTTACCGGCATGAGATAAGCCGTTCGCTTATGGCAACGTCTTATGGCATCGTTTTGAGCACTGGAAATGCAGCTAAAACAAGTGGAGAAGTACATAGTTGGAGAATACTGATTAAGAATACTGATTGTATACACGTCTGAAATCCGTGATATGTTTTTGTTTGATTCACTCACAGTTTTTAGTTAAACATTTATCGCCGTCGCCTTCGTTAGAATTGCATTATGCACTTAGTTGCCAGGTGCGAAATCGGAATAATTCAGCGCATTATTATGGAACAGGAGAAGATACATTGCTATTATTAGTAGAGTTACAGGGAGAGACGGTTCGAAGCAGGGTCTCGACGAAGCCCTCGGGGCAACATGCATTTACACGGTGCATCGGCGTTACATCGCGCTTCGCGGAGCCGCGCGTCACAAATAACGGTGACTAATGAAAACGTGCAGGCTCTCATCTCGCGCGCAGTTTTGCGCTCGTGTACCGCTCACAATAATCAATTGTATCCCGTGCTAATCACCGAGTCGGATAAATGGAACGCTGCGGCAGGTTCTATGCATCCTGAAATCTGCGACGAGAAATTCTGAAATAAGGAGTCACTTCGTCTGTTTCTCGACGATGCTCCCACGGAGAATTCTGTTTGTAATCATCGGAAACTGATTGGATTCCTTAACTAACAAAAACTCAATTCGTTCATCCTCTCAATCCTTATCTGTGCGTCGTTTTCAGAACTCTATTCGTTCCTTGGCGGAAAGGTAAATAGTTGCATTTTTTACATTCCTTTGTTGAAGAGAAATGAGAGAAAATAGGACGACACGAGGTCGTTTTTGTTTGGAGATGATAAAATAAAACATTTGGTGAATCTTTAAAAATATGAAATTATGAATAAGGTTGAATCGAGGTTAAACATATCTCTGGAATCAGTGATCTCAGATGAGAATCGCGGATTCATCTCGGATTTTACACGCATCATATTCCATTTACATAGATCGAGTTCTTGTTCCACGCCGATCTATTTTTCTGTCGGAATCGGCAGAGGCCCGTCGATACCACGATGAGGCCCGTAACCGATAGATTACCGATAAGAAGATAAAAGGGAAATGCTCGGCAGTACCTGTGGCCGGATCCAAGGTTGTCGGCGAAGGCTCGCTCGGGCTGCATCGCGAGTTGCATCGCGGTGCATCTGCAAGGGCGCAGCGAATAACGGTGACTAATGAAAACATGCGTTCGCTCATCTCCTAGACGGGAACGATAAGTTTTTGCATGATTCATTGCGCCATTACAACGCACGGCCGACGGCTCAATACGTGCTCATTGTGATATCGACGATTTATTGCACGGGCGGGGATCGCGGTGGCGTCGGCGTCGGCGTCGGCGTCGCGACGGTTTTGTGAACTCCGATCCTGATCGAAACTTCTTTCGCCCCCGCGAATCCGCTGGATCCCTCGAAACTTTGATCCTATCGTCGAAAACAATTCCTATCGGTAAATCCTCCCAACTTTTACCATCCAAGTAACATTTATTCCACAGAGAAACAACGATCGCTCCAATTTATGATACAAAATTAATACATGCCAGCAAAACAACCGATCCCTTACAAATCGCGTGCTGAACACAACTTTGTGTTCAAAAGTAATGCATTACAAATTAATTCTTGCTAAATGCGTTGAATATATTTTTCAAATGCATTGAATATAACATTCTCGCCAAGGATAAAGCATTTAATTCCCACTCTAAAACTGAGCATAACTTTCTATCCAAAAATAAAACATTAAAAATTAATTCCTGCTCTAATAGATCGAATGTCAAACATGTTTAGTATCCGCGTAACGTGATTGAAAGAGTAACTGATACCATAAATTTTCTTAAGTGTATCGCTTTGACTTTCTATAAGTTCTGTGATTAAACGAAACATAAATTGTAGGTTACAATTTGCTATCAATCGAGGATAACGTTAGGTCAGTGTAGCTAGAGAGTGAGTATTACTTCTGAAGCGGAAGATAGTGTAAGGAAAATCGAAGTGAAACGTTGCAAGAGAATGCTGTGAATTCAGGTTACGATCTTATGAACCTATGAGCTATTTATTAGCGTAATACCGTGTCCGACATAGTTCGCGCAACGACATTTCCGTGCCAATACCTTTAAGGAAGTAACAGATATCTGTTATAAAGATCGACTCTAGATCGAACAGCTATTTTAAACGCAGCAGGAACTATCAGAACTATCAGCACTTTGCCCAGCGGGGCTATGCATCATTCATGCGATAAATCGATCCTCCTCTGCCTTCTGCCTCGCACACTTTCCTCTATGCGCATTTCAGAAGGATCTATATCCCGTAGCAGTTCTTAAAATAACACTAAACTGTGCTCTCTGCAACGGAGTCCCGTCGTCAATATCTATTGTAATAGATAATATAGTATCGAATTGATGGGTATTCTTCGGGTTATCAAACGTGACAACGCTCCTTTAGAATATCGCAACTTTTAGAGATTAACAATTATGCAATTATGCTCTTAGAAATCTAGCAAGATCTTGAATAAGGAAAGGGGAAACTGTTTCGAATAAAATACAGTGAAAATGGAATTTTGTCATTTAAATTAATTGAAATATCCTCTTTTCTAAATCGAGGATCCTAGGATCTTAGTATGTAGTATCTTTCGTATAGATCTATAGTCTATTAATTAGATTAAAGAGGTTATTAAAAATGTACAGAGGTCCTGCGAACAATGAATAGGATCTCATGAGAGGTGAGAAGAGCGAGGCATTTGTTAGGCAAAAATCAGACCTATTAGAAAAGTTGGAATGCGTTTCGCCGCAGGGACGTGCAAAAGGAAATGGGATTTTTTGTGGCTGTTAAGTCAGGAAGATCATTCGACCCGGATTGAGTGCGTGGGAGCGTAATGACCCGTTGATTCGAGGGAATGCGTGTGCGTACGCGATCGCAAGACACCTGGCTCACGGTTACCGGGCACTTTTCATTCAGCCGGGATTCGGCCGAGCAAACCCGAGCGGCATTAGACTTATTAAAGGCGAACTGTCTAATCTTTTGTACGTGCTATAGGCTCGGACCTACCAGTTCTTCGCAATGAGTTACAGATCGGCGAACGGGGAAGAAAAGTGAATGAATTCGCTTCATGGAGGATCAGTTTTAATTTTCCAGCGAAGCTTAAAAAAATTAGACAACGTACGAATCAGAGGATTATTTCCAATATTCTAGTAGCATATATCGTTCTGGAATATTTTCAGATTTTCTGTTAAGCGTCCTGGTCACAGAGAAGTATTAAATATTAGATGATTCGAAAGTTCAAAAGTGACTGATATTTAGAGACCTCAAAACCTTTTTTAGTAGGTTTTTTATACATTTCTAGCCATTTTTTAATAATATGTATCCAAAGGAATACACTCGTTAAATAATTCCTCATGGAAGGAGAGCTTCGCAATCTAAATAATTTTAATGGCAGAAAATGATGGTAAAACTATGCTTTCGACTGTGCCCGCTCGTGTGTTATTTTCAAGTCGGGCCGGAACTTTTGCGATTATTTAATAAAAAGGACTTTATCAAGCGCGTTAAATCAGTCAAAGCATTCCCGTTTAACTTGTTCCTTGAGTATTTCTGGCCGTCCGTAGCTTTTGGATTATTTATTAGTACATTTATAACAGCGCTTATATCGCGAAAGTTATGCTCGCAACGGGAATTGCGCATTCCGCGTTCGTTAACCCGCGATCGGTTACGTTATTTCATTTACATCTTACACGTTCCGCGGCGCGGCGTGTCGCGGCCCGGGTTTATTAAACAGTCACGCCGCTATCAAAACTGCGCTTAGTTCGGCTAAATTAATTATCGCTGCGTGCCGCGGAATAAATCATTCGGATAATGCATTATTGATTTGTCAGGAGTGGACGCTCCGGCACGGTGAAACCCGCCTCGAATCTTTCCTCTGCGGACGCATCGTGCTTCGCTTGCTTTCTCTCTCTCTCTCTCTCTCTCTCTCTCTCTCTCTCTCTCTCTCTTCTCGCACGAAATTTATAATCCAAATCACTCGGCTGTGATGAACGGCTGGAAATGCTCGCTCGAAAGCGCGACGCAAAAACTCTTTTGATGTACCGCTTCGGGTAGGAATATACACGCGCGTAGAATTCACGGACGGCCCCGTGAACGCGAATCAGCCGGCGTTGATTCCGGGCATCGTTTGAACAACGATCATCCCTTCGGAAACGCGCGCGCTTCGCTGCCACGCTCGATTACGGATAGTACGATTTTTCACGGGAGAGTTAGATCGGGATCCAATTTCCCGTGTGAACGCTCGTTTCGGAAACACGCCGACCCCGAGCACTGTCCGGACGCGACGCGACGGCTAAGGCTAAAAATTGTTATCCGACGCGCGATCCCTATCTCCTCGTTATTTCGCGACTTTCTCCGGCAAACAGTGATTAACTCTTCGCTGATGTTCCAATAGGCGAACTTCGCGCACTTGCGTGGACAAGTGAACTTTTAATGTGGACTCAAAAATGGTAATAATTATAGTTAAATAATTACATCATTTTTCGGAGACGCCTCTAAGTCATTCCCTGGTTGGTATAATGAAAATACATTTTATGAAGTTGGAACATAAATACGAATAAAAAGTTAAATGACAAAGTTGTTATTTTAAAAGGCGACAAAGTAGAGGCATCGTCCTCGACAGCCAATAACACAGCTTAACAAACAAGTGGAACAAGTCGTCTTCGCACAGCTCGGTAGTAGCATTATCGGGGATGTTGTCCGAGACGCGGAAAACGTCCCTGTATCCGGAGTCTGCTCGTACATGGGTGGATGTGCGTTCGAATAATTTGTGTCGAACGGACAAAAGGAACGAAAAAATCAAGCCGTAACGCACGGCCCGGCTGCAGAGGAAACGAAGCTGCATTAATAATAATAACAAAAAAGGGGGAAGGGTGGCAGAGAGGCGGCAATAGCGAAACGAAAACTAAAATCAGCCGGCGCGGCGTGCGCGTCGCTATATTCAAAACCGCCTACCGCCCCTTATGACGAATGTGTTCGAACAAACGAAACATACGCGGCGCGCCGTTAAAACACGTCGTTAATCCGGTGGCCACACGCGTTTTCTGTCCCCCTCCCGTGCCTCGAAAAAATTACGTGCGGTATTGTGAAATCCTCGTGTGGCTCCGACCACGAAACACGAAAAAAAAGAGCGCGGGTTCACTCCGTTCGTCGACGTCGTTCGAGCGCTAATGACGATAGTTATTAGGAAGCGGACCGAATCTCTGTGGCGTGCGTGTACACGAAAGAAAAAGCCCCCCCGCGGAAGGGGAGGGTTGGAAGGGGGGTGCAGGCCGCCGGAGAAACGGTCATTATCGACGATGACTGGCAGCAAGGTCATCGTCGTCGGTACGGTTTAACGCTCTTTGTGGGCGATGCTTAACAATGTACGCGGCCGGTGTGTACAAACCTGCCGGAATCATTAACACGTGCTGCTCGATTTCACGTGCCATAACACCTGCGAGCCACGACTACGACGAGATCCGACATGGAAATATAGGGGTCCGAGGCGATTCTGCTGCGACTGCTGAGTACTAACATGTTCTTGTCAATACGTAATTATCCGTGGGGTCGAATACGTCGATATTTGCTGCTGACTTTTGTCCAGTCGCTCCCTAAGCAGGCTCCACTAAAGACGTGTTCCGCTACGCAAAATGAAATTGTAACTGGAATGTTCATCTTCGAATTCTACGACATTTTACGAACGACGATTAAATATATTTTTATAAATAATATATATATTTATATATATATAAACTCATTAATATAATATTTTAAAAAAGTTTCGCTCATCCTAACTTTTCCAATATGTCCTGAATGACACACACGATTTAATCGCACTAATCGTGCCGAGATCCAGCGTAACCACGAAGATGCGCCCTAAACAGCGCCGATTCAATTTATTAGTTGCCGGGCAATAATAACGATAATCAGGCGGTAGGTGGCATTTGCCGTAGCAATTACGGAATCGTAAATAACCGCGTCGCGTATACTTTATCGCTTATTCAGTGAGGTAGAGGGATGCGAGAGGGGTCGTGTTCGCCGCGTAATTGTAATTTCCAGTGCGCCCGAGCTCGGGGTTCGTATATAACGCGCGTGTCGCGCGTGCGCGTGCAACATCGTGCCCGGTATAGTAATCGGGCATCGTAATATAATCTGCGTCGACGTGTAGAACCGGCGTTAGCTCACGTACCACTGAATCGCTGTGTAACTTTATTGGAAGACGAGCGGGGACCTCCGTGTGCGGTTATCTCCAGCAGCCCGACAGGGTCTCGGCGAAGCCGAGCCGCTCCGGAGAGACCGAAACCTGAAGGGACGCAGACAGAGCGAAAGGGGTTGCTCCTAATAGCCCTTAAGTTGGATAAAGTTGGCCATTGTGCGCGCCACCCGGCCGTACGTGATCAGTTTTACCCTCGGATAATCACACCGGCGCAGTTCTGACCTATGCCCCCACCCCTCTCCCCCCGTCCACCCACACCGCGACCCTTTCCTTTATTTCCCATGTAGAAACGTCAAGATCGCTGCCAACCGAGACGTGAACGCGCAATGGCTGCGATTAAGACCGTCTCCGTAATTGATAGTTGATCTGTGCCACCGACCGGCCAAGATGCCCTCCATTCTTCAACCGAGAGGACACCAACTTCTTCAGCGTCCCTCTCAGACGACCTAAGTGTCAGCCGATCATTCTATGAACGTGAACCGTTCCGGGTTAACTGTCCACGTCACTCTAACGATCCCCTCCGATTTCGATGACATTTGCACTCAATGCTTTCTCTTTAGCCATTGATCCTTGCACCTTCGAAATAGACTCTGGATGTTTCTGCAAACTGAAGATTTTCTGCATCAATAGCAAGACGACGGAGCCAGATAGACATTTCATTTTTTCTTTAATTTTCATGCTTAGTCGCCAGGCACTGTTTGTACGACTTGATGAAGAATTGTATGAACTTTTTAAGTCAGTAATCGGTTCTTTTAGAGATGCACAACTTTATAACGTGCAATCAAAAATCGATCGTTCCAACGATCAAGGTGCAAATGTTTGTTGAACGTAAATTTTTGTACCTACAACAGAGTACCTTTTTCAAGCAACTACCACGTGGAAAGGTTTCATTTGTTACTGTATAGCTATCTCGTTCAATTTAAAAATTTGTTTGTAACCGTATAGTACAGATTTCCCAAAATCAAGACCAAAAGTTTGCAACCCCTTTGTCCGAGCAAACGCTCGTCAAACGAGGATTGATGCACGTTGATTCAAGAGGTTTCGACGTACCTCGGGGTCGGGTGGAATCACGGTGATTTTCACGTTTTTTATCGTAACGCATTAGCGTTATCTTTTAATTGATCGCGACACGTTTCAAATAATTTGTGAACGTCCGTGATTGTTCTTCAAAGGAATAGGTTATTATGATCGTCGGCGATCGCTGGGAACAGATTATGCGGCGATCGTAATTCCACCGTATCGCGTGGATAACTGGATAATCGGCTTGTTGTGCGTTTCATTGTTTAGCGAATTAAGTAGATTAACGATACTTTGCGCGCCCCGTTACCTCATTTATTTGAATTTGCCGGCGCTCTGGTCGATTGATACCATTGCCACGCCGCGAGGAATTCGACCCGAAATCCACGAAGAAAACCATTGTATTACTTGCGTTTACAAATTACAATTCAAACAATGTGTATTCCGTTGCTCGAATATGTTAAACTAGTTCGATGGAATTCGTATCGTCCCTCATTTTCCAGTCCGCACGTAATCCACGTTGCTTCGGGCTTCACGAAGGATCCACAAACTCTCTTTCTCCTCCTTGCATCTCTCTCTCTCCTCTTTCTCTCTGTCGTCTCAGCAGGAAACGCTGCGAGTTTACACCGACGGCATAAGCGCCAGTCACGCCTGAAAACTGGGGATATTCTGCCGACATTGTGGAATACAGAATGAGAACGTTCAGAACGACCTTAAAGTCGGTTAGAAAAAATTGCGGGGTGCGAGCTATCCCCTGTGTTCCGCGCCAGACACTATATTTCATGTTCTCCGGGTTAGTTAATCAGCGCGCGACGCCGTAGTTAAAAGAAATTATATTTGAACCGGAGATTATCTCGGTACACCGGGAAATTACTACTGGTCCCCGTTTGTTATCTACCAGGCGATGCAAATTTTCAATCTGTAATCCGATTACTAGAAACCTGTCGCCGTGCATCAGTCGTGGGACAACGTGACTTTAAACATTCAGTTCTTAATTATGCAAAGTAAAAATTATCTACAAAAAGATACGTCTAACGAATAAGCTAGAATCAATTCAATGTAATACGGAATATCAAAGTGTGAATGTGTAGCAATTCAAAAGAAGTTACCGAAGCAGTGAAACGAGAAATGAATGAAAAAATTAAAGAATTACAAAAGAATGAAAAATCTGATTAGATCTGTCCTATACTGAAATAATAAACCCAACGAATCATCGTAGTCTTCTAGAAGCCACTAAGTCGTAGGTGCCCCCAGTCTCGCGCAATTATCCCCCCCCCCCCCTCCCTAACACGTAAATAAATTCCGTAGCCTGAAGTTTATTATCAATTCGGATCGAGTCGAAGGATCAGCGTCGATCGAACGAGCTTGGTCCGGCGTTTCCGTTCTTGGCGCTCTTATAATCCGCAACGTTCGATTCGGGTTCTGGGAAACTGGTCGAGCTTACGAGCGCATTAGCGTGCGCCGTCCGTGTCTTGCTAGAAAGTTAGAAATATCCGTTTTGGCGGTGCTCGAGGATACAGAACTTGCCGGTTGAAAGAGAAAGACGCGGAAGAGGCGAGAGACTGTGGGAGAGAGCTGGGACAGGAGAGGAGGAAAGGGAGGGTGTGGAAGGATTGCGGAGTGTGGATGGTACGTTTAATTGGACGACTTCCAGGAGCTGGAATTAGGAGAAAGCTTGGAGAGCTGAGCAACGCGTTCCATTGGAAGAGTCGAAGGATAAGGACGGCCGATAAGAACGACGGAGAGGTGGCGTCGCGGGAGGAAGGCTTATCGGCTAATGTCACTTTAACATTGTATCAAATTATCAAACGCCTCGCCAGACCGACGGATTAATTAAGCTAATTATTGTTTACGCTTGGACGGACGCGCAGCCGCCTCTCGCAGTCCCAGGGTGGTAGCAAGTCATTTCCCGCGTATTACAGTTTGCGCCGAACTGTCGCGTTGTTGTTGCGTCGCTTTCCTTCACACCTCGATGCGTAGAACCAGTGACGAGGCTCTTCCCCAGCGTTGCAGTCGTGTTTCCGCCCTTCGTAGACGACGACGACGTCGAGCACGGTTATACTGGAACAACAACAGGGAGAGAAGTATCGGGCGGATGAGGAGGAGGAGGAGGATGAAGAAGAAGCTCGATGACAACCCAGGTGGCTCGGCGCGAGGAGTATTTATAACCGAGCGCTCGCTTTATCGTTGTCCCTCTTGTTATCGAGCCGTCGTTACCGTTATTGCGCCGATGCCCGTGAACCGAGTCGAGTCGAGTCGAGTCAAGTCGAGTCGAGTCGAGTCGAGTCGAGTCGAGTCGAGTTCGAAGAGAGATACAACGAGACGAGCGCAGATATCCGCGCGATACCGATCCGACTCTGGCCCCCAGATTGAACGAGTAAATTCCGCGCTTAAAGTCTTTTCCCTGCCGTTCGCGGACGTCGTTAAAGCTCGGGAAGGGTAACGCAGATTATATCGACGCCTTAGGAATGCATTTTCTCCCCCCCTCCACCCCCCCTCCCGCAAAATAAGTATAAGGTGGACCCGGCGTGCGCGCCGCGAATAAACTCGAGGGGCCAAGAACGAGATTAATTTCGCCGGTAGAATCTATTTCACAGCACGATAAACAGAACGCGAAATACTCTCGGATGGTATAGTTTATTTTATCGAGCCGCTGCTGTACTCGCCAGAGGTTCCGCCACGCCGTGCCGCGCCGCCGAACTTCGCGAAAATATGGCGGTTTAAAAGGGAACCAAAGCAACCCCGGCTTTCCTTTTTACAGCGACCCGCTTCCAAGCCCTTTTCCGCCCACACGCCTCAGCGCTGTATAATGAAGTTGCCCGAACGAAACATTCATAAACCTCGCTTCAATTTGTTCGCTCCTCGCCCGCTGCATCTCCGTCGAAATGTTTCGAAACTAGTTTCCCGCGCGAACGTGCAACCACTGCCGAACACAACGATCGGACGATGCACCGCGCTCGCAACGATGCACCCGGAAGAAGGAGACTGAATGGGGAACGACAATTAAATGATTTGCGGCCTTGGAAAGCTTTTGGCCCACTCCTGAACAAACTGCAGATATCGAAACTTTGGAAAGTATTTTTTCTGATTTCGTGCTGAGAACATTCCATATGGTCCTAAACATCATCAAGTATATAATTATAAGAATGAATGAATTTTCGAATCGTTGATTTTAGGACCCCTTTCAAAGAGATATCGCGGTGTTGTTAGCGACCGTGTGAGTCTATTTGCTGCGGATTCTTGATGAAGACGATTTCCGTCGCGCTAACACGGTGCCCATTCATTTGTTCCGCCGCGAGGAACAAACGGGGAATATCAACGATGACACACGGAGAGAGGGATCCCACCGATGAACCGGGAGAGGACAGGAGGGTCGCATTCCATCGGATCGAGATTTATTTGCCGAATAAATGTTGAGAAGGTATTTTTAATGGCCGACAATAGTGGCCCGATAGTGATCTCAGAAACGTATTGTCGTTGGACGTCGTATATAATCCAGGAGGCATCGACGCAGCCAACAAAACGGATACACTCTCTCTCGGCCCGCACCGATCTCCCCGCTACCCTTTCTCTTGTTCGCTCTCAACTTCTCTTGCAGGTAAACTGTCTCTCCTTGTCTCTTCTCGGTGGCTTATCGACCACGAGAGAGAAAGAGAGAGACCCTTTCGTGCTCTCCTCGCACGGTGATCTTTACTTCTCTCCGGTCTCTCGACCTTCGCCTATTCCCTCGCACGCTCTCGTCTCTCTTCCTCTCTCCTCAACGCCCCCACTACCCTCCTCCGTCCCCCGCCGAACGTCCTCTCATTTTCTCGTTCCCTTTTGCCTCCCCATCCCCCGTTCACTCCCCGCGACCTCCCGCGATCCTTTCGGCCGCGACTATCACCGCTTGCTCACCTGTTCAAGCCTTTGAAGTCGATTCTTTTGTGAATCGACATTATTATTGTAATTGAATACTTGTCTCCTAGAGGGATATCCTTTCGTTCCGTGCGCGAGCCACAATGCCGCGGCTTAAATCGGGATTAATGCCAGGAGAAAGCTCTCCTCCGGACCCCGGAGCGATCCGGACGATCGATCCTCGAACGGTTATCTCGCGGGCCGGCCAGGACCCCGGTTTCAAAATATTTTACACGCTATCGAGGACGTGTATCTGTCGTGGAACTCGTCCAAGACACTCTGGGACCCCGGACTCCTTACGCAATCGACGAGATTTTTCGGCCGCACCGCGCCGCGCCGGAGCTACCGATGCCTGCACGCCCTAGATCTCCTGGCGCCGCGTGCACCACGATTTATCGTTTCATTATCTTCGATCGCGTCCTTATTCGTTGCGTCACCACTCGCGATTCACTCGCGATCTCTTTTCTGGCGAAAATCCAGCTGTTCGATGTTGGTCTTTCCCCTCGGAGCGATTCTGTTTTGTTTAAGCAACATGATACAATAGGGCAGGATTTCCATTGACAAGTTCCTACTCCTCCGGTTAAGACTGTCACTGACACACCTGCAAACCAATAAGGACATTCGACAATCTCTACTTGAGTTCATGTTCGATGATCACCGCTAGAAGATCAAAATCGTGCCGACGATAGAAAATGTTTGGTATCGCGGTACGTTGACCGTGTTTCGATAACAGTCGATACCAAGGTCAATGACGACGTAGACGGTCGGACAGGGCGACTTGCTGTGTTCCTGCGGCTCTTCCTTCCCGCGGCGGGTTATACGTCGCCCAAGGCTTTTCCGTGAAGCCTTTGTTCGCTCCATAATGAATTCAGTAAGTTTTGTCGAGGGTGGTAGTTTCCTGCTGGCACCCTCAAAATTGAGATCGTTGCACCGTTGGCGGGAAGGGTCAGAGACGGTGAGTACATGGGGAGGGGGGAGACGAGGGAGACGGGGGCAATTTATGAACTGACGCTTCCTTTATGAGGGGGCGGTTTCGGGGCCACGACTGAATTTTAACACGTGACTCACGGCGCAATTGCGGCGCACAGAAAGAACTCCTCCGGCCGTAGTTATATTAGGTACCCCGGGATCCGTAGGTGCCTCTTATCCCAAGTCTTATCTAATCTCATTTCGAGAATCGATCCGGTTGTTCCGATTAAAATCGTCTGGAGCGAGCCCTTTCGCGGTGCGTGCCGACGCTCGTAACTTTGTCCGTAAGACCTTATTACCGCGAACGCCTTGAAATTGTTTCAAACAGTGCGTCCACCGAGATACGCATCTTCCTGGGAGCTACGTTCGCGGAACAGTTTCATTGCCTCGTATTCATCATTCGTCGTGGCCGCGGTTTCTCTGGAATGCGGTCTGATCTTTCTCAGGCAACGATCACTCGTCCTAGCGAAGAACGATGCCATGAGCCAATCCGACTCCTAGATCAAGATTCCAAAGCTTTTTACGATCGATATGAAGTCTCCGAGCAAGAGCAACACCGAAAATCGTGAAACATGGATACGTTCCAAGGATCCTCGGGGCTCGTGACTCGGAGATTACCGGAATAGCCGGAAATTTTCTGAAAAACGGACCGATTACCTACTCCTTCAGCGTGCAATTCACTTAAGCGTCGAAAACAAGTTGGCCGCGCCGCCAGTGCCGAAGCAATTCTCCTCCGAACAATTTTCTTGGGGGGTGTTCGTCACTTTCGAAGAAAAATCTGACCATAGGTGTGTGCATGTACGGGTTGCAGACTGGAGTCTCGCGGCGCATTCCCTCCGGCGGGATCGAACTAGCAAAAAAGGAGGATCGTCCGCGGGAGCGGCTGCAACACGTACTCGAAATGAACGAATCAGCTAAAACAGGATTCGCGTTGATGACCTACACGCACCGGGAACGCGGCGTGTTCACGGTACACGCACATGGATGCCCCCACGGTTCCCGGAGTATGGAAAATCATATCCATTACCGTGATTCGACGGCGGCGGGGAGGAGCGGCCTGAGGAGCACCGTGTAACCACATTTTCTCACGTTAATAACGCTACAAGGTGAAACGTCAATGGATCGCCGGGTCCTGTAGCTTGTAGCAATCATAACTGTATCCCGGCGAAGGAGTATGCGTGCTCGTACGCGGCCACCGCTTCATCAATAATCACCGACCCTCGCGGAACCTGGCACGCAGTCGTGTAATGCTCGCCTAAGTACCTTGATCCGTGTACACAAGCTCCATGCACGTCGACCGGAACGCGTGGGGGAACGGGAATCGGACGATCTCGTAGAAATCGGAAACGTGGGTCCCTTCTTCCTTGCAGATTTTAGTGCCGCCGCGCCGCTAGAAAACTTGATTGACGAGCCAGAAACCATACTTGTCCCACGTTTCGCTGACGTCCTGGTGTGATGAACTATTCTTCAGTAAACGATTTTATTCAAAATTATACAAGCCTGCAATGTGTAGGCTTATTCCCACCCTTGCCTTTAACCTGATGCTGCTAGCCGGACAGTAGGTTGAATTTAAAAAAAGTCTTAGAGGGTGGCTAAACGGTTTTGTATCCCCTAAGATCGAAGCCCACGGTGGTAGGGCATTCTGCCGAAGAAGCTGTGTTGTACCGTCTCCCCGTTCAAAGCTACGGCTACAAGCGGACTTACACGATATCGTGGCTAAAGCTCCGCCCGGTTCGAGAGGAACCACGGGTCTACCAATGAAGATCTGAACCCACGGTGAGCACGCGACCAGTTGGGCTAAGGACGAACGTAAAACTTACCGATCGGCAAGATAACTGGTGTTTAACACGCGAGCCGAACCGCCATTAAGCCCGGCCCACCGTCCGATTTCCACGCGGTCCGGGCTCGGGCTGCTCGCGTCGACGATTGATTTACGGACCTGGCCGGCACTTTTTCTCGAGGAAAGAGAGAATCGAGATACAGAGGGGACGACGCACGCACGAGACGCACACGCGTGTGCCCCCTCGCGGCGCGAACGTCCTCGCAGAAAACGACCGGTGATTGCTGAGGATCGGGTTCGTTGCACCGGGCTCGGAAACGGCCGGAACAGAGAGATGCCATCGAGGAGGCGGATGCGATCGGGGCTAGATCGGATCTAACTGCTCCTCGGCTCGAGTCTGGGTTAGCTGCTCCATGGGAATCGATGTTCCCGAAAGCGATAGTATTGATTGAAAGGCGTGCGCTCTCGTCGTTTTCATGAATTTTCCTACTCTTCTCTGCTTCGCGTTGTAAGTATTGTTCGCCGGGATGGATTTAGAACTTTGTCCTTCTCTGAAACACAGTCCGCAAACCAGGAGGTGGTCAGGTCCTGAAGGACCAATTCTTGCGCCACCTTAATATCAGGTTGCTTACCATCTCCAACTTTCACAATTCTGTTATAATCTCAAGCAGTCCCCATTCAAGACTCTGTCATAGTAAATCCTTTGCCGGCCAAGAATCGTCTTGACTCGCTAGCACGCCGAGCCGTCGCGTATCTCTTCCATGAGTGAATCGCTGTTAATTGACCCGCGACGCACTACTACTAATTACGAGACCGCTGCGACTACTAATTATAGGAGCGTCCTGGGGATTTATAGGTGTCGGCGTCGGTTCAGAATGACACGCGCGGAGACACCAGGCCCCGTGTGTCATAGGGCTGAACCCTTGGCAGACAGTTATCTTATAATTCCACGAGGCACACCTCTCTGTTTTCCGCTACCGATTCTTCGTCGCGATACGAAAGTGCTCTCTAGGCCCCGATGCCTAATTAACGGGGCGCCGCCTAATTAAGGTCCGCTCCTGCCTTTTACGGAGTTTATCTTCGAACTGGGGAACAAGGGGGCGGACTTCGATAAGCCCCGGGAATTCGACTCGGAAAAAACTAACGTTACCAGACGGAAGATGAAGCCACCAGACGACGACGATGGCTCATGAGCGCCGACGCGAGACTACCGTTCTCTTTGAATTCGTAATAGCCTAATCAGAAAACGGTGGTCGCTCTCGAACGTCATGCATTAGAAAAGGAGGATCGAAGCACTGGATGTAGGGCAACGAGACTTGTAAAAGTATCCGAAAATTCCTCGAATATCTCGCCTCGTTCAGCAGTTCGATTCTCGCGGATAATTTCTGCTTGACGAGGTTGGACTTTGTTATGAATTAAGGTCGTCTCGTTTCGGATTGCAGGAAGAGGAAATTGGTATGCTTGTGGGAGGGAAACAATTATCTGTTTATATATAGCGTAGAAATAAACTATATTCCATATAGTCGTTTCGTTTCATATATTGCAAATAGTGCAGTAAATATTCCAAATTTCCTTTCAACTTCTACGTTTCTTTCAAACGTCAGTTCAAAATTGTAAGGGATTTATATGAATTTCGACACGTTCAAGTTGGCACTTTATACAACGAGGGTCGAGCGGCTGTCCGGCAGCAGTTCGTTATCGATCATCGCTTAATAAACGACAAATACGCGGCACGTAGGGAAGTTAATACAACGGTTCCTATCTATCTTGGCAACTAGTTTCTGTATCTCCATTAACTACGCGGCCGAATTGCAATATCCGTCCTTAATAACGATTCAAGCTTCAACCGTGGGGCTTCAGGGTTGGTTCTCAGTGAAGGACGATGAAATTATTTTCGCTGTAGGAATAAGTACCGCCGCAGCGTAGAATTTCTTGTAGTTCAACGAATGTCTCGCGCGTACCCAAATTAAATTCCCAGGGATCGATGCGTCCAGCGGGCGATGCAAAAAAAAGCACAATTTTCGATTTAAAAGGGGGAGAAGGGTCGAACGATCCGCGTGATTCTATACTGCAGCGTTTTATCTCCTTCGCTCTTGCTGTCTCGATTATTTTTATATTTTTACGGACGCGCATCGCATACCTAAACGCCGCGGCAGCACGCCACCCGACGCTCGATGTAATCGGTACTGGACGAAAATTCATTTTTATAGAATCCTCTCCCTCTCTCCTGCTCTCTCTCCGAATTTATGACTCGTCGGGAAAAAAAAAAGAAATCGGCTGGGCGCGTGTTTGACAAAAAATAAGAGGAATTACGCGGCCACGCGAACGATAATGTAGCGCTTTTTATTTAAAACGCAATATCGCCTGGGCCCCGGACGATATTTGCATTTTCGAATACGAAATTGGACGCGCGCGTGTCGGGAACAATATTTTGACGCGCGTCGAGCATCCCGGAGATCGGACGAAACACCGGGAAACCATTATTGAAAGCATCGGCCAGCCGAGCGGTGTAAAGAGACGTAATTGAAATCCTATAAAAATACACGCGGGCTTCCATCTTCGGATCGGTTTCGAATGCATCGGTTCGAATATTTCATTAAAATATCTGCAATGGTTTGTTAATTTCAATCACTCGCGTGCGGTGGCACTGACTCCTTTGCCCGAATATAACAACGTGATTACACGAACCACTGCAATTAGTGCTATCGCGGAAACATTATATTGAAATAGGAGCAATGTGACGTGTCTACTTTTAATGATTGGAATATATATATTCAATATTCGCGGAAGTGGAACAGCAGATCCACGAAATTGCGAAATTTTGACTGGGACCCTCGACGAATTTAATGAATCCCATTCTTTTCTATGATTTCAGAGTAGACCAGATTTTCTATCGAATCGTCAAGCTTTTTCTTATACGATCGGAGAGCACGTGATTCAATATTTTATCTGGTCGTTTATTAATAGATACACGGCTCTTCTGCTTGCAACGGGGTTGTTCTTCGTTGCATAAAATCGATTCAAGTAAAAGAAGAATTCACTTAGACTATATCTTCTTGCCTTGTAACGTCGAGTGAACTTCTCCTGGTGATATTAAACTGAATTTAATGAATATTAATTATTATTCAGCTTGAATAAATCTCGGGAAAATAGTCTAGATTGCATCTAGATTGTAAATGCACTGGCATGGAAAATTAAAATGTAAAAAATGCTACATGCATTAATATTGAAACTGTTACAACTTTCTGAAATTAAATCGTGAAATCCAGTTGAGGTAATTTTAAATGCAGAGGACTCATAATCATTAATTAATTCCTCGTACGATGTTTGAGAACAGTTGAACCCGAAAATTTCGGTGCACGTTCATTCATATATATTTGACACTTTAATTTTACCAATTGTAATTTATTCATAATCTTGCACTTTAGCACTGTAACTAATGGGTTGAACCAGTCCTGGCAGAAAATTGACAAAATCGAGCATCGGTGAAACGCAAGGTACCGCGAATCCTCGTTCAGGCGTATTAATAGCGCGTGTCTGCGCGGATCGTATATTCCTGCCAAGTGTATCGATGCTAGGAATCGTGTCGGCCGATCGGGAGCTGGTTTCTCTTTGGCTTCGCGATCCAGAAACCGCTCTTGGACGTTCGATAGGGACCGGCGCGGCGACATCGCTATTCGAGGTCCACTGGCAGAAAACGCACGGGAATATAAATCAGCGTCGCAACGAGTAATCGATCAAGATAATGCATTGGGAATCGGAGAAAAAGTCGCGCGGACAGACCGATAAATAAGGACAAATAGAGCCGGCCGCGAGATACGGTGGATGCGAACGTCCGACAGAAAAACGGCACGCGTGGCGCCCCATCGACGTTAATCTGCCCCCGTGTGCACGCGAAACCGGGAAAGAGACGTACGGAAAGAGAGTGGAAAGACGAACGAACGAGAGAGAGAGAGAAGAAGGGACCCAGAACGAGCGCGCGAGAAGGACAGCCTCGCCGGATATACACGACACGTACGAAGAACTCCTTTTTCCGATCGTGTAAAAGAAGTTGACTCGCCACTGGATTTACAGAGTATCGGGGCCGAAGCCGCGGCCCCCCCTTCGATGCGCCGTGATTAAGACGTCCCTCGATCCGCCGGACTGGATCCAGGAATCAATGGGACCGCGTGTGAAGAATCGCTGATAATGAATGGATCGAGTAGCCTCGTCAACCAAGACGTTTCTGCATGCGAGATAGCAATTCCGCTTCTTCTAACCTCACCCAGCTTCTTGCCGGCGCGAGAGATGCAACGTTCGATTCGTTGCACGTGTTTCATTTTCTGCGCGGCGTAGATGCAACCTGTCTTGAATATAATCTCCGCCGAGAAAAATGAAGACATCCTCTTCTGCGTAATGATGAATATCAATTGGAAATTCTAGCCTCCGGTAGGAAGTAATTGCTACTTTGGCATCCTGCGGCGCGCTAGATCAGTGGTATTACTTTATGAGTGATTAATAATAGCGTTTAACGCGATCGCTGACAACCTTGCACTCGCACAGTACGAAATATGAAGTACGAGGAACGTCCGTCTAGTTTTACTTTTAAACGATCGTAGGCAGGGGTCTATTTGGAGCGAACGATATTTCGATGTCAGTTTGATCTTGGTCGTGTTCCGTCGAAAAAAGCCCGGCCACGAGAAGGCTGCGGCAAAGCGCTCGTCCGCCAATCGTCAATAAAAGCTGACTTTAAGCCGGACTGACCGGACCGTGATCCAATCACAAATCAATTTATCTGCTATCCGACAGCGGCACGCGAAAAAACTTCACTACCCGGATGCACTTCTTCCGTCGATGTTGACGATGCGACTATAATGCTCGACGCATTAGAGATCGATACATTTCCGTCCTGCTCGATCGCGACCATCAGTGTTCCAATAACTGCTAAAGTAGACTATATTGAAACGTTTTGAATAATGAGAAATGATCATATTACCCGGAAGTTAAGAAGACTAGTAAAATAGAAAAATTATGTCGTCCAGAGAAAGACTGGAGTTGTACGAACTATTTTTTCACCTGTGATTACAATGTCGACTTCCATAGAGACGTCTGAAAATCCTCGGATTTATAGAAACAAATTCGAACAAATCCAAAAAACAGGAGAAATGATTTTCTACTCGAAATCTCGACAGGACGGTCCGGAACACCGTATTTTAAGACGTCTGACGGCCGTCGCGACGGATCATGAATATTATCGACAAGCGGCCATCGTCTGTCGTTGGGTACAAATATTTTCTGAATGGCGCAACAACACGTGACACAAAGCCGGATTAAAATGTTCGGCACTCCGAAGTCGAACTAGAGATCCCACCTGCGCTCGATACACCAAGCCTTGGACGGTCGTCGCGTCGGCTGTTAATTATTCAAAAGCATCGGTCGGCCTGTGTCCGTTTATTCATCAGTCGAGAATCGAGATGCGCGCGAGCGCGTCGAGAAACAATATTACAAGGCTGGGGAGCGCGGTTGTTGTTCCTACTCGATTTTTCCCCTCGGTCTTGTTTTTTCTTCCAATGGGCGGTTAATGCATCGACGTGTTCCGAGAACTCGATTCCAGCGGCGACGATCTTTAATTAATACCGCCGGTATGAAACATTTCTCCGTGGGAGTTATAGCCCCGGCTCTCGTCTCTCGCGTGCTCGCCTCGCTTCATCCTCCGGGTTTTTTCCTGCTCGTCCGCGCTTCTGCATTATTAACCTCCTTCTTTCTTCCCTTTGCCTGCCCCTTTTGCGTACAACAACATCGCCGGCACCAGCAACTTGCGCACCGTGTGTTCTATCGTCTGCGGACAAGTTGCAAGGAATGCTTTATCGTCGCTGACCGCTTCAACGGCGTGCGGGGGAGTCACGGTATCGCGATAACGAAACGGGCCGCGTGAATCGATACGTGATTACACGGTAAGGTTTATCAGAAACTGTGCAAACACGCGTACGTGCAGCTCGCGCCGCGTGAATCTTTAAGGAGCATACCTGCTGCGCCCACTCCGAACGGTCCCATTAGCTGAAACTTTAACCTTTCGAACGTATAATCCCGAAAGGATTTCCTTTGTCGAAATAGCAAAGTTACCAACCTTGAATCGAAACAGAAGCTGCTGGGCGACTTGTTTCATTTCGCCGTTATTTCGTATGAATGCCTTACATTCAATATTTACATCATGCACTGTACCATTTGCAAATTCATAAACTAATGAAGACATTCTAATTACCAAATTAAACGCTGGAATTCAACGTTTATACCGATGCCTCGGAAGAGACGGTATTCGATGAAACAGGTCTTTAAAATAACATGAACCATTCCGGCCCGCCAGACCATCCCTCTTTTGTGAGTGCGACACTGAACTCAATGACGACTGTCTTTGTGGCGAAACGCAACAGTGACGCTGCGTCGCTGACATTTATCACGGCATCGCAAAGCGACTTCCGGTTATCCCACATTACTTAATTTTTAACAGCTATCTTGACTTGTAGAAACCTGATGAAAACCGATGAATTCCGAGGAGGGATTTAAAGTTACTTATCATGCGTATACGTATATCGGTAAATACAACTTTTTTAACTATAAGGCAATACAGAAATAATATTTTTCTATTTAAAGCCGAAAATGTATAAAATGGATTTTTTGCCGTCTCGGCACCACTGTGCGACGCGGCGTACCGTCGTTAATGAACAGATAAGGCCTTCCTCAAATACGAATAAATTAAGCTTAAGCGGTAATCCTTAATGCGGGACGACTATTATAAAATGCGAATTGATTAAATGGCGTGCCGCGCATACTCGCGCGTTCCGTTTAAACCGCGCGATTACCATAATTATTATTTCTCCTATTTGCACGTCACGGAGCCCAGATAATCACCAAGTCCCCGTAACCCCAAGGACCCGTTTTCAAATTCTTCGCTGACTTTTCTTTAGGTTCCATGGACCGTAGCTGAAATTTAAAAATTTCAGTTTCTTGTAGCTTGTCGTAATTACTATATTTCTGGTTAATACACATGAGATACACTCCGAAATGTTGATAATAGGGACAGTGTATGAGAAGAGGGTATTGAATAAAAAGGTCTGTGAATACATGTTGCGAAAGGGGTCGGAAATCCCCGTACGTCAGTGTGTACGGGACTGATGTCGGCTGCATCGTCGACTATCTCAACAATAAGATTACCAAGATCGAGTGCCACGGGGGCGAAAGACAAACAGAGGAAAGGCGTCGAAATTCTTCGCGCGGCGTGATCGTGGGTGGGGGGCAATTAGCAGACGCCAGTCGCAAAGTGGAAACGCTTAGAGGCGCCTTGTCAAGGGAGCAAATTGCAGTTTTACTTCGGCACGTTTATCAGAGAGCTAGCTCTCGCAGCTCGAGATTGCTGGTACACGGTCGGCCGTGTTAAAACAAAGTCACGCCGTCGGATGTCAGCTCCACCGGCATATGTATGCACCGTGCTCTCGTGCAAACAACGCGGTTTCACGCGGGCGCCAATTAGCTAACGACGAAAGTTTCGAGACGACGCCGAGGAACTAATCAAGATACCCTGGATACCGTAATCACCGTTGATACTGCCGGTAGACATCGTCTTCGCGATGCCACGCGACGCACGACGAAACGCAAAAGATGCTACATAATACCAAGTGTCTCGCTTCCAGGGACCGATTCTGTCGATGCTCGTTCACCTGTGTTGCAAAACTTCATAAATAAAACAATTCATTGTAATAACGCGGGGCCTATGCGAACCGCGTGGCTTGAACGAAAAGTAATCGAAAATTGATCCAGCATGGAACCCGTTAATTCTTCAGGGACGACGTCTGTGTACGGTACTGACTCTAAAGAATACTTCACAATTTGTTACCCAGGATCAAATTATTGGGTATGGCACATTTTCAAGCATTACTACACACTTTTCAGGATTTGAAGATCTAGAGGTTGATATTAGTAAGATGTAGTAAGACGTTCATATAAAAATTGTCAATTTATGCAACTGGTTTTAATTGATTACATTTATTAGATTATAAAAACAATACGAAGCTGTTGTTCCTGCAAATTTTCAGGATGTGTTGTAACTTTGTTACAACATACCACCGGTATGGTGTTTTAGTGTCGTGAAAGCACCGAGGGTCGGGATACCGCGAGGTTCGTGCGAGAGGTTCGTGCTCGCAGAAGCGCCAGTGATATTTCGCGAGTGGCGGCCCGTGACAGGCGCACACCCCCGCCCGCGGCCTCCTCGCGGGTACGATTGGCGAATTATTATTAAACGCCGTCAAAACAGCGAATTTATTTCGGCGCGGTATCTTATTGATGTAGCGGTGGACCGCAAGGTCCGTGGACCGCGCCGCGGGAGGCAAACGGACCCCGCCGGTACTACAAGGACCATAAATTTCTTTGGATCCAATATCATGCCTGTAACTCGTTAAGCTTTTAACCTCGTCCCGTCGTGGCTATCGCCGTGATATTATTTTGATGCCGGCCGCCAGATATCAATCAGGCCATTGTTGCTCTTGGTCTCGGGTTCGATCATCATCTTCGAGCCCGGTTTCCTGCCCACCGAGCGGATCGACGACGAGACCGACCGAGTACCATGAGCGTGCGAGGCTGTCGTCTGTTGTGAACAATCTAGTAAATGATAATGTTAAGTTATATGTATTATTATAAACAATTTAGTAAATGGTGTTTCCCCTGGGGGGGGGACTAAGTAGAGCCAGTAGCCTAGTCCCCTTGATCCTGCGCTGATCCGTTTATAGATCCTCGGCAACTTACGATCTCTGCACGGTAGGAGCGTGTGCGAGGCCCGGATATGTACGCGACTGCTCCGCCGGGATTCGACAAGATCGTCGGGCGTGTCCTTCCTCGTTCCTGAATAATCGAAAACGCTGAGTGCACGTCCGTGTTGCGTCCGGCCGTCTTGCACACCTCCATGCAAATGCAAGAGCAACGCAAATGCCCGACCAACAGCCAGGAATAGAAACCCGCCGGGAGAACGGCCATCGTCTTCAAGACCGTTCACTCAAGTAAATTCTGGCACGCGTTCGCCACCAACGGGTTCCGACGGTTTTCCTTCCGCAGGATCGCCCTGAAAGGCCGCGCAATCTATCAGCACTTCGGGTTCCACGAGAGCCAATTAACAACCCATTCCCAGTCCTTTAACCCTCTATCAATTGAATTTCTTAGAGTGTGAGCCATACATGTATATGCATAATTATTATTTCAAAGAAGCTAGCGACTTTATACGGCGTGATATCGTAGCGGGGTTCATCTAATCTATTCCTGGCCAGTGTACAGGTGCAGAAATAATTCGTGTTGATGTGTCGAGACGTTTTCGAGCCGGAGGTTCTTTGCTTAATGCACATATTACTGCCTCGGCCAAACTCGATGACCGGACGGCCTTTCATCGTGATTCACCGCATCCACTTTGCGCGGTGGACGTCGCAAGAAGTGCTAGGGGATGAAGATGTAGTCACCGCGGCTAGATATCCACGGGCTTCTGCGTCTTTGTCGTCGGTCGAGTGTTCCTTTGCTTAGGTATTTCCTGTAGCCGGGCGCCGCATTAGCATTTCCGTTACCGTTACCCTTCTCGTGGGTACCGTCCACGGAAATTTCTGTCATGAAACACGACACACCGACGCAAACGCGCGCGCGATACTTGTACCGACACGGAACACTTGACTTCGGTCCCAGGTGCCAGCATCGGGGATTCCCCGTTTCATTAATTTCGTCCTCGTGCCCGCGACACATTCGTTTTTCCCTCAAATTTCTTCCCCCGGATCCGCTTAATCGCGCGAATTAATCATTTTATCGTGTGACACGGTTTTATAACGTCTAACCTAGTTCCACTCGGAACCGAGTCACGAATTCCTTTTCCTACGTTGTTATTAGATCGCGGATCTCTGGGCGAGATAAAATTGATTTAGCTCTTACATTCGGACTCGATACTCGTCTACACCTTCTTATCAAAGATTTCTACTGTATTTAGTTCGCGCATTTACTGCATTTAATCCGATCTTAAATTTGCATCGAAGCACGAATTTTCATTGCAGCTATGAATATAAATGTACTTGTTCTCATTGGATTCACAGGTATATGTAACAGATTAAGTTGAATTTCGTATTTTATGTACGTCTGTTTGCAAGTCAGATTTGTAAATTTTAAACGGAGAACATGCGATGCAGAGGATCATTACAGTATTCGTATTTTTATGTATCGTATTGTATAGTGGCCTCTCCATTTGCCAGGCGAAGGTTAACAAAAAATCCGTTCGTTCTCTCCGTTTATGAATTCCATAAAATGAACGAAATGAGGATGCTCCGAGCATTCTCCATATATGCAGTATTATGCTTCGTTTTACCTCATTCATTGAATAATCCATTCTTTTTCTCGTATGTTTTTCTTTCTTTTACAACCGTACAGTCTGTTGTACACGACAAAAACAGCATTATCGTTACCAGTCTGCTGAAGAAATGTGGAACATTCGATGCACCTTTCTAGCATTTGACATGCATTTGAAATTTGTGTCACATTATTTTCACTTTTCTCATTTACTTTTTGACTTTACAATTTTCGCATATACGTTTTCTCCTAGAAATATATGTTTTATTTTGAATGTCGATTTTTACGAACTATTGACGCTTTTAATGAACATTTTGGCTGCTTACGCTTGGGACAGAAGATCCAGCGGACCTCGATTTCAGTCGATTACCATTACTATCAAAGCCGGTGTCTGCCGTCCGAGAAAACTTTCACAAGCTCCCCGGTTGTTTGCATTCCCACATTTCCTAGACTGCGAGAGACAAATCGTTCTCGGTCCAACTGCCATCCATCATCGGCGTGTTCGCGGCGAACGTGGCTGTCTGTAACAAGCGCCGGCGATGTGAAAGAATACGCTTCTATGATCGACAAAGTTGCCAGGTACCGAAGACGGCGACGCGGCGTCGCGGGGGAGGAACGTCGGTAGAGAGAGAAAGAGAGAGGGAGAAAAAACCGGTCGAAGGTTAAGGGAGAGAAGTATTTTCCGATAATTACGTAAAGTCGCTCTTTGTTTCGCGGAACGTTTGCGCGCGGGAAGTTTTAATAGCACAACCGTGAGCGACGCGAACAGAGCTCCCGATAAATAATCTTCTTTCGTCCGTTAGTCGAGCCGGGATCGAAATGCGCGAGAGCTACGAATGCTCCGATGTTTGAATATTAAACTGTTCTCGAGTTAATCGGCTCGGCTCGACGGCCGATCGATCGATCGCTGACTACTGTTGCAAAATCAACACCACTCTGCGCTGTCTCAAAAGTTCTCTTTGTTTTATTGTTGGAGGTGTAGAATCTTTTGTATCTGGCATAATATTATTGAAAACAGATACCCAGCTGCTCAGATATTGACACAAGGATTGAACAGATCAAGTTAATCTGAAGCGACGCGGGAATATGGCAAAAAAGACCCTAATCCTCAGCGATGAAACGTCGTATCCGCAAGATCGTGAGTTCTTGGTGTTTTGCCGATTGCCATGAGTGGTTAGGGAAAAACCAGCGATCGTGTGCACGTGAGTTCCTAATTCCGTAGAATGATCGTGGCTAGAGCAGCTCGATCGAGCTAGTCTGGTAGAATTGAAGCACGTATGCACAAAGGCCACCATGGAAGTCCCATCCTCGAGCCACTTAAGCGGCCCGTCTGGCCGGCTGTCATTAAGTTCCGCCGTTTGTATTACATGCTCGCTGACGTAATTATATTGTTAGAGCCACTCGAGTGAGGCCAGCGCAGCGTCGAGTTTCTTTCGCGGAACGTTCACGTGTACGCGGTGCTGGGATCATTCGAGGCAGAGGCTGAGTAACGAGCAGCTATGGTCCTCTTTCCATGCGACTTTTTCTACCGTGCGATATCAGCTAGCATAATATCCACGGTCGACCGAAAAAACCGACCGGCCGACCTCCACTGCGGATTTCATTTATTCCTATCCCGGGATGCGCGATGATCAACGCTAATTCGGTCGGAACGATGATCGCGGTTAGTATTTATCCCCGGCTCTCGCTATCGATCCTGTTTTCTGCACCGTCAGCCTCTCTTATCCTCACGCTTGGCTCTACCCCGGCCAAGAAGGATCACCGGCTCCGCTTAATCGGGGGCCGGTCGCGTAAAATAAAAGCGACTCCATTTGGTTAAACGACGGGGCGACTATAAATTGTATTAACGAGTCAAGTGTACCGGCCGATCCTATTTGCATAATGTATGCTTATCTGGCGCGTTTAATGGATATCTGAATGTCATCGCTAATGGGACCGGTAATGTCCCGGCTCGTTTCAGCGGCCAAACAAGCCGCGCGTCGGGCCCGGGCCGGGCCTTTCACGAAAATTTGAGGAATCTAGGCCCCGCTGCGACCAGCACGCTTACGAAACAATCGAACATCTTCTCTTCCTCAGGCCTAGACCGTTCCCTGTCCGCCCACCATCTTGGCGACAGTCGTTCACTCGCTGACCGTATTCAGCTATCGAAAAATTGTCCCCGGAACGCTCACAAATTCTTTATCCTACGCTGTCAGCGCTATCGTTCCCAAGTTTCCCCGCCACACCCTCTTTCTCCACCGCTGACGCGCCTCCGACATTGAATTCCGACTAGAACCACGAAGACCTATGTTGACACATTATCTACTGACGAAAATTTCATAGCTCTATAGCTACGAACATGATACAATGCCACGTGAAATTACTTGTGAATATTGGCAGCGTTCCACACATATTTACCAAACTTGTCGAACAATCCTGGTGTAACAGAAGGAACTAATCGCGATTCTGATTGCGCGCGTCGTCTAGCTGCCATTAGCGAGGAATCCCGCGGCTGATGTGGCAGAAACCTTAGGGTATACTAAGTCGTTGTGCGCTCCCCATGAAATTTTATGTCTGTTTTAGGTCTTACGCGGAGACACGCGGAACGAGAGGGGAGTCGAGACGAGGAAGAAAGAACGAGTCGGATCGCTACCAAGGTAGTAATGTATGCCGAGGATCGGCCGGATGGAACGGCGGCGTCGATTTGCCCCAAGATTTACAGCTGGCACTAAATATCCATGGCTGTGTGTTATTATCGACTTTATTACGCCCCTCGTCTCGGCCGTCGAACGCTCGCGTTCGCCGCGGCACGATAGAGTTTAGCGGAAAGAGAACGTACTCTGCCGCCGCTCTCATCTTCGCGTCGTATATCATTCTCGGTCTTCATTGATTCTGCGTTGACTAGGCTTGTTTCACCGCGCGACGACGCGACGCCCCGAACATAGGGGAACAGAGAGAGAGAGAAACGTCTACGTTGCCTGCCGTGCAACATTCGGCCCCGGACACAATGCGATCTACCGTAGAATAGGCTTGGAACCGGTGCCTGTCTCTTTTAGCGCCACCCTCCCGTGTCACTGTTCTCCCCGTAAATAATGCTTCCTATCTGAACTGTCGGCAGCCATGGACTTTGGGGGCCCGAACGCGATACCATCGGATGCGTTTCGAGTTTACGTCGTCTGGGGGAGAGCTTCTTCTAAAGCTGACTTCCGCAATGGCCGACATCCACCACCCCTTCCACCAGATCCTATCGCCTTTGTTGGAGATTCGCTAACTATCAGAACTGTCGGTCGATTTTCACTGAACCTTACGCGCTTGTAAAACGATACGAAATTGTAAACAGTTTTTAAACTACGGCCAAGTGGAACCCTGATAGGTTAACACGTTCATCTTCATCGTCAAAATGTTTTATTGAATGTAACGTGCCATTTGAAAGGATTAACGAGAGTTAAACAGTTAACGTAAATTGTTAAGAACCTTCCAGCAAGGTCTCCAGAAGTTTGGTTATCGGATAGCTTAATGGTTGAATTATAAGGCGACCAGGAATGGTGGACTTCCGTCGGTGGACGCTAACGGGAATCGAGTCCGCGGTGCAGAGGGTTTTTAATTTCCCGCAAAATAGAATCCTTCTCGCGCTCTAGCTGCGGTCCACGCCCATCCCTTGTCCCACGCAGTGATAAAGCAAATAAAGCCGCTCGCGCCACGTCACAATAAACCCCCGGTCGAAATCGCGTAATTTAAATAAATTTACATCCGTTTGTACGCGAATAAATTTCACTTCGTTCTTGGTTCTCTTTCCCTCTTCCGACCTCCGGTTCCTCTCCCTGCTCTACGTTCACTACCCCTCGCCTCTCGCTCTTTCCCTCTCTTTCTCTGTGTCTTCCAACCCTTTCTGTCCGTGTGGTTGTCTGCCTACCATCATTCTACCCCTCCTCCCTCTCACCGCCGGGGCCCTTATTCGCCGACGAAATCATTTTGGCAAGCCGGCCTCTGCGGTTTCTCCTTTTCCACCGTCGATGAATAATCAAAAAGGGGTGTCCTCCAACGGAATTCCGCGGCGTTGATAACGACGGCGACGATGAATAGCGCCACCCCGGAGACCCCGGCGATAAGTATTAGATCCGTCGGTGAAGTTCCCGCTGTCTCCGCCGCCTCTTATTTGACTTTTCTCTGAATCCACTTATTTTCACGTTTGTCTGCGGCAGAGTTCTTCTCCTCGTTCGCCAACACTTTTCACGCGAATTTCACCTTTCGTTCTCCACCGTCTCAAACTTTAGTCTTATCTCTCGGTTAGAAAAGCGCCCGCCCTTGCTGTCAAGAATTAATCCTTCGAACAGCAATCTCGCAATATTGGCGAATCAGACGCACGCGTCTAACTCCAAACGTTATTATATATTGTACAAAGGAGTCGTTTAAGTAACAGCATTTTTTCTCAAACTATAAATTTTTGATACGAAAAAATCCATTTAAAAATTTGAAGGTCATCCTCAAATGTCTGATCTAATGGGGATGGGGACTTCGCTGTGTCTTCAGAGTATTGACTTTAGGGACCGGAAACAAGGCGATTCTTCAGGCCTACGGGCCAGAAAGTCGCGTGTCGGAGTTTCGCAGCGGCTTTGTAGATTGAGTGAAATCTTTCCGACAAACGATAGCCTTATTGCGAATTCAGTGCAAACGGGCAGGTCGTCCCGCAGTACGTAAAGGCCGGCTACGATTACGCGGTCGACAATTTCGCAGGGAATTCCGTGGAGCAGCGGCAGCGTGGCAGCCACCTGCCGCCGACATTTACTTTGTGGAAATCCATCGATGCGGCCTGGCCGATTCCACGGCGTCAGTACGAACATCAAAGTGGACAACGTCCATAAACGCGCATGGTCCGATTCAAAGGAACCTCGGCGCGACTGTCTGCGTGAAACCGGGCGCGCCACGCTCACGAACAACCCGGCCTCGTATCGTACTGGGTGTCGAAAGAGGAACTGTCTGCCCGGTGACAGTGGATTTTGCGTGGAGACCGTGATTTGATGGCCAGAGCTAGTTTAAGGTGATGACCGAAGCAATTCCCGGTCGGTTATCCTCAGAAACGATCGAAGTTTCTCGAGGGCTTGCGGTTTGCAAAGTTCGCAAAAATACGATCGTTTTCAACGGGGATGCGAGCGGACATCTGTCCTCGAGTATTGATTGTAGATATTTCGTTTCAATAGAAATACTGACTATGCTTGACAGAGTGCATCGCGACGCAACATTTTCGAGGAAATTATTTTTTCCTTTGTGCTGACGGTTAACGGTGGAAATACCGGAAAATTTCTACTGTCGTCTCAATTATATATATATATAAGTTTCAACTTAAACAATTTTCTAAATTCGTTCGGTTTCTTTACATTCTAAAATATTGCATAGAAAATGCGTCTACTACGTATCGAAGTATTTTGTTATTTAATATCGATTATAAACATTCATTTTGGTAGTTGTTCGTGTAAAATGTTTGGTAATCGCGAGGAAAACAATTCGTGCGGAAACACCCCGTATAGTGATCAACGAGACACGTTTATTTCGGCCGGGAACCGAAGCAAGAATTTTCGCCGGTGAAACTTTATTGCCGGATCCCCGTATCTTTACCGATTCGAAACACGATCGCGCGAAATATAAATTTCCTTTTTATTTCGCCGCGGTATCGCGGCGTCGGGTTCTCCGCGCGATATAAAACCGCGTCATACCGTTACCGCATGTGTGTACGCGCCGAAAGGGAATTAGTGTGGGTGCCTTTTAAATGCTACGCCGCGTTGGGATTTCGGTTATCTCGACCCCCGAATAGACTGCGTTAATTAAATGCGACCGGGCTAATGAAATCCAAATACTCGTGCGCGGCTCGCTGCGCAAGAAACCAAACACCGGAGGATTCTCCGATTATAGCGGAAAATTACCGATCGACTAGCCTATGGGGAAACGTGTTTCTCGAATCGAAACACAAAAGGAACTGCAGACAGACAGGGAAACCATATAGTGCACAGCCTCTGCAGGTACACGTCGCATCGGGGGGAGGAAAAGTATGAGGAAGCAAAGAGGTTGAATAAGGGAAAAGGCTCCCACTGCCAGAAAATAAAGTGGTCTCGCGACACGTGGGAAATTCTGGCAGACAAGAGAATGCAGGTCCTCGTCGGTGGATGAAACAGTTCCGTATGAAAGCGGAGAGAGACTCGCATCAACGAGTGTAAATCAGTTTACCGCGGGGGAGAGAAGATTGCAATTCGCGCGTCGCCATCCAACGTTCGTCAGAACTCGGAGTTCTGCGCTGTCTCAAGGACCGTTCCGTTCTCCTCTCGAGCGAAAACTGTTTCGGAGTACTCCTCTGCCGACGAACACAAGATTTTTTCGGTATGGGGCGAAGGAGAGGTGAAAAGTCCTGTTGCCTCGATATATGTTGCTCGGCGGATCCGTCCCAGAGACTAACAGAGAGGTTATACGTTTAATCAACAGGCCAGAAGCTTTCGAAAAGATCTTCAAGTTGCTATCCCGATTTCTGAATTTCGGCGCAGATCGAAGATATAGGGAAAAATCGTAGAAAAATTTGATAGTCTCTTTAATTGTCACTCGGCGGACCCGTCACGGGGACTAAAAGAGAGGTAATGGATTTAATCTATAAGATTATGATTATGATTATGATTACTAAAAAATTTCGAGCTATGATCCAGCAGCTGCGAAACAAGAAAATATGAAGTCACGGCGCTAATACTTGACAGAACTCGAGTCTGCAATCACAGTCTATTCCGTGCGCAATCCTCCATAGAGGAATTCGTATCTAGACAGATTTTATCGTCGTTTGATTCGCCGTGAGAGACGATCCGTCAACCTTGCTCCGGATGAATGGGCTCTCCGCGAGCCTTTCGTTCGGTGGACAATGGACGAGCCGAGCTTTCAGCGACGCCGGGATTAGAAAAAAAGGAGGGCCAGAGTGAAAAGCTCGGGAAAGGCGTTCCGAAGACGCGAGAGGAGCTCCATATTCGTCACGAGGCTTCGCCCTTTTCCACGACCACCCCTCGAATCACGAAAAACTTTACGACCGGCGGAATTGAACGTTTGAGAGTTCGATTGGAACCTTGATGCTCCACTTGCAGGTGTTTTTTATCTGGCGGGCGTCGCTGAACGGACGCGTACGAGTGCAATTCACGCCCTTCTCGAGCGCCGTTTCGCTGAATCTATTGTTTTACCAGCGTTCGTTTTCCAAAACGACAGAAAGATATCCGATTGCTATACTGAACATTGCTAATTTTTTCAAGAAGGAAAAATCTCACAATGTGTTAAACTATCTTAACCGAAATAAACAGGAATTTAACTCGATTGGAAAATACCAGTTCACACGGTTTCATAGAGTGTTCTTTAGTGTTATTGTAAAATTTCCGTGCACCAACGCCTTCGCGATCCCGTGATACAGTCGAATGGAGTTTCGCCGCGGTATTGTCCGAAAAATATTTTTTCCATCGTGCTTCGCATGCGGTCGATTGCCGGTCGGTACATTATTGGCGTTCGGTGCCTATCGTTCGTTTAGAAATCCGGCTAACAAGTTAATATGCACGGCAAACAATGCGCCGCGAAAATAGATTTACGACGATTACGAGGCCGAACGTCGGCCCGCTGGAAACGCATATAATTGTTTCACGGCTGAATGCCGTTGCATAATATTGCACATTGTAACGTGCTGATCGCGGCTGGTCGATGCATGTCGGTTGAATGCGCGTCGCGAATCCGGCCCGGCCCGGACCGATGGAAAAACTAGCGGCCGCCTGTGTTTACGTGTCCCGAATGACAGCTGATAAATGCCGATCGCAATTGGAATTCTGTTTTATCGTGGGGTCCCTGTCACCTGTTACAGGAAATAAGCGAAACACCGTGTTCACGGCCACCTTTTTCGGGCACCGGATCGCTGGAAAACACCGGTCGTAATTTGTACGAAAAAACAACGGAACCGTGTTTGTCATTACGCACCAATTCATTTCCGATTAATCATTCCTAGGCCAGGATCGTGTCTCATCGACGCGCGACTAAATTAAACACAATTCTTCGCACGGTTATTATATACAGGCACAGCTGTGCCTCTGTGCTATGTGGTTTTATAATTTATTCTTTATTTCTGAAGTGAAAACTTCTTTAGGCCCACCGCGTACACAATTTCTGAGCAGTGAATCAATCTGCTCCGTCACGCTCCGAGGTGAAATACTATTTGGCTCCTTCGAGTTTACGCAGACAGACAGGTGTGCAATCGCCATAGAAGTTTTTATTTCGGTCGTGCGGTTTTATGCGCACAGTATTGTTCTGTTTTCCAAAATTCATCAGCTTTTGTGGTTTCTCGACTATTAACTTTTCCACATCATTTTTACTAAAACAGAAAATAATTCGAAGAATAAAACATCTGCTACGTTTTTACCGATTTCGGCGCATCGTAAATGGAATTATAAATGGAACACGTCAAAAGTGACCACAGGAAAAAATAGGTTCAATTAGTGGGGGCAACAGATTCCCTGTATCGCTTTGCTGCTTTTCCATCTAAATGATTAGATATTGCTGGAAACACGCTCCCAGTGGCATAATCGGCAGAATCATTGCGTGACATGCAATCGATTAATATCCCGGCGACAAGTGGATATTATTTTATCGTTTGCACGGGGATGAATTTTCTAGCGTACACCCTATATTTGCTCGCAAACAAATGTGCCTACACGTTAGGTTCGCCATGCTTGCTCGCCTTATGCTCACTTGACTGTTTATGCACATCGATCTGCTTGCTCGGTGTTTGTTGGCGTGCGTCATTTCCAAGCAGATCAGCAATTTGTGGATACGGCCGAGCGATTGATATGCCGACGCTACTTCCGCGCTAATCGGGCACGTTGTCCGAATGTCAAATTAATAAACGCGAAAGTAGACGTATTAGGCTTTGTCCGATCATCGGTCCCGCACGTGACACGGCGCGGCATGGATCGCGGATCTGTCTGTGAAATCGTATTTAATCGATTGCTGCTGTAAACGACCAACCTTCGGTTTATTTACTTCAACAAGTTTACTGGATCAGGAATTTAATGTTAAATTTAATGGTCATTGCCATCCATGTACGAACAGTAAGGTATGAAACTTGCATGTTTTCAAGAAAAATCATTTTAAGATTTATATAATATAATAAGGAAGATTAAGATTAACTAAGCATTTTTAAAAGATCAGTTTCGCAAGGATTAAAAATGCTGAGTAGTATAAAGTGGTGTAACACAAGTGAAACAGGAGATGGAAAGATCTACATGCTACTCATCACGTTTCGATTCCGTTCGACGCGTGTAAAACTCAACATCGCGTGGCATCTGCGTTGTTCACACGGCCGCGGATCCGCCACCACTGTCAAAAAGTGTTTGCTCCAGAAGAGCAGCGATCGACTATCAGTCGCTGTAAAACACGAAGTCCGTTTTTGGAACGGTAGACGGGCGACGGAGTCGGAAACGAAAAGAATCGTTACTCGCTTTATCTCCGGAAGTTCGCCGACGTTGGAACAAGTTCCTTAATCGTCGTCGGCGCATCTGCGTATCGACTCGCTGCAGTTTTGGCCCGCGAATCCCGGCTGCACCGGTTACAGGCGACCGCATAAGCTTATGCAGAGATTCAGGATCGATTGGCGGAGTCCCGAGTTGGAGCGAGGGGCCGCGCCAACTTCGAGTCAACTGAATTATGTCCTGTCTACGTCGATTTGCACGCCATCGTCGCATTAGCTATTGGCAACGGATCATAACTGCCTCCGGATAGACCGCCGCGCGCTGCAAATCGTTTCCGTTACACTTTCCTCGGAATTTATATCGCAGCCTCTGCGCCTCGGATCCGCGTCCACCCGCGTCGCCTCTCACCTTTCCGCCGAGATAACACCGTTAAATTGGGAGCACGTCCAATTTCTTTCGCGGCCGCGCAAACTTTCACGGCGAGCTGATTTTAGGACTGCGTCCCGGAAATTTACGAGCATGTGGAAACATTTCAAAGTGCCTGGCCAAAGATTAAAAAACGAAAGACCATCGATCCCGCGGATCTGCTCTCCTTTCAAGTTTATCTGCTAGGTGGGATGCGATTTTGAATCTTCCGGGTCCTGTAATTGATGAAGAAAATTTTTATCTTGCATGAAGATACTTCGGTGACCGATTTAGGAGAATTGAATTTTCAAAATTTCAGACCGAGACTTTTAAGGGCGGTTTTCGCTGAAATTTTCCTTTGAGAGATCCACAAGAGACGGTTTACAAGAACGTTGAGCGTTCCATGAAACGGTCGCGATATTTTCGCAGCGCAAAGCCGCTGAGCGGACTGTCGAATCGTTTCCTTTCCATTCGGCCGGTCAATTTTTGAGTGCACGTGCCCGTGAGTGGTTCTTTTCTCGTTTCGGTCGGTGAGTGACGTGCCTCGCGAAACATAAAGCGCGTCGCAGAACCATTCGTGAACGGGAGAAGTCGGCCAACGAACTTCGCCTCCAATAAATGGCTGTGGTCGTCGGCCACTGTCAATCTTTATGAGATTTCGTGGTCAATGGGGATAATTTAGAACAGCGTCATTCCGCGTTCCCATGGCGCACGATTTATTGCCGGGCGTTATTATGAACGGGCCGTGTGGCAGATCCTGTTGAGAATGGTTGTTGCAGCCGGGATGCAACCGACCGACAGCCTTGGCTCCGCGAAGAAAGAGCTCGCGTGTAGACACGTACCTAAGTATGATAGTATGCAGATTTTAACTGCTTGTTCTGTCAACGTTATTATTTTATTGAGCGACCGGAGCGCATAGGTGGAAGATAACGTGTGCCCCGGCCCCGGCCACGTGTAACTCTATTTTTTAATCGAATTTATCGATCCACCGGGCTGTATTAATTTCACCGATTCGTGGAAAAGGCTCCGTACCGTCACGAGCAGACTAATGAATATTTGATCGTGCTTATTTTATTGCACGCGAGGACCGACCCCGCGATCGCCGATTTTTCGGACCAAACCGCACGGGCAAACAAGGGCGCCAAACGTTGCCCGATTTTGGATCCTGCAAAAAATTTCAACTTGCGTCTCTGGGCGGTAAAGTTACGGAAATGTGCTTTTTTTGAAATCTCGGCCTCCGCAATACTCATCCAGTTAAAATACTGCGTAGTCTTCATAATGAGAGAAATGAACAACATTTTGCTCATTACTGACTTTTTGCTATTTAAATTTAATATGGCGACATTTATCCCCACAGGAATACAGTAGATGTAGGCATACAATAAAAATAAATTTTCTTTTATAGAGGATAAAGAAGTTCAAGCAAAAAATCCTGATCAGTGAATAAACGGGTGCCAAGAACGATTGTTTATCCAGTGATTTACATCGTTTGGAGTCTAGTGTCGCAGCCAGAAAATTGCTTCGTCGAGGGCCGGGTTCCGATAGATTGAAATAATGTCTAAGCCAATTTGGTCCGGAGGAGACGCCGCAAATTTGATTTTTATAGTCGCGTTTATAACTCAGTTAGGAGATCCATCTACCCTTCCCGAGTTTCTGTACTCTTCATCCTCCGGGACGCGAGAGCGGAGGAAGATGCCGGAGGTCCCTGCCCTCTGAGCGTGGCGAGGAGGGTGAAAAAAGGGATATATAGAAAAACAGGAAGAAGCCCGGTCCTGAATCAGCTGAATCAGGTCATGCTCATCTTCCATGGGAATCCGTGGATCCCTTATTAATTTCATTTTTATAGATCGGTGCCTGCACCCGCGCTCGTAAAATCTCGGTCCATCCACGAACCGCGGACACAGTGGGCTATTTCGCCAGAAATACGGCGAAACTTTCGGTCTTAATAATTATCGTATACGTAATAAAAGGAAGATTCCGCGTTCGAGACAACGCAACGGTTCTCGCGGGTCTCCGTTTACAGCCGAAACGCGTCGTCTTATCGGCCCACGCGGAAACTTTGATTAATTTTTACATCGCGATAACGAGCTGCGGGCTGAGAGGAGAGAGAAAGCATTCTCGAACGCGGAGCGAAGCGGAACACGAACGAAACCGTAACCTCCGCCGTTAAGTTTCCTCGGATAGCGGAAAAATTTCATTCCCGGCTGGAAGATCCTTTTAGCCTCGTACTCTTCGGGCAAACGAAGTTCACAAACGAACGAAAATTCGATTTAGACTCCCATACATCATACGCTTCTCTTTTCCAGCCTCCGTGCTCTCACTTCCTATCTGTTTCTCGTCGGTTCCGCGTCGCGCCGAGGAAATTCACGTGGCGGAGCCACGAATCTCCCGGACAGACAACGGATATCTAATTTTTCTGTTTCAAAAAGTTTCGTCGCTGCCCCCCTCTCCCTCGACGCCCCGAACCATACTGTCTCTTTCTCTCGTTCGCTCCCTTGCTGTCTCGATGGTGGAGAAGCGATCGCGAGACGACATTCCGCGAATTCTTCGCAACCGGATCGCAGACCTTGTGAAAAGTCCTCGCGCACCAGGATCCAGAAAGGGTGGATCCCGATCGTGCCCGCGTTTCCGTCCGCGAATCGTTCGACCGGATTCCGTCCGTGTGCGCCACTGGCTTTCAAAGCGGTAATAATCCGCGAAAAGTCGCCCTCCGCTCTCTCGCTCCACGAAATCGGAAACGAATTTCGGACAGGACTTATCTCAGCAAACTTTCACGGAATGTCCGCTTCGCGACAAAGCCGGCGGCCGCTTGACAAATTTGCGGACGCTCGTCCCACCCGCCGCACGAAAGTAACACACAACGGATCGCGAAAGTGCTTCTACACCCGAATAAAACACATTCAATTTAATTTTGTTGATCTTTTTTATTTTGTTGATATTTTTTTGGATAAATATTTGCACAACTATGGAAGTTATGGGACTTTTAATAGCCAACTAATAGGCTGTGGGAAAAATTGAAATACATATTTCTACTATGACCTTCTAATTAAATTGTTCTTCGCCATATCCAATTTTGGAAAAAATTTCAAGGTAAAGTGGTGACAATCTATAAAGTCCCTTGTCTTTTTTAAGCACAAAGATATAGTAGAATTATATTTATTGTATTGATTAAACACTCTGCATTACCAAAAACTTCAAATACTGTGAAAAATCACATCAGAACGAGATCGACACGTACCGTAACGACGTTCCTGATTCAACTGAGCAGTCTTAGGATCGTATTATTTGGATGACGATCTATAATATAAGGTAGCCATGGCTACAGCTCCCGCTATGATTATAATACGGTAGATTTCTTATAATGTCCTTGACAAGCGAACGAGTGGATTCTCGTTATCATCCTCGAAAAACCGAGGGTCCTTTAGAAACACGAATATTACGGTTCTACGTCACTCTTTTCGTGCATCGTAAGGTTCCGGCGTGATATTCTTACAAGTCCCTGGCTGGCCGGGCATAATGAAATGTTAATATTTGATCGTGCTCTCGGACTGTTCCTGTAAAAACCGTTCTTCGCACGAACAATTAAAGTGTTTGAATGTACAACAGCCGCGGACTGCTCAAAACTGACCGTGGGCCTCGAGCTCGGGCGGTTCTCTCTCCTCTCTCTCTTTCTTCTCTCTCCTCTCTCGTCCCGCTGTGGCGATTTTCAACGTAACGGAGAACAAAAACCAATGGTAATAATTTTCCCCGGTGAGTTGTTCCGTTCCGGTTTCGAGGAATCCCACTCCTCCCGATAATCGTCGGGGCAAAACCGGGCACGATAATTCTACGGTTAATTGCTTGTACGTTAATTAAGCTTCGGTTCATATTTGGTGGTGTGGCATTACCGCGAATAACCGCGGCGCGCACGGCATACCGCGCCGTTTCCAGTAGCCGCTAGGATGTGTTCGTACTTTTGTTAATGCCGCGAAAAGCGAGAATCGAGTGATACAAGGCATTCCCAAGATAGCATAATTGCCGGCGCGTACAGAATCTTGTAAGGTATGCCGCGTCGACTCGAATGACAGTGCTCGATCACTGTCAGATCGACGAGTTGCACGCCGGTGGAATACCGGCGGGGCAAGAAGAGCCTCTTTAGAGGACGAGAAAAAGAAGCCCGCAATACCTCCTTCGAGAGAGGAGAGACTAACAGAGCGAAACTCGAAAGTCGACGTTCGAATCGATCATTGCTTACACGTTTTCCCATAGCTAATTACGCGAGTAGTACTACTAATAATAAGCAACGCCGATCCCGGGACCCATTAATCTTTGTCACGAGCTACCTCTCATCGGCTCGCGGAATAGTTCGTTATTTGTATTACGCAACTAGCGTACACTACCTTTGTTCCTTTTATTCCCACCGAATCGCCGGGCGACCAAGAAAATTACGCTCGCCGGCAATAATTACAGTTCGATCAACGAACAAAGGATCTCAATCATTACATTCTCCTCTGCGTTGACTTACGCGGCATTGCAATCTTCGAGCCTCTTTCACTATCAATGTCAGATGTCGACAATTTCATACATTTCTCAAGTTTACTGTTCACACAGTTCTCCTTTCCCAATTTCCAATTTTTATCATTTCTACGCCGAATAAAAGAATAAGAGGGCAAGTTCACCGTGGACATAGCTTAACAATAACATCAGGTAATTTGTGTATATCTATTTTCGCATGAATATTTTTCTGTTTCAGGTATCGATTAAATTCATACTAACAATTATCACCAGTATCTAGATCAGAGTCTCACCAACGAGTTCACACTTTCTCTCATGAAATGGAGTCCAGTTCCAAAACAAATAAAATGACGCGTTCCGACCGCCATTCTGGAGATTCTGTAATCGCACCGGAGCCGAAATAATTCACGGTTCTTATTGAAAAGCAGTGCAAAATGCTAGTCTCCTCTTCGCTCGTTAAGCGTCGCTAGGAATCGCAGTCGGAAAATTGATCCGGCTCGCCGGTTAATTATTCTTAATTGACGCGCGCGCGCCGATAGAGAAAAATGTGTCGGAATCGTCGGTGGTAACAGGTTGCAAATTGTTTGAAGTCACGGCCGTTGAGACAGGGGACGTAAGTGGTCTGAAACGTCCCACGCGGCTGTGAAATGGCAGCGAGTCGACTGTCGAGGAGGGCCGAAGGGGTGTTAGGGGAGACGAGAGAGGGTGCCAGAGAGGATAGAAAGGTAAAGAGGGCTCGGTGGGGGGACGGAGAAGGGTCGGGATCGCGTGCTACGAGCCGGTTGTGTAGTCGGCATAAATGATAAAAACGGACAGGAGGAGCGACCGGTTCGCGGCTAAACCTCAATAAGTGTAAAGACCGCATGCAAATGCCAACCAATTATAAAAGGGAGTCCCTGGCCTCTCCGCCTGTGAAATATTATCAATTTTCGTTGCGCGTTATCGCACACCCCCGCGCGACGGCTACGAGCGATCTCAATACACCGCGCTGCATGTCGAATCGTTCGTAAAATACACGGATGCATCAAATCCTACCGCAACAATGCTTTTCCATGCGCTTCCTCCGGATCTCCGTGTTCCTCGAGCGCGAACACGATGGAACAGGATTCTCGAATTGTTCCACCTACATTCTCACGTACCTTCGCATGATAATCTTGGAGATCTTAAATACAATTATACGTAATCTGTTCAATAGAAATTCCTGATTTCAATAACTGAAAAAAATTTTTTATTTCATCAATCATTTTGACAGGAGTATTTATAATTGATGTGAAACTCGATATAGAAGTGCAAAGGAACGAGAGTCATATAACTTGGTTGAATGAAGACATGTGAAAAGAGCGTATATCTACACGCGATATTCTAGTTTTAGTGTTTCGTTCGAGACCATTTCGAATTTGCGCCAGGCCAGAAGCTCCTGGCTATCGGCGGTGGATATCCGTCGCCGGGTACGTATGATATATTAATTATCGCGTAATGTGTCGTAAGTATACAGTAATGAGTGTTCGGTCCCGGTAGAAGGATAGCTTTTAACGACGAGGAAGGATGCAAAGGGCTTGGGACGGGGCGAGGCGGGATGATAAGAGCCCAGTATACACGTCAAACCGCGATCACTAATAGTACACCTCCGGTTCGAGATAATTATCGGACCGGTCGCGGAGCAGCTCGAGCCGGTGCACGCCCGGCTTCTGTTGCTTGAAGGTGGTCCACGTTCAAGTCAAATCGTCGTAGAGGCGGAGAGAGCAGACCAATTGACGCGCGAGTACAAGGCAGGATCCTTGGAGAAGGTTCGCGACGAAACGTTTTTCGAGTCGACGCGCCTCATTAAATCGAACCCGACCCATTATGCTTCGTGTTGTCGTCAAAGGCGACACCGGGGAAAAACGAACAAGAAAATATGCATGATACGAGACTACTTCGAGCGTTTCCATCGTCGCGACCGGGCTCGCCCGCGGAAACCCGAGCAAATTGTCCCTTTCGTCGCGCGAAACATCCATACGTGGCCAAACAGCGATCTCGAGCTTATGAAACATCGTACTCGTTAGGAGCAGCTTTCTATTGCGACCTTTCAGGGGATGTTATACAAGGAAGACTTCAACCTTCAAGTTCATGCTGATTTGCATCGTGGTCAAATGTTTTCCAATATTTTGCTAGCCACTTAAATATGAAGATTGGCTGCAAACTAGCGCACACTCGTTTGTACGAGGGTCATTAACCGGATTTTGTATTGTACAATAGTTGTTTGTATCTAGATAAGATTATGGACTATTCTACTTATGGCTTTAATTGTAAAGTGGATCTTATATATTCGCCATTACTTGCAATGACTTGTAATCATTCACATTAGGTAGTTTGGATATGATGTGAGTCATTACAATATTTTGAAGTTTCGGGCTTATTGGGCGAGAATCCCGCGTTAAATTTGACTTGTCACGTCGCGGTCGATAAAACGCGGCGAGTTTTTTCTGAGAGAGCGCATTAAATGCTCGCCAGGTAAATGTTTTCGCCGGGATGTGTGGGCGTTTGCTTCTTATTACCCCGGGAGGGTAATTGCTCGAAGGACTCGCGCTTTTATTACAAAAGTCGCAGGCGGCTATCTTTTTTAAATCAGTTTTTAATTCTGTTTTATCGCGACGCTTAATGTAACTCGCTGCCGCGGATCGTAAACTCACGGACAGTAATTCCCGGCGGGAACGGTCGCCAGCGCGCTCGCGCGGACCGAAATCCTCCTCGATAACAATAACGGCAAGAGGAATGAGCCCCGGGTTCTATTCTCGAAATCGAAAGACCGAATCTCTCGTCGCTTCTATTTTATTTACGGGCGAATAGTCGGGCGACGAAACGTTATTCCTCTCGGCAGTCGGTGTTTATCGCGAGCCCGCGCCACGGTTGGCTCGAGAAGAACCGAGCGATATTCAACCCTCGAAATTCAGGCTGCCTTTCGACTTTCAGCCACGATTTCCCGGGTTCGTTCATTTTCATATCGGGGAAAACATCTAAATCTCCCGCGAATACGTTGCATCCTGCAACGCCAGCAGCGACCGTAAAGCCGACCAAGAGCTAGTTACAAACACATAACTCTTCCGCTCCTCTATTTTGCTGCCCTGATCGCGTCTCATCCACGCACTGGGCCAAACAGCAATCCCAGCTAATAAAAAACCGAAAATCGAATATTCTCAGATTCAAGAAAAACCCAGCTCGTGCAGTTCTAATATTTTTTTGCGAACGTAGAAATGGACAGCGCTGGTAAACACGGAGAGTAGATGACGTAGAATCGGTGCCGGTGCCTGTAGCCGATTTTACGTCACCGACTCCGTGCTTACACACCGTGCTTAAGCTCTTCCTCCTCATTTTTCTTGTTTATACATGAAATGATTATTAATAGAGACATTCGTCTGTCTATCATAAAATAATCGGCTGGTGCAAGGGTTTCCCCGTGTGCGTCGAAAACTTCAAGAAAAATTGCGCCGTGCTTAATTAAAATTTTAATTCGATCCTTCTGCTATCCGATTTCCATCCCCGCAGGGCCAGAATCGATGGCAGTGGAATCTCGAAGTGGTCTCTCGTCGAAACGAGAAAGCCGCTGAGATGAAATTAAGAAGTAACTAAGGGAGGGCGAAACAAAGGACACGCGGAGGTGCCACGGGGTTGAAAAACGGTTCGCTGCTTAGCGCCCCATTCTCGGGCCGCCGCCGGGTTCAAATGAAAAATTCCCTCCCGGAACCCGCGTCTTGGAAATCTCCTGCGGACGGAACGAGCCGGAAAGGTCTCCTTAATGATAAAGTGTCTTTATGGTCGGACCTCTCGCTCCGACTCGGCGGGCTAACTAAATTAAGAGCGGCAAGCTCGCGCGAGCACGGTAACGCTCTTAAAACGAGGAAACAACCGAGTCTTAACTACAGTGCGCAAACAGCGACAACGGTTGCGATTAAATCTCGGACGACGATAATTCTTCGCCGATGAGTCAGGCGCACGCGCTATCCTCTCTGACCCGCTTCGACGTCACCGTGGGACACCATTGTCCCGGTTCGCAACGCGGGGGTGACTTTACGTCGTCATTATCACGGCTGTTACAGCGATCAGGGCTCTAGACTGCGAAACCTGGCGGCATTAAACCACGTTCGCAAAACCCGGTTCTCGCTCTGCACTGGATTTTGTTACATATTGTCCAACGGGTTCAACTAGCTTGTCAACAGATGACCAAGAAAGCTGTATATCCGGTGTACAAATACATTTGTGACTGTTTCACCATAAATTGAAGAATAATTGAATTTTATACACACGAGGTATTAGTTGCGCAGTATTGCACAAGCTTCGACTCAAAATTTGACAAAAAATTTGTAATGCAGCCAACGGTCACATCTCACAGCAAGTAAGTTAGTACTTGGATGGGTGACTGCCTGGGAATACCACGTGCTGTTGGCATAAAATTCTTTTTTGCATTTTAATTAATTACCAACTCCTCATCTAGCTTAATGAATCAAAAACTCTTGGCAGGAATGCAAAATATTTTAAACAGAGAAGAACAATATTTTCTGTGTCCATGAAAGGCTTGTTATAAACATTTCCTAAGCCACTTCTGCAAACATACCTTTTCTTGTACCTACTTGAAACTAGATTGGTAATTTCAGCGAGGAAACGAAGCGAGTTCGCGATCCTCTCACGCCCGGTAAAAGTTTCGTTCCCCCATGGGATTTATTCCGAGGCAATTAACGTGATCGCCGTCGTGTTGAGACAGTACATTGTTTAGTAAGGCGCGACACGTGTTCACCGTTGTTCGTAAATACTATTCGTAGCTGATTCGGTGAGAACACGTACACGTGACACGCGTACCTACCGTTTCCGGCGCTATTTTGCGAAGTAGATTTCCCTGTCGATTCGTCTGGCATCGTCTTTGCAATATTTATTTCATCCCTTTCTCGCTCGCTCTCTTTCTCTCTCTCGTGTTCTCTCTCGTTAATCGGGTCACCGAAATGTTTCCCAGTCTACGATATTGTCGAATGCAGTGAACACGACGTCAAACAACGAGCTCACCGCTGTCCTTGATGCTTGATCGATCCTTTTTGACTTTTAATCGGCCGATACTTTCCTCCAACCTGCTCCCACATCCAGCGACGAAGAATGGTTTCATCGTTCCGCATTATTCGCCGATAAAATGCGCCATTAAATCATTTCCACTCGATTAGGGAACGTGGGAAATTCATTTCGCGACAAGAATGCTCAATTTATGCGATAACAAACGGTGAGCGATTAATGCACTCCATTCAGATTCCTTTCCGATGTTCCGATGGCCTCGGCTCGATTATTGACACAACGAATGCGATTGTGTTCCGGTCAGCTGGTTTAACTTTTTAAATACACCTTGCACAAATAAATACAACGAATGAGTGCGATGAGCGAGAACCTACTGTATTCGCAATTATCATACAATACAGAATCGGAAGTTAGCAAAAGTTGCGTTCGACCACGTTGGAGAAAGCCATCCCTGTAGCAGCGACAAGGAGCGGAGTGGACTCTCTCGGTCACTGAGTCGGCGGATGCACGACCTTGCACCGGGCACAAATTCAGCCGAGGACGGATCTGCATAAGGTTCGATCGCAAAGAATGCACGAGTGACACGCGCGGGAGGGCATGCAATTTGTGCCGGCACTGGCCGCGCGGTTTTGCACTGGCACAGAGAGGAGCGGCGATCGTGTCGCGAGCAGAACACACCTAAGTGTCCGGCGGGTCATGCGAGTCTGAAAAGGACGAACGAGAGAATAGTTTGCATGGAACCAAGACCAAGGGGGGGGAGGTACGAACCTGCGAGAGAGAGACGAAGACAAGCAGGGGGAGGAAGAAAGGCGAGGAACGCTCGAGGAAGCTCAACAAAGGCGCGCTACCCTCGTCAGCTAGTTTAAATCGTACATGAATAAATTCAATTCTATCACGGCCATGCTAATTTCGTACAACAGGCCCCTAGTACCTGTGGAAAGCTATATAACCATCCGTCCGACGACGACATCTACATAACACGTAGCCGGCGAGGCGCTTTCGACCGATCGCGAGGCGCAAACTTCCCTGCCGCCGCTTCCTCGCTGGCGAGTGTTGGTGACTGCGGGCTTCGAAACTGCCGCCGTAAAATTCCCGCATCGCCCAATCCCTCTCGCAAACCCGGCCCAGCCAGCCCTCGAACGTGTCAACCCTGGAAACTTTCGGAATATTAGTTTCCCCGGAAGTTCCCAGCCGTCGACTGCCGCCGAACACAGCGAGCCAGCGCACCGCTCTGCCCTCCATTTTTCTAAGAAATCTACACACTGCTGAAAAAGAATCATTCGGGATTCACGAGCTAGCCGAAAAATCAGGTATCTTTTGCCGAATAAAATTAATTCAAATTATGAACAACAATTTTACATGTAACAGTATTTTGTACTGTTGTTTTGTTCAGAAGCGATCTTTTTCAGATGTCTGGATATAATACGTTTAGTAGATTCTGCTGTTTAGTTGTGGGTTGCATCGGACAATTTTTCAGCGAAATTTGCAAAAAGCTGGAATTTTAAAGCGGGGGGTCGTTTAGCAGAAATTATTGCGCGCGGTAATCTTGTAACACGAGCAATTCGAATGGTTGATAAGAGCGGTGGCCGCGCGATGGAACAGGGAAATTACACATTGAAGCGATTATTAATTGACCCAATTTCACTTTGTCGTGCAAAACAGACCGGGAACCGTACTAAATTATTGTTCAATGCGTTGAATAGTGTGATTAACGTATATATTAGATATATAATGGATATCGGTATGTCCGCTGATCACAGTGGCGTAACAATAGTATGAATTCGTAATTATTGTTTTACAAAATCCCGATGCAATTGTCTTTTTAAAGGTGTAATGTCATTGTTCCGACGACACGCCGCGTTTAAAAATAATGTTCCTGTCGACGATCGACAATGGTCGTCGCTTTATGCATAAATAATTATTATTCATACGAACGCGTTGATTTTTAATGGCGGTTCCAGCGACACGCCAGCGGCCTCACCGCGCTATTCTATTCAATCGAATTGCAACGGAGCATTGATAAAAAGCTTCATCAAGCATTCGATACGTGTAAATAAATTATGCTAGTCTCCTTTTTACGATTCCGTCATCGGATTGGAAATTGGTGGACGACAACAGATTGAATATTTCATTTCGAAGTATCGATTTTAGCTTAATAACATTTTTGGAAAAAATCGCTTCCGCATCCAACCACTGTGCTCCGGTGCTTTAAATAACAACAATCCAATATGACGGTTCCAGGAGAGAACCACGCGCTCGATCGGAAAACCAGTTTTTTAATTGTCCGACCTCATTAAATCGTCAATGAATCAAAGGATACGGCTCGACGTGTAATATTAATTGCATGTAAATGCGGACTTAATGTAACGATGGCTTCTTAATTACCAAGGAGATATTTGCTGTCGGCCTTCGGTGACACTAATCACAGTGTCCGCTTGTCGCTTTGCCTCGAACGGCCTCCAATGTCCCACGAATGCACGAAAATATTACGATTGAATCGGCTTAAGTACAACCAGCCCGAGCGCTTTCAAAGATAAGTTAATTAGTCGATCTTGCTCGCTCGAAATCGCCGAGTTAAACGCAGCAAGAACAACGTGATATTTTCAAATTATTCTAACAATTAAAACACGTTTACGATATACGATTTGATTGTTACCTTAGATCTCTTTCGAACAAAAATAATTTTATTCAAATTTGACAGTGACTAAAGGACAAATATAGAGATTGCTTAATTTCGGGCGTGGCCGATAATGAAAGTTTCTGAAATATTCCATTCAAACATTGTCTGTTATTGTGAATTCAAAGATGATTAGTCGCCGGTAATGAGACTCGCGTAACAATTTTATGGTCCCCGGGATATCATCGACGCCACTTTAATGAATCTACTTATTCCGCGAATCATTACATGATTCATTAACAAGTTTTACTACAACTACATTTCGATGTTTACGTTTATCTTTTACCAGTCTCTGGTCGTCTCCAAGGTAAATGGTTATGTTCGGACGTGTTAAAAAGAGAAGGAAAAATGGAACGCGTGTATCTGAAATTTTGCACACATGCAGATAAATGCATTCTATTATATGTGAGCCTAAATTCTAAAAAAATATTTTTTATTTTTGTAGTTTGAAATAATGACAGTTTTCAAAACTTCGAAAAATTGCCGTATTTTATTGTCATATGTGTTGCATGAAAATTTGTATTGCCAAGTCCAAAATTTCTCCTGATCCTAGCGTGGATGATTTCCGGTTGCGAGGAGTCCTCGAGAAGACATATTCAGGTCGCAAGGCCGAATGGAAAGTGTAGGCGGAGGGTAAAACCGACGCACTATTGTTCCACCCTCTTTTCCAGGTTTCAGAAGCGTTTCGCGGCAAGTGCATTTTGTTGTGTGCTCAGAAATCTGTTATTCAATTTGAAATGGCTTTATCGCGCGTTTGAAACCAACCCCAGATCTCGCATTGATGCCAAACTACATGGACTATGAAATCTCTTCGCCGACGGGCGCAAATGCGTGTGTATACTGTACGCGGCGTGTGCTGGCTTCTCTCTCCATTTATGTGAACCGCCAACACCGCCGCGCCGCGCCGGTGGAATCGAGTGCTCGGAAGTTCAACGGCGATACTTTCAGCGTGCTCGATACATACCTACTACGGGCGGAGTACGCCCGTTGAAACGAAAGCGATCGCCAACTGAAATGGACCTGTTATGACACGCACCGGCAACATGATTAAACGGCCAATTTTTTTCATCACCGATTCCCAGAATGCCTCTTCTTGTTTGTTTGTTCAACAAACACAGGTCGACACATATTTTCCACAGAAAAACTCTATTCATTCTAATATTACAGTAATGGTACGATCCAACAGAAATCCGGGATGTTTTTCAGCTCGTTCGTACGTAGAAAAGGTCAGCGCGTGTAAACACAGTGGAGGGTATATTCGTTTTTCTTGGGTCGTACAGTTCCCGTTTCTTAGATCGAATATTTACTGTACTTCAAATACAGGAAATTAGGCGATTCTTAACACTGATACATTTATAATATTATGCAATTTATATACTTGCTCTATAAGAATTTATTATAATTTATTAGAACATGTCGAACGACAAATAATATAATGGCCGTAGTAAAAGATGCATCGTGGGAAATGTTTCGTAGCTGGAAAACTGATCGTAGGAAAAAATAAGTAACTGCCGTGAAATGAGAGTTAAGGTCTCAATCGCGTAAAGGAGACTCGATTTTCCCGCTTTCCGATTGCCGTTTGCGAATGGAAAATTATGGAACAAAAGGGCATTGTTAAATTAATTCACTCGGTTTTATCGATCGGACTGAAGGCAGTCAGACAGACTATAACAAGGTGCCGGGGTACGGTCGAGGCGATTGTGAAGAATAATAGCAGTTTTGTCATTAAACGGACGCTTAAATTCGATACTTTAGATCACCGTCTGCCAATTAGAGCGGGAGCAAGGTCGAGGCAGCGCTGTGAATTCCTTGTTCGCTGTCCGAGCGCGTGCTACTCAACTATGGTAATACGATGAGAAGGAAAACGGGTCTCGGTGTACCTGCTGTTCTTCAATTAAATTGAGCCACCTGAGATGTAAACCCTTAATGTGCCCGCCGCGAGCTTTGATCTGTCCACGGTCTGTGTTTCTCTACCTTTGAATCGTTTATACTCGCCTGCTTCTTCAGTGGAAAGTTATAGGAGAAAATGGACTGGAAATCCGTTCAAACACAATAGAAGAACTCCTCTCTAATTATCCTGTAAATCGAGCAATTACTCAATCGTGCAAACAAACATTCTGTCCCGTTATTCCTCCTTTTTTTTAATATTTTATGATCTTTCTTTGTCACTTCGTTGCTGGGAGCACATTGTCCCATTGAGCAAACAATACATTTAGAGAATAATCATCTCATTTGGTTAAACGTTATTCTGAAATGTGCGTTAGTTAATTTGAATATGAAACTAATTCTTCTCTAGATTGTTTCATTATTTGGAAATCGAATAAAATAATCAATTCTTTTATTAATGCTTAGTTTCCATTCCTACCAATTTTCACTTAATTACTATTTCTAAAATAAACAGAGAAATCAATTGAAATAATTAATAATTTGAAATTATTATTGCCAGCAAAAATTTAATTGAAAACGATTTCAAAAGTTCTTGAAGCACACGAGCTTTTGAATAGGTGCTGCCAACGTGTCTGTGTATGGCTGACCGTTTTCACTTCTCGCATACACCAACGTGCGCATCCGATGCATTTTGAAAATCGATTTCCTCGAAAATAAAGCTGAGCAAATTTGATTCTGTGCTTTCACGTAACACTTTGTCCACGGCAAACAAACTCTGTGATAACATTATTAGTTTATACTATCGAAATTCCACGAACAGTGAACTAATTTGGAAAAGGGAGTAATAGGAATATGAAATTGAATACCAATTAATGTTCTTCCATGAAAACGACGGCTCTCTGTTTGACGAGCCAACAAAATTCGATACGAATATTTGCTAGCGGGTAACAATAAAATAAAATTTTATGGAAGTTTCAACATATTACGGTCCGCCAGTATTCCTAAAAAAATTTCCCGTGGGACTGCGTCAAATCTGGATGCACAGTGAAAGTCCATCAAATAAATCGCATAAAAATATTCGAATTCCCCATATAACTAGACCGAACGAAAACACACCGATACTTGAACACACAGAGTATAGCTATCGCGAATTTTCGAAATGGTCGGAGCAGCTGAAATAATTGGCACAAAAATCTTTCGCGTTCTCCTATCGAAAAACTCGATGGGGAGATTACGATTTCCGTGGCCCCTACTTTGAAGGTTAAATTTGTGTTCTTGAGGTCATTTCAAGAAAAAAACTTTATATCTTATAGGTACCAAATCGGCCTGGTTTAGCCGGTAAAGTAGATTTCCTGTTTTTTATAAACCCGCAAATATCTCGGTAACTATGCGAAATATGGCAAAATATCAAGAGGCCTTTTTTGTAGAAAATTAAATTTCCAACAATTTATGTTCTATGACATTTTTTTATCAGCTGCGCAGTTTCCGAGTATATTTATATTTCGGTGAAGTTGCAGAACAACTATCTCTCCCCCGAAATAATAGTCGGGGGAACGTAAAGGCTCCGTTCACAACTGCTTATACGAGATTCAAGAAATGTCTATGTATTAAAACTCAATTAGCAGTGAACATTATTGACGTATTAGGTTAGGATTAGGGTTAGGGTTAAGTTTAGGGTTAGGGTTGGGGTTAGATATCAACTCGATATCCAATTTCTAAGAAAAAAATTGTTTAAAGGAAATATCATTTATTTATCGCACTCTCGTTTCAGCTATCTAAATATTATTGCAGGATCAAATATTTTACTCACTCAAAGTATGGAAAATGATAACAAAATGTTTCAATTTATCATTCTATATATATACCTATAGAATGTAGGGCAACATTTTATAAGAACATATTTACATTGAGACATGAACGCCACGTGCGCTACAGCCGCCACGAAACAATAACACAACCCACAATCGAACCAATCCAAACGTCTCTTGCAACCGCCACTTTCCAACCTGATTTTTCAAATTTGCCTTAACTCACGAGGTTTCGTGAAGACGAAAGGGGTGCAGTTATGAGGGCCTAGCAGAGGTGCGCACAGTCGAGATTCAGGCGGCAAGGTATAGGTGAGCTCCACTCTGAGGTTCGCAGGTACGTGCACATAGGTATACGCGCACTCGATTGGCGTCGACCGGCGTCCCGGGAGGGGCGCGACGCCAGCCAAGAACGAACGTTGATACTAAACCGTGGGCCGAGCAGCTCCGAACGACAGTTCAACGAGCGTGTGTTCCGAGGCCGGATCACGGTGGTCCAGAGGGCCGGTTCGCGTGCAGATTTTCCACGATCGTTTCGACGTGTCCGCGTGTCCGCGATCACTCGAGGTCCGCGTGAGCCGTTGACGTTTATCGATCGGCGGTGAACGATCCTCGACCAGGAGAGCGGGAGAGAGAGAGAGGGACGGAGAGAACGAGCGAGCGAGCCGATAGATCCGTCCACGTGAACCGTGTGCATCGGTTGTTTACAGTGCTCCATAACACAACAATATCATCGTTCCACACCGTCGATCACTATCCCGAGACCCCGGTGTGCACGTGAACCGCGACTACGCACCGCTAGAGGATATTCTTTGCCAAGTGTCATCTTCCGTTCGTCTTCCGGGATCGATCCGGTGCGTCGATTAGCGGGGCCTCGACAGGCCTTGGTGAGAGCTGTCAAGGATTCGTGGCTTGTAGTATAACAGTATCCTGCGTGCGCGTGTGTGCGACCAACGTGTATGTCCGTATCTATATGTATATATAATATATATACGTATATGTGTGTGTGTTTACATTGGATCAGTGCCCGTTCGAAACATCATGATCCGTCGACGCGAGTGCGATCGAGTACTCTGGAGTGCCGGCGAGGGTGTTTCTAGTGCGAGATCCGGGGTGGCCGTCTGCGTGCGGGTTCCGAGATGCGTCCTGCGGTGCGTCAGCCACGAGTAACTGCAATCGGAGGCCGGTGTGCTCGCGTATGCGCCCGGTTACTTGGCCACGAGTGACCGTGCCCGACCAACCGCCGGAGTAATTAATCCGACGTATGTGCGGACAGACCGTCCCCGTTCCACCACGCAGAGTCAATCACTGGCGTCGGATCTCGTGATTCCGATTTCGATCCCGATCCCAATTCCGAGGTCTCCGAGCCTCAGTGTGCCCGCAAGAGGATCAAGAGAGAGATACACCTATTCCCCCGGAGAAAGTTTCATTAATAAACTAGAAAAACGCGTGCAGCGTGATGTTCGCCGGGACTGGATGTTTCGAGTCGTTCGCTCGTGAACAATTAAGCCCGATCTACCGTTCGTTAACGTCCGCGGCACGTCAACGGTCCCCGTCTAGCGGATAACTTGAGCCGGTGGACCGGAGAGCGCCGATTACCCGGTCCAAGTTAATTAAAAAAATAAAGCGCGGCACGACCAGAAACGATATTGGCAGGCTCGACGCGCCGATATCGACGTACCCTTCGCCGCTGACTGACGCGTCTCACGTTGATAAACAGTTTTCGAGCCGGGACGGACATCTTTCTCCAAACAAGGGCCGACTAATCCTCGGATTCGTGGCTCCCCAACACTGGCCCATGTCACCTGCCGGAGCGGCGACGATCTGGAGAGAGTCCGGGATAAAAACGATTTTTCAGAGAAGCGTGGTCTCCACTGGAAGAGGACTCGGTCGAAGGCTCGCCGCGAAGTTAATTAGCCCGGCCGGCTGCCACCGGCGATATTTCAAATCCGCTGTGCCGGACGTGTACTCGCGGATAAAGTAAATGAACGACGCCGATTACTCGAACGGATAATTAATCAGGCTTCGAGAGAGAGAGAGAGAGAGAGAGAGAGAAGACATTGATTCCGCTTGACCAATCATCGGGCCGGGCCGAGCTGATCACCTTACCGTGTAGACGCACCGGTCCCGATCCGCGATTCGGTGGAACATCTTAATTAATAATCACGCGAACCCATTGAAATTCGTGCGTCGTTTCGCATATTAAGGAGGGCAATTAAAGCGGGAAGAGAGAGAGATAGAGAGAAAGAGAGAGGGGGGAGAGGGGATCCGACTGGAGAGAAACCAGAAAACGAACCGTGACGAGGAGAGAACTCGTCCGTGTCCTCGTCGTCTACTTTTTGCTACGATTCGCGGACACCGAGAAAGAGTTCTTACGCAGCACGCGAGAGGGACCTTAAGCACGCAGACACGCACGCAGCCACGCACCCCTTTCGAGAACGAGAGGATCGAGAGAAACGCGCCATCGGAGATTCTCGATTTTTTGGTGGTGTCTCGGATCGTTTTCCTTGGAGTGTGCCCGCTTTTGGATCGTTTCTTTGACTACTAAACGCCGTACCAAGGTGAGCGACTATTTTTCAACCCTGTCTCGGATTTGACCGCTACTCGATATTACCCAGCGATTCGATATCGGTTCGAACGATATCCGGAGTACGCGGTTCTTTTAAGATCCTCGAAACGCGGCGAAGAAAGCGCGTGGGACGCGCGATAATTCAATCCTGGCGGGGGAATAAGATAACGTTTCGACGCGGTCTCTAATAGAACTTGAAGGCTGATCCGGGCATTCCTTCTGTCTTGAAGTTATCCTCCGCGACGTGAACTTAAAGTCCTGATAGCTTGATCTTGTTTTATGAACGTCGTTAAATAATTTGAGAAGGAATAATTTGTTAGTCTCGTCTGTGATGGCAGGAAGTTATTTAGCATCTTTTGCGATTATATAGGGAAATTAGCACATTACCTGGCAGTTATGTATTTCTTGCTAACTTGTGAATCTATACATTTTTCAATAGCGATTTCAATCACAAATTATTTCAAGCAATAAAATTTGACTAGTTACAATGTTATAGTTTTATTTGAACGCAAAATGCACAATGCCTTGTCCCGCGTTGCTAAGATCCTCAGTCTAGTTGACGCAGCGATAAGCGCAGGGGTCAATTTCCTTTCTCGCTGACCAATCTCGATACTTAGGTGTTACCCGAGTCGCGAAATATCGTAGGCATCGAAAGAGAGAGAAAGAAAGAGAGAGAGAGTGTGTGCGTGTATGTGTAATGTGTATGTGTGTACCACGCGGGGTATGTCGTCACCGGCGAAGAGAGCCAGCAATAGCTTTTGTACGTGTAGAAGAACACCGTCTCCGTTGGTGTCGCGCTGCTCCGTGAAAGACGCGAGCTCGTGTCTGTCGCCGGCAAATCCTCGAAATCGAATTTTCCGAGACGAGGGTCCTCTTGGGGACAGCGGGTATAGTGGAAAGGGGGGCACAGAGCAGAGAGTGCCGGACCCGGGTCGAGGGAAATTTCGTACGTCGTCGCGAAGCTCCGAGGAAAAAGGGGGAGAGAAAGTACTGTGTGTCGGACGAGCGTGCCGATTTCGTGTGTCGGCGTTTCCGTGCAATTTACTCGCATGCGACTTATGAAATCGCGATTGTACCGCTGCATGGGAACGAGCCGGGACTTTATCCTTGAGATTTCTTTGCCCGAATCTGGAACCTCGCGCGGATTGGCTAATAGCAAACCGTTCCCAAGAAAAAGAAGCGAGCAGTCGTGCCACCGCGCCTCGGCAGTCCCGCGCCGCCACTCCGCGCTCTTCAACTTACTTCTGCAGATTTCTCGAAGTGGTTTCCCCCCTTTCACCTGGCAATCACTCTAGTAAAAACCGACCGCCATGCCAGGACTTATCGTGCACGTCGTTGTGACTAATTCTACTAGCTGTAGATTACGCTGACTTTGTATTACCTATTATTCAGACCATTTTGTCCGACCGTTGCGGCATTTTCTACTTGCCGCATCGATGCGCTGTGTTTCGATATATGTACTACCTGTCAGGGAACTCCATAATCGTATATGGTGCGAGTTTTTGTACATTCTTACATTTGCCGTTTCTAATTGGATGTACTACTGTTTTAGATACCGAACTAATGCGGCTTTCAAAATCATTTTACTTATAATCCTATGGTGTGACAAACCACTATACGCTTTTTAAGCTTCATTGTACCAAATGACATCCAAAAATAATCAAATGCATGCGAAGTTCACACATTCGAGGTAACTACAATTATTTTGGAAAATACGGTGGAAAATCGAAAGACCACAGAGTGACATTACAGAATTAACACATTGTTCGCCACACGTCGTTCATATTTGGCTGACACAATTGTTTGCGGATATTTAAAATTGAATTTTTGCCGTAACATAAGAAATTAAAGTACCAATTGTTATATTTCACCCTTCCGATTTCGATTTTGTTAGGTCTACTTTGATTTTACTAGGGATATTTCGCGAAAAAGCTTTATAGGATTGGCATTGTATAAACGAATATTTCGCGAGCAACAAGCTGATGTTTGAACAAGACTCGAACGGAGGGTTATATTGTTTGATTTTAGCAACGAGGGGGCCACAGTCCGGCGTTGAGTATCGCGAAAAATCGTGTCCGCGGCTAGCACGCATTGGCAATCGCCATTCAAAGCCATTGTCTCTGGCCGAAGCAGCAAAATATAATATATTTCTGCGGGAGGTCCGGGAGCTTTCGCAGTCGACACGTCCATTAGAGGGCGGGGACGTTTAATAGAAATTGTGTGACGTTTTGCATGGACAATGTATACGGCGGACAGGCGACAGGTATGCCCAAATAAATAGAGCGTGTTACATAAAGAGCCCTTGTTTAAATTATATCCACGGAGGTATTGCGCTTGTAGCCGCGCGGCCGAGAGAGACAAAATTGCGCCATTTTCTGGAACAAATGGTTCCTACATACGGAAGCAATATGCCGACCGTACGAAATTATAACGGATATATCACAACTTTCACCCAGGGGTACCCGGGCGCAATGTACACGTAATACGTGTACGTGTACAAACGTGTACACCTTGGTCTTTCGCCGCGGACCAGTGAATCACGTGGATGGCATCGAGCGAAGAAAATTATCGAACCGAGTATATGGATCGCCCGACACTGCAGTGTGCCACCACAAAATATTGCGAATGTCGACTATCCGATTAAAAAATAATCGATTTCAGATGGTCGCATAGATTCCGGGGATTTTTTGGTTTGGGTTTCCATCGTTCCGAAATTTCGATGCAAATCGGAGGTGAGCCTTGGATCGTTTGATAGTTGGGCGGTTTCCAAAATTTTCGAAGAACTGTGCTGTATAATCAGACTGCGAATTTTTATTCAAAATAAAAATTCTCTGCATTTCGGAGAATGCGTTAATGAAACAGTTTGCAGTTAGATTTTGACAAAAACGCGATTCCCTTGGCAGGTGTTCGAAAATCTCACGTTAATCTCGTCGAGGTAGCCGGTAGCGTAACGTGCGCGTAATGCTAATAGCACCATCGCGTCGCATCGTAGGGAGTGGTAGAGGGAGTCGTCAATTAAGGAACAAAGAGAGAAAGAAAGATAGAGAGAGAGAGAGAGAGAACGGACGCGCAGGGATCCTAAAAGCGGAGCGGTGCCAACAATGCAACACTATGCCTGCCGGTGTTAAACGCGGGCCTACGGGCGGGCCTGTAAGAGGCCCGTGGTTTTACGAACGGCGCGGCGCTCGCCTCTCCTCGAAACGTACAAACTGGTTTTCGGGATTCTCTCCTCCCCCGTGGTCTCTCTCGGGCGATTCTCTTTCTCACACGGGACCGGCTCCCATGACGGAGAGCCGATCGAGGCTCTTGCCGGGTGCGTTTCGGGGTCTCTCGTCTTATTTTCGAGGTTCTATCTCGGCGAAAAATCTATGTCAACCGACATGTTGACACGTGTTCAAACGTAGGCCGCTCGCGCGAGTAGAGAGAGAGAGAGAGAGAAGGAGCGAGAGAGTGCGAGAGCGAGCTCGCAGACGGGTCTTCGTCGACGAGAGGCTGCAGGAGAGGAGGCAGAAGAGAAGGCGAGAGAAGAAAGAGGGTGGGCGCCGGGTTGGAAGTCGAATTACTGGTATGCAGTGTCGGATTTCGCCTTGTCCGTCGGAAGAACGCGCTAGACGGAGCGCGAGAACGGAACGAGCCGCTCGGAGACGAGCGGAGATACACGGCCGAAGGTGTGCGAGCCTAACGCACACACTCGCGAGCGTGTTACACACATGCTCGGGTTACACCCTTCTCATGAATCAAAACTATTCGAGACGGAGAAAGAGATAGGAGAGAACGGAACGAGAGAGAAGAGCGCGAGAGAACAGGGGAGGGGGACGGTAGACGCTAAACGGGATCGGAAAGAGGAGAGAAGAGACGAACGGGGACATACATACGTGTTTGCTTACAATGAGCGGGAGGTCATGTCGCAGTAGCTATCGCGTTCCCTTGATCCCAGATATGAATTTAATTTTATTATGACGTGAGCCGTCCGGAACCGCTATCTTCGAATCGGTCTTCTGCGCTCCCCGCAGAGGCGATCGTGCGAGCGAGACGCGACCAGCCTTCGCCTAACCTCCCGACATGGCAGCCTATTTCGCGTCGGTGACCTTTCGAAATATGGCAAAGCGGATCGAGGGAGGTGTAATTGTCGAGATGGAGGCGATCGATCCGCTCTACGTATAATATAAATGGATAATAGGGCCCGCGCGCGGCTCGATTCGACCAGCTTTTCAACGGGCCCCGAAGATGGGGCCGGGGATATTATATTATTTTTCCGCCGGGCCCCGTATCCTATGAAATCGACGAAAGGATCGTGATCGGGAATCGTGACAGATAGATATGTATGCCAAGGTTCCCTTTCGAGCAATAAATGTTTCTTGGAGAGCTCGCCGGAGCCGCGGCCCCCGTGATGCGCCTTCTTCCTTATGCCGGGTCCATTGTTCGTGGCGGCTTTGTCTTCTAATAGTTTCCACCGATAATGCACTTTACGGGTATCCATATTTGTCGAGGGTATACAAATTGCCGATCGTGTTCGAGCAATTAACGTACATCAACGTTTCACTCGGACGCGCCGCGCCGAGCGCAGAGCCGTAGCCGATAGAGACGATATCTTCGACTTTCCAAGCGAGTCAACGTTCCCGCCGACGAGGTATTAATATTTCCGAGTAGGCGGCGATTGTGCCGCGATTCAAAAGTAATCTCCACTCTATCCTTTCACTCGAATCATCGGGTGGTCCGATCCTCGACGACTATGTTCAATACGGCGCGCTCGATCCTCGAAAATCGAGCCACGAACAATTCGTGGACCGATCCTATCCACGCGAGTCTCAATCTTAATTAAATCGCACATTACCGGCCCGCGAAAAAATTGATTCCATCGTGTCGCACGTCGATTCTTATCGCTTCTGCTTTAACACGTTCGTGGAACGCTGGCACCAAACCACGGGCCGCGTGATTGCATTTTAATGGCCGCTTTCTTGCGGATCGCGAGCCGCTAAGGTGATTCGGACGCCGATTTTCGCGAATTTATCAAACGAACCCCGAGCCCCAGACATTCCATGTTTGCGCGTACATGTATTCTAGGACATTTGAATCAGTGCTCGAAATTGTCTACATTTTTACTGCAAATTCACAGAATTACAAAAGAAATAGTAAATTACACAATCTAAGAAACAGCACGGACCCGGGAGTTTTTCTTAGATCAAGGCTTTACTGTACTCCGTTCCCGATCACAAAATCAGCTGTGACATTGAAAATTTGCATAATGACCAACAGTTTATCGATTGCAGCTCCGCAAAAGTTAACGAATGGCGTATAGGGGAAATATATTGACTGTACTGGCTCGATGAAATATATTTGACGTGAATCGACGGCGCGGGGGTGGAGGTTGCGGTAACTAGATACTCCAGAAGTCCTCATTAGAATAATTCCGCGAGTGTAACAGTCGCGCCTCTCGAGAGCCGATATTAAAAAAGGCATTGTCGTCTGGCGTATCGGTGAATCACTTCTACATGTCCGTCGAACAATGCGGTGCCGGCATTATTAGCATTTTGCTCGATTCCAATGCAATTCAGCCGGATTCTATTGATCCATCGAAATACTTTCCCTGGTCGACAACGCTAACGGCCTCGGAGCCGACGCCGACGCCGACGGCGCAATGCCGGCGTGTAATTAATTCTTTCTCAGGAATTTCATTTGACTTTCCACGTGACACGATAAGACCCGCCCGGCGGATTTCGCTCGGCCGTTTACCGCCCGGACTTTCTCCTTTACTTCCTTTTTTCTTTCGCCACCACCCTCGGAAACTGTCCGACTCTTTAACGCGTCCGACCAATTAAAGAGGTCGAACTAATCAGTAAATAGCATTAGCCCGCTATTCTCTGAAAGTTGCAAACATTGTAGCAATTAAGAAATATTGGGTCCTCAGTGGAATTAGGTGTACAATTCTAAAAAAAAATATTTTTTTAAATTTCCAAAAAGTTATCTGTGTGCTATAACTTATTAATTATTGTATAAACTGTGTACAATTTGATGCATTTATGACAAAACTGAATCAGTAAAGTACAAAACTGTGAAGTCATTGAAAGAATTTTAATCAATGAATTGTACACACTGTATAAATTACAATTGAGCTTACGTATGGTTGAAGGAACAACGGCACACAATTTTCCCAAGGCTCTAAAAGAAAAGTCGATCATAGTAACGGAATAATCGAACAGAAAGGGCAACTCGTTGCGAGCGCATTAACGTAATGAAAGCAGCGACGATAATCGAATTAATGCCGCTTTTGTTTCCTCGCGTCCTTCGGGAGGCCGGCAAGAACAGAATATTGGATGATCCATCTTACGATTAAAAGCGATCCTAAACTCGCGGCGCCGGACAAAAAGTGTGCTCGATAACGGTCTCGATGATTACCCGTAGTCTGGATCGCTGAAAAACAGCGACGAAGGAAGGTTTTGCATTGTGCAACGGTGATCGTAAAATCGGCGACTTGCCCGTTGAACGTAATGAGACAACGCAAGAAGTCAAGAAAGGGAGCAACATAGGGCGAAGTTACCTAATTTGCGATTTAGCCTTCGGTGCGGAATCTTCAAGGTCGAAGCAAACAAGTTTTAATAACTGTGTATGAATAATATGGTTCGATTAAGGAGGTTGCAGTAAATTAAAGCATTGTTAGTACAAGACTTAAGTTGTACGAGATTATGTGACGGAATAACCATAAGAATTTTTGTTGGGATTGAAATACAAAATGTTTGGATATTATGTTTTACTTTCAAACCGTGTATTCAATGTTAACCCTTTTGATATTTGAAAAATTTGATGTTATGATTTTTATATTATTTATAATCTGGATACGACATAAACACAGTTAGCGTAATCTGAACGACATTAACAGAGTTCGAATTGAATGAATAGACTGCGAATTTTATACATTTATGAAATAAAAATAGCGGCTTTAATTTTAAACAATAGACAGATTAAAGCATTTAAGAGTATTGATACATCACGATCTACTAAAATTATTAAAAAATTCACATACAGGTCCGCAGTCTAATAATGAGAATCTTTATATGAAAAATAGAAAGTGTTTTTAATTGAGAATTACGATTTTTTAAAAAAAGGGGTCTCGCGTCAGACAAGATTGCCGAGCCATTAATGAAGAGAAATATTCGATCGAGTATTGGCGAAATAGGCTGCGGCAGAGACTCGCGTATCGTATCGAAGATTCTGCGCGTGGAATTCGCTCGATTTGTGCTCGGGGATGAAAATTGAGGCGTTCCCGAATTTCCGTGGGTTTCCCGCGACCCGGAAAGTCGGGTAAGTGCTATCTCTGGAAACTCATGGAATTTGCATTACTAATACGCAAACTGCGTCAAACGAAACACGCCGAAGTGTTTTACGCCGTATGAATGAGTCTGGCCATGTGTGTGTGCGGTTACGTAATGTGAATAGAGGCGTTTGAGAAGACTGCTTCTTCGTTTTGTTGTACCGCGTGTACGTGTGCGTGCATGTGTATTGCGTGCAGAAGACCACTGCACATTTCGAGTGGTCGAATAGACGACACGCTCAGTAGGAAAATGCGAGGCGACCCGACTCGGGTTCACCAGCACCAATCATTCAATTAACCTCGGTCTATACGATCCTCTTGATCCTATTTTATTTAATAAAGCTAATGCTAAACGCACGACCTTATAATAGCCGGCAGACGAACGCGTCTGCTTCTGCTTCAGCTTCATTAGTGCGCGCGTAAGTGCGTACGGGGGCCTGTATTGGTAAATAAACCTCCTTGACACATTACTTACCGGCGACTATTTAATAGATTTTAAACGTTTACGATTCACAGCCGAGAAGGATTTAAAAAATTGTTTGACTCGTTATAAGCATCACACAATGTGGAGAATATTGCCAATTCGGAATGGACGTTTGATAACGTTGTGAAACGAACATGATCGAACCCAAGATAAATCTAACGAGTCTCGCTTTATTGTTTCGTCACTGCACGTGCACTCCATAATTTTCCAGAGAGCAGAAAATGTATGTTTCCTAAGAGTACACCTTTATTGCGAAAGTTCAATTTTCTTTGATTAATGTGAGCTGAGAAGTATTACGAGGAAGAATGTTAATTTGCCTGGGGGAACTCTCGTTATAAATTCTTCTTATAAATTATTAAATAGTCCAACCTTTTTTCGCTGATATTGAATGCTTTTTCAACAGTTCTGCAATGATTGCGCCAAAGAGTAAAGTATCGTTTTAAATCATCCCGGAAGGAACTACTAGATCCAGTGGGAGTAACTTCCGTGTAGATCTAGTATCGTAGATGCAAGCACATTGGCAAAATCGACAACAATGGGAATTCGAGAAATAAATCCACTCATAAATCACCACATAAATCCACTAAATTATCCACAGCCAGAATTTCACGAATTACCGAGGTCAAAGAAGTCGGGGATCGCGATGATGCGACTAAAAAGGAGTTCATAAATTCGTAGGTCGCGATTCAATTCACTTTGTCTTATTCAACGGACCGATGAACGCGCGAATAAACCGAACACGAGTCGATTTCTGTATGTGTATATCTTCCCATCGCGGCGTAAAGGGAGTGGAACCATATAGATGTGTGGGTGTTGGAGAAGGACAGGGTGATAGGCGTTTTCAGTGACTACGTGCAGCGTCAGTATTAGTTCCGTTTAATTAGGTAGGAGGGGTAGGAACGAGGATTGGATCCGTGTAAAGCGTAATCCAAGAGAGATCCCCGATTGACCAACTCTGCTCGACTAGGCAGCAGCGGCAGCGTCGATGTCGGCGTCGGCGGATGCTTTGGTCATGCTGCTGGTCCCTGCTCATGATAATAGAATCTGCACGTTCGATCGTGGCTCGCCAATATCGATGGCTGGGGTTGTTGGAAAGAAAGCATCGGCTTTGTTTCCGGCGACGCGCTCGCGTGCTCTCTATTCCAGGCTACCGTTCGATTAAACTCGAGTGACGAATTTCATGCCGGCGGATAAACATTGTCGAAAAACAATGACGATGGAAATTTCATTCCGAGCCAGCGGCTCTACACGCTTTGCCGGAGCAGTTTTATGGGCAGACGTTAGCCTCGGCTCGGCGGAACACGGCCACACTGCTGCTGCACAATCGTCGATATCAATTGGCTCGGCGAGCCAACCCCTGGGTTAATTATCGCGCGCCGCGATAAATAATCCGATGATTCGCGCGGAAAACAGGTAGCAAAAGCGCGATCGGAGTGTCGTCTGGCTCTCTGCTTGCTCGTCGCGCCCTCCGATAAATAAGCAATAATTTTATTGCCGGGAAATAACGAACGACTGAGTTATGCCTGTCGCGCAAGAACCAACGACCAGCACCGGCGAATATATTTCCCGTCGCGCTACAAATTTCCTGGAGTTATGCCGCTGAACGACATTCCGCTTTTAGTCCTGCCTTCTCTATCCAGCCTGGAATAACGTAGGCTCTCCGGGAGCGGTGTTTTATATCTTCTTATGCGCGTGGTTTTACCTCGTAAACTCGTTGTCTCCGCGGAAGCTGTTTTCCTTCTCTTGTCAACCGTAATCTACAGCTTCTTTGTGCCGCCCCCTCGCGTATGCAACTCACCGAATCAAAAAATTACTATCACGTCTCCATCCGCCCCACCAAATCGGGCCTAACCGCCTTATCCCAAAATTGAAGCATTTGAGACTTTCAGACTTCGAATCGTTCGGACAATTTCATGTGTTCGTCGAATTCAATGAATTGTGTTGCATTCGCGGAAAATCGCAAAAGGACCTCGCTGCAACTATTTCCAAGGATCACGTGAGAGCTAACTACGTTACACTCAGAGTTGCACCATTTTGTCCCTAAGGTTTCGGTTTTCCTCTACTTTCGCCTAAGTGTATTTCATACTCTGTACAGAAGCAGACTGATAGTAAACGTAGGTGGGCTTGTGCCGAATGCAAGCGAGCAATTCCGAAACAGAAATCCGGTGCGAACGCGAGTACGATCGTGTCGTTGCTCGTCGGTTCTGGCTCGCCGTAGTCGCTAATTTGATTAGAAGTCGTAGGGCGGTACGATTTTGCAACGATTTCACCGTCTGCGTCCCGCGATGGACGATCGAATTAAATCCCGATGGAAGCTCGGGGCACACGACAGGAGCCGGTAGCTTCGGGTGTTCTCGTTGCTCCTCTTTTTCTTCCGTTCTCTGCCTCCTCGGGGTTCGTTTCTTCGCGGCAGGACGCGGAGAGCTACCAGCCAGATGAATAGATAGCGGCTAATTTTCAGCGTTCATTAGAGCTGGTACTCTCTGTTCCCCCTTTCTCTGTTCCTTTCTCTGTTCTCTGTCTTCTTCTCGCGGGACACGTAGCGAGACCGGCCAGCCAACATACACGAACAACTCTGCGAGAGAGCCAGCATCAGGAACAGAGAGCAGAAGGTTTTGTACGTGTTGGTTTGTACGTGTGGTCGTTGGTAGAGCCGCGGAGATCGCAGCGGGGAACATAGAGACACGCCAAGAGAGCAAATAAAGAGATCCGGCATCCCGAAGAAATCTAATTCCTAATTGGTGCTTCGCTCTGTACCCAGCTCGTGTCGGTTATCTACCGCTATCGAAGCGCACGACCGGACCCGGACCGGCTACCAGCCCGCGGAGCCAACAGAAAAGGTTACAGCGCGCACTGCCAGGGCCGTGAAAGGGTGGCGAGAGGACCCGGGGCCGGGAACGGGGGGAGAATAATGGTTGTGGTTTAACTGTCAGGCACAAAAGGGGGGTCGAAACTGCCGAATCCACGCGCCAGGGCTTCCCGAGGAGCAAGCGCTCGAATAGAGCCCTCCCGGGCTCGATTACAAAAATTGAATGTAGCCTCACCTGTCAGTCAACGGAGCGGGCGCCGCCGCGTTAGATACAACGTCCGATGATTTTACACCACCGTCGGGAGCCGACGCCCGTCAAATTGGCCCCGCGAATCCGGCTCGTTCGTAATCACGTTGACAACGGTAATTTCCATTCCTCCTCAACGACAGTCTCTTCGACACTCGCCGAAAAACCGTCAACGTCGGATGACCTGACGAGTGAACGCTTAAGCTGCATGTCTGTTGAAATTAATGTTCGCAGTGTGTCATTAGTATCCTGGTGCTAATCTACTTCTCATATTGTATAAAGTTAGATTTCATTAATATAAGTCTAATAATTCATTAATGTAACACCAAAATGTTAATATGTATTATGTTTATTTCTGTAAATAGTAGTGTCTTCCATTTCTTTTGCGTGACATGTGACGGGTTTGACCCGTCGTTATATTTCGGAGCCAGAGTTATATTTTGGATTACGAGTCGGACTCGTCATGTGATTTTTCAGCTATTTATAACGTTTGTCCCGACTTAAATTTTCAAATAGGTTCAGCAACTATAAGTTTAGATCCGCGTAACGCCCGGTTTAGTATCTGTAAAGAGTTGTCAGCGACGAAGAAGCGAGTTGTTCTCGCGTTCCGCGACGGTTGAGAATGGATCGTTATGCGAGCACGCGGACGCCTATTAAATCGTGCGTCCCATAAGCTTTAAGCATTTAATTTCGAATTACGAAACCGAGCGACGTCGCTTGGCTTTTAATGGAATCCTTTTGTCGGCGAGGCGTTTTCCGCGGATGAAGACGCGAGGAGAGAGCTGCAACGTTCGCTCGGCCGCGCGCGAGCGGAGTTCGCCTCTGACAGCGAGACGCTATCCGACAGTTATTATTCAGTCTCTCACCTCCCACGCTCATGTTTATTCGAATACAAATGCGCCGTCCCGGGCGTCATAACTGCACTCGATCACGGTGTAGTTCACGGGGCCGGCGACGCCGTCTATTTTTCTTCGCGGCCCGTTCCCCGTGTTAGCATCCGGTCGGGACAATGAGCGTACGAACGCAGACCGGAGCCGCGCTTGTCCTGAGAACCCAGTATTCTTATGCTAAAATCGTTGACGTCCGAGCTGACACGGTTTTTCGGGCGGCGATCATTCAACGCCTCGTCCGTGCCGCGCGCCACGGCTCCTCCTCGCATGATAATCAACTAGTCGATGCTAAATTACGCGTACCGCTGCTCATAAACACCCCACCGCCATGTAAATACCTGCGCGTCCCGCAAACTGGAAGAATATCTGGACTCCGTTTTGCCACCAAATTAACTTGTTTTGCCATCGCGGCGACCCCCCACAGACCCACCATCATCCACGTATAGAAAAACTCGAGCAGGACACCTGCACTTATCGAAAATCTCGTAGAGGTTTTAAACGGATAGAAAAACGCAGAATTGTTAAATATTGTTATCAAATGACTTGTTTTTTTACTTCGAGAAACGTTTCGCGAACGATGTTCGATTTATATAATCGACCGGTAAAGTAGGCTGTCAACTAGCTAAATTCTGGCAGCTTGACACCTTTGGATTTTTTCTTGCGAAATCATGTTAAATCTCCCGTTTATTCCAACAAACCACATCTGTTGGCGATCTCAAAGCAAACATCATTCGTGTTATTGGTGAGATATGACCTGATTAATCTGCCAGAGTCATCGAAAATTGGGTTTATCGTATTCACTCCAGCAAACGCGAGCGTGATGGTAATTCAAATGGCATTGTACTTCGTGTATAATACCGTCGGATTTATTCAACGAAAAAGAATGAGCCCCGGATATTACGTACATATAACCTTTTCAGGATTTTAATTCAACTGTTATAATTTTTTGATATTGCATTTACTCTATCGTGTAACTAATTACCGAATCCCCAATGTAACAGATAAAAGATTTGAATTGAAAATAAAGTTACAATTGTTTAATAGTGACAATCACGAATTGGTTTGTACATCGAATATTTGAACATATTGCTTTCGAATGGAAGATATTAATTTTCACCAGAATTCCGGCGATTTTCGCGACGGGGCCGCTTTGCCGGTGCGTCGGTGGAAATTCGCGCGACTTTTCCAGGCCGGGCCGACGCGACGAGAAAAAATCTGTCCTCATGCATTTCACATGAGGGAACGGTTTTGTCAATACCGTTGTTGTGATCGAAAATGGCTCCTGGAAGATACGATTTGAATAAGAGGACCGTGGGGAACGGGGTCGCCGTGTCGAACTCGAATCAGCCCGACTGTAACGAATAAATTGCTCGTGTTACGAGCGTCGCCAGCGATCCCGTCGAGCCGTATATACTATACATATACGCGGCGGCTTCGGAATAGACCAACTTTTGCTCCCGCCGCACTTTGTACGCCGATTTATTTGAGACGGCCCCGTCACTCGGCGAATCCATAATGCATACGATTCCGTAGGCTTCGCGCGAACCGCCCACTCCCGTCGGGAAAAAATATCGGGGGAAAGTATTTTCGAGAATGGAACCTAACTCACTCCCTTTCCTCCCCCTACTGTATTTCCCAACCGCCGACGACGACGATGCTTGCGCGCGAGCTTCCGCGATTCTTATCCCGGCCGCGAAGGTCAATGTACCGTTCGATAATAAATTTCCCAGTTTACGGTGTATTTTTCCACAGTGTGTCCCTCCCTGGTAGCCGGCCGTGGAATTAATATTATTCGGTCTTACGAAACACAAAGCTGATCCGGCCAGGTCACCGAGCCGATCATTTCGCCCGGCAATTACCGGGGGCCGAGCACCGGCAATTCTGGAAATCGTAGCCGGTAGGCCGCGGAAGTGGCCTCTTTCTGGGAAGAGGATGGAAAGAGCGTTGTTTTTACAATCGCGTGGCCGTCACTGCCAAGCAATTATCGTATATCCGGTGCTTAGAAGCCGCGGCATTCAAGAGGCGCGACGCAACTCTCGCAACGCGCAATCCAACCCGCTCTCCGAACGGGAGCGAGCGTAACGGGGAAAATAAGAATGCGCTTCACTTTGCACGGCCAATTACAGAACGGCTAAGAGCACCGCAGGTAGCCCAGCCCGTTTATTCTCAGAAAGATACTTCCCCGTGTTTTGCATACCTCTCTCGTAACCCGGCGTCCTCTCTCGCTCTCCTCTCTCTATCTCTCTCTTTCTCTCTCCCTAGCACCGTTTTACATCTGTCTTACTCTCGGCCGAGGCCTTTTCGAATGCAAATTACTAGAAGTCGCATTTTTCGTGTTTTCGGCTCGCAGTCTCGCCGCGACTATCGGATACGTACACACATACGCGCGAAACAGTGACTCATGCACGCCCCTATCAGATGACACTGCTGCGCCTTAGTTTGATAAACGCGCCACGCCAGAGAAAAGCCTTGCTCAACCCGGCAATTGAACCCTGAATATGACAGATAATGGCTGTATCGCTGCCGGAGATACGCGGCCCCCAGTCGCCCCGATAATTGATCAAATTGCATCTTTGCGTCTGCTGTATGAGTGACGTCTCTCCCCCCCCCCCCCCAGTGCGCGCGCCCCCGGTGCATCGGTTTCAAAATAGCGGACGCGAGAGAAACAAAGTATTAGGTTGTCACACATAAAACGTACGATTCTGTTAAGTTATGTGACAAGTTCGTTCGCAAATCTTGCCAATAACGTTATCTGAGACTGTTGATTGTTATGACTTACGACGTCATTAAGTTATTCGATATCTATCGATAACTTGTGTGAAAATAGCGTAGCGTTGTGTCGGTTCCGAATAATTTATAATTAATTGGAGTCCTTGCTGCTGTGCATCAGCGTTAATGAAACATCGTTTGAGCCTGGGCGGGATCTCTCGCTTGTATCGATGAAATTCGATTTCGGGAACGACGTTGGGCCGTAATGGGGAAAAATGCGGTTCGGAGGTGAACGCGGTCGGGGTGGGTAGTTAGCTCGAAGCGACGGAAAATTACAGTGGTTTGGATTAAGAAGTAAAATAGCTTTTATTGCGGCGGCGGCGGGACGGCATCGCGTTTCCACGGCCCCCGATAGAAAAAGGCCGGTCGGTAGAGCGGATGGATAATAATGCCCGTAACTTTCGCAGTTCCCTGGGCTAAATGCAATGAGCTGCCCGCGTTCGGTTAACTACGGGTATTACGGTCTATCGCGCTTTTAATAGCTGGCTTAACGTTCCTCCCGGGCTGCCTCCGCCAGGATGTCTGCTAAATGCGTAAGCAGAACGCGTGTAACGCACGCTCCGAAGCACCGGTATTATCCTGCACCCGGGAATATCCTTCCCGACGCGAGAAAAACGCGCGAACAACCGGGCGACAAGTCGAGGATCGGTGTTCCCGCTTTTACGAGCCGGCCTACACGCGTTCCCTTAACCAGAGACGCGCCGACAGCGACGAATTTCACGCGAGGATCCTCGATACCGAGGCTCAAACAATTTGTTGAACCATGCTCCGGCATAGAACATACTCTTAACTTTGTGCACTCGAATGACTACACGGAGGAGACATTAAAAATGAACTTCTCGCTGTTCAATTCTTTGTGTTCGAGAAACTGCTGGAATGTAAGCGTGGTATGTACGAGGATCACACAATCTGCAATTCGCACCTCCACATAACTTCTGTTTCGAACGAGGTGTGTCTCCATTAGTCTCAGGACGAGTCGTACAAGCAGACATAGAATGATAATTGCAAAAATAAGTAAAAAGAAACGAATAACATTTTCACGATCAGATTATTCACGCGTAACTCGAAGCCAGTAGCGCACGGATTTCCAAAGATCAAATTTCCGGTAGCATCGCGATTTTTCTCCTCTCGTCGACTATAACGGTATGACGTGTTCCATAAAAAATAAAAGGAGCCCCGTCCGATCTACGCGAAGAATGCACGCAAAGCGTTCCCGGAAGATTGCACGCCGAGTCAAACGAGATTTGATTTCGCGGAGAAAATAGAGATAATAGAGAGACAGCGCGCAGAAAGCAGATTGTCGGACACAGTGTTCTGCGGCAGGAGACGCCGAAATACCTCGAATAGGGGATCACTGTCGAGCGGAGGTGAGAAAGGTGGACTTGCTCGGTCCGCAATTTCTTTCCCGTAAAAAGTAAACGAACTCGGAAACGTCGATTTCTATCGGCGTGCGCGCGCTCGCGCGAAAGTCGATGCTCGGCGTCGAAATACGTGGGCTCTTTGAGCACGTCGGACGTTGATAATAAAATTCTGCGAGGGCAGCGGGAATCGTCGGTGCGCGCCTTGCCAAGCAACGAGGAACAGATGCAACCTTCAAAGAGGCCTCACCGCCTTGATGCTGGAATCCACCGCATCGCTGCATCTCCTCTCGGACTCCGCCACTCTCTTAACTCACTTTCTCTGTTGCTCGAGGCCGCCGGTAAGAGAGGTAGTCGATCGTTCTAGCGATACACAAGCTGCCGGACCCACGGACTGCGTGTATTGCGCACGATCGCGCGGGGCACCGTTCGGTTTCGTTTGTCCGGCCATTTCGTTAATGGAGCCGTTTCTCGGAATAACCACTGCCTGGCTGGGGCTCCTCCTTTTTGCAAGGCTCGTCACCCGGCCCGATCGCAACGCACCCACACCTCCACCTTCATCCTCCATCCTCCTTCTGATTTTTTTCGGCGCTGGCATTGTTGTTCGAACATCGTTTGTGATGATCGCTGCTAAGCCTTGGACCTCGAGATTCGGACTCATTTGCAACCAGACTCGCAAACGTTCTATCTAAATTTTTGTATTGTGGATCAAGTTGTGTGTGTGTGTGTGTGATAAGGTTATTATGTGGAGTGGACAATATTTGTAGACGTTGGAGAATATTTTGCAGGCCACTATACGTCAGGAATCCTGTTCCTCGAAATTCCGCTGAGCTAGGATCGTCTTGGCGCGACTATCTGCTGCAAGCGGTCTAATTCCCCTTCGGTATTCCGTCCACGGCGATCTGGCCGCGGCTTCATTTCCCGAAGTATCGGTGTTTTAACGACTCGCCGGACTCGGCTCCCCTTTGTCCAATTCCAGTCTCCGAAATCCCGGTTGCACGATTGTATCGCGAGATACCGAACACGAAAAGTGAGAGAGAGGAAAAGAGAAAGAGAGAAATAGCTGTCCGTGTATCCCGGGGAACGACGGCTCTATTACACCCCGGTTAATTCAAACATTTGCCATGGGACGGTTGCCTCGGCGTGTCCGCCTCGGCCCGACGTATCCTAATTTTCTTTCTACGTGGATCCAAGGGCCCGTGGGCAGTTTGCCTACGTAGCGTAACGGAGGACCGGTGGCGTAGGAAGTAGTATCGCGCAAAGGGGGAAAACCAAAAGGGATCCGGCGCGCACTCGTATATATATTTGTACGGTGTAATTGGACGCAAACGAGAATCGTGCGGTGAAATCCACCGACTGGCTGGATCGCGTAGGCGTTCTTCGCCCGCTATCGTCCTCGAGGACCTATTAGTATCCGATTAGAAGTAAGGGCGAGACGAGTCAATACGCGGAGGCCTGGCCTCGCGAATAGGGAGCCCGCGAGAACGTTTCCCTCGTATCGAGATAAGGAGGAATCGAGGTCCCTAGCCCTGGACTATCGAACCACTTACGGCGAAACGAGTGGACCCTCGAAAACGAGCGTCTACGTCGCCCGGACACGATCCAGGACAAGTAGATAAGTCGAATGTTACGGGTATGTAAAGCGGCCCGTGAATGGAGACTCGCATGCAACCGGAATTTATGCCGCCGTCTGATAAGGAACGAATCTAAGGATACCTCGACCCCGAAGATACCTTCCTCTACCTTCCTACCTACCTACCTACCTACCTACCTACATACCCGAGGCACTAAGCGATCGCGCAATCGTTTGTTCAGACGGGTTGCGTCTTAACGATAAAATAACTTCGGGAAACGGATTTTATACGCGCGGGAAATTGTTCGATCTAAAAACGCTAATTCCGCCGACATGTGTTCTGCGGCGCTGCACGTACGATCGTAAATAACCATCTTCCTCTCGATGAACTCCGCAGAGATAAAGGCAGACCCGCTCGTTCTGCTGCTTTCGTTCGTAAAATCACCGCACTATGGGCCGAGCAAGCTGATTTTCATTTCGTCGGAAAATTAACTTGTTCCTTTGCACTTTATTCTTATGTAATTATTAGTTTTGTAAATATCTATGAGTCAGGCATCCCCGCTAATCAGAGGAGTACGTCGCGGGCAGAAAGTGGCGATCTTCGTACGCGAACGCTTCGAGAAACCGCAGGGACCGAAGTAATCGCGAACGAAGGATGAACGAGGACGCGAGAAGAGAAAAAGGAACGATGTTGCGCGTTGTTGAATGGTAGACGAAGGGACCAGGTAGAGAGAGAGACGGAGAGGAGAGCAACGAATGGAGAGGTGGTAGCTGACCGTGGACCGAATCGATTGGAAATAAGCCGATTGCTACCTGCACGGAGGTCCGCGTGCAAATCCGGCTTGCTCGTTCTGACACTTGGGATCCGTAAAAAAAGCGAGAAACAAGAAAAACCGCCACTTTCTTTCGCTTTCCGAAACACCGCCGCCGTCCTGGCTGTAACGGGGCCCGGCACTGAGCTGCCATTATCCGTCGGTGAATCGACTTCTGAGAAATTCGGTCCCGTGTGAAAAGAAACTCGCGCGCCCTTTCGAATTTCTGCGCCGAAAACTATGCCGGCCGAATGATCGCGAGGAATCGGGCAGGATCACGAGATATCGGGATCAATTTTTTTTTTCGAAACACCACGTCCAACGGTTTATACGGTTTTCACTGTCGAGGCTTTCGGGCGTAAGCCGTGTTCTTTTGGAATTGTTTTCCCAAACGAATACAGCGGCTAGCTTCATCAGGAGTCCGAATAACACAGATATCGTGTACATATATCAACAATAAAAACTGTATGAAAGACTCTCCAAAATAATACTTTGTTCTACAGGATGTTCGTTATCCAAACAATTTCAGTTTTTCATTTCCCCTCGCATTTTCCAAAGCAAGAGACGAAGATGCTCCAGATTTGGAAGATTTTAAAGCAGCAATATCTTGTCGGGTATAAGATCGACCATCCCGCCGCATAAGGGTCCTCTGCATAGTCCCCGAGACCTTGCACGCTGATAACTGCCTTTTAACGCTATCCGTGACTGTTTTCCAGCGATCTTGAACGTATGAAAACAGCCGGAAAGTTGGCACAATGCGCTTAACGACTCGCGAAAAGCCGGCTATGGCGACTGCTGAAAATATTCCCGCCATTGTTCGTAGTGTACGGTCACTTAGGGGTGCTGGCGCGGCTCTGTCCGCGCTCGCCGCGCTCGTTATATCGGTCAGCTTGTATTTATTCGCGTCGTAGTCGAACGGCCAGCCTACTCTCCGCGCCTGTATCTCTATCGTTCGGGAATTCACGGTTCGGATAAACAGGCAACGGGGGGAGAAAAAGGGGACAACGAGCGCAGCGTAACGAGACAGAACTTCTCAGACGTATCCATTTAATACTAAATTTGTATCGGCGTCGAAGGAGCCGGCATTGTACGGGCTCGGCTCGGTTCGGCTCGTTTCGTTTCACCTTTCTAGCGAGACGAATGCATGTTTCCATTATGCGCGCGCGAATTGCCAGGCGGAAAGTTCGCGTCGCGACAGCGGGACGTATATACTCGCGCCGGTACGTGACAGAAAAAAGGAAACCGCCGAGGTAGAGCGAGGATACGTTCCCTGAATTACAACGCCGACGAGAATTGACATTAACGAGGATTTCCGTGCGACAAGTGCGCACTTATTTCAGCGCGCGGGCACAGGCCGATGCAAAAAGACGTTTTCGGTATCCGAGAAGACTTTATACGAAACAAGGCCTCGCTCTCCTATGCTCGTGAATCCGCCTGTCCCATTGTCCGGTCGTAATATTCGCCAATGCGCTCAACCTTCGCTCCGAAGCGTCGCTGAATAGACCTTGATATATCTCGGAAACGGGAGCAACCGATTCCTCGCCGCTCTTTCCTCTTCTTTTGGCTCCGCCGATGAGATCGTTCATGATTAACCGTATCTGGTAACGATCATGCGATTGTGGTAAGGGCTCGAGACGGTTCGTGAAATCATGGCAACAGTAGAGCGTCTGCCTGAGAATTCACGGCTGAAGGGTGGATAGTTTGAATATAAAACGTTTTAGTACATGTATTACATATGAGATACAACATCAATCCTAGTGGTCTACATACAACCGAATCAAACTTCAGACTATTGTGTAACCCAGACCTAGGTCACTGTTCAAGTCGGCTACAATCTTGAGAAACCATTGCTAGAAATCGAGAAACGTTTTTGAAGATACCTTGATGTATCCAGTAGCGATCGATTCTTCGCCGTTCTTCCCTCTTCGATTTAGTAGAAAGGATTTCGAATGTTTGGCGAAAGCGAGGCAAAGTCTGTGGAGCGTTTGTTTGAGAACAGAGGTGATCACTTCGCAGCAGGGATCAAAATTGGACTTGCAGGAGAATTTGGAAAGCTTTGGTGCATGTTTTGTAACATTTTTCAGGGAAATATCGTGATAAATAAAGCTGTAGCAAGGAGGAAGGTGATTGCCAGGAATTGGCTTTCTCTGTTATCAACGAAGATTCTTTCTATATAAAGTGTTCGTACGAGGCTCAATTTGCATCGAAGATAAAGGCCGATTAGCCGAGGTCCTCGACCGGGGGCCCAGAAGGTGGTGGGACTCGAGTAGACTAATACGATAACTGGGAAGGCTCATGGAGATAGCGTAAGAAAGGTATGTAAATGGCGTGGAATGTTCTGTCGCGGTTTCGTTGTCCGTGCCACGCAAAACGATAGCGGGGGACGAGAATGCGTACGCGGGGCACCGTGCACGCGGGGGAAAAGAGTCACGGGAAGAGATGAGAGGAGGGGGCAAGAAGAAGAAGAAGCCGGAGAGCGGTTTGAATTACGACAGCGACGAGAAGTGACGTTAACGAGTATTTCCGTGCGCTTACGCGCCGCACGCCGATGCTTACGATACATACGTAAGAAGCCTCGCGAGCTGCTCGGCCAGGCCTCGGAATAAAAGTGACGCCGGGGCATTCGTCGAAAAGGCTCTCGTTACGTTTCGTGTCGCGCCTTGTTGCACCTGCGGAAATGCACCAATCAGACCGGCGACGCCGGACAATGCACGGTCGTTATCCCGTCGCGGCGCCGCCGCCACGTCGCGCCGCCTCGAACGGAATAGAAACGACAGATTTTATCGTTCCCTTTCCTCTACTTGCGATTCACTGAAAGACACTTTCTCTCTTCCCCCTTCTACCGGCTCCTTCATCCATCTCCTTCTCTCTCCTCCGTTCCTTCCAGCCGGTTCCCATCATCGGTTGGCCTACTCGCATCGGTCCCCGGACCCTGTGGGAATTTTCATTCGGCCAATCAGGATTTAATATCGCGGTTTTCAGCCGCATTACGGCTGATTCGGTCACAGGACGATTACCGTGCGCGCCATTATTACGGAGTCACTCACTTTTAACTTAATTTCGTTAAGAAACGGTAAGTCGAGAAAATAACAGGACGATGGTCTACGTGTATTGGCTGAGACGCCAATCAATGTAAGTCTCTCAACGTGAAAACTGAGATAATGAATAAATCATGAAAAAATTTCCTGTCTTCTGTTTTTCATCCGTAAGAGTAGAGACTTTTAGCTTTAAAATGGGCTCAAGTCTATAATTTTTCAAAAATCGAAAAATATTTTTTGCAGCCACTGTAAATCACCCATATAGGAGTGACGCGGCAGTCAATGTGTTAGGAAGGTTTAGAATGTTGCTACAAGATTGCTCACCGAGTCAAGCGTACCGATAGACTGATGCATATCAGTGCCGCAGGATGCGCATGAAAAGTTGGACTCTGCAAGTCACAACGAGGTGCATAGTTACCATCCTCGGCTGAGTTGTGGCGTCGCGGCGTCTGCGAGAAACGCGATTCACGGATCACCGCTCGAGCCAGTCTCGTGATTAACAAATTGAGCTTTCCGACGAGACGGTAGACGCTTCCGCTAACGATTTTTAATAAGAATTAATAGCCTGCCCTCCGAGCGTCAGGGTATCCGTGATTACGCGGCGCCCGCTGTACAATCGGGTGTTTATTACGGGCGTTGAATTTGAAATCAATCTTCATTAATGAGACTTATAATTAGGGACAAGGTATACCTAACGATGTATGAAGCTGATACGGTCGAAGCGAGACACCGCACCGTAGAGAGCGGGAGATCATTATTCCCGGGTAAATGGTCGAACAGGTGAGCGCGTCATTTTTTCCTCGGAATTCCGAAAATCTCGATCGACGTCGGTCGACCGCATCGATTATTGTTATTAATCAATCGACCGTGTAAATCGCGCGTCAAACGCATAATCACGCGATCGTGTAATCGGACGTTTGTTCGCGCGTTTGTTTACACGAGACGGAATATTATCGGTGAAACGGAATGAAATCGCGGTTATAATTGCAAGGCGACCGTAAATACGGGAATAATTGCGAGTACGACCCTTGGTCGGTGAGCAGTTGCGAGGTAGTCAGGATTTTCTCGGCTGGGGCTGTCCTGATTTAGACATAAGTTAATCAGGAGGAAGACTGAGAGCGAACAAAGCCCACGGAGGAGAGGAAGAGGGACATGGAAGGTCGGGGCAACGAGTGCTTCGACGAATTATCAGAGGCGGCCGAGAAAAACGCGTCTCTCCGTTCAGGCGTAGCAATTTTTTTTACCCACTTAACTCGCACTCGATACTATCCCGAGAGACCGTTAAGCTGTTTTACGAGAGTCCACGTAATTCCTTCATCGCCATCTTCTCCTTCTCTCCCATCGTTGACCGGCTCGGTGTGCCGAGCGGAGCCGAGCCGAGCGGACCGACCGACCGTTCTAATTGACCGCGACAAATAAATCATAATGAGGCGGCTTCTTTCTCATTACTAGCGAGCGTCACGCTTTTACGCAATCTTCATCACCATTCGCCGATCATCGTTCGCCCGACTCGAAAGTAAATTCTCATCGACCTCCCGACGTAATCTGTTTACGGCGCACCGGTAATTACGTGGGTCTTCTCCGCTCTTTTTCTTCGTCCTGTCCTGGTAATGACTATTTCGTTGTAATTCATAATGCCGTTAATTAGACGCGATCTCGCCGTCGGCCGCTGCGTTTGGTGGATTAGAACCGAAAAAAAAGAAAGTGAAGAGAAAAAAGCGGTAGCATACCTCGTATGTCGAGTATAAGAAAAGAGAAACCGCTTATATTTTCTAACCCTGGAAAATCAGCCAATTACAAAATCGGAACTTCTGGACCAACAGTATGGCAAAATTTCGATAATTCCCAGATAACTTCAGGAGTCGGTGTTTCCTCGTAGGAGCTCGCGTCTTGCTTAAAAGATCGAGACGCCCACGACCGGGCGAGCGTAGCCCGAGGCGAGCGCTGTAAAGCGGAGTATTTAAGTCTGCGCGTAGTCGATTCCCTCCTCGCTCGGCGTACTCGATATCATTTTGTTTCTGTCGAAGCCCCCTTCCTCCCTCTTTATCTTAATCCCCATTTCCATCTGTGGCGCCCCTCGCCCTCCCCTCAGCTCTTTGTCTCTCTCTCTCTTTCTCTTTGTTTCGCAGCCAACGAATATTCTCAGCGCCCTCCATCTCGGCGCGCATCTCTGAGCCCGACGCGGCTCCCTAATAAAGATCCATTTCTCAGTGTTACGACAGGCCGATAAGCAAGGCCACAATTTCAATTACGGCGTTAAGCCCGGCAAGATCGTCGGACCGTAAAAACTGCGAGACTATAACCGAGATACTAAGCAAGTAAAAATCGACGATACGTCCCGCGGGCTTCCCTCCCACCCCTCCGCAGCCTTGCGAACTCCGCGCTTCTCTCTTGTTCTCTCTCTCCGTTCGTTTTCCCGCTCTCTTTTCACCTGAACCGACTCTCCGAGATTCCCTCTCTCCCTCTCTCTTTCCCCACTTTCTCGCCCGAGAGCGCCGGGGAGAGGGCGCGCAGAACCGAGGTTTGACTCGTTAATATATCAGATTATGCTGGAACAGCGAGTCTAATTTATACCACAGTAAACTGCAGGCTGCACCTCGGGCCTCTCCGCCGCCTGCCATTTTTAATACGTCCTTAAAGCGTCGCATCTCTTAAAAGATTTCTCGAGACCCCCTCCCTTTCTGCCTCCTCACCCCTTCACTGCACCTCTGCAATCCGTACCAGCCCACTGTTCTCTCTCCCTGTTACACTGCCTCTTTTCCTTCCTCTTACGCACCATCCCTTACTCGACACATGCTTCGACATTCTCTTACACACCAACCCTTATACTTTTTCTCTGATGCTCATTCATGGCTCGCATCTCCGTTTGCTCTCCCGATTCACCAACGGTTTTTCTTATTTTCCGCTGAACCGGGACCAACGATAAGAAGTTTCGCCGGCAATGGTGGGCAAGACGATCGCCCAGTGGCTCCACAATAAATTCTCTGGGAATCTAGAAATCGGCCAGGGAAATTTTCCGAGAGTCCTGTATCCCGGTTCGCGTTTTCTGCCAGGGTTCTCACGATGCTTCAGCGGTGGAAGGCGTTCTGACGGCCAGTGGATGTTGCTTCTGTCTGGCGAAAATTCTTGAAAATTTTCTTCGAAAGGTACTGCTGCCAGGCATCGAATATACCTACACGAATTTTTGAAGTCTGTTCGCTTTGTGCGTCAAAGGGAACGTGGAAGATCAGCGACGTCGTTTCCAGTCGCTTTATTTGAAATCTTGAATTTAGTTCGAATAAGGAAGTTCAATTGTATATTTGTGAATTTTTGAGTGGGTTTGTTGCGCTTCCAGTCGACTTCTATACGAAAATTCGAGTAAAATGTAAAATCGGATATTATAAATTATTTTAAATATCAAAAGGAAAGCATGAGACAAGTAGATTCGAATTGTCGAGAAAACAGGAGTAAAACTGTTACTAATAATTTTCGTAAATTTTTATAGGATATGCATTTCTATGGAAGCGAGAATTCAGCTGGTCATAAAATATTGCGGAATCACGACAGAATAAAAAAAGTGAAAAGATATGAGTGTTAAATGTATTTTAAGTGGGCGAGTTGCATATTTCGTTTGACCGACAACCTTTTCGTCGCGAGGAAGCTGCGTCTACGAGCACGGAGAATAATTAGTACCGATCTATAACTGGCGGGTGCAGGTTAATGTCATTAGTCAGCGCGAAATAGAGCTGAATGAGGACACTTGCACGAGGAACAAAGAGAGATTCGCTCTCCGATGGCAGAGCCGGGATATAAAATTGGGGCCACGTACCGTCGTCGCCGAGAAATCGGACAGATTATGAATATGACACTCCCGTGTACCGGTGAAACGTGTACACGCGCCCGTCGGCGTGTAGTTACACGTGATTAAAACCGGGAGCAGCTTTCACTGAGACACTAACGATTCAGATGACATGGTGTATAACGTTTAGCATCTCCAATTAACAGGGCAAATGGATTGGATAATTACGAAGATTGGGAAACGAGACGCGTGCTCGGAGAAACTGGACCCAACGAATCGCGCCGGCTACGAATTAGCTAAATTAGTATTTCGAATGATTTCACAGAGACAACGAAGCTAAGTGCGACGAGGTTATCAAATCGCAGAGCGAATTCAATGGTCTCGATAGTTGCGCGAAACTTCTATGATTTTTAATGGAAGAACTTTGCTGTGTAAGATTTCATCCAGAATCTATGAAATATGTACCTTATTAATCTCCTTTAAATGGAAATAAAATTCTATTTTGTTGATGTCGATATACAGTAAAGCCTTGAGCTAAGAAAAGCTCGGATCCGTGGTGTTCCTTAGATTGTGCAGTACCCAAACATCCTAATTATTCTCAAGCTGTATTCGAATGGATAGAAAATATTAAAATATAACAGAATTGCGGTATTTTGAGTCTCAATATTCGAGTTTTGCAAATATCAGAAATATAATCGCAGAACAAATTTCGGGATGAGCTAAATCATTCTGGGATTATGTTTTTGAGGTATTGAACATTAAGATAATGCAAGAAGGAAGCTAAACTAACTGAATGAATTGTTTTATCATCGCTTTTGAAAGGGAACGAGCGTCAAAGAGTGAAACTATATCGGAGTACGTGACTGATGTACATATGTGAGGGTACGAGATCGTGTTTCCTCGAATTTAACATAACAGAAAATGAGTTCCGCAAAGCGAGGTTAGGCGAGGCGAGACCGCAAATTTTACGACACTGTTTTCCTCATTGCGTTTCAACGATGATGTACGGTTATTACCGACGAAATAGAAGACAAATTTATGATGACATCGTTAATAGACATTTGAGAATAACCGCGGATGAAATATTGCCCGGGTGTCGAAGGAGCACGGCGGCGGAGAGAAAAATGAGGCGGAAGCGTATTCGAGTCGAATCGGCCGCAGGAGGACCCTAATTCATTTTTGATCGATCCAGGAGATAGCGTCGGTTTTTTAGAATCGGCCGGGGATGGAGGGAGAGAAGAAGAGAGGGAGAGAATCCGCGGCGACGAGAATTCTAGTAACAGCGAATCGCCGCGAAGAAACCACCGGGTGATTTAATACTGAATCATTTCGCTGGATTACGGTGTTCCGCGTGTAAAAACGGTATAGCCCATTCGGTTGTCACACGGCGCAACAGAAATAAAAGGAAGATTTAAGCCCGATGGTTCAAGAGAGATAGGAATCGAGCGGGCACACAGTTCCGCGACGTCTGGAACAAGAGAACGATGAAATATGGAATCGGGTAAAAATGCTGTAAGAAGATTGCGAGACTTGTTTTCACCGGATTGATTCATCAAAACCGTTAGAGAAAAGCAAAGATCGTTCCCCGAGATATATTTGATCAAGAATTTATTTCTTCCGGGACAAGAACTCGATGTTCTCCCTCTCCATTGAAAAAGGTTTGTTGCGCTAACGAGACCGCCGAAGAAACGTTTCCGTGATTCCTTTTCCTTCTTCTTTTTTTCTGTCTTGTTTACTCATTTCATTTTGGAAAATAAAAGGCGAGCTCGAGAATTGTATTCTCCGAACTACTTTTTCAAGTATCCGAGTAATCCATCGGAACACGAGTGGCTAACTTGTGCTCGATATTTTATCCTCGCGGAGGGAAGCAATTGCCATGGAGGAGAAGAAAGCGACGAGAAAAGAGGGTCTCCGGGAAATCTCAATCTTTAGTAAGACCGGCTCAGTCGTTAATAGGATTGCACATCTATGACAACAGTAAGCAGTAAGACTGGAAATTTACGTTCTCGATGAAATCCGGACGATTAATATGTCTTCTATTAATTATTTGCCGTAATTTGTATCTCTTGGAAATGATTATTTTTACAGAGAATTATTGTCACACGATGCGTCGTGGGCAATTGCTCTGGATAATTGCAAACTTTTAATGGGAACAACAAGATGGTGCACTTGTATTGCTAGAATACTGTTTCTTTCGTACAAGGAATAAAAAAGTTACACCTATTTTTGTCCGATGAATCAGAGTGCAGCAACAGGGTATTTTTCTATTGGTTCGAGGAAGGCTGTCGTTGGGCACCCCAGCGTTCCCTCGAATCGACTACATTTATTTGACCAGGTGCGCGTCCATTAGCGTCAGCGAAGCCGCGTCAGCGAATTCCACGCGAGTGTGGCAATAACGATTCCATCGTATGGAAGATAATTAGCGGAGTAATGCATGCGAGGGACGAGTACGAGCGCCGAAGGCAGTGAACTCGAACGACACCCGAGACAGAGAGAGAAAGCGAGGAAAAAGATAGGTAGATAGAGAGAGAGCGCGAACGCCGCGCACGTAAACGCGAAATAAGAACAGGTTTCTCGGTGTAAGGTAGAAAAATATCTAAACCTCCCTTAGCTTTCGCTCACCGCGGGCGGCTCGCCGGCTGGATAATATACCGATGAACCAGTTCAAGAAAAGAAGCCAACAGTCGGGCCGGAGTATCTGCAGTAATTCCTTAACGGTTCAAGAAATTATGTGCCTTAATTATGCAAACTCGTGAAACGTGCCGGCAAGGCGCGCGAGAACGAACCAAGAGCGATATAGCTCGAACAGGGATAGAAAGGCGAGGGAGTAGACGCGCGAGGAACAGCCTGGGGTGAGCCTACGTGTTTTCGAAACATTGAGAAATGGTTAATTGCTCCACTCTCCCCGGTATTTGATTAGAATACTTCCGCAGACGTCGAACACCGGGTGAGATCCCGAAAGCCGGCGGGAAAAGCATGCAACGCTGGCATCCGACGGCCGCGAATAATTATTGCCAATAATTTTTCATTACCCGGACACTGCGAGGTAATTATCGCAGTATTTTTCTACGCATGTACATCTAACTAGTAATGAGTGGTCGTTGGTTATCCCGCTGCGCCTGCCGAGCTCACCTGAAATTACAATCTACGCGGACGTTCCGCGATGATTTCGAGCGGACATCCCTGCGAGAGCATCTTCATTTCAGAGATATCTCTCTCGGGAAGGCTCGAGAGACTCTCTGGGAACCTTACATACTGTGCCTCAGTCTCTTCTGTTAGTTTCGATAAATTCGTCGGACAAAATTTGGTAAAATTATTAGATCGTAAGATAATCGTATGATAACTATAAATAGTCTGCAGACAGTAAATTATCCATAAAACTATAAATTGTTCCATGGAACGTAGAAATATAGAAGGGATATAGAAATTAGAGCGAGAAATTAGATTAGAGAATTTATCGAGGGTTAATCTCGTTAATCCGCTCGCTCTCTTTATCATAATGTAACCAGGATAGTGGAATAAGGTCACGAATGATACACGTACATTCCACCTCTCAGGAAATTCATGTTCGTTTATTATACATCAGAATCGTTGCTGGTTTCGTATCTCGATCGTAATACTTTCGCCCCGGATCGCTTTGTGAACTTCGAATTTGTTCGAGGAGATAAATTAACGTGGAAACTGATTAAACGCTGATTGGACCGACGTATACATCGGGCAGAATTCCGCATGAAATGTGCTGGGTTAGCGTCAAACAAGTTTCATTTCGTTTGTGGATGTTTCGCATATTAAGAACCGTATATGGGTGGAAGGACGGCGCTAATATCTAACATTTCGACGATTCGGAATCGATAGTGAACATGGAAAACGCGAATATGTGGCGATTGGAATTTTAATTACTTGGGTAAATGAGGTCTCTCTATAACCGTGTTTAATTTAGAAAAACGGAGTCAATCGAGCGACAGATCAAGTTCCTCCGTGGAATTTTTTTAGAAAAATTAACGTGGACGTTTAGTTACTCTGGATATGATGATTTACATACATCAGAATTTTTAACTGAAAAGGGGGGCGAAATTACGTCCGCTACGATTTTGTGGAAATTTTGGGGGGTGATATTCGGCACTTAACGTATTAGTAATTTTTACAGAGACATCTTTGTAATACATCTGTAGTTATAAAATAGAGGACTCGGAACGAGAAGAATTCAGAGCGAAATTAGAAGCAACGAGATCACCGGTGCCGGGTTTTTAGGTTTTCCGGGAAGCGAGCGCGTTGCATCGCGCGCGTTGCAGCTTGGGTAGCCGGTTGCACTCGTAAATAACAGTTTCGCGAGGGTGTCGCGTAACGTCTTCCCTCGACACGGACTCAGTTTCAGCGGGGTTTTTGCCGGTTCTCGGTGGTCGCGCGAGTGCCGGACCACGCTGGCAGCGTTCGCACGCTCGCGTGTCTCGGCTGGCGGCGCCGGTTTCTCTTTGCTAGTTAATAAACTAACACACCGCGAGAGAAACAGGGAGCCGAGGGTCCCCTCGGTCTGAATGGAAAACTTGTATTAAAGTGTTCGTCCTGGTCGGACCTCGGCAAAGTTCCGAGCCCGAGCCTGAACTTGGCTTCTCACTTTATGAAATACAACCCAATGTCCGCAGTGGCTCTTTGCTCGCGGGGAACTCGACTGCTTTCAGAGGAAAGAAGGGGGCGGTAGACGTCCACATTGATGGAGCGCTCTCAATGAAGAAGCGAGAAAGAGAGAGAAGAAGGAGACAGAGAGATGAGGAGAGAGTGGAGGAAAACAGGGGTCGAAATAGATAGAAGGGGCAAGTGGTTGCCGCACCCGTAGCTCCGAAATCATTTCGTGCTCAGACTTCGAGTAAACTATCTATCTTCGAGTAGTAAATCGACAAACCCTCCAGAATTCGCCGCTCTTTCGACGTGCATCTTCGGATCCTCTCTCTCTCTCTCTTATTCTTTGCCTTCCTCCTAGCTACCCCCCATCTGAAGCGTTTCCGTCCCCCTTCTCTCCTAAGAAACGCTCGGTTACTGCAGCCTCGAATGTCGCGAGACGGAAACTGTACGAACACACGCTTGACTTGCCGTTGGAATTTTTCGAGAGAACTTGCCGGTACACACAAGTGGAAAACTCGAGGAGTCGACGAGACGGCACGGCCAAATAAAACTCCGAAGATTTCTCAACGATTGCATGATAATTCCTGCGGGGGGCACCCTAACTCACCCCTGGGCTTGCTCGGGCGCCCGCGATACACTCGAACAATCGCTTTCGAAAATATCTCTTACTAACAGTATTGGAATAAGTGTACAACTTCGATTAGTTCTTTTGTCTTTCCAAAAATCATCTGGACACGATTCAAGCTTCGAGTGCAAAGTGTTAACATGAGCCTGAAAAAAATTTTTCACGTGTTGTAACTCGTGTGTAATTATGATTATAATTCGTGTATTAAATTCGTGTATTAAATTCGTGTAAATATATTTGTACACCTGCTACAAATGAAACACAACTTGCCGGAACGTAAATCATAAGTTGCTACAGTATTTTCCTGATACTATTTGCGCCAGTATTTTCGAGGAACGTGCGAGAGTGAAGCGAAAGCGATCGAAGTCTCCGGAAACGAAGTTCCATTTCCGTCGGCCATAACCGTCGTGTTTTTCTTCGGCGATCGTTGGATCGGCTCGTCGATCTCCGAAATCACGGCGCCGGTTTTTGCGGCAGCCGGCCGCCGTCACGGAGGTTATTACCTTTTTGGATGTTAGATGGACGGCGATAAGTTATCACGGCGGTATAGCCGCCTATCGGGCACTGTCACTGGCCCGTACCAGTAGGATATTGTTTTTAGGCTGCGGTTTTGCCCGGTGTACCCTCCTGGGAAATTGGACCTGGAAGCGGGCACGCTGGCAGCGCGCTCGCCGCTCATTTATTACCGTTGCTTTACCTCTGGGTGGCCAAATTTACCAAACGCTGCGGTCCGAGCTCCGAATGCCTCCCATAGAAACGCGCCGCTCCGCTCTGCGCGCCGCGCGTCGGTTCAACGACGTCATTCGACGGGTACACGGTTGAAAACCGAGCGACGAATTGGCACGTCGCCCGTGATCCCGGTCTATTAGTCAAAAAACGTTTAAAAAATTCCGACCCACTGCGATCCACCACCCCCTCACCCCTTCCTCGCGTGCGCGCGCTTTCAACGCGCGCGCTACTGTAAATTTGATCGAGTGTCGGTGTATTATTGATATTCGGGCCGGGTCGGGCCGGGTCGGGCCGGGTCGGGCCGGGACGCGGCGCGTATCGCTATAATTGGATAGAATGGCGGTCTCGCGGCCAATCGAAACGCGACGTAACTCGCCGCGCCCGAATCCGACAAGGAAAAAAATCAAATAATACACTGTGCGGTAACGTCAGCGTGCGCGGCCTCCCCGCTGGATGTGCAGTTAATTTCAATTTATCCGCGTTATATATCCAATCCTGCCAAACCTGATCACACGGTCTATTAGCTCGGAAAAATACCAACCGGGAAGCCTCGGCGGCGACGGTTTTTCGATAGCCTTGGCGAGGGATTTCGGGCCGCGGTGTCGTTATAATTGGACGAAATTGGGACTGCCCTCGGGCCCCGGGCCCCGAGACATTGTAAAGAGATCGCCGGAGATACGAATGACGCGGGCCCGATCGAACGAGACCGGACGGCTGAAGATCAGGTTTGGTTTCCGGTGAGGACGAGCTGCAAATTCTTTCGCGTTTCAAGGAAGTCCCCTAATCGGCCAGACACGGTCACCATCCGGAAATTGGTTACATCTAGCGAAGTCGTTTCACACGCCTAATCGGTGCCCCGAAGTCGAGCATCGTCGCGATTAATTTTAGATCGGAATAGTTACGTGTCACTTGCCTTCGATCTTTCAATCGTTATTAAAAGACGGTTTAGTCTTCGCAGCAAAAGATCAATGTTGTTGAATATTCTGTATTCCGGACCGCAAATGGAACCTATGAACATTACTATTCATTGGATTTCTACGTAAATATAATCCACGTAAATAACGTTTCTATGTAAATATATGTGTTGAGACGTAACACTGTGCAGATCCTAAGGTCATGTATTTTGGCGCACTTTGAGGTCTTCAGGGTCTACATTTTCAGTCACCTCCGACTTTTTCTTCTTTTAGCATCGTAGCTTCTTCCTGATCAATGTCGCAAAGATAGACCAGCTTTCTTTCCACCTATCATGGATCATCACTACGCCTACAATGTTTCCTGATTTTCTGCAGCTAAGAATGACAAATGTCAAACGTCATAAATCTGTTATCAACACATAATGCATTTATTGTTAGTTCAAATGTTCTTCTGTGCACAATAAAACAAGTTACAATAAGTTCATGAAAATTCGGATTAAATAAATTAATTATTTATCAGAAAATAAAAGACTCATTATACTTTTTTTACTGTACGGAGGAAATGCACGATTTTATTTACTATATATTTACTGTGAAACAGGATAAAACCCACGTTGTGATAATGAGTCACTAATAGTTAGGGACGTTAGAGCACGCGACACGTGTGATGACACAGCTGAAATACTAGAGGAATTACATGTTTTTGTGGTTCGCTTTGTGTTGCGGAAAGATTTTGTTCGAATTTCGTTTGCGTACGCGCGCTAGTGAATAGGGCTTGGCTAGCATGTCTGTCCATTGTTTGCCGTTTCTACTTATTGAAATCGCGCGGATAGGTGTGCAACAGGAAGACTTTCAATATCGATTATTCGAAATCGAAACTCGATACGGAAAAATGCTGTCCGAGTTCTTATTTCGGTATTATGATTACAACAAAACACTGCATCGTTATTATAGCGAGAGAAAAAGCGTTTGTTTCAAAATCTGTGTCGAGCTTTGCAGATTCTCTTTCAGCCATAAACACGGTAAAAACCAACCATCCATAATACAATGATGCACATCGGTTGCAAATTTCGTTTTGCAAGAGTCGGTCCAGTTTTTTGTCTTATGCAGACGACGTTACCGGTAGCTACCTTTCGAATCGAAGTCGGCCGGGTGAAATCTAATTCCGTGGAAATCTCGCGCAATTACACGAAAAAGGAATTCTGGGAAGGCGGTCGGTTCAGTAGGAAATTTGCATCTCGAACACAGAAGAAAATCAGCGCGCGTCGGCTCCGTAAATTTAGGATTTGAATCTGGCGTTCTGTTCGAAAACTTCCTCCAGACCGCGAACGTTATCTCGACGAAGCCGTGAAATCGACGTAACATAATCGGATGCAAGGAACAGTAAACGAATCGTCGACGAGATTGACGGGATCGATAATTCACGGCGCGATCGTTGCCTTAAAACGATGTTTATCACCATTACAACGTTATTATGACGCGAAGCGGTGGTCACTATAAATTCTTCCCGCGACAATACCCGGTCCAATTAATATCTAGAATGGACTAATTACCGCACAAATTACAGAGTCTCTCCCCGGTTCGGTGCACCGGTGCGACGCTATATCGGTCATCGATTATCATCGACGGTTATTTATCGCCGAATTGAATAATAGCGCGTGCGCGCGAATCCCACTCCGTGGACTCCTTGTTTTTTCCATCGGGGCCGTTCGCATTTATTTCGGATACGCGAACCGGCAGCGCAATCGTCGTCGAAATACTTTTCGAGCGGCGCGAGTCGGCGTTGTCGTGCCGCGATACGCTATTAATATAAATACTGTCCGCGACAACACTCGGTTCAATTAATTCCCAGAATCGTGTAGCTAATTAGAGCGCAAATTACAGAGGCTCACTGCTCGCTCGAGTGCGCCGCTATTACCGGGCCGATACATGCGTATGCGCGAACACGTCGGTGTGGACGCGCGAGCGCGGGTCCCAGCGATTATCGTCGCTGTCGGCCGATTATTTGTCACCGAGTCTCGATCGCCGACAAGATCCAGCCGAGCGGTTTTTTCTCCCCCGATACCCGGAGCGTTTTGTCACGGGCGCGTTTCATCGGATTCGGTATCGGTGGAATGCGGAATTTGCAAAAACAACCGTCGAAAACACACGCGTCCGCGTTCCGCGCGCGAGCAGTGTGCGGCCGTGTGTACACACACGCCACACGGCTGGACACTCGAAACCGTTTCGAACGGATCCGCAGTCGATTCGCCGATGAAATAGATGGGATTCCGAGAGCGAAAGTGCCGCTAGGACACAGACACCGCCACCTTCTCTATCACGCTCTTTCTCTCGCACTCTCCTTTTTTTTATCCCGTCACCGAACCGAAAACCGTGAGGACAGCGCAACACACAACCATATAACAGCCGTAACAAAATGTGCACTGTGCAAGCGTATTTTTTAAACGAATTGATATTCCCACGGCCCGGCTCCGACGATCGATTCGTCCACTTCGACTCTATGGCGCACTCCGCATCGCCTGCACACCGGCCCGATGAATCAGCGAACCTCTAATTCAGACTTTAATCTCCTCCACCACTGCCAAGGTCACTCTCCGACAATTAGTCTCGAAGAGTGGAAATAAATCGGCGAGAGTCGAAAAGTAAGGTCCCGTTAGCTGGGGAGAAAGAACGAAATTTTAGCGGAGGCTGTGTAATGTATAATGTGAAAATCGATAAGTAAGGGTTGAAGCGTATCTGAAAAATACGATGAATGAAAATCGATGACTAACGGGTGAAACATACCTAAAAAATACGATCAATGAAAATCGACGAATAACGGGTGAAACATACCTAAAAAATACGATCATTGAAAATTAATGAACACAGCTTGAAACGCTTCTGAAACATACGATCAATGAAATTCGATAAATAAGGGGTGTAGCATACCTGAAAAATATGACCAATAAAAATTGATAAATACAGATTGAAAGGTACCTTATCGCCGCCACTTGTCCAGAACGGCCGATCTTCAAAGTTTACAAGAAGTAAAAAGAATTTTATGAAACGTGGAGGATACGAGTCAAAGAAATCGTTTGGTAAAACCCGAAGAGGATTCGTTACGGCGGCCACCCGCTGACTTCCGTTTCGAAAAGGATCCTCGGGAGTGTATTCGAAACAGTTGGCAAACGGGATTCGTTTCAGAATATCTGTGAGCCGGCGTTTTCTCACGATTTAGAGGTGTTCTTAGAGAGTCGGCGGGAGTGCAAGCGAGAGGTGCGCAGGGGAACCAGGCGGTGTCTGGTCGCGAAGAATTCGCTTTTACGAGATTCCGCCGGAAAGTCTTGAAATCGCGCGAAATGAACGCGGAGTGCGCGCCGGGCGCAGCCGGAATCTTGTAGATGCATATCAATGCAGCCTGGAATTTTCATTACGGGATCGAGCGATTGCTCGGCGATCGTCATGGCGCCCCGGCCTCCACGGAGGACGAATCGGATTTCCGTGGCCGTTCCCTATCCCCGTATCGGGATTACGCGTAGATAGTGATCGATCGGGAATCACAGCCGGGTCGCGTACACAGGCGTAACGAGTCCCGACTAATGACCGAGGCCGCGTGATAACCGGAACGAAATTATAATAATTCCGGCGAAATTAGCAGCAAGTGCCGCATTAAACTTCGCAACACGTTTATCTCGGAAGATAGGAAAATTTCGCGTGGTAATGCCTGAAATTATGGGCCAGCGGATCGCGTTTGCGAATTTCGGTCGGCTGACTGTTTGTCCGGATTACAAATGTACCCGGGAATCATTTACCCGCCTATCAGACGTGCAAAACTCCGCTCTCTCTTTCTCTCTCTTTCTCTCTCTTTCTCTCTCCCTCTCGCTCTTCTATGTTTTCTCCTGTTCTCTCAGTCTCTCTTTCGTCTCGTTTGCCCTGCGGAGAAACGGAAATTCGAGCACGAAAAATCCTTGTTAATGCGTTTCGCCGAGAACGAATTACCTCAATTGCAGAGATTAATATTACTTTCCGGTACATCTGTCCCGGGTGCAACCTCCTCCGGCCTTTTCCGGATTCCCTCTGCCACGAGCTGGAATTCTAAAAGCGCGCCGCCCGGTCCGGCCCTGTCATACTCGTACGCAAATACTAGTTACGAGTGCGTTGCGGTGTAGGGACTGGACAGGGTCGATACACTTCGCAGAAAAAAGATCCTGTAGACGAAACGAAATAATATTTTAACGCTCGAAATACACTGGAAATCAAAATGACACATTTAGAATCTCCTTTTACAATTACTGAACATGTAAAACTATTATACATTTGTGGAAAATTATTCTCGTTCGAAACTTGAGAAACCATTTCTGTATCGAACCAAGCGTTTTCCAATCAAAGGAATTTTCTACAAATGCATCCGAGTGATCGGTGAAGGTATGGGTCACACGTGACCCGGAATCGCCAGAGCCAAGGTGAATCTTTTCGTCTAAAGGCTCCGCTAACACATATTAATATAGTTTGCATATACCTGCATGATTCCACTAGTAACAAGTATTGATGACGTTACGCCATCATTTATCACACTGTCAGCACGGTATCGATCCCACCATCCGATTATTAAATCGAAAAGAAAAAGCTCCATCGCCGTAGATGCGTCTAGCAGCGCTAAAACCGCTGCTCTAATTTCAAATCTCATTTTCCCACGAACGAGGCTACGCGTAAACAAGCTTCGGTGGCACATTTTCTTTACTAAATATTCGGTCTAACGAAGGATCGCCGGTTAACAGCGTAGCGGTTTTGAAAAATCGATAGCATGTTGTCGAGTCGAGGGGTTCCCTTCGTCAAAACAGAGGTGCTCTAATTGGTATTTGGCTAGCGCTGAGCAAAGAGAACAGAGATAACAGTGATTCTGCTTACCGTGTTTAAAGCGGAACACAATGAACGCCGGTTCACGATAAGCCCTTAAAATGCTTGTTAGTACAGTCGTATTCCACGGCTGCGTGTATCTCCATCCGGATCTATTCAGTATCCGAGCAAACAGCGCGTAATGCGCCGAAAGTAAGACTGGGAGAAATATCGAAAAACAATATTTACTTTGCACCCAGTCCGAGTCCAAGTAGGAGTCCGACTGGTCGCAGGTTTTCTGCGTAAGCGCAAAACGACCTCTATCCGACGAACGACGCGACGCTCGTTTCTCTCGTGTTTGTGTCCAGCCAGTGACGTCAGCGAATCGTCAGGCCCTCTCCGTCCCCCCGATCTACCATTATCGCGTCGCTGATAGTCGAATAAGCAGTCCAGAGCCGGAATTTCGAACAACCCAGAACGGGCATTTCCCTGGCAAAGTGCAAAGATCGAAAACTATTTTCGAGCGACTCTCAGCGCCATGCGCCACGCCGAAACTCTGACCAACTTGGCAACTGTTCCGTTTAAACCGTTTCCATTCCGCGCGCTGTCGAACCTTTTGTCAGACGCTTGGCCCGAATACAATTTAGCAGGACTGCATTTTCTCCGCCGTACCTATACGCAACCCGAAAGATTGCGCTCGCTGCACTCCGAGATACTCCTTGTCTCGAGACGTTAATCCCTTGACCTTCGGACAACAGAGGATTTTTGTTTAGGACCTTTGCTTCGGATGCTTAGGGCCGTTCACTGCTCCGATTAATAATTTTAAGAAATCCACATTCTGATTATGAATATTTCCGAAATGGTAAATATGTAATTTTGAGACTTACTAATCGGCAACTTATTAGTTATAACTTGTACGAGACGGCGCGCATTTTGCTTGGTGAATTTTAGAGCATTCTGTCCAGTGAAAAATTAACTATTTTCGGGATTTTATCCTGCCCATTTTAGCGAACACGACGCGCAGTGTTAAACTTTCGTGGGATCTTTATTTTATGAGTGCATAAATTTCCGCAATCTCAGGATTAAGTTAGCGACCTTTAACCCTTGGACAACGGTCTTCGGGTCCACTTTGATCCAACTCTCTAGAGATTCTATTTAACTTCTTATCTTTTGGTAGCTATCTGAGCTATTTTTATGGGGTCTAATCGACGCATCTCGAAAATATTTTTGTCCCCGATGTACCTGAATAAATCAACCTTAAACATTTATAGAACATCAATGAACTATCGAGTAATATTAATAATAATTTGAAACAATTGCTTTTACTAATTTCTTTTTTAAAGTAGTTAAATATACGTATACTGCTTATCTAATTAAACGAAAATAATATTGTAAAACATAATGCATATTTAAACTGCCAATTTAAAGATATCGATCCGCATTCGACATAGGAATTCCTGTGAATAAAAGATCCGAAGGATAAAAAGGAGTTGTAAAATGTTTTGAAACCGATAAGGTTGCGTGCCATCAATAGAGGACTGAATGAAACTTGTTCGGTATTTACGAGTTTCGGAGCTGAATCGCTAGAAGGCCGTTGACTTCGTTCCCGGTTTCGGATTGTTAGTAGACAATCCGGGGACAGAATTTCGCGGAAAATAGGCGAGGTAAAAGTTCAAAGAAGAAGCCAGGGAGGAAACGAGCGGGACAGTGTACAGTGTGATCCCGCAGCTAGTTAAGAACTTCTTCGACGGCAGTCTCGAAACCGAAGCCATTGTCAGGTCATAACGATGTAATAATAAAACCGACGGTCTAACGATCGGATCGTGTTTCCCGGAGACGCCGGTCCCCACGAACAATGAAACGTAGATTTTCTTTCCGGCCATAATCAAGCAATCCAATTGTGATGACTTACCGCGGGGATGGTATTACGTCCCCCATAAACTTTCGAGACAGCTTCTCGCGCTCAGCCGATCGTTCATTTAATTCGCTCTTTTTTACGGCGAAACTCCGGTTTATTGGTCTCGCCGCGCGATTACTTCACGCGTCGTTCTTCTCGGATCCTGCGGCCTCGTCTGATAAAACTGTTTTTCCCTCGGTGCGAATCGATCCACCAGGGCGAATTTGTTACACCGGCTTTACAACGTGCCGTTCTTTATCGCGCGGTACCCGGTTGATTTTCCATGCCCGTGAATAAAGATCACTGAAAAATGGCGGAGCACCGCGGAGAAACCCGCGCGCGAGACATTTGCTTTCACGGACGATTGGCTCGTTGGTGGATGGCGGTCTAACGCGAGGACACTGTGTACACGTATAGAACCGCGGTGAATTATTGGCCAAGTTCCTCGCAGGAATAACGGCGCGACCAGCCTCCTCCTTCGAAGGAAGATCGGCTCGCGGATACGCGAAAAAGTAATTTGCGACCGGATCCCTCGAGGGTCACCATAAAACTCCACTTTTTGGCTTGTTTCCTCCGCGCCGCACTCCCGGCCTGCTTCACTGTATCGGGAACGAAAAGAGAGGCCAATTATAACTCAGTATAAAAATACATAGCGAAAACTGTGACTCGGCGTCCGGCGAAATAAAACCGCACGCTTGCGGTAATTCGACACACATGGTGCTCATCTGGAAAAAATAAAAGACCTAGACTGGATCTAATTTATGACTATAATCATAATTAATCATGCCACTAAACATTGCAAAAGTGTTTATTGCCAAATAACGTCATTTATATCACTAGGTATCTTTGTTCTCTAAGGTACATGATTATTAGACTGCGAATCTTTAAAAAATGCTGGAGTATCAAGATCGACAAAATTTGGTACGATTTTTTCTCTACATTTTATTTATCTATTTTTAAAAATTGTTGTAAAACCTTTGTAGGGCCCACAAAGTAGACCCAACCTGGTCTAAGTGCTGGGTCAAAGTCAAAAGTGAGTTTAGACAACGTGCCACTCAAAGTGCTAATGCAACGAGCTGATTTTTATTAGCTGTTTCTGTGATCGAGACCATAAAGCTTGATAACTTACATAAACATCGTACAGCGTAGAAATAGCAGGTGTACCGCGTGTACCAGTGAACTATGCGGGGTTAAAGACCCCATTAACGGGACGGAATGCGAGAATAGCTCAGTTACAAGTGCGCGAACATTATGAAAATCGGTCGGCCAGGTGGATCAAGTTAAAGCAGATCGTCGTTCCAACCCTTACGGTATTCTGGCCATGCGGTTTTCGTTCAGCAAGAAATAAACGACCCATCGAAGTCATGAAGACGTGGGAACTCTTCTCTATGTTAATCTCGCATCTTCATCTATGGAAGCAATAGAGTCATCAACGTGAAATGCCTGTTGGAAAATGTATGATTCGAATCTGCTGAAGAACTTGTTCTTTTAAAAGAATTCTAAGAAGCTCAGAACTTCTTATATGCTGAAAAGGCGGATTATGAAAAAGTAATGCCCATTCGCTAATTTGTGGGACCTGACCTCACGTTTCGTACCAGTTTCGTTCATGTAGTAGCAATTCGCGTAACTCAGCTTATTTCGAACGCAACTACGGTGTTGTATGGATAATGCTTGCATACCTACTGTATAATAGTGCAACGTGAAGCGGAAAATACAAGACGGCAACGCGAATGGGACCGGGGATCCAGCGGGAACGGTGCGTGCAGCGACGTCGTGTATCGCCACGGTCGATCTACCGTTCGTTATTAATATCTTATTTTGCACGAGCATAAATATCGCGTGCCCGATGGGAAAAAAATCGCGTTTGTTAATCGAGCGAGAGAACGAAGTTCACGGAGTTCTCCTTTTACCGGGCCCTCGCGCTGTCGTTCCGACTGGTTCCTTTTCTTACTGAGCAAGCGCGTTCTCGTTTCGAGTCTCTCTCTGTCTCTCTCCTCGTTCTGTGTTGTTTCTCTCTCGCTCTCCGGGCAATCTTGTTCGCTAGAACTCATGTTAATTTGCATAGCCACTTCGAGGACCGAGGTACGATCACCGAAGCCCATCGTATCGTTGTAACTGCGGCAATATCGCGTCGATATGAAACTATCGCGGCGGGAAACGATGCCTCGATGGTTCTCGTTTTTACGGAATTGTCGAACGATCGCTTCGAGCGTCCGCCGCCGCGTTTCAGACCGACCAATCGTTCGTTTACACCGCGTAATTTCTTCATTAGAACCGGCCAAACACGATCCTGCGCGAATCGACGATTTAAAAGCTCACGTTCGCGCCGATCCGCGGTGATTTTATCGCGCGATCATTCTTCCACGAAATGGCTTCCCGCGATTCTCGATTTCCCACCGTTCCGTGCTACGATAGCCCTTCGAACGAGGTGCTATGGAATAAGGATTGATTAACTGTTAACAGAAAACGACCGCAGCGTTTTAGTTCAAAGACGAAATGGTAAACGTATAACACAGTTTTTATTGAGAATTGTATATTTGTTGTCTAGCTGTGAAGTCAACAGGATAATGCTTTTGATTTCTGTCATGCAAAAAAGCGAAAAGTATCGGAGGACAAATATTGTTCAAATAGGTTAGGTCCTCGAGTTCTTCCTTGAAAGACGATATCAAACTTCAGGCTTCAGTGGCCTATCGAAGTCTGCACAGGTTTAGAGCAACAATCGTGCCATGAGCATAGGTATAACTATTCAAAGCTTTAACTAATCCTTTATTAGCTCATAATTGCCGGGCAAGAGGTTCTCATTTGATAATGTTGTAATGATTATAACACCGACTCTCAACTGTTTCTGGCACACAATGAACCACTTTAAATGTGCGATAACGTACTTATATTATGTTTTATAAATCCATAGAAATAAATTAAAGTTCATTTAAGGAATAACGAGCTGTTTTGTCGTATTTTGGGGGAGCATGTGATGCAACGGATCGCAAGGCGATGAATCCGATCGCGGCCGCGTGTAACAATAGAATTCGTTCGGTGTCGGTGATATAGAGGACAGTCCGGAATCCCCTAATTTAATATCTTTGATCGAATCGCGGGGTTTTAGTGTGCCGGCGACTAGTATTGCATTTAAATTTAATTACCGCTACATTAGGTACGATCGGTTCATTACCGCGGGTCCGCGGGAGCGTCGAATTCGGAAAATAACCTGGCGACTCATTAAACCTAAAGTTAATCACTCGTGCCAGACCCGTAATCGATTTTCGAAGATGCAAAGTGGTTGGGCCGGTCGCACGGAACCGACCGTTTAATTCCCACTGTCGACCAACTACTCTTTCTCGCTTCCCCCGTAGGCCGGGACCATTAATACGCGAATAATCATAACGCGTCGATGTGTTCATCGAGATTAAATAAGCCCGCTAATCGACAGTTCATGGCGCCGTATAACCCAATCACCGGATACATTTACTCATTTCTCCGTGCAGCCGAATCATCGGTTACATGTCGGTGCTTAAGCAATCGGGACTACAACCGCTCGATAAATTGTCCACCCTACTGTTCAACACGTTTCCAACAAGGTGATACCCGAATCTAACTTTTTCCGGGGACAAGGTTCGATGGTATTGAATTTCTTCCACTGGCAATACAGTTTTCAATAACTAATTATAATATTGAACTCGTTACAGAATCCTGTGTTATCGCGATGTAGATTACAGAAGCCTAGGACATTCTCGAAAAATGGTCCAACTGTTCTCCAATTTTCCGATTCGATTCCACGGAACCATCTTCCCGCTCGCGAATGGTCCACGGACGATCCTGCGGAATGAATTCAAAATGCTGCGCCAGCGGAATACCAAGGAGCGGTCTCGTGCGCGGACCAGATTCTCTAATCGATCCTTTTTTCATTACAATGTCATTAACTCGCGGCCGTCCCGTTCGTTTTTCTCCGATTGCATTCCGGCGTGCTCGTCCGTCCGTGCGTCCGATTTGGTCCCCACGGCCGATACATCGCGACGCGAATACGAATACGAATCGTCGCGGGCTCCTGACCGCAGCGACGATATTTCATTCAAATCGTCGCACTGAAAAGTATTGATGACTTCGAGGGTTTTATCGCGTCATCTGCGAAAGTACTCTGGGCGATCCGGTACCACCGTGGCGCGGCAACGTGCACGGTGCAACCGAGAGAGGATGCAACGGGTGGGTTGTGCAACAGGGGGGAGGGAGGAACACGATCCCGGTATAGATGTCCCTTTCGTACGTTAAAGCCGGAGTATGCGACGATACGAGATATCGTTGGCTGGCGGACACACGCGTTCTCTTGCACACACCGGGGCTCCCTGCGACCCCGATGCGGCAATGCCACATCGAATACGTTGCTCTATCGTCAGCGATATCGTAACCTGTCAAAAGGGGCAGGTGCGCGCCGCTCCACGAAACTGCTTCTGGATCCGGGCTTCGCATCGGATTTCGTCATCGCGAAAATTGCTGGTTCGATCGTAGATCCAATTACCGGGCCTCTCGACGCACGCAATACTCCAACAAATAATATGACCGCGATCCACCGTTGCATACGGTGTCGCGTTACCCATGAAATTTTTCCGAAAGATGCCTTTAACGACACCAAGATCACCGACCGATATCCCCCGCGCTCGGCCGATAGAAAATTGAATCTCGCTGCGAGAAGGCAGATTCGTATCGAGCACTCGAGCCTTTGATCCCATTTCTGATGCATTCTTTACGGGTCGGCTATCGTATCTATTTTACACCTACAGGATGTAGGTTAAAAACTTATCAGGATAAAACATCCTGATCTGCATGTTTTAAGCTGTTAACACGTTGAGTGTCGAATCACAATCTCAAAAAATTCTGTTCCGCTTGGAATAAGATCGTTGGGTCTGTCCGAATGCGGACAGACTGTCTCGAGAACGGTTCAGCCTCGTTGAAATCAAACAACACGATCAGTACGTGTCGCACACGATCGAAATATAACCACAGTCATCGAGGAGTGAACAATTCGGCTCGAAAGTTTACGTCGTCGGACTGCATCTGGATTGGTAGCGAGCGTCGCGCCGGCTGCCAATTAAACGATCGCATTAAGGGTGCCAATTAATCGAAGATCAGCCTTAAAATCTCCCGCGTCAGTGGCGAGGGTAATAATCGGGCAGCATGATGCGTCGATTCGCGCGGCTGCGTCTCGCCCGGTTCAAAGTGCAATCAAGTATCCTGGTTTTTATCGAGCAGCGGGTTTCAATCGGGGACAAGCCGTCGAGCCGACTTGTCGTTTTTCGTGGACGTGACCGTCTTTGGGTCTTGGCAGCTCCATTATCTGCTCCATCAATCGGCAAGTTTCCTATGGCGAGCGCGTGGGAGGCTCGAGGAGCGAAAGAAAGCGGGAGGAGAAAGAAGAGGAAAAACCGGCAAACGGTTCGAAAACCGTGGAAGATGGCGGACCGAGTCGCCGCCGGGGCGAGGTTAACGGAACACGGGAGGAGGAAATGGTTTCATTAAAACAATCCCGGTGGCTCGTGGCGCTTGATCGAAACCCCGTGTACAGAATAATGAGCGTGTGTCCCCGGCGCATGTGCTGGTGCACTTGCACATAGCTGCGCGTACACACGCCGGCACACGGCCACCTGTGTGTTCGTGGACCTGGCTAAAGGCTCCTACACACCAAACACGCCGGATTAACTTTCCCGGGGTGAACACAATCGAAACTTTCTACCCGGGCCCCGGCGTTATCGTAATTCACCGTTTTGCGTGAGTAGCTAATTAGCCGAGCCTTAAACGGCCGGGCAAGGATCGTTCTCCTTTCGTGCCGCAATCGTCGCGGTGCTCGCGACGAAACGGACTATTAATAAAGCATTATGTAAAACGCGACTCGTGTTCCAGTTACGATACACCACTTCGTACTGATCGTTCGAGTGGATCTAATCGCGCGGACCTCGCATTTTTTCCCCCCCGTTTTCAGAGGCTATTCGTCAGAACGTACGGACGTCGAACGATTACGGTGGTTCGTTCCAACGAAACGCGAACCGCTTCATAAATTAATCATCGCCGGTGCCGCGGGAACCTCATCATCGTCGTTTTCTGTAAATAGAAATCGCTCCGCGACAGTAAATAAACGCGACCCGCTGCGCTCACCGAAACTATGGTATCACTTTGCGAGTCGACGCTGCGCAACTACGTGTAATTATGTTAATTTGCAATGATAAGAGCTGGACGATCGCCCTTTCTAGGGACATTAGCATCGAAAGGGGAAAAGATTTATTGCTGTCCGACTTTTCTGGAAACCAGGGGATCACTTTAAATGAGTTTTCGTTACCAAAGTTGGACGATGGAAAACAGTAATTTGAAATTGTTCGAGGAAAACAGTGCTTTTGCTGATGTCTTTCTTAGAAATCGCAAGTAACAAAAGATTCTTGAAATCATTCTTATATCTGAAATATGATAAAACGCATAAAAGTGATACCAGGTATGGAATGATACCAAAGTATAGAATATTCATATGGGATACAAAATTCGTTTCACCCTTGGCCTGGAAGAAAAGAACGAAGAAGATCCAAAAAAGCTCAGAACGACTAATTATTTAAATAACTTTCAAAGCTGTTTTTTGCCGTAAAAACTCGTTCGAATGCAAGCGTCGCGTTGATCGCCGAGCGTGATGCAGTTAGGGGTTGGTCTGGCGCAAGCAAACTTCCGTCTCGCGTTCGAATGACACGCCTGGTCGTGCCGCCGCGTCGGTGCTCCCCAGAGCGAGCGCCGGAACAAAATTCCGGCGCTTAACGATCAATTAATAATTCATCAAATCGGTCGGAATCCGGTATGCAAAGGGCTTAAAATTCGACGGTCGGTGTGGTTCGCGTACGTGCGTGCCGCGACGGGAAAAGCGGAACGCCGCGCCGGTCGGTGCGGCGATGGCGTCGGAGAGAGAGAGAGAAAAAGAAAGAGAGAGAGAGAGAACGAATAGTGTGGGTGTGTACTCGGTGGCGCTCGGTGAAATGCGTGTATCCGAACAATTAGATTCCAGGCCAGGCCAGGGCAGGCCAGGCCACGGTTCGCCTGGGGGCCGAGGGTGTGCTGCGGGGGTGGCCGGTAATATGTACGTACTAGAAACTCTCGTGTTTTCTGTTAACGTATCGCGAAAACATGAGAAATAACGTTTCCCATTGCCATACCGTGCCGTGACGTCGAGTTAAAGCGACGTCGCCCTGCTTGCCGTGGAACGCGACGCGCCCCTAATCGTGGAATGATATTTCCAGCTGGCTGTGCGGCCACGCCGCGCCACGCCGCGCCACGCCGCCGCGAGCCCAGCCACCCCTTTTACGAGCGTACGTGCGTGCGCGCGCGTAAAAAGCCTCGAGTTGGAGGAGCGAAAACAGAACAGAGAGGCGGAGTGAGAGTGAGAGAAAGAGGAATGTCGTTCGTGTTTGCGACCGCTATATATCTGCAGCGATAACTTGTTTTGTTGCGGATCGGGCAGGGGGAGGTTTCAAAAGTATCTGGGTCCGGCGATTAATCCGCGGCGATTCGCGATAACCCCTCGCTACAATTCCTTAGATAAAACCGACTGGAACTGTCGGGTGTTCAGGGGCCTGGTCGCAGCGCACACCAGAGCTGAATTCGTGGGACAGGGAATTGTCTGAACCGTGTGATGTTTAATTAATTGTCGGGCAAGGAGCAAGAACGCCGTAATTGACGGCGTTACAGCGGGAAAGGATGCACGCGATACGCGTACGGTATACGCGAGCATATCGCGCCGCGGCATACTTCATTCATCCGGCAATTAGTGTGTTTGCCTTGTCCCTCAAAGGACGCGGCGCCGATTTAAAGAAGATTACCGGTCGTAATTGCGTGCCGGTCTCGACCCCTCACGTTAACGAGAGCCGCGACAGAGATGTTCAAAATTGTGGGCCGATTTCGGAATTGCGTCCTTTAGAAAATAGGGGACGGTTCTTCTCCCGTTCCGCGAAGATTCGCAAGGACCGTAGAATGTGTCCCAGCAGGGGGAGGGGAGGGGCTTGATTAATGAAGGTTATTTAAATTAATACGGGGCTCGCCGTGCTGTTTTCCGTCCCGTGACTCTTGCGCGACGATCAACGTTAAACGTCCCGCCCCGCAATAATACGGAATATGAATTATTTTTGCCAGCCATTGTACCCGAAGGGCTTGCCGCCATTGTTTCACCGTGACGGGAGAATGCGCGGCAATATCGAGCCTCGTTACATGCAAATGCGAGGACTTACTTCTGGCGACACGGGATTTTAAACCGCGGACGGCTCTGATTGTTCTTGTCTTACGAGTGACCCACTTCGCCAGACATTGTTTCCCGTGGTAAATAAAAAGAACTGGGTAACTGGCAACTAGTAGAACTGTTCCAAAATATTCTAGCCAGGATTTCAGTGACTAGCGCCACGGTGATTCACTGCCGCCATAAGGGAAAACCCTCGCGCGTCTGAATGCTGAATACAGAAACACAGCACTTGTCCAGAATCAGTGAAAAGCGTACCAAATTGGCAGAATGGACGTACGAGGTTTAAGCGGGAAAGTCGACGTCCGACAAAGAGGGTGCGCGAGGAAAGTCGGCGAATTTTCGTGGCAATTTAAAAAGCGGAAACGAGCCCGGTTGTCGGCGTTTCGGCAAATATTTATTCGCGCCGCGAGTGCCGGGTAATTTAGACGGATGCGCCTCCGGGCTTGGCGCGTGTATCACGGTGGCTTTGAATGCGCGCGGAACGTTTCACTCTCGCACTACGGACTGCGATGTCCGGGTTAAAACTCCTTGCGATATTTCTAGGGAACGATCTCAGTGGTCCAGCGAAGGTCCCTTCCGGGAGGTCCGCAGCGCATTCCGTCTCGTCGCGTTAAAAGGAAAAACATGCCCGCGAGGAGACCGTCTCCGAGGAGACTTTTCCTCAAAGAAACGGCACTCGTCACGAAACCGGACTTATCGCCCGGCCCCGATCCTATACACACTCGGCCCGAAGTTTGTTTTGAAGACGTGACTTAACCAAAATAAGTTCGGCAAACAGGATCCGGCAGTCGTTCCGTTTCGGCCCCGCAGGTTTACGCGCGCGTTTAAACGGTGCCCCTATGTGAAATGAGCCACGTGCAAATACCAGAGGGAAAAGATAAACTGAACCCATGATGCTGAAGTGTTTGGGATTGATCGATGACGACGCCCCCAATCGCCGAATGCAAATGTATTTCCTCAAATCAACGCATTCCGAGCTATTTAAAAAATCCTTAAAATGTACCGTAACAATCAAGAAATTTTCTACAGACAGACTCAAACATTTGCAGGATAATGTAGGGTAGTTGGTTTTCTCATTCGTTCATTTTTATCGTAGCTACACGATTTTGAAATAATCCACCCCAAAAATTCCAAAAATCTACAATTATCATTTTCAACTTTTCTGCTTGTTCTCTTATTTCTGTTTATTTGTGGCTAATAAAATGCTTCTCAGCAGTGCTGTGCGGAAGTTGACGGTGATATGCAGGAAGATTTGCAATTTTTTGATGGCGTTCTGCAATCCAAGATAAAGATTGAATCAAACAGTTCGCGGGCTATCGAAAGAATCCCGTCGCAGCTCAATAAAGAAAATCTCTTGTCCGCCGCTCCCGACACGAACGACAGACGCAGTCGTCTCGGAAGCAGGAGGTATTTTACCCAGGAATCCCGTAGGTCCCCGGGGAAACGTGGCGTCGATATTCCAAACAAGACTCCGCTGCACTCCCGGCAAAACATTTGTTCCCAGAACGTGACTTAATTAAAATATTTAACGACGAAGCCAAGAGTGTTTAACCACGGTTGTCAAAGGGAGCCAGGCAGTAGGAAACGATTATTTACACCGGTGTGCGACGACAAAGAGAAAACATGAGGAGCCAAGAACCGCGTTCTATTAACCGGTACCAGGACGACGACAACGATGATGAAGGGGTCGGAGAAAGAAGCCCCGAAGATCGTTCGAGCTTCCTATTAGAGTAATTCGCTGGCTCGCATTTCATTATGACTCGATAAAACCGAGAAATTCCTTTCGATTCGGGGAGCGTCTCGTAAAGTAAATTGAAAAGCGCTGCCATAGTGTCTCTTGTCTTGCACTCTGTCATCGGTTTCTCTGTGTCTTCCGCTGAGGTAGCAAGAAATCGACCCATTCGCAGGCGGTTCGTGTAACTGTGAATGAATGTTGCTTTTTCCGATGATAAGGAAGCAGCTCGGTTCAAAGAGCCGATTCTTTTTGCTTTAATCAACGGGAGCACACATGTTTCGAATAAAAATTCCATATAGTGCAGCTCATAAAAAACTTGTCGTACATGTAAAGGGAGTATAAATTAAAATCCACACGGTTACGATTTCCAAATAATTAAAGGCGAGTACATGTACACACAAAATGAATATACAAAAATCATTCTACAATAGGAATTGGAAAATAATTATTTGGAAAATAACACTGCCCTAAGAAATTATTATTTGAAATCAATGCAGACTATTAAAACAGCTTGATAATGTCCCAAGAAAAACATTGAAACAATTATATTATTTTTAATAACCAGGTTCTCTTTTCAATCCCTTGCCGCATCATATTTTTTCCGGCTGTAATAAATAGAATTTCTTTCTCTATAATAATTTCAAAGAAGGAGGCAAAGAATTTATATTTATTCTGCGTTTACATTTACTTTAACGCTGCAGCATTCATAACAGAAATGTAGAAATTTTATTTCGATATAAAAGAAGTGAATGACATTTATATTTACATTAGCAGTTTGCGCGGTTAATGAGGACGTATATACCTGTTTAGCCGCAGGGTTTGCAGTCGATAGAAATGTCCGAGAGAGGCGGAGAGGCATTGCAAAATCAAAAAAACAAAATGGAGATTCATTGACAATGCGACAAGTTGCCGACCCGACGTTTGCCTTTAGAAGTTAAGCCACCGAGGCCAGACGGAAGGACATCCACCAACCGCCGCCACCGACAAAAGACAAGATTACTAAACGAGATACCTCTCACCCTCTTTCAATCAACCCCAGCTCGGTCTGATCCCACGGAAAAGTTCCAAGGAGTCCTGTAAGCCCGAAGCATCGGTGGTGTTCTTGCGAGTTTCGTCACGCGGTTGATGAACTCTCACAATTTGCATTAAGGCTATCGCATTAATTCGGTTAAACAAAACGGCTTTGCCCGTTCGACCCGTTAAAAACGCGGCCCAATGGACGTCAGCGAAAACCGAGGAAAGGGGGTGGGGGGCAGCTAATTCGCCTTGAGTTATGAGCGCGAAACAAGAGATTTTTTAGTGATACGAAACACTCGGGCGATTTAATACCGTTAAAATCTATTTCCGAAAGCGAACGAATGAAAAAAGTTATTCCATACGGGAGTTTCAAACCCATTAAACTCTCGGCTGCGGAAAATTGAATTAAAAAAGTCCTCCCTCCCTCCTGTGCTCTTCCCAGCAATTTCCAGAGAGATGGAGCTAATTCGATGTTTCTGAGCATCGAGAATATACTTTAACGAAAATTGCCGGTTATCGCGTCACGTGTGGTCGTAATTTTTGCGGAAAGGACCATGCACCATTTTTCTTGCCCGTTGAAAACGCGTTTCCACCGCGGCTGCTTAGAATTAATAGCGCAATTCAAAATAATTATGCTATAGCCGGGTCAGGTCGGGCCGCACCGGGTCGGGCCGGGTCGGTTTGCCGTTTCGTGACTCAATTTTCAATTTTCATCCAATTTCCCCCATCGCTGCGGAGTTTATCGTGCGCGGGGGCACTTTATCCGGGTAGCCGGCAGGTCCGTGATACCTGCGCGTCCATCGCGGGTCGTCCTACCTGAGACAACCACTCTTCACGGCCGATTCCCTTGTCCCGTTTCATTTTCCACGGCGCACAGGTGGTCCGAAACGTATTTCCAACGTGAAGAACAATCCCCCAAAAAATGCTCCGATTGTTCGCCTTTAGAGTATTTACCCTAGAGTAGCTGAAATTGTAAAACATCTCCAATAATTAATAATTTCCTAATGGAAGCATCTTTATAATTTTAATAATTAATAGTCAAGAGGTTAGTAACTTTTTAAGGAATAACGAGCGACGGCTAAATCCACTTGAAGATTACTTGAGAGAGATCAAGGTCAAGGTCAAGGTCACCGCTGCTGCCCGTCCTAAAGAAAACATTTATCCCTGGCGTACTTTCCTGTACGTCGCTTCAAAGAAGAATCGCAGAGGTCAAAAACTGAAAAATGAATCAACATAGCCCAGTCTCCCCTGCTTGATTCGAAAAGGAGCAAGGTGAGGCGGTATCTCGCATCGATCTGAGAAACGGATGAGCCGTGGTGGGATTAATAGAGAACCCGGTGTAAGCCGGGTACCTCGCGCCACCTCGAACCCGCCGGAACAAAGGTCGGCCAGAAGGCAATGCGGAACGTGGACGGGAGGAGAGAGTATTTTCGAGGCGAGCAGATAGCATCCCAAAAGATTTAGAGGGTCAGCGGTGCAATTAGCGATGTTTAGAAGCGAATTATGAGGCCGTATATCTCCCGCTCCCCGTATCACCGTCTTTCTTTCTCCCTTCGCTCGCCCGTTTCACCGAGCCCTTTCGCCTCGTTCATATTGCACGATCCACGCCCGAGCTCAACGCAAGAGAAACACGACCCTGGCCATCGAGTCTTGGCCTCAACCGCGCGTTCCGTGAACTGTCGGCGTATTTACACTGCCGACAGAAAGTTTGCAGGCGGTAGCTGATTGCGAGAGCTGTTTTCTGCGCTAACGTTGCCCGATCACCGTCCCTTTTCTATCTGGAAAATATTTCTCCCTTTTTAGCGGGTCAGCCTCCCTGTCGAGACACGTTTAAATGCGTCCCTTGTTTTTAATCATAGCAACGAGACACGCATCGCTGAAACCTTGTAAGCACCTCGGGAATACAATAATATCTCGGTATCTGAAGTAGATGTGCATAGTATGATTATAAAATTTTCATTAAAATATTTCTGACTTTTTTCTGGTTCAAACGAGTCCAATCATGACATAATTCCGAATGTACTTCCTTGTGCAATTGATGGATTCAGTAGAGCCTCGATTATCCGAACTGACGTTTGAATTGTTCATTCGGACTGTAGCTGTAGCTAAATCACAAAAGCATGCAATCCGCTAAAAATTGTTGTAAAAATCTTCCAGCAAATCTTTCGGTTTATACGCCGAGACAGCAGGTTCGCAGTCAAATTCAAGCGCATGGGCGCCGTTCTCTTTTTTCCGCGTCGCTGTTACGTATTGATGTCGATAATTTTGAGATAGGACGGCCATTAATTTTATAGCCGGCGCCCGTGCAAGCCGCGTTTTCAATGTACTGTTTTATCGGGATAAAAACAATCGCCGGGATATAAATTATCATTCCCGTTGCGTTTTACGTTCCTGCGGCCCACGATCGTCTGCAACGAGTGCCCGACCGTTCCAGCTGGTACAAAACGGTCCACATTTCTCCGTTTAGCGACTCCTTTCTCCCGCTCCCGAAAAATCTTTTCATCCTTTGATCGTCTTCGGTATACGTATCGACCCGAATATCGAAAAAGCATCGGACAGGAAAAAGAACTGTTCCTGTTGAAAAAAATGTCTACCACGTAATAGGAAAGTTTATTACACCTGTCAGAAATCAGAGACACGACTCCCAAGACGATATTTTCGCAGAAATATATTCAATTCGTCTCCCACGCACCCGGAGGACACGTGGAACAGAGGAAGCAGCGTAACGGAAACTTTCTTCTCGACGTTTATTCCAAAGTTCGATCGTCTCGCTGGAGTCTAACTTTCGTAGCCGTTCGACAGGTGCACCCACCCCTATCCAACCACCCCGCGTCGCTTTATTCCCCTGATTCTTTTAAGCTGTTCCAGAGTCGTTCGAGCTCGGCCGTAAAAAAGGATCGAACGTAACAAACCGGATTCGGTGGAATCTGCGCTTTTCGAGCAGGACAAAGCTTGTTCGGCGACGTGCGCCGCATAGAACGACCGATAACCATCTAATCGCAGCGACCTGGTCGTGCATTAAAAATAAACATTTCGCTTAACGCGAGGGTTTCGTGTCGCCCTCGACCCCGACCAGTGCAATCGTCAGAGCAGGGTGGAACTTTTTCTGGAACTTCCTGCATTCACCCCTGGTCACAAAACCACCCCCCGATTCTTCCCGTATCCAGCCGGGGAAACACGAGGGGAGAGAGATCATTTGTCGTGTCGTCGACTGTACAAGTCCACCTAGCTGCTTTTCGGGTTCTTCGACCTTCAGCGACCTCCTCGTCCACGCCTCCGGGTGTCCTTGGCGTCCTCGTTCCTCTTGTTCTCGACCCTGAATCCTCCCAGGCCCGACCAGAGTCCTTCGCGAAAGCTGATTTGCAGAAACCGTGACAGAATCGGTTGTTTGCTCGGCCTTTAATCCGTTCGAAAGGGGAATCGAAGGAATGGCGAGGTATTAAAGGGTTTTTTCGCGACGAGTTTAATCGCCCCGACCGACCCGCCGAACCAGACTTTGTTCGACATTTCCTTCCTTCAGCCTCTTTTTCCCCAATGATGCTGACTAATACTTAAGGATCGGACCCTGAACAATTTCTTTATAATCACTTCGCTAATATTATCGAGCCAAATAGCTGGCCGGAAGTGCGGATTCCATTTAACCCTCGAAAGTAAGCATTTTAATTATACATGTTCCTCGTCACTGATCCCTATGAATGCAGTTTCTCTCGTTAATTTCTATGGAAGATTATTTTGCACTCGAAGCTATCCTGAGTCTAGAAACTATATTGAACACAGAAATTTTAACTGGCCCAAAATATTTTATATTTCTGCTTGAATTATTTAATGAGGAGTTTATTCATTGCAACGCTCATATGTATATTGCGTTTTATCTTAGTCATCATATTTATGCACAATTAAGTAATTATTGATAATGACGATTGTTATTTAATTACAATTATTTGAATGTTTATTAAACGTTCCGGTACAGAATTCCAATGTTGTTAATATATTATTTGTAGACCTTCATTTGATGAGTACAGAAAGGATCCAGATCAATTCGTGTTCGCGTCAAGTTTTAAAATAAACAGATTCGATTTGTTTGCGTAGAAGACAGTTTTCGAAATATTGAAATTGGAATTATGGTCTTTCTGAACGACCAAATTCCGGTCCATTGTGCACCGATGGGGCCAATGCGAAAATCGGTCCGCCATTGAACATGCTCAACGAAACCGATTACAGGTTATTCGACTAGGATTGCGCAAGCTAAAGGGCCAACAGTTTCCACAGCTTCTAAAAGGACCACTCGTCAGTTTATGCACGCTGTTTCCAGAACGTTTCCGCGACGGTGTCCTAGTTTCCACTCGGTCATTTCCCAAAACACCCTATACAGAGTGAGTCGCCTAACTCTGCCACCATACATTACCTGTAAACTGTTTGTTATTCGAAAAAGTACTTCGAATGAAAGTTGTACAGCGTCAAGGGGAGTTTCTGATGCAGCGGTTCATTTGTTTTGCTTTCTCGTCGAACTATGAAGTTCGTTCCATTAATAAATCGTAACGATCAGTTCGCAAGTAATTCAGGGTGGGCGATGGCCGCCATGATGTTCCAGGAGTTTAGACGTCCGACGGCGAACAAAAGCGGCCTGGACGCGTTATTTTTCGCGCGGAGGAAAGGATATCTCGCCGCGGGATATACTTTTTTATTCCGAGCTATCACTTAATTTTTTCACGGAGGAATAATAAAAATGATGGGCACCGTGGTCGGCCACGGCGTTATGCCGCTTCAAAAACAACGTATATATTAAAAAGATATATCGTCGGTTGTTCCGTGAAAAGAGTCGCCGGTAATCTTGACCGTTTTATACCGCCGTGCAAAACTCGCGACTGAGCGCGCGCGCATTCTCCGCTCGAGGCAGTATACCGTGAAAAATATTCCGCGGCTTCAAACAGCGCGAGATCCCGACGTGGAACGCGCGCACGAGTCGCGGGGCGTCGTTATTTCATAACGCAGAACGCCACCGTCCCGGGTAAAAGGGAACGACACTTTCATATCTTTCCGCGCATTAATATCGCGTTACGACAAGAAGAACCGAAATCTAGGACACGGCGGAGGCCAGCCGCGAAGAATAATGCGCGCAGACACGAAATATTAATGCGGCTACGGCTGCACCAGACAGGCCGTCGCGCCGAACTTCTTTCGTCGTGTCGCCGATCCGTTTCGGAACCGATCGGCCAGACGGGAAAGCCAGGCTCGCTCAAAAAGCCAGATATCTGATTTTTCGATATTTCATTTTTCGTCCTGTATTTTTATGATTCTACGATATATACTATGAATAAAAACGGTATTATTGTTATATATTTAATATCTTACTCACCATTACTTACGAATCATTTTTAAAATTTTTGTCTATAAATCTTTATTTTATTTATAAATATAAAGATATGAAAGCAATCGTGTTTGGCGTAGGTCTGTATCTCTTCAAATTTTTTGATACATATATAAATAGAAATAGTGATACAGATATAGTGATACTTAAGTCAGCTGTGCGAGGGGACAGACGGTGTACCTCCATCGGGTCGGAAGAGTTAATTGACGTCGGGACGTCTCGTTCGGGTCTACAAATTAACACTTCCGAATTAGCATGCATTAATCACTCGAGCTGCTATCATATCTAGCGCGAGTCAGCTCGAGGCAAGTCTTACGGTGCCTGAACGCGAGCAGCGAACTTTAACGACGTTGCATGACCGACCGAAAAAGTCCCGACAAGAATTCCAGATCAGGATCCTTGGGGATCGAGAGCAAGCGATTTCTGCTCGATTTGCACTCGGTATGACAGAACACGAGGATCAAAGTACGGGGCAAATAAACGGGCAATTAATACATTAACGTTGATGAAATATCGATCGGCTGTTAATTCAACAGCGGCGTTCCGCTCGTTTGTAAACGCGCCGGTATCGCAGCCAGCGTTCCCCCCGCCTCCGTGTTCTTGTTGCGAATGTAAATCTAGCGCGCTGATAAGAACACCGGTTGAAGTTCGCGGCCCCGCGATCGGCATTCATAAGCGATCTGTAGTAAACTTTCGCCGATCGTCGGCCACGATCGCCGCTCGTGTTCAGTTTCACCGGCACGCGTCCGTCCTGCTAATTAATAAGAAGCGAACGCGACACCTCGCGACGGGGGGTTATCGCGTAAACCCGTTCCCAGTGGGGGTGGCACAGCTAGACCCCAGCCACGCGGAAACTCGGCTCAGAATTCGCAACACGGCCTGGAAAAGGAGGGAACCACAAATTTCCGCCGGCAGCGTAAATAAACACGCGGAAAAAGCGAACCATGCAAATGTATTCCGACGAACGGCCGCGCGATTCCGGGAAGTCTCTCTCGCGACGAAAAAACGTGGCCAGGGCGTGTATATGGAAACCGAATTAAACATACATGCCGTTTTGGCAACGGCTACGCCACTAGAATACGGAGAACCGAATTGTAAGACAGGAAAGAAACGATTTTTAGTCTGGGAATGCTTACCTTCTGGAACAAGTGATATTAGAGAAAGAGGTGGAAGACTGTTCATACAGCTCTCGTTGAACAGAGTGGGCGTGGTTTCTCCGAGGAAGGCGTGGCATCGTTGCTCTTACCCTCAACGATGCTAGATTTGTGCTTCACCAGGCACACTGAGTTTGTGTTTGATCTGGAAGAAGCTAAATATTTGTAAACCTTGTTGGCACCTCTTCAGAAAATTAATTTTATTTGACTATATGCGTGAATGTCTACACGTGCTATTGAATAGGAGTCGGCTGAAAAAAATTCGAGATTTCTGGCGTTTTAAAAAAAGCTACTATTGAATTTTACTGCACCTCCTCTTGAACAGTAGCTTTAGGTGCGAATAATTAATTAGATAGGAGACTTTCACGGTAGGTTGGATAATTATGTCAGGATACTACTCTATATTTCATTCGGAATGATCAAAAATTTTCGCCGCAGGTATAACAATTCTGTTCGCCGTTAACGTCCACTGCAAACAGTATAGGCGATTTATGGCACGGCCGACGCTTAACTCGCTCAGGGTCGTAAGACGTTTATTAAGACTGGTACTGAACTAGAATCTTTCTAAATGGCGTGTGTGTAAGAAAACGCTGACTTTGAGGCGGTTCGACGATAACCTGGCATTCGTCGTCGTAGAATCCAGGAAGTGAAAGTGACGTGGACACTTGAGGGTGTCGTAAATTAAGTCTTTCAGAGCCTGCATCGAAGACAAAGGAATCGTTCTGTTACCACTGTAACATCGTCGACTTGGACGTAGAAATCATTGATAAAGCAATGCTTTCTGTCACTTTTCAGACCTTGTTTTCTGACGTGTGTGTAACGCACCAGCCGTAGAACTAGTTCCAGGTGAAAATTGCGTGGGCCTGGGTTCCTCGTTCCTCGTGAGAGCCACGCGGCGACGTCGAGCCCGATCGTAGAGCCACGGCTGGCGTGTATTCAGTTAATGAAAACATTGTCGTACCCACACCAGGGTTAACGGGGCGAACGGTCGGCTTGTCGCACACGATCTCCGAGCTCGCGCGTCACACATCGACGCGACTCGACGTGACGGGACGCGACGCAGCCGGTCGGTCTGCGACGACGCGTCCTCTGCTATCCGGCTGCTATCAGCGTGGATCGCGCTCTCCGGCCCTCTCGCACACGAAAACACGATGCTGCCCGTCAACACGCGAGCCGAAATTCGAACACGGTCCGGACGTACGCGAGCTGGAACGTTGTTCGGGGTGCGGAGCATTACGGCGCGGCCGTGTTAACGCGCCGACTGATTCCCGGCGAAAATCGAGTGGCGTAATGCGGTCCGGCCGCCAGTAAATCATCCGTACGATAGAGCGAAAAGATTAAAGCCGGTAACGAGGACGCTGGGGATCGCCCCATGCCACGCCGCCCCGTATAATCCCGAATCCGACGAGATGATGTTAATAAATAAATAGACGCCGACGCGACAGGACGCGCCGAGATCCGCTCCGATTCGTTCCGCGCGATCGTTCGCACCTGTCCACCGCGTCTCCGCGCCGCAATGCTAATGCTACCGGCTAAATTTTCAATCCAGTCGACCGTCCCGATTGACAGAATTCGAGACCCCCACGACAACTACTCCCGCTAATGAATAATAAATAGAATTGTTTAGTTACCCGAGCTCCGCATCTCAGAAACCTCAAAGAACACAGAAAGTCCGCGTACCCAATGTCGACACTCCAACTGTGCATCTAATTCCTGAGATTGCATGTACAGAAGTTAGTTATACGCACAACGAAAGATCAGCACGTACAGCCCCCTCTTCTCCGAATTTAAGAGATGGATCTTTTTTAGCAAATGTATGCAGACTTTCCTCGTTGACCGCAAGTTTGAACATCTATTCTAGCTAGAATTTGTTGCCCGATAACGATTTCCGAGTACGAAGGCGTTTTCTGTATATCTCCGTTCGGAGATTTTCACAGATTCTAGAATAGTACTTAGGAGAAGGAACAGAACTGATACATACATTAGGCACACCCAACTCGCCAGCAAACTCTCCGGAACACCCACCTCCGGAGCACGTGAAATGGCCAGAGGAAAGAAACAAAAGTTATCGCTAAGAACACAGCGGAACGTCACGAGGAACACATTCAGTTGTCAGAGAGCATGGTCGGATACCACCAGGGACGCACTTAGTTATCATCAGGCGCGCATTGAAGACCACGCGTACAGGACTCGCGCATTCACGCTTCTATTGTAATGCATCCGCACAATTCTCAAGTCAAACATCGTTACACTATCCCTTATACGAGTAATTTATCGTAAGTGCACCTGGCGGGACAGGCTTGCGCCGAGTGCATTAACTACTTTTACAAAACCCCGCTCCCTTGAAGGAGTCTGTTTCACCTGGGAGATTATCTTCGACCATAACTTGCTTGTTTGACAACCCAGATATTCACAACTTGGAGCTGGTATTCATTTCGAGCATTAATTAAGAGCAAGAGCTGCGACACGAACGTAAGATTGTGCTCGATACAGCAAAGCGCAAATAGTGCTGTCTGTAGTACTGTCAAAATTGTGAAGTAGAAGTGAGACTGGTGACCTGTAGGATTTTTCTGTGGAAAAGAAAGCGAAACGAACGCAGGAGATCGACAAAGCGGGATTAGTGGCACGCTTGTCGAGCAATCGGCCACGTCGCGATATATTCCCCGACGCGAATTATTGCCGCTGCCGCTTTAAAGCCGGAACAAGCCGTATCGTAGCAGGTAACATCGTTGACCCGCGATTAGTAACGTCGAGCAAGAACGTACGACCGATTCTAATCAGTCGTCACGCCTGTGCGTACGTAACGACGTCGTTATCGGCATCTCCGCGCAGTTTCGCGCGGTATCACGACCGCTCGAACGAGACACACGCTGGCGCGTTCTCCCGTCCACCCGGTGGCCTCTACATTACGCTTTTGACAGCCATTATGGTCGTTCGTCGATGGAAAGATAGCTTCGTCGTCTGGGTCTCTCTATTTATTAGGAGGCGGCGGACATGCGCAATCTCCTGTGAAATTAGTTACTGGCTCCATTGCGAGTCGACAATCGACAGGTACACGACACTCGAAAAATCGAGAGAGTGTTGGGCTGAGTACATTTTTTCAAATACACATTTTTAATGAAACAACTCCATCTACGCAATAGTCCTTCGGGCGTTTGTGTCCATTATCGATCGTAAACCGTCCCCTTCCGCGGGAAATGACTGGCCGCAGTTCCGAAAATTTTAGAGAGATGATTGCTGGCGTCTGAGCTGTCGGAATGAGGTGCATCCAGGGTGCACGGTGCACGCTCGGGTAACCACCGCCGGCACGTGACCCGGCGACAAAATTCCTCGGTGGATTCGACGTAAATTTCCGGGGTGTCTCGCGTGTTTTCACGGGCACAACAGCGGGTCGCAAACACCTCGCCGATATCGCTCGACTCTAAGCTGGCGCATGGCGTCTCGAACGGTGGACGAAATCCTAAATTTAAGGCGCAGCAGAAAAATCTATAATAAACAGCGGGTTCCACGAAAGCTCCTAGAACGTGTGCTGATATCTTCTTTTTAAAAGACTGTCATAAAAACATTTAATTATTGTTCATCCTACACAATGAATATGAAAAGCAGAAAATGACCTTCGTTTTCGAGGTTCAATGTGATTTGACAACAAACAGCGCCTGCAGTATACTCACCATTTCATATAGATTATGTGTAACATATGTTTTGTGTTTTCACGTTTAAAAATTATATACAAGGATCACAATGAAATAATCATGATTCGCGTATATCGCATCTTCATTTCGTTACATTTTCATTGTTTCAAGATTCTGTAAAAGATTGTTTGGAAAATGCTGTTTGTCATTCGACTAAATGTGCGCCGAAAATTTCGCATTCAATTTGAGGTCGAAGGGCAGGAAAGTATAGTTTTGTCCATCTGGCTCCTACCTCTCCACTGTGCGGCGCCAGGAACTTAAGAGCACAGAGACATGAATATGTATGGGACGCTGACCACTAAGATACGAGCACTATCGCGTTTATTCATGCGACTTTTAATATTTAACCCGAAGGTTATCTGACCCCGCGCGCAATCGCGCACTATTTCTAATACTTCAGACACAGTTTCGACGGGGCAGCAGCCAGAAGCTGCGTGGATCTCGTGGTTTGCAATGCACAAAACAAGCGAAAAACTTTGCTAGACATCGATGACTAGCAGGGAACACGTCGGTGATAAATACGATGATAGATAGAAATGAGTAACTGGGGCCCGTATGAATTATTGCGCGATTAGACTTTCGAAACGTGAAATGGAAAACTGGGCTTTGATAAGTTTATCATTCGATGTTTTCATTTATGATGTAATCGTGGGGCTTGTATCTCGTAAAAGTCGCTATCAGTGGCGTCTCTGATGGGAATAGGAAACGGGCGCTAGATTAATTGTGTTGGATGAGGCTTATGGTCACGCCATTAATGCTACAACTACCAGACAGGCAACAACGACCTGGCCTGAAAAAAAAATTTCATCTTTTGAATTATTGAAATTGTTTTAATATTTTCATGAGAAATTTTAGGAAACCTCTGGAGATCTGTATAAATTCAATCTTGTCATTATTATAAAGCTGTATACACCAATCGTGATTAGTGCGCGATAGTTCCAGCGTCGAAGAGTGTACTGAAATGAACAAAACGCTGAACCGGAAATTAGATGACCAGTAAAACGCGCAGCTTTGGTAATAACGGGTTTCTGGGTGCAGAACACCGCAAAGAATCGACCAACGGAGCGACCAGGCCGGGCACACGTTTTTGATTCCACGAGCAGATACCTCTTGCTCGGCTTGCTAACTGTCGCATGCGGGATTAGATCGATAAGATCGCGGTGACGATTAGTTAATTAGACGAACAGCGAGGCCGAGCCTAACTGTTCGGGTCGTGTTTCGAGGTTCTTGTATCAATTATGTCCGCTGCTCGAACGGTTTTTCTAAATCAACCGGCAATCGATTTTCATTGCCGTTTTGCATAATTTGTACACGCTCTCGGTAACTGTAACTTAACGCTTTATATGTCCGAGCTTATTCAATAGTCGCTCAATTAGCTCGATGAGCTTCGACGACCTTTTTCCAACTTTTGCAATTGTTCTTCATGGTATTGCGTCGAACCAAAGCCTAAAGCCGCGAGATAATCTGATATTGCCCTTTCTGCTTATCAACGACGGTACAAGCCTACCGATCACCCGTTCGAGCATATATTTTTAGATATCCTTTCCCAATAAAAATTCACATAGCCGCGATAGCTTCGATAACGAGTCTCAAGCAACCACATCTAATCAGGTATCTTATCTTTTATAGAAAAAGCTTGCCGCGTTTCAACAAATATTGATATTTCGTGTGAATTCTGGGAACAGTTTACCGTTGGTGTCGGTTCGTGGAAAGTGAAGCATGGCCGCAACGTTTCCTGCAAACCTTTCCTGCAACGATTCGAATCGGTTTCGGAGATAACTAGATTTAATTATTCACCTGATTCCTTCGTTTTCTTTAATTTTTTGATCCAGTGCGACCGGTCGCTTTGTGCACAGCCCCGTCATTTTTCGACGTGCACGCGTGTGTACGTAGATGTGTACGACTGCGCTCAAAAAAACCCCCGAGTCTTCTTTCATTCATCGAACATCAAATAATCCTGTTAATACTACCTGGAAGTGCGCACGCCGTTATTTGTGAATGTTGGCACCCTTGCCGCGCGCGCGTTATTTCCGGCACGAGTAAATACGAGGCGGAACGATATCGCGCAGAGAGCCTTAAAATATAATAAAATCTTCCGTCGGCGGCCTCTGAAATGATAGTTTCAGGGGGAGCGGTATGCTCAATCAATCGTATTAATTACTCGGTGCTCGCTCATATCCACCCCCTTTTTTCCGCCAATCTAGATCAACGTAGCCTCGCAAACACCGGCCATGTAAACAAGCCATGTCTCTCCCAACAAGCCGAGAGAGCGAGAGAGAGAAAATAGAGGCGCGTTATCAGTTAACGAGCCGTTCCGGCGTTACGTTCATGGATACGCGGCTGCATTTTTAAAAGGGGGCGATATTTTATTTTTGTTATTAACCCTGGGAATTTTCTAAAGGATCCTCACCGGGGTCCTCGTGCACCCTCGTAATAACTTGTACAGGGTCATAACGGCGAGAAAAACACGGCTCGTACGTGTTCTTCCCGCGTATCCCCCGACCTCGATTCGAGCCGCCTCGCGTCCGCGGGAAAGCTCGTGTAATTCACCGATGTAAAACACCCGGCACGTATCATTTTTCCCTTTCAATCTGTTAATGAGCGCGAAGCAGTTGGCGCCGTTCGAGTTTTACCGGGGCCCCGCTCGTCTTCATCCTTGCGATCAGGTGTTTCTCACTTACCGGCGAGAAGCATCCAATTAGAAAACGACACGCGCGGCCCACTCGTCGAATAACTTGCGCGTTATTTTTAATTGAATCGCGTGCGAGCACGTCGGTATCGACGCGGTCTCGCGAGCCGGACAAATTAGAATGCTAAAAATAGGCCGATCCTCGCGACATTTGCTTTTTCAGAAACAATCGCGCGACTCTTTTTCAAACTTCCAGCATAATTTGTCTCGTATTCAATGGGTAACCTGATTTAATCAAGAATAGTTGGATTTTGTTAGTTTACTTCAATAGGGCTTTTTTATTCTACAGTAGATTCATGGATACGTCATGAATTTTATCTACATAATGACGTTGAGTTTCTGAAGCTTTGGGGATACAAGCCGTTACTATTGCGTAAAATAAAAAGGGTGAGGACTCTGTCCTTCTGTCTGTAAATAGCAGGGATTCTGGCGCGACGAGGAGCTGTTCCACCGGTCGAGGGCTAAAAATTCAGAAGACACACCGCGAGCAAAAGATTGGGAACGGGGGCGGCGCGGTTCCGACCCGGATCCCGGCGTTCCTGTCGCTGGCAAGGAGATAACGTGTTGCCAGGAGAGAACGAAATAATAATGGACGTATAGCGCAGAAAAGGGTCGACCGTCGCGTCGTGGCGGTGTAATCTGAGGAAAAAAGGCTGGCTCGGCGCGCTGTGCTCCGCGAGCTCGCGTTTTCCCCTCCGTTGTTATCGCTGGCAAGCTTTTCAGCGGGCTCTGCGCTCGTTTCGTGACACTTTTCGAGGGACATGGAACCGTGTCCCCCGCCCCTTCGTCGCGTTCCGAACACAGAACACGACCACAGTTGTCCCGATTCGAGTTTCGAGGCAAGACGCCGATATTAATTGCGACACGTCGGGAATCGCGCGGTCGTCGCGCCGGTCGCTTAATTTTCTTAAGCGAATCCGATGGTTATTTCCCACCGACAACGAGGGAACCGAACGCAGGAACGATGTAATCGAATCGCAATTAACCACGGTTTCCCTCCGACCCATCGTTCCCCGAGTTTTATAAATTTCATTCCCGACTTCCTGAACTTTCCAAATTCATTTTCCTGCGCCCCCGCCGAGTCGAGTCGAGTCGAGTCGAAGCTCTCTTCTTCGGTCGAGTTTCGTAGCACAGCAACCGTATTCCCCGAGCAACGTTCACGGCGGAATTTTCTTTTCAGCACTTTCACGGCTTCCGCCTTTTTTTCTCTGCCCCGGCAATTGATACTTTCGAGAGTGGGAAGCTTGTTCCCGGAACGCTGGCCGAGCGAAATCTTATCAGCAGCGAAACACTGCTTACCGCGAAATTGGTCGGATTTCGCGAGCTCCGTCTGCTGTTTGATTTCGGTCGACTGCTTTTATTATAAATACCCCCGGCTCAAGATAACGATGCAAGAAACAAATATGTTACCTTCGAACTTGATATCCTGAGAATGTTCAGCATTCTAAAGAAAATAAGGGTAGCATTAATTTTATTTATTCATACCGTTAATGTATGATGCAACAATTCGTTGCACTTGTCTAAATAGAAACGAGACATTAATCCGAAATTACTGTAGCTTTAAAAAAGGTGACCTCGAAAGCTGCAAAAAATAGGAACGTCGGTCAACTCTTCGCGATCTGTAAATTTTTCATCACGAAACGCGTCACAAAGGGTTGAGAGGGCACTCAGGGTGCGCTAAGTCTTGGCTACAGATTCGCGATTAATGTTGAACAAATCTGCGAAACAAACATTATTTCGATGTATTAACTGCCCGTCGGTTTTTCCCTTTGTCTTAGCGGCGCGGGGCGCAGTTCCGGTGGCAACCGCATCGTTTACCCCGACTACGGCGGACGCCGGGCCGCCTTTGGCCTTTACCCCCGGAAGTTCAAAGAAAACCCCGTAAATAGTGGATTGCGGGGACCATAACAAACTCGAATGGTACATTTCGCATTTATCAAAGAGCCCTCGTTCCCCGCCTCGCATTACCGAGCTTAGAAGCACCCGAGACGCTTCTTGTAATCCGTCCTCTCCGCCCCCCGATCCACCACCAGCCTTGTTCTCCCCCGGTCCCACCCCCGCCCCACCCTGTTGGTTGGTTCTCTTATCTATCTGTACTACAGCCCCGCTAACCGCTCTTCGAGGATAATGCCAGGAGAAGAGGACTTCAAACGGAATACCGTATCTTCTTACCGGTATAAATAACAATCTGCTGGGGTATATTGATTTTGGAAAGACGGCAGCGGCCAATAGGAAACGCAGCGGCGTGTATCATTTTCTAAAAACGGAGCTGCCGGGGTGAGGTGGCGGCGGAATATAAACCTGGGGAAGCTTCTTTTGTGCGCCGCGGATCGGAATCGCGCGCTCCGCCGTGGCCGACGACAGAATTTCGCGGGGGATTGTGATTGAAATCGCTGAACCGCTTCGCCAGGGCTCGAATTAGACGACGACTCTTTTTAAAACTTGGGGCACTAGCTGCGCGAACAGAGAAACGAGGAATCTATGTAGACGGATCGGGGAGAAGGAGACTGATAATGTCAGCCTCCTTTCACTGCTTGGAAATCTCCAAGTCCAAAAGATATTGAAATCTAATGGGTTTTCAAGGTCCCCGCATCGACATTGCAAATTTCTGGGTCTTTGGTGATGCTCGCTGTGTTTCACAAGCATAGTTAATCCTCGTAAAGGGTCACATAAAATACCCTAACATAGTAAACAAACTATGCTGATTTACGACGCAATCGCAGAGAAAGCGAGTGGATTTTTCCTCAAGGAGTGTACAAGGGTTAATTATAAGTGTCACCGAGCTGGGGATCGAGTGCTTTGCCAGCTCTTTCGCCGAGTCCGTTCATTATCGAGCCCGTATTCAGAATCGCAGACCAAAAGGTCTCGGAAAAGGTCATCCAGTGTCGAGGGCTCAGCCGATGTGAACTCCGCCACCTGTTTCGCTGAACGTTTCTTCGGAAGCGTGCGTCCGTCGCCACGATATTGCTCAGTCCGCGCAAAACTCTGAATCATCGCGGGCCGGCCATTTTTCAAAGTTGCCCGGGAAGGCCGACCGCGCTGCATTAATAACCACCGGGTGAGACGGTACTGGCCGGCTTCGTGGCGTGCAGCGAACGACGATAACAATGAGAACAAAGGGGCCGAAGGGTGGATTTCAATCTGTAAGTTGCGGACCAAGCTACCGGGGCCCCGTTGTTCCCTTGTAATATATTCTGGTCATTAGGGAGCACGATATGATCGGGACTTTTCAAATTCACGCTATTTTCTCTCATGTTTGTGGCGGTGATGCTCGATAATCGGAAAATTCCGTGCCGATTCGACAGAAAAATTAGCGGACATAGTAAATTACTGCAGCAATTAGCTCTCTTTTATTTCAGACGATTTTTCCACGCTGTTAGTTAGCTATTTTTTACCATTGTCTAATCGATATTAGTCGTTTCAGAGTAATCTTTTAAAAAACCCAAGTTCGATCATGATTGATCAGTGATCAATACACGGCGGTCAGTCACAACAATGATCAACGTCACTGACCATGCTGCGAGGTTTGGACAATAAGTCCTCTAATGAAACGGAGTATGCATTCAGAATTCCTTTGTCCGCGATGCCTTGGCCAAGTCATTTGCAGAATACGGAGACGCGTGATTAAAGAAAAATGTGCTCAATTACGTTAAAGCATTTCCGGAGCGTGTTTACGGAGAAGTAACGTGGCGCGTTTCTTGTTCCGTGGGACGCTCGTAATGCTTACCGGTCGGCAAAAACAGACGCACTGCAATACCCGTAATACCGGTGATGAATTAAAATTTTAGGACTGGTGATAATGCGGCGGTCGAGCTTCGCATGTCTCGTGTTTAGAAAAGAGCTGCGCGTAGCGTCGCGTCGTGTCGTGTCGTCGGGAACGGAAGCCCGAGGAAAAAGCCGCGTTTTTCGTCGGCGGACGAAAGCGGCGCGGGTCGAAACGAGGTAACGAGTGCGCTCCTAAAATTGCTCGTTTATGCTTCCGCCTTTCTTCCCTTGTTTGCGCGGCTGGATCCGCTTTAAACGCACGAGTTACGATAACATACGGCAACTAATTGTCCGCGGTAATTTAACTTTCGCGGAATTCTTTGTGCCGAGGCGTTTCACCGAGCCGGGGATTAATCCGGCGCCTTCGCCCGGAAGATTTATTGCGACCTATCGCGCTCGCCACTAATCTTTGCAATGATTTAATTGCTTCGTACCGTTTCTGTAGAAAGCATGCTATAAGGTATATTTTCCATGGCACGATCATTTATTTTTCAGTCCAGCAGGCTCATTGTCGAAATCTTTGAAAAGCCTCCAGAGGCTTGCTCGCAGTTTTCCGATAACAATTAGTATTACGGTCGAGGGGATCTGTTTGCGGGCACTATCGGCGCGCTCGAATCCCGAAATAAACGGGGAAACGTGCCGCGGAATTCTATCGGCGCACTCAGCCGTCTTAATAATTTACATTCCGATGCTGGCATTCAGTAATAAGCGATGGGCATATTTATAGACGGGACTCTCCACTCCAGTCTAATAACCGTGTCGTCCCGTTGCCTGTCCCACTCCGAGGCACCGTTTCCGTTCGTCGGGCAACTTGTTTTCTTGTTTCTTCCGGCCTGTTTGTCCCGTCTCGACGAAGGAGAGGCGCACGCACTCTCAGAGACGCGACCTTTTAATTCCTTCTAATTAGAAATAACAGCGATTAATTATCTCCGGGGAAAGGTGGCATCTGTTTAATCCGCAGCCGGTCGGCACGAAAGAAGAATAATTGAATCATCGTACTTCCGATTCGATGCGATACTTCCGTCTGGAGACGGCAACATTGATCTGGCCACTTTCTTCATGAAACCAAAAATATTGAAAATATTTGGATGTTCCCATTTAAATGTTGCATCCATCTTTTCAGTGTTTCAATTGCCAGACTCGCGGTTAACGTACATCCGCTCCGAAAAATGCAGACTCCACCGGATCCACTTAAGTCGATCCATGATTTACATAGAACACGATGAATCGGTGATTACGACGTACCTGGAGAACTATTATTATTCATTACGCGATACGGACGTGACCCACCGGCGTACACGTGGCCGACTTTTCGACGCGATTTCAGCAGTTTTAATGGCTCGCGATTGCAACACGCATCCACGCGATTTAATGGTCATACATATTCAACTAATAAGGTTGCCCGAATCTAGTCGGTGCTCGTTTGTAACAAGCAATAATTTATGCCGATGCAATTGTCGGCAGCCGATAATAATCATATTTACGTGACGTGCGCGCACTTGACACAATTCCGCGGGGGCTAGTCCACAATTCGTTTCTAAATCGAAGACACAGGACAAACTGTGAATGTAGTCCTCCGTAGCTGCGTCATACTCCGAGGCTGCATCTCGTCTTTATTGTACCTTGCGTATTGCAAATTGGAATTTAACATGCGGCACGCTCTGATGCACATCGGGGTAATATACAATAACTGAGGGGATGGAGGGAAGGATTTTTTTCTCTTGTACTTCAACAATCTTGAAACGACATCGGGAATAATAAATGCAGAGTACATTAGAAATAATCATATGAAAAATTCATTGAGATTCAATTTCGAGTGGCAGCCATAAAAAAGCATAGTTTTGTCCAGGCAACTCCTATCTCTCAGAATGCATTGCAGCAGTCGCTAGGCCGCAACGGGCAGATGCAGATACCGGCTGGGCACTGGCGGGCAACCAGGCGAAGGGAAGAATAAGGTAGGCGTGTCGCAGCGACGTTAGGTGCGTTGTACGTGCGTGTGCACGACAAAGAGAGATACGTAGGTATAAGCCGGCTTATTACGCGACGCCGGAGGCTACAAACACGCCGAATAATGGCCGTGGCCTGGCAATAGAGCGCGAGAACGCCGAAGAACGGGAGGGGTAGTATCGTATTAAATTATAATAATTCCAGCACGAAATTATTAGAACGGCCGAGGGGGAGAGAAACAGAGAGGGATAGAGAGCGGAGAAGAGAAGGGAAAAGTGAGAGAGAGAGGAAGAGAAGGGAGGAGAAAGAAACTCGGTGCGGCAACCGTAGACATAAAGGGCTACAACGGAGCCTTTCCCTCGGTGGTTAGGCGTTTTCTCTGGATGGAGCGCGCGGAGCCGGCACAATCCGCTCGACGCCGGGCCTTATCGGGCTACCCGACACGTCCGGTCCCCGCGCCGCTCGGCAGGGGGCACATCCGCGACATTTGTTAACAAATATTTTACCCCGTAACACGATATACACCGCGGCCTGTAATAATGCTATTCAATGCCTCGAATAATAGGGTGGAATGCGGGAGCGCTCCGCGTAGAAAGCGGAACAAGCCGGCCGAGGAGCGGGCTGCTCGCAGGGAATTTGCCGGGGACGTAAGTTTCGATAATAATCGCGCGATAAACATTGTGCCCGCGCACGCCCGAGCATCGGCAAATTGAGCCGAACGATGTTATTGTTCATTCGCAGCTACCGCATCGCATCGTACCCGATCGTACGACTCATTTTCTGTCTCTCGATCCTCCTTTACCGTCGTCGAACTCCAAAGATAAAATTCACCGCGGGAAACTTTACCGCACTCGGCCAACAAACGCGCAAAAATCGGAACACGCGTCGAGATCAAATGTTACAAAATTCTCAAAGCCCTCTCTCCCTGTTTCTTCCACCGGGGAAAACGGGAACGGGCCAGAACAAAGAGTGCCTATGTAAAAAGGAAGCGGAGGAAGTTATCGAGCGGGCGTAGACACGTCGCGTCTCGCCGCGCCGGAGGATTTATTATCGATCCCTCTCGTCCTTATCTCCTTACAACATACTTTCGTTATCGACTGGCAGAGCCCTTCCCAGAGGCCGAGCGCGGTATCCTCGCGCACGGGACGCATAATTACTACAATGTGCCTCCGCCAGGCTGCCGCCATTAATATTCATAATGTCGATCCGTCAAAACACCACCCATCCTCCGTTCTTCTTCGCCGGTTTTCTTCTTCTTTTTTTTTCTAACGCGCGAACGGCGACACAAATCGATGGAATTCCGCAACGTGGATGCAAGACGTTGGCTGAACGTTTCGCGCGTTCACGTAGACATCGGTGCACGTAAATTCGACGCCCGCGCGCAGGACGCCTGGCTGCGCGCATGGGAATAAATCAGATGCCTATTGATTTTGAGCCATGCAATCTGTTTCCCGACGCCCGCTCAAGCGCTACCGGAATAACGGAGAATACCGTTGTTTCCGCGTCTCGAAAGGACCAGGATTTGTGGATTCCGAGATTCGTCTTCTTGCCCCACAGCTGTGTAATCCTAGAGCTAGCCTCTGATGGCTCCTGTCTTTTGAACTCTCTGGATTCTTCTGCATCGACGTTAGCGCAAGAACTTTCAGGGAGCGCGTGTACTGTTAGGAGCCGGGAAGACAGGAGTCGACTATGATTGGCCCCAGTTCAGCAGAACGGGATCGTGGATAATGTGTATATGTTTACAGAATGTCCCACTTTAAATTACCATAGTAATTTTTGTCATTGCACAACTTCTTCCTGGTCTATCGGCTGTCAATCGCGATTCTCGTTTGACGGCTTCATCGCTGGCAGTCCAAAGGCGAGTACTATCTTCGACGATGTCTCTTACTTCGCACTTCGGAATTGGCAGCGAGCTTCGGTTCTCAAAGGCAGAATTATTCCTCCGAAGTGAACTTGTCCCCCGAACTTCGCGTTTTCCCCGGAGGGAGTCGCGTTCTCAAAAGAATGCGCTCGTCCCATTCATCGTCGTTAGACCGTGCGCCAGCTCGTGATGTCATAATTGTCCGTATCCTGATTGCATTTAATCCGAGCACCTAATTACGGTCTGTCCCAGGACAAATAACATTTATTCGAGTATACCGTCGCCGAATATAATTGCGCGTGTTTCTTTGTAGCCGGTGCTGCTTTGCGGGATTTCGTTGGCGTACTGCTAGTATGCAGGAGCCGACCCGCTTTTCAATCCCGCGAAATGACAGTGATCATTGTTCCACGCATGTGACGCTTCTCGAGCGACTGACTGTTACCGTGTACGTGTACCTGCTTCAGGTACCTACTCCGCGGACAGCACCACGTGTCTCCGCGCAACGAGGTCGTGAAAGCCGGAAACACGTCGTTTACATGTCTGTCATCATACTCGCTGTCTGAACCCGTAAAACCGGACGCAACGATGCACCGGCAACCCTCGGCTAACCACTTGGCCGATGGCCGACGGCCGACGTTCTACTTACGGTCAGGAGCCCGCCTACTTCGTGGGTAACCCGAGCCTCCTCTTTTCCAACAATAACGATGAAAACATAATTGGTTTCTCGGGATCATTCTTCGGGGTTATTTTCACGCTTCCGGCATCGCGCGACGGGGGGAAAGGCATTCCGTCGAATGGCCGGTACGTGGTTAACCTAGACCTAACCCCGAAGATGTTTTCGGCGACCTCTCGGCCGCAGAACCAAGGCCAACGCGGCTGCGATCGACGTAACACTTTCCGAGCTAACTCAGAACTCTAATATCTAGACTGAGGATCTTTGTGCAAAATTCTAATCAGCCGAAACTCACATTCTACATTCTTCTAATCTGTCCACTGCTTTAATTGCATTTCACTCATTTTTGCTTTCACAAATTATGTTTCATTTATTATGACATTATTTAATCGGCCATGACAGCACATAGGCGTGCTTCTGATAAATGTAACGACTATTATGATGTCACACGTCCGCAGTCAGGTCAACACAGGCGATATTACGCTTCCAAGATCGTCGCTGCAGTCTCTGTATTTCGTTTAATAATTTCCGTGACATTTCGTGAGGGGTCTGTCTTCATTTACCACGTGCGCATTGTTAATCGTAGAACATTGCAGACCGAAGCACAGAGGAGTCATATACATATATTTACAGCCAGGTTGAATCAAATTAGAACTCTCCCCGTATATCATCCTGCTTGGGAATACGTCGACAAAATTAGCAATTCAATTTTTTACATTTCTGAACGTGATATTAATGTGGAGGATGGGAGGGCCGCGCCCTTAATATTTCAACTGCAAAATCCGCATTGAATTAAAGCGAGCGAAACACGTACGCGCCCGAGTATTCTGCGCTCGGCTCTGTGCAAGTATCTCGCAGAATATATCATTGATTCGATAACTTCTACTGTTCCAAAAAATTTCCCGTCTCGCGAACTTGGTGTTTATTCACAATTTTGTAATAACACTACGTATGACAGCACAAAGTATCAACTATGGAAATTTTGTTATTATTAAGTTGGCCAAAAATGGATGTCGAAATTTGTAGTAAGGGATGCAACTATTTCCTAACGCAGTTGTACGATGTAACATGGATTATTTCCACTTACGCTGGAGACGTGATCGTTAAGAATCTCAAGAGATTTATAAGATCGTATATCATTGGTGAGATTATAATCTCCAGCGAAAAAGTTTTTCAACCATCACGTCTTTAAACACTGCATCATTGACATTTTCTTGCGAAGATAAAACAGTATAATTGCATAAAAATACATCTTTTCTTTGTTCGTCTCGAAATGGAAATAGATATGAAAGAATTCAATAAAATATAATGAACTTTTTGTAAATTGTGTGTTGAAATCTCGACTAGTGAATTATAAATAAAATCTTTTCAAAACTGGCCAAAGTGGTAAATGAATTTTACGAGCAGGACGGCTTGCGGAGAGACAAGGTAAGGTCGAATAACGTCCACAGAATGTACATCAAGTGCGAGGAGCGTCCGGGCAGATAGTGCGACCGACGAACGTTGCGTTTCAGACTCGCAGGCGCGGTTGTGTGCGAGACTAGCAGTCTACATTTTGAAGCTGACAACAAGACCGATAAAACTTTATCGTCCATTTGTGAGGGACAGCGCTGTCACGGTAGTGAGCGGATCACGCGAGTCGGTGGAAGCTCTACTCGAAGAAACGGATAAGAATGCCTCGAAGAGATAGGAAAATATATTTTTGTACTTTTCGAAGATATCGAAAACTTTGCTCTCGCTTCATCCGGTTCTCGTCGAATCTGTTTATTTAACCAGTGTCTCTGCCGAAGTACATCAAAGCCAATAATAACGAATAGATTAGCTCCCACGGGAGCTAAAATTATCGAGATTCGCAATCTCGATCACTCACCTGTCCGAAATGGTCCTATCTTCTTCCTATGGCTTAATTACCGCTTGTTTATTGAAGAACGAGGAAAATCGTGACGAGATTTTCAATATCCAGCCGCGATGACACTCGACTCGTATGAAGTCCGAGGACGATAAGGTTTTACAGCTGCTAGGAGATTATCTGATATAATCTCGCTGCAGAGCCGTTCAAATAATAGCCCGGCCGTTTCCGAAGCTTCGCAAAGTCCCTCGGTCACCGAGAGACATCGGCGTTACACGATTACACTGAAAAACAGGAACGGTGGGGTGCTGTTGCATCGTCGGTGCATCATATTTTCTCGGGTGTCCGAGTGCCCGCCGACTATCGACAGCTGTCGTCGCGCGACATTCTATCGCGGCAAATATTAACGTTCAACAGATAAGAAATAGTCAGAGTGTGTCTCGTCGATGATAGAATACTTGTTTTATAATTCCCGACCACGATGGAACACGGAACTTCAAGAGCTGACTAAACGGAGGGAGTACCATTCTGAAATTCTGGCAGGTAGGACAATAAAGAATGATTGTGAAGATTTTTCTCCCTGTAGCACATAATACAACCGATATCGATCTCGCAGCTAAGCTATTAAAAACAATTCCCGGTGGACTTCGGGAGTGGTAAAATCCGGCCGAGCGGAACTCCGTCGAATTATAATTCAGCGGCAGTTAAGGGTGCGCGCCCTCTCCACCGAAGATTATTATTCCCGGTAAATGGATGTTTTCGATAGAGCGAAACGGTCACGATTATATATATGTATATCGGTCGAAACGCGTGGACTGCCGAGGGCGCGCGCGTTTTCGTTATGGAAAAAATTTTTAGAGGGTGGGACGGTTCGGAATCAAGATAGCGCCGGAAGCGAGCGTTGCAGGCGGGACTCCGCGATGGAAATAAATCAAGCTTGGTCCATTCACCGGAGGTGTTTCCGGGCGGACCCGACGCTTTAATGGAACCGGTGCCAATTCTATCGTCTGATAATCTTCGTTAAACACGCCGAAACGAAAAAGGAAATTGTTCGATCCGATCCTACAACGTCCAAATCCCCGACTGATTCCCAATGCTAACTCTGTGGTTTGCAAACCAAAATTCATCAGCTCCGTCCCAAATAGCACCTGGACATCCGATGGATGTCCAGTGGACCTCTGTACATCCCACGGACGTCCGAATAATGTCAACGGACGTCCGGTGCTATCTGGGGTATAAGTCGGTAAAAATGAAAACGAGGCAAAAAGCTTCATTCCTAAAAATTAATCTTTTTTAACTATATATTGAATTAGATTAAATACGCTAGTCGTTGTCGAACGCGGGTAACCGAGTGTATAAATTTGTCTGAAAATTACTTCGTGAAGTATAATAATTTTGTTCGCTGCAGAAACCACCGTAGGTTCAGAGATTGAAGTGAACTCTTCAGGATGAATGCATAAAGTTTCTCGAACGGCTTTTTGAAATGGTTTTATTGGTTTCCGACGGTTTTGTCTGTGAATCTGCAATAATAATAAATTTTGATGGGAAGGTGGAATCGCGGTTGGAATCGCGTATCGTCGATAATTGGGGACTTTGATCGGTCGCGATCGTGATCACGGGACTCCGAAATTTCACGGTTCCGGTGGCGTCGTCGCCGCGATTCAAAACGGTAGAAAGTTTGGACGGGCGGCGGTCGATAGCGGCGTCGGTCTCTCATGAATACATTCACAAGCGGCGCAGCCGGCCGCAGAGGTACAAGACAAAGATGTTAACTGGTGATTGGGGAAACGCTTTCCTCCTTTAAAGATCGTCTTGTTAGCGCAGGACCGCGGGAGCCCACGGCACTCAGCCGTCGAAATCTCCGGCTCGCTTGCCCCCTCGTGGACTTTAATGTCTTCAGTAACTGGCCATAAAAGAAATTCGTGTGCAAGCGCAGCGGCGCGGCGCGGCGCGCCGGGGAAAGGTTGCATACGGGTGCATGTTGCCGTTGCATGTGCGCGCGTGTAGGTGTAAGTGCACGCGCGTGCAATCCAAACCGGGAGCAGGGCCGCGCGGTGTCGCCTCGATTTTATGCAAAACGAGAATCTGCTTTACGTACTTACAATGTATACGCGATAAGGAGCGAACGCAGTCGTCGGGCTTTAAACGGGCCCGTCGGTGGCAGCGCTGGGGCCTCTTTCGGCGGCATTCTTCTTTCCTGCTAGCCACCACCGGGGGGAATAAATTCGTCGGGCGTTTCGCTCGATGGCGTTTCGATCGACAGGATAGCATTAAAGCCACCGTTGATTGCGCTGATCGAGGAAACGAAGCAATTAACGAGCCGGCTGTTCCCAAAGTGACAGCTTATTCCGGCGAATTCGAGTCGCGCGGGCTTGCGAGCAAGCATCAAGGACAAGTGGGACGGAACCGCGTCCATCGTTAATTTCGGTAACAGGATATCAACGGGGAAGTTCAAGTCGGGGAAACGTTCTATTCGCAGCGAACACCGACTGCTACTTACTTTGCAGAGAAGTATCACAGCTCCTCGAGAATCAGGTCGAAGGAAGCACGGAATCGCTTCGCAGAAGAAATAAGAGTGACTGCGGCACGGCGGGAACGCGTACGGCGAAGTAGATATTGGTGCGCAGCCGAGTACATTAATACCTTCCAGGTCAGAACCCTAAGTTCACCGCTTCCGTGGAGTTCGCGTGTTCCGATGAACCGCTCGAGCCCATCTCTACCATTACAAACTCGCCTATCTTAATAGCAGCGAAGACAAACTTCTGATTTTGACCTGAAGGCAGTAAATGCACCCGACTGCACACCGAAATCTACTTCGACGAATGGGTTTTGACGACAGTCGCTCATGCTGCTTCCTCGAAGCGATTCCAATCTCGCTTCGACCTGTCTTTCGCTTCAACCGATCCCTGCCTTATCTAAACGGCTGTCCTGGACTCTCTCTCTCTCTCTCTGTCTGTCTGTCTGTCTGTCTCTCGATACGAGCGCCCTTTTGGCCAGGTCCTGAGTGCAACCAACCAAAAGCCACGGTAGCAGTAAATAATGGAGGCTACTATTCTTACACTGTAATGGATATTGTCTACCAAACAGATGACATTCTACAACAAAACTCTGTCAGGTTTATCTAAATGACTGACGCGGCCTCTCTCTCTTTAAAAGCATCCTTTCGGACCCATCCTGACGATATCACAATAACCACAAATTGAGGCAATTTTTCTCACGCAGTATTATACAGCCAAATTTATCTGCATAGCTTCGTCTAGCTATCAGCGCTGCCTCCTCCATTGTATACGTTATTTCAGAACCCAAGTTCACATCCTAGAACCCAAGTGTACGCAACAAAACCGCAGCAGTTGCACATAAGGGATACGAGTGTTCTTACACCGTCGTAGATAATAAGCACAGAGTAGACTACATTCTATGACAAAACTGAGCTGGCTAATTTATCCTTATAACTACTGCGGTCTGTTTCTTTAAGTACACCTTTACAAATCCAGTCTAATTAGACTTCACACTGCTATAATTCCAAGTTGAAGCTACTACACAGGGAATGTTTCAGACAATTTCAATCGCGCATCTTCGCGGTATTTATTAAACGATAGACGAACTTCGACGTCCAAAATAAAAATCCTGCAGTGTGGGGCCGGTGACGCAAATTGGCTTCGATCATGGGAGAACGAACACGAAGACAACAGTCGGATTTGAACGTTGATACAGGGAAAAGCCAAGGCCCGGTGTTGCACGGTGGCACTGGCAGCAGCGGATTTTAATTAATATATACTTAATTAAGTTTCTGCGACGGCGGCATTGTAGCGCGGCTACAAGCCTCGTTATCTATGCCATGCAGTGCGCGGGTGATTTACTAATAGAAACTACGAGGAATAGTTCGTCTAGTTAAGCCCCTTCGAATACACATTGGTTTATTGTGCACCGCGTCGATGCACCGCGACGCTATTGCGAAACATCCTACATGTATATCGCGGCTGTACGCCGGCTGGCTCTATTAAACCCTTCCCACCCCTTAGCCCCCCTACAGACCCCCACAAACCCCTACAGACCCCCATGGTTTCGATGCGCACCACGACGAACCACCACTGCGAGAGCGTATTTGCGTTCACCGCCACGATTCCGCAGATGTAACGATAATATATACATATCCGTGGCTCGCGATCAAAACGATTCGCCGGCAATTATTCCGCGGACTCTCGCGGAAACAGTCGAGACATAGGCGTACCCGCGTATCGACGTATCCGCCAGCCCCATGGATCGAGTACCCACCGATCCACGCGGATACGCGACCAAGCCGATGACGATTACTCTCTTAGCAACGGAACAATTGTGTCCGCTGTCCGACGTCTGCTCCACGCTTTTCAACACGTCTGGACACTAGTCCCGGATTCATCCCCAGTCCAGTTTCCCGAGAATCGATGACTCAATACTACGTTTTCATGGATCCGATGGCTAGGAAAGATCCGCTGTCTTTTGTTTCCAAAGAGAGGACTTTTCTGCTCAATTGTCTACAGATCGGATTAGCTGATGTTTTCGCATTGTTCCAGGATTTGTTCACCGATCAAACTTAGCTCTTCCATTCAGAGACGAGGACACGACGAAATGTCATTTGCGTTTCTGTGTCACAACCATGAAACAATGGACAAACATCTGCCAAGCGTCATTGCTGTGCTATCGCCGCGATTTGCATTCACGTGTAACGTCGTGTCGCCTTAATATGTCTCTGATACGACGCACCGTGGACAAAGGCCATACAAAAAAGTTTTATTGATCGCGACAAATGTTAGAAAAGAAAACTTCTATGAAACCCGTTAACTTGGTCTACATAGTCGTATTTTTGTTCTGAAAAGAATGATTAAATATAATTTAGTTCGGATGAAATAAAAATGTGTGCGTTTGAGAGAAACATTTTCTCGCATCGTGAAAAATAAGGGACACTTAAAATGCTGGAGTTATCCGTGACCTCCTGCGGACGGTAACAAGCACAGACTCGAACAAACGTCGCGAAAATTGAACGACAAAGCTGTTTAGTCAATCAGGTACTTCCGGAAGTCGACTGAACGCTGCGCCGCCAGCAGCAGTCGGACGAAGGGATAATTGGAGCATAAAGGCAAAACGATTCGCAGACACTATCCGGTAATCTTGTTAGCATCGACGGTAAGGTCGCCAACTATTTGTCCGCGAGCAGCCGCAGCGTGAAACATAGCTGAACAATCCAGGTTGGCGATTGCAGCGACGTCGCAGTTGGCCGGTACCAAATATTGTGTACGCGAAATGATATTGGTCAACATTGTCAAACAATATCGGTTCACGGACAAACACACCGGGTGGAACGGTATTTGCCAAGAATTGCCGACGGAACGTTTCGCGTCGGGAACGAGTTCCAGAAAGTTGCGAGCGAGAAAGCCGAGAAGGGTTGGGAACTCGGTTGAATTAAAATTCGTCGGAGAGCGGCGAGCGCGTGCGAGCGCGTCCGCGATTCTTTTTGATCTAATTGGAAATTATTGAAACCCAGCATATGGCCTGGAACAGGTCACCGGGTATCAAAGGCCTCTGCGCTCTGGTAACAAGAAGAGAGCGTGCGAGTGTGTTCGTGCGAGCGCGCGCGCGCGCAAGCGACAGCCAACGAAATGCCTTTGGCGATCTCGAATTTCGCGTCGATTATTCGGCCGGGGCTTAATAAAAATGCACGATACAGCCGACGCACAAAGAGGGCTGATTCGGCCTGGCACTCGGATTCTGACGTCCCAGGAAACAGACGGGACCCTCGTTAACATTTTCCTTCGTCAAACCGCCTTTTGTCGGCGGCCAACCCCTTTCTCTTCCACCGGCGATAATCAGAGACCGACGAGCTAGTTACCGACGACTTTCCGACTTTTACCCGGTCCGTTGACGGAGCATCGTCGCGAAATGGCGGATGTTTCAAGTAGACCGGTTCATTTATACTCGGTAAACAAGAATTATCCCGAACATCTCGCGAGTAGACTGCGGATTTTCTGCATTCATCACGAAAATGATAAAATAGTCAAAATATCAGAAGAACTTCAACCCACGACCCTCGTTTGTTTTATCAATTTTTTGAATGTCCATTCTTTATTCAGAAAAACTGTGAGGCATCTGTGACTGAGGCAGGATGTTTTAATAGATGCAGCAACAGCAACTTCAACCATAAACCAACAACTCGCCCTCAATAACGTAATCTAATCATTTTGTTTGGGATCAGTGTGTGAAAGAAGATTGTTAAGCTTACAATTGGCACAGCACGCTTATTGAAAATCCTGTTAATAGGCTTCCGGTAGATAAAGTGTTAACTACGAACGCTTTAAAATGATCTACATATTTTGGCTGTCCACACAAGGGTTGAAACACTGTTATATTAAAGCACCGATTAATTTCGAGCATCGTAGCAATAACAGATTCGCGAGTTTCCTCGCAGGACCCTCGCGAGAAACGCTACCAGGCATTGATCAAAGTGAGAACGCCGGAGAATGAGAGAAGCGGACGGGAGAATGATGTTCTCAAGTAAGTGACATTTCATGTTTCGTCTCGCGGAAGATTTCGCCGATGCTCGGAGAACATGCTAAATAAAAATATGCTCGTTTGAAGGTGCGTCGAGCAAGTTTCGCTCCCCGGGACGACCCTACCCGGCCCGTGTCTTCACCGTCTGCGGACGCGTATTGATCGCGACCGTAAGTCAACGGGATCTATAAATTGGAGCGATCCCGTGATAGGACTGTCGATTGTCCGAGTGTTGCGGAGGGCAATTGCCTTTCATTTGAAATTACTTTGGGAAAATATTGGACCCATAACTCATAATTCTTCGGGGCAAACGGCTCGTTCCATTCTTTTTATCTCTCCGACGCTCCCGATAAGGAATTTCGGAGAAAGCGAACCGAACGTGCTCGAGTTATAGTCCACGTAGACTTTGGGAAAGTAGATTTTTCTAGTCCAGGGACCGACAAGTTCGAATTTTCCTGCAGGTGTCGAAGGGATCGAAAAAGTGGATTTACCAATCACGGCTAGCGTATGGGTTTTTAGTAAATCATCTTTGGTTGAAAAATTGAAAGATCTTTGTATGTTTTACCAACATTGTAAAAAATTTTCTTTGTGCTTAAACCAATATATTTTTTAAATCAGTATTTTCCGTCTCAAAGAAACTGTGTGTTATACCAACGTATTTGACAAACCTTGTAATAAAACGAAGCAATCGATTGAAGTAAAAATTTTATTTGTGTCATCCGTTTGAAAATAATTCTGGAACTGGCTTAACTAGGCCATTCCGTACCTCGCTCGCTTAATTTCACTGTAACCCGCAGACAGATGGGTGTAATGTTAACATAAGCAAGTTAGGTACAAGGACATAGCATCGAGAAGAGAGTATTACCCTAAGAAGCAACAAGTCGAACTACTTTATTTGGAAAGACTTCTCGAAATTGCCTCGACTGTCCAGGTCGTTTAACGCCCTGGTTGTTTGATGTTATTTTGCACGGCAACCATATCGATTTAACGCGAATGCAAGTAAGATAGTGCATAGGTAGTTCGAAGGCACGTCAAGCCTGAGAAGCAACAAGTCGATTCGCACCGCTTGCGCTTCTTCAGGAAAAATCCTAAATTTTCCCGAACCGTGTAACGCGGCCGGATAATTGCGATCGGTTAAACGTTAAGATAGAAAAGATAAATATAAGCCGCGCGTAACACCACGGCGATAGTAGCCATCGTTTAAAAGGAAGAGAACGTTCGACGTGATGACGGTAATAAAACGAATTTGTTTTAACAGCGCCTGAAAAGGTGCCGGTAGCTTTACGACGGTAGCGTGTGATTTGTCGAATAAAAGGCGCGATCGCATCGGGGGATAATAATTCTCGCTCGGATCGAGATTCATCTCGTGAGAGACGGCGATCCTTGAATTAATACAGTCCCGGGCGTTTGCCCGGTCCAGAATACGTTCGCGCGGTACGAATGAGACGTCGACTCATTAGCGAGGAAGTTTATACGCCCATGAGGATTAACACATGCCCGCTAATAGGAACAAATCGTCCTTGGACCGGCCCGTGGATACGAAAGCGGGTTCTCTCTGTCTCTCTCGTGCCGTCGAGTTTCGCGTCGACCCGAGGCCGGTCGATCTCTCGTTCTCGTTGTCGGGCGAGAGGAAGTTCATCCTTCCCGATTCGAGCCCGGGGAAAAAAAGGGGGAATTTTGATTAATCAATTTTCCCCGTCGGATACAAACCCGCCCCTCCCCGAAATCCGACATTTTTCACAGAATTCCTGAAACATTTTTCACCGGACCGTCACGCGCAAAAATCCTGAATGATACTCGCGATCGTGCTGAATAGTCAAACACCGTGCCAGATTCTGTCGCGCTATCTCGCCGAACCTGTCAACTACAAATAAAATTCCAAGACTCGTGTATTATTCACAATAACCGATATAACCTGTGCACACGCTGACCTATCTCCCTCCACGAGACTGGTCCGCACACCCTCGCATTCCCCGCGCACGTCCGCCCAGATGCGAGAACGTGTTCCAACAGTTATATTCCTCGCGATCACGTCATCGTCGCAGTGAAACTTTAATCCCGTTTCCGTATTTAGTCGAATACTTTGCGCCGCGACGTCTTCGCTTCGTGCAATCCACCTTGTATGTAGTAAGTCGGATGATGTCCGTTCCGCGACGTCGCATTTAGAGACTGCTAATAGCGAAGCTATCTTATTCGTTGACTCGACGGATCTTGCTGATCCTGTAAGAATTTAACGATTTTCTTTGTATGTTCGAATCGATAGACACGAAGATGGGTCAATTAAACAGCATTTAAGTTAGCGTTTACTTTGTTTTGTACAATAGAGAGGTGACTCCATAAACTTATATTCCATTATATCGTTCAAAGATCTGACACAACGAGGAGCCAGATCGAAAATGTAAAATGTATTTATTGGAACAGTGAGAGAGATATACGTTTTATATTCAACGTAAAAGAACATTTATGGTGCGTTTGATATAGCATTCAATATGCTTGTTTTAATAAAAAGGTAGTTCCATAAACTTTGTATTCCAGTGTATCGTGGCAGCATCTGATACAAAAGGAGGCAACTCAAATGCATGTACAAATTGCATTTATTGGAATAGGAAAAAAGGTTTTATATCCAAGGTACAAACGTTAATTGATCATGAACTCATAACACTTTTGGAATAGTCCTAGACTTTTAAAAAAGGTAGAAATTTAAGAGTGGAAACAGTACGATCAATTTCATATTGAATATAAAAATTCATTAGTACAAAAGTTAGTTGGCAAGTCCAAAGAGTATTTGTCACATGATGTTGGTGGAATAATAATAATTTCCTAATAGGAAGTGAATGGATAAAAACAGTACCGAGAAAGAAACTGCGATCCATCCTCGTGGACAGATCCGTATCGACGGCGAATAACGAGAGAATACCGAATCAACTCGAAATCTCGAGAAGAAACGGCTGAGTGTAGCAATAGAACCGGATCCCATGGCTCGGCGACGGTATCGTTGTCAGTCGAACCGCAAACAACGGGGACGTATTCATGCTCGAGCGGCACTTGATCGTTTTTAGCGTGGAATGTGACGGCATAATCGATACATCGTCTGCCGGAATGTATCGCGGCGTGCTCCGAATGGATGCTCTCCTGCAGGAAGCACCGTGCACCACTTGTGCTAATAAATACTCCGGCAATATCGAGGCGTAATAATTGTCCGTAATTACAGCTTGCTTGAAATTTGACTGATTAGTTTTTAGGTATAATCATCGCTGCGACGTAATTACACTGGGAAGATACCGATTACTTTCGAATCAAGAGGAATCTTGATCGATATTGATTGCTCCTGTGACTCCAGTTTTTCCCTTGCGCAATTAGGTGAAAGAGGCTACACGAAATGTTACAGTTTTTGATTTCTATTGTCCATAATATAAATAGAAAAACAAGATACAGTAAAGCTGTGATTTAAGAAAATGGGAACTGTACGATCTAAGAAAAACGAATATACCCCGCGAGGGGCCAAGAAGGTGAAGCTGGCTCGTTTGTGGAGCAGAGCAAAGTGTAAACAGTTTTTCTTAGACCAAGGTTTTACTGTACTAAGAAAGTATAAAAGCTCGTACCAATTACTGATGACACAATACTGTCCAGTTCAGCGACTACACATCCAAGACCAGAAATCTTTGTTAGTCTTGATTATAACTCTCGGAAACATTAAATCTTCTTGACCAACGTTACCGCGCGAGGCTGGTATAAACATTCTGAAACGGGTTGCACGGCGCAAGCATCAAAGTATGTATTTGCTTGAGTAGCGTTCGCATTACGAGTCCAAATGTATTCGAGCGGGGGAAGCGGCGGTCGACACAAAAGAAAGATACAAATACGCGAGAAATCCGGGGAAACTGCGCAAGAATACATTTGGAAGGTGATAAAGCGTCGAGGATTCCCTACCGGGTTGGCCGGGCGACGTGGTCTGAAGAAAACAACGGTGAAAGTCCGCGCCAAGGGAGCGAGGTAGCCGGTGTGCTGCAGAAGCGTGTCGTGGAACAAAAAAAAGAAAAAAAGAAAAGAAGAAAAAGAAGACGACATTAGGAGACCGGGTAACGCCGTGGCTCTGTGTCCGGGGCTACCATCGAACCTTGTTATAAATGCGTTACATCGCGTTAGCCGGGTATCCATTTATGAAAAAAACGGTCGGGCGACGTCGCGCGCGACCCGCGATAATTACAGCGTGTCTTCGGGATTAAATATCTCGGCCGCGTGTGTAATTTGCGCACCGTTAATACGCGGCTCGGATTAATTTATGGCCGCGAATTACGAAAAACGCTGTGTCCCGGCGAATTAACGAACACGACGCTCCGCGCAGCCGTTAAGAGGCCTGTCTGGCTCGCTAATTTTAAAAATCAAATTTTTTTACTTTAATCGATAGATACACGTTTGGAGATTACGTCCCTAAAGTTTAGAGCCAGTTGGAAACTTTATTTTGTACTTTTCTGAAGTTTTTCGCATCCGACAAAAATTAAAGGCTACGAAATGCCAGAGAATCCAGAAATATTTCGGACAAAGATTTGAGCTTCCTTCGGCAGGCTATTTCCGCTGGGCCACGCTATCGATTCGTCCGAAAAAAGTCGATGTCTTTAACCTGCTGCGGCAGGCTCGAACGTTTCGATCGGTCGTTGCTTCGAGGAGCCAGAAAAAGAAGCGCGTCTTTTGGAGCAAACGTCTCCGCGATCGAATGAATCACGACGTCGGTCACGGGGAATCGTTCAAGCACCGGATAACGCGGCGCGACGAATCGATACTGTCTCCGGTGGATCGGATCCAGAGAGAAAGGAACGCGAAATCGTAATCGAAAAAGGTGGCGGATCTTTATCGAACTGTCGGTATTCCCGGCGTCGATTCTGGCTTGTGTAATTTCACGGGCAAATCGCGGAAGTTATGGCGAATGGAGGGGGGGATACGGGGCCGTAAACGGGATCGGCTGGATCACGCCGGGGTGTTTTCTCCGTGGGCCGATCTCACGAAAAACAAACAGTTGAAGCTAGGTGGTCCCTCATTAAGTTGGCACCACTCCCGGGACCCCCGGTTCCCTCTCCGTTCCCTTTCGATTCGAGTCGATCTCCGATGCCCCGTTGCGAGGGTCTCCGAAAGGGCCGTTGGTCCCGAGGGTCCATTGTATCAGTACGTACACGATCATGCGTGTCCCTACCCTCTTCCGGACCGTTCGCTAGTGTCGCTACCTCGAGTGAGACGTTACCTACGCGAAATCAATGCATTCGATACGTGTCACAATTGCTGGGTTCCGTTTGTTAGCCTCGGCGTGTGCGTGCGTTTGCGTGTGCTGGCCATAGCCACGTGAACGCTAGACTCGCACGCGCACGTGTCCGTATCGTGTGCACACGAGCTCGTGTGTTCGCGCGGTCAATGGAGCGGCTCGCCGCTCTGATTCCACGGAATTAAGCATTGATTTATGGAAAATGTTACCACGGCCACGAAGGTGCGTCAACTCAACATTCATGCCGATTTAATTGGCCGTGGATGATCCTGAAAAATTAAGTCCGCCTGTTTGAACGCCGTCGATAGACTGGAAACGCGGGTAATAAATTGATCAACTACACAGACAAGTCGAATTGTCGAGACTTGTACTTGGGGTTCCATGGTTCGATTGTATGGAATGTGTACGAGTATGGTGTAATGACACCTGGACAATCTGCAGCGGCGTGCACAACAGTGTAACCAATGAGTGATTGCTAGATTGCAGACCTTTGTGCGAAATACAAATTTTCTACATCGATTGCAAGAAAGGAGAGTTCAATAGAAATTTATTTCTTGTGTGTGGCTTTCTCTTTGAATATGGAATCGTAGAAAAGTATTTACAAGCTTTGGAAACATTACTCATTATGGATGGGCCTCCTAGAAGGCCTGATTTGAATATTGTGAAACACATTTGGGACCATTTGGACAGAGTTCACAGACAAAGTCAACCGATACATGCAGATTAGCTGTTGGAGCTGTTGTAGACCATGTGAAAACTGTTCGAAAGGAATACGTACATGTGATTGAAATGAGATTCAATGTCGTACATAAAATAGCATTTATATTTTAACTTAACATTTGTGCGAGTTTGACGAATTCAAAACGAATATGATTTACAAAACAACGAATTTGATTTGCAAAAGGGTGACTTTGGAGTACAGATCCGTAAAAGAGGGAATGGGCGAATTTTCGGAGAGTAAAGCTGTGGCTCCTTTGCTGAGTTCTGATCAGGAACCATGTTTGGCCAGGGCTGAAGACGCGTGACGAGCACGTCGAGTCGAAAGCAGTCGCGTTAGCGCAAGGAAAACGCCCGATAATGGGATTACACATAGCGAATGGATTACTGAAATCCCTCGAATGCAAAACCTTACGATAATCTGGTACAACGTTCCCGTATCTTGGACACGGTTAGCTACGGTGGGCCGAGGGGTGAACAGGACGGCGCGTATCGGCCGGTAGGCCTCGTTCTCAGAGACGAAAACCGCCGTGGAATAAACAGCGTCCGAGGCAAGGGTCCGGCAGTTTTCTCCGTTCCACCTGTTGTGAGATGAGGCCGCTCCTCTAACCCTCCGATCTGTTTTTTTTCACGGTGGAATTATCCTTCGGCCGTACGCAGGTAATGTGAGCAGTTAACGCAAATGGGACGGTATACCACCGTCCGAGGCGGGATTATAATGAAATAAATACTACGATTAAAGGGAACGCGTTTAAATTAACCGTCCCTATTGCTCGTGTACCGAACGAGTTTCGAGATTCGATCTCGCGGATGCGCGAGCCACGTACAGTCTGCAACAGAACAGGATGCGATATCTTCGACTGTTAATACGTAATGAAGTGAGGACTGCGATCATCCGAACGTATACAGTCAACCGCGATACGCATTCGTCGAGAATCTTCGAGCAAATCGAAAATCGGCTGTGCGAGTGTAAAAATCGTAATACTGTCGTCTTCATTATTCAGTCCTCTTGGTCTAATCACGGCAATCTAGTTTTTTAAAGAACTATAAAATATGCACTTAAAAGTGCACGTTTTGCGTTTTCAAGGGAACTCGAACGCACTAAGTATGATAAAACTATGTCAAAAGGGGCTGTTAGCATCGGTGAAACAGTGGTTTAATCAAACTAGTAATAGATGGCTTCTTCGCGAAGACAATGGTCCGTTTGTACCGAATGGAAAGCGAGATATGACATCACGGCGTTGCCAGCCATAATGTACATAAATCCCATCGAAAATGTTTCAGCTATTATGAAGCAGAAGCTCTGAGGAAACCGTAATTTAGCGGTAGACCCATTAGTGCATCGAATTAGAAAGATATGTATCATCCTGTCTCGTACGGTGAAAAATTGATTGAAAATTTGATTCTCTTTCCGTATCTATTAAGATGGGGTTCCGCCGAACTCGAGGCACGAAGTAGCGAATTTAATCAAATCTAAGTGAGCACTACTGTAATCGATATGAGCGATCACGATCATCCATTGAGGCCTCGCGAGAACTCAACGGCGCTCTTGTGTAGCAGACTGTACACACGGGGGCCCAGCCGCATAAATAGTCTGGTCCGCGGGTCCCCGGGCCCGATACAGCGTTAATGACCAGGTCGTTTTCTGTTGCAGACACCCGTCAGCAGCTTGGGACGAGAGCAGCGAGCAGCCTGGAAAAATTCCGTGAGTATGCCAGAGCGCAGTTTCGCCGGCCGTTGATATTTAATCGATATCGTTAGATCGTATCGTCGCTTATCCTCTCGCTTTCCGCCGTGTCATTCCGTCTCTCGCTAAGACGACGACCGACACGCTCACGCGTTCGCACGCACGCACCGCACCGCACCGCACAGCACAGCGCGACCTCGCTTCTCGATCGCGTCCTGCCTGCACCGAGAGACAAAGAAAATTCTTTCCCACGCGCAGGTGTCGGTTTATGGCGCGTCGCTATGGATATGCCCCGGCACCGCCGCGAGAGCGTTCAGTAAATGAAGTTATTTCGAAGATGGCCGAAGAAACGACTGCCCTCTGGGGCGCGAGCTTCAACCGAAACGGCGAAATTTCTCGGGATGTAACGGACCGAACTCCACCGACACGAGACATTGGCCGAATGTTATCACTCTCGAGAGAAATATTTCATTCCGAAAGTAGAACCGTCCTGAATTTCGTTCTACCAGTTTTTAGAAAACGCAATTGGCAGGAAGCCGGAATTCATTTTTCTACTCAGCTTGATCTCTTTGTCTCGATCCGGGGAATTATTACTGGCAAACATCGTATCAGTTTTCGTTCCGATTCTCTCTGTGTAATTGCAAACAGAAAACTGCCTGGGAAAATCTGGCACGTTGCAGTTTCCAATACTAGAGAATTTTTTCCGATATTTTGGTTGGAAAGACTGCTTGTAAAAAGTCGAATGCGACCGTGCCGCCGCGCCGTGCCGCGCCGTTGCCGTTCAATGAGAATCCGCGAACGCGTCTGCTCGTGGTTTTCCTTTTCTACCGACCGAGCTAATAGCGTTTTTACTTTATTTCGATCGGAGTCTTCGTTTATTCTGATTTTCACAGAACGACCCATGGAAAATGGAGATCCGTAGACTGCCAATCAACGCGCGGGGTAATTCCCGATCGCCAGCTGTTCCAAGTGACGCGTAACGCACCGTCGAGGAACGCATTAAAAGTTCCATCTCTGCGGGAAAGTTTCCGGTTTTACGTGCCCGTTGTTCTCCCGTATCTAGTTAGAGCGTCAAACAAGCTGAGGCAATTTCTCGCCATGGCCACATCCACCGTCATAATTCGCGGAATCAGTCGAAGTTTCGCCGCTCGCGGAACGATAAGCGTGACTCGCGTGGTGATACGTGCTCGCGGGGCCAGCCTCAATAAAATCGCGAATGCTGCGGTTACGCGGACAACGTCGTAAACTTTATTGTGGTTTTTCTATCCAGCCGTTTAATACTCCGCGACGATCGTGCTCTCGAAAGAGTGTCCTGTGCTCTGCCGCAGAAACTTAGATGTCTTAGAATAGAATCTTCTACTTATACACCGCTGTCCGGTTGTGCGTTCAGGTATCTCTTGTCTTCTTGTTCTCGATAAACGGTGATTGAAAACGCAAGGTTACGCCGCAAATAGCTTATTGCCGTACCTCGCCTCTCGCCTTAGAAATTTCATTTATCCTCTCCGATACTCCACCTCGCTTCTCTTTTTTCTAATGGAACAGGATCCGCAATTCTACCGCGAATGTTTACCCGATTTTGTGTGATAGATTTTGTAGGGCGACCTCCAGGGAAAATTATATATCTCTAAAAATAATATTGTTGGATGAAAATTGTAAGTAGAGATTGTTGTAGAAACCTTTTTGTGTTAAATAATTAAAGTCTATGTTGGAATTAAAAACTATGTTGTTCTTAAAAGCTAACTCCCTTAGTCGGTTTAAACTTATACACTGAGATCATTTCGAAAATGTTATAAAAATTGATTGAGACTTTGAGACATACATTTGAAGCCTACAAAATGTCCAAGGAAGTAAAAACGAACATTTTCTTTATACCTGTTGTTATCGTGAACGAAACTATTTTCGACGTGAATTAGGACACTGCCTGGACTGGTTGAGCGTCCGGCATTCACAGGGCCCAGGAAACAATGAGTAATGGTAATACGGCGTAATATTCGAGCGTTGTGCGAGGAACACGTCGTTGGATGAGTCAATCGCTTTATTACCTCTTCCCGAGCCTGTTTAAAGCTACTCGGTTTTTTTTCGCCCCCGGACGGACCGTGAAATAGTGAATGGGGGAACGAGTGTTCACGCAGGTTAAGGTGAATGCGAGCTCGCCCCGACAATGGGCCACCTACTCCCCCTTTCCCCTCTAACCCCCCCTCCCCCCTCCCCCACCACGCCTCGGATACCACCGAAATCTCGTTTCGGGCAGCTGCGCTAATGCCGTGGAACCGAGTGTAACGCGATTGTCGTAGTCCCGTGAACTGTGAAGCGTTAGAAACTTGCCGGAGCCGAATCCGAAATCGCCCCCGGATGCGCGAGTGTTGACGTTCCCGGGTGTAAGCAACGCTATTCAGCGTCGACCGAGCGAGTCCTGTTTCACCTACGACGAGTTTTCGGATTCAAGACTACACCCGCGAGATTCGCTGACCGACCAATGTCCGGGCCCAGGTCCCCGCTCCTTCATCTCACAAGCAGATTTAACCCTTAGCACTCGAATGGTGACTCTGAGTCACCACAAAAATTCCTGTACCATTATTCAAAATATTGTTTACATTATTAAATAAGTTGATATTTAATCAATATTACTAAACATTTATGTATTGCATGTGGTGCTATATCAATTTTATATCCATAAAATAAAAAAAATCATATAGGATTTAATTATTCTAGGTCGGAAGAAATGTTTGGTTTTCGAGTTAAAATAGCTCCGAGTGCAAAGAATTAATTGAAATTTTGCACTATTATCGAACGCGTTTGACAGCGAGGAAACCACAAGGTTGCCGTTTCACGAGCCGACTTGTCGAGATTAGAGCCAGAAAGATTGAAAGTGCATCGTGGCAGTAGACTCACGGCAACAAGCACCGATTTGTCCACAGATCAACCGTAAAACGTGCCAAGGAGTCGTGCATTATTGGTATTCCTGGGCGCGTTTTGTAATCATTCGCATGGATCATGTTTTACGTACGCTTTACGTAACGCCGAACATGACGGTATTTACATTACACAATTGTCTGCGAGGCGTCCTGGAAACTGGCGGCTTTCTAACGCCCTCGGTCGCGGTACTATACCATTATGTGTTGTTCGATGTTAATCACTCCTTCGAAGGATCCCGCAGAGTCGAAGACAATTGGAAACTGTAAGTAAGAAGTTGAAATTCTAATAGAAATCGATTTTTCACAAGTTGGAAGTGGCTATGACGATTTGTCACTAATGCTGTCACTTTGCATTCAGCGATACTCCGAGTCATAAAAATTTCTGTACATACCTCAAATATCGGTCAAAAGAAAAACCACAAAATAATATACAGAGCAGTATTTTTGTTATCATTAAAAATTATCACTTGTCTGGGTCACAGTCCAAGAAAACATTTTCGAAGCCCCTCATCTCTTTACGGTGCTGCAACGTTGAATCGATTATTTCATTCATAAAAATTGCTGCACGTTCATCAACATTTAACTAATAAACCGACAAATTTTCAGAATGATATGCGTAACAATTTTTTTGCAATCTGTGTAGTATTCCGAAGGAACATTTTTCAAGTCGCCTTTTTTACGATATTATAAGTTTAAATGGAGTGTAGTTGCTGGGTGGAAAAAATGTCTGAATATTCTTGAAGCATGGTTGAATAAACGGACAAGGTTTCGCTATGATGGTAATCGATCCGGTTCCTCGTGTAGCCGTCGTCGTCCAGCAGCTGTCAGCTTCTAGCATCGCGGTTCACACGGGCGAACAGCACTCGAATGAATTCGCCGAGCGACAGTAATTGAAGCGTTATCGGCGGACCGAAACGTTGTCGCAAATTCGGCGACATTCCCGGGGACGTGCATACCGGCGCTGGATTAAAGCGTCATCACCGGCCCGTGTCAGGGTACAACTGTGATCCTGTAAACGACCCTTTCGAGAATAAACTCCCTTCCAGTATTTATGGACTTTTGGGATTAGCGGGAGAGGGCAAGTTGGGGAGAAGGGACCCGGGAGCGACCTGCACCATCGTCGAGAGCGTCTCCTTTGTGAGATCGCTCTCTCGAAACTGTTCGAGAGGACGCGAAACGTGCGAAGGAGGAGACGGTGAGGAAGGGTTGACGGGGTAAGCGATCGTACATCCTCGTGGAAGATCGCGATCTCGGTTGTTTATGCGATACCCCGAGATAGGGGTGCTCTTTTGTCCAGGGGTGGGTTTCGGCGTTCGCAGGAGACACGGATGAAGAAATTTCGGGGACGCGACATATTTCACGAACTGGCCTCGTGCACACACTTTGCGACGACCTCTCCTTTCTAGACTCTCTACATAACGCATTCACAAAGCATCTTCGTTTCTATCTTAGCTTTTTTCTCCCTTCACGTTCTCTTCAGCTTCTTGTACTCCTCGGAAACTATTCCACAAGAGATATTTACAATTCCACAGTTTAATCCCCATACGCAAAAAAATTTGATGTAACTTCATCAAATTACAGCATAAAGGAAAATAAAAAATGCACACTAAAATAGTTAAAGAGCTAAAATCGCCACATTTTTTAACAATTTTTGTGAATATGGTACTTTTTAATCATTGCATCGAAGATTACTTACAGGAAATTGCAAGATCTCGATGAATAATTTTTTCATCTGAAAATGCACAGAAACGAGTTATAAAAGCACGGAGCACAATTATTGTCAGACAGACTCAACCCGGATCAGTGAAGAGCTGCGAAGAAACCGCGGAATTTCCAGTAATTAGATAACAGTGCGATATAATTAAAAGGATCGCGGCCGTGTTGTCAGCATCCACAGGACATATTTTGTAAGAACAGGTCAGCGTAGTTTCCCTCATGCAGCAATTAAGCCAGCGCCCGGATTTACTTACTCGCGGCGGCAGAGTTTCGAAGCCACCTCGACCGGCCGCGCGTCTCGCTCCCCGTGGCGGCCTTAGTTCTCCTAGGCGCCACGAATAGCGACTATGGACTACACTACGGAATGCGCTTGACTTCCGAACTATGGCCGCCACGGGGAGCGAGACGCGCGGCCGAGGGGGCCGTAGCCTTCGAAACTCGGCCATCGTGAGTAAGTAAATCCGAGCGCTGAATTAAGCGATGCTTCGAGCAGTTCGAAAGGTTGCGGGGAATATAGTCCGGCAAGTCGAGGGTAGGACGAAATGCCTGAATTATTCGCTTGTTTCGTCTGTCACTTGCATCGCGCGAAACAATGCCATGTAAATTAAAATGGAATTGGATTAGACGGCCTTGCCCTGGTCAGACATCCGTCGGACGGGACCGGTAAAGAAACGGGAAAATCTTTCAGCGTCAGCGGTCTCCGACGACAATTTTATTCCGCGGCAATCAGGTACGGACAATCAATGCGTTGCATATTTTCGGCGTATCGTATCTCGCGCGCGACACACATTTTCGCATGCAGATACTTCGCGGATACGTCGCTTTCACGCTCTATCGAGGAATTATGCAACCGTTCGGGATCGTATCGTCGGAGTCCAATTAAAAAGATAACGCGAGCCCGGGGCCCTTGATCCTGAAAAAGGTGGACGTTCAATCGCGGGCACGAGGAAAGGAGAGGCTCCTTTCATTCTGGGCCAATTGAAATTCAAAAGAAACCGGCCGACCCACGCGACACGTCAAACATCATCGTCTCCACCAGTCATTAGAACACCCTCGGATCTTACCACCTAACGGTTCACCTTTCTCGCGCTTGTACACACGCACACACGTTTGAGCGCGCTCTCCTCGACACGTAGAAATGCCGGCGAGCGAGAGGCAGAACCAGAAGATACCAAGAGAGCGCATCTCCTCCGGTCGCCGAGTGCCACCACCTTGAGAGTTCAGAGGCGAGGGCAAGCGGAGAGAGCAAGATCGCGAAAGAGAGAGGGCAGAAAGGGGGGAGACGCGAGAGGGAGGGGATGCCGAACGGGTAGACTCGAATACGAGGGAGGGGAGACAGTGCGTCCTGTCGGGTTTGCGAGCGAGAAGGAACTCGGAGGGGCGAGCGGTGGCTAGAAGCGAGCCGGTTGCCGTGGACGGCAAGGAGAGGCGATGGGGTGGATGACTAGCGCACGAGGGGAATCACGGGTCGACCGAGCGGTGGGGATGTTCTCTGGGCGTCGGTGGTGGGGGGGCGACGCTCTCTCTGCCCCTTGGTTCGGTTAGTTTCTCCGTCGACACCGCTGCAAGCGGATCGAGCGTCTCGTTGTTCTTCCTCGTCGATCTCCGCGCGGTGACCTGGTGCGCCTCCTCTGCATCGCTACCCTCGGTGGCCAGGTGACTCTGCACCGTCGCGGCGGCTCGGGTCCTGGATGATCAGCATGGAGACTCGCGGTTCCGAGCGCGTTCCGCGGTCCTCGACAGTGTGACGATCGAGAGCGATCGAACGGGATATACGCGTGCAATAAGCGGAGGATAGATCGCGCTCGGCGCGGACCGAACCATCAAGGTGAATAGATATTTGCGAAGTGCGTGAGACCCCTGAAGGGGAATAGTTCTAACAAGCGTGTGTACTGGATGAAGAGTTGGTGTGCGCGCCACCCCCGTTTCGCGGTTTCGGAGTGTTTTGCATCGTGGATCGCAGCGCAGTGAGACTAGATCGCGGAAAGTGAACGACGATCGTGTGGAGTATTAGAAGCAGCAACGCTTCGCTGATTGAACGGATTTTTCGGAGAACCCGCCACGGCTCGAGTGGCCGCCGAGCCAGCCGTCGGACGCCGGGGAGGATCGAGAGATCGGCTCCGACCCCGCGCGCCAACTGCGATCGATCCTCGGGATCTAGCGTCGATCCGCCGCCTCAGCTCGCTCCGAACGGATACCAACGGAATCCGGAGTGTGCGTTTCATGTGTCAGTGACGGTTCTGTGTGTTTGGCTGAAATTACGTGCGATGTACCTCGACCTAGCCGTCTTCGTTTCCCATCTTGTAAGTACATCTGGCGCGATCGACACCCGATTCGTCGTTGATTTCACAGGGTACAGATTTCGCACGGGGGATAAGTGTGCAATCCTCGGCCCGAGTGTGCTCCGAAAAGAGAACAAGAGAGGTGAACGCGAGGCGGTGCAGCAGCGTGCTGTTGCATCGTGCGCCAGCAAAGGTCACGAGAAGCGACGGCCCCGCCGGTGACTTTGACGCGTCTCCCGCGGGAAGAGCTCGCATTAGGTCTCGTTTTACAAGCGAGCGCTCAAAGCCTGCACGCCGGGGCTTAGACCGCGACCACGGACGCGTTGTGTGTGTACACGTGACCCCGAGAATCTATGCGCCTACAGCTGGGCCCTCGTGCACGTACTTCGGAGCACGCTCGGCCAGGCTTGACCTCGAAAGGATGCGACGAGCCTCTTTAGTTTCCATCCACGAGTGCTTTCTCAAAGATGCGGGAATCGTTCGGTTCCAAAGTGCTCGCGGAATATCCAGTGGACTTCTATGTTGGTTGCTCAAGTTTCTCTGATTCCACACTGGATGTAAAACGCGTGGACTCTATCTCGCAAAGAAACTCGTGAAATTTCGTGAGTCGCGCGCGCCACGGAGGGAACGCGCCCCGCTGCCAACTCCTCGGGGAAAATAAGTTACGGCCGTGAGAAAGTTCCGATGGAAGTTGCTTGAAATTTAGGTGACGCCAGTGATCGAAGGCCTCTCGAGAGGAGCGCCGTGTGATTCATTTATATCAATATTGGAGCGCGCGACGATTAGCCAAGGCGTCGGCTCTCTCTTTGCTCTTCGGCGCGCCAGATCGCAACGAGCGGATATCAATCGTGGTTGTTTAACGAGTATAAACAGTGTGCGCCTCGGAATCGTTGTCTGCGACGAACCGGATCCACCGTGATCGTCGGAGCTCCGTTTGCTAGCTGGTCTCGAGCGGCCTTCGATGACATTTGCCCGTCGGAATTCTTCGATAACTCGCGCTCAACCGCTTTCGCAATCGGGAACCTTTTACTCGGGATTTAGATAGTCGATCAATCTTTTCTGGGAAACGAGAGAATCACGCTCTCGAGCCTCTGGCTACTAATCGAAAAGAATTACGTCATGCCGAATGGTTTTTGTCCTGGTGATCCTGAGTGGTTTTCGACTCGTTGTTCGAGAATGAAACGTCGAAAATGGCGGCCGGGACGCGACGCTCGAATTTTCGCGTTTGTTCGGTCAATTAAATCGACCGTGTTCTAGCTCGTTTACATGGTCGGTCCACGGCACGACGAGCTAATTAGACTTACAAGTGGCTGTTTTTGTAGAAAGATTCGCGGCGTCTCGTGCCTCCGCTATCTCTGTCGTCGTGTCGCTCGCTTCCCCGGGGCCACCGTGCCTCGGATTTCTGTCGGAATTGTGTTTCCGCGCGTGTTTTGTCGGACACTTGTACATTCGCGAACGTGACTGTGCATCTTAACTGTGCCGCTCCGTTTAATAGGCGCCCGTGGATTACGCAACGCGCGACGAAAATTCTTGATCGAGTGCTACGGCCACTCCTCTCGATTTCCCACATCATCTCCGGTTCGATCCCAGTGTCACCGGCAGTGGTTTACCGCTTAATTTATATCCGATTCGTTGTCGATTCGAGTTTTTACACCTCCTCCGCGCACAGTCCTTATGAAACATGCAGAGGACATCCCGACGAAAAAGTTGAGGAACGGGTGCAGGTGGCGAAGATATACGAGGAAACAGGAAATACCTGAATCGTTTCGGCCGATCGTATTTCTCGGGGAACGAGCGGCCGCCTCCGCTGCTGCCACCTCGCTTCACCGTTGGCATATTTACTTTGCCGCGAGTGGAAACGGCCTCTCTCTCACTTTAATATCGCTCGCCCATCGAGTCGTGACACATCCAGGATTCCCGTTTGCTCCAATTCGCTGAACCCCGCGGAAAGACGCGCGCGACAACCTCACTCCCTCTCCCTTTCGCACGCGATCGTTGCGAGAAAGACGCGCTGGTAAAAGTCCGATCCGGAATCGATAAGTTTCCAGCTTTATTAGCCGCTTCCGGGTCAGATAACCCGCATCGAATCGGAACGAGTGATCGCGCAAAGCCATCGACGAGGGAAAGAGAGACAGAGAGAGAGAGAGAGAGAGTATCGTTGTCACGAATAACTTTGTACTTTTATATGTCCACTGTTCACGAAATCACGTTTTATCGTTTGAACGGTATGCTTTTTACCCGGTGTTCATTGATTATTCGTCCGATACAGATAATCGACGTTTAATTGCGTCCACTCCATCGTTTCTTCCTCCGTTGACAGCCTTTTGTCGCGCTCGTAGCAGTTATCTGTTTCCGTTCAACGAATTTCATCGCGTCCGATCGATCCTCTCGCGACCGCGAGTTTGTCTAAATTATCAAAAACGAGTCTGGTTCGCTGTCATCGTCGCTCGGATCGACAGGTAACTGCCAGTGACATTCCGCCGTGGACGATCGCGGGGAAACAATTTTGCAAACCGGTAAAAGTTCCGTCGACGGCCTTCAATTATCCACTGCTTAATCCACGTCCCCGAAACCATGAATCAACTCAGTTGCGCGAAAACACCGCGAGCGCGCACCATTTCGCGAATAACAGGTTTCCGGCCTCGCGACCGCGAGTGGTAGCGTAGCAACGACGACTATTTGTCACGCGTTCGCTTCTTCGAACTTCGCGCGCAGTTTCGCGATCGCTCTGTAAAATCGGTACGTATCGCGCCGGCTCCGCCGATAAACTTGGTAATGGTAAAATGGAAAAATAATGGAAAAATTGCGACGATTAGGGCTGAAAACACAACCGGCAACCAGCATTTTCTCACAACACCTGCGAATTACGCGTAATTGCCATTCCTTCGGCCCTCCGCGTTCCGTTCCATCTACCGTAGCTATCCGTTCCTGGGAACCCGAGGCAGTTCATTGTCTATAAGCGAGCGAGCGAGTGAGGCAGCGCGAGCAGTCTCGGGCCCGTCGTGTCAAGAGACCGGTCGAGATAATCGTCATGTCGAATCGGAAATTAACGTTAAATCGCGGCTGCGACCTCTCTCTTTCTCTATCTCTCCTCCGCTCTCGAACGGTCCCGATGCGGATCGAGCAGGAATCCTCCTCTCGCAGCCTCGAAGAAAAACGGAACGCCGCTACGGCGAGAGAGAGAGAGAGCCCTGTTCCGCGGATCATCCGTATCGAATGTCGAAACTGTTGAATTCCACCGGGATTATAGGAGCCCATTGTTCGCGGATATCGGGATCGCCGGGATATTACGATTTTATTCTCGCGGACCGGACGGAAAATCGACTGCAACTGTCTCTGCGCCCGGCTCGCAACAACAGTTAGAACGGTTATTGCGTTCAACGGATATCGAAAACTGCGATCGAACGTGTTCAGTCCGGGCCCCGAGATCGGATCGAGAGCTGCCTGGATCGTACTGCTGCTAGAACGGCTCTCGACGATCGAACCAAAGAAATCACGGCGAGAGCCTTTAACGGATTAGACTGCTGTAGAAGTACCGAAAATCCGAAGTCTTTGCTCTAAATGGTAGTTAGAAGCCTCTGGTGTGAAGCACAAAAAGTTTGAAATGGGAATTGCTTAGTTTCAGAGTTACGGAATTTAAACTCGTATAGGTGAAATGACACTTTGACATGCCCTATCACCATGTTTCGAATGGTTTGCTTATAATTTTTACGTTTGTTTTCGGTTTATTATATAGCGAAATGAAGTAATAACTGCAACTTGGTCGAATTGACATTTTGCCAGCTTTGATATCGTTAATTTCGAAAATGCTTGCCCGGTATAGAACAATGGTTAATAAGTTAATAGTCGTTTACAAAATTTTCCGTTAAATAAGCTTTTGTTTAAGCATACAAAATTATTTTCAATTTATGCAGAGCGTACACCAACAGCTTACTAATAATGAAACGTGGTCGTACAACGAACTTCCTTGTTTACCTGTTTCACGAATTATTAAAATTAGACTAATGAATAACAAATACGAAATCAGAAACTTGATCCTGGATCACAACAATTCGCGAGTGTTAAACGGGGGTTAAACGTCTGACAGGCGAAAATTTAAACGCAAGTTAGTGTTTCGAGCACAGTGTTATTAAAATATTCTCATCGTTTTATTTCCTGAGCGGTTTATTATCGTCTATTCTCCCACTCTCGTTCGTTTTTCTGAAGAAACTTGAATCCGGCTCGACGACGACGAAGAGAATGCACGTAACGGTGTCTCGACCGATGGCGGTTTCGCGATATCGATTGTTTTCACGGCACGGCTTGGCTGTGCTTCGAAATAGTTGGCCGAGCACAAGTCCGGAAAATGCGTAACATTATCCTTCTCGGGCATGCACGCTTCTAAGTGGTAGGTTCGAGTTGCGATCTTCTTCCCCTCGCGGAGATTTGCGCGTACCCGCTCCGACTCGTCTCGGCCGGGACGGTGCAACGAGAATTTCCTGAGGGGAAGGCGCAGCGCCCGTCGGAAACATAATCCCGAAACTAACGTTAACGGGATTCACAATTTACGCTATCTACGGCGAAACGATTGGGCACGATCTATCGCCATTTTAACAGTCCCTGAAATACTGGGTCCGAGTACAAGACAAATTCCACTTCGTTGCGTTGCGCTTCATTCGACAGCTTATCATCTTTCGGTGTATCTGATATTGTCCGCGATCAGACTGCAGAGTTTTACATTTGTGACGTTTGAGTCTATCCGCGTGCATTTGATAATGTTCGTGATCAGCTGCAGATTTTACCACGTTCTTATTAACTCGCTTTCTTGTCTGTCTGTTCGTCTAAAAAGCAGAAAATAATTATTTAAATAAAAAATTTTTTTAATATACCACGTTTTTAAGACGGACTAAAAAGTATAAAATAAGTTTTCCTGACCCCATACAGATTCCTAAACCCATACAGATAGTCCTGAAAATTTGTGATTGTCACTAAACATTATTAAAAAATTAATCCTATCTACTTTATTAGCGAAAAATGTATTTTTTTAACTTGCGGAACTTATTTCTTTTTAGTTGTAGATTATTTTCCAGGATATTCCATATATGTGCTTTTTTAAAGGTCTTAAAAATTTTCGGGTTTCACTTTCTCAAGGGTTAAGGTCTTATAAAGAGAACTGCGTTTAAAAAAATCCTGTAAAATGAACCGTTCAATAGATCCACAGCAAGCCACGGTCGCAGGCTCTAGTATAGGCATCTCCCGGGGTGTAGGGGTTCAAGTACTCTATGGAACATTCTAGAATCCTAGTTCCCTAGTGAGTTTTCTCCCACCCCTGGATACGGGGATTGCAGTTTTCCTATATAGAAAAAACGGTATATTTGGCAATAGCGAAATCAGCCGAAATCCACTCGCGACGGGACATTTTGACCGCTGCGCGAAGAGCCGACGCGTGTCTCGGGCTTGCGTCGACCCGAGGCGTAAGGGTGGGGGAACAGCGTTGCGGAAGGGCAAGGGGGGAGACTAGTCTCAATCTGGCATTTTACTATAACTTTTGAACCATGAAAGATATCGAGATGAAATTTCCACTAAAATTCATTCAAAAATTATTCCTACCTACTAATAACTATCGTAACAAATATATTTTTTGTAATCATATTTTAATTAATTCTTTAAATTCTGTTGTCTTAAAATAAAATTAATAATTGTTCATTTGTTACTTATTTAGTTTTTCAGATCATTTAAATCACTGATGTCTTTGGTTATAAATTTTTCTGTATTTCTTAAAATATTCATAATATGAAGAATAAATGTTGAGTAGAAATGAATAAATTTGTTGAATAGATGCTCTTATGTTTTCCAAGTTCCAAGATAAGGACAGTTCTAAGACTGTGGCCTACCTAGTAGTATTGAAATAAATGCATTTTCTTCATTTCGTTGAGAATTCCAAAACTGAATCTAATCTAAGTAAATCTGAAAACGCTTTGTGTTTGTAATTTCCGCTGTTCACTGTTCGAAACTATGACAATTTCCGAGAAAAAAGTTTGCTTTGTAAAGCTGAAGGGCCGATATCTAGTTCGAGGATCGGGCAAAGTGTCCGCTCCCGGAACGGCCAGGTTAATTATGCTCGCTCGTCGCGCACCATTTCGCGGGACTCGTTAACGTTTTATTTAAAATTGTCGTGACCCAGATACGCGTCATGGGAGTAAGGCCGCGTTAACAATGTTTCAATTAACCCTGAACCGTGCGACGAGTTTTCTCTCGGGCTAATTACGAAAACTGGGCGTTTCGCGTCGAAACTAGCAGGTAGCCAGCCGATCGTAGCGGACTCGCGTGAACGCTGTCGGTTTCTTGAATTCCCGGCGAATTCCGTTCGACGTAACGGGGAACTTTTAACAAGAACGAGACCGTGGAGTCGCGTTTATGACGGTCGATTCGAGTCTGGCGCGTTTCGGAGCGCGGCACAATGCTTTTACGCACGCGCGCACGCACTGGCACAGGTACACGCACACACATGTTGTACATACAATGAGGGAATACAAGTGGCCTCTTATCGGGTGGAAGAACGCGCGTACCCGCGTATGTAGGAGGCGTGATTGCGAAGTTATGGTGTCCACGCGCTTTTATGGCCGTAACCCATGTGTTCCGTCGAACACAGCGCCGCTCGTGCGTGCGTATTGTACCAGCTACTTTGTGTCGGTGGCGAACCGGCATCGGTGATCGAGCCTATGCTGCAAACAACTACATGTGTCCAATTAGAAGCACGGAACCGTTTTCCGATGCTACGTGATGCGTCGCGACGCCAGAATGCGGTTAGACCCCTGTAGTTCTTCTAATTGAACTCTGACTTCGAGTTCGGAGCTTGATCTTTCGATGATAAAAATTACAGAGAATAATAAATTTATAGTTATTCTCGTAGAACATCTAATGATAGGAATATGGTTAATTTTCGTGGATCTGAGTGATCGTTGTTTGAAGATTAGAAGATATAATGAGAGTTCTATCTTCGTGTATCAATTGAAATATTTCAACGAATTTTTATCTGCTTCGTTTCCATTGAAAATCTTCTTCCGCAAGAACAAATCCAAGTCTTAGAATACACCATCTACAATTTGCGCACAGTATTTCATCTCTCACCAATTTGCCTGTATCAACTATCGTAACAATTTTCTTCGTCCTAATCTGCTTGAACTCTCCGCTCGCTCGGCGAGTAATCTCGCCAGTGACAAGTTGAGCAACGTCTTTTAAATTTAACCGACCCTCACCCAGTGAAGCCGAACGTAATCGATCGAATTGGATCGGCGCAAGCTAAATAAGAAAACCCGAGGCGTCGGATAATCGAGAAGAAAATCGCCGTGGCCGATCCGAGCTGGCGTAGCATTAATATTTTCAAAGGATCCGGCACGGAGGTTCATTATTCGGAGTGGACTCGTCTGGGATATCAGCTTCCTCTCGGCGGGGACGTTGATTTCGGATCGGTGGGGCTTCATTCCCATGAAAGCACGTGTCTCCCGGTGGCTGCGAGGATCCAGTCTGATTTCCACGAGCGGTATATTGCGCATAATTATCACGGGCCCGCGATATTTCTGGTCGCGCGGCGTTTCTGAGATTAATAGAGGCCGGAAGTCGGCCGAGGCCTGCGGGCCCCTCGAGTTCGTCTGTTTCGGGGCGATGGCGGGCCCGTATACCTGCACGCGGGGCTCCACGCACACGCTCGTGCACCTACGTGGGTATATACAAGGGCTCTCGCGCGAGGTATGCTATTATCATAATTGCCGCCAATAACGGCCCGTGATTGGCGCACTTCACGCTTTCCCAGTGCTCTTTTTCGGAAGTTTTGCATCCTTCAGCCGCGTTGCGCCTGTTCCCCCGCCCCCGTGGCCGTGCCCCTCGGACCCCCGGTTTCTTGTTGTCTACCTGTGCACTCGCCGATCTCCCCCTCTCATACCTCCTGCCCCCTCTCGCCGTTATCCTCATCCTCCTCCTCCCTCTGTCCCGCACGCCAGGATCCGGAATACCTTGAACGATGCCCCGGTGTGCTTTCCTTTGTCCCCCCGCAGCAATCTGCGATTCCGAATTCCCCAGGGGAGAGAGAAAGGACAGAGCACAAACCAGAGCGAGGGAAGCGAAACATCGCGAAAATGAATCGTGAGAAATTCAAGAGGACGACCGGGGACGACTCGTCCTGGCCATCGACGCGCGCGTACCTTCTCTGTACCCGCCGCCGTCAACCAGACATCCACCTCGAGCCTCGACATCGCTCAGACCTATTTTCTCTTGTTCTCCCCTCCCTCCCCTCCTTCTCACAGCTCGCTTTGCTTCCTTCCGTTGTCTTCAGCGAACCGGCTTGCGCCCGACGAAAAATATTACTTTCGATAGATGCGCCTCTTCAACCGTGAACCCCGTTTCCACCCGTTACCCGCTGCGAAACGACCCGTCGATTTGACTACCACCACTTCGCACGCTAGAACGATCGGCCCCGTGTCTAGCTACAATCTCGAGCCTGTCTTTTTTAAACTTTGACAACGCCGCAGTACTCTACAATAACGTATTGAATTGCACAAATTTATTTTTTGACCTGAACGCTTGCCAATGTAAACCGGCGAACGACTGTATTCGAAACCGAAATTAGCTTTCGAAACGACTTAATACGGAAACAGCGCGATCGAGCTGGACACTTTTTGAGGCGGATTTTTGCGATGATGGCGTAAAAGCGTAAATTCGGGGGCGCATTGCGGGGTGTGAGGGAAAGGTACACACACGGATCGGTATTGTTCCTTTTAATCGATGAACGCGCTGCACTGAGTCGAATTAGTAAGCTGGCTCGATGAAACGTTTTCTGCGGTGTTTTTCGAAGCCGGCTCAGCCCGGCCTATTTTCTCTGCACGTTATAATCACGGCTAACGCATCACCGCAGAAAACGCGGCAGGGATGATGGTGTCCAATGTGTCAGCGAGGCGTGCGTCAAAGGTTTTAATCTGGTTGTATCAGATCGTTGGCTTTTTTTGCCCGGATCGACGCGCCGCGCCGGCAGCCGCGGCGCTACGCGTGCAGCTGACATTTTGTAAAATCTCTCTCCCTCTCTCTCTCTCTCTCTCTCTCTCTCTCTCTCTCTCCCTCTCTCTCTCGCTTATTTGCGAAATCGCGACAGTCCGCGAGAGATGAACGAGAACAGAGAAAAAAACGAGATGCACGACCGGTCCGGCGCAGCGCGGCGTGGTAACGGCGACACCGCGTACACCGCCGCTGCTGCTGCTCGTAGGCGCTTGATATATCCGCGACGCGACGCGCTTCACTGAATACCCACACATACTTTGTGCTGGACATAATTTATGTGCCATTAGACTCCCCTTTGAGTGATTTTTTATTGACCGACGCGCCATGAAACGCCGCTAATGCCGGTTACATGTTATCTGTAATTGTGACCGGTACTCTATCGGAAGACTAGACTGAAAAATACTGTCCTGCACCCAATAACTGCGAGTCACCCGGTAATCTCGGGCGAACCAGTCGCAATTACCGGTTTAAGTACTTTTGCTATCTATTACCTGCCACTCTGTAACAAGTAGAATCCTTAAATTACTCAATCGTTCCAAGCAAGTAGCTTTCGCTTCGGGATTTGGAACAGAACATCGGGGACATATTGGACTGGCGAAATTAACAGTAAAACTACCATATGAGTGGAAATGATTTTTTTCTTGTACGATAATAAATCATTTTCTCCGAAAATGAGAAACAGGTAATAACGAACCAGGCACACAACAGACACATTAAAGCAGCGTCCCCGATGTTCCGTGTCCTGATAAAATAACGAACTGCGTATAACGCGTGCGAGGAACCCTTTCATCCACCGGTTCACCTATAGAATGTGAATTGCTAGCTCGCGAAAGGTTCGTCGTAGCCGGTCCCCGAGCGAAGAAAATTTACCGGTTTTCATTCGCCAGGAACACCTTAGAAGTGCGAGTCACGCGTTGACAGTTTGGTAATGGAGCCCGGCCTCGCTACCAGGTTGAACGGGAGTGCCTGGCATAGACGTGTATCTGGCCGGTCGATACAACCTTTTGACGACCTGAAAACGAACCGTGCTACACTGCTCACCGGTTGCGTCAAAAGAGAGTCGGTCCGTGAATACACAGGCAGCCGCAACGGAAAATTCGTGTATGGAAAACGCGCGCGGCGGGTCGCAGTCTACGCCCACGCTCTCGCGCCGAGACCCACTTTGCAACAAGCGCGGCCGACACACGATAAAGTGGAGCCTGCTAAATGCCTTGTCAGCTTCCGACCCCCCAATGGGGTCCGACAATCGATACACGCCGTACGCGACTTTTGTACCCCTGCGCTTTTAATTCCCGAAAAACGGCTCGTTTGATCTCGCGAACGGCTCCCACGGGCGGTACTCGCAAGCCAGATTGCACGGTTACGCGATTATCGAAAAAGAAAGGACAGAGAGAAACAACTTCTTCTTATCCGTCGCGCTTCGGGAACGGCGGACACAGACGCATCGGCCAAGTATCCAATTTATATTCCACGAAGTGACGGGAAAGTTAGTTTCCAGCCCGACGAGAAGAAACGATATTCAAAGCAGTCCGGGCTAATTTTTCGCTCAAACAGGCATTTCGAGCAGGCCGAGTTTAAACTTTACCCCGGATTTCGATCTCCTCGTTTCTCCACTCTGTTCGCGAGCCAATTAATTTCTTCCATATCTCCGGTATCGACGGAACTCTCTTCTTCCTTCCCCGACGATGCTCCGGATTGTCGCAATTAGGCTCGTTTTTCCGTTGTCCCTGTCGCCCGAGAGACGTGCCACTATCATCGCAGATGTTGAAAGAGGGTGCTGTTTTTTTCGTGACTCTTCCTCTTTTTCGACGTTTTCGAGTGCCGGAAGAACGATGGAAATAACTCTTCTCGAGAGGCACTCGAACGCGTCTCGGGCCCAGGGAAAAGTCCCGCGGCATTTAAATCGGCCTTAGACGCTCCGGGCGGCCGTTGATTTATCGAGGGAATTTTTTCCACGGCGGAATTCCGGCATAACGTGGCTTTACTAAACTTGGAGCGAATGCCGCGCACCGTGGAAAGTGGTGCTCCCCGAAAAAGGGAATTGTTGCCGTTGCTGCGCGGATCCGTTGCGAAATCGAATTCGCTTGTACCCGATACTGATGACCCAATTGCGGGGAACCGCGGGCGAATTAATTGAACAGCACCTGCGAAACGCGCTCGTTATTACCTGCCGTTCCTTTCGCGACCGCGAATCGCTTGCCCACGAAAAAAGAATTCTCCGAGTCTCGGCACGACACGGAGAACTTTCGATGCAACTATGTATTAGGAATTCGTTATGCATTAGAGCCAGTCCCCTATTACTTTTTGTATTATCATAGAGAAAGAATCACCGAAATATTTCTTATGAAATTATAGTTATTAACCTAGTGCTCATAGAGAGAATTTAAATATTAAATAGTATGAAACCCCTGACAATACGTAGTGAACTATTTGAAACCACACAGAATGGGAATCGTGAAACGCGCAAATAGAGATTGGCAGGCAAATGCTGTCGATTTAACCTGAAGCTCGTGGTGCATACGGGAAAAGCCATTATTTTATGATGCGAAACTAGTCACTGTCTACCTGGAAAATTTCCAGTTCTAAGAACATTCTACATTTTTTATTTGCCAGAATTGCTATTCGTGCAGTGTTTCGCACGATCGTGGTTTCGCTGGAAAAGCGACGGGCCAAACGAGACGAAAAGCGAGAAACGGGGTGAACGAGAGGGACCCCCGATGTTATTTATAGGGGTTGCGCGCATTTCTGTCGGGCGCGCGTTTAATGTAAAGCCGGTCTTATCTTTTACGCGATTTAAGGGGGTTGTAACTGCACGTAATCACGCAGCACGCGTACACCCGTTGCCGGCCCCTTTCACTTTGGAATCCGTTGAAATGCTTGCTTCTTTCTTTGTCTCTCCTTTCTCGGTCTCTTCTCCTCCTCCTCCTCCCCTCCGCATCCTAAAATCACTGTGCGAGAATCGTGAAGGAAGCGCGGTCTTTTTAATCCACCCTTTTTCCTCCCATACAGTTTTCATAACTCCTCGCCCCGGCTATGAATTGTAAATGGAGTGCACGTTGCGATTGCGCCCTACCGGCGTTGCTCACTGTGCGCCGCTAATTTCGCCGGTTGCGGAATACCCACTCTTTTGTTCCCGAATAAAATATTTTCATTAGAACAATGTGTGTTCTGTACGCTACAGACTTCTTTCCGAGGCGGGCACGCTTCGCGAAGTAATTAAGCGGCCGGATAGTGCGTGAATTGAAACTTCCCGGTCGTAAACGCGCGTTTAAGAGGGGATCCCGATGGAAATCGGGGAGAAAGATTCCATGAATCATTGGCGATGTAGCTGAGAAACGTATTCTCCGCGTCCCGGAATAAGGTAGTGCATGTAAAATGTAAAAGAAACACCGTGTGCTGTTATGTGTCCATGTATGTCCGTTACGCGAGAAAAAGTATCGTTCCTCGAACAATATTATGACGCAGCGGTCGTCGCCCCATATCAACGTCATAGGGCAAACAAGTGACCAACAACAACTCGCGCTCTAAGGCGAAATATGTAGAAAAACCGCGCACAACCAGGCCTCCGTTCAAATAAAACCGTTTTGGAAGAGCAGTCAGCGTTCGTACTCGACATGGACTAGTAATAAAGCATATTTCCATCTTAAACGTATCGATCTCTCCTGAAAAACCACTTTCACTCTACATGCACTGTTTCACAAAAATCTTGCTTGAATCTATAATTAATTTTGTATATTCGCGAGGTTATCTCAACCGCTAAAAGTCTCTGAAACCTGTCGAATGGAAGAGTAGAATAAAAGTTAAAAGAGAGTGGATCAAGTCGATCAGTGTTAACGTAACGCTGGCAAGATCGCCGGAAGATTTCCCGTGGAACAGCGGCACGATTCACCGGGCTGTTAACGCGAGTGATAATAGTCGTCGAAACTGGCAGGCGTGCAATTGTCTTTCCGCGTATCCTCGCCGAGTCCAGAGTTTCCCACGTGATATCGAGCAATTTGCGCTAGGCGGGTTCTCGAGAGCGAGAGAGAAAGCATGGTCGACGACACGGGAGACCGTCGTCGTCGTTGTCGTGGAAAAGGGCGGCGGCGAATGCTTCGAGGTAATTTTATTTAGAAACGCCGCGTGCGCGCCACTGTACTCATTACAGGAGGTAATAAAACGGGTCGCCGGGAGCCCGTAGGCATACGGGCCACGCTGTGTTTTCGACTAATTAACGTTGCCCGCCGCGGCGCTTCGTGCCCGCTTTTAATATCGGCGCGTTTGCGTCCCATTCGAATATTCCGTGCACTCGCCCGCTCCCGTTAACGGCGTTGTTTCGCGGATAATTTCTTTCTCGCGACCCGCAACACTTTTTCCAACTCCGTTCCCGCGTTCGGCGACAACGATAAGGCTACGCCTTTTGTGTCCCAGCGATGAACGCTCCAATTGCATTAGATTCGAGCCCCGTGTTCGGAATTTTTCATTTTCATTGCTCCTTTAAATTATAAACTTGTACTGTATATGTTGGTAAAATTTCCAGAAAAAAATTAGTCATTAGGACGCTCCACTTACTTTCTTTCACCGATCTAACATACATACCAAGCTCACTTTCGATCCTCATTCGGTGCAAGAATTTGTGGATCTTGTTAGACCGTAAATGAGAATGTACACAAAATGTTCCGCAATTTAATGGTAAGAAATCCCATAGTTAGCCGAAGATAGTGTGTACCTTGAATGCGGTATTTCCTCGGTGTATCGGCGAAGAACATGTTACGAAGACGAGACTTGTTTCCGTTTCCGTGTTTTTAAAAATGAAGGGTATAGCGTATCGGCCTATATCCTCTCTCACAACATTATTATTTATTCACGGTATTCTCACATGTATAATGTACTAGAAATTTCTTTCTCTTCCCGGCGGACAATGAAAATGATCGTTATTGCTCCACAGTAAACGTTAAAGGAACGAAATAGCCGAATCGACAGCCTGATAACTATCGATCGAACCGTAATTGTCAAGCTATACCGTATATTCCGCGTGCGTGTCGATAGACGCGCGCTTCCGGAACCGAGCATTATAGGCATCCTGCGACCGTGAACAATGCTCGTTTATTTGTAATTATAATTAATTTATTTTCAGCTCTTTACGAGAAGGGAGCGTTCATTTCGGGCTAGGTAAACACCATGCACTGCCGACCGTCGATAGCCACAGTTTATTATAGTTAATAAGTCGATTGAACGGCAACCGGCTACGGCAGTCTCGAGAATAGCAATTAACGATTATTTTTCTACTCGCGTTTCTCTCGTTCTACCCTTTTCGACCCTCGAGCGTTCGAGTTCGAGTAATCGAGAATCCGATTCATCGAACTCATTATATTGAAACGGTCGGCAATACAAAATGTATAGTGAAGCTTCTTCTTTCATTAATCCATTAAAATCCCCCATTTTAAAGAAGACACTCGACGTTTTGACTTCTGGAAGCGCTTATTAGAAAGAATAGAAAGAATTCTAATTTCTAAAAAGAATATTATTGAAGATGTTGGAGTATACATCGAAATGCACGGATCATGCGGAGGAGGACTCATCAGGATCATGCGGACGTCCCTTTTGACCTGCAGTTTATTATAAAAGAGCCGAAGAAGGAATGATGCAGTCAGTCCGAGCCAGCCTACCAAGCTAGTCGCAGCTCTCACACCTTTTTTCTTTCTAACCGTCAATAGTTTTATTTCAATATAATAGTTATAAAGTACAATATTGTGTTATATGTGAACAGCATGTATTTCATTGTGGAGTTTAAATAAACACTTAATATATATAAAGTTGTATTTAATCTTCTAACCTCGTCATCCCAACAGAAGAAAATATTATTGAGAAGAAATAAGCTGATTTTTCGAACTCGTTGGAACTCTTCTTAAAGCGTCCACTGTCGAGGCAACATTGAAATGAAATTCTATTTCACTTTTGTTCGTGATTACACGTGTTTGCGGCAGCTTTTTCCATCGAATCGCTGTTTCCACGTACCTGTGCACGAGTCGTCCTCGCGACCGCCTCTTCTGATCGTTGTCTGCGAAAATATAACACGGTCCGCAACCGATCCGAGCAGAGATAACGTCGTCCGGGCGAGAAAAAGCGTCGAGGAACGTTGCCGAGGGTATTCAACGCGTCCGTGTCACCGTGCTAATTGTCCCGTCACGATTCACTCGTGATCGGAAGTCACGGAAAGGCCGTTCGCTTCTAGTTATTCTTTCCCCTCGTTGCGTCTCGTTCGATCGACCACGGGCCTGCGAATACCAGGTTCCCCGGGAACAAAGAACTTTGTCCGCCTCTCCTCCTGAGAAATATCGCGCGAGGAACATCTGTGTACTCGTTCCTTCGCCTCCCCGAGGATCCTCCAGGAGCTGTGTAGATAGGCAATAAACCATAAGTCGTTGACGGCTTGGCGGAGACACCGAACGCTTCTTTCCCGCTTCGTTTTTTTCCACCAGCATCTGAATTCCCTTCGCCCCCGAGGCTTTCCTACCTTTTCCTCGTTATCTTTCTCTTTCTCCTCTCCTCTCATTCTCTCTTTACCCCGGAAATCCTGCCTGGCCGAACTCCATGGAGAAAACGTTGAGTAGCTACACCCCGGCTGGGCATTCTCCCCTCGCGAAACACGACCGACTCGCTTTTAATCGTTATTGTCCTAATGTAAGTATTATAAAACCACCCCCGGTTCTCGCGTTATGGTCCGTGGTACGCGACACAACGGCTTTTCGGGGGATGGGGACCAACCCCTGCTTGATAAGCTCGAATTTCAGGGGAAAGTTGTCAATACCGCGCCTCTCCAGAGATCTTGAGTACTCGAGAAAATTTAGTTTGGCTCTTTGGCTGGTATCTCGTTTTAATGGTCCTATAATCTCGATTATTAATCATATTGTTTGGAGACGGCGACTATTTATTTGCAAATATTTATTCATTCTTTCAAGATGTTGTCTTGTACATTCAATAAAATTGATGGTGGTATAGACTCGAATCGATTATTCTCTTCAAACATGAATTCTTCATTTACGTATCTCAGGGAGAAAGAGAAAGCTGATTCCTGATCATGAATAATCGCGAAGTTCTTTCTTCATTTTCCATAGTTCGTCAATAATCAGCCCCCTGAAGCATTTAATTGAAAGGAGACTGAAGCCAATGCCAGCTATAGTCTCGGAGGAAGCAGTCTGTAGTAATTTGTTGAAACCACCCTGTGTAGTTGCTGAAAGACGGAGCGCACAAAATTCAGCAGGGAACAGTACAAAGCTATGAAAGGGCGAATAGTATTACAGAGACTGTAGATATTTCTCACTGTACGCAATAAATAACAGAGAATTAATTCCGGGTGCGATTTAGGCGAACAGCATTCGGTAGGCTTCCCCAGTCCTTAATTCGCACGTTTCGCTTTCAGTAACCCTCGTCGTACTTCTTTGTCCTGCTCTCAACCTTGCGCTTCTGCTTCGTGCACCCTTTAATACTTTTCCAGCGTGATACGCACAAAAAGGTCGCACCCTCGGGCAGGGGGTGCTGTGTTCCGCGAAAATCTGCGGCGTGGGAGGATGGTGTATCCGTTGCGTTCTTCTTCGGCCGGTTGGTCGAGGGTCAAAGGTAATGGGGACAGTTAATCGGGGTTGTTCGCGTCTAATCGCGGGGGTGGCGTTTCCGAGCGGCTTTGTTCTAGGTCGGAAGCGCGCCCCGGGCCAGCCTCAGATTAGGAAACCCGTTCCCCACGGTTTTTCTCAGGTATTTATGCAAATGAGAGTCTCGGATTCTGAAAGCAATCCTGTGTTTAGCGTCCCGGTGGACCGAGAGTCAAGGTTTCCCGGCGAGACACGGATCAGCTGCGAATAGTCTTGGAAAGAGGAATTCTCTTCTCGACTTCTCTCTATCTCTCTCTCTTGATCCACGCCCGACAAGGTCGTAGCATATAATACTTTGTCGAAGGAGGGAATAGTTCCGCGGGCTGTCGGTTCGATCAGCTTATAATTGGATTACCGCGGTCGTAATTCGCGGCGACCGCTAGTCACAGCTATTACCGAACCGCCATGAATAATGCATTCTCGGTTATAGAATGCCTCAGCCCCCGAACAATGATTGTCATTGACTCGATGATGAACCAAAGTATCAGATTCGTATCGGTAATGAATGCCGGCGACGCGATGAGACGCGACGAGACGCAGGGGGACAAGCGACGCTCGTTCCCTTGTTGCAATTACAATCGGATCCAGTGACGGTCGTGCGGTTTGACGATTGTAATGCCGTATTCTAACATTGTACGCGCCTCGGCAGATGTCACGTGGCCATGAAAGAACCCTCGTCCGCATCGGGATATATTCTTATCTTCGATCAGAGACGGCTACATACGATACGAGATCTCGTACACAGATAGATCTCCCCGTGACGCTCGGCCCGGCGCATCCGTAAAAACGTGCACGAAAATCTAATTCTCCTCTTGAAGACCTATGACACTACGTTCTCTGATGTATGAGCCAAGTTTCGATAAATAAAATATAAAAATTCATGTCCAGAACAATTGTTCTAACCTAGGCCCTCATCTGTAAGAATCAAGTTTGGAAACAGTCGTTTCTAGTGCGGATAGATCCAAGATCACCGGTGTGTTCGCAGCGTAGGCCGTTTGAGGATGACTGATAGACGACGCGGCGTTCGAGGGTTAATGCACCGGTAGACACGCGATCATTATTTTTCAATATGTCCGCTGGAAGGAGGTAGTTTTGAGCGCGGCGCGGCGTCGAGAGCGGAGGAAGGTCGTGCTCGCGCGATCTTCTATTTGTATCTGTCATCGTCATGAGGGAGAAAAAGGCTGCGCTCTCCGGGCTCCCGTTGCGTTGTACCCTTGGAGAAAGAGAAAACCAGCTAGGGGATACTCGCAATCCCGATTCGTTACAATAACTCTTGTTTCTTGTGGAACAAGCCTCTCCCGATGCGCTCTCTGGAGGCATTCGAATTCGATCGACGGGTATTTAACCAGTCTCGTCTTATTAGGCACGCGTACACACACGCGTGCATACCATGTGACAACCTCCCATTGCTGTGAAGCATGGCTGTCCCTTTTTCGAGGAATCGGGCGCAATGCGAGGTGAATTTGAATCTGATCGTCCTTTAAATAGCTCCGGTCTTATCCAATTTTAGTAATCACCAATTCAACCCAATCAATCTGTAGAAAAAAATTTTTGGATCTTAAAAAATCCATAAACTTCCAAATAAAGTGAAATGACTGTCAGAAGTGGATCTAATGAAAGACTAAAAGAATAGCTCAACGAAATCTCTAAAAACGCTAAAGATAGGGGGTCGAAGCTTAGGGTCCAATTAACGCAGAAACGGTTTTCGAAACGCGTGCGTATCGTCGTTCCTACGAGCTTTCCGTGAGCCCGAGAGCCGGTTGTTATGAAATTTTTTAAAGGCCACCATCGCGCCGAGATATACGCCCCGCCCGTATATACAATCCTGGAAGCTATACCGGTAACCCTACGGGGGTGAACATAAAACCTGTTTCAAGTAGAAGGCCAAAATTACACGTCCCGTAGCTCAAGTTTAGTTGGTGATCGCGCAGGCTCTTGGGCATAAAACAGTATACTGCCGCCTCTCCGAGGAGCTACTAAGATGAGTAGCAGCGATCCTTCGCGGAAAACGGTACTCGCCCCGCTGTTCCGAGGTGTTAGCCGCTTTATGTGCTCGATCCGGCTCGAAACGGAGCAGCAGCTCGATAATTAGAGCGCTGCATCGTCGGATGTTCCTCCGAATAGCACGGACAAACAGATTCGAATCCTCTCGACGCTGTCAAAATTCTCGAAGCGCCTTATACGTGAAAAATAAACTTTTGTTGCAAGATACAAGTTTCTGTCTTTCTTTCTTGAATCCTTTCAATTTTTCGAAAATATTTATTATTGTGAAACGAACACACATAGATTGTTTTAATACGTCGAAAGGTGGAAGGAATGAATTGAGGAAATTGTATTTTAGTTCCGAAATTTCCGGATCCGCCGTGCGGCAAGCACAGAAGGTAGAAAGGGGTGACAACCGCGATTAAGCAGCCCGTGAAATTCCGAACGGCGGCTTACTAATAACGACGGCAATAACAACAACAATAACAATAGTAATAGTCGTTTTTATTGCCGCGCGTGAACAAAGGTTTCAGGGCAAGCCGGCCACTTTACAGCCCGACCCAAATAGGCAGGGAGCAACGGGGGAAGGTCTGCGGAGAAAGGAGCATAATAATAATAGCAGATCCCGGGAGTGAGATACCGGGGCGCGTAATTCAAAAAGTACGATACGTATGTCGGACCGTGGAGAATACCCTGGTAATAGTAGTAAAAATCGCGGGATTGCGTCATTCCATAGCCGCACGCCTTTCGTTTTTGCCTTGGCTCTCTATCTCTATCTCTCTCTCTTTCTTTCTCTCCCCCTATTTCCCGGCGTATTTTCCTCGGGCCGGAGGAACTTTACGAGTGCCGATAAATTCGCCCCGCTCCGTAAGATGCCGATAAATTACTAATTTCCACGCCGTCTTCTCAACGCCGATAAACTTCCAGCCACTATTCACGCTTCGGCCGGTTATTAATAATTCCCTTCAGGCCGGATGCGTTCCCGAAACACGTCGACCTCGGCAAAACGATTTCTTTCAAACCGATTTCTGTTTCCACTCTCCTCTCCCCTCTCCCTCTTTTCTCTATCTCTTGTATCTCGATTTTGTTTGTTGCTCGACCGTTTCCGCCGGCAGATTTCTACTCGGGGAAAAGCCGAGGCCATTAATGGCTCTCCGAGACCGTACCCTTACAAAAACCCCAGCCCTCGAACCTTCCGCGAGACGAGTACTAATGATAGACGCCGCGCAATGCCGGTATCGCGGCTTCCAAGTTTCGACGAACAAGTTCCCTGCACGCATAGGCGAGTACTATAGTCGGGGGACGCGGCGGGCGAGGCGAACGAACTTACCGCGACGAAATCAATTGACTAACCAAGGCCACCGGGGAGATGCTCGGCGCAGTTTCCACACGCTGCTGGATATTAATTTGCAGAACTCTTGGAAACTGTGGTAATAGTTCCACTATGTAAAAATATGCGATCGAAGAAGCTCGTGCTTCTTCAGCTGTAAGTTTTCATTACCAGACTATGGATTTGTGTGCAAAATAAAAATTGTCTGGTTCGTGTTAGAATATTGTTCTAATGTCAAAAACAAGTATTTTTATGAGAAACGAATGGGAAAATCATTAGCCCTTGGGATAAGAAAGTCAGAGATTACTTTTTCTGAATACTGCTTGATCTACTTTCTAGATCATTTATCTCGGCTGGTTGATACGGCACGAACTTTCTTGGGTTCCCAACATAACTGTGCGATGATTCATAGATTAGTAATAGTTCTAGAATTCCTGCGGCATTTATAATTCAGTTCTGGTAAACCTTTATGAATCATAAATGCAAGAGGATCTAATTATTCACGCCGTGAGTCAAGCAACTATTTATACACCCAGATTTTTAGACATAACTTATCGTACGGACATACGATAAAATTAATGCATATTTTTTAGTACTTCGCTATAATACTGAGAACATTCATGCAGTTTTTAATTTTTGTACAATTATTTTCGAACAATTCGAAAGTTGTATCCAAACAACAAAACTGGGTGTAAAGACACTGCTTGGATCAACTGTAGCTGTATAAACCATCGAACGTTTATCATTCTTTCATCCCCCCCCCCTTCAAAATAGCGTGAGACTTCGAACAGGCCCAAACACTTGGAGTTCCATTTCATCTGTGACTGGTGAAGGGTTAATCATCGCAGCAGCTGAATGTGTCTGAATGGCTAGAGCTCCAGAGACGATCGACGCTTGTGTATCTCGTCGAGGATCAAGAATGCGCGATGCACAATATCGTCGGGCTTAAAGACGCCGAATTCATCCTGTAAGACGGTTCTTTTTTGGAACATCGATCTCCCACCTTCTGACCCATCTCTTTCTCGCAGCGCTATTATCTCGTTAGTGCAGCGCTGTGTCACGGTTCAACAAAGTTTGAGGCTCGGGACCAAAGATCGACCCTTTAGCGCTGCGTCTGTAGGCGTCCCTGTCTCTCTCTCTCTTTCTCTTTGCTGGGCTGGTTCTGTTTAGACTTTCCCTCAGCCATCTGACTTTCTACTCCCCTCTTCGTTCTTTTAATTCTCTCTGCTCTCCGGCTCTCTTCCTCTCTCTCTCTCTCTCCGTCTCGTTTTACACAGCTAACGAAAGCGCCGACTATATATCCCAGAGCCACGAGGATGGAATTTTCAGTGTGTTTCCCTTGGTTATTCAGGTCCGCACTCTCGCCCCAGATTTTCCCTGCGAAGGTACACAAGCGCGGCGGGCTCGGGTTGGGCTCGCTGTTCCAGATATTTCGTCGCGATACACACCGACGACGGGGCGCACACCGAGCCGCGGCTTGCTCCTAATTGCCAGCCCAGTTACCCCGTATGCACGCGGATTCGTCAAATTTTTTATTTGCCGCGCGCGCGGTTCTCGCACTTGTTAGCTCGCCGTCTAATAAGCGGGAGAGAGCGTTGAACGTGCGCACCGCGCCGAGCCATGCGACAGAATAAAAATGATATTCTTTCCGCAGGAGCCGGAGAGGTCCGTAATTATGTTGTAACGCGTTGCCGGGTACTGCGTTAGGTTTCCTTCGCGATCGCTCCATTGTTAATAACGACCGGCCCCTCTGTGTGTATCTGTGTGTTTGCACTCGTCGACAAAGGATATCGAGCTGACCCGCGAGCAACCCGTCCAAAGAACGGGAAAAGGAGTGAGAGATATATATGTACGTACGTCACACTCGAAACGGGAATTTCACGATTAATCGAACGCGCGATTGCATTGCTCTCCTGTGCTTCTCTCGACGGGAATCAGAAAAATCGACGCTGAACGCAACGTGTTCCTCGACGAATTCCACCGTCGGCATCGCCCGCGCCAGAGATCGTACCAGCCGATACGGATAACGGACAATTAGCCGGCCGTTTCTCGATATCGGGCGGGGGCGTAAGAGCAGATCTATGGACCGTGGCCGATCGTTGCCTTCGATCTCCAATGAGATCCGCGGCCTTACCGCGAAACATGGGAACGGAACCGCGGGAAGGCCGGGGGCCTCACAGTGACATGCATTTTTACTCAGGAATATTAAGAAATCATTGTTTTCTCACCATATACATTGGAAAAGTTCATACCGGACTCTCAGAGATTTTAAAACACCTTCTCTGAAGAGAAAAACACACAAAAAATGTGTCTTCGTTAATAAAGAACGATCAGAAAATATATTGTCGTTGAGACATCTGGAAGAAGAAAGGTCATTTTTTAAGAATCACTTAACTGATTTTGAGATTAATGAACGAATCTGGTAAGGGATGAAAATTGATTTTCAGCAAGATGTCGCTGAATTCTCGACCCGGAGGACCGTGGGTCGGGTAAATACGGTGAAGGAGAGAGGGAGAGGGAGAAGGCACCGAGAGAAAGCAAAGAATGACGTGTTCGATAATTAGCGTATTATGCATTCGGCTGCGTTTGATTTATCGGGAGCCTCGAAGGGGAACAGGATGTGCCCCCGGGGCGCACCCAGCTCCATCTCACGCAACTCTCTCCCGCCCCCCTTCGATCCCTCTTTCTCTCTTTCTCTCCGCGTGTCTCGGTGTGTTCCGACTTGACCCTCTTTTTCTTTCTTCGTGCACACGCTTTCTCGCATCCCTTCCCCTCTCGATTCTCTCTTGGACTCTCGGCCCGTGTGGCGTCTATGTGTGCAAGTTGCAAACATACGTACGCAGAAGATCTCCGTTCCTCTCTCCCTGTGCCTTCTCTCGACTCTCTTTCGCTCTCCTCGGCGTCGTCTCGTCCGCCCATCCTTCTCACCAGCTCACGGTGTATATTCCTCCTTTCTCGTTCTCCCGACGCTTCTCCTTTTCTCCGGTGACCCTCACGGCACTCCTCCTTCGAACGTCTCTCTCCCTTTCCCTCCTCTTATTCAGCACGGCCCTTCCCGAGCGAGCCCTTTTTTCCTTCTCTCGTTCTTACCCGTACCTACTCGCCATTATCTCCTTTCATTGGCCTTCGTTGCCTCGCAGCGGCAATAGTTCAGAAAGGTAGACAGAGACAGGGAACACCGAAGCTATTCCCTCGCTCCTCTCGAAAGACTCCCTTCGAGAATAAGCGACCGCCGCTTTCGCTTTCTCTCTCTCTCTCTCTCTCTCTCTCTCTCTCTTTGTGTGTGCGTGCGTGCGTGCGCGAGAGCATCCTTTGGTCTCATCGACACGGAATCTCAACGATCGATCCTCACATCCATGCGAACACATTAGGGAACGAGTCCATCCGGATCCATAGATTTCGATGGCGACGCCTGGCGTTTGTCAAGCTGCTCAACAGCAATCCCGTTGGCTACGCAAGAGATTTTTTGTTGATTCTTAAATTCACTTAATGTACAATAGGTTTTTCACGAATTCGCAAATGAAAATGAATTCTGCTCTACAATGTTACAAGGCACTAGCTTAATCTATAAACGGTTACATCTAGTTCAAAAATAGAGGATAATAATAAGCATATATTTTATGTTTTTAAATAAGCCACGTCGTTGTACACTAATTTCGGTCCAGTTTCCCAGGTTAATTTTGCCCGTCACATTTCGAATCACTCGGTCGGCAATGACTTGGCCAATAATGGCAGGACAGGACCCTCTCGAGCAGGGTCTACCTGAAATCGAGACCTGCGCAGGCTGGTCAGCTGAGCCGTTAGGATCGAGTCCTCCGGTTCCAGGAAGAGCACGCAACCGGCTCGGTTCCGAAAATATTTTCTTTGGCAATGACTTTTCCCCTGACCAAGCCGTGTTTCGTCTTATTGGCTGCTCGCCCAGTGACCGTATCGCAGGACTCCCGCTCGAGACGTTAGCTTCGAACTGAGCGTGGAAACAGAGAAAGGATGCGCGAAAAGTTTTGAGGGCTGGAAACTTGAGCGGAGCAACGAACCGGAGAGCCAATACCGATTGGTTTCGCCGATACGGATTGGCGCACGAGCGATCGCTCGAACTTCTCCTGGGGAAACTGTTCGCCGAAGTAAATCGCGAAAAGAAACCGGCTTCTTTTCGGGAACTTGCTTAACAATGGTTACCTCGTAAACAAAGTCTCGAGGGCCTGCTCCTTACGCTCCTAGGACATACGCGATACTCTTTTCCGGCTCTTCATACATTCTATTCTAGCGGTACTAGCATCAAAGTGGTTGTTGAAAGAATTATTTCAGTTCGTACACTTGTTTCTTACTGTAATTCAATTTCGTGCTTGTAATTATTGTTACGTGTGAAATGTTGCAACGTTCTCATGTTGTTTTTACACAAACGAATTCGCACTCGCTCTTTGATCTCTTGTCATGATAAAGACTATTGAACAGAAACCTCGAATAAGAGCCTTCGTTCCACGAGTTGTACATATAACGTAGACCCGTAATCTTGGTTTCTACTGAAATGTAAAAGTATGTTAACTACGTAAACAGGTTCGAAGTAAACGTGGAAACGAGAGAAAATCCGCGGGCAATCGAAACCGCGTTATTCAAGAAAGTGTCGTGCACTGACAGACGCTTGATTTTTTCGATCGAGCTTTTCTCGAGGGGTGTATCTCTTTCCGCGAGCGGATTTATCTGCGCGGGGTCCTTTATCGAGCGAATTCGAGAACTTTCGTCGGAAAGTTATCGGCGCCAGTGATCCGCATTCCTTTTGCCCCGAAGAGACTGTCGCCGGGATTCCTCCTTTTTGTTCGGAGTTTCCTGGAGCACGTTCTCTCTTGCCGAGTCCCTCGTCCTTCTGGCGGGACAAAGATCCGAGAAGAGACCCTTACGGAGGGACAGAGGGCTGTCAAGTGTATCGAGCGATGAATGGGGCGATAAAAATAGCGCGCGGATCGCGGGGGATCGAGCAACCCTTCCGGGCCGGAGGATCGACTTTTATGTAAACGATCGTCAGCGTCAGCGTTCCGACACGGCGTTGCACTTTTTTCCCCGAGGAGTGCCGTGGACTGGAGATCATGGATGATCGTCGAAGACGAAGACGAAGATGAAGGAGAAGAATGAAGGAGGCAGGAAGCCGCCTCGTGGCGTTTCGAGCGGTGTAACACGCGCCGCGGGGTGCATCGCGACGATACTCGTCGTCGGTTGGCATTATCGATGCTAACGTAGAGGAGACAGCCACCTCCCCACCGATCGCCTAAGCGATTCCGTTGATAACGTGGGGAAATCGATTTCCCTTCGACCCCGAGTCCTCCTGGCCTCGGGACGAAAGCGCTTTACGAGCCGATTTTACGAATTCGCCGGATGAAATCCATAAAGTTCACCCTCTTCCCAGACAGGGTCTCGGAATCTTTTGTTTCAATTTTCCAAAGGGGGGTTCGACGCGCGATAGCGTAACGGCTCTGATAAAAACCGATTCCCTGGCCGACGCTTCACGATTCGGCCACGCTCAGATGATTCCTGAGCTCCGCGATAATACACCGACACGGAGGGGACTAAGGTGGATCACCGGCGATGCACCAGGGGTGACACGCACGGCTACGGTGATTATATCAATAATGGCTCCCCAGAGGATCGATCTGTGCGATGCGTGCGCTGCTCGACTCCTGATGATCCTCGAGAAATGGATGAAAGTTCAGTTCCTAATTGTGACGCTAAGAAAAATCGATTGCGGAACTTTATTCCCAATTTTATAGAATATTTTATTAAATAAATTAATACGTAGTTGGAGTTGAAAAACTCACACAATGAGGATGAAAAAGTTCTTTAGTTACGAGAAACTGATGGAACAATGAAACTAAAAAAACGAGATCAGATCTAACAAAAGGGGATCATAAATGTGTGAGTTTACTTTATAGGGGTGGACGGGTTAAGGTAGTAACTTTGTAAAAATTAAACAAATGAAAACACCCTGTCCCGATTATTCAGGGAAATTTGCTACTGTACGGCCCCTGATTTCGTCGTTTGCAGCGCTGCTCGCGGTATCAGATCGCTGGATGAGTTAATACCGTCCCCTTTTTATCGCGGCGTTAATAAATTTATCGGTATCTCGCCCGCGCGATCTTTTATTATTATGTGTCGCCTTTAGAACCACGGCGAGATTAGCTCGGTTTTTCTGGGGCGTAATTAATTTTGCGATCAGCGTCGAACTGGTCCTCTGTCTCTCCCCTCTCCACTCCCCCTGGAACACATCAACCCCCTTCGCGGCGTCCGCCCCTGTCAGATTTATCGTTATTGCAGCCGCCTTATGCGGCCCTGATGCCGGGTATCAACGTTATATATACGTTTATGATGTCTCGAAACCGAGACAGGATGATGCACCCTATATCAAATCGCGGGCTAATAAAGCCTTCGCGGCCCCGTGCGCGCCGCGAATAGCGTTCCTCAGTCACGGTATTCAGCGACGGCAATAAAGCGCATTTACGACGACCTCCCGGGCTCTGCAGGCCGCGACCGTTTTCCACTCTCCACTCGCGATTTTCCCGCGACTTTTCCAGCCCCCGTCAGCCCCCGTGGCCCACTTCGATCCAGACTGAAACTCGAGCGACATTTCCGCGGAAAGTCAACGCGTCGCTCCGCGATGCCGACCGCTTGATTGCACGAATATGTCGATTTACGAGCCGATCGATACCCGATGAGCCTCGTTAAACAGAATATTTAGTTTGCCGGAGAATTACCCGGTCCCACCCTTTTACCCACCCTTGCGCGCTCCTCGAACACAGCTGCATAAAAGATCATACCATAATACTTTACATTCTAATTCAACAAATTGTATTTCATTTATACTTTCGTATTTTTGCAGAAATACATTTTGGAACGTGTGTTTTAATACAACTTAACTAGGTTGGATTAAAATTGTAAGGGGCGAGTTGTAAAGGACCGAAAGCCTTAATATAACAAATATTTTAACCATTATATCGTAAATCTACGAAATTCCATAGAAGGAGTAACCGCTGAAACGCGAATCGCGAACGTTTGTCCGAAGTCCGGTGAATTTCTCGACAAGCGTTGCTTTCGAAGGAAGAAGGTCGGCGTTGTGCTACGATGACAAATACATACCGTGTTTCGAATTTACTCTCTCGCCTCGTCGTAAAGCTCGGATGCTCCTCTAAAGGGTGGTTCGTGCCGGGCGTTCGCCATTTTCTCGAGCGCGCCCTCCGTTTTTACAAGGGACGCCGTTGAATCTGGATACGCGCTCCGGGGCTCGGTTTCGCGGCGCGCTATAAAATTATTCAACCGGTACACGCGTCACGGATTTTGAACGAAACTGGTCGTCGTAAAAGAAGCGCCCCAGGAAAATGGCACAGCGAGCGAACGCGCCGCGTACGCTCCGCTCTGCTCTGGAAGCGATGTCTCGCTCTCGCAGTTCCCAGCTTCATGTTCCGCTTCGCGTCGACATAGTTTCCCAAGTCATTCCTACGCGTCTCTAAATCTGCTGTTATCGACCCTCTCGCGAAAGCCTTCTGATACTTTAATCCACCTGATACTTCACCATCGAATCTTTCCACGACACTTAAAAATTACTTCAATTCAAATTATTACGTTGTCCGGAAAGTCATTTCATTTTCTCAAGGGAAAATGAAAGCCAATTTTTTACCATTTAGTATAAGTTTTATGGTCTTATTACTAAAATATACTAAAATATTATACTAAAAATCCTATGCTCGTAGAATTTCTGTTTTTCATTAGCAAAAAATTGAGTTAATAACTTTTTCGAACTTTATTTGAAATGAAATTTGCACCGCATACATTTTTTCTTTCTTGCAATGCATTTGTATAGAGTGTATCTTTGCGGTAATAAAATCTGAAAAATCTTTGGCGAGTATCTTTGCGGTAATAAAATCTGTAAAATCAGCTGCCAAGGTACACCACTATTTTGCGATTTAAAATAAGATTAAGTAAGAACAAATGTAAGCAGTGCGACCTCCACAAGAAAAACGTAATTACTTTTTCCGAATGACCTAATACAATCCTTGAAATAACATATGTGATTATTCTGACGACTGTTTTTTAATATTTCACCTTTCAAAAATATGAAGCACAGCTCATATTACATACGGGATAACCTAAATATTCGAATGACCCGAAAGTGGCGCTTCCATTGAAAGGTCGTGGACTAAATTCACTATCGTTAGACAGAAGCTGTCGGTTTAAAAAGGTTGAGACGTGAATAAATTGTAAACAGCAAGAGGGACGTTCCAGTGTCCGTAGTGGAGGCATTGGAAAGGACGTCGCGATGGCCGCTTGTCGGACGCATATCTAGCAACGTCAAAGTCGCTTCCGGTCATCGAGTCGCGCCGTAGGAATCCGTAGCAGAGAAAAATCCGAGCGATGCAGTGGCGAGACCGATGCGACGCGACGGTTCGACGGGACGGACCGTTACCTCGGACCTTTCGCTGTCGGATAAAACGGAGGCTAGGTGCTCTGGCTGGCTGGCTTCGGCTTTCAGGAGAGCGTAAAATCCTTGTGTTCCGGAGCCTGGGTAATCGGTTGTTCCCGTAAACAACGCGTAACTAAAATTCAAGCAGTGTTTTAAAAGCCGTCGTAAAGGAGCGGAAGGGCTGGGATTGCGTTCCGGCTGTTTACATCGCGGAGAGAGTCCGCGCGGGTTCTCTCGCCCGCGCAAATCCGCTTTCGTCGTTGTATTTCCCATATAATCCGCGTGCGCCCGTTGTGCTGCAACGGTTGTTGACCGTTCCGACAGGCCACGCGCCTCGTTGCCGTCCCGAATAAATAAAAGGAGCAAAACCGATTCATTCCGCAGGCGTGTTGCGGATCGATCGCGCGCGTTTTTCTGCCGTTGACGTTTTCACGGCGACGCGGCGTTAACGTTCATTTAACCGGCCACCCTCGTCGTTTGCCAGAAAGACACGCCATTCTCGCGTTACCTCTTGCGCCGCCGTAGGGAAGCAAAGGGAGGACCCGAGAGCTAAACGAAGGGAACCACAGAGAGCGGGAGAGAGAGAGAGTCGGTAGAGAATGAAAAACCGCAGGGTGGGGCCGCGTCGTGTGTTCCGGTCAGTACCATCTTCTCCATCGTGGCCTCGGCGTGCCCCTCCGTAATTTATGTTTGCTTTATGGCCAGGAGAATAAGGAAGCGTCTTATTAAAGACAGTCGCGTTGCTGCTTACGAGGGGGGACCCATCTTCAACCATGGGACACGAAGAAAGAGACAGAGGGACATGGAAAGGGAGAAAGAAACGGTGCAAGACGCTCGCGTCTCTCACGTCGCGTCGTCTACGCGAAATTCTCCAAGTGTTCCGCCGGCGTAGCTTTACGCGTTTGCTTCCCTTTCTCTCTTCCCTTCGCTCTCTGACCGTACTTTTTGTTTTCAGAACAAGCAGCCTTTCGTTAGAGGCGCGTCCGTATAAACGCGACCATAAAGCGCCGTAAATTGAGTTCCTCCGCCTCGTTGCCCGTCTAATATCTCTTTCAGAGGGTGCTCGTGTTTCCACTATTAAATTGCCTGTTTTTAGTTTTATCGACCCACTCACGACCAAACCGAAACCTATCCCAGGCAAGCTTCCGGCGCTGTTGATCTCTCTGACCGCGATCTAAAATCGTACAAGCTCTTCAACAACGATGATTTTCGGTCTCGCTTGAGACCGAGCGATTTCCTTTATTCGTAGAGGTTGATGGTGGAATTAGAAAGACATACAAATCATTATAATTTGAAACAGGTATTATGAAATATCATGTATGATTGTCCCAACAACGGAACAAGCTGCTATCCAACCTCAATTTCTATGAATCAGTTCACAAAAGCATAAGCAGCCTAATCATCGTACACGCCTAACCATCCCACATGAATCACGGGATTAGATCTTGAAGTCTCAATCAAGTACACGAAGATTATCCTCGACCGAAGTGAAAGGAGCGAAGCATGTTTCCTGCAGCTTTGTAGCAATGAAGCGCAAAATGGCGCACAACGGAGGCCTTCCTCCGGGAAAATGGCGACAACAAGGGGCTCGTAGGTTGAAAAGCGTGAAAGTGCCTCGACCCATCATTACGTCGACAGCAACGTCATGTATCGCACGGGTACCGTTCACTGTAATTCACTGTAGTTCACTGTGGTGCTTTACGTCACCAAGTTCCGGGTTTCCAGACTGTGTTCACGATTCGTAGGAAAAGGTCGTCTCTTTCGGAAAAGATTCGGCGCAGACATCGGGATTACCTGAAATCTACCTGAGAATACACTGACCGGCACGTCGTGTCGGTACGTATACATAGTCCCACGAGAAATCCGTAGCTTTGTATGCCGGACGTCACCGCGGGGATAAGCGGATTTATGCTCGGTCATTTCGGGCCGTGCTACCTAAGTTCCCACTTTTGTGCGGCTATCACCTGCGCTTAATAACGTAGAAACGCGTCCGCGTAATCGGCGTGTAACTGGCCGCGCGATGGAAGCTTCTCGCGTGCCGAATTTATTTCAGTTCCTTCCGAAATCGTCACCCGCCACTCTCGATTATTATTACACCCGGCGGGTCATCGAAAATCGGATGAAAAAACGGTACAACGTTTGCGTAAAAATGCATGCTCCCTTCAACCGTGCTTGTAATCGTAAACGTAATTATTACGGTTCCGAGTCCCTGGGCTGAATCGATCGCCGTCAACCGTGTAGTAACCTGTGTACAAATTAGTTTTTCAGGACGAATCTGCGAGCTGCGCCGCGCTGCGAATTCATTTTTCCATTAATCAGTTGCCGTGTCTCGCGACCTGCTCTCGAGATATCCAGAAATAACGAATTTAATTTCGCGCAAAATCAAATTTGCATGTAGTTTTATTTGTCACGGATCCGAACGAAAAACTGATTCGTTTCGAATAAACGAGATTGCTAATATGACGCGACAGCTATATAGATATTACGATTTCCGAGCGTGCGTTCTATCGATTCCGATTATCAACTTAACAATTATTAATTCCGATCTGTTCCTCGGGGACACGTTCGTTCATCGCGTCGGCGTGTTGGAAAAGATTTTCGCGAATTCGCTTTTTGGTTGGAGTCGTCCTCGAGATGAAAGAAGCGTGTATGTGTGTGTCGTAGACGGACGGGGGATGAAATCTCGCGCGGAGACAAAATATTCGCGGGCATCTGCTGGCGACGTGAACGCGTTAACGTCCGCGACGTTTCGTCGAATAGAGCGAAATGCAACATGGCCTAGATTTCACCGGCAAAGTCGAGACGGTGGCAGCTACCCCGATCGACAAAGCCAGAAACGAGAAGTCGTTTCCCCGTGAGAAACGGAGAGAGGCCCGGGCAAAAACGGCATTCTTCTGCCGATCGTATATTCCGCTAGTGTCTACATCTCCGGGGCCGGCTTATCCGCTCGCCGGTAATGTAAGGCATTAAAAAAGTCCCGACCATCGAAGAAGGAGCATAAAGATGAGTCGTTGGCGGCAGCGGCCGCGTCGAGGCCAGCGCGCGAGCGGAGCCGATCGCTCGGGCCGGGGCCCCGGCGTATATACGAGCCGTTTAGCCGAGAAATCGTCATTTAGATACTTGCTAAAAGCGATTCGCCATAAAACTGGGACCACGGGACCGATAGGAAGTCTAATGCGGCCCCGTAGGCCGAGGCGCACCGGGGCCCGGCGAATAATTTTGCCGCGTTTATGTAAAATCCTCGTGTGCGTCGGTCATAATCCACTTTCGCGACCACTTTCTCCAGTCTCGCCGCGATGCGATGCGATGCGATGGAATCAACCACGGGCATCGTCGGGCCCAGGCTCTCCTCGATGCTCTTTGAGGCGCGACCGTATCTTCGGGGAAACGTCTCGTAACAACGACCTGGCCGATGACAACGCGCTTTATAGATTCGTCTCGACTGTCGTCGCGGACAATTCCGAATCCCCGCGACACGGTTACCCTCTTCGCATAAGCTCGTCCCGGAGATAACGCAATCTGTGTCGCGACTCAGCCTTGCCAAATCTGATCCGTCCTGTGCCAGCCATGGCTCTCATTGTTTGGAGACCGGGGAACAAAAGAGAGAGAGAGAGAGAGAGAGAGATTTTCTGCTGAAAAACGGCTCTGCATATTTCACTGGAAATCTGCTTTTTTCGATCTCGGATGCGGCTAGCTCGCCTTATGCTTCGTTTTGTTCATCATTGAGTTAGTTCTTTTTTTTTGAGTGTACGTTTCCGTTGCCAAATAGTCACGTAAAACGAACATTCGTTAATTCCTCGTCTGAAATAGGTTTGAATTATTCAAGTACAAAAAGATCAAGTGTCTGGATTCCGTAGTTCAAATAGCTCCGAGAGCGAAGAGTTAATCAAGACAAAATACCTCGAAGCTGGTCGGCCAGTTGAATAAGAACATGCACAAACGTAAATCGATTTTGGCCCAGCGACTCGGAACAAGTGAGCAGAGAGCGGAACTTGCCCGGATGTAGAAAAAATGATCAGAACGTTCCAGCGGAACCAATAAAACCCGTTAACAATTACCAAAACAATTCGGTAAATTCCACGGTATTCCGAACAATCGATAGGCCCGAGCCTGAAATTCCAGTAGCGTCTGGAACAAGGATGCAGCCCGGGGTCGGTTGCACGAGGACACGTATCGCGTCCGTGGGTACCGTCCGACATTCCAGGACCGTGAGGACGCGAGAGCGTTTACTTGCTCGCTCGCTCGCTTGCTCGCGCGGGCGAACGCGTGCACGCACGTACGCACGTAGCAACGCGTAAAATCCTCTCACCGGCCCGTTCCATCCGTGCTTTACGAGTGTACACACGTAGACACTGGGGGTACACGTCGGTACACACGCGGCGTGGCTCGGCGTGGCGCGGCGCGATGCGGAGTGCATCGGAGAGGACGCGGATCGGCGCGGAGCGGTGCGGAACAGGCTCGTCGGCCGTATACCTGTAATTTCGATGTCGCCATTGTTCGTCCGCTGCGACGATTAACGTCCCTTTAATAGCTTCGCCGACGATACCGGCCCGAGAGGCCCGATCAAGAACGCGATGATCCCTCCGCCTCCTCCTCTCCGCTCGCTGTAATTCGCCGCGGCGCCGCGAGAAGCGATTCCGAGGACCGCCGTAATGGATTCGCTCGGAAAGAACGGTGCGCCGGGACGTGAGATCATAATTGCGATCGAGGAGATGGATAACTCTTCATTTCTCCGCCGCGCCGTGCGAGCCCCTCGCGCGAAATACGCTCGGAAATTTCGGAACCAGACCAGAACAAAACCGGGATGATACGCTGCGAATCTATCGGTGAAATTATTCTGCGACAATTCTCTACAATCTATTGTCACTCCCATATTTGTTCGTAGAATGCTGTTATATTCTTTACCATCTAGGTCAGGTGTTCAAATTCAAATTACTGGCTTCAATCTTGTTTGGAATATACGTAACGGGTAATTTATAGCTTGGAAGCTATTTAACGCACGAGATGCCATTATTACGAGCATAGTTTTATACATTTTTATTTTGAAATTTAAAAAATAAAGAATTGGATGCTCCACAGATTTCTTAGCAAATTTCCATTTTCATAAAGCATTCTACCAAAACAAGAACGAGACAGAAATCCTTAGCCTGCCTCCCTGAATCCTGTTTTATGTGAAAGATCAGGGGACTATGGCTACAATGGACTGGTAAAACAATTATAATTTTTCGTCGGACTGAATGGAGCAGAACATTGAAGCGCGGATAGCTTGACAAAATAATAATCTCGGGATCCGGTGAATAAACAATGGGAATTTTCCGAATTCCTTTCCTGCTATTCATAATACGACAATGTTCGGGTATTTCGAATTGAGCCGTGCAGTATTGAAATGTTCGGCCGCGGTCGGAAATCGTCCGTGCAAATCTTGCGTCGGCATTCGTCGGCTGGTTATTTAAAATTCTCCCGCGGCCGAGTGTACGAGCAATTGAATGAAACATATTGAAGCGTTCCGCGGCCATTCATTCTTTTCGCGCGCGCATTGGATTCGAGACGAAACGCGATTAACATGTCGTCCAATTTGCCAATGATTTACGATCGTTTCGTCTGTTGGAACGTCGGCGGGGGGTGCCCCCCGGTTATTACGCAGCTTTTAATAATAGAGACGACGCCCGTGTACGTACGCCTTTCGCGCATAAATCTTGCGGCGCGCGATTTCGCGCCAGCGATTAGCGTCCGAGCGTACCCTCTCTCCGATGGAAATTACGTCTCCTTTTTTTCAGCTCTGCCGGCCCCCTTTTTCCTTTTAGTTTTCTGGACCGGCGCGCATCCTCCGCCTTACCGCCTCCTTTTCCCGAGCTATCGGGAAAAGCGGGCGCCGGTAATTAGGTTAGAAAATTAGTATCGCTGCGAGGAATCTCGCTACAGACTCGCCTCCGTCGCATGCGGATTACCGGCGTCTTCTAAGCATCCCTTACAAGCTCCCTCTCTCTCTCTCTTTCTATATCATATTGTGCTTAAAATTCGGCGAAGGAAGTGTCTCGGCAGTTTATTGTTCCGGAGTTAATTACCGGATTAATACGGCTGAATAATTAAACGTATTGAGTAATGGAGGTAGTTCGCGAATTGGGTCGACCCGCGCCGCGCGTTACTTTTCAGCCCGCACCCGCACTCGCAAACTATCTACTTTGGCCAATTTTCGAGTGAGCGCATTGTCTGCCGGCAAACACGTAAATAATTATTCGTCCTCGTCGCTGGTGGAACTCTTTGTCTTATAATGTCGCGTGAGACGCGCAGCACGCTATACGGGCACGAAAAACACGACTACAAGTCGGCGTACATTTGTCATAGATGTATTTCTATAGGTTAGTCACAGTTATTTTCAGTCTTGGCTTCGGCCGAGTGTGAATACTCGCTCACGACATCGTACTATTCTCAGTTCGTTAATTTCAACGTATTTTAGACACCCTTATACAATATTTCGGATAGGAGAAAGTATTTCATCCGCGGAAATAACCAGCACGTTGACACGAAGACGAGCTTTATTCTTTCATTCCTGTTCGATTTTCTTAGAAATTTTTACTGCTTCAATAAATTGGCTTCTTTATTCGCTGTAGATTTAAACATTTCATCGAGCTGCGTTTGAAACGTCTCTTTTATCTGATGCTGACAAGGGTCTCGCATATTGTAAATGGTGTGCATTCCAGATGCATCGATTTTCATGTAAAAAGAAATGTTCTACTTCCATCGCAACAGACTGGAGAAAAATACAAATTGATTTTTTATCTTCAGTCAGGTTTCGTAGTGGACTTATCTTGTCCATCCTTCAGATCAAAGGGGTTAAAATGTCTCAAGAAGTATAATATGTCTCTAAAGAACCACTTACGTCAAATCATGTGTCCCTACATCCATTAAGTCGCACTGTCGCATATTTACCAGGACCAACGTGGACACGTGGGTCCACAGGTTACACGGTCGTGTTTGTCCCGTCAACATTTGCTCGCGCTGGTATCGTATTAATGGCATTCGGATGGTCGCCGGGTCGAGACGCCGGTCGCGGGTTATTTGGCGGGTCGCGCGACCCTTTGGTCGGTCGGCAGAAAACTTGAAGCGTTCCCGAGCCCTTCGGGTTGTTTGCCGAAATGCTTCAGCCTCGAAATCGTAGGGTGGAACGCCGCGGCGGGCAGCACTTCGCGATGTTTTCGGCGTGCCGGTATGAATTAATTCGCGAGGTCGCGTCGTACAAAGCGGTTGCGACCACAGGAAAGGGTTCGGTCCGGTGATACAAAGGGAGGAAATTGTATCAAGGAATGAAAATGAAATTAGGATTAATTAAGTGCCGGCAGTGGTCGAACAAGGAATTAATTCGTCGTCGGTTCGACCACGTGAATCATCGGAGGGTGCGCTGCCCCTGTGCTCGTGTTTTCCGCTCGTATCCGCCGCCTCGAGAAAACAGAGAGGCCACGGAGGAGAAGCTGAGAGAGAGAAAGCGAGAGAAAGGACTGAAGAGAGAGGAAGGAGGGGGAGGTGGGGAGGCGAGAAGGGTGTAGGGAAAAGGACGTTCCTCCCAACGGCGGGTGTAATTCGAATGGCCGGCCGCGCGCGCATACATATATATGTCCGATCTGATTGCATGCCGCAACGATATTAATCATACTAGGCTGACGTACCCTCGCCCCTTCGCTGCGCGTTATTTACCTCCTTTCAGCCCCCTGCCAACCCCTCCGGGGGCCGACTAGAGAGCGCACCTAGAGGTCCCCGCAACCCCTGGGCCAAGGGGTCCTTCCTCGTACCTTGCACGCACACGGACGTACATCTTCATATGAATTTTTCCTCGCGCGCACAGAGACGCACGCACACGCGAAAACCACACGAGCTCCGCGCCAGCACGATTGCGTCGCGGAATTCTCATAAAAAATACTCGGGGATTAATTAAAAAATGCCACGTCCCAGCGAAAACGAGCTAGGGCGGACCCTGGTGCTCACTGCGAACATCTCCGAGCATCGCGTCGAGGGTGGATTATATTTAAGTTCTCCTTTCCGCAGGCCGATCCCTAATCGATCGGTCGGTCCTTGTCTTTCCTTCGCTGAGCCAAGAGTCCGGCACAGTCTCTTCTCGTCAGTTTCCGAGATCCAACTACTTGCTATCTATCCGAACCCCTTCCGTCGCGTCGCCATCAGCCCGCGGCCTTCTCGAGCTCGGCTCGGTTCATTTGCGGCTTAGGCTCCCTCGATTAAATCGCCCTCGACGAAGCCCCCCTTTATCTCCTCGCTCTCAGGATACCTCCGATCGAACGGCTTCATTACGATTTCATGTTTTCGCGGCGGAGATCACGGAAAGCTAGGTCGCGGGACGAGAGAACCGAAAGGAGATCGTCATATTCGACAACGGGAGGAATTGATTCGTTACGGGCGAAATTCCTGGATAAGAAACGCTCGAGCGGGGCAGAGAAAAAGGAGGATAATTCGTGCTGCGGGGGTCGGTAAATCACGTATCGGACTGCTTCACGGAGAATGGATCCTTAACAAAGTAGAAACGATATCTCGGATTAGTCTCGCTCGAGTAACCTCCACCGGAGGGAAATGTCCCTGATCGCGGAGGGTCCGAGCTTCCTGCGGAGACGCTTGAAAAACGCCTGCTGGGTGCTTTTTCTATAGCATTACAGTGTCTTTTGTCTGTATTACTGCTTACATTATGTCATTGTTTCTGATTAATCTTTTGTAACTGGCTAGTGCGTTGAGTATGTAAATTGTTTGATCAGTGACTGTATGTCTTGGTTCAACTTGGACAAATGGATTATGGACAATTGAAGGTTACGATTGAAGTCGTAGAGATTCTGCGTGCAAATACCATCGAGAATGTGAATAAATGGGTTCGGTAGAGTTGGTAGAACATTTTAATCTCGCAAGTTTCTCGTCCATCTTCCCGGCACGAGAAAGAAATAACCCTCGAAGGCGTTGGCGGAGGATTTTCCCGAATTTCGGCGAAATGGTCGCGCAGGCACTCGACTCGAATAACTGGCAGAGAACCGGACGCGGACATCGGAGGGGTCGAATGAAGTGGATCGAGTCGATAAATCAGGGATCGCTTCGGTCCGTTGGAAACGACCCTTAATGAAGTACGAACGATATCGTGGATTAGAGCGGGTTCGGTTCCCTTCACCCGGGGAGGAAATGTCTTTCGTCGGCTCGAGGGTTCGAACGGTCGTTGACGCTTGTCTCCTTCCTCGGCGATCGTCTATTAAACGTCGTCGAGCCGATTGTCCATATGTGGGCGAACGATTCTTCATGGAGGGCGGGTATCCACGGGACACATAGTCGGATCGAAACACCAGCGGCGCCAAAAGAGCGGGACACACACGTGTTCGCGGGGTTGTGCTGGGAAGCACGGGGGGGGGGGGGGGGATGGAAACAGTAGCCTGGGAAGGGTAAGAACAAAGGGGCGATCGTGAATGAATGGAAATGTTTTCGAGGCTTTGAGCGTGTACAAGCTCGTATATTAAAAACTTTATTCGAAAGCCCCCGGAGATCGCGCAGACGGAATTATTTCGACGTTTATTTTTGTTCCTTTGAGCTTCACACGTCGAAAAACTTTGCCGGGGCTTTCAAACAAGTTCGAAGATTTACGGACGGGAGCGGAATACGGCGACTGGAGACGGCGATTACGATCGAATGGAGTCGAGGAGGAGAACTCTGATCGGGGGAGGTCCGCGTTTTCCCCGTTCTACCAGACGGAAAATCGGGGCGAGTTACAATCTAAAACGTTGAAAGTCAACTGGAAGTTAACTAGACGTTGAAGAACTCCAGTTTCTAAGCACCAAGGTTTTTCAGCTCTTAAATCTCGCCTATCGACGGGGAGAAAGACAAAGACAGAGACGAATTTCCAGTTCGCGCGGGGGAAAAAACACGGTTCACCACTCTTTCGTTTCTATTCCGGTTCTCGCGATACTCGATCTACAAATTCGTTTTTCAAGTCGTTCGGAGCCCTTTCTCGGCTACACGAAAGATTTTAATGGCCTTTAAATAACGGGCCTGCTCGCGCCATCGGCAGCGTGTCTGCCTTTTCGTATTTTGCTTCGCCATGCTGATCTCCCTCGTCATCCGACTCCTTCCTCCCCTCCCCACGTTCCATCCCGATCGTCTAACAACCGATCATCCTTCCAGCGAAATGTCAGCCGGCGGATCCTCTCGCAGGAAAAAGCAGCCCGTCGTTTACGTCAATTCAACACTCTATGTGGGTGGCGCTGACACGCACCCGAGCATCAGCGATGCAATCCTTCCGATGATTTAATTTTCCGTGTAATTATTTCGATCATGCCCGCGCGGCCTCATCGATGCGGAACTGCCACCGGAGAAACAATAACTTCCGAGTATCGTTATCGTGCCGCTATAATTGATAATTAAACACAATGCGCTGTGTGCTGCCCGGTTTCGGTAGCCCGGCATCGCGTCCGCCCCCTCTTCAGCCGAATATTATTTCTAGTCCAATTAGTATTATTCTGTCGTTGTAAAATTAATTGGGAGCGCCATCCGACCGCCCCCCCCCCCCCCCGAAACTACGCCGAACTACAATGAAGGCTTAGTGTTCGGGAAACTCCGAACACAAACTCGCCGGCCATTATAACGCTGACAAATCACGCAGGATTCCGTTCTCTTGGCTGTTATAAATAACGCGCCGCGGCCAAACTCTATTTCTGCCGGCAACTATTAACATTGACCCTTCTCTGCCTCGCTCGATACCGATTCCGCCATATTTCGTGGCCGCTGCGACATGCCTGGTCGACAATACCGTTTCCAGCCACCCGAGAGCATGCTAATAATTATTTGAATTATTATAGAAATCCTGTTCGATGGGTTAGAGCGAAATGATCACTGGATTATGTCGGGAAATACTATAATATTTACGTAGTTGTATTGAGCAGAGAGACGAGTTCAAATAGATTCCACGATTATACTCGGTGGAGAATAGTTGAAAATTCTTCTACATTTAACATGGTCCGGTCTCGATTCGTATAAACTCGGGAAATGGTCTAAAATCGGGAAAACTCTAAAATCTGGGGATATCGGGGATTCCATAAATCCCCTATTTATGGAATTGTATGTGCAGGCTTTCAAATGAAAGTTGGAAACAGTTAAAAAATCCTTTCATCGGATGTGTAGAGAGCTCGACTAGGACAAACTGAGAAAAATGGTTGAAACGAATCATTTTCTAACTGCACTATTTATGGAATTGTGCAGGCATTCAGGAGAAAGTTAAAAATCCTTTTCATACATTGAGTACACGGCGTTAATCCCGACTGGACTCGTAGAAACACTAAAAATCTGTACAAAATAATTATGGAATATTTTTTGGCCTTAGTCACGTAATTGTACACGCATTTAGAGGAAAGTTAAAATCCTTTTCATGCTATATTTCAAGAGTACAACGTGGGTCTAAGGTTGGCAAATGAGTAGAAACCGGCTCGAATTACAAAATAATTGGGTACTGAATATTTCCTAACAAGCCCATTTAAAGAATCGTACAGATATTTAGGATAAAGTAAAACACAATTTAAAATCCTCTTCGTACAACATTTAAAGAGCTGGTTCCGACTGCGACAAGCTCATCAAGCCGACGGGAACCTGCTCGGAGCGCAAAATGATTTCTGAACATTTTCCAACGAACGCATAAAAGGAGTTGGGTAGAATGATCGGGGTCTCTTACCGATGCAAATGTCCGCGATTCGAGAACGATACACGATCGGTCCCACAGCAAAAATGTTAAAACGGAGCGGTGTGCTGCCGGTAATGACGGCTAAATGCACGAGGATCAGGCTCGAAGAAAGAAGAATAAAGGGAGAAAATTACTGGTCGATCAGCGTATCAGGGTCGCAGATAGTCTCGGATCGCGTGAACACCAAAACGAATAGTCGCCGGCCACGAAAGCGGCGTTGCTCCGCGATTCCCATGATGAGGAGAAAATGCCGGCGGCGGCGCGTTTCTTTAAAGGGGAGCGAAACTAATTTGTCGCGAAGGTCGACTACTCTTGGGTTCATCGTTCCTCTAGATTCGTGACGTCTCGCAACGACGGGGTCGCTCGAACCACCCCCGCGTTTCTCTTTCATTTTTCAACCGTCGTTGGAATCGTCCGTGATGACTCGCGCTTTTCCACGACTTTTCCCTGATCTCGAAAACAATTCGCGTCGAGTTCGCTTCGTGGGAAACGGCGTGCCGCGACAATAACTAATATCTTTCATTTGTTCCGGCCGGTTTCTCTTACCGATCTCCGCCGTTCGTATGACCGGTTATTGTCGAATCGATCACGATCGTTGGGCTGGTTGCGCTGCTTTCCGCCTCGGCGGTCGCCATATTTCACGGTGTATCGGGCTCTGTCAGCGGTCGTCTTTTCCCGCAGGTAGAGACGCGCGCTCGCAACTAATTTCCACGAATAATAGACTCTGTTTAGCGGTAATGCGAATCGTCGATGGTGGACAGAGATCGGTTAGCATCCGGTCAAGGGCCGGCGCTGCCCTGTAGGCGTAATAACTTAATTACCGGCCGGCCGGGATCGCCGATCAATCCGGGGCAACTCGATACATTAGCCGCGATCGGTTTCCCTAACGAAGCAATGAACGCCGAGCGGCCCGAGTGACTCCGGGCGATTCGTCACGTCGATTAGTACACTTGTAACGCGGCTATACTCTGACTCCGGTCTGCTCGCCTACAGTTTTTAACCCTTTACTCCCCAGATCGTTCGTTCCTAAACACTCGAAGATATTTCATTTCTTTCTGTATTGCTAGATATGGTAAATTTTGAAATTCTAAACGAAATTACAAGTTGTGGATTGAATCCTTCAGGGACGACGTCTGTGCACCGTACTGACTTCAATAAATATCTAAACATTGCAGTGGAGAACAGTATGAGTTGAATTAACTAATGTACTCGGAAACTCGGTCGTACAGAAGGAAATTGAGGAACGGATGAGGTTTGAAATTGGATGCGTATTAACCGAGAATTCTTCGTGCAACAATTTTCGAGAAGCGTACGATAGCTGAGGCCCTTCCGGTTGGAATGAAACGTATTAGGCGGTAGTATGACGACAGATAGCGAAGAAGCTCTCGACGAACAATGACGCGACGCAGGGGTGAAGCGGGAGGGGTAAGGTGGTGCGAGGTCGGTTGGTGTAGTCACCGCGGTTGGACTCTAGATGAAATGATTAAGAGTGATTCACAGCCCGCTCGGGACAGATGGCGGTTGCTCTCCTAATGAGTTGTAATTAATGGTTCGGGTATGCGTATATGTATATGTGCGCGTCGCTCGGAAGCTCGGCGAGGAGCGGCGGAGTCGGTTGGTGAAATCTCGCGTGCCTCCTCGACGAGGATAAGGAGAACGGCTACCAATGAGCACGGTCAACTATTAATAATTGGAAGGATCGCTGGTCGCGGTTGGATGCACGTATCGCGACGCCTAACTACCGTGAAGAGCTGCTACCTTCGCGGATTAATGGACGCACACGCGTGCAGGCGATCGAGGAAGTCGCGCTCGGTTGGTCCTTTTGCAGCCGCTCGCGCTCGTCGAACGTCGTTAAGGACGCTCGGTTTTTTACACGATACCAGGCGATTTCCTTGCACGGATCCCGTGTTTATGCGACTGTAAAGCCGCGTGGGAGCCGCGGATGCCTTCGGAAGTGGAAAATTATAGAGGACGCGCGACCGTGATTGCGTCCCTTACCTGGAACCGTTCGTTCTGTCGTTGTTGCGTACAATCTTTATTCACTCGCGAACCATAAGCCCCGCCCCATCGTGGAAGCTTGAAATTTTGGAGCACGTAAACTGGTTTCGACGTTTTCGTTTTCTGTTCAAAGACCGAAGAATACGTCCGGCAATCCGGCATATCTTCTTACCGATCACTCGTTCGATGGTAGCAGGCAATTACACGAGCGATGGTCTTGATAGATGGAACACCTTATACGAGGCTAAGCACGCCTCGTTATGGTCACTTTGACGGCCAGCTGTTCCTCGCGTTTCCGCCTAATCCCGGCGCACATCTACATCATGATATCTAGCCTATCTGAAAATAAACAGGATTTTAATTGGAAAGTGGTACGATATTATTGTCTGGTTAGGTTTTATAACAGCAATTATTGTAGGCGACGCCCATTTCAGTAGAAGTTATTACTGTTTTCATTATCATTAACCTGTTCGTTGTGTAATTACATTACAGCGCTCTTCACACGCACGCGCTTTTTCGCCGGGAATTGGCGTTTCGAGCTGCGCATTGGTTGATTTATTGTACACCTCTAATTCGTTTTTCTTCCACTCAGGAGTTTCGCCTTAATCAGACTCTGTTTAACCGTTCGAGGAATTCCACGACCTCCGGCTCCGAACGAAAGAGAGGTTTTATTCGACTCCGCGCCGCGCCGGTGTTGTATATCGGCTGGGATTCCAGCGGGCAACGGGAAATCGTGCGAAACGCGCAAAAGCGCAGCGGCAAAGGCGCATTATCTTGCGGAGGGCGGAGGGGGATGGGAGCCAGGCGAAAACCGAATGTATAATTAATTCGTAACGCGAGGCGCGGCCGTGCTTAATGAACCCTGAGGTCAATGCGGCGCACTCGCTCGAAAATCAATTTTGACGCATCGTTGCTCTGTCGGGTCTGAGCCCACCACGTGCCACCGTGCCCGGGTCCGAACGAAAATGGGCAGAGTGACGCTCCGACGGTTTTTCATTTTCGCGTGCAAGCTTCAAACGCACAGGCCAGACTACTCCCCGAAATATTTCCATCGCGGGATGTGCCGCCGCGAATGCGCAGCGTGCGAAAACGCGCCGCGCCGCGCTTTGATCTTTCCATCACAAATTACTTGGTCCCCCAACGCGGTCCTCCTCCGCGTCTTCCCTCAAGTCTCTGCAACTTCACTCCGAAACTTGCTTATCCTTTCAGTCCCGTTTTTAGCATTATGCTGTACACCGTGATAATATCCAACCTCGGAAGACGGATCTCGCCAGATTCTGCGCATTGTCCGTTGATCACAGTTGCAATTTTCGTGAAAGGTACTGATTTTATCGAACATGCAACAATTTTCTCCAATGAATTTTCTGTTCGTTTTTATCTAGTAATTTTTTACTGATTGTATACATATATAAAGTATAAAAAACACATATCAAATTTTTCACAAGTATCAAAGACGAAATACTTGATTCTCCGTCCGTGCCAGGTACGAACTAACCAGAAATAGAGAGAAAAAGCCACGAGTGGATGAAAGCAGATTATTATTTAAACAGCCGAAGGAAACCGGCGACGTGGCCGTGAGTGAGCGGGTTTTCGCCGGTTGGATCATCCGTGGCTGCCGTCGGTCGGAAAACTCGCGGCCCCCTCGAGCGATATAATTGACGTATAAAGTGTCTGGGTCGCGGAGTTTCCAAGAACGCGACGATGAGCGGCGGCGTAGCAGCCCGGAGGTTGTATAAAAGCCGGGACGGATCTCGACACGAGGATGAGAGAGAGAGCGGCGTGCCGGCGAAGAAGCGACTGCGGCTGTGGCGTCGAGAGGAGGAGTAGCCCGGCCTCTAACCATAATCTAGCATTATGTCGAGTGGTCTCTACGGTCGGAAGAAGCGGTTGGAAACGAGTTTGTTCGTTTCGGCGGATTATCCTGGCTGCGCGTCTCTCTCCCGGTCTCCGTACAAAGAGCGCGAGCATATTTTCACGGTTGAAATTCAACGTTCGAATCCGGAGACGACGTTACGCCGGCTTACCGGCGTGTATTCGTTTAATCTATTCAACGACCCGGGCACCGTGAACGACGACGATGCAAATCGATGGAACGACCGGGCGAGCAGGATAGGGAACGAAATGGCAGAAAACGCGAGAGACGAGTGAGAGAGAGAGGGCTGACACTATCTCTCTCCTCTCCTCTCCCTGCGAACGAGAACGTTCGTTCCTCTCCGCTTTCTGCGCCTCGTCCTTTCCTACCGAGGACGCTAGGCGAGCGAGAGAGTTAATGAATTCCCGAACGGGCACCGGTTCGTAAGGTTTCCTCGGCGAGTACGTGTACCCACAAGCTGTCAGTCGCAAATAACTGCCGATCCCCTCGGTGTGGCTTCACCGAGCGCGGTCCGTCACGGGCATCTACCCGCCATTTCACGAATATCGAATTCCTTCGGGCAATTTTTGAATGATATTTGATAGTAGGGAATTCGTACGAGTGCACACCGGGTATTCCAACAACCTACCAGCAACCTCCCTGTCCCTCCCCCCACCGACGGTCCAGGCTTTGCCCAAATAAGTTCTACGAGCCGCGGAATATTACGCTGCCACCCCCGCTCGCAATAAACGGCACCCCTACCCCCGCGTCGAACACGCTCGAAAAGTCTGATTGAGTTTCATACGGTAGCCGGTGATCGAGATTGTGTTACAGTCGCGCGTTCCTTCTCCGCATCGCATCGCTGCAACGCGCTCTGCATACGCAGTTACAGGTGCCATTTTGATACCGACCAACCAGTCTTCAAACCAACTAATTGATTGAGGCGAATCACATTTCTCGACCGGACCGACTGAAACGATGAACCGCTCGCCACCTGAAAACAAAAGCCGTTCAGGCTTTTGTATTCTCCAAAAATAAAATCTTTGAAAGACGTTTACCACTACACCCACCGAGCTCTAAACAGGTACTACCACGTCAGTATGGTTATTTTCCACTCGTAAAATAAGTATTCACGACAATCACATTGATTTACATTGACATAACCTTTATTTGAAAGTTAAAAACAACCTAATAATATGTTCTTGACTAAAAAAGTTACCAGTTAAAATTCAATGTTCTAGTATTTTATGGCGCCACTGTGCATCTCTCAAACGAGCCGCCTGAAACTAGATTCGTAAAATTGAAGGTTTTTCGAACTTCTGCTCAGTATTTCTGCATTCGTCGTATGTGGGTTTGTCGATGGATTGGCGACAATAACACGCACGCTCGATTTGAAAATCGTGGAAAGGTTGGCGAGCGGAAGCGACGAGTAGTCCTTCACCCCTTTTTTCACACCTGAATTTTAAACTAAGGCCGGGCGCGTAAACGCGAAAGCCGCCTTTGAGCGAGGGTGGCGGGCGAGCGTTTCTCCCGGAGAAATACGAGCGCGGAAAACGTTTCCCCGGCGAGATCCGTGTCCGGCCGTGCAACCGTTGCATAAATATGAGGGAACTGCGCGAGGAGCGGAGCACGCGGTGACATGAAAATGCGATGAAGGTTTCGCCGATGACAGAGAAGCGGTGGCGAGAGGATCTCGGGGGTGGAGAGCACGGGGGTGCGGCGGGGTGCAGCGCGGGCTCGAATTTCTCATCGTGAGACACGGAGCGGGACAGGCGTCGCGAATTTCGGCCACGATGAAAATCGTCTGGGCGGAATTCCGTGTCGCGTTTGAAAAATTCAAACCCCCGCCTGCGAACCTTGTCCCTCTTATCAAGAAATTCCTCCGCGTCCTGGCGAAAATAATTAAAATTCGAATCAGGATCGCCCGGGTAAAAGAGATAATTCGTTTCCGAGACCGGAGCGGAAGTTAAAGAGATGAAAGAGCTGCATTCGTCTTTTTCTGCAAATTATTTAGACATTAATGAGAAACGATATTGCATATATGTTGAATAAATATGATACAGACGTTAACGATGTTTCCGGAAAATACTTATGGAACGAGCTCTTATGTAGACGCGTTCTTGTCTTTCTAGCAAATATAAAATAATACATCAAGGGGTGTAGAGTCTAAAATTGTGAATTTAATTTCCTGTTAAATCGGGAAGTGGACGAAAGATGTAGGAGTATTTCTACCAGATTATGATCGGACGAGCGGCCACAAAGTATTGGAATTAATCCGTGTTCTCGCAACGACGAGCGGGAGCAAATTTCCCACACGCCGCGCCGCGCCGGTCCGCGAAGCCGTGGAACAATTACGCCGCATAAAATCTAGGATTGTGGTTCACGTCGGGGGACGTTGCATAAATATGAGGGTGCCGGGCGAGAAACGGAACACCCGAAGACATGAAAATGCAATGAAGACTGTGGCCGGAGTCACGACTTCGTAAAGAAAGAAGGTTCGCCGAGTGAGCCCGAGAGAAGCAGCCTCGAGAATTCGTCATCCGCGGGAACGAGGACGACGTCACGAATTTCAGTGGGAGAGGATATCCCGGGCGAGGATGTCCTCCTCGAGACAAAGCAACGCGGAGTCGCGCTAACGACGAAAGAAAGAAACTGATGATCGGAACGATTCAAAGAGCCGAACAAAGGTGGCCAGATACCGGGAGCGGACTGTGAAATTATTTGAATTTTACGTCGTGCCGGGCGTTGAACGGCCATCGTGTAGCAAGCCATTCTTCTCATAATTGCAGTTTTAATCTGCCCAACGTGCCGGGAAACCCAGTTTTCCTCGTCGTGGAACTTTATTCAGTCTTTTTCGATTCCTCCCCTCGAGGCTCTTTCTTCTCGAGCAGACATTTTTCCGTGAAGAAACGCGAGAGATCGCGGACGATTTTTTTCGGGGGCCGCGTAATCGGCGATCATCGAATAGGAAAATTGTTTCCGGCCCGTGGAATCAATTACCAGCGGTAGTTAGCGGGTTTTCAATCTTGAAAGTCCTAGGGTCCGGAGCTCCTTTCGTGTTCCACCCTCTTCTGGCCGAAATCGCTGCGTCCATACCGGTGACTTTCATTCGCCAGAGAAACTGGGAATGGAGAGAGAGAGAGAGAGAGGGAGAATCGTAGGTGAATCGCGAATTCTTTCGCCGTCGTGTTTCCGCAGTGCAAGACCAGCATGGAAGCACCGCCGCGTGAAAGAGATTGTGAAAAGAGGGCCGGGGCAGAGCCGGCGGCGAGCCGACCAAAGGGGAGAAAAAAATCCTTCCGGACCTGCCGAAAAATGCTTGCCCGGCGTCCTCTCTCCCCGACCGTGGAGATCGCAAAATGGGGAAATATCATTTTCTCGCTCAAATGTTTGAGTAGCCCCTGGAATGGGAGTCCCGTCTTTTCGCTACACCGCTTTTCGACCTTCCCGCTCTTTTTTCGGGGCAGTGCACGCACGTTGCATCAACGAAGATTGTGTGCGACCGTGAGAGGAAAAGCATCAGGCGGAACACCGACCAACAGAGAAAACCGGACGGGGAAAAGAAAGAGAGATTGGGCCTGTGCACTTTAGCCCGATTAAATAGTACGGTCCTGGCTGGGTAGCTGGTAATTACGCAAAGTGGTCGGTGGTCCCTGGTTACTTCGCGTTTTCCGGCCTCTGCTTCCACTTTCCATCTCCCTAACCTGCCCCTTCACCCCCTTACCTCCGCCGCCTGATTTCTACGCGAGGAAAAACGAAATTTTCAAGTTCCATCGCTGCCCTTCACCACCATTTGCTGTCGTCGATGCGTATTCCCTGCAGCTGCTACAAGTTTGTCCACGACAAACTTCAACGGCGATACCGCGCTGCAAACTCTTCGACGAAAAATTGTATCCTTCTTTTCTGAACGGTAAATTGACGGTTTAATCTCTTCCCTGGCTAGCTAAGAATGTACTAAACTCATAGACTCATCAATTATAAACATTTATAATTGACAATTATAAACATATGTCCATAAACATTTGCATTTTATAAACATCAAACTGTTCGAAATATCTGACAATTCCAATTTCATTAATTGAAAATTGAACGAACTTTTTTTACAGAATTAAAAACGGTGTTTTTTTTACAGAATTAAAAATGTCGCTTAACAATCTTTTGAAAAATGTCCAAACAACTTTACAGAGTTGAAAGTTAAAAGTCATCATCGCGAAGGACACCATGATTTCCGGTCCAAGGAAACTGAATTCCTGAGTCCCGTTCGCGCGGCAGTCAGGTAAATGACCCGGCCATTAACGGATCATAGGAATGCTTGTTCTACACCGCCTTTTTCCGGCTGTGTTTATGCTTCCTGGCTGAGCATAAATCTCGGTACTTTACGATTTTCTATACATCACCGGTCTGCTTAATTACGAGCGTCCTGTCATCGTATCGATGATTATTTATACCGTGTGCATGCAGAGGTTTATTGCACGGCTGTGTCGTTGGCGGCCCCGAGGGTGTACCGAGCTAATGGTATCCTGACGCGACGCTACGGGGCAAGAAGGTGTTTTATGATGTACATGTCAATCTCGACGCCATTACGAGACAAGAAGCTTGCGACTCATCCGGGGATGGTCATTGCATATTTATTAAGTTAGGGAGCTTGCTCCCGTTTGATTTCTGAAAAATGCATCGAACCGGTCGTTCACCCGAGTAATCGTCCCTTTCGTTTGCTCGTGTAACACGATTCCGTCGATAATCGTAAAATCCCGATAGAGAACAGAGGTCTCCATTGTCCGGACGTCATTCGAGATGAAAAAGCGTCGCTGGGGCCGAGGAGGCTCAAGAAATTGATTTGATTACGCGACTTCCTGTTCGTTTTGGAGGACTCGCGGGGACAGGATGCAACGGGGCCCGATTCACGCCGAGTACGAAGACGAATCACCCGGTCGGCCTCGATTACCAGGCGAAGATGCGTGATTCCATTTGCCTGTTGCGAATCGAAACCGCAGTTGGCCGTGGACCGCAGAGGATTGGCCACGAATCGGCGTCGATCGAATCGTTGGAATACGAATCGCATCTCGTGGCGTCAATAATCGCTTCGATAGCCCTCTCCCTCCTCTTCGCTCCTCTTTGCCTCACGCATTTCTTTCGACGAAGGCGAAGTGTGTCCGCGCGAAACTTGTCGAACCACAGCGTGTCTTTCTTCTAGGAGCAGATCGGCGCGATTCGTTGCCTTCCACGACGTGCCGGGGTATCGATATTTAATGAGACGTTCCCACCAGTCGGAAATTATTGGACCGATCTCGGTCGAGAGATCAATCCAGCCACCGGTTGGATCGGCGCGAACAAGCGAGAGCATTTTTCCTGCGTCTAAGTGAACAATCTTCGCGAACCTCCGGCTCTCTTCCGCCTCGATCTCTCCGTCTCTCTTTCTCTCAACTGGCTCGCTCTATTTTTCTCGTGGCGCGTGTAATCGGCTCGGGCAAAAGCCCATTACACCAGATGGCTTTGTCACGCCACTGACACTGCCCGAGAATTAATAACCCTGCTATGCTCTCGATGGCAACCATACTCTTTCCTTCTCGTTCCACTCCATCTTTCCCCCTCATCCCTACTACTTGTTCAGACCTCGCCCACCCTTCTTCAACCACCGAGCTCGTCCGCTTTGTACTCGGCCCGAAACAACTTCGCCGAATTATTTGTTCGACACGATTCGATACGCGCGTTTCTGTCGTATCTTATCTCCGATCTAACGCGGCTCCCTCGACGAGCTGCGAGGATAAGCAAGGAAACACGACAGGGTAAGACCGTTTCATTAGGGCGAGGCGTCGAGCTCTTTGTTACCGCTGTATCGACTCGGTGTTTGCTACTGGTCCGGGCTGTTCTGTGACACGTAACCGGGGCTGGCTCCGTTTCGAACTGTGTCTAGGAAATCAGAAAACGAATTTAGAATGAAAAATCTGTAGAAAAGAAATGATGATTGTTCATTAGATTTTGACTTGGATAAAGGACAAGGACCTATCGACCGATTTCATATTTTTCATATGAATTCATTTCTTTCAGTTCCAGTATAAAGCATATAGTTGAAACGCTTATGAATAATGATGCCGTTGCTGATTATTTGCTGGCATTGCAGCGAACGATAACTGCGTCCAGCAGAACGATTTTATTAATATTTTCCTAGACTTTCCAATGTCTTTATACAGTGGTTAGGTAACTGGCACAATTACGATGTACAAGCCCTAACTGCGACAGTTATACCTAGCTCTATATATGAATCAATACGCAAATTGTTTCCTCCCATTATACTATAGAAAGCCTCTTTACCGAAGCGGTATGAAATCCTCCCTTGTTAATTTTTCGCTCGGCCGGAGTCATTTAATTTTACTTTATTCATGAGCAATTAGAAACGTTGGTCTCTTCGAGAAAGAGTAACGAGATAGGTCACCTACTTGTTAAGGGGTTAATTAAAATCCGATAAGATCCGAAATAAGAAGAGAGGATGAACAGGGAATCCGAAAATCGAGCAAATTTATTTCTGGGTCAGGTTTAATCGAACGAGAATGAACACAAGCCGAAGGAAAAGGAGCATGCACACCGGTGACGGATCAATGGGGAAAATAAGTTGGCGATTTTCTAGTTTGAAAAGCGAATGAAATGGAAGAATCGTTCAGGGGATTAGCGGATCGCCGATGGGGGGTGGGAAAAAATCGACTGGCGAGTGTTTGCGAGAGCTCGCACGTGTGAGCGGAGTTAATGCAACTGCGCACGTAGCGGCCGCGCCGCACCGCACCGTAGCAGCTCGTAATGCAGTTCTGCTTTTCGGAACTTTCATACGCCCCCGCAACTCGTGTGTGTTCACGGAACCGTGCCGTGTACACATTACTGGTTTTCCCTGGTTACCACGTATCGAGTGTATATCGCGTTCTCCTGCACGTAACCGCAATACTGTGGATCATTGTTTTCGAAAATACGGAAGAACAGCGCGGCGGCTGGTTTAGACCCCAGCAGCTAACATTTGCACGAAACAGTTTGCTGTACCGCGTAAACAACCGTGTCTGGATTGACAGTGGTTTTTCGGGGCCAGACTTCGTTCCTAGTTTAATCAGACGATACCGGTGCAAAATCCAAACGGTCGCTAATTACCGCGAACAATCCGATCGAATAAATTTTAAAGTGGTAATCTAGTTCGGACCTACACAGCCGAATACACTGAATAGTCGGTAAAAGAATCAAAAGAGTACCAAAATTTCCATGAGAAAATTAGCTTTAAAAATTCGATCGTCCATTGAACGTTCACAAGACGCCGTCCGATCAGTTATGAGAACCCTCGAAATGAGAATACCAGTGTTCATTGAACCATGTTTCATTTTCTGGTTTAATGGCGAAGCCAGTTGTGGGGGGCCTGCGGAATCGTCGCCGGGTAAGATGAGCCGCGTCCCTGTCCCTTTAACTCCGTTAAAGAAATCCGTTTTTAATAAGGAAGGAAATATTTGAGCAAGAGCGGGGTCGTTTTGCGAGGAGACGCGTACCGAGTCCCGGGATAGTATAATAAATTCCCTTCTCCGATCGGGATTAATCGTATCGAAGAGTCGGCTTCGGTGGATTAAAAGCTTTCCATATTCTCGGCGATGCCGGCTGCTCCTTGAGAGAGTGAGAAAGAGAGGGAGAGAGAGACCAGACCGGGGGTACTCGCCTTTTCTGCCGAATTTAAGCCTGGACCGATCCGGCATGGCGGCAACGCGCATTTAAATTGATGGCTTCACGGTCCCTTGCATTTCGCGCTGCGTGTACTCGATATCTCTCCCTATCGTCTCCCCGTGTGCCCCTCCCACCTTCTGGGAGAGCTGGTGCTCTCCCACCGCGCCGCGGCTCTCCGAGCTTTATCCTATTAATCAATGCGCATAAATTGTTTTAAGGGAATCGTTACTGCCATTCAGACACGCCATATAATGTCGCCGGGGTTAATGTCGCGCGCGGAACAAGGGGGAACCGAGAGGGAGAGGGCGCTGCCGGATCGGAATCATTAGATGTAACGCGAAATAGACGCTGTTCCCGAGGATTTATCGTGCGGAAGCCGGGAATTCGGGGCTCTGCCCTCTCTCTCTCTAACACTCTCTCCACCGGCTTTCTATTCGTATCGGCGCAACGAGAATCGACTTCGTGCCAGAGGGCTTAATCGAACACCCTAACCCGCACTCTGCGCCTCGCGCGAACCCTCCCACATCCCCGCAGCCGCACTGACGCCGAACAGACTGCACCGGCGAGGCTCTGTCCGCGTGAAATTTACGAGTGTCGATGGGGAAAGCCTTAATACCAATGGCTCCACCGGAACGGCTTTACTGGAAACACCGGTAGTTGGCCAAGGTAACGCCTCCTTCGCCACTACCCTGATTTTCTTTGTCCCCGCGCTTGTACCCCGGGCAAGCATACTTGCGAATCGCTGCACCCTTTCGTCTATGCGACACCCTTTTCACCGCTGATCGGACCGGGAGAAGTGGCCAATCGATCTCGAGAAAACTGTTTCAATGATAAATGCATCGCAGCCTTCCGACGAAAGTGAAAAACTGATTTTGAACGCGCGAATTCAGAGATTATACCAACATCAGCCTATAAAAATATTTTCAAACAGCAGCACTTCAATTTCCACATATATGCGACTCCCGATTCACCGATTCCGCTTCGCGGAGTAAGTGTGTTCTTCGCGGGGCATGTAGATGGCCGCCTAGAGACTCTATGAAATTAACGCACGTACGTGGGTGATATTTCAAAAGCAGTCGACGCCCTTCCTGGTTTTCAGCGGGGTTAGCGGCGAGGCTAAACGGAAGGAGACCCGCATAATGTCGCACGTAGGAAGCGAATAAGTAACCGAGCACGCGGCAGGAGACGCGAGTACATTTTTCAAAGGCTGCGGAGAGGACGGAGAACAGAGGGGGGGTGTGGGTCGAAGGTGGCTTAACTCGCGTTATTCTCATCGTCACCAGAGCAAACGACTGGCTTCTCGAAGGTGGTTTCTTTCTCTCAGACTGTGCACACACTCGCAGCCCCTTTTTTCCGGCGGCGGATTCGCAGAGGCCTGGTTCCGGTGGCTTGCGTCCCGACGGAAATCTTGCGGGGGTGGATGGCGGCCGACGACGATAGAAACGGGAGAAGACGGAGAATCTTCCGACACGAGTGGCTCAGGGAGTAGAGGCTCGTTTTCTTACTCGTATATCCAGCTTTATCCGGTCGGTCGTCCGGCTCCCCGAGATTTATCGGCGATACCGTTTTGCCGGGCGCAAAGCGTCACGCACGCGGTAATAACGAATAATGCCGAGCAGTTAGAGGGCCTGCCCTTCCCGTTCTTAAGTGAAAAGTGAGCCCTCGTTCCGTGGAGTAGATCCCTAAGCCGGGCTCGGGCACGCCGAACACGCCGGGGAAAGGAGAGAGCGAAGGAAGAACGGGCGGGGAGTGAGTTTTCTAAAAGGGGTCGAATAATACAATCGTTACGCTGCCTCTTGTCCTTTTCGCGGCGTTTCCTCGCCTCTCCGGTAAAATATTTCACGTAACCGTGACGATGCCGCGCTCCACCCGTCTCGTTTGTATCAATTTATATGCGTTCGCTCTCTCGGCGCACTCGTGGTTCCCCTTTTTTCCACCCCGAACCCCCCTCTCTCTCTCTCGCGACTCCGTTCCGTTATCACGTTTCTACTTTTCTTTTCCCTTTTTTCTTTTTTAACAATCGCGCTCGGCCACGTTCTTCTCTCTATCATCGATCTCAACTCCTCCGGAAAACGAGCGAGAGGCGGCCTCCGGTTGAAAGGCTATAATAAGAGAAAAGGAAAACTCGGGACAATGGACGCGCCACGCCGCGCCGCGCCGAGCGTGCGCGCGCGCTCTCTTGCAACCGGCCGGGTTTAATTATTTTATCTCGCGAGACGGAAACGTCGTGTGTTCTTTTAATTGTTTCTCTGTCCCGCCTTCAGTCTTTCCGCACGGGCTGGCTCGATTCTATTTATTTTCCTCGACGATGCCCGCCGAGCTGTGCGCCACGCTCGACCACTCTGGAACTCCAGGTATTCGCCATCGACGGCGAGAACGATCTTTCGGTACGCTGCACGTTCCTTTTCCTCTAACCTCTTTCCTTTTTCCCTTCTTCTTTTTTCCCTGCTTCTTTTTCCTTTCTTCCTTCCTGCCTCGTCGTCACTCTCCTCCCTCCCCTTCTTTCTTTCCTCCGTTACTCCCTTTCTCCACCCCTTGCGAAATTATCAGCTCCACACGGTATTCGCTCGTAAGTATTTTACGTTCTCTCACCCGCTTCTTCTCGCGACGCGAACAATCCCCGGTCTCGTTTGTTTCCAGCTCAAACAACGCGCATAACGGGGCCAGACTTTGTCGCGCCGCCGCGGTCCTCCATTTCGCGCGAATTTTCGCCTCGCCTAAACAAATTTCTAACGGACCGCTGAGCCCGACAGCGGCGCGTCTCGTTAGCTTCGTTATTGGGAGACACAGTAGTCTAATTGTAACGAAAATGTCACTTGGAACGTACGAAATCTATGCTGTTCTTCGAATCTTCACGCTTCCGCCACCGTGAGCCTGCCAAAAGAACTTCTCCACTCCAAAAGAAACGATTAAATTACGTTTCAGCAGGTAGCTTGCTGATAATCCAGAAATATTTAATACTCTGTCTCCGTCTCTTTTTACCGCATCGTAACAAAAAGATTTCTTTAATCCAATTTTGCAATTCTGTATATATAAATTTGGTTAGAAGGCGTTGCCTGTGGATCATGGGGTTTCAAAAATCATTAAACAACCTGATAAGTGACTGGATAAAGCTAAACAGGTGCAAACTCGTTTCCGAGCAAACTGAAACGCATTGTGGTTCCGCGAGAGGGTTGAAAGAGCAATAGGTCGAATAAATCTGAGCTTTTCTGTTTCGCTAAGTAAACTGGTTCGATTCCGTGGAATTTGTATGGTCGGGCAGCGAACGTGCGGCCGATACCAAAATCGTCTGGGCGACGTGAAATATTTTTCTAATTCGGCGGGTCAGGTTCGATTCTGCCCGCGCGGCAGCATTTCGTTTCGAGAGGTAGGTAGAGGCGAGCGGTGTAATAACACATTTCGGGATTGTTCGATGTCCAGGACGGCGGAGGACGATAAAAAAAGGTTAAAACGCGTTCTGTCCGAGCCAGAAACGCTCCACTACGATAATCGAGTGCAGCACTTTGCAGTTTTCATCTGTGCCGCCTGCAATAACATTCGATTTCTGATATGTACGGTTCTGGGGCTCGGGCCGAGTGCCGGTGGCGGCGGTGCGGCATGCGTCGTTGTCGTCCGGCGAATTCTTTCCTTCTCCTGGATCCTGCAATCGTATTTTCAGACTGTCGATTTCGTCTCGGGCTTCTCGATGAAAGGACCGTGCACTCGAGCGAATACTTTCGCGAGGCTTTCGGGGCCAAGCAGTCGAGCAAAAGGGGAACAACCTTCAATCGATCGATTAAACCATTTACTTTAAATCTTTCTACGTAGTCAAAATTCTATTCGATCAATCAGATTACAACTGTACCACTTCCATGCATCAGACAAACGACGAAATGCTAGTTTAATTCGCTACTTAACGTCTTACGTTAAATTATTAGTTGATGGGTCTTGATTAACCATAGGTATTTTTTTATTGGAAAGTGAAATGGAGGTTACAGTCGGATTCGGGGGACAGTATTTCGCGACGAGTTTCGGTTGTTGGTCGTTTGCAGCGGCCGCAATTTCGCATCGAGCGTAATCGAGCAAATCGCCCGGGGGCCGAGGCGCGCGTACAAACCAGGAAGCCGCCGTGCGATCAAACTTTATGTTCCACTTAGATTCTCCATAGCTTCCGCTGGTCGTCGCGTCGCGGCTCCAAACACGTCATCGCCGTTGCCGGGCACGTCTAGGAATGCATTGGTCGCGCGTCGATATTATACACGGGGGCGAGCTTCGATCGTTTCTCCGCGTTCAGGAGAGCGAGAGGGAGAGACGAGAAGGTGCGAAACTCCGAGAGAGAGCAAACATCAAGAACGCCGCGGATGAAAATAGAAGGCTGCAACGAAAGCATCAGCTCCGGAGGGAGTGGAGAGGGTTGCACTGGAAGAGCCGGTATATACCGATGCACGCGAAAATGTCAAGCGCAATTTCTGAAATTCCATCGTGTCGCTTCCCCCTGCCACTCAAATGCCGCGCTACACCTTTCCGCGTCCTCCTTTCGCCCCTTGTCCGCCAATCTGTAAGAGAATTTCTCCCCTACCCCCGAAGCCCCGTCTTCGTTCGAACTCTGTCTTGCTTCCGCCGCCATTCTAGCCTGCTTGAAAGTATATCGAGGATAAATGTTGTTCGTGGCGCGATTTCTAACGTTCGAAATTTCGGAAACCGATCGGGCAGTCGGGTCCGAGAGCCTCCTAAAGTGCCCACCACAGAGTTAGCCTCTCGATCCCCAAATGTGTAATATCAGTTTCCCAGCTGGGAGAGTAGCCCTACTGTTTTAGAGGAGCAAACTGATTTTTAAGATACTATATGCACAGCCGCAAGTTTGAGAGCCATCTCCTCTCTTTGAATACGAACGATAGGGGTGAACGATAGGGTATATTATACGCAAGTTTCATCAAAATTGAAGGGGGCCACTCAGGAAACGCCCCACCGGGATTCTCCTCTTTGAAATGCACAATCAGGCCCATTGTTTCCTATCGAAGTGCCGTGTCTTTCACTCAACCCCTTCATTCGAGATCTCTTTCATTGTTACCCTCGTCAAAACTACCCTGTTTTTTGATAATTTGCTGCAGACAGGAAGATTTCTAGTTGCTAGTCTGCGTTTGCTCTAACAATTAAACATTCTTAATATTCCATTCGTATTAATCTTTTCTAAATGCAACACTGAAGTGACGCATCTGTTATTTGTATTTTTCAGAGGATTAACAGAGGGCTCAAGAGACAAAATAATTGGTAAATTCATAGTTACTATTTCTACGCAACATACTAGTATAAGAGATTGCACTTGCAGATGTCGATTATAATTTAAATTTCGGAGTTTTGTGCATCCGTGCGACGTCAAAAGTGCATCTTTCTAATTGACAGAATAAGTTTGTGTAAAGCGACCGATGTAAATTGGACGCGGACAAAAGGCTTCTGGTAGAGTGTGCAGACAACGATCACGTCGGATTGTGATTCGTGTAGGTCGCATAAGTCCACGGCGACAGTGAATGCGGGACGACAGCGTCCTCCCCGTGCGAAAATAAAATTTAGTCGCAATACATCTCTGCTCGGAGCTCCTCTTTATTCCGTTCCATCTTGTTCCGTGACGTGACCCCGTTCCCGATTGTCCTCTCGCAGCGTTCCGCCGCGGTGCACGTGCGCGTCTGGCAGCTTGCATTCCGTGACGTGCATATATGCGACGGTGCATCGGAAGGAAGCGACCGCCGCCGAGGGTGGCGCGTCGGGCGTTCTCGACGAAGACACGCGTTACATCCGCGGGACTGACAAAATCGCGAATGGCAGCGCGAGAGGGACAGACGCAGTAGAAAAAGACACCACTCACAATGGGACATTTGCTCGATCCAAAACGATTTTCGTAATTTTATTGCTTCGACGCGTGACTTCTGTGACAAGCACCGGCTCCCAAAATAGTCAGCAATGCTCTTCGCCGGTTACCATAAACGACCTTCCAATTGACTCGCCAAGGATTCCTCTCAATTTCATTTTTGTCAAACAACTTTTGAGAGCCATTTGTTCAACCCGTATATTAAATGAAATTCGATATGACCAGGAACACTATTTGTTATTGATCTTATCGTTCTTATCGTAAGCTTATCAATGGATTTTCGTATAAATTCGAAACAAATGTCCTCCTGGGATGACAATGTTTCTGGTAATAATTGCTATTAATTGCTCCAATATGTACTTAGAGGTAGACTGCGGATTTTACATGTTTACAACAAAAAGGTGCATTGCAATACAATACAGTATAAACCTTTTAGTTTCACTAATAATTTCATATTTTGAGCCGACATCAATACAGAGGCAAATGAGACATTTCACAATATTTAGAACAAAAGATTGTACGAGTTTTGCCTTGAACAAGTTCGACAAAAGTGAATTGTGGCCGATTTCGCCGAACACCATGCGTCACGACGAGTGTAATTGTAATCCGTGGGCTCTCGCATGCACCGAACAAAGCTGCTGTGTTCTCACGCGCATGCACGCGTCCGCACGCACGTCCCTCGCGTTTATCGGGACCCGGAACAATTCATTTGCAAGGTTGCTCAAAGAAAATCGGCGATCGCGGCCGGCAATTACGCGTCCTTTGTGCATGCCACGGCGACGGTAATTCTTAAGCTCGCCGGGTTATTATACTCCGCGGCGAGGAAAAAGAGAGAAAGGGCGAACATGAGGGAAATGAACAACTACAAGTTCGAGCGGCTTTAAGCGATTGTCGGTGGACACGGAATTTGTCAGGCGGTCGATGAAACTGTCAACGGGGTTTAACTGTCGACTGTCGAAGATCCGAGCACTTTATACACAGCACGGCACACCTTTTCTAGCTATTGCGTTCGTTGAATAATACTGTTGCGAATTAAGGTGGGCTCGCTTCGGATCGCAGAGAGAGGAAGTCGGTGAGCTTGTGAGGGGAAATGGAATCACATGGGATTGCATCTGAACCAATGGGGATTATCTCTAGACCAAAAAATACAATTTTAATGATTAATCACACTATTATTTGAAAACCTTTACTTAACCTATACTTTTTTCGATTAAACTTCACTTTGCGTAACCAGAAATTTTTGCGTTCTCCTTATATAATTCACGAATGAGACATCACACATGGATATTATTTGAGCAACTATTTTTGGGAATGTACAAGGATTAAAACTAATCTCTTGTATGAACTGTACATTTTCGAAAAAATATATCCACGCCCAACAGGAATTGCGAAACAGTTAATTGAAAGCGGTAAAATCAATTTCAGTCTAGCATTGACTCTTCCGGCTGGAAAGGGTATGAAGTGCTTAAAAATTTTGGGGAAAAAGTAGAGGAGAGCTAGAGTATGAAATACGTGTTCGACAGTATTGGCGCTATCGAGCGGCCATGGAATAATGAACTCGTGCAGCTGGCTCGCTGGCTGGAGCCAGTATTTTCAGCCATTAAATGGGTAGAAAATCGGCGGGCGTTTTCGTCACTGCAAAACCGCAGTGTCGTACAGGAAATTCCAGGCTAATCCGACCACCGACGAAACAAAACTCGTCATGGGGGCGGGAGAGGAGGCCAGCGGGGGTCGACGCAGACGCCTAAAACAGTGGCACACGAGGTCGACCGAGTAACACGCGAATATGCAATTATTTTTAATTGCACGGGGGAGCGATCGCATCCGGGGTTTTCGCGGCCGCATTAAAATGCGTCTGGGTGTAAAATTGAAACCTGCAAATCCGTCGATCCGCGCGTACACGGGCCCCAGACCTCTGTCCGCCGATTCGATAATGTGATTTTCAACAAATAATTTCGTGTAGGTCGACCCCTAGTCGGTTTCGTGTCTGGAACACAAAGCTTCTGCACGCCTGACGAGACTCACATAGGGTCTACCCGATCATTAACGCATTTTGTGACGGGGATCATCGCGAAATCGCGATGTGCAACCGATCACTGCGTGCAGAGAGGTAATTATTGCTCGACCCTCGCTAGGGACACACGCGTTGAAAGAATTTCAAGCGGCCAATCTGCACGATAAACTGAATTCTTCCTTCACGATTTATGATTTAGGGTACGACACTTCCTATCAATTTTTCTTGTAAAAATTTCTCGAAAATGGAGATTCACAGAGGATGGCGGATTGAAGTGACTAACCAGCGAGATGGAATCAAGGTTCAGCAGAACTTTTCGACAGTCGAGCTCGTCGCAGATCACGAATTCCAAGGGCGAAACGTGGAACCGTTGAACGGGGCGGCGTTTTCCGGAGATCGGTTCGCGAATCGAAACGGAGCAAGACGATGCAGCGAGGAGATAAGCGGGTTCTTAGAATTTCACCGCGTTGGAAGCCGCGTCGGGAATGCGTTCCCTTCGCGAGCGGACTAGAGAGTCTCGATTACCGATCTTCAAAAATCCGCAAGCTAGTCGGGTCCGCGGCGGTGGTTTCCAAGGAATCGTATTCAACGCCGGAAAAATCGGTCGGCGGAGATTACGCCTGGCTTTCTCTCTCCCTCTCTCTCTCTCGCTCTTCGTGCGACCATCCAATTGTATCGGATGCGAGGAACGCTTAGGCTCCACTTACCTTCGAGAGGCTGTTTCGCCACGCGATGCACTTCCGAGATGGGAATCGCGTTGTCATCGGGTTTATCGCAATTATCGTGGCGCTTGTGCAAATACGCGCGAGCGTACGCGTCCGTGGGAATGTAATTAGCTCTGGACTGCCATGCCGTGGCAAACAATAACCGAGGCGAACAGAGGAAAGTGTGTGGGGTACGGGCGAATCCGAGATTTTTCCAGATATCCTCGATAACGATGCGCCTACCCGGTGCATGTCGTTTCGCTTCCATTAAATGAACGTCAACGAGTTTTATTTCAATTATTCCGGGCGGGAAACGTGCAATCTACCGTCTAGTCTGGTCTCTTATTCGCGTTCTTTCGCGCAACTGAACTCGGTACTCTCGAAAAAGCCCCTAGCAAATGCAGCTACTGCTTTAGATTTCCAGCGGAATCATCTCTCCTTCAAAATTTTTCCTTATTTGAGAAGATTGCGGATTCAATTCTCCACTCAAATCAATACTTTACTTCGGTTTTGAGATACTGTAGAATGATTCCTTTCTGTTTGTGTTGTTTGAAACAGTCTAATCAATCAACCTATTGTGATAACATCTATGACACTGAACATAGATCGTAAAAACAGGAACGAAGAATCAGACGTCGTTCTTGAAGAGTTAAACTCCAAAGCGAAAATGAGTAAAGTATCGAGGGTTAAAAATAGTGTTCACCGATAGTCAATGCGGGGTACCAAGCATCTCTCAAAGTAGACGAGAAAGCAGGTGAAAGTGACAGACCAGATAGTTCTCGAAGTCACTCGAGCAATCAGCGGAGCGGAAACCGCAAGTACACTTTTAGCGGCTAGCGCGGCCTGGTTTGGGCAGACGTGTATTTTGGTGGATGAGGGAGGCGAGGGGAAGAATAAGGGGCGGATAACGCCGGTGCGTCGATGAAAGGAGAATCGTGCACGGTCGATTCTATTCACGCGATGAACGCGCGCGGGTACAAGGTTAGACGAGATAAGCATCGTCGGATTAATTATGCGTAATGCGTCGAACGTGGGTCTGCGTACGTGCGTTTGCGACGCGCGCGCGCACGAAGACCATGCTCGCTCCGCTGCCGACTAACGCATTCAATTATCATTGTTGCTCCGAGAGTTTACAGATGTTTCCGCGATAATCACGCTGCTGGCCGATTGCACGTTTATCCTGCCGGCCCGTATTAACCGCCATTGAATGGCAACGGTAACGAGAGAGGACCCGGTGCACGCCACTCGGGCTAATGCGATGCCGACGCCGACGCCGACGCCATTGCCGAGGCTGCGATCGAAACAACTGTGAGGATATGATTCGCTGACTCGGACACGCGACTTAATTACGATAGATTTGGGTTAGGCAGAAAAACTTCCACGAATCTGCTGATACCATTCTAGATTTCTTCGTTGTCAGTCGCCCTAAAATGAACCTAGACTTCGGTTCATTTTGTGAGACAACTTTAGGGACAACTCAATTGGGTTTGCACTAAAAATTGCCAGTCCCTCTGGAAGTGAAGGGGTGAAAGGCCCCACTGGGAGCTCATGCGAGCCTTGGAGTCTGACTTCTAGCTCCAAAGTGCTGGATCCTGACGGACACCTTCTCTTTGATGGACACCTTGCCCTTCCTCTCTTCTTTCTACTTTCATCTTACCAAATTTCCTATTCCTCGTACCTCTCCCATCCCAAGATCCTCTCCTTTCCTAATCCCTTTTCTATGTAGATTCTGCCTTAGAACTTTCACTTCCCTAGACCCATACCAACAGCCTCACGACTTTCACTAGTTCCATTTCCAGAACATAAAAAATTGCTAACACACGGGTTGAAAAAATTTTTATTTTTCCCTAATTTCTTCTCCTGTCCCGAACCCTTCGCTATATCAGTAAACGGCACTACACCTCGTAAATGGGTAATAATTTTAAAGTATTCATGAATAAAGTACGACACCAAAATTCCGGCACACGGGTTTGCCTCGTTCCGGGGGCTATCTCTATAAAGGATTGACACTCGTTCTAGTTTCGGAAGTAACGTGAAAGGCGCTCGGAGGCCTTGACGTACAATTTCGACGGCAAGAAACGAATGTATGACTGCGCACCGTGGAACGGAAATAAATAGTTGGGAGTTTCTGCTAGGATTCCGGTTGCAGGGAGCGGGCGGAGGGAAACACCGTATTGGCGTTGCCTCGCTCTATTTCCGTCCCTCTGTTTTTCGGAGCCCTTTTTCTCTTTGCTGGCGCTTCGTTTCGCTTTCTATGCTCCTTCTCCGTCGCTCCAGTCATCGGTCCGAATGTTTCCATTCGACGGCACCCCATTGTGCGGCGCCCGGTAAATGCCGAAACGCTGATGCGAAAACTGTTTTCCTTTTTTGCCTTCGTTAACCCACATTCACGGTTCGGTTCGGTTCGGTTTGGTTTGGTTGAACCCGCGTCTCTGGAACCCGGCCGCGGCGAGTGCAAGCACGCGCGCAACACACACATGCACCCCCGCGCGTTATTGCTGTTGCACGCCCTCGCGAGCCCTTTCGCGCTCGTTTACCTTGCTCGGCCTGTGAGCCGAGCCGATTTGTTGTGTTTACCGACAATAGTACACAATTACCCCTTTCGCGTGCGGCGCGGACTCGCTGCTGCTGCGGCTGCAAAAACGAAAACAGGAAAGAAAGGGCGGATGCATACGCCGAATCAAATTTGTCGGGGCGGGCGTTTTGTCATGGGGCCGCCTCCTCGCAAAAATCCACGATGAGACGCCGTCATCGCCGAGCGTGGAGAGCACAGGTGCGCCAGTTGGATTAGGTGGGAAATCGCGCGGATAACATGTTTTCCTTCGGTAATACCGCCCGACAAAGGGATTTTGCGAGGACGCGACTGACATCGAGTTTAAATCTCCCCGGAAAAAACGCGTGCACAGTGTCGGACGCTCGTAAACATGGCCCGTTCGGGCTGGCGGCGCGATGATCCGCTGGATCGCCGAATTTAGAAACGGTTTTGTCCGGCTACCAATTTTTTCGCGCTCGAGACCGTGACATTTCAAATGAACACGGTCCGCAAAGACAGAAACGCATTTTGCTACACTCGTGCACATGTGTGCTTGTATTTGATAAGATACTGGCGACACAATATTAAAAAATCTGCGCAGACTGCTTCAAGCTCGACTCGTCGCAAACGCTGAAAGCAGATATACGAAAAATGGAAATAAGACTGGAAATTGCGTTTTACATTCGTAATTCAGTAAGTACGTTTGTTATGGCAGCGGTGCCGGGATCAAGATATCACGGCCGGCATTCGTTAACCGGAACGAATCAAGAGAGGCACATACCGGCGTGCGAAAATATTCGCGCAGCAATCGGGGAACACGATCAAAAAATTCTTAGGCTATTCCTCGCATCGCGTCGCGCCGTCGCGTTCAGGCGAGTCGAGTCGGGTCGCGTCGCATCGGTCGCGGTAGTAATTACTCTGACCCCCTAACGATGCGGTTTATTTTGTTTTCCAGGCGTAGTCGGAGCTCGGAACTTCACGATGGAGTGCCGCAAGGGTCGACGGAAAGGTCTACTCAGTGGCCTGGTGTTTGCGTGGCTCCTAACCAGCGGTTGTACCGTCGCGGCGCGAAATATAGGTAAGTGCGAAAGTATTTACGATAGCAGTGCGCGCCGATTCCTCCTTTGCAACCTGTCCGCGGGCCCTCTGGCTCTGTCCTTGTGCCAATTAAGCCTCCGTGCAACACCGTGCGCGCGAGGGAACTACGCGCCAATATTTACGTGCTGCACGAGGCGAGCGTGTTCGTGCTCGGTGCAAAAATTATTCCCCGGCCCGAGAGAGAGAAAGAGGCCCCGAACGCGCATTCCCACCACCGCGGTTCTACATCGAAGGCATTTTGGATGGAGTTGAGGGTGCTCGTGTTCGCTGCTTCTACTTTGTATATCTTCTTTTGGCCGGCCGATGGTAATTGGTAACGAGCCTGGCGAGAGATGGAAATTCGCTTCTTGTCGATTTCGGAATGCCAAGTACTCTTTTACCGCTCCTGTGTACTAAGAACTAGACTACGGGTCTTTGACGGTAAAAACGTCTCAGATGACTTTGACTCCATGCGCAGACTGCAAGACCACCTTGGCAAACGAGGTTCCCCGTCTCGTCCACAGCAAATTACATCAATACTTTAATATCTGGATTGTCTAGCTTCGGACATTCAGTCGCAAATTACAATGGTCTCTTTTGATCTACAATTGTTGTCATCTGTTCAAAGACGTCAAGAGGAATATTCAGTAATATTTAGTAATATCTTGGGAGCCGGTTACAATAAGTGGATTGCTAATTTAGCTGCTTTATCATTCATGACAAACTGATTGTATTTTATATGCGTTATGAGAAACTGTAAAAACTGAGGACAAAGAATGACGGAGCTGTGGTCCTGCGGATGCGCTGGTAAACGAACGTGAAAAGTGTGCTAGCCAGGACAGGCCCTCAGTCAGAAGGTTTCGACACAATGGTATCCGATAGTCTGATTCGCGGACAACGCGTCGCGTTTCCGAGCAGCGGTTTTGCCGATAGCGGAGGGTAGTGGACGCAGATCGACGCATTGCATATACGGTCGGGTCGAAACCGCAACTCACGGGTCGATCGTTGAAACATTTATAGAGAAGCAAACACACGGTGTGTTTAATAAAGACGATGGAAGTAGCTGAACGTGTGTACACTGCCGCTGAATTCTGCTATCGCGGTGAAGATCGTCCTTCGAACCCCTCGAGAGACCCTCCACGACCGAGCGAAGAGGACTGTGCGCGGGCTTACTGTGGTACGAGCTTAGCCGGTCGATTGTGTGCGCAGGATTAGGCCGAGAATTAACTCATTCTCCACGCTAATTGATTTAGGCGAAGCCGCGTGTGAAGTGATATTGTTGCGGGAAGAATCGACGCCCGGCTGTTCTTCGAGCCGCGGTGTAATTAAAGGCCAAACAGCCATCGCGCGGGTCTTTGGTCAAATATTTGGAAATGTTTTGTGGCAGATGCAGGCCCTCGAGTAGCTTGTTTAGTCGCTATGCCTTGATCGAGGGTACGAAATGTTTGCTCGACGAGGGTGGTTCCTTGGAGCTGCGCCCCCTCCATTGTAAAACTCGACGGAAGTACCTGCTACGCGTCTGACAACGTGCATAGCAACATCTGAGTTAACTAGAGGTAGTCAAAAAAGTTCCTATTGCTTCTAGATTTTGTCCTTATTGTAACTCCTTTAGCTATCGTTCTCTGTCTCTGTCTTTCGTTTTCACAGTTTAGATTCTTCTTTGATCGCCTTAGTTTGATACATGATTAAATGCACCCCCTACCATTGGCAGAGCTTGCAGAGGGCTAATATTACAGAATGAGTTCAGGTTCGCAGGATCGGGTTAAAGACGGCGCAGGATCTTGGAAGACCTTTCCCCGAGGTTGTACCGAAGTGGTGCGCTGGAACAATATTCGGGGGGTGGTATTCCACGCATGAACACACGAAACGGTCCAGCAAAAAGGGTGGAGATTCGGCTGGCTGCGCAACCGAGCCGAAGTTCAGGAACGCGTGTTACATACACGCCGGAGCGGAACCGAGCATTAACGAGCGGCAGTCTCAAGAGCGATTTCGAGTTGTGAAGGGTCGCGGAAGGAGACTGGGGCCAAGGGGAGAGAAGAGTTCCTCTATTCCTTCGCGATTATCGCACACTTCGGTGCGCCTAATCCGCGCAGCCGGGTCCCTCCTCGCGTTTCCATCGTTCCCGAGCCCTTCTCCGAAAGCGCGAGAGAGAGGGGATAGGGAGAGAAAGAGAGAGATAGAGATAGAGAGAGAGCGAGAGAGAGTGACTTGGTTCGACTCCGGCTGGTTGGTATCGGTCCCCTTCTCGCGCGAGTCGAACGTGTTTGCCAGGAAAACCGCGCGAACTCGTGCCGGATAGATAAATCAAAATCGGCCGGCATTGTGTAGCGTGCGATCGACGGCTCAGACGGCTTTGGCCGCGTCTTTGATTCCGTCCCGGCCCGGAGAAAAATGGAAGAAACTAGATAAAGGGCTGAGAGTGATCGTGACGTGACCGTTCCCGGCAGGCTCTATCCTTTATTTACCTCACCCGCGCGATGTTATTCGAGTGACTGAAAAATTCACAGTGAAAATTCCAACGAGATTCCCCTCCTAACTACAATACCTGTAACAAATAGTTCTCATTAGCGACGTCCCTAATGTAGGTACTTTGCAGTATTCATGAGAGTAATCGGAACGATGTAAAATTCATAGCTCAACAATCAGAACACGTCAGCCCCGCGGTATCGCGCACGTATATTTAAATAACATTACCGATAACTTGTGTCTCTGCGGCGGGAGACGATTACAAATAATCGGTCGATGCGTTATTACAGGTCGAATCGATACGGTGCCTCGAATCGTAAACGAATAATCCACTCGATCAAGACCTCCGGACGAAGTTTAAGCAACGGTAGATACCGCGTCGGGCAAGACATTTATTCCCGACAGGTCGTGGCGTACGTCTTACTCGAGTAGAAATACTCTTTGCAGCTGTGGACCACCTGGGACACCGATCACGGACTATCCTCCGTTGCTCCTCCTCTGCTTCTCTCTCTTTCTTTCTCGCTTCTCTTGGTATCGACGAAGATTTATATACGCGCGGCAGCGAGACGGGGACGGGGGCAGCGGTGAACAATTTACAGCCAACACTTAGGTCGCGGCGGCGCGTTCTGCGCAATTAATATTTATGTAGGATAGATCGGTAATCCTATTATACACTCGGCACAATATCGGGATAATAAGCATCGTGGACAGTGCGTGATTATAGGGTGGGCGGCGTCGTCCCCGAGGCGAGCGAGCTGGCGAGCATGCAAGGCGACGGTGCCCGGTGTCCTTCGAAGGATAAAGATTGCCAAGCGAAAAATTTCTCACGGTTGCTTGCGGAATGAAAAATCCTCGCGAGTACCATTCTGACTCCCCTTATTTACTCGCGGCCGTAATCCGCCTTTAATTATTTCTCGAAGCGCATCGGGGGGGCTACCTTCTTCCTCCTCGTCGTTAGATTCGCAGATAATAATAAATGAATTACGCAGTCGGCCCCGGGTCGGGCCTCTCCCTTGACCGGTTAAAAATCGTCGATCGCCCGATGAAAAATACACCGACCGGAGATAAGTCGGGTTTGAATTCGCGCGGAACAACCCACCCCTTTCCCGCAAACCCCCCAAACCCCCTTCCCAAGAGAGATCCGCGCGTCGAGCCGATAAGAAACATAACTTCGAGCGCGCGTCGCCGCACTGAGGAACGTTTCGCAGCTGCTAACGGAGCTGGAACCCGCTGAACGTCGTTCGCCAACGACTGGACAAACAACCTAGTACTTCGAAACCTATGACCTTCTCCTACACAACGCCACCCGGTTAACCCAGCGACCGTAACTCGCCGCGGAACTCGGCGTGTCTAAGATTTGTGGTATATCGGCAACACACGGTGGCAACCCAATTTACAGAGCATTACGCCGCTTTTCCCGGTTGTTTCTCGGCCAATACCCTCCCTCCCTTCGACTCCTCCCATTCCTCCAGTCCCTCGGCCATTTTGCCCTTCATTGCCCTACAACCACCTTCGCTGCCATTTTACTACGCTCTTACCAGCGTCAATTTTCTCGCTGAACCTTTCTCACGTCGTGTCGATCGCTTTCGTTCTGTGCTCGATCCATGGTACAGTAAATATTTCAAGTATCTGGAGAGCTGCTGTACCTGTAAATGAAAAGTGTATACTAATCTTTTCAATATTTCTGCTCGAGTTTCTTTTCGATTCATTTCCGATTCAGCTTTTTATCTAACACAACTTTTAAGTGGAAACTACACCGATAATTTTATTTTTAATGCTCTGCTGTGGAAGAAATAATAATAATAATTTTTGTTTATTCAGCCTTGCAACTAATATATTAACTTGATATAATTTCTGTCCACTTCCTTTGTTGAAATATTCGTGGAAATTAAGTGACCAGATAAATTGATATATTTTTTAGGTTAAGTAGATCAGGAACGCAGTCTGGTCATAATATTATCGTTCACGCCCTGCCTCGAAGGATTCGGGGCAAACACATGTATCCGCCAAGAGCACCGGCTGCTGCAACACCGTTTCATGGTTCATATTTTAACCACGTAACAAAGCGGTTAATGATACCCGAGCACGGGCGTCGACGATCGCCCTCCCGCATTAATCCTTGTTCAAAACCGCTACAACGTGACTAATCTAATTTCCAATCGTGCACGAGCGGTCGCTACGAGCCCAGATCCTGCCCGCACCGGGCCAGCGACGCGTTTCTGTCGAGTCCGCAGAGTTCTTCGTCGTTGACGGCCTGTCTCACGTCGAAATTATCGAAAATTACCGATGGCTATCGTTAGTATCGATAATATCCTCCGCCAACACGTCTAACTTATCCGAATGTACTGCTAAAAGCGTATTAATACCTCGACTCCTCTTTCACTGCCACGTTGATGATTATGCGCCACAACAAGGAAGATTTCATTTGATACCCTCTTCGTCAACGAACATGAAAAATCGTGAACACTCTAATTATTGTTAACATTACAGTGATATAAAGATCGAGTTTGGACGAGGCGTGAGATGTCGGAGAAGAATCTGTTACTCGGTTCTCGGTGGTTGATCCCGGCGGGAGGCGTCAAATTTCTGTAATGGCCGATACTGCGCGCTTCATATCCGCCGAAAACTATCTTCCGGCCTGATGGGAAACGACCGAGCGAAATCCCGCGGAGAGCAAGCAAGCAAGCAGCCGCTCCCTGGTCCCCGGTTCCTGGCCTCCTTCCATCGCTTCTTTTCGCCCCGGTTCGCGTGGAACTTCGTTTCCTTGCCGCTCGCGTTTTCCAATTCGCGTCGAATGGATCGGTCGCGCGGAAAATAAGAGATTGCCGCGATCTTCCGGCGTCCCGTGGTTGCACAACCTCTCTCCGTCATGGGTCGGGAAGGGAGCGAGAGACCGTGGCTGCCTGTGGAAGAAGAGGAAACTCGACGAAGACGAGTGCGGGAGTTGGGTCGCCAAGGAGAAGAGAGGACGGGTACGACGAGAACAGAGAAGCTTCTTCTTTCAGCCGGAATTCCTCGGCGCGGCTGTTCGACGCCGAATAGAAAGAGGACTTTTAATTCTCGTGACGTTTACTTCCGGCGTACGTGACCCAGTTCCAGCGAGCTTCTCAAAAATTGCTTCCAACGCTCGCCCGCCCCCCTATTTCAACCTGTTTTCTATTCGCGCAGGATCAGCTCCGGGTTTTTGACCGTAATTGAAAATCTTCCACCCTTCGCCTTCGTCTCCTCTGTTCTCTCTCTCTCCCTCGCCCTCTTCTCGGCCCGTGTTCTCTCGATGCGGCGCGGCGCCGGCATTTGCATAGAGCAATCGTTGAGGAGCTCGCTGCTCTGATTATCATTCCCTTTTTATCGAGGTCGTGACATAGTTCTCGCCGCGTTAAATCGCTCACCAGTCCGAGGAACAGTTTCCTGCCGCGATGCACCCCGATGAAGATGCTCGGGACCGCTTCCTTCCTCCTCTCGCGTTCTTCGGCTCGTCTTTCTCTCGGGTCGTCGCTTTCTGTTCGTTCGAGCGCCGAGTAAAGGATTGATCGTTCAGGGACCTTTACTCCGCGAACACGCGTCGCTTTCCTCGGGGAAAGCCGTTCCTTTCGCGGCGCCGCGAGGCCGCTCCTTTTAATTCGACGGCAGCGGGCGGAGTGGCTGTCGACGATCGCGTGACACGACGCACGGCTCGAAGATCGATCTCTCGTTCCGCGAGACCGGAGCTGCCGGTGTCTTTCGAGCAGAGCAGCCATCAGTTTCTGTGCTCGCGCCACGCCGGGCGCCGCCCCACCCCGGATTTCCGGACGTAATCGATTTCCGATTTCTTAGTGGCGGCAATTTTTCAACGCTCCGTGAAAAATAACTCCGGAATAAGCCGTGCTTTCCGCCGCGAGACACCGTCATCTCCCTCGTTTCCCCTCTCGTTGCCTCGTTTCACCCTCGCACGGATGCCTTATGAAAAGCTATCCAGACGCGCGCGGCTTTTGTTTCCGTCTTCGGGAGGATCTTCCCTCCCTCCCACCGCTCTCGCCGTTTAACTTAACCGTCCCGGCTGAATGCATTCCGTTTTCCCATGGAATCGAAGACGGGGAGCAGACGAAGGGGTTGGCGTTATCTATTTAATAGATTACGTTCGGCTTTACTTTTTGGCCCGTGTTAACTGCTTCCGACGGCGAGCCGGTGCGGCCACGATAAAAAGAGGATAATAGGCGGCTTACGAGGGGGCAGAGGAGGCACGTCATGGGGTGGTAACCAAGCTGCTTTTCAGCAAAAAGCCGTGGCTAAAGAGGAGGAGACGTAGGATGGGAGAAACGGAGCTTTATTAAGACGCACAAAATGTGGGGGTGGAGCCGTTCACGATAATAAAACGATCTCTCCGGTGGAACTCGCGCGATCGCTCCATTGTTCCTCGCTAATGCACCCCCCCTCCCCCGCGGACGTTCGATTCCCTTTCTCCCTTTATCATTGCACTGCGTTTCTACTCTTCTCTCCTCTTTCTCTTCGTTTCTCTCTCTCTCTCCCTCTGGGTTTCCTTCCGCCCGCACTTGACCCGCTTCCTGGTTCTCGCCGACGATGGAAAACAGTCGACACACTCGAAATCGTTTCCCATTTCGTTCCACCCCGGAGGGCAACCCCCGCCGTTTCACCAGACCAACCCTCGCGGCCCACATCTCTCTCTCTCTTTCTTTCGCTTCTTCTCCGCTACTACTTCTCCCTCCCGTTTTCTCGATCACGCTCTCGTTAACATTCATACGAGTGAACCCGGGACCTTTTTGCTAAGTCGACTCGCCCCTCAAAGAGAGAAAAGAGGCTCTCCGGTCTCTGGGGTAACCGCCGACGCCGCCAACCACCCCCGGCATCGACGTTCGCCTCCGCGTACCTACCGAGCACAATCGCACCTTCACACACTGCCGTACTTTTTTTCGGGAGTTAAATTCGCGTGAAAGCCACTCGAGGGCTCGGATTCCCTTTGAACGCCCGGTCCTCGCTAATAAGCGTTCGAGTGTTATGGCCGGCGATCGGGAAAATCGGTATGGAAACATTTTTCGAATACACCGCCGCTCCATCAACCCGGTTTTCATGGCTAGAGTACACCGGAAATAACGATGGGAAAGTTACGCCTCTATTATAGGGGCTCCAATATTAGAATCGGAACGGAAGCTGAAATTGATTTTGGTATCGTTTTACTCTCAACTAGAACGATAACATTTTTACAGTGGCACTTTAAGAAAGTGTCTTCAACGGAAGTTATTTATTATCCATTCTAACATTTTAAAGACTTTCTTAAGCTGAAACACAGTAATCAATCTAGTAGCGAGTTTCGCGAAAGTTTAATTGCGTGATTTTTATGCGCTGCGAAGTGCATAAAGTTGCAGTTGCGAGATCGCGGGGAATGCAGTTGCCGAGTAAAAGGATTGCTTGAAGAAATGTCGCGGTGCGTTATTAAAAGAAGCACAGGGCAAGATAATGAAATGAAAGGAGAGGGGGAGAAGCAGCAATAATGTCCGCGGGTTTTTTCCCCCGCGAAATTGAACAAAGCCGCACGAGGCCGATGTTAATTTCACGCGGACAAAGAAGCCACGGTTAACCGGCGCGGCGCGGCGCGCGGATAACCCGGTGTTTCTTAAGGTGAGCGCGAGCTATTCATCGCGCGGACGGTTCCGCTTCCACAATAAACAGACGGGTTCTTCGGGGTGAAGAAGGGAGGTTCCCACGAAATTCAGGGGGTAATCGGTATCAGCCCTCCGTTCCTCGATCCATCGATACAAAGGCGGGAGCAACCGTGCCGCGCGCGATATTTTGTCTGGGCCCGTTTTACACTTCCACGGGCAAGCAACCGGCCAGACAGGAATTTACAAAGCGGTTTAACGAAGTTACAGCGAAAGAAGAAATTTCGGTTTAATTTGGCGCGCATTAATGCACCTGAGAAACTTCGACGGAAAGTTCGAACCCGTTACTAAGCCACGCTATCACACACACACACTTTCTCTCTTCCTCTTTCCTCACCTCTCCTCCCCTCTCTTTCTCTATCCATCATCTCGCTTACCGTTCGTTCTTTTTGTTCATTCTTCTGCGTCTTTTTTCATCTCGCCGATCGCTCGGGAGGAGAGGCACGCTTATTAAAAAATCAATAGAAGCGCAGAAGAACAGGACCGTTACGCCAACAAACTTTCCTTAATGGTGTTATATTCTCTCAAATTTCAAAGCTGATATCGATATCGCCCTTCTTCCCTCGCTTCACGCTGCTCGAATTCTTCTGCTATGCGATACGCTTCATCCCTTATTTACAATTTCCCTTGAAAGCCACTGTTCGCGTTTGGTAACGCTACCTTGTTAATCAACTTCTTCCCTTCGAGAGCCTTTCATCTTCCATCGATCGACGGGCCTATGCATCGCGTTCGACGATCAATTTGTTTCCAGCAAACGTCCGGACAACATGATCGTGTTATTTTCGGTAACGATAGGCAAAATATTCTGACGTAATTTAGTTGCTGAAATTTAAATTTAAGGGATGAACCTGCGGGAAATTGACATTTTTTAGCAGAAAATGGGAACGCAATTAGTCGGACAAATTGTTCATGTTTCGAAACATAGTAATTATGTACATCAGCATTCGCTGACACAATGCTCCGTAAAACTATGATTTACGGATTTTGAGGAAAATAAAATGACATCTTGTGGAGGACAGCTCCGAAATTGATCAAGTATATTTAGTGCAAACATACCGAATCATCTAAACCATCGGAGATACGATTTCAGGGATAGAAACTGAAAAGTTAAATCCAATTTTTATCGTTCCAGTGTATATTCGTACTTCTTCACATTTTTCACGGGTAGAATCTGTCCGTGATATTTCAACTGTCTGATACAGCATCGAGATAATGAAGTTAAAAACGGAGTTGAATATGCAGACGGTCTAGCACGAATGTACCGTAACCGAGTCTATTCTATACAACCTTTCGCCTTTCTACCATGATTTAATTTATGTATCTTTATACTTTCACGGTCATAACACTGTACTGATTTCTGGGCTGTCGAATATACGTTTCTCAATTTAGTCTTTCAACAATTGTTTGATTAAATAGAACGTCGCCAACATTAAAAATACTTTAAAACACTTAGTGCGCGGTTTTGTTGTCCGGATTCATCGTTCCGCGACAAAATGAATTTAAAGGTAGAAACCGGGTTACTTCGACACACCCAGGAAAACGGTAGTGTTGGGCGTTAAATGCTGTCCGGCATTAGGCGAAATTTCCTAAATGATCGCGACCGGGATCGTTACATCGCTTCCCGCAAGCGGAGAGCCGCGTGCCGGGGTTCATTCCTCGCGAACGCTACCAGAGGCCAGACGATGGAAAAAAGAGGAAGGTGTTCGCTTTGAAAAAGCCGGCCGCGTGCAGGCAGGAAGCGCACACGAGCTCCTTGTAATCCACGCATACCAACCGGGTTGGCCGCGAGAACGAATGTAGGAACAGAGTGCGGCCCGGCGCGCTAAATTAATGTAACGCGCGAGCGCAACGGGCTTATAATCTGATCCCCGGCTCTGCCGGTAGCCGCGTCCCGAGTCTTTTTTACACGTATTCTGAGCTCGACTGATAAGGATTATTTGTTGAATCGCGCCTCCGCTTATAGAGCCGCGTGCGAGCCTCGTATTTCCCTCCGGGCGACGCGTTTCCGCTTAATTACCGCTCGCCGATCCAGGATATGATTCGTTCGCCGAGGATTTTTCGCGACGCCCCCGATCCGGCTGGTGTTAATTAAGGCTTAATGCGAGGAATCCGGGACAGGTTACCGAGCAGGCGGCCACCGTCTATTAACGAAGGTGAGAAACACGGAGTCGTTGCGCCGCCTGTTTGACTGCCCCTGCCTCGTTAGTTGTCGCGCTATCGTCCCAGCCGCTTCCGAATCGATTTCTCCTGTGCCGCTGCGAATGGAACGTTACCGTTTCAATCAATCCAGGAAACGCGAGGCAACGCGCCTTGAAAAACTCTTAGCTCCGGTGATCAACAGAATATACACTGTCCTCGGGGCAATAAAAGTGCAGCGTTTCGCGTCACACGCGCACGATAAACCGTGCCGCCATGAGATTCCGGTAACGGACACGCGACGGCCATTTCATATTTCTCACTCAGCGAAAACTCGGCGAACTGTTAACGTCGGAATGCTCGATTCCGTGTCCCATTCGGTAGCATCAAAGAGCTCCGCGGAGTCACGATTCGACCGGCAGCGCGGACCGGCGAGTTTACGAGGGGCTCGTTTCGCGTCTCATTTACACCATCTGCCCGGAATCTCATTGTGCGATCGATAACGATCACCGTCCCGCGATGCATCCCAGTTACCGATTGTTCACGTACGCGAATTCCTACGGCTCGCACTGTTTTCGACCTCGCCCGCGATTGATTCGCGATGACACGCTGGATCACGCGGCGCGGAGGCGGACACACGCGTCCGATCGTAAAGCACTCGCGAGCTCTTCGGAATCCTCGTAAAGAACCAGCGGGATCGTTATCGGTGACAACAAATTGCTCCTGAATTTCGAGGCGAACTCCGAAATCCAACGCATTGTTGCTTGACACTCTAGCCCATCGTAAACCGTGCGCAGTCGTTACCGGGTAAACGTAGGCTAAGCAACATTTTCATAGCTTTTCGTTCCGAGTTCTATTTTTTTGGTATTCATCCGCGAATTTTAACGTCGGAGCTAACAAATGCTTGGAAACATCCCATTTTTAATCTTTTATTCTACAATTATGGAAATTCTGAAGCTGCTCTTGTAATTTAGCAAGCTCGCCGAGCTGCACTTAACATTTTCGAGAATTAACTAGAGAATTAAGAGGACTTTTTCAAATAGGAAACTGTGCTAACGTTAACCAGATTAAAGCACTGAATCTTACGCGAGGGAAAGAGTAGGAATACAAACAATTCCGAGAGACTTTAGAGCTCCCTCTCGGGTTTATAAATTCTCGTTGTTCAGCGAGACAGAGAGTGTCTACGAGCGTGAACTGTCGCGAAGGTGTTCGAGAACAGTTTCCTTTATCGCGGGAAAGTCCTCCTAAAAATGTAATGGTACGCGTTTCTGGTTCTCCGGGCGAGCGGCGCGCGGCCCCGATAAAATCGAAATCGTAAAACTGCGAAACTTCTTCTCGCGGAATGAACGTTCGTAGCGCGCCCCGGCGAAATTATCTTTTAAACTGTGCCCCGCTCGCGCGGAGGAACCCGGCTCGGCCCGTAATTCCCAGTTAAACTGTTTCGATTGCGCCCCCGCCGCGCCGTTTTCTCGCGTTCGCAATCGGCTGGCTCATGACCCCGACGCGTCGTTAAATCGACTCGGCTGATTTTTATTCGACTCGGTTATCGGAATCGCTATTGGAACGCGTTAAAAAGTTTGTCCTGGCCGCCATTGTCGGACTACGTGGCGCGGGTTCGAATCGTTGTACTAGTTCCGTTAATAACCACGTGACTTCCATCCCCTCTGCAATCAGAATTCAATCGTTCAAGGATCTGCACTTTCATTCCGGCAGCTGACGCGAAATTTTCCGGATTTTCGCCATTTTGTCCCAATCTTGTTTTCTTTATTCGGCTGAGACGCATGAAATGAGCACCTATACTCTATACGATCTTAATTGAAAACCGACGATCTACCTATAAAACTTGAGGTAGACTAAAAGGAGTAGGTTCGACCGCAACAAGTGACATCTGATTTAATTTTTCATTGGGCGAGGAAGCTTTCGGGAGTACTGCCAACTTGCATGTCCATTTGAGAGTACTTCAGAAATTTGTTGCTCTCGGAGATTGACGTAAGAGCCAACTCTAGGAAATTGTATTGTTACTCATGTATTGTTACTCAAAATTGAACATGTCCATTTGCGTGTTTCAACTTACTGTTCGCTCTTCGAGAGTTTTTCATGCAGCTCTCCACTAGCACTCTCAATACCGTGTACACTGACGAATTTGACTCTTGAGAGTAGCTCGCGATAATTTTACTCTTAGATGGACACGCACCTCAAGAAAGGGACATTGCGTATGCACGAATCTTGCAATTATAGCAAAATTGCGCCGTTTTAATTGGGTAACATCGATAAGGGGACGGGCCAGGATGGCGCCAGATGCCGTTTCCGCCCGTCCCGGAGCCAATTTCCATAAACTCGGGGCATAAATCGCGAGATTAGAATTCTTTTATGTCCCCATCTCGGAGCGTGTGTCTTCCAGAAAGCTGCCAATCAGCTGGCTGGTAGGAGACACCTGGCGCGAAACGAACGGATCCGAGTGGCTCCGGGGACAGCTAGTAAAATCGAGGGGACAACGTATGCCCGTTTGGTTACACTGGAAACGCGCATGTACATTCTTTACGGCGAACGGGCCAGGGTTTTAGAGGCTTTTACGGCGAGAGCTTCTTGCCGGTCGGAGTCGTTAACCGGCGCGCGATTTCGGCCGTTTTTATTATCGAGCATCGGCGCGGAGAGCCCCTGGGATAGACGGAGAACGAGATGAAGCGGAAGAGAGAAGGAGGCAGGGGTCCATTCTGAAAAAGATCACAAATTCAAACGAAGCGACGCGATAACTTTTCCGCGCGACGTTTATTACGCAGTCGTAACATGCGCCGACTAACGGGTCTACCTGCCCGCACGCCGACTTAATTGCACGGAAACATCGGGATCGCATAATGAAGAGGTCTCCCGAAAAGGTATCGAAGCTCCGAGCGATTTGGTTGCACCCGGTATCGCGCGTCGCACCATCGAAATATTCATCCGTGCTTCTTGCTATTCCATTTTCAATCGAAACTGCTCCAATTTATTCTGGTGTTACCGTTGACGAGGATTGCAAAACGAATAGTCATCGTAGGTCTGTCGACTCCATAAAGTCGCGCTGTGTCGTAGGGACTCGTGGCTCTATAAAAGTTTCATTCTCACCCTTATCGGTCTTGTGTTGTCTCTGACGTGTCATGGGAACTTTATAACTATAAAGGTCTGGTCACCTCCTGGTTGAAGCTCATGCGCAAAGAGCTAACTGTTCACGAAGAAACCTACAGTAAAAAGTATTCGTACACTGAACAATATCAAACTTTGTGAAATTGTTGTTGTAATATTTTTTACTGGTGTATTTCATTCGATTTTTTGTTTTTCCCTGTTACTTTAATAAACAATTTCACAAAGTTTTGTTTGAAATTGATCAGTGTACGAATACTTTCTACACCCACTGTAGGTGGAGAATTGTGTCAGCTACGTACGACTGACGTGGCTTTCGAAGCGTCGAAGAATTATGAAACGAGGGATGGTTTCTTTCAACCCCTAAGTACTACAACCGTTTACTCTGCTAGTATAAAGCGTCTCGAAGATCAAATTCAATTGCTCTTCCATTCTACGCTATTAATGAAGGGTTGCAAGCATTAATTACTGCTAAAACTGAAACAGTAATTTATTTTCCCAGTACTGAAGGGTTAGCCGAGCCATACGAACCCCGGGCAATAATACAGTTTTCCGAGCGTAGACGTTCATCGTTCGAATTGTCGATTTTCCGGTGGGTGGAAGACGCCGAGGAATTTGATGGAACTACCTTTGAACCCACCTGCGCGGATCTTTAAGATAAAACAGCTGATGTCGATCTCTGCGACGAAGAACCGAGCGGAGCGACTTCGAGAAGGGAGCTCGCTCGCTCGCAACACGGTCCATTAAATTTGTTCGCTTTAAGCGAGCATTGTTGCGTGTCGTTCGCCTCAAAGACCTCGTAACCGGTTTTAATTAACATAACAGACATCGCGGTACGTGGTAGGGGCACCGGTTGGATCCGGGGGCGGTGTGGGGGAGGGGGGACGAGCGGGGGGGGCAGCCAGAGAGAAGGTATCGGTAGGACGCGCGGCCCCGAAAAATCCGGACCAATTAAAATCGCGAACGGTCGCGCGCCGTTATTGCTTGCCGGTCGATGTAGCTAATTTGAATCGTTCTAATGAAGAGGTCTTTCGCGACGAGGCGCGCAATTTAATCGGACACGGTGTGTGGTCCTGGCCGAGGGGGCGGCCGAGACGCGTGTCCGCGAAATCCCCGAAACCCGTGGCCGGCTAAATGGCGAACGTTTAATTGCAATTTATTACGCGCCTCCTCTCGGGACGCGAGCGCAGACCTCGGGCGATCGAAGGCGCGGCTGATTCCGCTTCGGTCCCTTCTTCCCTCGCGAGAACATACTTTGATACCTTCATTCCAATCGACAAATATTTTTATCGGAATCCCTGCCAATTCTCTGTGAGCTTAAACTATGAACATCGATCCAGTGCTTTGATAGTAAAAGATAAGACAACACGAAAAATTAACATTCACCCTTCTATGGACTAGTTTTACTAGGCCCACTATTCTAAACTTCCACCATCTCGAGAATGTTTACTGTTCCGAGAGACATTGCTGGTCCTAGACACAGTAGCTACATAGTCCAACTTTCCAAGACTCAAAAGTTACAAATACCCCTGGACGACAGAATAAAAGAAACTTTGAGTTACGAGCCAAAACATGTCAGGAAACTGTGATCTACGAAATTCTACAATGTCCCAACAGGATGAGCACCACTTTAGAATACCGTAACCCCGCAATAATGTAATTGCTAGAATAACAACAATGGAAACAATAGCACATATGAATAGTTCCATCAGATTTTGCAAAGATGAACTTTAGATTAAGAACTTCTCGAGGTTCGCCGGCCCGAATAATCTAATTGTTAGGATGCAGGAATGGAAACAATAGCACAAGTACGTACGAATGGTTTTATCGCATTTTTCGAAGATGAACTTTGGATTAAGAACTTCTCGAGGATACGATCAGCCCGAAGTCTAGTGGCAATGAAAGATTCCTCATGATAGACGCCCTCTCTTCTCGCGAGAGAAGAAACGCCAGGTCTTCCTGTGTTCGCCACACGGCTTAGCCTTCCCGGGAACAATGTAACCGGCTTTAATTGCACCAGCCGTCTTTCGCCCGCTCCCGACTCCCAGGAATCCGCGCGAGCCGTGAACTTGCCCGGCCAATGCTCGCCTCTATCTCACGATAGAATTACCGAAGAATGATAACCGCCGGCAGTAATTTAATTACCGCTTTCGTTTTAGATCCGAGGATGTCGATAGCTGGGATATTGCTGTCCGCGTTCTTTTTCAGTGATAGATGGACTGACGGGAGATGCGATAGGCCCCTTCTATAGGCTAAAATGATCTACAACAGACGTAGCACATGCGAACTTCGTTAAGTGCGTTGAATACACCGACGAATCTATCAATACTTGCGGAATTGAATTCATTAAAAGCGTCGGAGACTTCTGAATCTTTCACACACTTTCCGAGAACTGGCAAGCGCTTCTAGCAAGACTTGTACATTTTCGTCACAACTGAAATTCTATTCATATTATTCATTTAATTGGGTTTTCGCTAATGAAATGCCCGATTTTAGAATGCAAATGGTATAAAGCGTCTCGATCCAGGAATACAGTCTTCAAGTTTAGTACACGTCGTCGCGTCGTAAGGTATAAAGCTGATCTTTAAGGTTCCATCTTCAGTTTTAAATTGGCACATCTAATTTTACTTTTGAATACATTTTATTCCGACGTCGATCAATACTGCTACCGCGCATTCTACTTACATTAGTGGAAGCATAACACATTGACGGTAGCATTGTGTGATGTTTGGTTAAAATGTGGCGATTAATCAATACACGCGAAAGAAAAGATGTCCACATCTCACACGCAATGTGAAGGATAGTGGACAGCAGGTCTAAGGAACCGTCGATTCCCCCGGCATCGAATAATACGGTCATCGAGTGACTTCCCGCCGGTCGTGGAAATATTTCTTCCCATCGTCGCGTCGGCTGCAGGCAGAAGGCGGTCGTGGTAGGGGTCGCGGGCTGTGTGCGTGCCCACGGAACCGAGACAATCGCTGGAATGAAGGGAAGAGAAAAGACGAGCGACGAGTGCATTCCGAGACCCGCGAGAATGAGGCGCGAGCATCGAGCAGGTGGTAAAGGGGAGGCAAAGGACGAGCGTAAACCGGTGGACAGAAGCTGGACGAGGAGGGAAGGTCGGCAACCCGGCGTTACCGCTTCACAAAGACAAGAGAAGAGGTCGGAGGAAGATGGATAAAAGAGGGAGGCAGAAGACGGAGGTGGAATGCCGAGGGAGGCGCGCCTCGGCCCTACTTCGTGTGTAGTGTTTTGCGCTTTTGAAGCCGGGCTCGCGTCAACCTGTTTCTTCTCCGCCTCGGCCTGCTCCCTCTCTCTTACGCGCACGTTCCTTCCCTCGCTTATCCAGCTTTTAACCACGAAAAAATCGCCGGTGCCGATGAAAAACATTTTCTTATTCGGGGCCCAGCCTCTCTTCCGCAACCGTTTTGGGCGGAGGCGCGAGAAAGCGGTATCTCTTTCGAAAACCACGGCCACCGGTTTGTTTCTCCTCTTTTCGTGAAAGCTAATTCGTTTCCGTCGTAAAATCGGAATCAGAAACCGCTTTGGCCGCGTTTGCGGTCCGCCCGCGAGAAGGGTAAATGAATGTTCGGAATATTTTCGGCCAGATGCTAGCGGAGGGAGTGCGCTTTTGCACAGTCCCGTTTTTCTTTTGCGCTCGTTTGTGTGCTCGGCCCTCGTGTCGGCCCGCTCCGCTCGCGCGCGGTCGTTTTATCGTCGTTCGACGGAACACGCGAAATCTCGTTTTAATCGAGTTCAAACAACGCCGGCCGCGGAGGAATCTCCGTCGGTGCAAGAGAATTTTAACGAGCGGACGCTTCCGATAGGCCCCCTCGCGGTAATTTGAAAGCGTCGGAAGAAGGCACGAACCGCGATCGATTTCCCCGTCGTCGCCGCGGGAGGTTGGGAAAACTGTTTCAGTTTAGAGGTCCGTTCGCGGAAGAGCACCGCCGTCGAAGAGTTTCGTGCGCGTACGCGCGGACGTCTGAAATGGACAATTAATTAGCCGGCCGAAGTTTGCACGAACTTTCGGACCACCCGACGTTATTAACCCGCCTATTATGCTCCGGATCACGTGGAAGCGAATGTTCCTCCACGATTTATAATACCAACACAATGCCCGCTTAGGGCGTCACATGGTCCCTAAATCTTAAAACATTCACACATTAAAATATTCACACATTAAAATAAAAATTGCTATCATTTCGTTTAACTTTCTCGAAATTCCCCTGGGCTAATTAACGGACGCTTCTGATTACAGCTGGCGACGCCCGCTGTACTAACTCTTTTCGACACCTGCATTTTTAAACGCACTTCGTTTATCTGTTTCTTTTGATGGACTGTTTAGATATTAGATCTGGTTACGTAACAGTTTTCTACCACAGCTGTAAAAAAAAACGAAAAGCGAATAAAAATCTATTTAATTCTTGAACAGATTTGATAAATTGAAAGTAACGATATTCATAAAAGTCCCTCAGGCGAATGTATTGCATCAATCTCATTTTTGTAACAAGTGTCTGAAATCCGCAGTCCAGTGACAGGAACGCAGCAATTAAGGGAGCGCAATGGGAGGGTTGAATTAATCGTCGGGACTCGATTAAGCAAGGGTTGATAGGAGTTACATACGAAAGGATGGCAGTGATATTGATAAAAATACGACTGACAGTCGAGTCTTTCGGAGCGGTCTTTATGGGACTTGATGGAAGAGAAGAAGAGGATCGCGCGCGCGCGCGCGATTGACGCGAAGTGGAAGGTTCGGATAAATATTGGTGCGATTGATATCGTGTAATTAACAAACACTTATCCGATGAAAGCAGAGCGCCGAGCACTCATTTACGAACGGAAGTAATTACTTCGTCAGCGGGTAAATGATCATCGCGGTTACTCTCGCACCCTTTCATCCGTGCAGCCCACGGGGGTGTGGGGGCGCGTGCGCGTTTCGGGCCCGTAGGAAATATGCGACAAGAAATCACAGTTGGAACAGAGGGGTTGCTGGCCGGCGCGGCGCGGCTCGGTATGGCGTGGCGCGCATGTAATCGGAAAAGAGGGGTGGAGGCGATCGCGGCCGAAAACACGGAAACCGGCTTCAAACGAGCGTCATTTAACAAGCGTCGCTTGGGCGCGCGCAAACCGAAGCCCTGATTTTTCCGGATCTCATTAGCCGCGCGAGTGCACGCACTGCCATTATAATCCCCCGTCGGTGGGCGCAGCCCAACGTTGACTGCACTAATTGCGTTTGAAGTACAAAAAAGAAGGAGGACAAATAAAAACCGGGAGGGTTAAAAAAAAGGGGTACCACCGCGCGCGCTGGTTTCGCTCGCGCCTCGTTTGCCGCGCTCTGCTTACCGACCGAGCGCGCACAAAGCTGATTGGCGAAAATTCGAGCAGCATTATCGTGCCCGCCCCCGTGCTCGCCACCGAGAGCTTCCAACGATCCCTATCCTCCTCATCGAAGTCGGCAAATTCGGGAATATATGTATTTCAACTTCCGCCGCGACTTCGAGTGTCTTCCCACTCTATTTTTCGACGATCAATTGTTCTTCCCTGGAGGGTGCAGGGATTTCCACGTATACAGCAGACCGAACTTTATATTATATTGCAGAGTTTATGAATTTATGACAATCAATGAAGTACAGAAAGAGGAAAAAGTTTTGATGAATTTAAAATTACTGAAATTGAATACAGCTTGTTAAAATTTGTTCTATCTTCTATAATGACCGAGTTATTATTCGGCTCAGTTACTGGATACACCCTATATATAACATACAACTTTCTCAACAATTATATTCACAATTTTGGTCGAATTTTTTCAGCCGGGGGTAGTACATGCAGCACCTGTACAAATGAATTAAATTATAACGAACTGGCACGAGTTCTATTTTAAAAATCAATAATTATGATGAATATATTGGTCATGCAGAGCTAAGAGGTTAATTAAAGCATTGTGCGCGGGTTATTCCTGGCAACGTGGCTGAATTGAGAAAGAAATAAAAAAAACAATTTTAATTAGTGATACATGTATCATGAATTTTTATTTAATCCTTTTGACTTTATAAATATACCGTAACTATTGTTATTTTATAAAATACTGTTTCACATAATTACTGGAAAATACCATTTTTGTTTCTCAGAAAATGGAGAGCACTGCAACGATGCAGAGGTTCTGGTAAAAGCAATTCGTTTCTTGAAGCTGCATTCGCGCAGCCCTTTAAAATGCATCATTTAGCGATGGCCGGTCGGTCGCAGCGTGAACGCGCATCTGCATACGGCCCGGGGGTGTTCGCGCAGTTAAATGAGCATGTCCCACCGCAGGCTGCGGCTTCCGTGTTGGCGTCGCGACGCCGAGCGTCGCGCGAATAGGGCGCTTAGTGTGGGCTGGGAGCGGTGATCCGCGGCCGCGAGAATTGCCGCGTCGAAAAGTTGTTTGCAGAAGTCGGGATCTGGGACAAAGGATGAATCCGCGCGACGAATCGGTCCTTCGCGGGTCCTTTGTTATCACTGGCTTTCTTTTCGCTTCGTCCGCGAGTCATGAATTTCCGCGTTTCCACCGACACGCGCGTAACCTATTAATCCTGCTGTTTTCCCGGTTCGAAATCTTGCCGAGGCTCCGTGATTCGTTTCAAAACTCCATGTTCGAACAAAGATAGAAAACAAGAACCGTGTCGAAGCGACGAAGGGTCTCCCAGTTGATTAGCATTTCGGGTCGAAATTAATTTTTTCGCAGAAATCTATGCGGCCGCGACGTGAAAGAATAAGCTCCAGGGGTCGAACGATCGGGAACAGAATGTCCGTGTATAATTGAACGGGGAAGGGAGGGCGAAACCTCGGGGAGGTTCAGGAACGAGGTGGCTTTTACTAACGAACGCCATTTGGTCCTCGAGTGTGCACTCGCCGCGCACTCGGTTATTTGTTCGAGGGACGAGAACGAAAAACAATCGGCGAACCTCGACTGAATCGACTGAATTTACTCTAGTATTTCTCTGCAGTAGCACGGTGTACAGAGGGTGTGCGCGAGCGGGAGTATGTGTATGCGTATGCGTGTCTGACCGAGAGAGAGAGAGAGGGTGGGATTGGGGGAAATAAATAGTTCATTTGATCATGTGGACAATGAGACTGAAATTCGTAATCTTGGTGAAGAAGCAATGGGGTTGGCCAGTTAACTTGATGGTGCATAATGGTCTATCGTTTAGGAGCTATGAATGAAGACGAGCATGAACAATGGATGGTTACCAAAATCTACGAAATTCTGAAACTCTGTTCATTTCCATTTTCGTATATTTAATGCGTTCAGTGTTGGCGAATTGCAAACGCGGTGGCTGAACGTTGTTCGTGAAAGGTGTACAGTAGACAAAAGATTGAATCGAAAATCGCTGTGTACCTATCCTGCGGTAATATATTCGTGTTTCCTGTGTTCCATAAATTCACAGATGCTGTAAAAGTATAAAGATGCATTGATACTAAAAAGTTCTGGATTTAACTTTACCAGGCACCGAAGTGCTTATAGACGAAATGTTTTGAAATTCCATACGTCGGTGGAGCTTGTATTCGCGGTTCACCCAGTATATTCACCGCACAGCATACTTCTGTGTCGGTAGGAAGGTTGACAGGGAGGAAAGGGCTACGGGGAAGAGGCATTAAATAAATAGAACAAAGGTGTGTCGTGTCTATGGGGATGAAAGGAGGAAAGAATTAACCTTTCCTCAGCCGTAAACGGCGCGGCGGGGTAATGTTAAATGGAATAAAGTAAATGGAATAAAGTAAACTGGCGAATAAAAATAAATTCGTGGATTCGTTGCCGGGGATTTCGAGATGGTACCGTGGCGAGGGGTTTCAATGCGGATACGCGGATGAAAGGGAACGTATAAAAAAAAACTTTCTCTCGCCTTTCGTGATTTTTAATGTCGAAGAAAATGAGGGCAGCCGTCGCTGTACCGGGTCAGGCCGCGCCACTGCTGTAACACTATTAATAATACCGATGAATTGAATCTTTTTTAATTAGGCCGCCAGTCCGCGCGGACGTGGTCGCATGCGCTCTCGCGCGTTTGTTTGCCCGGCGACTTCCGTTCCTAGCTGGCGGGAGAGCCCTTTAATTAAAAGGCGCGCCGCAACGCTAGCGAATTAATTGTGCGCGCGTATTGTTTACTATTCGTTCCCGACCAGAGAGGGATTAATAATTTGCGCGGCGTGTCGCGTTGCTCGTTTCTTTAGCATTCGCGTCTCGTGAACGAATCAATCGCGGGAATTCGAATGCTCCACAATTGGAACACGCGGATCTTCGAACCGTCCAAGACGATGCTTCCCTCGAAATGTCAATAAATTTCACACTGCACCAATAAGGTGCATCAATAAGAGAGATTCGCAGCGAGTAAAAATGCGTGATCTGGCCCCCAGCTACTTTTCGAACAATTGACCTCGTTTAAGGGCGCTCGTCGCGCGACAAAGGGCGCTCGATGCTTAAGAAAGGGCGCGCAGAAGCTCCTCGCGGAGGGCTGTACAGGTCAAATTGAAGTGGCGGCTGTTCCGTGGCAAAAAAAGGCGTCGCATAAAGCGCCGTTTTATTTTGCCCCGTCGTTTCTCACCGCCTCCGCCTGCCCCCGCGTCTTCTTCTCCGAGAAGCAAGACGACAAACGCTCCCTCGTCTTCAACCTTGTGTTTCCCGGCGTCTTTCTTCGTTCTTGGCCTTTCCCCGGGTCTCCCGGGCTGCTGCGTCGCATTGTACCGCAAAATGGCGGACCCACGGACGACGGAATAAAGCTGAACTGCTGAACGTTGCTCGCCTGCCAGGACGCAATTTATGCGGGACGAGATGGGGGCTTAATCCGTGGAGCTCCTCGAGCGTCACGCACCCCCGATCTCCCGAAGAAAATCGCGGCTTTGAATTCGCACCACCGCGTCGATTCCCGCGAATTTTCCTGAGCCACGCTGAAAATCGGTGGCCCGAATTACTATTATAAATTACCATTCAACGCTCGCGCTAATTAATTCACCGGCTACGGGGGTCGATCGATTTCCAATTCATCATAGCTGCGTCTCCGAGAGAACGACGCTCCCGAAAGACGCCGATGGACGGACACAAATTGACTTTAATGGTTAATCAAGCTCCTATCAAACTGCCTGATTTTTCCATAATGGGCATCGAAAGTATCGACCATCTACACTACCGTTCAAAAGTATGTGGACTTAATCGCGGTCATTTAAAAATAGTTACGATGTCAATATACAATATACAATGTGTACCAACTTATGTTGATATAAATATGTATATTTTGACTAGAAAGATTTGATTGGCAAACTAGTCATTTCATCCGTCGACGAGAAAGCTCTAAGTGGCCAAATATTTTTTTGAAGGGCGTCCGCTCGCCGGAGGGTTGAAATATAACCGCGCGGCGTATTTTTTATTCTCATCGACGTTTAATTAAAAGTTGACCGTAACGAATGCGCGAAAGCGAAGGGGGGCCAGGTAGGGAGACATCGTGCGAGGGAAAAAGAGCTGAGGATTACGCATCGGTCGCACCTCGCCGCAATTTTCATCTCTGCACCCCTTTCGCTTTTTTCCGGTGTTTCTTTTTCCTTTGCCGCGGAGGTATGAAAAAATCCTTCGACCGGAATATTTCTGGCACGGTCGTCGGCCCCAACGAGATTTCGTTCCGCGAGTCCGAGGACGAAACAGAACCCTCCCTTATCGGTCCCTTCCGCCCAATTAAAAACGGGTTCTTCCGGGAGTCGAGCAGACGACTTGGTCGATGGACTGGAAAGCGATCTCGGACGCTCCTGACGAGGATGTCCCGAACGCCGCGTCGCGTCGTTTAATTCGAGTACCGTCTCTCTCGAGGAAACGATTTCGTTCTCGTTGCTACGCCTTTCTCGCTCGATTCTTGCTAGGGGATTGTTACCTAGGGGATCCGTTTCCCCAGGGTGCGTGTCGCGTACTGCAAGCGGAAAAGGAGGAAAGTTCCGCGAGGCTGGACGATCCTATGTGCGTGGCTGAGAGAAGTTTTACGTTTCTTCGTAGCTCGCGAGCGAGGCACCAGCGGCAGCCGAGGTGTGTTATTTCATACCGACGACAGACCTTTAGGCAATTTTCGTTACAGCGTAGGTTTCGTCGGCAATCTTCGACGGCTTCTCCCGGGGTTAGCTTACCTCTCGATTATATCTGCCAGGTAGGTAGAAAAGCTATGGAACGCGACTCTCGGAACAACGGGAGACCATCATCGTTTTCTATTCCCCCGTTTTTCCGATCCCGTACAGGAAAGGGAGTCTTCCCACAGTGTTTCGTAAAATCAGACCGCTGTTCCCAGGGGAGGGTGAGGCACGCAGAAAAGAGGACAGAATCCGGTAACCTAATCTGATATGAGAGCTTCCTCGGAACCGATCCGGGGGTGCGCGGGATCCGCTCTTTTGTCCCGACGCCGTAAATCCATCTTACGGGTTTCATCAGGCTGATCCCCGCGTTCGGAATGATTAACTCCCGCCGCGGGTAAATCGTGACAAAGCGCGCGCTACCGCTGATTATAATTCAGTGCAGACGTCGACGAAATTCATGAAAACAGACGACAGGGGGAGGGAGACAGAGAAAGAGAGAGGGCTCGCCGCGGAGTCGAGCAATTTCGGCTCTCCAGATCGGGAAACGGTCTCGCGAGGCCTCTTGACCTCTCATTCTCCTCCGCTTTCCGCGCTCTTATTCTCGGCGCACTTGATGGAGGGTGACAAAGGAGAAGTCGGCCTTCTCCGGCGAGCTTTTATAGTGACGGTGTCATCGCTGTCGGCCCGATAGGGGTCGCAACGATGGACTCGAGCCGAGGCCAGTTTATTACGTGGTTACAAGGGGGTCGCCCGTCGGATCTTGCTGACTCCGTGGCTGGAGCAAGATGAATAAGGGAGAAAACCGGAGAAACAGAGAAGAGGGTGGACGTCCGGTGTTTTCGATAGACCTTGAAAGCCCGGCCACTTAGCAGGCGCGCTTCGTAGCGCAAGAGTGCGCCAACACTTTTTCTCGACCAAGGAACAGAAGAAATCTCTTCGAGTTTCTCCTCGCTCTGCGTTCCTTTTCCCTGAAAGAGCACGCCTTACCTGTATCCTCGGATACAGCCACCCTTAGTCAATACAGATATAGCTGTGCGTATACAGGGTGGGCCAGGAAACATCATCCCCGAGTCGTAGATAATAAATCGAGAAATAATTCACATTTTTGTTGGAGTTGTTCACATTCTTGTACTTCATTCCTCTTTGTAATTCAAAAATACGACAAAGAAGCTGTACGACGCCGTACAAAGTGATTCCTGTGTATCAAAAGTGATATTTTTAATAAATATAATTCTGTATTCGATACCAATGCAGTTTCGTTCGAAGCATCTTTTTTTTGTCAATCTATTCGGAGGAGGGTGAAATATGGCGGGGACCGTTTCATGGACCACCCTGTATCTATAGGTGTGTATATAGGGATACATATATACGCATCAGCTCTGCTGGCTGTGCCTTATAGAAAAGGGTAATCCCGCCATCCACTTTTCGTCCCTCCAGGGATTTCGAGAACGCTTTTCCGCCCGGTCGACCGCCACCGCCGACGCCACCGGCGTCCCGCACCACCACGGGTATGAATAAATATTAGAATTTTGCGGATAAGCCCCGTTTTACGAGGCGATACTTGTTTCCTCGACGGCGACGCGGGTAGATCGATTGAACGATCGGTCTTCCGCCATCTCCTTCTTTCTGAAGCGGTTCCCTTTTCCGAGGCTGGCGCACGAACGGCACGTTCCTCCTATCGACTGGTTATTATTGCGTTGAGTCGCAACCAATTGCCGGCTGTCACCGTGTCGTTAACTTTTTCAGGAATTTCGATGTGACCTGCAATTCATTGTCGCATAAAACTCAATGGTTTGACACGCTCGTCACACATGCTCGTGTACGTGAAACTTCAGCAGTTGCCTACAACTAGCCTAGCTGGAATGATGGTCCGCGAAACATTCTGAGCTCGTTAATCGAATGCAGACACGTCTAGTCGCGTCTCCGCGTGTTTCTTCCGCCGCAGGGATGGTTTCCATTTCCGTAAGGGTGGTTTACTCGGCGCGCGCGGTATTCAGCGTGTTCCATTGTACATATTATCAAGCGAATCGACCATATGGGCGAATATTTTCCACCGGACGAGCTGCCAGCCGTTCCTCTCCCTCCTCACGAGACTCGTTAAAGGGGAACAGAGAGAAAGAGAAAGAGAGCGAAAGAGGGCGGCTCGGCGAGCGGAAAAGGAAGAAAAAAGCCGATAGAACAAGCGGGAACGGCGCGGCGTGGCGGCGGGGAAAAAGTCGGTGGATAACCAACGGCCTGGACAGGTGCAGCCGGGGTCAGCGGGAAAAACCGGATAGGGAAAACGGAGAAAAAGACGGTACCGACAGAGCTGCACTTGACGTATGGCGCACGAGATAAGCGTACAGATTGCACAAGACTCGGGGAGAACTGTGCGGTTCTGACCGCGGATCGAAGGCGTCCTCTTCGCTGGCGAATCGAAAGAGGCGGACACCCTCGAGACACACCGTTGGACCTGGGTGTCACTCGAAATCGTGTAATAACGTCGCCGGTTACACGGGGTCCGCTCTAATCTATAATATATCCGTGCCTGGCGGACCGTGGTTAATCGATTCCTCGAGAGGAAGAATTATTACAGGGCCGGCCGGTGGCGGGAAGTTTGAATAAATGGCGCGATTATTCGAGCCAGTCCGACCGTGCGAGAATCGTTGGACGACAAGAGGAATCGGATTAAATTACACGAGCTAGAAAAACGGGAACAGGGAGTCACTTAATCAGCTGAATCTTCTAGTCATCGAGGGGTTTCTCCGGCCTGATGGAGATCGGGCAGGAGACGGGTCCTTGGAGAAACGATGAGATAGAGAGAAAGGGAGAGAGAAAGAGAAGAAAGGTTGGTGTCGGAGAGGGCGGGAAAAAGGTTTCCAAGGTCTGGTAGCTGGGGGATGAAGGAGTTCGGCATCGGAAAAGGGAATGTCGGAAAGACTAACACGTGCCTCGACACACAAACCGACGCAGAAGCACCGTGTACCCCGGCCAGGGACGTAGCTTGCCCCGCAAGGGTCCCAGATGCGAGCAACGAGAATACATAATTACAATGTCCTCGCGCCTGCTTGGGGAGGTTCTCTCGGGTTAGCTAACTCCACTCGGTAATCTAGATAATGTTACCCCTGGGAACGGCACCACGAGCAAACGTATCCGTGGAAAAGCTGAAAGGAGATTGCAAGGTATATACACAGCCCGGCGTTCAACTTCTATCGCAGCCAGCCGGATTTTACCGTGCGACGCGCCGCAGCCATGCCGCCGCTTCGATTAAGGTCTTCGGGATCGAACGGCACGCCCCATCGCGGCCCATAAACTTTATACGGCTCGTTAAAAACGCGAATAGCCTCGATAATCGTCCCACACACTTTATTTTTTACCGTTTCGCGTGTACGATGCTCGTTACCGGAAACGTCAATCTGGAAATCTATAGGTGGACTACGGGAGGAGAATATTTTATACTCTCCAGTGGGTCGGGGGAGGATCCTTGTAATATATGGACCTAATCCCTCGTTCCTAGGTTACCAGACACTTGATCTTCCTACGGAAAATTTAAACCGTAATATGAGTCCAAGTGGATTGGATCTATGCGCATATCTTCACATTTTTTAAGTTATTTTTAAAAGAGGGGCGATCATAATCAACGTACAATTGTGCAAATTATTTATTTACTTTCGATTCTAATTTTTGCTCAGGAGCTGTACATTACCTCCTTGGTTACAAGAGCAAAATGCTTTTGATATATCATAACTAAGAATGAATTTGTACTAAAATACACGGTATTGTAACTATGTGTGTTATTCTTGACAATACAGAATAACAACAATCTGGAATGCTGTACGTCGGGCGGATCCACCGCGAGACCATTAAGTTCAAATTGCTCGGATGAACGCAAAGAGAGAGCCGCAATTGCGCCGCAGAAAGCTCCTGTCAGACCGAAAGGGTACGGTTTTATCCGGCGCGCTGGCAGCTTCCTCCCTTTGCAGCAGAAACCCGCCACCGAAAATCGTTCTTATTCTTTCGTACAGGACGACGCCAATGGTCGCCTGCAGGAAGAGAACACTAGCGGTCTCTCAACCTCCCCAAAGCCGAGTATAAACGACTTACCGAACTCTAACGTACGACTCGTGACCGCCCTCGTGAATAGGCCACCCCCCGCGGACCGGGGCATCGAAAGTACTCCCTGAAAAATTGCAACCTCCTCGGAGCTTCACGAGGAGGTCCACCGGGGGCAACAAACGACCCTCGCGATTTATTTTATCGCTCTGCTACAGTGTATCGTTTCCTGATAATCACCAGAGCTATCACTCCGCGTTCAAATTTCGAGGGTATACACCCAACACGGATTTCGGTTCATCCTCACCCGTTCTAACATCGCGAATAATCAAAAAAGATGAAATCCTCTTATAACGTAGTGCAAAATTTATGACTGGCCAATAATATGCAATAACACGTATTTGTTGAGAGAACAGTATTTAAATAATTTTGGTGTACACGATGTTAAGACATTAATTTAAATAACGTCTCAATGTCGTCTAACATCTCCATATCGAATTATCAATATTCTTCTAAGTGTTTGTCGATCGATTTAAGCCGGGATGCTCGGACAGGCACAGGAACATGCAATCGCCGGCAATTGGCGAGCGCGCGCGCACACAGGTAGCGTAGAATTTCCGCAACCGTAACCAGCAGGCAAGCGAAGTTCTCGGTTCTGACCGAGGAAATTCGAATTCCCGGCGGGACAATTAACAAGCTCAGTAAGGCTCGTGGTAATCATATATTTGCCGTAAGCCCCCGCGTAACTGTGCTAACGTAGCTACCAGTGCAACTACGTTGCCCATTTGCAGCGGCGCGGCGTGTACGAGACATTCGAGATCGGGATGTAGCATCGGCAACCTCTATCGTTCGCCGTTTCCCGTGCGTGTAATAGTCGTCTCTGCACATGGGTTGCTCGCGCGAGCGAGATCAGGAACGCGTTTCCGACGCGTTCGCATGATCTGTGCTTTGACGTCGAGTGACCCGGGTAGTCACGAATCCCTCACGCACTCGCCGGCACGCTCCAACCCGCGAGCGCGTCTCTGACAAGTGCAACGCACGCGCGACCTGTGACAACATCCTTAAGTCATGTTACGCGTCAGTCAAGACCCACCCTCCTGCTGACCACCGACCCTCGTGCGCTTCCTGTTCGCGTACATGCGGTTCCCCAACCACCCACTACGTGTGTATTCGAGCACGAACAAAAGAGGGAGAGAGAGAAGGGGGACAGAGAGAGACACACGCGGGACGAGCTGGTACTAAAGCCCGCCATCTGGCTTTCCCATGACCCGATTCTCGACTTACCGAGTTTTCGTCGTTAAGCCTGGACTAAGCGCGTGACAATCGATATCGCAATGGTCGAGTCCACTCGGAAAAATCAACTGTGGACTTTTGAGGCCGAGCGTCTGTGTCTGTCCGTGTCCGGGTGTGTGCTCGGAACACGTTCTCTCCCGTTGCTGCCCGCATATGGTTAGCACCAGCTGGTAATTAGTCTAGGAAATCTAATTAATTTAAATACTCGCCGGGTTCGGTTGATCGTTTTCTGCTCTGGAGAATAGGTTTGTCAAGATGCAGCCGATTGTGAGATCGACATTTTGTAGGAAGATTGCGATCCTTGCGAGGGATTCCCGTGATTCGCACGCGAGGGCAACAGTTTCGTCCACTTATCGCACTCGTGAAAAGAAAGACTCTTTGTGAAATATTCACGCCGGCTGGTTGGGGGAGAAATTACGCGATCCTATCGGACCGGCCGCATGATATGTAAAAAAGATGGAGTTGGACGTGTCGCGTTCAGCAGTCGTAAAAACCACGCGTGTATCCAGATGATGTCGGCTGATACCGAGGCTGGCTAGATTCGCCTTGCTGCGGACTCGTCGGAGTTTATGGATGGAAGGGTTGACGGCTGTCTCTCGCGATTATCAGCGTACCGTGACTCTGCGCGTCAAAGATATCTAGCCATGTTCACTCCTGTTAAGAACTATTTTGATGTGTCGAGTCCTCCTTAATATGTGATACAGTGAATGCATAAAAACAGTAAACACCAAGTTCAGCACCGAGCGTAACATATTTTCGATCGGCAAACCGCAATGATGACTTGTGCTCTGTCAATCAGGCGCGATGAGTGCGCAACTATTCTCTAACATAAGCGAGCAGGTTTCAAGGCATTCTCACTTTTACTAATTCTTGAATCACATTGCAGCAAGTGTATATATTTGGTTGTTACTTTAGAGTGACTTGTTTTCGCATTAAATTTTTAATATGTATGTATAAAAATGTTACCATGTCATTTACACACAGTCCGCGTAACAGCACGTGTTCAGACCCACAGTAGCTAAAAGTTTGAAATACAACGTTTCACGATACAGTAAAAAGTTTTCACGTGTGCAACTTACAGCGGAGCATTTCCTGCAAAATGGTTGGAAAGCAGGACGAATAACGTGCATTCGGTCCCGGGGCAAGAGACACCGAGTAAAAATCCAGCTCGTGACAGGACAGGCTAAGTGAGAAACACGCGAATTGCTTCGCTAATACCACATCAGATTCGCGCACGACGGTATCTCAGTGGCGAATGGTATGCGGATAGACATAGCTCGCGGGTAGCCCTTCGGAATCGCTCTCGGGGGCGTGCGCTAGGCTCGCGGGGCCACTAATCGAACGTGGGCTTGCGCGGGCCTGCGCGGGCTCGGACGGCGTGACCGGTCCGCGTATGAAACCGCATTAGGAAGATATCCTGGAGGGCTGGGAAGCGTCGCGAATTAAATACGTAACGCGAAGGGCTGCTCGGCCGTTGTCGCACGGGCTTATTTATGGATAGATAACTAGCCACGGGGCCGCGCGCACGTTATTCGGACATGCAAATAAGGCGGTCGCGTGTGTGCGTGCGTGTACGTGAGAGCACGCGTGTGAGCTAAGTACAGGGAACGAGTGCACGGTCGACGCGGTACGCTCGTGAAACACGAACTCGCGATCCTGTATCGCGTGTAACGTCGTAATAAGGGATGTTATTACTTCTATTGCGTTTCCCGCTTCCACAGATAAGTTCTTGCGCGGCGATGGCGTCGGCAACGGAGTGGGGAACCGGCGCGGCACGGCTCTCGTACGTGTGCGGCCGCAGAATGCAAGAGAACGCGCGCGCGAGAGATATACACTCGTGTGCGTCGCAATACACGTGCATGTGCAACGCGCTCACACCAGAACGTTGCCGGGCTCGTCAGCCTCGCTCGTTACTCCATAACTCACTTTGCTTGCATACACGCCGCGTCGGCGAGCTGCGAAGCCGACTTTGCCTGCGAGAGCGCGCGACCCTTATCTCTCGCCCACCCCCGCGACACCACCGCAATGTCTTCCCTTGTCTCCGCGTTCGAATGACGTTTCTTTTAGCGACTGCTCTCTGTAATTGGGATATGGCCGCTGCAATTTCGACAATGCGATCTTGCTCTCGATGGTGGTTTCTTTCCGTGTAGCAATTCCAAATCGCTGCAGTAGATTTCGTAGGAATGTTCACTGTGGTCGTTAATTTTTCGAATGATTAGGAAATGAAACAGTTCGAACGAGAACACGTAAGGATCCACGGGAAGTCAATTTTCGCTGGTGTAGATCGAGCATCCCCTCGGGACACTCGCTGCGAGTAACGAGTTCTCGTAAATACGAACGGGAATCGCAACAAAAGATGGTCACTCAACCAGCCAAGCACAGAATTACTCCCCGGTGCTCGTTTTCCGCGAGCTCGTAAATAGAACGAGCACAAGGGGATGCGTTTGACACGGGCTGAAATATTTCGGAGGTGGAATTAGAGTGAAAGCGGAGGAACAATCGAAACAACGTCCGCGGAAATATTTCTAGAATTCGCATCTCCGCCTTTCCTGGTGTGCACGGTGTTCGGAGATCAACGAACAAAAGCGTGCGCGTAACGTGATCGGGTAGGTGGTTTATTCCTAGCAAACCGCGAAACAGATTGAAATAATTTCATCGGGAACGGCCGCGTCTGGAAGTAAATGTAGACGCTCGGCGAACAAAATCATGTTCCGGCTAGCGAATTTTGATCTATCCTGCGTTCGGTTGCGCGGATGCTAGCAAGCAATATATTATAAAGCCGCCAGCAAATATGTATAACTAGACGAGAGAGAACGTTTACGTGGGATATTTGTTCTGGTACGTGCATACCGACCGTGACGTTAGCAATCGCCGCTGAAGAGGGTTGATGAATTTGTCGGGAGCTTGGAGAGGAACTGAGAGAGAAAGAGAGAGGGATAGATGGAAGGGGTAGTTCGGGGCGCGTTCTTCCACACCGGGAGGTCGAGATTTCGCTGCCGGGAAAACGAAGGACCCGCTGGTTTGTATATACAAGGCAGTGTACCGCGAGGAAAGGGTGGCTCCGAACCCTTCAAAGGGCTCTCCCAACGTTCCTGATAAAATATACCCCAGTTGGGAGGGTGGTTCCTGGTGGCTTACGCCGCGGAAAATTCTTGCTTGCGCGGGTGCTGCTGAACAACTGTATCGACGCGTGTAATATCACCGGAGGGCACTAATTAGTTGCGTAGGGTCGGGGACCGGGGAGGCGGTGTTCGAGCAACGAGCGTCACTTTTCGGGAGAGATGAATTTTCGTTTGTTTTTACTTCTGCCGCGCGGTTAAGTGGTCTAGACATCTCATTGCTTCTTCGGCTATTCGGGATAATTTTATCCCCCTCGTTTTCCGGACTCCTTCGCTCTGCCTTGAAAAATAGTCCCTTACTCCGGCTCCCGTCAAAAGCGACCCGCAATATTCAGACTTGTGGGTCTAACGCCGCGATACCAAAGGGCTAGGACACCCTGATCGTGGCAGTTTTATTTAGCACGGGAAAGGGGCGACCTTAACGTCTCCATAACGTGTGAAATCAGGCTGAAAGCTCTGCCCGGCGTTCGATCCTCCTCGGATTCGAGAAAAAATACGCAGGGAGGGGTGCGACCGCGGGGCACCCTCGAAATCGAGGAATCAGACATTGGTGGTGGGGAGATGAGGGAGGAAGACGGAGAAAAAAGACGGAGGAAAGAGGGGGTAGTGGATAAATCAGTCGGAAAGCGCTTCGTTTAGCCGTGATATCGTGGTATCCTCGAGGATCTTGTTGGCGGAAGGGATTCTATTGCGTTCCAACGGCATCGAGCCGAGTAGCGTCAGCAAAGACGCGCTTCGAATCTCGATCTACTTATTCTATCGAGGGGTGGAGAACACCCCCGTCTCCTCGCCGTGCTTGCCCGTGTCGCGCTGGAATTTAGAGGCAAATTTCTTTTCCGCCTTCGTCTGCCTCCCGGTCCCGCCTCTATCTCGTTCCCTCTTCCCTTCGTACCTTCTGCCTCTCTCGGAACGTCTGCGCGCCGCTCTCGTTCTATCTTAGCCGCGTTTCCCGTCGCATTTTATTGCATCGCCGCCTCCCCCACGATCATCGATATCCGACGCAAACAGCTGTAAACTTCCATGAAGCCACCCCGTCCCCGTTGGTCGATGCATCCGTGTTCCTTCGTCGTCTAAACCCCTCTCGCCTCCTCGTCACACACGCGTCTGATCCGCGTCGCTTCTCTTCCCGTCTCTCGTCGATTTCTCGCGACGAATCCGTTCGACGCTGCGCTGTGCGACGCGACGCGGCGCCCGGAATTATTTCGAGCATGCTAGATTAGAGTTATTCGCTGGGAACGATTGGGTGTCGGCTCGAACGGTGATCGATGGAAATGGGACGCCTGATTGCTTCCGAATATTCTTCGCGACGAGAGTCAAAGCCGCCTCGAAATGAGAAGCCCTCTGCCCCCACGATACCCCGGCAAAGTAATTTCCAGCCTCGAGTGTTGACAATTTCGGGAATTGGAAACCGTGGATCCCCGAAGAATGTGGTAGGTGTATAAACAAGTTCATATTTGAGATTGGAATTCGACGGATAGTCGTCGATTTTTGACAAACCCGCAGGTTTTGTTGCACGTCTTGTGAAATTCTGGATTCTAACTTGATTTGCAGAATATAATTCTATCCTTTCTGTCGTCTCCTTTTTATCAACCGGAACATTTTCGGAAAAACCGCGACAACTTATTTGTACAGATAATGTTAGACACTCGTCGAGAACGTTGCATATCCAGGAAGCAATCATAGCCGCGACTTTTCCGCAATGTTCCCGGACAGCAATGTCAACGACCGTATAAAGTGACAGGCAATCACATAATGAAAGAGTGTCTCAAGGGAAACTGTGATTTAAACTAAGTAGCGATAGAACACCGATACTCCGCGAGCTTAGAGCACATTATTATTATTGGAATAATTCCAGGCTATCGGCGGCGCGTTAATGAAAGGCCTTGTATCCGAAGGTCGCGGTTTCCAGGAAAGAAGATGAAAAGCGAGTTATTTGTCTAGCATGACGAGCGGAAGTGAAATAGAACGTTGTCCCATAAAACGCTCGTATTTTTAGCCGCGATTACGATTGTCTTAAAACTGTCGATCCTGGAAAAATATACTACATATATAAATAAGTATAAATAACTGTCGCTCGTGGTCGCAACAGGCTCGAGTAAAGACCCCCTGGAAATTGTTTTCTGGCATACGCCTAAGGAACATGCGTCTAATTAATTGCGCTAGTTGCGAGCCGGCAACAAAGGGGGAACGTCATCGGGCTGACGCGGACGACGACACCCGCGTTTCATTATTAGAGTCGATGAACTTCTTGAGACGCGTAATTCTTGCCGGGGCGGCCGGCCGCGAGTTCATAACTGGAGGGAGGCGCCGCGTTTTTTACAGCTGTCCGACGTTCTTGTCTTTTGGCAGAACGGGTCGCCGGGAAAAAGGTGTATTTTTAACGAGAAAGTCGCGCGTCAGATGCCACGCTCGGGCGTTTTCTTTTCTCCTGCGCGCGTTTCGAACCGCCTCAGAAAATTCGCTAAAAGGTGCGTAGAGATGGACGGTGACAGTGTGTGACAACTTTCTTGAAAAAATAGAAAATTTTTGTCTGGCCGGAGACTGAACCTAGAAGCGTTCAGAGGAATGTTGTGAAATGGATATTTATAAAATAAATTTCAATCTCCAGTTTACAAGTTCCAATGACTTGGTAGAGATTATTTAACACATTCGTTACCAAAATTCGTCTCGATAACAATATGCTGTAACTGAATAACGACATGTGATTGTGTTCACAAAAATACGAAAACACTGCCGATAGTGAGAGTGTTAAAAGACAGTAATGTCAATGGCGTACGATTTATTCCAATATTTGGAGAACCGTTTGTAGCCATCTTTCATCAGAGTTTCGCCAATTGCACGCATCGTCTGCGTCCTTTTAAGCACGGTTGGAAAAGCGCTCGTCCCAGAAGCTTGTTCCCATTGTTAGCTTTACAAGAGAAACCAAAGAGTTCGTAGGTAAAGCGACTGTGTTAGCGCGGAGCACTTCGAAAATCGTGGTGTGTCGAGAGAGAGAGAGCACATAAACTGCGGCCGTATATTAGAATTTGCTGGTCTGTAACACGGTTGGCTCGCGCAAGCTGAATTCTCCGGAGAGTCCGCGAGAGGCAACGAATGGCGAGAGATCCCTTAACGACCTTGCTGCGGCCGAAGCGTTCCGTTCGATCGAGAAAATCTTTAAATAAAACACTTTTAGCGAGCCTCCGGTTTGGCGTCGATGGCTCTTCGGTGTGCTTTAAGGTCAGTTTCTCGACTTTGGAGAGAAACGAGCTCTATAAAGAAGTCTCTCGACGGCGTTAAGGCTGTCCTCTCTCGCTTCGGTGTGCCTTAAATCCTCGTCTTAGACTCATCGAACGACACCGAATCGAATACTATTGTCTGTTCTTAATTAATTCGAATCGGTCGCGCCCACTCCGCGCCTTTTTGCAGTCGTCGGAGATTCGCGCAAGGATTAACGGGAAGGTAATCTATTAACCGGACTCGCATAACGCCGCGAGAGCCGGGTGACAAGTAGAATGCTGTTCCGCTGATGTCTTTTGTCACGCGAACGAACGTGCGGGTCACTCCGTGGGTCGACAGGAATTAACGGATCGCACGATCGCGACCGAGATAATATTTTCAGACCGATAACGGTGATCGCGTTCTTGATGACCGAGGAGCGTAGACACAAAGTATTCAAGGTTCGACTCGGATATAGATTGGAAAGCTCCAGGTCCCATCTCCCCGAATCAAATTTCGCGATTCAATCTTCCAAACGGCCCTCCCGCGTGTTCAAGCAATTCCGTGTCCCTAGTTCCCCGGGATCGACGTTCATCGAGCCGACATCTAATATATAAGCAGCGATGCGTAACGAAGTTGGGGCGCGATAATAACCGGCGACGTGGCAATTAAATTCCGTGGAATCGTTTAGTGGCCCATAAATCTTTCTTCCGGGATGGAAGGAGCCGACCGAGACGGGGCGAAGGGGTTTCGAGAAGAGTCAGAAGCACCGCCTTAAATCCGTTAATGGGTTTACAAACGTGTGAAGTCCGCGGCACCGACGTCAGACCGTCGAAACATATTTTCTTGGGCGGTGAATGATTTGTGACGGCGAAAATAGGCGGCCACGGAAAACCAGCATCTCCGAACCAGCTTCGACTCGATCTCCTCCGTCAAAACTACGGCCACTTAACCCCTTTTAACTCGGAGTCCTCTAAAACGTCTGTAGCGTCAGAAATGACGACAATATACCCACAATTAACAGTGTTATTGAATTTAATACGAAACTGCAGCAGGAATATTTTTAAACTTTTATCTAGGCTGAGGATATTACAAAGAATGATCTGCATCAGAAAGGGCTACTTTGTCAGATTTCCATCATAAAGCCAAGCTATCGTAGAGACGTTTACAGTATTATCGGAATTTCCCGATTAAAAAGGAAATGAAATGGCTGATGGAGTTATGGAGAGCAGGATGCTTGACCTTCGACCCGGACAAAGATGAGCCGGAGGGTAGGCCGTTCCTAAGGCTTCCGAAGAGCACATTGTTAGGTAGACTTTGCGCGGTCGTCTGCGGGAAGTTTATAATTGATAATAACACTCCAGTATAATGAAACTGTGTTCCGGAGAGCGCGCTCCACTTCGTAATAATGTCAAGGATATCACGGGCCGCGGAATGAAATGCCACCTAATTCCGAATGTAGAGAATATTACCATTTAGCCGGTCGAGATTTCTCGGAGTTCAAGTGATCGATAGATCAAACTAGGCTAACAGTTCCCTCATCGGGCTGTAGAGTATGTACTTGCGAAGACGAGTCTCTCCTCGTCTCGTCTGAAACTTTGATCCGCTCGTTCGCTGAAAGACTATACAGCCATAGTTGCTGGAGTCATCGGCGTAAATAAGGCTCGTTCGGTTAATCGATTCAGAGAGCGACACAATTTATAAACTCTGTTCGCGATTCTCGTTTGTTGCTCGCTCAATGAGGACCACTTCTGACAAATCGTCGAACGATCACCATTAGAGACTGCGACGCAACGTTAGCATCGATCGTCAGGAAGCACGATTCTCCCAGCTGTCTCGAAATGAAAGAAAATTACAGAGGGTAACCCTACGGCAGAACCAGAAAACTTTTTCCACATTTTCATCGATCAATTTAACCTACGAGAGGCTAGGAAAAGAAACCGGCAATTTCAGAATTCCTTTTTCCTCCCTTCGCAAGGATCTCATTATCTGTAACAACCGAGTGCGTGGTCAGTCGCATGGGGAAAGCTTAGAGTCGCTTATCGATGACCACGCGAAAGGGAGAACCTCGATGCTCGAATCCCACGAATGAAATAATAATCCGCCGTCCATGCAGCAGAGATTAGGATCGGTGTTACACATGTTTGATTATCGCTAAGTCGATCGCGAGTTCGTGGTTAGCCGCTATCACCGTTGGACGCTCGAATCCTCCATCTTGATCGCGGGGCTCGCGTGTTTCCGGGGCTTTCTCTGGGATGATCTAAACGAAAATCCCCAACAGCGGCTCGCGAACAATATCGACGTGGACAGGACCGAGGGAAAAACGCTGAGTAATCGGCGCGCGTGGTAGAATGCATAAACGCGTGCACGGTTGGTTGGGATGGAAAACGGGGGAGCGCGCGTCACTTATCAACGCTCGATAAACCTGGCGTGGACGGAATAAGAGAAAAGGGGAGAAAAGAAAAAGGGTTAGATGGAACGATAACGACGCACGATGTGCGATTCCTTGCGAGAAACGGGCGCAAGGATTCTACCCGGGCCGGCTCTCTTTCTGCGCGGCGCGGCGCACCAGTGTCCCGCGCATTGTTGATGTTTCAAGATAAATACCAGATACACACTACAATGCGACCCCCTCTGTACTTTGTAGGTAATTAATTACCGGCCATTGTCCGTCACCGGCAGTAACGTATACGTTATATCAGCGGCCCGTCAACGGTCGTCGCCGGCGCTATCGCGCCACGAGATTCCATTGTCCTTAACTATTATTCCTGCCGGTGGCAATACCGTACATGGACCCGATGATAATGCCCGACCGGATCGAAATCACCAGGAGCAACATTCCTGCGTTCCGTCCTCGACTTTCGTCCCGTTCGGATCGCGCGCGACGCCCTCACCCCTTTATCTCTCTCTTTCTCACACTCTTTGTCTCTCTCTCTTCTTCTCGCTCTCCTCGCCCCCGATAAAATAACTAACGCGGCTCGCGAGCCACGTCGATGGATTTCCCATTGTACTAGACAGAAAGAAAAAGAAAGGGAACTGGACGAACGACGGGGGTGCCGTTGGTATTTCACCCGGTGCGAATTCTTCGGGAAATTTACAACTACCTCGGCCGACCGGACAATGGCGGTGTATTTATCTGTAATTGCACGCGTTCGTTGCAGTCGTACGGACCTCGCCTCGATAATTGAGCGCCGCGAAAACTGAACCGGTCCACTGTCGAAAACACATCCGGTCTCGCTTGTGGGTTCTAGCCGGCGGTATAGTTTCTCGAGCAAACATCTTGACAGCCGAGTCAGGGATCTCTTCATTGAACGCTTCGATCGAATGATCTGATCGCGAAGTGACGCTGCAATTTGTTTGGCTCGCTCGTTCCTGCTTGTTGCTCGCTTTTTATTCGCTCGAGGTGCCGCAAGGTTGTCTGGTTCGAGAGAAATGTTGAAAAAACATCTGCACACCCGTTAACACGTTCGTTCGTGTTGCTGTTTATCTTCTTTGGTAAAATGTTATATTAAATGGAACATACCTTCTTTATGAAACATTTAAACAATTTAGCAGGAGACTTGAAGCATTACTGCCCTTAGATAATCCATTGAAAAAATCACACTCTAAATTTCAATTGCATATAACAAAGCGTAGAAATAATTCCGAAATTGAAAGCCACTGGAAATTCTTCTTTCTTGCGGGTAGTCCGTAAGTCTTCCCGGACTGCTCTTCGCCGAGTGGTTCAAGGGAATCGCCGTAATCTCTCGACGCAATCGTTCGCTTATCTCCGATAAGAATGGGCCGGAAGCATTAGCGGGAACGTATTCGGGAGTGTTCCGGAAGTGTTCGGTAAGAGGAACATCTGTAACCGTGGCTGAAGGTCGGAAATTCCAGGCGCATTACCGGCCAATCGTGTGTGCAACCTGGAAACTCGTCGTCTGCTCGCCTAATGTACGGCGCCGAGCGTAATGCAGTCGTGTTTCGTGCGAGGCAAGTGCGGCTGGCACCCTCTGCGCACCGCCACCTTTTCCGCCTCCTTCGTCTCCTACGACTTCCTCCCCTTCGGCTCCGTTCTCGCTGCTACCGTCGCCATCGCAGCCGTTCCAGCCCCATGTTACCGCAAGCTCGAAACACGAATGGTCAGATTGAAATCAGAGTCCCTACAACCGACTGAAACGCGGAAGGTACACGCCGGGAACGAACAGCTCCGACTCTGCTGCGCCGAGGATGCATTTATTGGGGATTCTGCAGGCGAACAAGTTCATCCCTTGCTCCGAGATGTCGTTACGTCGGTCACGGACGGATGGTTCCCACGAATCTTCCCGATCCGGATTAGCTAATTGTCCAACAAAGACTTCAGACAAAAGATGTTTCTCTCTCACGATCGATCAAGTATCGAATCTTTATTTTATGAGCGATGGTAAACATCCCTTACTCCGAAATGTCCTCACCATTGAACATCCGGTGTAAGTAATGGACTAACGAACCAAAGATTTCAGACAGAAGATGTTGAAGAGGAAAGGTGTTTGTTTCTCACGATCGATCAAGAAGAAAGTGGATTCGTGAATAGCGTATTCTGGGATCGGCAAAGCGGGCGAGCGGACTAATATTATTCGATGGCGGCGCTCATTAGAGGGAAGGTCCCTATCTCCGGAACTTTTAATACCGGCCTCGAGTCGGAGAATTAACACGCGGAGGTTGTAAAATTAATTCCGAAAGAAGCGCGAAGCCGGGGTACGTGGTTTCGCCGGTTCCCGTTTGCTGGGTTCGTGACTGCTCGACGGTGGCGGTCCGCGGGAACGCCACGAACACCAGCAAAGGAGCGGAGGAGATGTACGCTACCGGCAGCCCTGTTTTACATGGCCGATTGCATCTCCTTTCCATGCGCCACGGCGACACGCGTTCTCCCGCTCCTTTACGTACCAGGATAATTTTCTAGCGGCCGTGGGCTTGAAGGGTCGCCGATCGCATCCCCGATCTTCGCGCCGCACAATTAGGATGCCCTTAAACGGAGATCCGCGGAAGAGCTGCGCCGCGTTATACCGGTTTCCGGCAGCGAGCACGGATTACGAATGGAATGCGCTTCGAATGCTATTCCGTCGCTGGTCTGGTCCATTGCTCGGATCGACTGCCCGATTTGGACGATCCCAGACGCGTAATGGTATCTTGACGAGCAATTTCTCCCCGGCTAACGTGCAGAATCCATGCGAATTAATGGTTTCCCTACGATCCCGCTTATTTATCGCTCCGCGGACGGCTCCCCGCACTGTCATCTACTGTTACAGGTGTATTTAACACAGAATATTTCACTCGGAAGATGCCAGCTTCAGAATAAAGCTATTTCAGCCTGAAGAACTAGTCAGGTGAATTCAAATGAATACAGCGTGAATTGAAAAAATTCCTCGATCGAGGAAACAGGCTCAAAAACATAAATAAAATTGAAACCCAGCCTCAGCACCACGAAAAAAATCTGATTAATCAGCATATACGGTAACAGAAAGTTAGATACGGTCGTGCAGAAAGAAACCAAGAATCGATCGTCGTCTTCAAAGGATTAACTTCAGAGCCAGGAACGAATTTGTCCAGCCAATGTTCGAAACGATCACTTCCACAGGTTATCGATCGCGAGAGCGTCTCGCAGGGAAGCGCAGTGACATGTTCGCAACGGGCAGAAGAGCGTGACGATGCCCAAATTGATTCGTCCCTTTCGAGTATTCCGGCACCGTTCTTCGTCGAAGCTCGGGCGCGCTAAAGGGTATCGACCTGGTGGCGTGAACGAGTCCCGACGGAGATTCATTAACGCTTCGTCCGTGTCCCGTTTAAGTACCCCAATCGCGAAGCCACTCAGGAGCGATTCCACGTACGGTGGCAGCGGGTTAAAGGGGGGAGGGGTTGGGAGGGGCGTCAGGGGGTTGACAGAGGAAGACGGGCGAACCACTTGGAGGCTAGAGGATCGAGTAGTCGAAGTCTGGCTGGAAACTCCACCTCTCGGGACGAGAATATCCCGAACTACCCCGACGAGAAGGATGAAAGAAAGAGAGAGAGAGCGAGAGATGGAGAGTCGGTGAAGCGTGTAGCCGAAGAAGCAAGTCGTCGGGGCTCGAGAGTCCTGATAATAATTGTGACACTCGCGCGCGTCCCGATGCGTCTGCGTCTTATTAAGTAGTCTTGTTCGGAGAACCGGGCATCGATTCCAAGGCAGAAGCTCGTCTGCGTACGCCGCTGGGAATCGAGACGAGACGAGCCGCCTAGCGCCACAAATCATTTGCTCTGGGGCGCGTTCGCCTGGCCACCCACCCCGTTTCGACATCGACATCGACGAGGATCGTGTACAAAAGGATCCGGCGACACCTTATTCGCCATTTTTCTCCGTCGTGTCCCCTCCGTTCTTCCCCGCCGGGAGCCGTTGACAACGAGCCGGGAGAAAAAGTAGCTTCCAGTGAAATGTTTTGCCCGTGAATCATAATTCGCGTCCCGACCACGAGGGGCCGGCGGGAGGGGGAGGGGGATGGGAAGATCGGTGACAGCTGGGGTGGGATCGGTTTCCGAGTCGGTCGTCTGGAAGTTTCGTCGGCTCGACTGTCACTCCGTCGAATGACGTTTAACTCGGTTAAAGAGCGGAGGATCAACGAAGGGCACTCGAGAGGGAGACACCGAGAACTGCCTCACCTTTCGACTCGCTGGCTGTCAAAGCGGCTTCCGCGATCGCTTATCCAATCGAACGTAACATTCCTCCATTTAAATGGCCGCGGTTTCATCGTAACTCCTCTGTTTTCCTAGCGGCGCGCACCACGTCCGAAGAAGGATCGCCTTGTTCTAGAAATAAGATCTCCCCCGGTTTCCTTCGTTTATTCACGAGCGGAGGGGCCCCGTGGACGCGCGCGAACGACTTTCATCCCTCGGCCACGAGCCATAAATACATGCACGCGCCTCGTGCACACGTTTGTAGCGTTGCCGGCGTCATGAGAACGGCCCAGTATCCCGTAAATCGACCGTGCGCCGGAGAGAAACAGGAACTATTATAGATCAGCGAGGGGAAGAGAGAGCGGAATAGCGGACACGCGCGGGTACGTTTCTATATTACATTTGCCTGGTTCCTCGCCCTTCGCCGCTCTTCCACCGTTCTCCTTCGTTCGTCCCTGCTCGCTCTCTCTTTCTCTCTCTCTCTCTCGCTCACTCTCTTTCTCGATGGCTCTCATTTTACAATCGGTACTCGCTGCAGGCCGATACTGCATTTTATTCCACGAGGGTGGCCTCGGCCCTAGGGGTGAGCAGGCAATTTTATTGGATGTGACACTAGCGCTCTTTCCCTCCGTGCGAGCCCCCGAACCTTCGCTCGGCCACCTCTTTCTGCTCCCGCCGGCCCCCCCTCGACCGCCTCCCTGATTTCCACTCGGCTCCGCTTTCTCGTTTACTCTCATTCGAACGGGAAGGGGCTTCAAATAGCTGCAATATCCGCGTGTATTGACTCCTGGAATTGGGAAGACCTTCTCGTGTCCGAAGCTGTCCAGGCCCTCGGCCCCTGTCCCGGTAACCAAAGCTCCGCTCCGCTCCTCCCGCAGCTTTTTCCCTTACCAGAATCACCCCCGCTTGTCCTGGTTCGCTCGACTAACCGTGGACGGCCCACTCGCGTCATTAGTCCGCGTTTTCACAGTGGATCCTCGTGCGCCCACCCATTTAGTGGGTGCTCGAGATTTCGCGCATGGGCCCACCAACGCCTGTCAACCTGTCGGGAAACCGATCTGCTTTTCCGGGATCGGTCTTCCTGGCGGGTCCACCCGGAACGTAGGAAGAAATTACGATTCTCCCCTTGTTTGCCTTGGTTTGAGGGGCTTCCGCTCCGAAATAACGTCGTCCCCCCTGTCGACGTCGTACCCTCCCGTGCGAGACGGATGTCGGGATCGTCCGGAGTGTCGTCGATCACCGTGCTCCCAGCGGAATTACACGTCCGGGACGAAGCCCGGGGAATTAGTTATCTTTAGCGGCGAATCGGGGCTACTTTTTCCCCGCTAGCATCGTGCGGGATTGTTGTTCGAGAGCCGACGAGTTTGTTTGAAGAGAGGCCCCAGCACGGCGTCCGCGGATCCATTTGAACCCCGGTGTTTTCGCCCGTTTCGCAATGTTCCGGCTCGACAGCTTTACGCCGCGGCCGTCTTAGAAAAAAGATTTCCGTACGGGAATTCGGCGCATTTGGACTCGCGCCAAACGGCCGGTATCGCTGGCGAGCCGTGCGATAAATCAAATTGCAAATGCGTTGACGTTGGTACAGAAATAATTGGATGGATCTCCGCTCGACACGCCGGCCGCCCATCGTAAATCACGGATTTTTAACCCGTTCGACGATTTCCGGCCGAATGAAAAATTCGCTCTGCTCGCGGACGCTTTAATGTCCTGTTCACGCGCGGTGGAACCGCGTATTAAAGTTTCAAGCCGCGAGTTTTCGCCGCCGCGCCGACATCCTGAAAAATATCTCCCTTTGTCGAGCATTGTGCCGATTCGTGCCGCCCCTGGATCGTCGTTTATCATAAAAGGCACGGAAGACGATCTGGCTCTTCGACGTATTAGGAAAGGGGAGACGGGAATCAATCGTACACCGCTGAATATCGGTTGATAATCGTTTGTCAAACAACGACTCCAATTGCGGCAAACAGATCTGTCTTTCCGCCCTGCGCAAACAATACGGTAAACCTTTCTAATTTTCCGTGGAACTCGGTCCCCCCGAGCGAAATCAGATACGAGTGGCTCGTCTCGTTCTAGCTAGCGACGATTCGGAGTCAGTCGAAATCTCGAGTGAGCCCCACGGGGGGAAGAAAAAAGGCGAGAGAGAGCAGGTCGTCGAACGCATAACGTGCTCCGGATTCTATCGATACGGCGCGACATTAAGCCGAAAATCCAGACGGCTGTCACGCAGCGCACGGAAGTGTACGTCGGTGTCCCGCGATCGGTTATCAGCGTGGCGTGATTTACAGGCTCCCTTTGCGAACGAACGATGCGGTTCCCGGTGCCCTGGGATGAAAGTCAAAGGAGCACTTAGCCGTCATTGCCGGACGATAAATCAAAGACGAGAGTGACGTTCGTCGACTCGGACAAGCGCGCGCACGGACTCGTGTGGGTACAGGATGTTTCGCCGGCATCGAAAATCCCATTACTGTTCTACCTCTCATTTAGACCGAAAAAATCTAGTATCTACACGCGGAAAACGTCGGATTCACACAGGGCTTGACATTTTTGTAATTACACTCCTGACGCTGCGATGAGTTGTGGGTTCCTTTTAACTGATTATAGCCTTTGATACGCATACAATTGTGTTCCAAGTGTTTCGAGAAAAAGTGTATGATCAAAGATGACCCATCAGGATGAAGAACAGTTAAGTAAGAGTATAAAGAAATAGGTCTGCAATTATACAAAGAATTGTAGATGTAATTCTTTTTCCTAGGTCGAAAAGGAATAAGTGATTTGAATTGAATTAGTCGGGACACTGTGGCGAATGTCTGGCGAAGCAGTCTGTACTCGCCGCGAGACAGAATGGAATTAAGGTTGCCGGCCAGGCCAGGACGCGCACCGGGTGGAGGACAAAGGTGGTGGGGGCGAATGTCTTCTTGACAGACTGCGCGGTGCTCTTGGCAAAAATACGAACAAGAACGGTGCCTCGGCAGTCATCGTTTAAAGTATTACCTGCGATTTATCATTGGTCACATTAATGGCCCCGGAATTCCGTGTATTCCATTTGTATCTGTCCCCCACCCCGTGGGGTTCGTCCGCCCTCGAGGATGGGGGAGGAGGTTCTCTAACCTCGTGCCAAAAGAAACGGATCTCTTCGATCACCATGCTCGTGGCAAAAGCGAGCAAGACGCTGCTTCGTGCCGGAGTCGCTCTCGGGATTATTAATTCGAGGAGGGCCGCTCGATGTCGTCCTTCGCGGACCATCGCGCTTTCCACCATCGAGATATGATTTATACCCGTTGGTGGAAACCGGGCGAGAACCCGCGCGCACCATCCCCGCCGTCTGTGTGATTCGATACGCTACAGCTTCACCGCAGAATCTTAATCGGAAACGGATACCGTCCATCGGTCGCGAATATTAAATATCTTTTGACCGACTTTCCTCCATTCGTTCTCCATTCCTGGCAGTTACAATTACTTGGCCTACTACGCTCTTATTCGAAAATACAGCGTTCCGTTCAAGAATAGAAATCGCTTCAGAAATATCTTTTCAATATTGCTAAGTCCTCATATGTTCCTTAGAAATAGTTGTATGAAATATACTATGGTTCCACAGTTTGAGAAACAGAAAATGGACGGATTTTTACACTGATCAGCGTGTGAGCATTAAATATCTTCAGTTTTTGTGACCGTAAGCTTTCAAGGACACAGCGGTATTTTGGGGCGCACATTTAGCGATAGAGTAAACATTTTCTCGAGATGATATCTTTCCGAGCCCCTGGTCTCGCCAATGTTTTTTAAATGGGATTTTAGCGTGGCCGCCTTTTAGCGAGATCGAAAAGCAAATAGAAGGCGGTCCGAGGGTGTGATTCTAAAAAAGTCACCGCGACAGGATGTCTTTCAATTCCATCTGATGGAAGTACGTCGAGTGAAAATATGGCGTCGTCGTCGAGGGTGGTGGCGTCTTTGGCGCTTGCAGTGGGCCATCAAACTTGCCCGGACAATGTGATTAATTACACGCCCCGCATGGATCGAGATTCCTCGGGGCGTATTGCGCAATGGCGCAAGTTTTCCCCGATCTAAATTGCATTTGGCACCCAACAGGAGCCACTGTCGGATCGAATCGAACGTAAACCGGCCTCGCCCGGATTTTCCATCGGCCGGTCGGTCGGTGGCCGAACTCGAACACGGTGCGCCGGGGAAACGAACGTGCGGGAATATACACAACGGGATTCTGATTCTGCTCGAGGTGGAATTGAGCAGCTTCCAGACCATCTGTCCATTTCCTGGGAGAGTGCTCCCGTTCGCCTCGGGGAGCCAGAGCCAGGCCATGCCAGGCCAGGCCAGAGCAACCAGCGTGCCGTGCCTGCTGGTGCTGCTGCCGTTCCAAATCGAAGCCAGGTCAAAGCTATGATCTCTCTTCCTCTCTATCTCTTTCGCCTCTGTTTTCTTCCTCATTTTTTCACTGGCCGTCCACCTCCCGCTCCCGTGGCAGCGGGCACAGGAAGAGGTCCCGGCGAGAGTCCGAGGGAAACATTACGGGGAGAGAAATTCGGCGATCATTTCGCTCACGGACCACTTCGCCGTTCCGTTTCCGCTGTATCTTCCGCTTTTTCCGCCGAACAGGTATTTTACCACGGGCCTCGTATTTCCGGCGTCTCCCCGGGCTCATCCTATCGCCGTTGCATCTTTGCCAGCGTTCGAAACTTTGGACCGCACCGCCCGAATCGCAACCGTCTCCCTCTCTCTCTCTCTCTCTCTCTCTCTCTTTTTTTCCCTTCCTCTTCGTTTCTCTCGCCCACCCTCTCGGCACCCTCTTTCTCGCAATCTCATCAGGGGATGGCGGTGTTCCGTGCGGTCGGTGCGGAGCGTCCCGGTGGCCGACTCGTGTACAACGGCGTTGAATTGTAGGGGCGCCGGAGAACGCTCGCGCGAATCGCCGAACGCTTGTCGGGAAACACCGTGAAACGAGAACCGGGCGTAATCGGCGTGTTCCAGGCGAGATTATCGTAAGCCTTCGCCGGTCCGATTCCGATCATTCCGTGCCGCGTCGTCGACTGCTCATTTCACGCGATGAAAGTGCCATTCACCTGAAGGGAATCCGGGCTTGATCGGGCTTCAAAGAGAGCCCGGACGCCACCACCGCGCCCGGGATCGAACGAATTTAAGCGGTGGTCAAACCGTCCCACAGAGACCCCGATAGAAATCGAAATCGAGTCCCGGCGAAAGAAAATTAACGTCCGTTTTCAGCACTACCGTGCACGTGTACGTGTTCCGCAAGCGCTAAGTAATTAATCGCGGTCGACTGCCGCGGTTGCCTCTTCTATTTGTTTTCCGGAAAAATCCTCCATTCTGTCTTTCATCCAATCGGGATGCTAAAATGCAAAGTGATTACGTTCTCTATTAGCTGACCGAATCATGTACCACGTCCCGTATACTGGTTTCGGTGATTTGATGTTAATTCTTGGGGTACGGTTAAAACGTCACATTGTATATGAAACTCAATATATTGCTTCAACTCTTTGTAGATTAGGACAATGAACACTACGATCAAAATGACCCTGGAAACTTTTTCAAAAGCTATAGGCCAAGCTCGTCACAGCTCCAGGAAAGACCGATAGTATTTCCGTGAATTGGAGCATAGCCGTTCAAGTAGCGAACGCGTTAACGTTATAATCACCCGCACGCAAAAACCGGCGAAGCAAGAAACAGCAACGCACGGTGCCAGTCACAGCCATTAACGTTTCGAGGTGAGCCCCGTTCTGCGATCGGAGTTAACGAGGAGTATTTAATTGAATAGACTCGCTTGGAGCAGTTCGTTTATCCGACGGTCAGATTCTAGCGTAGAGTCCCTTTGCTAATTGAATCGAGTATTTTGTTACCTCGCAAGTCCAAGGTCGCATGTGTCCGTCCACGATCTCGTGACCGTCGAAAAGGTTCTGCGTCGAGCAGGCCCGTTGTAACGAGGAAGTCGTAACGATACTCGGAGGTGATCGAACCCTCTTGCGCGCATAATTGCAAAACGCAGCAGCAGTTTTTGATTTTTTAACGGTGAATCCTCGAACGGTCTCTCCTCCAATCGGTGGCTGCGTTCCAGCTGGTCATCCCGGTCGTCCTCCACCGCCCCTTGTCCGCTTATGGCGTGCACTTTATACCGCCGTGTTGAGGCCGACGCTGCTTTACAGCCGAATAAAATAGAAAGCCGCAAAAAAAATGGCGTCGATTGCCTCTTTTACGCACGGTCCGGATTCGATCCTCGCCGCTTCCAGTCCTTGACGACGACGTCAACGTCGCTGGGCTATCAGCTGGCTGATGAGATGTGCGTGTGCACGAGCATGCTTGTCCTCCGCTTAGGGACAAGCACAGAAGGGGGGCGCGCGTCACCGGCGCTCGACATTTGCCGGTGGTTTTTCGGAGCGAGGCTTAATTTATGTCGCTTAAAAATGCAAATACCGGCGATTTGTCTTCAGCAGTCGTGGCCGGCCGACGTGGCTGCTCCCGGCGATCGGGGGAGAGAGGGCCCGGCCCTGGAAAAGATCCGTCTCGCGCTGGGAAAGCGTCGACAATGCCCCGGGAATTTCTTTAATTAATCCCCGGCAGACTGTCGACTTCTTGCCGGCAGGATCTCCCTCACCGAGTGAGACAACACGATCGAGACTCTCCGACGTCGATCCCCGGCGTGTGCTCTCTCTCTCTCTCTCTCTTCCTCTCTATCTTTCTCTCTCTCTCGTGTGCGTATACGTTTCACCTCGGCCCGCTGCCACCTAGGTGGTCCGGGCGCGTGCAGTCATTTTTTAAAAGAGTTTTCAGTGGAGCGCGGCCGGCTCGCGCGGGCTTTTATTCTTCATTACGCCCGGCCATTCGTCTTCCAACGCGCTGCTCCTTTTCGCGGGTCCTTTCACGGGCCCCGCCGAGGGAACACGGATTTCGAACGCGCACCCTCCACACAATGGAATTTCGTTCTCACCGAGGAAACGAACGGCGGCTTCGGGCCGCGATCGCGACGTCTTAATCCGACCGGGCGATAAATGCGCTCGATAATTAATGGACCGCGCTCTCCTCTCTCTCTCTCTCTCTGCGGGACAGTTAACAGTCACGGTTTAATGTATTTTTAACACGTCTTACCGCGTTCTCCTGAAATAAGAATTAGGGGAAGAACGGACCAGTTGGATTAAGATTAATAATTAATTCCTCGAGAGGCAGCCGGCCGTCGACGGCAGCGGCCAGTGCTGATTCCCACACTTTTCTGATTGTTAACAAATATAAAGCGATTAGGAGAATGACCCCGTGGAAAAAGAACGCTACCAGCTGGCGCGAGATGTAACTCGAAATTAAACCGTGACTTGTGAATTTATGTAACGCGGAAATTATGTGAGGGGAACCGGTATCGGCGCGATAAGGGATAGAGGATAGATATTATTAGGAACAGAATTCCCAGCACCTCGCGGTAACTGTTTAATTATATATATGTAATACTCAATTTACATAGTTGGCCGCGGAGCACGCCTCATTTCCCCCCTGTCTTTTGGAATCTAAAGATCTTTTTATTCGAATCTCTCATTTCTAGCCATCGCGTCGTTCCAGTGGAATTTCGGCGAGTTTTACTAGTGGTTGTCGCTATAAATGTTCAATTCGTGGGTCAAGGAACGCGTTTGAATAATGCAGATCTAATTGTGCTTCTACGTACGCTGAATCCTCGTCCATTCGTCAGCCAGAAATTCTGCGAAACGATGGTGTAAATTAGCGTGCACGAGACAATCCGCGAGAACCGACGCGTCGGCTGCATTGTGTTATTTTTTGAGACACGGCCGCGGCAAAGTAAACGAAATTACGGACAATTTATAATTGCCGCTGCCCACGAGAGCAGTGTTGCATGGGACGAGGGTGGAAAACGCGCGAGAGGAAGAGCCCGCGGAAAAAGAGAACGACGAGCGGGATACCGGCAGTTGTTTCCCAACGAGAACGAAATTACAAGTGTTACCCTCGCAACGTGAACTCGACACCCATCGAAATTATTCCTCGCTCGCGTAGTCGTGCCCCTCGTCTTGCCCTTTTCATTAATTCTCATTGTTCCCTAATCCCCTCCACCGCTTCCTGCGATGCCACTAATTATTAAAAAAGAGTGGCAGGAACGAGACGGGGAAAAGAGCCAACGAAATTCCACGTTGCCGGATCTATCAATGCGCGAACGTTCTCGCAGCTCGCCGCGAAAAATCTATGTAAGAATGTTTAGGTCCAACAAAATTTCCAGAGTGTCGAGTTTTTGATACCATTTTCAAATATAATTCTCAGCGGTGTAGATGTAAAACGCATTCCTTATTTCTTAGAGCGATGAGGAAGCCAGCGGCCACAAAGAAAAGCATGATCTCGTACGACCGTATGTTCAAAGTCAGGGCGGATATAGGCGTGCTCGTCGAACGACTGTCATGCGACTGTTAATATATATAATGGGATTGTTCTATCGTTGGGATTGACACAGTCAAATAAACAGTACTGAGTTTCTGTAACAAAGAGGTTAATTTATTCGTAACTTATAATTCACAATCACATTACTTTATTCTGTTCCTACCTGTAACAAAGAGAAACGACATTAAAGTTTATTCTTTCCTTGATGTCAATTCCTTTGTACAATCTTACTTGAATAATTCTAATTGCACAATTTTATTAATCTCGCTAACTTCGTCTCATACGCTTGGTCGCGTGTTCTAGATGTCACTCGTCTATTTATCATCGGCCGCGTTCGTAAGTGCGCGGCAGATTCAAATTAAGAGAATGCACTTATGCACTTTCCTTACATTGTATCGGATAAAGCATAAAATGAACGCGCGGTTCATTCGAAGACACTTGATAACTATCGACGCGCTCGGAGGATCACGAAGGCCTTGGGAAAGATGGAAGCAGCGCGCGTTCGTGGAGTCCTGACGGACTCGGATTGAAATTCGAGACGCCATCCGTCAGCCTAATAACGAAGAAAAACATCTCCCGAGAGCTCCGCTTTATATTCCAAGACTGTCTCTCGCGGCGCAAAAACTCGGGCCAAAGATGAGCAGCCACTTGAAAGTACGTGACCAAAGAGATGCCTGTTCATTCATCACGCCGCTCTTGGCTGGCTCCTCAAACGTACCGATCCATCTTCCGGAGGACGAAATTTCGACGAAAATCGTTTACAGGAAGAATCATCTGGTAACGAGAACCTCTTCGAGGGGGGGGGGGGGGGGGGTAGAATGGATCGACTTCCACGGAAAATTGCCCCGAAACGAGGAACTTCCTCGAGGCACGATTCGGGAAACAAGAACCATCGACGAGGCTCGCGATTTAAAATACACGCACGGGGTACAGGTTCGATTTGCCGAGGTGGAGGAGGGCGGTTGCGATGGCTGTCGGAAATTGCGGCACTTTATGAGGTGCACGATCTGCCTTTTGCCTGTTTCTTTCGATTCCCCATCGGTCCGGCTGCGCTGAAAAAGGCCAGAGAGGAGTGTCGTGCCGACTAGCTCGAGGCGTTTGTATTGCTTTTCAAACGAACGGGAGGACCAGAGGTACACACGGCCAGCGAAGAGGACGACTTCGGGCCATCGATAAAGATTCCACCCCCCGATTTCACCGGCTGTCGGTATACAAGCAGCCCTGCCACGTTATTGGTCAAATATCTGAAGGGGTCCGAGGTTTCTTTAAACTTCACTCGGCTCGCGCCTTTTGTAGGCCATTACGCGAAACTGCCTGTGTCCTCGACTCACAGGCTTCCGGGAATCTGTGATCTATGAACCCCGTGGAAAGCAAATTGTGAGACTGGTTTGCTATTCTGTCTGTCCAAGATTCTTCGAGCTCCCTGTCTGCGATATTAATGGTTCACGAGCTACCTCTCGGCTACTATACCAGATTTTACATCCGTCGTTCGGCTTCAGAAAAATACAAACGAGTGCACAGACTGGCTTCTGATAACTTGAAATTATCTGTAAGTTGTTGCATATTATTTTGCACAAAGGTCCGGAGTCTACTTATAAGATCATTGTTTCCTTCCTAATTCAACGTCATAGCTATGTATGTGGTAGATTCAAAAACAATAGTCATCGTTCTGAATCAAACAACTTCGTCCTCAGACAATTTTCGACAATTGTAAGGAGGATAGAAGAACTATCCTGTACGTTTGGATATGATTGCAGACGGAACGACGATAACAATAAGGGTGTAGACGGAGGGTTAAATTTCGTTCGAAATAGAATGTGCTTTCGAAAATTCATGAAACAACGCTGGTTAGTGCTGGCGGGATCGTTCGGTCGATTCGTGAAGACGGTTTGTGCGTGTTCCGCCATTTTCCTGGCGGCCGGTACCGGGCGCAACCCGGCTCCCTTTCACGGGTCGAGGCTGGACTCTCGGTGCTGCTCGGAACGAGCCCGGGACTTAATGTCGTAATTAAAATGCACATGGTAAGCTGCCGCCACGCCATTGTCCCGCGGCAACGGCTAAACGAGACGTCGGTTCCGCGAGCGGGTGCGCAGGAGGAGGACACGCGAGCAGAGGGAGCAGAGGGAAGAGAGGGAGCACCCGGAGGCCGGTGGACATCTAATACTCCCCTGACGAGGCGCGGGCCGACCCTCGAGAAATATTATAATGCTCGGGATATTTATCCCGGCATTCTCGAATGAAAGGGATCAAACGTGTTCGTCTGGCGCGAACTAAGAGAGAGAGAGAGAGAGAGAGCGCCTGAAAGCTCTCGCCATCGAAAAGAACCACTCCCGCGAGCCTTTATTCCCTCCTCCTCATCTTCCTGCCCCGCGAGCCTCGTCACGGAAATCGTGTTCGCGTAACGTGTAATTAAACGATTCCTGCGACGATTAAAGGAGTCGTCGTTCTCCCCGTGACGGGGGAGGGATTATTCGTCGCGTACGACGAGTCTCCGTGACCGTTGTTCCTTTGGTAACGAGGACTTCGCATGAAATATCGCGACTGCCGAGCCATTTGTTCGTGAACCACGCGCGAGGCCGTTTCAACGACGACGGAAATGCCTCGAGGACTTTTTCGACTTTCTTCTGTACTCCCCCACGCCCCTTCTCGTAGTCCCTCGAATTCGCGAGAAACTATTAATCGCCGGCACATTTTTAATTTCGCGAAAAAAATCATCTGTACTCCGTACACCGGTTCCTGGAATTGCAAACTTCTTGAAAAGCCACCGCGCCGATAGCTTCCCAGCTGTTTGCTCGCGAAAGCGACGGCTCTCTGAATTTCCGTGATGGAGAACTTTTAGCCCGGGGTTCGCTCGCGTGACACACTTTTCCACGCTCCTTTGACACTTTGCGCTTCCGCAGATCGCCACGAGCAGATACCGACACTCTTTTTCCCACCCGATCCGCTTTCGCGAGCCATTACGCGCACGTGATGCTCCTCGGCGGGGAAAGTCGCGAACCTACGGCGATCGCGGTCCGATCAATCATCCGCGGAACACCATTCGCATTTGGGCCGAATCGGAATTTAATTCTGGAAAGAGTTTTAGCCGGCTCCATTTTTGGCAGAAAGTCTAACTAACCGCGGCCTAGCCTACTTATTTTTGCGTTAGCTCTCTCTTTCTCTCTCTCTCTCTCTCTCTCTCTCTCTCTCTCGACACACAAACAGCTATCCGAGTTGTTTCAACGATCCCAGGCATTTTCCAGCAACTCTTTCGATTCTCGGATGTTTTCCAAACTTTCCCGGGACGCGGGTTAAAAACGCGGTAGCATAAAAACCCGGCTGAAATTGGGGACAAAGGACCGCAGTCGCCGGGCCGATGCGCATCCAACTATTTCAATGAAATGACTGCCGCTCTCGCTGGTAACGGAAGAATCGGGGTCAGCGATTCAAATGAAAAAAAAAACCTCGGAAAACAGCGCGAGAGGAAACAATAAATGGGAAACGCGTCCCGCGAACAGGGAAAACAGATAAGGTGATTGAACGATTGTAGTCGATCCGATGAAGAGGCGTCGCAGCGTCGGTTTGATTACGGTGCCGGATCGAATAGGGGAAAATACCGTTGAAAGGCATTCGTTCTCTTAACGATCGGTAGCCAGAAAATCGAGATGGCGTTGCTTCGTTCGAAGTCGCTACCCTGTCCAGGCTTGTTTCTCATGTGTTGAAACGCGCGCGCACGAACACGCGCACCGGCTGGCTGGTTGGTTGGCTGCTGAAAATTGATACTCAATTTAAACTCCTTATATAACAGGATGCACGTACTCGTAGCCCGACTACCCGGTAGGTACGAGTCACGTACGGATATGAAGGTGAAAGGAGACCATGATAGACGAACAGGAAGGGGGAGAAAGACCGAAGCTGCCGGACTGGCCGGACGGAGACAGACGCTGGGGGATGTTGACTCGCGGAGAGGATGAAAACGCAATCGATCTCTCATCTATTGCATTACCCGATCACGTTTTATGCGCGCTCATCTCCATCGATCTCTTATCTCTCTTAGCCCCTCGACGTATCCCTCTCCTCATTTCCTCGGCTACGTGGATAACCATACGCGGAAGAGGGGCGGTGGACGAACTACTCCCATGCCAGAAAGAGAGACAGAGCGAGAGAGAGAGGGAAGAGAGAGAGAGAACCTTGTCTTGGTCAACTGGTACGTGACTGGAAACCGGCCGCCTAATTTACGATTACACATTACGGCGACAATAAAGGCTACGAATGCGGTGAACAAGGGTTGATTACAAGAGTGTCGCGGTCGTTAACATCGGGACCGCAAGCGACAGAAACTGCTGGCCGCAAAGTGTCGCGCGATCCCGTGCCCGTGGATTTCTTTTCGTCTTTTTCTAGCCGCGGAAACGAAGAGTAAGCATGTTTTCCGGCGGTTGTTTGGTCGGAGGGGTCCAAAGCTGCTGCTGCACTAAACCGCTTCGATAGCACGAACTCCGGAGAGAGTAGGGGGAGAATGAGAGAGACGAGACGCGCCGCTTCGAACGGACTTCCCGTACGTGACTGGAAATCTTGGCCAGTTTACGATTACCTATTACGCGACGGGACGACGAACTACGAGCGTGAAATGCACGTCCGCGGGTTCGATTCGTGGCCAGAGAAGACGACGCGACGGGGACAAGAAAGGAAGCCCGTTGTTAGGGGACAAGCAACGGCCCCCTTCTCTCTTGAAGACGAGCGCCCTTCCCGATCGTTCTGCCCGGCGATTTCGACGCCGGAAGCTCGCCGGTGGCCTTCCGGCCGCGAACACGGTCAATTCCACGTGACGCGACCTCCCTGAATGCCTGAATTTTCGACGGAATTGTGGGGACACGCCGTGAGGCGCATTAAGCGCAAGCCGCCCGTATTTATCGTACCCACGACGACAGTTCCACGGAATTTGATAGTTGGACGGTTTTTACTCGCTCCCAACGGGCACCCCCGCAAGCCACTTTGCCCTGACCAGCGCCACGCAAGGATCTTCCAGAGTCGGCGAATCCGTTGCCCGTGAAATTGAATAAACTGCCTGGATGCGATGCTTCCCCGGATTCCGACGACTTTGATTCCAACCGAATCGATCGACACTGACAATCCAGATGCCCCCATTACCAGTCGGTTTTTATGCGTTTATCGCGTCTGCACGTTTTTAGAACTCGATAGAACGTGCATTTATATATCTTGGTTTTACAACAAAAATTCATCCAGCAGACTAGAGAAATCTCTATTTCCTCCCAACATTTATAAAACACGAATTCGCCAACTAAAAATGTTAAATCCTTTTCCAACAGAATCTGAAAACACTGGGTACGTTCACATACTTCGAGGGCAGAGCGTAATTGAAGGAAAACCCGACGCGAAATCTCCGCTGGAATTTCGTCCGCACCGTGAAATTTTTGAAATATGCGTTTGCCGTGGGGAGTCCATTCATCCTGCTTTGCCGAGTATATTTTTCGCGAGTCGCGTAATTTAATTTGTTGATAACCCACTGCCGAGTTCTTGTGGCCAGGGCGGTTAATGAAGTGTACGAACGTTTTTCGAGCGTTCCAGATGTTATTTTCCGGCGCGGTCCGGTCGATCGGCGTGCTTCATGATCGTCAAAATTCAGGCAACTGTTGCCGGACGATCGATCGACGCGAATTATATTTTTCGGATTTGGCGGGCCCGATAAATTCGCGAGGACGGTATTGGCCGGGTATCGACGGAGGGTCACGATTCGGTCGGGTACGCGCGGAACGCAACAAAATCCGATACGCCGTAAAAAGGAGAGTCGGGGGAAAAGCATCGCGCGCTTTGACGATGACGCCGAGTTACAGCAAGCGTTCGAATATTTCACAATTCTGCGCTCGGTTTCGGTGCGCCGGCCTATAAATTCGCTAGTGCACGCGCGGTCCACTTTTTTTTTATTTCCCCTGCCTCCCTCGCACCTTTCCACCCTCTCGCCGAAAACTCCCTTCGTTTTTTCTCGGTCGAGTTTCTCGTAATTTATACAATCCGCATTTACACAATTCGTCGAAGAATCGCGAAAGAACTGGTCTGCATCGAAGGACCACGTCCCTCTTCGTCGCCATTCCCTCTTTGATCCTCCGCCTCCGCAGAAAGATACGCTGTCGCATTGCGTCGCTGTTCGAGATATTTCATCTTTTTTAATGCGACCAGGGGCGCACCTCGCCACGGTGTATAAACACCGGAACACGATTCGGAGTTTGTAATCGAAACACAGCGACGCCGAGCTGACTCGCTCGACGTGTCTATATCTCCAGGCCAGTTCAATTTTACTTTTTGCATTTTAGAGCGGACGTTCTTTAACCTGCTAGCCGTGGAAACTCCGTTTCATTCCATACTGTCGCAATTTATCGGCGAACAATATTTGCCGAGCATGTATGTCAACTTCGCCTCGTCAATTCGCTTCGCCAAGTCAAGGTCACCTTAACTTTTTTAAATAGCACCCTGTATGTTTGATTTTATATCGAAAAAAATAGTTTCTGTAATTTTGTACATTTTAATACGTAGCCGACTAAACATTGATTAACTTTCGTTGGAAACATTTTTTTGTCGGACTATCGCAAGTACCTGAAAAATCGTGGCGACCGTTTTTTTTTTACGTGCTATATCCTGTATATACATATACATATGTGCTTAACTAGGATGTTATCCTTAAAGAATACTCTTCCGAATATTCGAAACGTACTCGCCTTAATTCGTAACACGACAGTGGTGAAAAATATATTAAATTGACGCAGGGAATGAATGAGGGTTAAAAACGAAGACTACATCAGAAATTTACCATTCGATTCTGTGTCTAAATTTGTGAGGTACGAGAAGGTCTGACGAGCTTTGAGAATTGACTCGATTTTCTTTGGTCGGATCCCCTCGGGCCTAGATTAATGAATATGAGGAGCCAAATAAAAAAAATAGGGGTTCCTAACGACGCGAGCGCGACAGAAAATTGAGATGTCCGGCGCCGGCATTGTGCGACGTGCTTACGCAAACACACGGCAGAAATTATTGAAACGACGGGTGGCGCGATGAAAAGGGCAAGGGAAAACAGCGCCGGGGAGGACGGTAACATGCAGCGAATTCAAAGGGAAGAAGAGCGGAACGCGTTGCTTTGTCGTGGAACGAGCGCATCGGTCCTCGTATTGTCCAAGGCCCATAAATTTCTTCGGCAATGGAAAACGCATTTTTCCCGGTAGCACCGGGCCGACACAGGTAGATTCTTTTCCCCGGCAACTGTGTGTGTCAGTCTCTCTCTCTCTCCCCTTTTCTTCGTGAACCTTTTGTACCGCCCTCCCTAACTTTTCGAGTCATGCCGCTGCACGAGGCTTAAACTCCGTTTCCAGGCGTTAGAGCCCGATCCGGATATGTTCGCCATGACGACTACGGTACGAGTCTAATAGATGATCGCGTGTTTTAGACTTCGAAATACGGATCGAGGAAGGAACACCTGGGGTAATTTACGCTGGCCCCTAGACGGGCACGGGTTGGCCTATTCGAGGAAAATATTTGGCTCTTTTGTCGTCTGTATCGCTCTATTATGATCGACGAAAGAGGTAGAGTCGTTTCCGGGGGGAGAAACATCGTACCCTAAACTCGGAGAACAATGATGCTCGGAGCTAACGTTGCGGTACAGTTAGCTAATACTCGCTCCGTTTCCTAGTAAATTTTACGCACCCCCAGATTATATTTTCAATTGCTGTTTCAAACGATAATGGCCACAAATGTGCTGAAGACGTATGCAAAATTTGAGTTCGATTAGTGCACCATTTTTAGAGATGTCGCTAAACGAATTATAATTTCGTCGATCATGTAGAAGCAACCTGGCAATTCATCGCCGTCCCCGAAGCGTTAAGGCGCTGTACTTTGGACGCAGGCAAAAAGTATCGCTCTCTTGTACCTGTTACGCTAGAATACTCTGTGAAGTTGTTAATGAGACTCCGCGCGATAGAGTGATAGAAGACCATGGTGGAACGGCGATCGAATGGAGTGTGAATGGAGACTAAAGGAGAGGATAATGGGAACACGGTATTTTCGAATCGCGCGGGCAACGATTCGATATTTAATTTCAGATACGGCGTAAACGAGGGAGCCCTCGTTTCCATTTCGACGATTTCCTCGGTCGCCACCTCCTTCGCAATTTATCGCGTCTTCGCCGTTTCGCGGGCTTTCTGGCAGCGGTCTCTGGCGTCGTAAAGGATCATCGGGGCGGCGATTAAACCTGGTGTAATCGCGATAGCGTAGCCGTTATTGCCCGGGAATTTCAAATTGCACGGTCGATCCCCGCGTCTCTGAACGAGGCAGGGTGTGTGTGTGCGTGTGCGTCGTCATCGGACGGCCTGAAACCAGTTCGGTTTGGTAGCATCGGAACGAACGGATTACCGACGCTCGGTTTCTTAAGCCGCGGCCTCGATTTAAAAGCCTCCCCGGTATATAAGTTCCCCAGCTCGAAAATAAAAGCAAACCCCGACTATCCCGGCTGCTTTTCTCTCTGAAAAGACCGTCCGCCGCGCTGACCGGCAGATTTTATTCCTGATCTCGAATGATCGTAAAATCGGCCGGAGTAATACTGAAGTAAATTTTACTGCACTTTAAAGGATCGGGTTCCGTTGGAGCATGCTGCCGGACCTTCTTCGCCCCTCTTCTCTCGGCGAGAAACGCGTCGACAAAAATTAACGAAGTATCAGAAAATAGTAATCGTAAAAATTGGTCTTAGCCGACGGAACGATCACGCCGTTCATTTAATATTTCGAACGCAGGAGAATCGAATTTCGGTGGAGCGTTAAATATCGTTGATGACGTTGATAAACGTTCGCGCTTCCTCTTCCGCGGGGGGGAAACGGATCAGCTCGAGGCTCATCTCGTACACGACTCGATGGAACGAATAGATCCCATCCGTCGAAAGATTTAATCGTCACAGAGAACACCGGTTGATTTTAATTACACGGAACCGAGTGGGACCGTAATTAGGGTCCAACCCGGGATCGGTAATTGAGATTTCGCGCTCGCTCCTGTTTGTACCGAGCCTATCAATTAGAGATCAAGCGACCGCCATGCTAATACTTTTCGACATCCTCGGGCCCGCTTCCGCGACCGAGTCGCCCTCCTCTCTCTATCTCTCTCTCTCTTTCTCTCTCTCTCTCTCTCTCATTTTTCCAGAGCGGCGGCTAATCGCTGATCGCGAGCAACTCCTAATCTCTTCTTAATTGTACACCGTGCACGGTACACCGTCCCTCTGTCGTTGATAACCAGCGAACGATAGGGCTAGGGGAACTTCGTGCGCGGCACTAATTTATCCGCAACGATTACTGTCACCAGGATTACAGGAATTTCTCGGGCGATAAACAGCCACCTTCGTGTCCGGTTCCTCTAGTTTCCTCGGGATCGATGATCGCGATACACCGCGCCCTCTTAGAATACAATTCCCCCGGCGATTTAAATGGTCGTCTTCTAATTGTGGACCCGGGGCGAGCACGCGGTAATTGGGTCATCGACTCGCCCAACACCGATTTTCTATACCGTAGCCGGAAACTATTACGAAACAGTTTCGCGATCCGATTAACTGTTCGCTTGTTGATCGTTTCCTTGTGTTCATCAAACAACCAGCTACTGTATTTCCTCGGATTTTAAAGCCGCTGGACTAGAAACCCCGGCTATAATCGAGCCGTAATCATCCCGGCTGCCGAATCGCGTCTCTCGATAAGCGTTTGACGGGCCTGTTGGTTTTAGGATTAATTCCGACTCGACACGAATTATTCCGTAGCTGTTTAATTGTCTGCCTTGTTCTAATCTCGACTATTTATTTTCTGTTTCAGGTATGTAACAGATCACCGTTTCCGATCTACGGAGTCAGCAGTTTACGACACGGTATAGTGGAATATAATTCTTAGTAGCTACACAAACCAAAGTGCAGGATTAAAAAGTATATTTGTTGAAGTAGGAGGTATAGGATAATAAATTGTTTTTAAATTTTTATGTAAACTCGTATGTGTGATTTATAAACCAACATAGGCGAAACAGCTTTTCTGAAGTCACCTATAGCCTAAATTCGTTAGTACAGTCCACTGTGTCGTCACTTCAGAGTTACTCCTGTCGATGCAATGGTCCAAATGTCCAAGTCCTCGGATCCTCCATCCGATTTGGCTGCCAAGTAACAATTAGAGTTTCGCAGTCGCCGGGCACAGTTATTGTGCTTAACAAAGCGTCGGGACAAGGGGTCCGCCGCCCTGGAACGACGTCCTGACCCTTTCTTACAGAACGGAATGCCGAGAACCGCGGACTGCGGGGGCAGCGGTGGCGGTTCAGGCCGGTCGTAAAGTTCCTTCTCGAAGAGCACCCTTGAGTAAATGGAACAAACATGCGGCGCATTCGTCCGCGGTTGGTTAGGGATTATGATTCGGATCCAGCTGCGTAAATAGTGGTCATTATATTATCCGAGACCGGCCCGCGACTCGCGAACGTGCATACATACGCCTCCGCCACCGAATTAATACGTATCGACGTTCGAGAAACAAGATTATATTTATGAAAATGGAAGGACTAAACAACATTCACAAGAGATATCCAGATTCTTCCAATTAACAGAGAATTCTTGGGAACACGAATTCATTTATGTTATCAATTATTTATAGGCTTCAGCGAAAATAATTAAATCTTAATTGTAGGGTTCTCCCAAGTGATTGTATTAATTTGTAAAGATACCCGTGAAACAAATTCAGGATTTTTCGCTCGTCCGGCCCGACAGTTCGGAAGAAGTCAAGCACCCGGCGAGTAAAATGAGAAAAATCGTTAACGAACGTTGAAAACTTAACGCAATTGCCGTAACAACCGTGGACAGTCATCGATCGATTTCGTAAGGGGTCTTCATTTAGCAACTCCGCGGAGGCCAGAACAATTTGTTCCGGGGAACGGCGATTCGCTGGTCGTCCGGGCACAAGAAGCGACGCGAGTGACGTTGATGAAAACGGGTCGGAAACTCGCCGAAATTAATCGAGGCTCGCGATTGTTCATTAATTCCCACCGGGAAATGCTTTTAAAATTGGAACAAGCCCGCATAATCCAATCGTGTCCCTCCGAACAATCGATTGGGATTTATCGATTTCTCGTCACGATTTCGAATTTTCTTCTACACTTATATGTTGTATCTATCATTAGAGTCATTGGAATTGTCCTTTCGTCGATGGAAGAGAAGGTTAAGGACAACGGTGATCGCGACATCGGCCATTTCGTGTTTTACGAGGAATCGTTTTATTGCGTTCGCTCTGAAAACCTGGACGACACGGAATTTGCAGTTGAATTTCGAGCGGCCGACCCCCCGTAGGCTACAGGGTATCGCAGGGTATCTCATTTCATTAGAAGGCTTTAATGACGCGAAATTGAGAAACTTTTTATTAGCCTCGGAAAAACCTGTACCGGTGATCTCGCAGATTAAAACGCCTGACTATTCATAGTTACGCGTGCACCCGTATTCAGACATTATTCCTTGCGCGCGCTCATCTAAATACAACACAGCCGGGGCTATTCATAAAACGATAATATAACCGGCGATCAGGCCAGATTAAATTTTACATAAAGTGGCAAATTTATTATAATTTTATGCCCGAGCGCCCCTCCCAAGCGGTGGCCGTTCCCGCGCCGGCGCCGCCGCGAAACGCATCCGCGGAATTACGGATAACTTATTCATCAAGCATTATCTCGAGGCCTCTTCCTGTGTCGGTTGCAATTCAATCAGGCCTCTCGAGCCGCTCCTTTTTAATCCCGTTAGAACTCCGACGATCCTCCGGAGAAGATATCCTCGCGCCGCGCCGGTCCAGACATCTCCAGCAGCCCTAATTTTCGTTCTTCCACAGCATATTCCGTTTTTCTGGCCCGCCCTATCGCGACAATATAAATACCTCTAGGCCGGCAACTTTCCTTCTCCCCGTTTGTCCGCGATCTTCTTCCCCCCCCCCCCCCCCTCCCTTGCTCGGAATGGATCTTTCTCCTCTCGCAAGTCAATTACCTCGCGGACATCGCCGGATATAGAATATTAAGGTACCGTCGCGTCGCCAGCAGACGCTACACCGGTGACGGCATCGAGCTCCAAGTTTTAACTACTTCCGAGATCGGCTTCACAATAATCCCGAACTCGGCTTCCCCCGGCTCCGCCCGCGGCTCCAGACGACGAAACGCCAGAAGAAAAATGCGATGACACCGGCGGAGTAACGAACTACTGTCAACGTCCGGAACGCTGTCGTCGGACGCGAATTCTTCGACCCCTCTCCAGGAAGCGGGTCCGATACAACTCGCTTACTTACCCGTTAATTGGGTATCGTGAAATTTCACGTGTTGGGTGGTCTCGGATGGTCCCTCTCGGCCAAGGAGATATCAAGTATGGGGAGCAAAGTTTAGTCTAGAATTTCGTTCTGGATGAGAGCCTGTCGGCTTATTTAGCTTTGAGGAGGTCTGTTTAGCTTCACGCGTGCCTAAAAGGACCCAGTTGGACCGAGGACTGTGGAAGAGGGATTGATGAGCTGAGAGTATGCGGTTGTCTATCCTTCGAATTCTCCGAAGAGATCTTCAACCAGTGGGACTCGGTGCAACCTGCCGAGACACTTTTTTCAACGCAACACACGTCCTTTTACTAGACCATTCAATTCAGATCTTGAAAATCTCAATACAGGCAGTTACAAAAATGTTGCACTTCCTTGAAAGGGATGATTCCTGAGATCACTTGAAGTAACTTTTTCCTTTCCGAAAATGTTCTCCGTGGCTCTGTTAAGAAGCTATTAACGAAATACACGGATCAATCAGAGCGCGGCTACTGTGGACGGATTCCGGCTCTGCCAAAGCCAGTGCCTCGCACAGCTGCCGCCGTGCTTTGATTGGTGCGTGTTTTTCATCAATAACTCCTTAACAAAGCCACGGAGAACATTTTCGCGAAGGAAAAAGTTACTTCAATCGGGGTCAGGATCTTATTTCGGGTGTACTGGATGCTTAGAGTATCTATGTAATTTAGGAAGCGGATGCTAAATAGGATAGATACGGAGAGGATGATGCCGAATCGAGTGGAGAGAAAGAGGACAGGCGGCGATTCGCGGAACAGCGATGGCATCAGCGAGCAAATCGTAACGGAATTCCACGGAACGGAGAAAGGAACGCGGTGTTACGGCACGGCGGGCCGCCTCCTGACCTTCCCCACGGGTCGTTGCAACGACATACGGTCGCGGCTGCGGAAATGAACTTTTTATCGCGACGCATCTCCGCGGGTTCCGCCGCGGCGCGATGCACCGCGTTCCGAGGAGAGACACGAATAGAAAGAGAGAGAGAGAGAGAGAGAGAGAGAGAGAGAGAGAGAAATCGTCGGCCGCGTCACCTTTCGTGTCCGGATCGTTCCGGCCGTGTCCGCGTTAACAAAGTAAACGCGTATCCATATGCAACGACGTGCAACAGCTCGGCGAAACTGGCCCCGTGCAAGGTATTAAGGGACACTGCATTTATAACAGCGAATACTGCATTTATAGCAGAGGGTGGGTTCGTGGAAAATCGATTGACAAGAGGCGGACCGACGGATAACACGCCACAGTTTGACCGTCGCGTTTAGGATTCACAGGATTCACCGATGCGGATCGCGAGGATCGAAGACGATCTCTGTCTCTTTCTCTGTCTCTTATCGCAGATCGTTACACGCTGTAAATAACCTGGAGGGTGGAGAACAAAATTTCCTACGGATTTACGATGGACAACATGCAGACACCAATCCGGCTCTCCATTCGCTCCCCTGGGAACCGGGATATCGTATTATGCATGCGTTAATGCATATTTATACGCATTCCTTTCACAAACGCATGTTACATCAACTTTTGGATAATTTAATGCCCGGAATCTGCATGATTTCGGGCGGATTCCTCCAAATGCGCGGCATTCCTAAATTAACATTGTTATACCGTGGATTTTCTGGAATATCAACTGTTGCCGGAAACATAAAATGCTCGGAGTGTAATGCAATCACGGGCGAATTAGTCGCGTGACAGTGGACGATCGCTGATTGGAATGAACTCTTGGCATTCCAGAGGAGTGGGCGGGGTGAAGAAATTATTGGCTTCAGGAATGAGACTTCGCTTGCAATTGGAAAATGTGTTCGCGGTATACAAGCTTCCATTCTATTGTACATTCTACATCACCTATTCTCTCCTGATATACTTATATTAGGTACTTTTCTTTGATTCTATTATTTAGCATAGAGCCCGAAGAGCTGATTTTTGGCGACTAGATAGTGTAGCATGGACATCGTCGTGCACCTTTGTGTACATAGAATGGGGCGGTGACCGTGTGGTCGAGAACACAGAGCCCTCAGTCTTGAGCGGTCTCCTTCCTTTTTCCCTGCCTGTTTCTGGAAGCCGTGCGCGCCGCGGCCCTTTAGCTCCGCTGGTTCGAATCTTCATGGTGAAACAAGAGAGTCGACGGTCTCGAGAGCGGGAAGAGAAAGGGTCGAGAGATAAAAGAGAGGATCCTTTCGTGGTGGCGCGTTCCTAGCAGCAAAACGCGCGCGCGACCTAACCCCCTGCGTCTCTTTCCTTCTTTTCGAAGGGGTTGCCGGCGAGGCTTTGACGAACGACCAGCTCGTGCGAGGGCGGAAAGGGGGATAGTGGCAGGGGTCGCCGTCGGCCGCCCCCTTTGACAATACCCCGCCGCTGCGTTTAGCTGGACGCCTTTTGTCGGTTTTTAGACGCGATGCTTACATAATTTTCTGCCACACGGCGCGGCCAGAAGAGGGATGGGATCCCCGTGTGTAGGACTGATCAGGGGATAAATGAAGCGTCACGGACGCGCGACGTTCGAGAGAGGGTTATAAAAGAGTTTATAAATGGACGGAGCCGGGTCAATGAACCTCCCTCGGGATGTATTTATATTCCGCACTTCGGGAATCGGACACGAAAAGAGAGAAACGCTCGCGGAATCTCCTCGCAATGTTCGAAGATACAGGCAAAGCGGTCCACGAGAAGGATGTGCTGTCGATCAGGACGCAAGCGAACCGTTCTAAACGACAGAGTAGCTCGTGAAAGGCTCCGTGGAGGAAGGAAGGTCGCCGAACCCCAGAGATTCCTTGTACTTTGCATGGTCAACGTTAATCTCGCCGGAGCAAATTCACCGTGCGTGATGGAATTACAGGCTTGACTGACACTTCGCACCGATGCGACACAGTAACGCGCTCCGCGTCGCGCGAGCAACTGTCTCCCTCGAACGCTGGTATTTTTCCGAAATACGACTGATAAATGTCACTTCGATCGTACCACGACTGGCTATGACATGGAAGCTTCGATCGCCTACTTACCCGGCTTCTGATAAATTTAGTAGAGCAAGAGATGGATATAATCGGAGAGTCATTTGAAGGCAAATCCTCAGATTCGACCGGAGTTGCTTAGGGAACTGTCACGTGTCGAAGGTGGCACGATCGTCGATGTGGATGGCCGATAGTGCATGCGATCGGACATTTTGTTGGTTTGTTCGAAGGTAGGAAGTAAAAGTAACGTAGCGGCGTTCAATTAGAGGCGATGACAATGGATTCGCGACCCGGTGATACCGGTTCTAGGTTGCGTAGAAAAGGGAACGTGGCGGGGTCGGGGGTGGATGCGGGGTAGAATTTCCACGGAAAACGGAAGGAAATCCAATGGTCGACGTTGGCGGTGGTAGCGGAGCGAAATGTATGGGCGTATCCCTCGGTAATATCGTGCGCGAACCGCACCGAGCGGACTCTCTCTCCCTGGCTATTTGTCATCGGCGTGTATATCATGGACGGCCCTTTCTATCTGCACCGGCTAACTCCCCCAAACCCGCCGCCGCCACCACGTTCGACCTCCGAGAAGATTTGCATTACAAATATGCGCCGACCGGAATGCATGTACGTCAATATGACGGTTCTCTCTTTCTCTACCCCTTGCGAACGCGCGAAACTCCTTCTCCTTCCTCCCTCGATCGTTCTTCGTTACCGAATACAGTGCCGATATACCGGAAACCGACCGCAGACAATCGTCCAGGGGCTGCGCCAGCTCCGCGAAGGGGATGCTCGTCATTTATTTTCTCTTTTTACGATATAAATGGTCGTTCCCGCGTCGATCCCTTTGTTCCGAGTCTCGCGGACCCGTGAAACTGTGTCGAAAGACGTAAAATATCGATGCCAATCTAATGAAGCGTTCGTGCGAACACCATGCTACTTTCTACGTATATACCGGGTGATTCACGACAAACAGGCCACCTAAATAGCTCCGTTAGGATTAGAGATAGAAGAAAATGTTACAGAGAAAAGTTGTACTGTTAAAGGGGGCAAATATGGTGATATAAAAAAATATTCTGATTGTAGTCGTTTTCAAGGTCTTTTGAAGGTCATTGATAATTTTTAAATAGCACCATATATTTTTAACTTCATAGTGTTCTAGCTGATGTCAAGACGAATTCAATGATGTGGTACACTATGACCTTCAAATGACCTTGGACTAGAAAATTTATGATAAAGCAATGATAACTTCAAAATGTGCAATCATTTTGTTTGAACTAAATTAAATGTTCGAAATTATGACCTTGAACAGTAACATAAATATTTAAACGTTTTACAAGGCAATCAATTGTACTTTCAATTGTTTCTGTTGGAATTGATCTACAAGAGCTAATTATTCTTTCTTGCATGTTCTCTGGTGTAGTTGGTTGATCACGATATACATCATCTTTGAGTGTTCCCCACAAAAAAAAATCAAGAGGAGTTAGATCGGGGGAACGAGCTGGCCATACTATGTGTCCATTACGTCCTATTCAGCGATTTGGAAATTTATTGTTCAGAAATTCTCTTACGGTACGTGAAGAATGAGTAGGACAGCCATCGTATTGGTACCACATTACTCGACGAATTTCTAAAGGAATATCTTCTAATAATATGGGCAATGTTTCTTCTAAAAACGTAAGGTATCTAGTTGCGTTTAATGTGCCGGGAATAAAAAAGGGTTTAATTATTCAAAAAGGTTCAATTATTTTATTATTCAAAATTCTGCACCAAACGTTGATAGTCCAGGGTCATTGTTTATCCACTTGTCGTAACCATCGTGGATTCGCATTATTCCAGTAATGCATATTTCTTAAATTAACTTGATCATGATTTGTGAAGGAAGCCTCATCAGTAAATAATACGTTACTAAAAAATCGGCTATCATTTCTAATTTGCCTCAAACCCCACTCACAAAAATTTACGCGATTTTCAAAATCTCTTCCATGAAGTTCTTGGTGGAGCGATATGTGATATGGATGGAATTTGTGTAATCGAAATATTCGGATGATACTTGCTTGGCTAATGCCACTTTCTCTACTGAGTTGTCTAGTGCTGATGCAAGGATTTACATTTACTGCACCAAGAACATTGACTGCATTTGCTTCATTTGTTACACTTCTCACTTTCAGGTCTTTTATTTTCTACATTGCCTAATTCACGGAACTTTTTAACTAAATTTGAATAGGTAGAACGAGATGGACATCGACGATCAGGAAATCGGTCTTTGTAAAGACGAACAGCTTCTCGAAGACATTGACGACTTTCGTAATAAATGGAAATAAGATCGGTCTTGTGCTCATTTGAGTAACGCATCGTTAAACGGTGATCGATAAACTGATACTCGGCATACATATTAGTAGTTTGTTGATAATCTTGTTTGTGTACGCTTAGAGATCACCTTCCGTTAACGGAATACGTGTTATGAGACCTAATGACTGAAGAAATTAAATTTCCGTTGATCAAAAAAAGTAATCAAACTATATCTATTAATGAGTCCAAGGTCATTTGAAGGTCATAGTGTACTACATCATTGAACTCGTCTTGACATCAGCTACAACACTGTGAAGTTAAAAATATATGGTGCTATTTAAAAATTATCGATGACCTTCAAAAGACCTTGAAAACGACTACAATCGGAACATTTTTTTATATCGCCATATTTGCCCCCTTTAACAGTACAACTTTTCTCTCTAACATTTTCTTCTATCTCTAATCCTAACGGAGCTATTTAGGTGGCCTGTTTGTCGTGAATCACCCGGTATATAGCGTCCACCAGTTCATTGAATTGTTTTCACATCCTATACAAATGAACTTCATCTAACTACGATTGAAAATTTGAATTAATTGAAAATACTAATGATACTGAGAAATATTAATGATACCGATTCTCTCGTACTCTTTACATTTTGTGATAGATTTTATAACTGAAATTGCAAGGGTTCGTGACATTTGGAGAAACACATAAGAGATGTACGATAGCACAGTCTCTTTCATTATTAATTTCAGAAAACAGTTTTCGAGCTCGTGAAAAATCGGCCATTACTCTCCGAGCAGCGAAATCGTTTTTCCGCCGATCCATTCTCTCTCGAGCCGCGTTATCTACATCTACAACATATTCGTCGGGATCGTTCCCGTGGTCGGTTTTACTTTTAATCGTTCGGTTATCGGTACGCGGGGCGAAGTCTGGGATCTAGGATGGCAATAAATTTCTCTATCTGTCCGTTCATCTTGCTTTTCTTTTCGCCATGGAGATCCGCACCGGGACCGCGTCTCGTCCCGCTCCTCGTTCCGCGTCTGCTGGATCCTTATCGAATTTGGAAGCGTGCCACACGATCGGGGCGCGCGCCGTCTCCCAACCCGCGAAGAGTATACACCTTTGCAAATCGCTTTACCGAAAAGTTCGTCGACGTCTAAATATCTATACAGCGGAGGAATACGCTGACTGGCTGCACCGCGGATTCCACGAGACGTTTCCAAGATTTGTGTCCGACTCGGTCGGAAGTACCTTTCTCGAGAGAACTCTTGGTACTCGTGCAGTCTGCATGCACGATTCGTGTCCGATATCGAGCGTGTTGGTATAGACGACGACGATGACGAGAAGGAGAGAAGGAGGAGGACGAGGACGCAGTACATATCGGCGTAGTTCGCCAGCAGCGTTCGTTCGAGCGTAATCAAAAAATCCGTTACCGTTAAACGTCGAATTAATTATAGCTGCAATTAACAGCCGCCACGGGCGGTATTATCAATTATTTATTCGGTCTGGTTTATCGATCGAAAGCCTTGCGAGTCGTACCTGTAACGGTGGACTGCGCGCGGCTGCTTGGAAACGGGCCCAGGGAAATGTAGAGGTAAAGACTGCTATCACGATCTGCTCCATAGATCGGTATCCGCGGACGTACAAACGTTACCGGTAACTCTCTCATCTGCCTCTCGATAAAGTTCGCTCCTTACCGGTAGCCGGCACGGGGATCGCGCCAGCCAGCCAGCCAGCAAAGGACAGAATGCATTCCATTACCGTTATCGAAAGACTGTTCGGGGGCCCCGCTTCTCGTGGCATTACTGAACCGCGTGTTCGTGAGCTTTGAACCGACGCGATCCCCGACCGGCATCCCAGCCGCACGAAAATATATTGCCCGGTTGTACGACACACCGTGCGATAAGTTACTTTATTCGTGACCACGCGAATGAGTCGTACAAACTGGTTTCTATTGGTAGCGCCGAACACATCAAAACTGACTCCGATACGCGATACGCCCGGCTGAGCCCAGACGCTACCGCCGTGCCGCGCCGATCGCTACCTGGGAGCTAGAACTTCTTTCGCTACCGGCCGCGATTCTTATCGAGACGAATCATGCTGATCGCGGGGTCTAATTGATCAACGATTGCAGAATCGAGTTTCTCGATGCCAGATATGCTGAAGATTCAAAGAGAAATCGGTGTACCATTCGAAAAGACCTCCTACAGGAAACAAATCATTACGTCTATCGATGAACTAAATATTAGATGTTTCTACAAAAGATTAAGAAGAATGTTGGATTATCAATAAGTTACCAGCACAATAAACTTATTGTTCGTTGTCAAAAACGAATTAACGATCTCAGACTCGTATAAATAAACAGAGATTACGAAGTACCGGTCTCGGAATCGTTTGTAAACAGAGATTTCGAAGTATCCCATTTGTTACTTTGCTTCAAGAGCCGGACTGCGGGGCCTAACCTAAACAGTCTAGAGATACAAGAAGACCCTGGTTTCCTTTGGATCTGTTGACGCTAAGATTTCGTATAGCAAAGAGCTTCCTTCCGTGCCGTGAAATAAAGAATAGTTTTATTTTAAAAGTACCAGTATGTGCATTTATTAACACTCATATCCAATAGAAAAATTACCTCTATTGCTAGCGCTAACGACATTCGGGAGATTAAGCAAAATCGCATACCCGCGACGCGATATTCAGCGATCGTAGGTGTCTTATAATTCTGTCGCGGAGTGTGAATTAGCGGTTGTTCTCGGCGAGGGTAAAAGGAGGAAAGAGGATTTAATCCTGCAGAAAATACCACTCGAAGGTACTTAGGCCTATCTCGTCCATCAATGTACCCAAGGGAAACATCATTTTGCTCGAGCTGTTCGCTGAGCTACGAGTTTCAGCTCTCGTCTTTCCTTTTGGCCTTCTATTCTTGAATGGCGACGAACATTCACTACCTCGCCGACTCTCTTGCTCGCTAACTCGCTTACTCGTGCGAGTTTCAGCTCCCCTTCGCGCGTCGCGACGCGACGACGGTAGTCAGGGGGTGCGAGGAATAGGTGGTCCTTCGGCTCGATTCCGCGTTTCAAAAGTTTCGCAAACAAAGCCCATTGTGCCGGGGCGGAACGAGATAATACATCGGGACCGTTTGCCCCGTCCTCCTTTTAGCCCCGGTAAATTATACGTTTCGCGGACAGGCGAGCGCCCGCGTGGATGTACGAGCTGGTCTCGCACGAGCTTCGACGTGTGTCTCGCGCCGCTGCAATTAGGGGACGCCTCGAGAACACTGCCTCGGCACCGATCTCCGAAAGAATGTTTAGCGCCGCTCTATTCGGTTGAAGTTAATTAAAGCCCGACCGCGCGGCGTGCAATTACTTCGATCATCTCGAACTTCGTCCGACCGCTCCGTAAAAACTGATTGCGCCCGCTAGAACCGCGGAACTGGATCGGGAAATCGACCAGACTCCTGATCGAAGAAAGTCGAATGCACCTGCGCGGATTCGTAATTACCCGACACCGCCGGTAATTAGCAACGACTGTCTTCAGAGCTATCATTTTATTTGTGACTGTGGTGTATTTCTGGAATGACGATTAATTCTGGACCTTCAAGAAAAATCAAACATTTTTAATTTAATCCTAATCAAGTTCGCACAATTCTTTTTAAACTGATTTAGAGTTTTAATTTTTTCTGCTGTCTAATCATAACACGCACCTAATTATAATCACGCACCTAATCCCAAGGAATGTGCAGGGGTTGAGACAGCCGGGTGCTCATTCAGCTCTTCTAAATTCGGCGAGTTTCGTCTGGGGAACGCGGTTTCCGCTCGGAAATATCCAGCCCGATCATTGTCCGGGTAATAAAACACGCGTTCTCGCAGCCCGAAAACAGGAACCACGCGACAGAGCGCAGACGCGGGACACCTGGGAATTCGGATGCCTGGTACGGTCAATTAAAATGCGCGGAATATTTGGCCGCGGCGGGCCCATTACGCGCATTAAAGCGTCAACGAGGGGTCCGGGTGCCGAACGAATGGGGCTCGCGTCCCGTAACTCATCTCGTTCGAAAGAGCACACGGGGCGATGTCTAACGGTCTCTGGTTGACGGTCCTCCCTGCCGTAAAATTCGAGAAAAGTAGTCGCGTAAACTGGGCTTGGAAGACGGGAATTCCGTGGCGTTCGAAAGCGCGAGCCATTGCACTCTCGCCCCGTAACCCGCCGTGTCCTTTAAATAGCGTCTATTCATAGGTGGGTCCGGCCGGCGGAATGAATGAACGCGCTGCCCGACAGAAACACGCTGTTTGGCACTCGCCGTGAATTCCCTAGACGCTCCCGTCACACGCAAAACCGGCGTATAAATACGCTCGAGCCACCTGTCTCTTTGGTCTTCCTGCTCTTCCTGAATCGACCGCCTCGTTCCGAGCGCACACGTGCCGAGACGGTCCGAGACTAATGGTTGAAAAGTCCAACGGGACCACAAATCCCTTTGGTTCGACGAGGACAGAGAATTTCGGGGCGAGAGAGAAGTGAAGCCGGACACAACACGCCACTTCGAGTGACTAACTACTGTGTCGTGTGATTCCCGGCCGAGGAATAATTTTATCCCAGTTCGAAGGTTCCGCGACGATAGATGCGTGCGGGATTCTTGCGGTTTCATTGGGCCGGGGTGTTAGATTCCTGGTCGTTGGATCGCGCGGAGACTCATCGACCGGCGCGGTGCGGCGCGGCGCAACGTGGAGGGGAGAGAGACTATGTTAAACAGGCGAGCACAAAGCACGCGAGCACTCGAAAAGAAGCAATTCGCGGGAAGAATTACGAGGGCTCGATCGTTTCTGCTCGGAAACGCGTGGCACACGCGATCATCCTTTCCACTGCGGAGCGGCGGAACGATTACACAGGAAGACGAGAGACAGTCCGGGCACAGGTAGGTATAGCTCCTCCCTTTCGACGATGAAAGGTTCCTTTTGTCTCGGGGCTTGTCATGGATAGCGTTGTTGCTGGCACGTCTCCACAGCGTGCAACGATAATAACCCCCGCCGGTAAGAGAAAGTGCGGGCTCCTTCCTACGTTCGCCGGATATTGCGAGTCTGGCTTGTTGCGAGGTAGCACAGGACGACGTGAGACGTCTGTGTCTGGCCTGGCCTAGCCTGCGTTTGGCCCGGTCTGCTCTGGTCTGGTCTCTGTGTACCTTCGATCTGTCCAATCGTTCCGTCAACGTTCCGTTTCTGTCTTTGATCGATGCCCAGGCTACAGCCTGATAAAGGCTAGGAGGGTAGCTACTTCCCATCCGACCTGATCAAAGGAGCCGCGCGGTTTCCGTTTCAATTCGATATTAACGTCTCTCGCTAATGTCTCCGTTCCTCGATCAATAGCTCGGTCGGGAATCGAGCGTCCTCGCCCAATCTATTGTCGGTCTGGTTAAAAGTCGAACGACTTTTGTTCGACGCGAAACAATGCTCGCCCGTTGCCGGATCCACGCGGGAACCAATGATTGACAGGGTCGCGACGAGTATCGATACTGGCCGATTATACGCTGCAATTAATACCTCGCCGCCAGCGATTGTCGTTCTGATAGCTATCTGGGCCGGTTACGAGGCCTAGATACGAGCATAGAGCCGTCGGCGCCCCAATGCAGTTTTAATTCCGTGTCTCAAGAAGTCATCGAAGCTGAGTTTCGATTGGCTCGTTAAAACTTATCTCTGCTCGTTTCAAAACGAAATTGATTCAGGAAAACTAAGATCAGTGACTGCTTATTTACTCTCTCACCCTTCCTAGGGCAATGAGCAGTGCGATTTCGTGGTTCAGTCAATTCGACGCAAAGCTTGCCTTAGCATACCGTAGTCCGGAGACATTGGTCGGCGGATGGTAGTGGTTATTCAAGGAGGAAACGGTTATTGGGTGGACTGGGATAACCAGAGCGACGCGGAGTATAACGTGACGGTTTGCTCGGTGCATTATCGGTGCGCCGTATAAAATACGACGGCAGGCCGACCACGTTTCATTGAGCGGCACGAGAACGGTTCCGTTTCTCCGCGCTCTGACTTTCCGTAGGACGCGGAACGCGTCGGAGGATCCTCGTCTCGCTACATTAACTCTCGTTATCAATGCGTTACGTGCGACCGGACCGAATCTGCTCGTCGGTGATTCCTCGTTCCCCTATGTTCGCGTGTGGATGGAACGGGCGCGCGAATGCGCGCGCGCGTCTGTATGCAACGCGCGGTGCATCCACGCCGACTCCGTGGGATCGTCGTCGTCGGTGTGCATCGATAAATCGAACGGCCGTAAATCTTTCGGTTTCCGTCGTCGTGGCCCCGACCGCGTACGATCGATCGCGAGGAGTCACTCGGCTGTACCCTCTATCGACAGACCTATCGAGGATTAAAGGCCTGACGACAGCTACAACCGACGCTAGTTACCTTCTATTTAACGTGATTTAAGGCGCTCCTGGGTTACGTGCGCTGGCTACGTGTCTCGTAGATACGCCGCGCCGTTGGACGCCGGAACCGCGGACACCACTGTTTGCTCGAGCCCTTAGCGCTGAAGGGCTGAAATTGTGTCGTCTCCGTGGCGTTGTCCGGTTATCGGCACTGTATCGATGCCACTCCCCATCGGTCTATCGATTTTCGTATTTGTACTGTCCTGCCATCCTTCGAAATCAAATATAATACAGGTCACGAGAAAGTGGTGGGAGTCATCATTTTGCTGACTTTGAATTAGTTTGTTAAATACGGACGTTGGATTTTGCAACCTCCTTGCGATACATTATTAGCGTGCATCAACGTTGTTGATTCATAACAACACAATTTCTGAATACCGTAGGCGGCCACGATCGGAGAAAATTGCGTTGCGATTACCTTCAGCCCGCCCGCGTCATATTTAATGTCGCCTCGCGCGCTATCCCTCGTCCCTTTAATTATCGAACTAATTGAACCGATGACCATTTACAGTTGGCAAAAGAAAAACGGAGACACCGCTCGAAGGAAGTTGGTATACGCGATTGGCTGAATGTGGAATGCAGGGAGGGGCGTGGGGTGGATTGTGGAGGTCCGCAATCATCGTTTTAAAAGACAAGCCATTGACTCGGTCCAGCATTGTTCGCTGAAACGTACACGCTCGCGAACGGTACACGTACACGCGTCCAGCCGTCACTCACACGTCTTAACCGAGCGCCGAGGATCGCTAATTAACAATGACTCTGCCCCGTTGCAGTATTGTCTTGCGGCGGACTCGCGACCCACCTGCCCGCGCAAACAGACGCGTGCTCTGCAGCTGCGTACGCGCGCGCACAATGCGCCCCGCGACTCATCTCCGCGCTCGGTGTTTGTGGATTACAGACACGAGCTCCGATCAAAGTCCTCGGCAAGGACGAAATGGTTTAAATACCCCGGCTTTGATACGAATACGCGATCGCTTGCACCGCAAATACTGCGAGCCTTCATGCTACATCGAACTTGTTCCCTTGTTTCCTTCGCGAGCGCTAATCATTCGCGATTTTAATTCGAAATGCAATTTTATTTTATCCTGATTTATATCGACGCAGTAAAGTAACTGCAGACATACAATAAACATTGATTTTCTTCTTCTAGGAAATTATTAAAAACAAAGAAGTTCTAATGATTGAAGTTTTCATATTTATTTTCGAATCCTAGTGCCAATTTTCTAAAATTTTACGCGATGGTTTATTTATGGTTTCAGGTGCGTATCTCGATGCTCGTTGGACAGCTTTGGTACACAGACTCGGGTATGAATGCACAAATACACGCGCGAATAAAAGTACATAGGTCGGCACATATGTGTCGCATAACACGTGGGAACACGTGTGTTTGAAAAAAATTAAGTTATTGGTATCGAGTTAAGCGTAAAAGCATGCAGGCCTAGTCACGGCGCGATATCGACTTACAGTCGGTCCATGGACCGCCGAATTGCAAATGGCCAAATTTTGCGGCCGAGAATCGAGCGGCTGATGCACTTCACGCTGTTCGATACGCTGCAATAGCCCGGTACACGCGTAGACAGGCGCACGTACACATCGGCCGGTTTGAAGAGCATCGTTAAATGCCGACTGTTCCGAATGACGCGCGGCGCGGACGAGTTCTGATTAAAATTGGTTCGCCTGACGGGGAGCGGTCTGATCACGAACCCCGTGGCCGTGGCTCTCTCGTGCACTGTGCTGTATGCCCACGGTCGCCTCGCCGTGCCGCGCCGGTAAAATATCGCGAAAAGCCTTTCGGATTGGCCGAAAAGTACTTCCACTCGGAGTTCATGCAATCATTTGGCCAAACTTTCTATATGGCTACACCCCGTAAATTGCCAATTCACGGAGAAGCCGAATACCCGCCGAAGTTTTTTGATATTGCCTGCATTCCCTGAAACCGCGCTCTCTTCAGTCCCTTATTAATCACTCTCCCAAAACAGCTCGTCATAAATTATAATTGATATCGAGTCTCTCCCCGCTCAGCCGCTGAACCCTCGGTAACTGTCCAAGCGATTAGAAACTGCAGACTTCGTCCGTCGCGAAGTTCCTTGCGCGAAGTTTAACGAAGTCACGGAGTTGTCCCTTCGCCGACAGCATACCGGTTCCCTGACAAAGGTCCCCCTTATCGGGCGTGTCCTTCAATTTTTAATCGTCCGACTAATAAAACCGCACCGAAGCGACGGTCGTAGCGAGACCCATCCGAGACGCGGCGCGGGGGCAACAATGGAAACGCTGAAACGGCCGAACATCGGGAAGGAAATGGTCCATAAAAGCCTCAAATACCTTATGCATGGAGGAGGTAGTTGAATCTAGATCTTCCCCCCGTTGAATGTTTCATTCCAGCGCGGAAGGTGGTCGGTTCTTTCGATGCTCCGGTTATCCCCGAAGATTCTCTCGGTCATTCGGCGGTTCGGTTGCGGTGCGGGCCCGTCTGTGAGTCTGAATCCCCACGGTTTTAATGAGCCGGATAATCGGACGGCGATGGGTGGAGAGGAGCCAGTCGGAAATAACAGAGGAATGCCACACGTACGCCGCGATTCCCAGAATAATAAAGCACCTATCCGACCAGCGAGCAGAGTCCGCCACTCCCTCGAAAGCTGCTCGTCTGCGGATTCAGGTATATTCATCGGGCGAACCTTTCACCTGGGTAGGGAGATAGAGACGTGTCGGCGCGATCTTCGGAATTAAAGGTCTCTCCGCGCCGCCGTCGATCATTAAATCCTAGCGCGCGATTAAACTTAAGCTAGGTGTCCATTTGATAGTAAAACTATGGCAGGCTGCTCCCCAGACTATTTCTCATAAACACTGCGTTCAGACTGTCCGCGAGCATCGTTCGGTATAATGGAGCATCGTAGAATCTGTTCTAAGAACCACTGTTTCAATTTAACTCTTCAGTACATCATACTGACTCTAAGAATATTTGAAAATTGATTATACACGGTCATATTATTAGACGCGATACACTTTCATACGTTATCATTTATTTTCTAAAATTTGTACATGGTATGGAAAATATCAAAGAGTCTGAATCGCCAGCAGATTACAGTAACATCCCTAAGATAATACAATATCCATCATAGAGAAAGAAAATGTTTCACCTGCTCATTATCATAAAAGCGTAAAAATTTTCTTTCAATATTAGTTCGTCAACCTACACCTATTGTACGTTCGTGTAAGTAAAAGTAAGCTGGGATAACCGAATGATAGAGACTCAGTTATGAGTTCATATAACCGACGCTAAACGAAAACTTGTTCAAACGAGGCGAGAATAAACGAAGTTCTACTGTATTACGAAGAGAAGACAATATTATGGGACACAAAGAACGGGGAGCACCGTAATCGCGATAAAAATAATAAAATATTAAACGAACTTGCAACAAAGTAGTTCCTCTCTACGTTGAATTCGTTGCTTTACCCAGCATCCGTGGCTTCAACGTCCTCCTTTTTTGTAAGATTCTTCGCAATAACAAGAGCACGAAGTTTTTCCGCGTCCACAGTCACCGTCTTACGCTTAGTTCGAAACAAACTGCAGTGAAGATGAGCATAAATGAATCTTAAATTAACACAGTTCTGAGTGCTCGTAGGAGTACCTATCTGTTAATTTAGTACCTGTATCTTCAGTAACTATTTACGGGCTAAAAAATCGATTTAATTTATCCAAAAAGTCGACTCTTTTTTTAACACAATGTTTTCTATCCGAGGAATTACAACTTGTTTTATTCTCGATATCCAGTAGGCTATCTTTTTGACATACACCGCATTTTCATTGAACGGCATATATTGAGACATTCGTATATTTAATAGTTTGGAGAGAAATTTCCGAATTGACACCTAGCCTCAGGGTTCTTAGCTACAGACAGCACGATAGAGTATCAGCTCGCAGTCCTTGCAATCTTTATCTCGGCCGGTTGTCGCCCTCGCACGTGTGCGATGAAACCTGTCCGCCCTGGCAGTGTATCATCCTCGGCGACGTTCGCGAGCACGCGGAAGCGAGAGGGGAAGCTGTGGAAGGTCGAAGCAAGAGGGACGCGGTTTTGGAAGCGTTTCACGGCTGGCGTGAAACGCAGGTGTCAGCTGAAATTGGAGCGTCTTGTACGTGTCTTATTTGGAAGCCACCGGCACGTAGTCGGCCGGGTGGGGTTATACAAACGGTACGTAGTATATCGCTGTCGAAAGAGAAGCTGGGGATAGGTAAGAAGCGGTTGCTGCAACAACGATGGACGTAGCTACCGGCCACGTTGCTTCATCCTTCCGCCGGTGTAGCCAATCAACGAATCCGCCGGGCTCCGCTCTCGATGCCTGTCCGCCTGTCCGTCTGGAACGGAAGCCATCCGTTTCTACCCGCTTTATTCTGGCCCCGTGTGCTTCTCCTGATCCCCTCGCGGGATGGTTAATGCCATGATTTCGTCTTCGAAACGTACCGGCTAAAGATTCATGGTTATTCCGCTTCGCTTCGGCGACGGACAACACAACACAGTCTCTCCCTCTTTCTCTCTGTCTCTCGCCGGCTTCTCCCTTGGCCACGGAAAACGGAACGATCAGGGGGAGTGCCGGATTGTTTTCTTTCTCGCGAGCCGGCGAGATTGCGCGACTGCGCTCCGTGAATATTCATGGGGCTTGTTACGAAGGTAATCTTCATTTTCTTGAAATTATTTTCCACGGAGATTGAAGCACCTTTGGAAACGACGCCACGCGCGAAGAAAGAAGAACTCGAGATTTCACCGGGAACGTCGGTCTCCCGTGGTTTTTACGATTTCCGAGGAATGAAATTTCTTGAATCGTTAGCTCGATCACGAACCAACCTGCGCTCGCGACTCCTTCTCTTTTGCTTCCTCTCTCTCTCTTGTTTCATCGATTTTCCTAATGCCAGAGAGAACTCGCGCCCCAGCGCAGCGTGGCGCGAGGCGGTGAGGCGAGGCGAGGCGGTTGCTAGCTTCTTCTCACTCGCCAGCGTCGCTAATTAGATTCTAGCATAGATACGGGGAATGTACTTGGCCGTGTGGCGTCCGGTCGACGAAAAATCGTGATTCATTCGTTCGAAAACGCGGTACCCGTTAGACGGGTGAGCGCGAGCCATTCATTTCCCTGCGCGCAGGTCGAATTCCACCGGGAACCTACAGCAGGTTCACGAGGGAGACCCTTGCCGCGACAGCAGAAATGCTGAGAGAGGAAGGCGGCAAAAAGCCGCTTCGAAACGCTTCCGCGTTCGTACGATCCCAGCCGGAATATAACCTGGTAAGGTCTCGCCGGCAGCATGGAAACGGTCGATTACACCTGCTCCTTCCCGACTTAATCCCGAAGGATCGCGCGGCGCGATCGTATTCGAAGAAATCGGCCGAGCGTCTTCCGCGGGAATGCCGACAACCGAATGCATGCCGGTCACGCGCGCCTCGCTCGAATTAGCACGATTCAATTCGTGCGACACCGCCGCGTCGCGCCGAAAGCTTTGCTGAATCCGCGCGTCCTCGCCGAGCGGATTTTTTGCCGGGCCTCCGCCCCCGATTTTTGGCCAGCCTCGACGCTGCTGACTCTGTACATGCGCCCCAAACTTCCGCGGCGGAATTGTTCGAATAAAAATGCAATTCGAAATTGCATTCTCTCTCCCTCTCCGCGCGAGCATCAAACTCCGCTCGCAACTTCCCGTTATCGTCGGGGCGGTCCTCGTGTTTGGATTCCTCCTGGAGCTTCGATGTTTCTGTTTTCGAGAAGTTCCAAGCGAAGTCGAAGTCTCGTCTTGGTCCTTAATGTCGCGCGAACGCAAGCTTTTTCAAAAAGCTACTGCTGTTGAGAACTCCGGAGCACAAGAATTCGTTGAATCGTCCTATTCTGCTTGACCTCTTCTCTTGAAAATTGAGTTCGTTTCGCTCCTCGCTGCAATTTTACGAAAATTTCACCTTTAGCCGACAGAGGATTTTTAATCGAATCGAAATGTACTTTTAGGACAATTTGGAAAATTCACGGGAAAACATTGTTGAAGGGAGCGCCATTCGTAATACGGCGATCTCCGCGAACAGGATCGAGGATCAGCGAAGAATCGCGGCTGGAGAAGCCGCGAAACGGAATTTAAAAGGGGGCCGTGTATCGTGGACGTCGGGTGAAACGGTGGACGAAAGAGCCCAGACTCTTAACGGAATTCTCAGGACCGTGGGACGAGGTGTATGGATGGAAATACGATCGTGAATCGAGCGGTACCGGTGGAGGAAGCCGACGGGGTACGAGAGTGCGGAGGTCGCAGACATTGTAGGGGTTTCTCCTGGTGTCGCTGGGAAATGTCGTCTTTAATCGAATCCCATTAAGATTTAAGGGCAAGCCATGCAATAAATTACGTTACCTCCCACCGCGAAAGAGGCTATCGCCTCGATAGGCAAAGGACCATTCGAATGGCTTACGAGTCGTGGGGAGCCAGAATTATTCGACCGGCTCGATTACGGGATTGTCGTAGGTCGTTGTTACATCTCACGAGTCGCCGCCGGAAAATGGAAATACCGGTAATCCCGAAGAAAATCGATGCGGCCGCCGCTGCTAACCGAATCGCATACTTTCAACGCCGGACTCCGAATCCAAGATCGTCCTGCGGTGATAATTTCAAATTAAATAGAACGTAGAAACCGACGATTTACTGCAAGTGCGTCGAAAATCTTGTTACTGAATTTAGAAGACTGTTCACTCTGTTCCAACGAGCCGTCTTGCTTTTTTAATATTAATTGCTGTATCCGTAAATAGTTGTTTCCAAGCTGATTCGTCTTTGCGATTTCGTCACGAGCACCTGGCTTGGAATGGGATTCCGTTTCGTTGCATTCGACGCGGAAACGACACGACGGTCTCAGGTGGCATCGAATCGAGATGCATCGATCGGACAAGGCGTTCGATCACCGGATCGTAGCCGTTCGGAGGAGACACGACGATTTTTCGAGGATCCTCTGTCGCCGTGGATCGTCGAACGCCTTATCCATCGCGAGCTCCCCAAGTAAGGGTAGCCAAGGCTCCGGGATTGGTTATCGATGCAAGTCGCGGCGTCTCCCAGCGCCAAAGAGAAAAAGTCGATTGATCGCGGCCGACGCGACGGTGTCACGTGTGCACCGGAAATCCCGCGCGATCCAGGTGACACGACGCCCGTCATTCGACGGAGGATCAGCCGGCATATAAAACACCTCGGTCCGAATTCGGGCGTACCTCTGATCGGCCTGTCTAGCTTCTGTATCCTCTTACGCGCTTCTTTCTCAAAACAGAACGCTCTTTCTATCCCCTTTCGTCTTCTTTACGCGAACAAAAGAGAACACGAGACACTGCTCAGCTGTTTCATCATTTTTGTTAATCATTGGGAATTGAAAAATATATTCTTTTTTATTTTTGCTGTACTGTGGATAGTCTCGGAATGGAGACAATAAAAATAAAAAATACGGGCAGAGGAAAAGATCGCTGTGCACGCAAACCTACAATTATGTGTACTATTGCTGCCCGTGTATCTCCTAGTGCATATCGTCGGCGTAAATCAACAATTTTCAACTACATATCTCTTAGTTTTCAATCTTCTGTTGAATAGAGAATTTTCTTGGTGAATTGACGTCTCAAAATTATGTTGCGATTAATTTGGACAAAGCTCCTGTCTGGTACCGGCTATAAACGATTCGAAAAGTAACAACAGAGATGAAGAACGAATTTAGAGGCACCGTGGGAACGAATTAGGTCTGTCGATTGCGAAGACAGCCATTCGAGAGGAGCTCGATAAAATCGAAAGAGTGTTTCCGGGTGACAAATGCTTCGGAGCAGTTTTCAGGAACGATCGCGGACGATGAGCATCCATGCGCAATTTTTCGCGGTGGTGCAGAAACAAATAATACTCGAATAAAACAGCAGCTCTAATAAAACATTGCTCTCGACTGGTATCGCGCAATGCGGCGCGATATGGCATGCCGGAGCGGAGCGTAGCAACTGTAACGGGCCACGTGGAAAGAAGAACGACAAATCGAGTTACGATCGCCATTATTGCGGAACGCGGCGCTGCGAAGTATCGGAAACTGAAATTTCGCAGTCGCCTCGCACCTGCCGTGCGCCCGCCGTGAAATTATGCGCGCTGTAAATCGCAGCCTCGCGTGCATCCCGACAACTCGAGGCGACACGATGCTGCGACTCGTCGCAGCAGCTCGATCGATAGTCGATCTCTCGCGGTGTCCCGTGTTGCATACCAACGAGCAAGCCCGAAGAAAATCAGCTTATCTTCCTCAGTCTCTCTCGGCCGCTCTCTCAGGTCCCCGTTCTGCGACAAAGTTCTAACTACGGGCCGTTACACCGCGGAAATCACCTACCCGCTTGAACCCGCGTGTTCCCCGGTTGACCGGCACGGCGAGTGCGCGAGTGGATCGTCGTAATTGATAGTTGATTGGCGGGATGCATCGGTGAACACGGGAAATGGAAGGAAGCGGACCGGCAGGAATTATTGGAAAAACTCCTCGCGCTCGTAAACTCGGGCTCTTCCTGGCCTGACTCGGCCCGGCGCGGCTCCGCTCTGCGCGACGCTGCACCGGCCGCGAGGAAATTTGCATTAAAAAGTTTATTACCTTTCAGCAGCTTCGTTCGAGCAGGAAATTGTTTACTTGGAAATCGCGGTTATCGGCCGACCGAGATCAGGTCGAGGCAGTGCGATCCGAAGTGCGATCGCCGGCTCACAGGGGAGGAAACGTCCCAGATATGACGGACGCCATTTCTAATAGATTATACATTAACTTTTTAATCGAATCGCGCGTTACCTCAGAATTTCCAGAAATTAATAGATGAGAGAATCGATCGAGAGTTTAAAGTCTTTAGTGGTTCCGATATTTCTTTGTAAAATGCTGGTCTTTCAATTTCGTACTTTTTGGATACGGAATTTTGCTATCAAGATGAAACTGTCGGATCTGCATCGTCCGCCGCATCGATCACGCGGCCTTGCGGAGGAATGACGTGGGAAGGGCAAGGGTCGGCCATAACTTTTAACAAATTTAATAATACCGTCGCGGAAACTTCGGCAGCGATGGAATAACGTCCCGGGTATCATCGTAAAATACTCATCAGGACACAAATCCTCGTCGTCTTCCTTCGTCGCGCAACTTCTGAAATCAGGATAATACCCGGAAAACTTTGTTAAAATCGACTTCTCTCTCGGAATTTTTCTGGTACATTTGTGTTCACTTTGATGTAAAACGAACAATTTCATGCGCAATTCGAACAAATAGATGTAATAGATTTCTGTAATCAAATTGGTGGATCATTGTCACAAAATCAAAAATATCCGTACTTGTTCCCAAAAATCCGTACTCCCCTTAAGACTACGTGGATGGTACTATACGTATTTTACTTCACTCGCACTTCGCCGAAGAAACTTTGCACGACTGAAGTGAGACTCTGCAGTCTCGGCGAGCTTTCCGGTGGTCTGTGTGTCGGTATCGTAGCAGGGCAATGGAACTGGAGACTGATAAGCCGGGACAAATGTCGAGCGGTCGGGACACGAGATTCTCCGGGACGCGATTTGCGGTCGACAGGAATCGTCCCTGCTCGAAGGTGCATTCCGAGCAGGTCGTGCTCGGTGTGGCCGGTGCACCGACCCAGGTAATTGATAGTTGATCGGTGCAACGTGTCGGCGTACGAGGAAGAGGTATAAAAAGAACCGACCGCGTAGAGAGTGGCGGAAGGGAGGGAAAGGAGCTGGTTGGACTCGATAGAGGAAAAGGGAAAGCTGGATAGAGGCGAAGGCAAAGAAGCAGTCGGCCGTAGTTAGCGCTAAGGTAGATCGCGTTGGCGATATACAGAGGGCTGCGTTGGTAACTGCCAGTATCCCGAGGAGTGATTTCCTTCCGCCTCGTTCTTTCTCTTCGTTCGAGAGAAAGCCCTTTCTCTCATTTTTCTCTCTTCACCGCTGCCGCGCGATCGCGAGATTGCCGCGCGTGAATGATAGCGAACGAAGAGTGGCGCCTTCGCGTTAAATATGCATCGTTCGGGAGATAAATTGCGCCTTAACCAAGAGCCAGTCGGCCGGGTATTATAATAACCTAATAAAAGTGATTAATACCGGACCCGAGCGATATATTACCCTGCGGCACCGTTAAGCCGGGGGCGGCGTCGAGAGCTCAGACGCTGGGCGTCTTTGACGACGCTCGCCACCGCCTCCACGAGGGGAAAACTGGCTGCCTAGTGTCGCTGAAATTTAGTAGACCGCCTCGGAATGGTCCTCCTACGACTTCTTCCTCGATTCCGGACCGTTGGCTCTCTCATCTATCGCCACCCTTCAAGCCAAGGGTTGGGACACCCTCGGACGCTGCCGACTCGCGATATCAGCCAGGGATTCGGAGATTTTCGCCGAAATTAATCTAATTCTCCGAGACATTAATGACCAACACTTCTGCTTCACCCAGCGCCACCGCTTTCTGCTGCTCATAAAACATTCTTTATCCCCCTCTCGTTGCGTTGCAAGCTGACCGGTTGTCAGAAAAAATTATTAATTTGAATCTTCGTGGAAATCTGCATCATCACCTCCAAAATTTTATTTTTTATCTATATCCTTCCAATTATGTAAAACAGTGCTGCAGCACTCTTTGTCTTCAAAAGGCTGTTATCGCCTGATATGTTTAACCTTGGGGAAGAAGAAGTCGCATGCAGTTGAACCGAGGTGATCGAGTCCTATAATATTAAAGTGTGCAAAAATCTCCCGAACGGCGAGGAAAGTATGTTACTACTCACGAATCGCGTATAGTCGTGAAACTGGACCCGGCGATAGATAAGGCCACCACTCACACGCTTCAATCGACAAAATAGCTGCAGCTAATATAAAAGAAGAAAATTCATTTGACGAGCGTCTTGTCCACGTTTCTCGTCGGAACCGTTGCTGGTATAATTGAAGTGGAAAAAGGGCGAAACATCGCCCGGGGAGCTAATAACGATGATTCGGTCGGCATCAGCGACGGATGCTTCGTTTTAAGATAAAATAACCACGGCCGTGAGGATATTGGATACTTTTGAGAACGAGTAGAGAGCGGCTGGTGCTCCGAGGCTTGAATGGAACGCGGTAGCGCCCAAATGGAAGTTTAAATATTCACGGATAGATCCGCGGGACTACTGGCAGCGCAATAATCTCTTTCGCTGCCGCGATAAAATATGTATACCTTCCGGCGGCCGCATTGAAATTCCGTTTAAACTTTGACATTGTTCCGCGACGCATCCTCGCGGCCCAGCTCGCGAGGCTTAATGTTATTCATAGCTCTTCGAACAGTCCAGCAACGCGCGCGACGTTGCCGGAAGATGCGGTCTATGAGCGCGTCGGGTCGAGCCTGTTTCCGGGTTAGCCAGGCTTCGAAATACGTTCGGCTGGACGCGGAGCGTAATTGACCCGTTGATTGCGAAAGTGGCTTAGAATGCAAACGGTACCGCGCCGTTTTACAGCAGCATTCGCGAGCGGGTAAACGCCCCGTACGCGTCGCGTATCCGCGCCGCATCAGATCCACAGTTCCGTCATTTTTCGTTCGACGAAAATGAGCGACGCACGGGAAAAAGTAATTCGCTGAAAAGGCGGATTCTTATTGCGCCGAGATCGATCACCGTAATTTCGGTTAAACGGCCGGTTTTACGGTCTCCTCCACCCTCTACTTTACCCGTCTCGTAAATCCAGTATTTCTCGGAGTCGTGAGAATCCCCGTCTTTGGTCAGCAAGTCGACCCAGTGGAGATTCGAAACGAAGTTTTAATCTTTAATCAATCCTGCCACTTTGCGTTTCTGTCATGAACCGCTTCACTTCTGGCGATTGAACTTCGTTGTGAAATCTGCTATCTTAAGGACGTCCTAGAGTATTTGAAACTGTGGAGTTTTTTTATCATTGAAGTCGTAATAGCTTCGACTGCAAAGGATTAAGATGCAACGTCGGGAACAATAATAATTTATTTCTCAACGTGCGACAGTCGTTCGCACTGAGCGAAGCACTTAGGAAAGCTTTACACCGCAGTGGCTTGTTACGTATCTCTGAAAACCGAACGCACTCCGCGGAAGGTTAAAGAAGGCAGAGGGGGTGCCCGCAATATCTCCGCTCCTCTCCAGCCCCGGCCTTTGTTTCTTGAAGAAAAGTTTAGTGGAACACTTGTACACGTTGTAACGAAGCGGGCCGCCTCGTCTGCGAAAGCAATAACAATACCACCTACTTGGCCCGCACGATGCTCCGGCTGCCGCGTATGTAAACTACGGCGGAACGTGAAGTAAAAGAACGATAAGAGGAACTCGGTATACTCGCAACCCCCGGCATCCAGCCAGGGACACACGGATAGAATGAGAGAGAGAAACAGAGAAAGAGAATGAGAGAGAAAGAAAAACAGTAGGGAGGGAGGAGGTGGAAGTTTCAGAGTCGGCACTCGAGAATATTTCTAGGTCGGCGTCGTCTACCTATGCGGATATTCGTATTCCACTTGTCCCACCCCCGCCTCCGTTGCTCTAGCCGCTTTTTATTCGCACCGCGACGCTCGTCGTCGCTGTTTTCCACCCCCCATACCAACCGGCCCCCACCTCTTCGCCCGTTTATCCGTTTCCGCTCTCTATCTCCGACCCCCTACAACCCCTTGCGAGCACTCAGGACTGCGTAACCTCTGCTGCCTGATTTATAGTTTTTAATTTGAGTCTCATTTCGACCCCCTGCCCGGCCGCCGGCTAGAGGACGCGGGGGATGGAGGTTCGCGGAAAAATTCTAGCCAATCTTTTCGAACTCAAGCGGCGTCTTCTTCCATCCATTCCGACCGGAACGAGGGCCACGATCCTGGAGAATCACTTTGCAACGAACCAGCCACTTCTACGCTCGATTAACCACCTCTCCGCCGCCCAGTTTTAATTCCTACCTATGGACCTTCTTGAGGATGTTCTGCGATAGGGGAGACGCGGATCGATGAACATCCTCTGGGGATCTGTGCAACCGGAGACAGTGGTGATTGATAACGTTGATAGCGTTTGATATTCGATAACAAAGACGCGGCAGACGATAACAGTGCAACGGAGTCCGAGTCGCAATAATAATACCTTTCAGCGGTTTGTATCTTCGTTTTACCATCTGAATTAATTATTCGTACAGCAAGAAAAATATTCTCATACTTTCGCGATTAAGAATAATAACAGTGTCGCGTGGGCGTGGAGCGATATCTCGCAGCCGGAAGAGAAACAGAATAAACCGGGATACACATCGTGCGGTCTAACCAGGGAAAATGTAAAACAAACTTGAAAATGTTCCTTTGCGAGAGGAAAAGCCGCCGGAGATACAGTTTCCCGTGTGTTTTACCCGGCGAGAGATTACGCGCAAAGGAACACGCTCCGGGGGCAGTAAATATTGCCGCATTTCAGCGAGAGTTTCGCGGACCCCGTCCCCCCTGTCACGTTTCACGTGACACCGATTTCCTGGAAGCCGGAGCGAAGAGGATCGAGCGTGTCCGCAATCGTCGTTCCTCGATGATTGCCGCGATCATCCGTCCGAGGTCTGACGCAGGTGTCGCGGGATTCGCACGTTCCAGCCGGATACGGGTTGGCATTATCCCGCTGGAAGAGGAATGAGCTCGGTATCGTCGCCGTTACCCCCAGCCTATCGCTCGCTTTTTCCAGCCATTCCAGCGAAGACGGCACTCCGTGAAGACGCTGGGAAATGGCCGCGATAATTCGCGCTCGTTTCGTAAAAACCTTTTATTAGCGCTCTGGTGCCCTCAACGCCTGCCACCCAGTTTTCGCGGAACCGAGTGATGCCCGCGCGATTTTCAACCGGAAAAACCTTTTAATTAACCCGCTAAAGGTGTGACTTACGCGAGCGAAACGGTGTTTCCGCATTCGTTAATCCGCCACGCGGTTTTTGCATCCCCGGGATAGTATAAAATGGAATAGCCGGAGTCGCGTTAAATCCGTTGTAAGAACTATTTCTTCGGGCAGCTTAAGCAGAACTGAAAATTGTTTAATCGCCCTCCTGAACTCGGATAATTGAATTCGCGACGCCCCAGTGTCCCTCTGGCCTTCTAAATACGCGTCCAGAACCTGCAGCGCGATAATTAATATCGTCTAGTATTAATCTACTGCGACTGCCCCAGTTGTGCACGGAAGCTGTTACGTTCATCTGCCTACATTTTCTGGAAGACTTCAAATTTTATTTTCAAAGGAATATAATCACTACCCTACTACTATTCATGGTTGACGGTAGGGAGTTGGTGGGAGTATGGTTGGTGGTTTTGCCTACTATCCAACGTTCTGCCTACAATTATTATAGTTGTTTAATTAACAAGAATTTTACGTACGATAATACTACATTGGCCCAACCAATGTTTATCAACATTTAAATATCGTACATCTTACAGACGTTAGAAACTTTGCTGCATCTAAAAACTTGTTAATTATTATATTCCAAATTGGATTTTTCATAACCAGGGCCCAACAAAATGCCAACCATCAATGCTGCTAGGGTAACGTTTTAGACCCTCGGAAATGATACAAATTGCGGAACTGAGTCTTTCTCTGGATCAGACGAACGGGCGCGTACAAATTCAACGGAAAATCGGATTCGCCGAGTAAATATAGCGAAAATATTTTGTTTGTGTCGCGGAGTGTAACGCGCGAGCACAATGTCTCCTCGAGTATGCTCGACAGAAACCAAGCACGAAGACAATTTCGCGCGATATCACGAGCCTTCGAGCGGGACCGCACGGTGAGGCTGTTCGTCATCTCGAAACCTGTGTTGCGGGGACCGCCTTCTTCTTCTTCTTCTTCTTCTCCGGGAAACACGTGCCGAGGTCGCGCGAAGGTGTGTCGGCGGAGATAGTCGGCGAGAAAGTCGGGCCGAGGCACGTCCCGTACGATAATGCCAAGAAAAATTTCGATTGTCCCGAAAAATGAATACAAGAACGAAGCAATTTGTCGCGTCGCGTGGTCGCAACTGGACATTTCTCAACGACCGTGCCCAATTTTCTGTTGACTGGCAGGCTCGCTCAAAATTTATACCCGAGTCTCTCGATATGGGGCGCGAGCGTGTTTCTAAAAGCTCTCCGAAACATCCGTCATCTCTTGTCAATCTTTTCCAACTTTCGAGTGCAATCGAAGCAAAATGACGCACAGTGTTCCCAGGTGTTATAAATTCGTGAAAATGACATTCGAAATACGTACAGGTAGCTGCATTCTCTTCGGTATTTCTAAGAAGATGAATGGTGCTGATTTGAATGGGAGAGATACATAGACTGCGGATTTTATGCATTTATGACAGGAATAAATAGTTGTTATATTATTTTCGGCTACATACACAAAAATTTTATTTTGCATAAATATTAATACGGAAAACAGAACCACCCCATTGTAACCTATATCAATGCCAAATGCCAAACGTTATGGACCGACCACATTATTACGCATAAATTATTGTTATCGTGAAATGATGATTTTTACGAACTTCGTTCTTAATATAGTGCCGATTCGACACACTTTCGCAGAGAATAAATGATTAATCCCGAGAACGTTAAGGGTAGTGATCGTTGATAGAAGATTCCGTGGGAGCGTTTGCATCTGCTGGAAGGAGAATGAAGCCGGCACGGGCGTATTTCATTAAATCTGCTGACGGTGGAGCGGGAGATCGAAGGTACATGTTATGACAAATCTACGGCACTGGCCGGGAGAAGTTTTATCGGGGCGAAGGTCGGGACAAATTGCATTCCCAGAAGAAATACCCATCGTTCGTCCAGCGGGACACGGTAGAGGCGGCTTTAAAACATTGTTCCCGAATAAATTGGCCGATATCACGGGGCGCGGTTCGCCTCCTCGATATTCCGTCGTCTCCCGACAACGTCGCCGACCCCAGAGCATCGGGAAACCGTCCCGGGGATAATACTTTAAACGCTTCTCTCCGGTTCGAACGGTTCGAGACGTCAGAAACTTCCGGCAGAGAATTAATCCTCCGTTTCCGCGGGATATTCCCGGAATGAAGCCGAGCAAAGTTTCGCCGGTAGACTGACGTTCGCCGTATATATCTCTCTCCTCCATCTTCGCCACACCTCCGACCACCTTTCCATTCTTCCTCGTTTCTTTTGCTGGGCTCGAGCGAACCGGTGGCTGCAGAGAAAGAGAGAGAGAGAGAGTTTTTATCGATGGAAAAACCGCACGTCGCGATCCTCTCTCTCTCGCTCTCTCTTCCTCTTTTCAGCCGTGGATTCGAATCCACCGCGCTGTATCGGCGGACCGTGTGCTGGCAACGAGGAAGATTGATGGGGAAAGTGTGGCTGCGGCTCGTTGGAAAAAATATCGTTTCTCCGCCGTGAAACTTCCCTTTCGAGGAAATAGGAGAAACTGCATTGTATCTTCTAAGCGCGGATCTCCGGACTACACCTACACACGGAGAAATGAATTTCCTTTCGTTACACTTTTCACACAGATCCCCTCTTTCATTATTCGCCGGAATACCAGCCGCCGCCGCGTTCCAGCCTCAAACGGAACCGTTCCGCGTTTTCTCGTACGCGATGTTAGCTTTACCGCTCCCCCGGGGCACAATCTTCCCCCGTTTGTAATAAGAGAATTAATAATTTTAACTCTTTAAAGCTTTCAAAAGCGAAATTCCCTGCTCTCGACTTCCGGATGGAAGCCACGTTCCGGGCGAAAAAATATGCCCCCTCGGCTTCTTCGGGTCATCTAAATATTCTCCGCGTACCTGGAAATGTTCACGTTTCCCGTCAGCTGGCCTCAATCCGTAATGTTAACGACGGGAAGTGCGCGAATCTCATGAGATTCGGACACTGTGCACAGTCGAAGTGCACTTTTCGAATTTTCAGGTTCGAATCTGACTGACCGAAGCACCCTTTCGCGTTTCTGATTCGTTGCAACTACAGAGACATACAGGGTGTTACATTGAAAAAATGGTGAAATGTCTCGTAAGGCATTGAATCTATAAAAAGAATGTTCCTACCAAATTTATTTGGTATAAATTATTATTGCGTGGGTGAACTAGCGAAGGAGATTTAGAAGCCAAAATAATTTTTTTTATATACACCTACCTATAGCCAATTGGTACCTTTCATTTCTCCTGGGAAAGCAAACGGAATGTTCTGTATCTCAATTGCAACCGGTTGACAATGTATTTAACATGGAGTTAAGATGGGGGTTGAAATTTGACGCAAAATGTTTTTTCTGGATAAGCTATCGCGCATGGTCGGTTTAATTGGGTTCAAGGGCATCTTTGACCCCCTTATCCGTTCGTGCCCTTTCTCGCGAGTGGGTTCCGCCTAATCGAACCGGAAATCGGCGGGCCAGCGAGTCTGGCGTTGAATACGGCACAGTGAAACGTCCTCTTGGAATGCCTCGCTCGTGTGCCTGTCGATTCCGTGGAAGTCCGGGTGAATTTGGCCGTGGGGCCGTATTTGTGATTCCGTGGCCGCCCCGGTTTTCCCCGGGAAAAGGGGAACAGCGCCGGGGTAGAATGGTTCCGGTGCGAATGCGGATGGAGAGCGAATCGATAAAGAGAGTAAACCGAAGTGGAAAGCGGTCCTTACGAATTCCATCGGCGAGTGTCTCTTTTACGGCTACTTAAGACGCCGTGGGAGAGACGGCAACGACGACGACGAGGACGATGGTCCGGCGGAGAGGACGGTCGCGTTGCGTCGTCGCCATGAAAGAGAGAGAACAGAGAGGGAGACGAGGGTCGATCGGAAAAAAGAAACGAGAAAGGGTGACGAGGCGAAGCCAGAAGAGAATCGAGGCAATCTTGGGTCGGGGCACGCGCGTAAAATATCGGCGCACGGGGAAATTACTCCCCGACGTGAGATTTCGCCCCCTGGCTGCGGAAATACGTTACGGCGTGATTAGTATATTAAAACTAACGGGGCTGGTACTCGGCGATTTATTTCGGCCGCATTCAAGCATCCGGTATTGGCTGATCGCGGACATAGTACTCTTCAAAAACAAGAAAGCTGAGTTTTTACTCGTAATGACTTTGAGACATAGGCTGATCACCAGGATAGGCTAGAATAGGACTAAAAATCGAAATAGCGAAACGAAAAATTTCCGGTTGCATTTACGAGTTTTCTCTCGAGAATTTTACTAACTTGTGACTTCCAGCGACGCGTTCGGATTCGCGGAGTAAGCAAGAAATACGGTCGAGATTTGTCATCGGCGGAGGAACACGAACATTTTCCAGCAGCCGATATTAATCGCGCAGGATCGCGGAAAGTCGCGGCGTAAAAATTCCGGCGAATAATTACCGCGCTGCGATTAAAATATGAAAACCGCGACGGGCACCGTTGCGCGGGCAATAAAATCTCTTGGTTCCAAGCGAGCCACTGGCCAGCAGTTTTCACCTTATTACTTACGCGCAATAAGCCGCATCGCGAGCGTCCGTCGCGGAATAAACGACTCGACAAAGGCGCCTTATAAGCGGCCGAGACCGATGCGCGCACTCTTTTATGCTCAAGCGCGGCTGGTAATCCCCAGCGTTTCACGACCGCTGCTCTCTCTCTCTCTCTCTCTCTCTCTCTCTCGGCCTCTCTCAGAAATATTTATATGCATCTTAAGCTGAGAGAGCGGCACGCGCGGCGGTAGGCGACTGTCGAAAAAGATTATTATTAACACAGCCGACGGCATGGACGGAGCCGATAAGGGTCTTACGTTGGAGACCCTTCTCCCTGCTACGCAACAGGGGTTGGGACCCCGTGAAAAGGGCGCTGTGAGACAGAGAGGAACGTATATAATCGAGTTCTCGATAAGCCTCGCGCCGCGTCCCTGACGGCTATGATGACAGTTCGCGGTGCTGGAATAAACGGGATGCTTCGACCCCTGCGTGCTTGGGGATGCCTTGAATCGGAACAGAAAAACGAGGACTTGGTGGCGATATCCTGAAAGCTGGCTTGAGGATCTACACGGATAGCCCTAGGCACAGTACGTTCTTACGATTCTCCAATTCATCAGGATAGCACTACATCGTCGCTAAAGATTCATTCATAATATCCTGCTCATTAGCAAAAATGGCAATGCTATTTTTATACATTTATTTTATACATTTTGTTACAATAGAATGAATGAATCTGTCGATATTTTGTGCGACTATTTCTGAAGAGCACACGATTGCTAAGGGTTAACGTACCTCTTTCCCCGGAGAATGGTTCTCATGCTACATTTTTCCACCGCTTTGGGAAGATACCGGCGCACGAATTGGTTCCCGAAGAATGCAGAAGATGAATTAAGCCGCGTGTGCCACTTGGGCATAGTCGAACGCGAGTGAAAGACACATCCGTGCCGCTATCGTGTGCTAACTGTCAGCTCTGCTCAGCGCGTTGGTATTCAAGCCTCGGAGGCTTAGCACTGTTCTGTCCGAGCTTTACTCGCGAGTAAATTGGGCTTCCCAGCTCTGTCTCTGCGTTGTCAGGGAAACCGAGGCGCTGAGCATCGTGACATCTAAGAATCCGAGCTCTCTGTCGTTTGCTACCGCGGTCCTTGTTGATAAGGATGAGCCGAGGGGACGTAGGGACCGAGATTGTTAGCTGTAGCAAATGGTAATCCACAATTCCAAGCATGTTAACTCAACAAACACTTTCTCTCTGTTCCAGGTATGTGATTTTGAGTAGACAACTTCTTCGCCGGTGCAGAATTCGGTATGTTAAAAATATTATATCGTAAGCTTGCGAGGTGACCGACGTTAAACCACGAAAAGGGAAACATCTTTGGCGTTTCGGATGAAATTTTAAGGGAATTCTGACTGTGAGAAGCCAAGAGAATTTTTGTCTCCTCGCCCACAAGATATTGCAACCTGGTGCAATAAACGTTCTGGTGAAAAATTAGTCTAATGGCGCGCGACGTGTCCGTTGGGCAGAGACGCGACGAACACTCGTTATACCGGCAGCTTTCACGGAGTCCTCTGTTTTAATGTCCGGCGTCGATCTTCCCCCCATTGAGCTGCCCGTGAAACACCGGGACCACGGTGTCCGCTCGCGGGACCGTAAACCTGAAATATTTATTTCGAATGCGGCTTGTAAAGTACACGGGTCTACGCCATTACAAGTCATTTTCATGGGGCCCCCATGATCAAACAGCTTGATATTTATGTTCTATGCGGTTATATTCGTGTGCCCCGAGCACTTGCAAATGGGCCCCGGGGCCCGAGCTACCTTCCACCATACCTCCGGATCGACAATCGTACACGCGCGGATCCATTTTCCACAGATTTCAGCGTGATAATCGATTACCGACACGTTCCCCGCACACGAAGAGACTGTTAGCATCTTTACGACCGGGAACAGCCAACCGATTTATCTCGCGGAGCTGATCTCTCAGAACATTCCTGATCGAAATCGTGTCCGTGGACCTACAAGCATAACAATTTGTACCTTCCCGGAGAAAGAGAGTTTACGTTCGACACGCTCTTTCCTCGATGACCTTTCGCCGCCGATTTTACTCGGTACGCGCTGTTTCCTCGACGATTTTAGCGATCAACATTCGATTATGTCATAAATAATACTAATCATTTTATTTGTATCTTACGTCGTTTGGAATGAACGCATCATTTTGCTGTTCGATCTTCTGTCGTTCTAGTAATTTGGAAACAATTGTTCATTTTTTAAAGAGTTGTCAGTAAAACCATTCTAAAGTGTTCGGAATGAACATTTTTCATTCGATTCGAAATGTACTTCATTCTAACTAAACTAAAAAAGAAGCTGCTTGCCTCGTCAAAAGGAAATATCGAACAGTTCCGAGGAAAAGGTTCGCGTATTTCGAAGATCGGCTCGCTAATAAGATCCAGTTCGATATCGGAGGCTCGAAATATCGTCCGCCGGGGGGAATGAACTTATTGCAGAGCCGAATAATTGAGTTCCTTGTAATCATTAGCATTTAAAGGTGTCGGCTTTCGAGACCCGCGGGTCCGGCGTTGAAAGCAGCCGCGTAACGATGTCCGCGTTTCGACGAACGGCGAGATAGAGAACAGAGTTAGAAGATCGGCCGTGCGCGGTTGCTAGAGAGAGCTCTTTGTCAACTGGTTTATCCCAGGTCCGTAGCGACGTGTTACTTATGCGCATGCACCTTATTGTGTGTAAGTAACAAGGTGAGAACGAGCCTAGGCCGCGTACGGGCGCGATCGGTAAAGGAGCATCACGCGAACATTTATTATCGACTAAGTATCGTAACGGCGCGGCGGAACACGCATGTACCGGGGGATAAATCTGAACTTTATTCCATTTGTACGTAACTTTCGCATTTGCAAATCCCTCTCCCGGTCCACAATCTCGCCTCGTCGTTAACCCCGCGTCGTCATTTACAACGCGGCCCGATCGGGGGACACCTCGGCCCCGGCGCGAATCGCCGCGTAATCGCGGGAAATTTATGGGTCGCGCCTCTTTCGAGAGGGGACGGAAAACTAAAAGGACGATTCGAAATCGGCGTCGAGATCGCGCATATCACGCTCCTAGAGAAACTCCCTACAAGAAGTTAATCCCCCCCGATGCAAATATCCGCGGCACTGGCTCGTCTCAGAACAATCCGAGAGGCGGCGGAACGGCCGAACAGAAATTTTAAATTACCACGTGGCCGGCGCGGCGTCCGTAAAAAAATAATAGCAATAATAATCGCTGTCCAAACTCTACCCCCGGCACACCGCTCCTTTTTCATGTCCGTTTTCCTCCGTCTCGCGTTAATTATCCCCCGCCACCGTGCCACGTTCGCCTCGCCAGTCGCGTTGTTTTCGGTATATATAAATGTACATTTTTACGAGCACATTAAATATGATTATGCCGGTTTTTCTCCTTGTTTGCAAACGCCGCTGTTTCTCTTTGGCCATCTCTTTAGCCCTCGCGAAGTCGTCCTCCCATTTTTCTGATACGCTGATGAATTAAAAGTAATTCGTCCTGGGAAAGATTAATGGCCGGACCGAACTCGATGGAATATTTCGAATTCCCATCAAGTTGACTTGATTTTTACACGGACGATCTTGAGTTGATATCTCAATCTTTGCTTTACACTTTAATTGATAGCAACGCCCAGCTCTGCCATGCTTCACTGAAAGCGTGTAATACATTGAATAAATTTAATGGTCCAGTAATTTCGTGAAAGCTGTTGTACACACACTAATTGTCATAATAGCTGTTCTACCCACTATTACCTAAGACCTAAGGCCTAAGGCTTGGGACGTAGAAGTGGAGGGGACGATTATTCTGATTATGAACACACCTCAGATGTTATAATACGTGGTATTTACCAATTTATTGCAATAATTCCTTGCGAAAGTTTTTAAAAATTGTAAAGAATTCAATCCCCAAGCAAAGGGTAATAATCTGAAATGTCAGTCACGAGAAAATGAAACGAAGAAAGTACGTCTCCCAGAGAAACAAGCAGCATAATCAAAGGAGTATGTAACAAAGTCTGGAAACGGAGAGTACACGATTACCGAGGATTATTAGAGCAGTCCTGTGCTTATCCTGTGGACATCGTAAACCTCTCTCGATGACACAGTAGTGCGACCACGAGATCGTAGATAATGATTGCAATTAAGCTGATTAGGGAATGCATATTGAAATGCAGAGCTGTTAGTCGGCAAGTTCGTCACCGTAGCGTTTTCTCGAGGACGGCTGGAGGTTTAATTTCAATACCTGGGAGCATCGTTAAGAGCTTCTAGTGGTTGATTACTTTATCCACCTGCCTTTTCTTCTTCCGGCGCGGTGTGGCGCGAGGCCGTCCGTAACTGCTCGATGGATTTTTACGAGCGGCGAGCGTATTCCCATACGGGCGTCGTCCTCTTCGTCTTATTCCGCTCCGTGTTCCCTCTGGTCCGTCCGGATTCCTAGCAGAGTGCTCCGGCAGAGACGACGAGGACAGTCCACGGTTTACTTAAGGCCCTCCCTATCGAGACGAGTGTTTCTCGGATTAACGTAGACTTTTGTCGTCTTAATTAGCTTACGGGACACGCGGTGGATACTGGTGGCGCTCATACTGGCCGGTGGTATAAAAGAGCACAACGACCAGTCCGCCGTCTCGAGGTCATCTTCTCGGTAATCTGCGTGCACTCCTAATGAGCCCGGCTATAGGAAAACAGCGCTTATGTTAAACTCGGCTCTGGCACGCCGCATACCCTCCCTTTTCTTCTTCTTCTTCTCCTCCTTCTCGTTCCTCTTTTTCTTCTGGTCCCTGGGCCTGCTGGCCGCTTCTCCTTCTCCACTCCTCTCCTCTCCTCTCCTCCTCGTCGAACCGTTTCTTCTTTTCTTTTTATTTTCCCGACGACCGTAGAGGTAATCGATTTCAATCGAAGAAACGCGGTTATAGAAAAGGATTCGGCGAGTTAATTCATGCCGGAGCAGCGTTCCACCGTGCGCGATAAATCGGCCAAACGAAACGCGCGACATCCGGACAACCTTGGACCTCCGGATCCAACCGCGAAAGTATTAGCCACCGGACCGGTGGCTAAATGGATAGATAGCGTGGCCGTTTAATTAATATCACCGCGTTCCGGAATCCAACGTGGCTGGAAAATGCAACCTCAACCCTCCTTTGATCTTGTGCTCTACCGCCGAAAGGCTCGCCTAGCTTAGTCCACCGCGAGATAACGCACTAATCGATCGCTTACCTTGCTTAGCCGTCTTTATCCGGTTTTTGATAACCGGTTGCCTGTCACCGGGCACTGCTGACAGCGAAGGAATCTTTTAAATCGTTTCGATGATTCGAAATTGTTTGTAGAGTCGGTACAGATCAAACTCTATCGAATCAATTTTTAAAGATTCGTTGTAGTTAATACGGAGACTAGATGTCGCTGAAGGGTTGAAGCGGTTCAGTGGTTTATGGTCGCCAGCGTGTACCCGGGTCTCGGGGTGAGCGGGCTTTTATTTCGTGTTGTCGTTGCTCGCAATAATAGTACAACATCGGCGCGGCCGGATCTCATTTCGCGCGTCGCCTTCGCACCCCGTCGCGGCTCCGTTAACCGAAGTTAGACCCTGAACAACCGAAACTAAGAGAGTGCAGGGAGGGCGGATCGGAGAGGGCGCGCGGCGTGTGCAGCGGACGGAGGCGACGAGGAGAGGCTATATCGTCGGTCATAAATAACGAAAGTAGCAACGGCAGCCCTCTCCCTCTCGTTGCTCTCTACGCCAACTGGTTTCCCACCCCTTCGTCCGACAGCACCGCCATCTCCACCGGTGGCGGTACCGTGGAAACGGGTGAAAAACGGCCGTCGGCCGACGGGGTTGGACCTGGAACGTAGGCCGTTCGCCGGAAATACCCACGAACGAGACATCGTGGGCATGGGATACTGAGTGCCACCAACAGCGTCGCTTCCGGTTCCGATGGCGCTCGCGTGACCGATTTCCTCGATTTCTTTCACCTCGGTTCTCCGGAATCATCCACGACCCGGAAAGTTTATGCCCACCCCCAACAGTGACTCTGTGTAATTGGTCGCGCGATTCGCCCGCCGATCCGCCAGGAATCCGATGGTATCGCGTACAAGTCGCAAGAATGTTCGTGTTTTGAAGCCAGTGTTCCGACGACGGGTGTGCCGACCCTCCCACGACCCGCCCCGGGTCTTCTGCCAGGCTCGCCGTTCTTTGCCGCCGCTGTTCTCCGAGCGAACTTTAACGTAATTAATTATGACCAGCCCGAAACCGGGGGCCTGGAAATATAAATTACGCAATTTAAGGCGCGAGCCGGCGAATTTACGCGGCAGCGCTTCTTCCGCCCACGCCTTGCCCTCGGTCTTTCGGAATTTCCGAGCCTGGGGTGGATCTGGAACCCCTTGTCTGCGAGTTTTCTCTCTCTGCCTCTCTCTCTCTCTCTCTCGCTTTCTTCATCGTGTAGAATCCGCCCGAGCTCCAGATTCGGAGTTGAAATCATTCAGATTTTTTATCCCGCCACGAACACCAATCAGACGTCCCATTCATCGGGAATATTTCTTCGGTCCGATAAATCGCGGGATTAATTTTCTCGTTACGACCGGCCGGACGAAATCGAATTTCACAATTAGCCCCCTTTTACGAATCGAAACGAGGCAATCTTCTCTCCCGCGCGAATAAGGAACGGCAGAATTTCTAGAGCGCGACCAACACGCTTGGTATAAAAGTTAATTAGCGGCGGGCACGGGGGCGGTGGTGCTATCTTCGAACAGTAGGGGACGCATACCAATCGCACCTTCTTACGAGCGAATTTCTCTGTCGGCTCGTTTCCGCGTCGGGTCTTCTCTCGGGTCGTTGTCTCTCCCTCTCTCTCTCTCTCTCTCTCTTTCTTTTCCTTTTTTTCTTCGGCACGGCTGTTCTCTCCGCGTAAAAAGCACCGGCCGATCGTATAGCAGGTTAATTTCACGTGGACCCTTCTCGCGTGACGTTTCGCGCTAATGGATTTTCACCTCTTCACCCCTGCCACTCGCACCGACCGACTCATCCGGCGTTAATTACACGGAGAATGGCTACGAAACGCTCGGAATGCCCGGATATACGCGATAGAATTTATGACGGCCGTACCCGATACGACTCCGGGGCCGAAAGTCTCTTCCAACGGATCCTTCCCTCGGTCGCGGATCACGGCACGGAGATTTCTGAAAAATCGACGCAATTAAACGGGAACTGGCCCGACGATCGGACCTGCCGACAATTAGCGACGGTGAACCCGCACTCCCCGGCCTCAGACCTCACCCCGCTCGTCTATCTCCGCTGTCCATTGCGTTCGCTTTAATCGGCTGCGGTAAATTCACGCTTGTTACGAGCTTCCTGATCAGTCAGTCTCTTTCTTTAACAACGTTGTCGTCGTTGCTCCACCGACATACACTCTCGAAAACGAACGGACCACTCGCAGTTAATAGCCACGGTCTCGGGAAACGGGTTCGACTGTACTCGGGATATTAATAGAACAATTACCGGGCTAATTAAATTCACATAATGGTGTATGCTTTCGGAACTTTGGACGATCCTCTTCTGCTCACTTGGTGATTTTCTGTTGAATTATATGTTTCTGATCACTAGACTGCGGATCTTTATGCAAAATAAAATTGTTTTGCAACTATTATGGATAGCAGGAGTTAAATCAAAATTCACTTCAGTCCTTGATGGACTTTTTATATTGAAAATATCAAAACAATATCCTTCGATTTTTCGAATCTTTTACTGTTCTATATTTTAACCAGCCAATTTCTTCATGAATGCTTAAAGATCCGCAGTCTACTTATTACATACGATAGTGCTACAAATTAAATTTAACATTTGAAAAAACGCCGGCGAAATGGAACTCTAAGCGCGACATTGGACGATTATAAACACGGTCATAGACGGGCCCGCGGTCCTCTGTGCCGCACAAAGCACACGACGTCGGTTATATTACATGTCGGTATAACGTGCGCGTGATTTATGCCGCATGGCGGCGCGCGGTATTAAATGGATCATCCGACGTCCGACTACGGTATACGTGCGGCCAGCAGTCACCTACGTAGAAATCCGCGATTTATAACTCAACAGAGCGGAGGGCAGCGCGTATATTCGCATCTCGCCGTTTCTATCCCACTTTCCCTTTCCTCTTTTCGCTTTCTCGCTTCCCGGGGTTCCGCGGGCCTGCACATAACTACGTTTTCCGCGTTCTATCCCTTCCGCCATACCCCGTAGAACACTTGGGTGTTCTCGGTTCAATAAACGATGCTTTGTGACTTTCTCATGAATTTATTGAAACGATCCTTCTACCGGTATTCCTTCCGCCCACTCGTCCGTCCTGTCGATTTCACACAGTTTTCCCTGCTCCTTGATCAGCGGTGTAAAACGTGCAACGATCTCATTTTATCTCGTCTTATATCGTTCTTTTATTTTTAAGAGTTTACGAGTTCAATGAACCGTCTTTATAAAATATTTTATGATATCCAAGCATAAATCAGTCGCATGACAAAATCTAGTATTGACTACAATCGGAAGCTTCTGTTCTCAATAATCGGAGGAGGATTAAAATTCTTGGACGTTCTGTGCGATTTGTTCGAGGTTCCAGGACAAATTGTTTGCAGACTCGGGCACGGTTCGCGACGTCTCGATTGCAGGATTCGCCGGAAACCTAATATCGACGTGAAATCCAAACCCCGGTCGCAGAAGTCAGCCTCGCCGGTGACTAAATAGAATCGTCCGCGGTCTATGAAACTGCTAGCCGCGCCCTGCCCAGCACCGTGACAATGGAGGTGTCTCTCTCTTTCTCTTTCTCTGTCTCTCTCTCTCTCCCTGTAGAAAACCTGTTCCGCACGTTTCAAGTTTTCCCCAAGCGGTAACAGTACGCGCATTTAAGGGTTAAGGTCGTCCTCGATGCAACCGGTCCGCTATCCACGGACGTCGCCGATCTTCGGACTCCGATTCCCGATGCTTCCATCCAGAAATCGCTCGTCAAACGCATCACTGGCGCGATCCGCGATTGGGAATCGTGAATCTAGTCCCGGAATCGTGTTACCGATCTGTATGGTATAACATTCCGTGACAGCGGCGGCGTGTATTGTCGGCTGATTCAAAAGGGAAAACAATAGAGCCGATTCCGCGGTCGGAGACCCGATAATCTTGATGCGCAATCGAATCGCGATAACCCCGCGATTGAAATGAACCGATCCACCTATTTTTCCGCCGGTCGAATTTATTGCGTTAACATTTCAGCCAATTCAACGGCGAACGCTATAGTGCCGCGACATTGTTCGTCTGACGTGCGTGAAATGGCTGTTCTTTCAGCACTAGGCGTAAATAGTACAAAGCTATCTTTCGCGAACTGTCCTGCAAAAAGGGACGATTTAAAAATTTGTCTTTGTCAGTAGTTTATGAAGATTAAATCATAGGTTTGTTCACTGAAGTATCAAAGTATTTTAAAATGGTAATTCATTAGTAGACTGTGGATAATACAATTCAATCTTATGAAAATTAAAACGAGGGAAAAATCTCTTTCACTCGCTGAAACATTTTTAAAGCCGTAGCTCCACAGTGTAGTAATTGAGCGGTACAAGAATGCAAACTCTTTGGTAGTAGTGAACTTTTCGGACAGTAGTATTAAGATTAAAATCTACTTAATCATGCGTTGTGTTATCCGCGTTTGACAGTCAGCCAACTCTCCGGGAATCTTTCGTTCGCGATTCGAGTGATGGAGTGCAATCCCGGGCGGCAGCGTAGTGAAAACGAACCTATTCGTTTGTGCCGGATCCTCCAAAGCTAGACTAATTAAACGGATGAAAGTAGTATGACGGTGGAAGGTTCAATCGCATTCCATTGGATTTCGCTCGGCTCGACGCTGCGCGGCGGTCGATGTGAATTGTGAGCGTGCGGATCGGGGAAGGATGCTCGGGTGAGTGCATATCATAGAGTTAGTTGATGCGGAGCGATTTAAAGGCAAGTGCAAGGTCCGACCGCTGAAAGACCCGCGGATCTCGGCGAGCAGAGGCCCGGCTGACTCTAAGTGCCATGTCTCAGAGGTAAAGCAAAAGAGGGGCAGCCGGCACGGCAGTCGTAGCAGGCTACGAAGAGTCGAGAGAACCGGTTCCTTGGGTAAGAAGGCTAGGTTTCTCTCTCTTCGGAGCTGTTTCGCTGGCTCTCGTCCTTCCAGCATCTCCTTTCCTCCCGTCTCGGTCCGCGCAGTCGATCCGACTCTGCTCGGCCGCAGTCGGTGAGGTTACTACAGGCCATCGCCTAAACCAAAGTAATCCTCTCCTTTGCTCCTTCGATCGTTCTCCCTCTCGCCGATCTCTCTTCCCGCTTTCGAACGCACCCTGTTGTACGTAGCCGATCTCGTCTCGTTTCATTTTCCTCGGGCTCGATTCCTCTGCTCTTCTGCTCGAGACTGTCGCAGCAATTACCGAGGCTGCTCTACCGGCGCGACGCGACGGCTTTTCTCTATCCACGGTGTCCTTCCCCTGTCCCATGGATTTCGACACACGATAACGAGTCAGATGTCCTTTGTCCGCGCGCATCGTGGCAGACACGGTACGCCCGCGTAAGATTACCTATCGATCGATCGTTCGTCAGTTGATCCGCGCAGCTCCTGACCAGCGCAGCTCAGAGACCGGCAGCCGATTCTCGGCAGAGGCGTCGGATGACCGGATGGATTTCAACGTCGGGCACACACGGCGGGTGGATCCTGATCAGCTGCGCAGAAGCTTCTGTATTAGCGAGCGCGTTATGTCCGACGATGAACGATGGAGAACGGAATTTCTGGAGTTTAAAATATTCCACGGGTATTGGGGAGCTTCCGCAAAAACCAGGATCTGGAATGGTCGAACAGTGACCGGTGAGCGGCGCGGCAGGTCTCCATGTAGATCCGATGTTTTCGGTCGTTGGCTGGCGGTCACCGGCGGCGACCACAAATTTCGTCCGAAAATCGACGGCCTCTCTGCTGCGTCCAGCTTTTCGCAGAAGAAAGAGAGAGAGAGAGAGAGAGAGAGAGCGAGAGAGAAACGGTGCAGAGGCTCTAACGTCGGTGAGGATATAGCGAACGAGACCGCGTTCCAATGCGTCTAAGGAAGCGGTAAATCGTCGTCGGCGGTCCTTGTTCAGATCGTCGTCGACCCTTTACTCCGTCACCCTTCTCCTCCAGTTTTTCTTCTTCGCCGCTCACGGTCTTTCTTCTCCTCCTAAAAAGGCTGAAGGTACGAAACGAGCCAGCCGTCTCTCTCCTCTACCTCCTCGTCCGCTCCTTGTCCCACTGTTCGCCGTAGCCCCGGCTCGTTCTTCCCTGTGTTTCTCACCCCTTGGCGTTCGCGGAACAAGCCCAGCCAGCCCTCGGAAAGCTCGAAGAAAAACGGATCGAGGCGAAAGTACTCGAGAATCTCGGCGGAATCTTAAGCGGCCCGTAAAATTCATCTCGAATCGCTTAATTCTCTTTCGACGGTGGGACCGTCGAACTTTTCCCTGCCTCCACTTTCGTCGGGTCACAATTAACGCCGTATCGTTCCGTTCTCAGGGGCGACGCTCGTTCCGCCCGCGGAATTTTTCTTCCCCCTTTCTTTTCCCCTAGCCCCCCCCCCCCCCCTTTCTCTCTCTTACACTCTATCTCTCTTGGAATTGCGAAACTCCTGTTAAGAGGTGGCGCATTACAAAAGCTCGACCTCTTTCTTTCTCTCGCGCGCGCGCTCTCTTTCGACGTCTCCCTTTCTCCCGTTCTTTTTCTTTCTCGGGCTCGCTTCGGATCGAGTCGTATTGTCTCGATACGCATGCTCTCTCGTTCCCTCGTTTTCCCCCGTTCTCATCTGGCTATACCAGCGTCCGAGTAAGATGCCAGTACGCTCTAAGCGCCCCTTTACGCGAGGATATAAATCGTCGAATCCTTAACCGGTTCGAGAAGGGATCCGGCCGTAAGAAACGACGAAATCCCTCGCTTTCTTCTTTTCGTTCTTGCGGTCGGGATACGCCAGCGTCTAGAGAAGAAGGACCGGAAGAAGGATGGCCGCTTGTTCGATGGTCCTCCAACGTGTCGCGAAATTTTGACTCGGACGTCTCTCCGACTCCTCCGACCGGAGAAACTCCTTTGAGTCTGCTCCGGCGCGATGCGAAACTCCATTTCGCATACAGAAAAATTGAGAGGTCCGGCATTCACCAACGACGACTCACTATATATTAAACACATCCCATCATTAGACACATTCCGCTTATCAGACCTAGAATCCTAGGACTCTGACGTTAGTAGTTTCTGAGACTTGTAGCTCTCCAGTTTAAATAAACTCCTATTTTCCTTATAGGAGATCTGGGCACTGTGTTCGAGACTTGTCCTGCACTAATCATGCTCCTTTATCTTCACAATCTGACCCACTACAAATTCTTTTCTCAACAACGACGATCCACTCGACATTGAACGTATTACATCATTAGACACATGATTAGACACATTCCAGTCTTTTCATTGGTTATCGACTTGGAATCTTAGAACCCTTCAATTAGGAGTTTCTAAGATCTGCAGTCCCTCAGCTCGAGTAAACTCTCATTTTCTTTATAGTACTACTGGATACTGCATTCTAAGACTGTACCACTTATGCTCCTTCATCTTCACAATCTAGAGTTCCTTCTACAAGAAGAAGCAGCACTAATGATCCAGGACAGATCTAGGAAAATCCTCATCCTAGAAGCAGCTCTTCTCAAGATTTCGGCTCTTTGAAGCTGCTAATGAGAACTGAATGTCTTAAACCTCTGATGTATCTATCGCGAACGTAAACTTCGACCCACTAATTTTCTAAGAGGATATCGAACGTCGTCCTCAATGTTCCCGGTACATCAACAACCGTGCCAGGTAACAAAGGCTGGAAACTTGTTACATTAACATCTTGATGCGAGCGTGCACTCAGTATAAGACGCAGGCTAGGCACCGCAAGTCTCCACTTGCGACGCGTTTCCGCATAAACTCGGGTCACGGTGATATCCCGCACGCTGTGTCACCGAGGGAGGCTCGAGAAGATGCGTGTCCCCCTGTTATCAACGTCTCCCGAAAGGCATCGCGTCTGGCATCGATATCGCAAGCGACGCACTTCGCCCAAGCCCCGGCGTTTACTCAGACTCACCCCGCAACTCGCTCGTGTGTGCTCCTACGTGGTTAAGCGCACGTGCTCGCGATATCCCGGGGACCCTGTCTCGGCTCTTCTCATCCCGAGACAACGGCACGCCAGGGCAAACAGTCTAACGCGAAATTGCTTTTTGAAAATATTGAATGGTCGACCGTTCCGCGGCGGATAGGTTGTCAAGGTTGCGCGGCGCGACCGGTTACGAGCCGACGGGATTTCGGCTCGTGCGACAAGGAGTGTAAAAACGCTCCTAGAGCTCGATCTTGCGGGCGCACGTGCGACGCCGCGAACGATGGGAATAGCTGGCGCGATAAAGGAAGCCGGGGATTGTCCTGCGGTGATCGATATTATGTCGCGAAACTGCGCCAGCCCGGCCCTGTGTGCCCTATCGCGGCGCACGCGAGTCCGTGAAGGGATTCGCGCGGCAATTTGCGCGCTCCCAGTTCCGGCGAATTCCCGCGACCCGCGAAAAATCGATCGCAAAGAAATTCGAGAGCGAGACACCGCCGCCGTGTACGTTCTCTCCCGCTCTCTCCCTCTCTAGCATCTCGGTTGCCAGAGCTAGCTAGCTCGTTCGCTTGCTCTTTCCACGACGGGCCGCTATCTCCGCGCCTGCCGGAGATTTATGGGCGTATTGTGTATCTAGTATGGAAATTTTCGACGTGAGAAAGTACCGCGACGGGAGAGCGAACCGTTAGCAGGGAAATGTGCGGTTTAGCGACACCGAGATCGCCGTCGAAGTAGGTGAATCTTCCGTGATTTATCGCTCGTCCCCGTGTACACGATGATCGGCGGACTGCGGCCTCTCCGGCCACCGCGCCCTTCGTAATTAATTACTCCTATGCCTGGTCGAATTAATCCCGTTAATTATTTTTCGGACAAGCGGCAGCCGACGAGTCGCGTGTCCCGTACACCGTACATTATACCCGGGTTCTGTCAAATCGGTGGAGTTGTTGGTTTGCCTCTTAATTTTATAAAGGTGTGCTTCTATATACAAAAATTATCTTTCCCTTCTCTCTTTCTATCGCGCTCGAATTTCAATACAAGCGGGTATACAAGCAAGTTCTACGCGTTTCAGATTTTCATCAATGGAAAGAATTAAAGTAGACCAAGTTAAATAATTTTCTTTGTGAAATCATTGTATGCAGATACTTTCTGTTCGACAGTTTGATCGACAAGTTCTCCGAATGCAAATTCATGCGCAGCGGTTTAACAGCGCTGATGTCAGGCTTTTAGGTTACAATACTTGGACTTAAACTTAATCCAAACATGCGTCCAATTTAGGCTCAATCTACCTAACCCTGGCTCAACGTAGAGTTGCATCTGGTCTACGTCTAATCTAGGTCCAATCTAGACTGAATCCAAACCTACGTCCGATGTGAAGCAAATATACGTCCTGTCTGTGTTTAGATTAGGGTACTGTCTCACGCGTCTCATATTTCATCGATACACGCTACTTTAAAGTAGATGGAGTGTCAAATAGTTCTCTTTGTGGAATCATCGTCGTCGTTCGGAAAATTATCGTATTTATCGGCGCCGAGAATCGAGTCAGACTATTAGAGAGGAATAGTTAGATCGGCGACGATCAACCGTAAATGCTGAATGGGAACAGCCGGGAACGACTACGGTCGCTTTTGCGGAGGGATGATAACGGAAAGCGGGTATCGCATTTTCTTATTGCAATTAGCAGAGATAATTTCGAGTGGCGGGGCGAGCTTCCTCCTGGGTCCCTGGCGGTCGTTCGGCGAGACACTAAAAGCGGTCATTCGGTGGGCGCAGGATGCTTCTCCATTCCGGTGCATAGCGTAGGATGCGCGGAAGCCGTGCAGCGCGGTACAGAGAGAGAGAGAGAGAGAGAGAGAGAGAGAGAGAGAGAGCAGGGCGGGAGAAGAACGCGAGTTACGATGAGATCCGAGGCGAGGGAAGCTGTTGCATCAAATCGCGTCGTAACTATCGCATTACGGCCTCTTTAATTTATTAATAAAGTGCACGATGGAAACTCAGCACAGCACCGTTCGCGGACCGACCGACGAACCAACGGTAAAAGAAAATTGCCGGGGCGGCTTGGATATCTCTCTTAACGTTGCACTTTGCGAGCTCCAGGATATCCGACGAGTAATTCCTTCGGCTCTTCACGTACACGCGAGGGTTGTATTCCGCGGGATGTGCTTCGGGGGGCGGCGTGTGTATTCGGCGCCCGGAGAATTATGCGTCTTCAAAAGATCGTTAGTTTCACCGGTTGGCCCGATACTGCGCCCCCGCATGCACACTCGAGACGCCGATAATTTCTGTTTGTTCGAGCCATCAGGTGAACTTTACGGTGACAAATGTTCCGTTTTCAACGACGCAGTTCCACTCTTCCACAGATCCACGATACATAGAATCCCGGGCCTTAATGCAATTTTAAAATCGATCCCGATAGACGATAGTTGGATGACGATGGGAAAACGATTGTTCCGACTGTGCACACGCTCTCCGCGCTATGTTCTTATCAATGTCGCGGGAATTGCCGCGGGAAGACAGGCGCGCGCTTCTTATCGTAATTACCGGCAATAATTTCGTAACCATTCATGGCCTGGCGGTTTAGTTGCACGGCATACTAAAAGCAGCCGTTCGATAAATGCAGGATGCACTACCGGCTCCCCCATATAGCCTACAAAATGCAGCTCGGAAGCGGCTCTAAGTACCGCGGAGAAACCTGCTGCGCGGAATTACGTCGCCGTCGCTATATTATAGCTATTCTAATTGTCCAATAAAGCGGCGGGGGGACTACTTAGCGGTGTCCCCCGAAATAACAGCGCGACGGAGAGGCAGATAGAGAGAGAAAGCCGGGAGGATGGAGAGGGAGATAGAAAGAGAGGAAGAGGCGGAGGGGTTAGGTTTGAAATTGTTATCGACGTCCGCTACTCCGGTGTCCCAGGGCAAACAGCATTGAAAACAGGGTCCTTTTCAAATGAATCCTGAAAAGGGGCAATCCCGGTCGAGTAACGGGTCAACATCCCTGACACAGTTTCGATCCGCGCCGCGCGCCCTAATACAAAATCTCCGCGGCTCGGTTTACATCGAGTCTTATTCAGTCGCGGGCATCATTCAATCCGCTCGGTACCGCTGTTCATTGGCCGGACGGCTTGAAAAGAATCCCTTTCTCCCGCCACCGCCACCGCCATCGCCACCCCCCCCCTTTTTTTTCGCCGTTCATCAACGACCATTAAACTCGTGTCTGACGGGGCGTGGGGGTTGAATCGATCGGTGGCGGCGCCGGCTTCACAGAAATTGCATCTCCCGCCAACAACGGGATCTTCGCGAGGTTCTTCGCGAGCGCGATAGAACCGTCGACAATAATTACATAAGTGTTCGCGTCGGAGGTGGGCTCGCGATACCAGCCATCGTGTGCTCGCCTAGCTCTCTCTCTCTCTCTCTCTCGCGCGCGCGCGCGCTTTTTATGCGTGCGTGTGTCGCGCTAAAAGCAGCCGTCCCGATGAATGCGCAGACACCCGCTGTCTATTGAGCTCGCAGAGCAACCCACACAGCCACAGCCGGCGCTCACCCACACCACGGCGCTGCTCGCTGCATCTCCGGCACGCACAGAGGCGAAACCCGCTGCCGCCGGAGGATTACATCGAAACCCACCCCCGTGGCCTCCGTAATGCATCCGATTGAATATTCGACGGGAGTGTGGGGCCACCCGCAACCGTCCCTAGGCACACTGACGCCGGCGACGGCCCTTACGACGAACAACGAACCCCGTGAACCCTGCGCTCCCAAGCCTCTATTTGCACTGGGTCCGCTTTAAATGGTCGAAGGCTGCTGCGGAGAGCGCGAACCATGCTCTTCTACACCCCCGCACTGGGAAATAACGAATCCACCGACGATCTCGATCAACGTTTATTGGCCCGCGAGTTTCCCCTCTTGTCTGTGCCGATTACAATGGCCCACCAGGTTCCTACCACATGTTCCTTCCACCTGCGACGAGTGCGAACCACATAAGATGTGCATCCTACGTATTACTAAAATCATAGCTACTTGTTGTGCGAGGGCGGCAGCTTCCTGATGATCAGGAGAAAAAGGCGACTAAACCTAAACCTGAACTCCAATGAACTCAATGTATTATTGCTAAGCAATAGACTGACCCCGCCCATAGTATCCATTCTCAAAGAAGACTCAAGCTAACCTACCGCTTCACGGCAATAGGCTTTCGCGGTCTCTACATAATTGACATCATCGACTCGCCGGTGTTTTTATAACGACACGGAGCAGCGGTTCTAAAAGGGTTCTGAGCGCGGAGGGTTTAGAGGACTAAGCCGGGCTAAGAGGGGCGACATAAAACTGATATCCGACAGAATGCTAAACGCGTGAGTGGCAATCTTGAGCCATCATCACCGAAGTCGTTTTCCGCGAACGCAGAAGCGCGGCGCTGCGGCTTGAAGGTATCAGCGGGTCCGTCGTTGAACTGGGTCGAAATAAGTGCGGCGGTAACCAGTATATTTCCGGCAGGAGAGGATCTGTGGCTCGTCATAATTCCCGGTGATATGGGGAATCCTGCCGCGACAAAACATAAAGAAGAAACGAAAGAAGAGGCGTCGTGAACCGTATCATTTACCGTCTCGACGGTGGACGCAGTTGCGGGGATTAGGAAACGTTTTTCTCTCGGCAGGCAAGCCGGCAAGCACTCAGAGGCTTTCGTCCGTTTTCCACGCCGGTGTTTTACGGTCCGTGGGTTCAAGTATGTGGGGATAGAGAGTGAAACATCCTGCGCCTCTGTGTACACGTATCTTGACGCGGTTGTACATCGGCGGGAAGAGAAAGAAATAAATAAAGAAAGAAGGAAAGAAAGAAAGGAGAAGAAGAAAGTCCTGGAGAGGTGGGAAGAACGGACCTAAGCCGTCGAGATACATGCACTTCGGGATGCCTCCGGTTCCTGAGGAGGAATCCGAAAGCATTAGCCGCTTCCTAAGTACCCGTTCGCACGCGTGTCTACTGCAGTTTGAAATTCCATTGAATACATGCATATCCCGACCCTGGTACTCCCACATCGAGCCAGCCGTTGGGTGCAGCGTCCGAGAACGCGGAGAGCTCGATCACCGCGAGCGTTGAACGTGTTCCGTCGGTCTATTAGCTCCGAGATATTGGCTCTATTCTGGCCCGATTATTTCCATCGGAGAAAATAACGGCGATGTATCGCGGGACTCCACGAAAAACGCGGCTACGTGACAAGAATGGCCGGAGGGTCGTTAACGCTACGTCTACGGGGAAATTTAATATACAACGCCGAAGCAACGTCGAACGCGGCCGTGGACGCTGTCAACGCCGTCCGCACATGTCCCCGACGCCTATGAAAACAGAATTCCTGTAAAATTAGACTTTCAAACGACCAGGGAGACGCCACGATGCCCAGCTCCTTCTTTCCTTGCACACACCACTGCCGTGGTAAATCTACCGACTCTTTGCTGTGGACTTGCAAAACTTTAAAACCGAGGATACAACCTCGAGACGACCCAATCTGGATCACTTTGCGTAGACGCCTCGGCGATCACTGTAAATAAAGGACTGTGGTGTCGATCGCGTAAACTAGATAAACTTTGACTCAGGGGGAACGATAAAATGTCTGCGAGAGAAATATTATACAGCTCGAAATGGAAAAACGAGAACGCGTTTCGTTGGTGGAGCCTCAAATATGGCACATCATGGCCAAAAAAAGTATGAAATGTGATTCGTGAGAAGTTGAAATAGAAAAATACTGATGCGGAAGGAAGCAAAAAGAGAAATGGGGTCGGCATCTGTAAGTGATAGTGAATACGATATAAGACCGAATTAAATAAACATGATCCCGGAGACTTGGTCAACGTTCCGAGATCGAGACCTTTAAAAAATGAATGGAATGTGATTCGCGGATCTTTAAAATGGAAAAACACCGAAGCGGAAGGAGGCAAAAAGCGATATGGGATCGGCATCTGCTCCCGGATGGCGAAAGAAACGCGCATTGTCGGCGCGAGGCATAGCTGCACGCCCCTTGAGGATTTATGTTTTAATAATTATTGTGACATTGGCGCTCGCGTGCGTAAGGCCAATCAATGCAGGTGTGTACGAGGCCTGCACGGGGACGGATGGACGGACGAGGCCGGCAGATCGACGGACAGGGAGCCGGAGAGTGCGCGAGGCCGATGCAGAGGCCCGAGGAGGAACAAGGAGGGAGAAGCCCGGAGAGAGATAGAGAGAAGGGGAAACGGGCCCCGTGGACGCGAGAAGGCTCCTCGGGGCCTCTTTAGAAGGGGGATGCCCCCTTCGCCAAGATGGCCTCCTCGCATTCCTCCACCACCGAGCTCTCTCGAGCACGGCTGCTGCCGGTCTCGCCTCTCTGCCTCCTCACCTCGTCCGCTAATACCGATCGAGCGTTCTCGCTCGCAGAACCTTCCACTACGCTTCCGATGTAAGTTCACGGCTAGATATCGCGGTTTAGAGGTTCACGGCGGCTTGTAATGCGGTCGCGAGCAAAAACCAGCCAGATGCTCGGTCTCGCGTGCACGATATGATGCTGCGCAGAGCACGATCACCTTTTTGGATCTCATTGCGTTCGATCGACCACGGTGAAGTCGCCATGGGAAGTGATCGACAAATTTCTGGGGAATTCAATCTGCCTCCCTTCGAGAAACCATTTATAGTAATTACTGCCGGATGCCCGATGTTGCAACCCTTTATCAAATGGAGTAATGAGAGCTTTTTTATTTACGCTACTCATTCACTGGGTTCCTCTATCAGTGGCGTTAAATGAACGTGGTATTCACCGTTTGCTCGAGTGCAACCTGCAAGTTCATAAATTTGTCGAGCTTCAAGTAGAATGATTCTGTAGACAATCCCGAATACAATGATGTATTTTTCTAATAGCATTATGAGCGTTTAGACTTTAGACATATTCAAATAATGTTTGCAGCGATTAAAGCATCATATTTCTCAATTTACTTGGAGAAATAAGCGTCAGCGGTAAAGTCTGGCTGCCGGAGTCTGACTAATAGAGCGTCTCAATTTACCTGACGACTGTATCACGATGTAAAGGTAGATAATAAGCCAGGTGCGGAACCACGGATGTCAAGGGCCGATAAACTCGCTTCTCACGCCGGCCGTTGTTTTCCCGCGTTTCACGTAAGTCATCGGGAATCGCCCCCTGGCGCGACGCGTTCTCGCTAATTAAGAGGCGTGCCCAGACCGGGGCCCTGCATCGGCCACAATAGAAACGAACAAGTCTCGTTCCTGAGCTCCGGCTCGGCCTCCCACTCCTTCTTGGGCCCTGCGGCTAGCCACAGGTAACCGAAGTCGCGACGTTAATGTAGATTTTTATTAGAGGCGGCCGACCCGGTTCGCCGCGCCGGTGTCCGTTTCACTTCCGCGTGGAAAGTTCGATGATCGACGCGGGACGTAATCGACGATGCTGTTCGGATAACCGATAATTTCAGGCTGCACAAGCTGGAGGAAGCCGATCGGCGCGCGAGGCCACTTCGTTTCTTGTTCACGCGCCGCGTACTCTCGGACTCTCTTGGGCATTTTTCGAAACTGGATCTTCCGCGCCGGGATTCAATTATTGTAGCACCGGTCCGGGATGGGGAGAAGCACGTGAAAGGTTACCGTGATCTTATTAGAGGCGTCCGCTGGCTCCAACACGCCTGATTGGCTAGGCCGATTGCTCGGATTATCGGGAGGAGACTTCAGCGATAACGCTAGCAGGAAGTCTGATAATTATTTCGAGCGATATAGAATTGTTTAACGGGCCTCCACTGTCAACAAATGTTTGGATATAAATGCTGGCAGAGGAATCAGAAAGCTTTGAACCTTACTCGATCCCCTATTCTTTAAATTAGTTTCAGAAATTGTGATCTGCACAGCACATCTTTTCTTTCCTTAATCTGAAGTAGGGTGAATGTACCTTTTTTTCAGCCCTTACTAGTAATCAGACTGTTTGCAAATAAATTTCTAACTGATTTTAAATGTCGAGAAATGTTTCGATGTTTAATAGTGCGACTTTTACCTTTACTGTAGCTATAATCTAATCATGAATTATTTGAGCTAGCACTTCAACCTCGAAATCGCAGATTTTTCGTTATCTTTCGACTTCCTCGAACGTGTCTCCATCTCCCGGGTGGTGAGGAAGACTGGAAGCGAGAGAGCGACTGCAATCCAACACAGAATTGCACTCGATCTACGTCCGATCCAGCCCGAACCAGGTAACGCAGTTGGGGCAATCAGGATCGTCCCGACCCGTGTGATTATTAACGACAAGTCAGAATGTTGTCACGTGGCTTCCGTAAACATTCGCGGTCCGAATTGTCGGCGAGCATTCTCCCGCGTTATGAATCTATTGGACGAGCAGAGATGAGTCTCGACGATAGTAGATGCAGACGAAAGATATAAAAAGAGCAGGCTCCGGGACGGTCTTACGATTATCACAGCAGTTCGAGAAGCCCGGTGGTATAAAGAATCCGTATGGTCGTCACTAACGAGATTGTATCGAGCAGATAAAGCGTCTTGATTTATGCTTGATCCTTCCTCACGAGGAGAGGGAATCAATTTCGATGGTCTTTCAAGACGTTAGGTGGCACGCTGCGCGAGCCGGTATCACGAAATTAACGTTGAAATTAATTAGAACGTTCCACCGTCGCGAGCTTCAATTACGAGCGCTCCGAGAAGAATTTAGGTCACAGCGGGATTTTTCCTCCGGGGCGGAAGAACGAGAGAGAGAAAGAGGAGAGGAGCGAAACTTTTATCCCGTGTGATTGGCCTTAACCGATAGCCGGCGAAGAGGACGAGGCGTAGCCGGCTCCGAGCCAGCTGCATCGCATCCGTGGCTTCTGAAAACTTTGCCGTTCCTCCCGATAAAAAGTTCGACCCATAAAGTGGCGTCGATGGAACGCAGTAAAATTTTCTATAAAATTTGATTCCGCCGGGGTGTCTCGGCTATTACCGCAAATTTCGCCCGAATGAAAGGAACGCTATCCCTCGTGTACCTATTACTTTTAACGACTCCTTCGCCTCCTCGGAACATCGCCCCGTACACCATACATCCGAGGTCATAAATGGCTAATATTACAGCTTTTATTACTGTCAAAGTAAATTACGCCGGATCGCCGCGCCGCGCCTTCTCGATCTTTCCGCCCGCGGAAATTCGGTCCGTAAAGCGAATCCCCGCACTTAAAGGATTCGCCTTTATCTAGCGCTCTATCTTCTAGCGTTGGTACGCGTTAAGCCGCGCTAGTGAAAACACGTTCTGTCTCGTCAGACGTTAATTAACCCACGGACATATCAGCTACGCGATAGGCAATCAAAACGTACCTTATAATATAATCTAGCCACTCAATTTCACGCCGAACCACCACGGGAAATTAAATAGCGAACCTGAACCACAATAGACTTGTGTTTACCCAATCTATTGTCTGATTAAGTCAATCTATTATAATTACTTACGGAATTTTAACTCCGGCCAACAATATTTGAATATCTGTATAGATCAAAATTTTACTTCTCTTTTGCGAAACGACTAAAGACACAGAAATTCTTCTTACTGTAGCCGCAAAGAAAATCGTACGCCAAGGAGTTACAGATGTTCACAATATTTTATTTTAAATAACTCGTGAGTACACCGTTCAGTTCTAAAACCAACGAATTATCATTTCGTTGGCAAACAGAGGTGAAAATTTCTGCAGAACATTCTGTAAAAATAGACATAAAGGACGCAAACATTTTTGTAGACCGAATAAGCACAGTGCGCATTCTTCAGTATTCGCAGAGCGAAAGTTTGAAAAAATGTATAAAATACAGAGTCTAGTGAATGCAGCTTCATTTTACGTTTGGCGATTGAAAGGACAATGGTACAAATTGGCCAATTCTGGTTCTGGCTGGAAATTTTTTGGAATTTTCCTTTGACTGCATAAAGAAGCGCATGCGTTTTACAGAGGTTTAAGGAGGAATTGGCGGGGTTAACTCTAGATAAACTGACGAATAAATAAAGATCAGATAAAGGAAGACGCCTAGTTTTCCCAAGAGACTCTGACGTTCACAAGGGCGTCCCCCGGGTATTGGGAAGGGCCGAGATCCGGTGCGTTTCACGCATTCTCGCGTGCGACCTTCACCGTGCTGCCGTTTCACGTCTCTTGCGTTCCTCCTTTGTGCATCGTGGGCGGAGGCGTTAATGGCGATCGTCTCGCGTTCTTATCGGTTGGCCGGTTCCTGCCGACTGACGTCCTCTTCCCTCTCGAAGGACCTCCGTCTCTCTCGGCTTTTCCTCGCTCGCGGGATAGAATATTCTTTCTCGCTTCCGTTTCCCTGGCCGGCGGACCGAAAGCGAGAAGGGTGTTCCTTTCGAAGTACTCTCTGGTCGTTATCTCGAGGAAACTACCTTTTTCTCACCCGAGACCAGAGAAATTCTAGCGTATACCTCGATTGCCGGAGGAAGAGGAAACAGAGAGGGTTGGAGGGCGCCGGGCGCCGAACAGAGAGAGGGAGGATCGGGCGGGGGGAGAGGAGGGGCAGAAACGCAGCCGGAGAGTTCCAGCAACGTGGCTGGAAGAGAAATTGCTTCGTTTCCGAATCTGCTGTGTGTGTTCTGGCTTGATTGGCCTCCGCCGCTACCCGTTCCTCCGGCTACATCAGCCACCCCCGTGAACACCCCCTATGTCGACCCGCGCTCTCACCTTTACCACTCCGAACCCCCTCGACCACGGTAGGGGAAAAGTAACGCGAGGCCATTTTCTGGAACACGTCGTCTCGTTTCCGATTAGTCGGCCATGCGTGGCTCGGCCGATCGGCCCGGAAGTCGATGAAGGAAACACTCACTCAGTTAGGCCAGCGAGCAAAGCAGCTAAGTGCGCGGCAAACTGGTGTGAGAAAAGTCGCCATGGTTTTAATGTACGCCGTGACCCGCCGAACAGGATGCTCGTTGTACTCACGGTCTCTTGTATCGGATCATACATATTATTACGATTTCCCCGGGAGCACCCGCTCGCCCCCAGGTCAGATAGAATTTCCACCCGTGGAAATTGAAACAGTTCCGCTTTCGTCCTCGAACTTCGTTACGCTACGCTGAACCCTTCTCGGAAATCGTTCGCCCCATCCTCGGATTATGAGCCGCCCTTTTTTTCTCTCCAGGACGCGCTTCCTTTCATTGTTATCACGGGCCAGGTGTAATTACGCGGGCAATCTCGGACGATGATAAACACGGCCTCATCAATTACGACACTTTATCTACACAATTACTGGCCCGCCTATGAAACATCCCGGTCGGATCCGCGTGGTCACGCGTTAATTGCGACCGCCAAATTCTTCGCAGACTTTCTCCGCCGCGTAAATCGCGAGTTCAGGATTCGTTCTCGAGGTTGGATCTCGATTTTCATCTTTTTCGACACAATTATTAACCATTCAGAAGTCGTACCTGAAGGATTAACTCTTTACACCAGAATGGTCATATTTCTAGGTTCATGGTTAAATAATAACGTACAAAATAAATCCGCGTCTAGATTGTGCCAATTGTTTCGAAAGAGGCCCGCAACGTTTACGACCGGAAGGAGGACGGTTTTTAGTAATTATATGAGAAACGCACAGCGCGACGTTCCTCCCCGTTTCCAGATGCGCCGATATGGCGTTATCTAATAATACGCCGCAAGGTTCCTGCACCCTCCCTGCGTGACCCGCGCGTCCCGCTAACCCCGTCGTGTCCTTTGACCGACGATACTGCCGGGATAATTAGAGATAAACTGAATTTATTCCCCGCGACCTAATTACCCGCGGCTCGTTTAATTAATGGCCGGCCGCGAGTCATGACCGCCATTGTTACGCGCCACCTGACAAACTGTGTCCGTAAATGTCCGTTACGGTGTTATTGATACGCGTCTAAATCGCTCGAGCGGACACTTCGGCGTGACGAGGGACAGGAACTGGCGCAGCGCAGCTCTGCACCCGTGAAATCTCGTTTGCAAGCTGCCATTATTCTGATCGCGTTCCTCTGCGTCCTGTTGCACGGAAAAATTGGCCGGGTTTCGCCCAATTCGCAGTCGACATTAATTAACCGGAAAAACTAACCTCTGCTCCGATGAGCGCCTCTCTCGAGCCATTTGCAATCGGCTGATCATCTTCCACAGATCTACTTGTAACCGGCTGATCATTTTTGACCGATCTACTTGCAATCGGCTGATCACCTTCCACAGATCTACTTGACTGATCGTCCTCGACAAATCTATTTGTAACTGGCTGATCATCTTCGACCGATCAAGCGGTTGATCATATTCGGCAGGTCATCTTAAATGGGACCATCGTGGACACTTTAGCCTCTTTAAGGGCGTCTGCAAAAATTCCCGTCGCGAAAAACTGACACGTCATCGAGACTTTTTCGCATCGGGATCAGCTAAGCGACAAATTTTCCTCTTGATCGCGCCAGCAGGTTTTTCGCCGATGCATAATGCATCGGTCGAAGTCGGATCAGCGATCGAAGCCCACGGCGACAAATTGATCGCTTCCGGAACGGGTGGCGCGACAGCTGAAAGCGACTCCATCTAGACCTGACGCGATATCAGTAATTGCAGCGGCTGGTGTCAGCCTCACACAGATATGATTTGTTAGACGGCACGTAACAATGCGGTCGCAATTCGTGGAATTGCTCCGGCTGATTTATTTGCCCCTGCCGGTCGGGCCGCACGATAATCACACGGGGGAAGAATACGCGCGTTCCTCTCCGCGTGCGTGCAACGATTTCTAATAATCCGTGTTAAGGCGGCCAGCAAATTGATCAGGCAGATGGTCGTCCTTGAATGCTGTCGCTGTCCTGGTGGAAAGTATGGTTCTTATTTTATTCACCGCATTGGTTCGGTCTCTCGTCTTGGATATGTCTAATGCAAGAATGCGGTATGCACCGCTGGCATTTAATGCGTAGAAAGTCCCGTTGAATGCGAGAATTATTGAAAGCTATGGTGCCGTGAGAAAGCCTGGGGCCAGCATGATTTAATCAAAGCTTCTTTCACGAATTTACAATTTATAACGTTATCGATCCAACTACGTTCTAAATCTGCATTCATGTATTGTAGTAACAAAGATATAAAGTTACGACGTTGGAAAGGTACCGTAAATAAGCAGAATTCGAAAGCAAAGCGTATATATTGAAAATCGAGGGAATCACCGTGCCGAGAGAAGCCGAGTTTTATTTCTATCCGGGCTACGTCGGTTCTGTGGATTTTTCAGGTTATCCCGGGGACCGAGCAGAATCGAATAAGCAAACAGAAACATTTTTCGGAGGTGCCAGTCCGGGCGGGCTTTAAAAACCGCGCGTCTAGACGAGATCAGTCGTAGGTCTCGTCAGCTTGAAGGAAAAGAAGATGAGACGCAAGATTAACCGGGGCGAAGAGAAAAAGCGGCGGACGGGGACGCGGAGCGTGGGTGCAAATAGAAGAGAAGCACTAGACGGGGAAAGCGTCGACAAAAGGCTGCAGCGAACTACGGCGACGACGACGAGAAACAGGGAAAACAGGAGTACGATAGCGTTAAAAAGGTGACGCGATAAAAGGTCGTGGCAACGGGCGAAGAAGTGGCGGAAGAAGAGAAAAGGCATCACGTGGACGAGAGAGTCTCGCGTCGTTGGAAGCTCGAGAGCCTCGACAGGCGACGGTCGACAATCGTGAATGTTTCAGCAACGCGGAAAAAAAACAAATTCTCTCTCTCGCTCTCTCTCCTCTTCTCGTTTCCCTCACTCTCGGTGCAACACAGTGTCCAGTTACACCTGCAATACCGCAGGGACCATTACCGTTCACGCATCGAACCTCCATCCGGTGTCCCTTTGGGTCATTAGTCCGGCCGCGTGCCAGTTTTCTGGCCGGCCAAGGGCGTCAAGGGCTCTTTGATCGGCTCCCAGGCTCCTAGGCTCCCAGAGGCGTCGAAGGGAGACGCTAATGCGGCCGCGTTTCATCTAACCCTCCGCCGATCCCATTCGAATCCCGTGATTTGCTGGGACACGCGCTTCCGGGTAAGAATTACGTTCCCGGAATGTGTATCGCTTCATCGATGGGTCGTTAGACGAAACGGGATTATCGATTTCGCATGCTTCACCCGGATTTATGCGGTAGGAGGCGGCCATCGCCGATAATCAACGGCCTGACTAAATTTAATGACTAACTGTAACGGGACGGCTTCTGCTGCGGTTGTATTCCTCGACGTTCGTTTTAAACACGCCTGAAATCAATTCCTCAAGCCGAGGTTCAACAAGATTTCGGTTGAACACTTGACATAAGGCTGTCTTTAAGGAATTGCAAAAAACAAAGTCTGTATTTTATGAACCCATTCGAAATCAACGAAACGGTGACGCAAACTACTCCTAATTTCACATACGCTACATGATATAAACGCGGTTAAAAGATGTTATTCGTATGCGAAAGGAACTAATGACAATCGATGGACGTTCAGAAAACTCGCTGAATACAGATGCTGGTATTATGCAAATAAATTTCAAGTCGGCAGAACGCTGACTTAAACTGCCCCCACTTTCACGTGTGCTACGCTGAAATTGAGAGAGACAAAAAGAGACATGATCGATTCAGCGTGGAACATCTGAATTTTCTCTTGATCGCTCGGTCGATTTATGAAAAAAATGATTACGCTCGAAACAAACGAGTATGTCGGCGAGGAAAAAACCGCATGCGACGGTGCTTAAAATCGAAGCAGGCGGCAGAAAGATTACAGAGGGACTCCAGAGGTGGAATCAGGCGACAAGGGATAAAGAATCGAGAATGAATGTGCAGCAGGAAACGCATGGAAGACACTCGATGCTCTTCAACTACACACGAACCTCTGGTCCAACAACCGCGGGCCTGTTGTAATGCTTCATGGGGGCGAGGCCCCATGTCGGAGCGGGAACATCGATATATCAATCCGATGGCCCGTGGATTGTGAATCTCCGGCCTCGGCGCTCCTCCCTTTCGTTTGGGAAATCGAGCACCGTCATAAACTACCTTTGGACCGGTTGGAGGTCAACGTAGCCTGTGTTTTGGGACCCGCGCGGACACTGCCTCCAGCTAAAAACTATTTGAATTTTTTCGCGCGCGGTCGATGGTCTTTAAAATGCATCAGGCCACGCGCATTCCTTTTTATTTTACCATTGCATACAAAGCGGCGAGTTACACTTCACTCAAGACTTCAATTCTACTTAATTGTATCAAATCTACTCAATTTTCTCGAGAACGAAACTTCGATCGTAAAAATGTTCTACATTTATTTGTGCTAGATATTTATATTCAATTAATTTTTCTCGAAAACTAAATTTTATTTTTGCCAAATTAGTCCTATTAATTTATTTTTGCACGTAGATCACTTCAAGCCTGTTACCGCTTCGAAAAGCGTCGAACACCGATTTCAGTGTTGTAGCTAGGAGGTTAACAAAATTAATTCTAAAGAATTTATGAAAGATAGAATTCAGGGTTTTTGGATTTGGTCGAAAAATTGTGCGGCTCATATAAATTCGCCGACGTGACCAGAGTACCTTGCAAGGCTAGGTGTCCGCGTCGACGGTGTTTTTCACGCAGCGACACCCTGCTCCGTATCTATTATGTATCGTCGGCGGCTGCGGCGCGTGTAATTTATAGCGACGCGGGTCCACATGTTAGGCATTTTACACGAGAGCACTCGGCTTCCGCCTACTCTCGATGCGCTCGTCGACCGCACGATCGGACCGAACCGCCACTGTTTATTTACGGTCGATGCCGTGACAGCCCACCGAGAGGTTATTAATTATCGTTTGACAAGCGTCAGCCGGAGAAAAAGGTACCCGTGCGCCCGCGTGTCTGCAATTAGTCGGCCGCGCGAACCTATCCACGAGCACAAAAGACCGCGCCCTTACGGCTTCCGAGCGTGGTCGTCGACCAATCTGTCGTCTGTACTGATTTCACCCTGATAAAACCATCCCTCGCCCTCTGAAAAATGGATCAGGTAACGGGAGCCCCGCCGTGGAATCACTCCGCCGATGAAAGAAACCAAATGAAAGATAAATATAAGCATAACGCACGCAAAATGGAAATCTTGCAATTTATATTTATACATTTCACCTCTTCCCATGAATTCAAACGTTTAGGAAGGGGCCGAGGTATCATTTTTTCATATTATCCTAGCTCGCAAAAATTTTCGAAAATCAGTGAAGTATAATATAGTACAGATTTTAATAAAGTCTATTCATGAATTATAATTCATTCGTCTTCACTTCGTTCATTTCTTAATAGTTGCACCCAAGCTAAATGAAATTTAATTGTGTGAAATCACTCTCTCCCGTGTACGTACATTTTTGTGGGGCACGGTGTATGCAGTCGGTTTGCAGATCCCACGCAACATACATCTACGACCAAGAGTCAAAGGAAGTTGATGAGAGCCTCAAACGCTCTAAAACGGTAATCGCATCACTTCGGATAAAAAGCGCACACATGCGCATAAATTCATCGATGCATCGATATTAAGTCCGCCGAGCTTTGCTCTATGATCGCCGCAACCGCTTTCCGATGAACGCGCGCAAAAAAAACGAGTTTCCTAATGCGCCAGGTCCAGAAATCTCCTAGCAATTCCAGCATCCGTACCGAACAACTGCCAACGGGAAAATATTCATGCATATGAATACCTAAGAGCTTGCGGCGTCCATTAAACGCCGGAGGAATGATTTTCCCGCAGCGTCAGCGAGCGCGGAAATTCACGGGCTCGGCGAAGCGGTCCGCCGGAAAATTCTAACGGCTATAAAATTTATAAGATGGATCGTGGAAAAGGTGGTTTCCGCGATCAACCGTGACGAGAGAGAGTGAGAGAGAGAGAGAGAGGGAGAGGCGAGCTAGCCCGTCCGCAGCTTTCAAACCGAATCACAAATTACCAAGTCCATTTTCAAGGTTCCCGCTCGCCGTTCAGCCCGAAAATTTGATTTCCGCGCCAGCCGACATCTTTCTGACCGACCGTAACTTCGTATTTCTCGGACGATGCCTACTTCCTCAGCTCCTCTCTCTGCCTCTCCCTTTTTCCCTCTTTCCGTTCCCGATTGGTTGCCGACACTTTCACGGCTCGAACCTCGACTTCCGAACTGCTCTCGCTCGATACCCACTTCCGGTCTCCTCCGGCGCGAATCGTTAACATCCGATACGACTTTTCTTCTCGCCTCGACGTCGAATTACCCGGTCGGCCCGTGCAATTTCGCGCAAATCTTCCGGACCGAATGTTGTTTCACGAGTGTTGCAGAGTGACCGATTATTTGTAGTCTTGATAATATATTTTCGCTTATTCGTTACCTTTGTTCGGCTGCAACCCTTCGCATCAGATAATTTCCCTGAATATTGAAAACCGTGGCGGCCCAGCTTAATTTTTGTGTCGAGGCTGGATGGGCGAGGGATGGAAGGCAGGCTCGCGGGCCCCGTGCCTCCAATTAAGTGTTACCGGGTGGTGGGGTTGCCGGTTGGGACTGGTTTTCGTCATTCGTTGGGCGAGCACTCGAGAAACTCCTCTCCCTGAAGTGCTCGAGTCCTTCTGCTTGAAGAGGGCCGCGTGGTCCTTCTAAGACCACTCCGTCCGGCGTTCGAGGATGACTCGAAGCTCCTTTGTGCTGTTCTTCCGGAGCGGGGAGGATCCGCGTTCGATCGGAGAGAACAGTTAATAGAGAAAAGGGCCACGATTTTCCGGCACCTTTTCTGCCAAAAGTGGTCGTGCCCTGTGAAGGGCCGAAGCCGAAAGGGACCCGGCCGAAGGGGAACGAGCTCACGCAAGGTGAAAGGGAATGGCAAACGAGAAGACGAAGCAAGGGAGAATGGCGAAAGGACTTAAATCAATAAATTTTAAAAGCCAAAGCTGCCGCCTTACTGTTATAACTCTTGGAGCGGGGTACCTTCGCCGCGCGTATATGCCATCAGAGGAGACAAAGAGACTTGCACTCGAGCAGTCAATACTGCAGGGGCCACGATGCAAAGACCCGCGGAGGGAACCACGGGGAACGGAGAGGATCCCGGGCTCTACGGAACACCACAAAAGAGATTGATGTTATTCGATTTTCGGATTCGAGATAAGTTGAGGAAGACCCCGAGGTATTCTCGTGTAGATCGTGAAATCGTTTCGTCTCCGACGCTTCTCACGGACAAGCAACGCTCTCTTCTACGACCCCGCTCGCTCTCGGTTTCCTCGACTGCTCCCCGGCAATCCTCCCTTGAAGGCACTTCGAATTGTCCGAAAAGCGTTCATCGCCTTTACACAGAACACTATGAGTCGTATCCGCAACAGACATTGCTCCAAACTAATCCCTTGTCTTGTCAAGCTGAACCTGATTTGTTACTAAACCTGTTATGTTCACCTCGATTAAAGCTCCCTCTCCATCCAGTTCATTCAAATGGAAAGTTAGCAAATTTTGTTTCTCATCCGGGATCGGTTACTCTGAACGCTCATCCAAATTTGGCTCTGCGCAAAGAGACCGTTATTGAAACGTATGCGATTGAAATATAATGTTGCTCAGCTACTCGACATTCCCCACGCGAGTTCGCTGTTCAACGTTATTATTTTTCGTCGGACAAACGCAGTCGGGTGTGCGCTCGCCGGGTAACGTTCGCCTGCGGTTGCAAAACGTATAGTCTCATCTACAGAATTCCGACGACCTATTTCCTGGCGTGTCTTTTACTTTGCGGTCGTAGGCCGGGATATTCGCGGTAATATACTGTAACGAGCAGCGTGTTTACTACGGCCGAGAGATTTCAGTTTTGCGACTTTTTAATGGCGGGTAACACGTGTATCCGTTGTAAAGATCCTAATAGTTCATTAACATAGGATTTATTGTGCTTATTCCGGGAATCACGCCGGCGCGCGGATCATGCGGATGCTGCAGCGAATTACTTGGATATATACTCGAAGGTATTCCCGTTCGTGAATATCGCTCCTCCGCCGTTGCGAAAAACCTTCTTCGCCAAGATATTATGGAAGCGGCGAGTCCGCGGCTCCATTAACTGGAAACAACTCTTATTAATTACCAACCGGTACCGTTTTCCCGAGGTTCTTGCAATCTTGAACGACTTTGCGGCAAATTCTGTAAAATTACTTGCAACGCGGCCACCGAGGCGGCTCCCGCGGCATTAAGTGAAATTGGATGCATCGAGGATCGCTTTTGTTCGACGGGCAATTCACAAAATCACTTCTGAACGTTACCGGTCGCGGCAAAAAATATCAAATTGTACGAGACGAACGCTTTCGTGCTCGAAAACGATGCCCGAGTGTGTCCTTCGGTTCGCGGAGAAACAATTACACGGATGAAAGTAATTTTCGCACCGGCGTTACTTAATTATCCGCACGATTTTCGTATCCACAAGGACACCAGAAACGTTCAGCCTTTCCCCGGAGCTGTGTTGTTTCACCGAACAGTAACGAGAGCAGAATGTCTGCGCGAGTTCGCGACACAAATTCGAAAATATTAGTTCGCCCCGGGGGAAAACGAGCGAATCTCTACGTTCTTTCCTCTTCCCCCACCCTGCTCCTCTCCCACTGTCCTGGTCCAGGCGTATTTCACTCGAGCCGAGCTATTCGTAATTAGAAGCCCATTCAGAACTACGCGGATCCACTCTACGTTGATGGATACCGACCATATCTCATGACCGACTGTGCTCCGGTGCCTTCCATCTCTCCAAGTGCCCTCCGAGTGCGCTAAAAGCGAAGATCTGGTCCCCGCTGATTTCTCATTGTGCCCAGGAAGCCTGGAGGAGGTCCGATTAACCTATCATCGGGACGTTTTCTTTCGCCTCTCCCGCGAATCAATGGAAAACCACTTCTCGATCCGTGAGAAATCTGTCCTCTCCGCAAGACGACCATCGTAAAACGATCGACAAAAATTATTACTGATATTTCAATTGTCGCGTCCTACAATAATTGCGGTTGTGCGTTCCGAGGGGCGATCGATCGATCCCCTGAGCTCTCGAGAACGATTCAATCCCGCACGCAGCTCACGGAAATTCATAATTACGGTTAGACAATAAAAGAGACCGCGTGGCGCTGCGGTGGGGAAGGGGATGGGAGAGGGTCAGCGGAATGCGTTTAATAAACGTTGATCGCAGAAAATTGGCAAGGGGCCCAAACTCGAAACGGCCTCACGAGCGCCGCACGCTACGTGAGTCACTTTCACGCCCCCGGGGGAATTACCGCTCCCAATTAATTCGCTATTCGAAGGAATGTCCCATTAAGGCGTTTATTAATCCTGTCTTATTTCTATTAACACCATTGACCTTCGGCACGAGAACGTACTGCGCGTCCCAGTCCCTGAGAAACCCGGCATGCGAATGTCCCGCCGCTGAAAAATTACGAGAGCCCGAGGGGCCGGTTTAATCGCCTCAAATTACTGTAATATCGCGCGCCGCGAAATTACAGATGCGTCGCCGGGAATAATCGACCGTATGGAAAACGCGTTCGCTTCCGTTGTCGCGCGGTTCCTTTTTCGCCGACGCGAACGCACTCGCCGCGCCGATATATCTTGCTAGTCGTTTCTCCCCTTTAAAACATTCACGCACTCACCGCCCAGGAATTCGAGAATAAGAAATAATTATTTTTGTAACGTCGAATTAACCTCTTTGCCAATACACTTGCCCAACAACTTCTTTCATCTTCGAGATGTTACACCCTATCCTCTTCACAAATAGTTGCATAAAACATCGTGTGCTTCGAATCGCTTAACACTTTCCCCTCGCACTACGATTTATTTTGCGGTCAGAGTGATTACTAGTCTGCGAATCATTATGTAGAGTAGACTGGAATCATATAATACATCGATATTCTTAAATTCTTTCAGCCTTTTTACTGTTTCAAATTTTATCTACACATTTTCGTCATAAATAAATACTTATAAAGAATATAAAAATCAAAAGAGTCTGATCCGACATTATAGTGCAAGGGGTTCAAATGGCAAAATTGTGACTAATTTACAATTTCGCAATTTAAAAAAACCGGACATGTCAGAGTACTTAAAAACAGATAAAGGGTGAGTTTTCTTTCTCAGGAGTGTACGGACGTTAAGCAGACTTTCTTAGTAATTCCTCCGGACGAAAACCAGCAAAACGGCGTAAAAAGCGGCATCGTTTTTGCGTGACTTTTATGAGATGCAAATGCAGGATGATCCGCAGTCCAGTGGCCGCTCGCGTCGCGCGTTCCTCCGACTGCCATTAATTATCGGCAGTCACCGCCCTCGTGTTTGAAAATCCACCCCGACGAGGCAAAAATCGCGCCGTATTTCACGCGTTTTTTTCACCGGACAAGACATCCACCCACCTCGGGGGAGAGAGAGTGAACGAAACAGAAACGCGAAAGCAAGAAACTCCGGCGGGCAAGCGGTGACGGCGTGACTTTCTCGTGGTGCAACCACCCCTCTGCCCTCCTAACTCCGTTATTCATGCTCGTACCCACCCCCCATTCTTCCGTTCGCGGATCATATATTTTTCATCTGGCGTTTCCATCGCTTTCGCAACGCCCTCAGATATCGTCGTTAAATAATCAGCCGAGCGATCTGCGAAGCGCTCCTCTCTCGCTCGCCTTCGCCTGTCCGCCCGGTATTCTTTCTTTTACTAGGCCAGCTTTCCTCTTCCCTTAACCCATCCGCCGCTTCTGCTTTCCGATTTATCTTCCTCTTAACCGGCGATTCGTCTTTTTCTCCCTCGTTCTCCGTCCTTGTTCCGCTTGCAATCATACGCCGAATACTTCTCCGCTCGCGTTTCGCTTTAGTAGCGAGTGCATTTGCCCCAAGGAGCAATGTAAATTGCCCTCTGGGCTAGTTTCATTGTACAGTGAGTGATCGCTGTACAGAATATCGTTTAAATATTAAAATCACTTGTATGAATCTTGACGAGATTACATTGGGACAACCAAGTTCTAAACAATTTTGTAATTTTAACATTATTTAACACGCTGTCAAAAAATGTATTTTTCATACTGTGACTTTGATTATTTGCTCACCCACTGTGACTAATGCCAATGAGAGAAATAGAATATTATAATATCGTTTCTGTGTGAAGAAGATTTCGTTTCTTTCTCGATTTTGGTATTCTCCTTGCTATAGCTCATGCTTCGACGACGCGACGCCCAACGCTCGGTGATTCAACGACCACAGTGAACTCGGCATGATAATTCTTCCTGTCGACGCAGGCCGCGTATCGAGCGGAACATGACGCGTGTACGCGCGCGAGAAGCGTGTACACGGTGTCGACATGCCCGATCCTGTGGCGCAAATCGGCAGGTGGGTGGATAAGTGGCAGAGCTACGCAGACGAAGGAGTCTAGCATCGTGTCTACAGGGTGGTCCTAGGAAGTATCACAAAATAGAAACTCCTTTGGCGATTTTCTGTATTTTATATTCACTAGAGCGATTGTCCTGCAAAATCGTCACAATAGTCTCGTTAAATGATTTCCCGTTGATGAAGTTGATATTCTTGGTAAAGGTTCCCGATCGATCCAGTTTTACGAAATACTTGTCGGATATTGCATCCTCGCGGGCGCGAAATTCCCAGCTTCGATACGCCTCGCCGGCGGAATACCGATTTTGATCGAATTCGTATATTCGCACGGGATTCGATACAATTTCGAAGTGGGTACGTAACACACGTGCCCGTGGAAAGCCCAAAGCGACTGAATTTCGTTAATGACAAATACGTCCGTGCGTAACGATGGCTCGCGGAATAATTTCATGCTGCTTTGTGCCCGATAAAAATCGACGTTTCGCTTAATTAATACGAGCTCCCGTAGCCGAGAGCGCGCGCGCACACACCAGAGAGTGAGAGAAAGAGAGAGAGAGAGAGAGAGAGAGAGAGCACATACAAACGTTTTATTGATTGATTCCTACGTCGCGGCGGTGGCGACAGTTTAAAAGAGGAAAATATTTATCGTACAATTAATTAACGCTGTTTTCGAAGCGACGTCCGGTCGCGTGCGTTTTACAAGTTTAACCGGGACTCGCGTGACAACGCGTACGCCGCATAGGATTCCTCGGGTTACATTTACGTTCGTTACACATCATTATCCGACCGGACCAGGCACTTCTGCCTACTGCATTAATCATTATCGGAATAGTCATGAGTACACAGGTATCGATTGCGCTTCTCTTTGACAGCGATAGGAATATTTGGGGCGTGCAAATGTTGGTTATGCACGCAACATTGCTCACAATTTGATCGCGCTCTGTTCGATCAACAGGCACGACATCTTCCGTTTATCTGTGCACGTGACCGTAATACGAAATCGATCAAGATGCGCCTGGCACTGGTTCCATTAATCGGGGACGCAATAATTTCAAGAACAATGCCTCCGGTGATTGCTATCTCCTGCAGCAAAACCGAAAATCTGTGTCGTTCGAAATACCATCACTCATCAAAGACATGTATCAAAGGATTTCTAAAATAGAAAAATTTAAGCTGTCATTGTGCAAAAACGTTAACCCTTAGCAGTCGACGGGTGACTCAGAGTCACCACTAAAAATTGCTGTGCCATTATTCACGATATTGTTTGCATTATTAACAGTATTATGTCAATTTCATATCCATAAAAGGTCATATACAATGGGATTATTCTAGGTCGGAAGAAATGTTTAATTTTCAAGTGAAAATAGCTCCGACTGCAAAGGGTGATCATTAATATCCTGCAAATCGGAGACAGATCGTTTCCGTGTTATCCAGAGGGAAACGCAATTTCCCCGAATATTTCCATCAATTTGCGACGTTAATTTTTCTGTCGTCCAACGGAGGACCGATGCGATTCGCCGATATCATTTTTCTCGCCGCATAAACGGCCCGATAATCCCTTTGAGAGGCGCGCACGGGGCGTGCACATATCCCTTCCACCATGCGGCTGACAATTCCGTCATTGTTTGTCATCGATCTCCGCTTCAAAGCATAATTTCCCGATTACATTATCATACGCGCGGCACGATAGTACCTCGCGACCGTTCTGGCCCTGGTGTTTCGCGAGCCCACGCACCCCTCCCCCCCTGCAAGCTGCGAAACGCTTATCTCCGACGAGAAAGCATATCGCAGTGAAAACAAGACCGATTACGCGGCACTGGGAGCACATTACGCTAAGCGATTCGCTGATTCCGTCCGATCGAGGGACAATTTCGACGGTGTTTGCCGGCCACCCTGTACACAGACCGGCCGGCCGATAGTTGCACTGGTATGCACTTAGGCTACAATACGCCCGGGTACATTGTGTCTCTCGCGTAAGCGTTAATACCAGCACAAGAGCGGCGACGGCGGTAGCAGGGGGCGGGGTGTGGTGAACAACGCCACAAAGAGGAAGATCCAGAGAGACAGAGAGATCGAGAGAGAGAGCGGGAGAGACAGAAGGACCAAGGAGCATGCCAGAACCAAAGAGAAGGTAATAGCAGATAGGATAGGAGAGAGACCGAGGAGAGAGAGACCTAATCCGAGCTCGATACATCTCCGTTGCTTGCGGAGGATCGCAATGCCGCGACATTGTTCCCGTTTGCGGCGACTGCGTCGAACGTGTCGTGGCTACGAGAACGTTCTGGCTTCCATACGTGCGCCAGAACTGATGCAATTGATCCCGCAACAGATCACGCCGATACTTTTACGGGACGCTATTCTTTTTCATAGCTGGCTAACGAGACCGGGCCGCATCGGTTCATGTTAACGCCGCCGCGTTACGAAATGACATCAATGCATAATGCTTGGTGATACGAGTCCCTGCGATGATCTTCATGGTCTGAGCAGAAAGAAACGGACACAAAGGAGAACTAGATTAACACGTAGATTGCCGGTCACAGGTGACCGGCGCTATTAACCCCTTGCGCTGTAACATCGAGTCGGACTCGTGATGAACATTTCGAACACGATCTACTAACTACGTATGTTATTAACAGGTTTTATGTATTTTTCTTTTTTTTTAAGCTTACCCAGACCTCTAAGTGAGATTTATATAGTTGGAGGTAATTTATTATACCATTTCCAAGTCGTACTGCAAGGGGTTTAAGTAGTTTGTTGGAGGACATATAACCTAGCTACCACACACACGATTTTGTTTAGTCCGATATACATACGTCAGACTCCCACGATCGTCCGGAGCCGCGGATAGGATCGTTTTCAAAAAATCTGTGATTCGTGATTCCGAGGGGCCTGGGGAAGGAGGACGTGGGAACAATGCGGCTGAACGGTACAGTACATTGTAGCCGAACCGGCAGGAGTAATCGCGACTACTGTCTCCGTGGGGAGCAGAGCGTGGGCGTAACGAGTCGGAGACGTTCTACGAGGGTAGCATCCTCCGTTTGACTTCGAACCAGCTCCGGCGATGACTTCAATCCCTTACTGACTGTCTCGAGTATCGCGCGACGATGTTCTGCATAACGTCGTGGACCGCGTTGCATTAGCTGCAGCCGCGTTCAGACGCGGGTTGGCAGCTCTGGACGCTTTTGCTTCAGCTTTCGTCAGCTCCTCCTGTGAAGTATCTGAAGCTTGGCACGAGATACAGAAAGTCGAGAATAAAAATCGACGTGTCTGCACGTGAAGGGAGGGATACCGGTGCGGTGAATACGCTAAAAGAGGATTGAAGGGGACAGCGGGCGACGATAGTGGGGGTAAAGGGGCCAGGGAGTTGCGGGGGTGGCCAGCGGTGCGTTGGATTTGCGGCAGAGAGCTTCGACGAGGCTCTTTCTATCCATTATGATCGGGGCGGAGGAAAGGCCGCGCCGCGCCTCGTGGAAAGTGTTTTAAAGGGAAACGTCGAAGCGGCTGGATAGGCCGCGTTTCACGCACGCTTTTTATATCCACGAGATTTTTATGGTTTTAATGATGCACTCGTGCGCCGTCGGGACTTAAACTGCTTTTAAATTCCATACGAACGGCGAATCTTTTCCTTCTGCCGCGGGGCCCTAGCGCGTCCTTCTTTATTGTCCGGGGTAACCGCTCGGCCGGAAACAGATGGAATTGTTTATGACTTTCAACGATCGAATCGCCACCCCGGGCTCCTGGAAACGCCGATACGAATCCCCGAACCCGCTAAAATGGCCAATGGCCCCCGACGATTTCATGCGGGATCCTCGCTCTCCTGCTACGTAGCGGGCCGCGCGGTTCATCAATCATCCGGCGTTACTGTATTAGTGCGCGCGCGCAGGAATTACAACATCCGAACACAAGTTTGATATAATGCCGAGTGATTTCGCGGGATAAGTGGGCCTCCATTGTACGGAAAGGAAACGATAGGCGATTAAGGAGAAGCTCGGAAACGGGAGGGTCGATCGAACACAATGTACTCGCTATCAGTGCGTGGGTCTAAGGCACTGGTATTCAATTATGCAAGGAACATCATCCTCGTTCTGTGGTTGGCCGCGCTCCATTTCACTTTCGAGGGGCTGGAGACGCACCCTCTCGCCGGCACCAGGGGTGGAATCACCGGCGGAGGCCATCCGCTACTGTTTCTGCAGATCCTTGGGCTCGCGTCGAACCACGTTCCGTTCTATTATTCGGGATTACGTGGCTTTCAGAAAAAATGGAAAGACGCCGTCGGGGAGCAGAAGTTATATAACCGGGGAATTATGCAAATCCTGGCTATTATTATTTAAAAACCGAGACATTAGTGGTCGTTAAGAGAGCCCCCGAAGCTTCGGTGGAAATCATTTAAAAAACAATCTCGCTGTGCCAGAATACTTAATGCGCCGTGTAACAATCTTCTTTATTTCGCGAATATTATATTTTGGCGAACGAAATTCATCGGGGACTTCCGGTAAGCTATTTAGGCGCGTCGTCTTTCCTTTTTCGCTCGAAACGGAAGGGTGCTTCTTCCCTAAAAATGTTTACGGACGTCAGCGTTACGACTTCGCTCCTATACATAATGCATTCGGCATATAAGAACGTCTCACGTGTTCCTTTGGAGTGTAACAGGATTTAGAGCGGCAAAGAGATGAGGACACGCGGATAGCGGAAAGGGGACGAGAACCGATATATCGAACCGCGAATTATTCATGCTGACACACGAATCACCGTGGGCCTAGTTCTTTCGGAGCGGAAAACGGGATCAAAGATGTCCCGGCTGCATGTGAATTCGATTAACCCTATTTCGAGACGGCGCGGCGGGGCAGCATCAGCCCCGATCTTATCCGCCTCGCTGTCTCGTCCGCGAGATGTGCTCTCGTGGTTTTCCGAGCCGTTTGCGCAGTCTTTGAAGCGGCTTCAACGCTGGCAAATCATCCGGAATGTGTCAGGAAGATACTCTCTCGAAGAATTAACGCTCCTTTCACTCTCCCCGCGGCATTTGTTTCCGACACAGTCATTTCTCCGACCGTCAACCCTTCGGATCTCCCCTCGATCCACGATTATCTCGTCATTAATCGCAGAAATCGACTCCTCGATATCTTCAAGGGCGGCGGCTGCTGGCCCTTTCAAGCTTGATTAAACAGTCCCATAGAATTTCAAAATCCCTCCTCGAAAAGGGATTTAAGAGTTCCCCGGTAAAATGAACGTCAGAACCGCGGCGTGCCGGTCTTTAACCCAAAAACGTCCGGCGCATTACAGACCGATAATCGAAAATCAATAAGGACGATAAAAAGTATAAGGAAACCGGAGATAGCGTGTGCGAGAGAGAAGCTCCTTGCATAATAAATCTCTCCTACGAACCCCGCGGGATCGTGCTAGTAGACTTCGGCCTCGATACTTCGTTCGGGAAGTCTCGCGCGAAAACCAATTGATTCGATCGCGATCGTATCGTCTGCACGAATAATGACGGCCGCACATCATCCCGCGATAACCGCTGTCCTGATGCAACCTTAGTTAGGGAAGGTAAACACGGCGACGCTCCTGTTGAACCCGATCTGAGCTGGATGTGCCACTTTAGAATCTGGCAACGATCTATGTATAAGGTCTTCTATAGGGTGTCTTAAAAATGTTGTACTTCCTTGAAAAGTTTCTTTTTGAAAACTTTTTCTTTTGCGAAAATATTCTCCGCGGCTTCGTTCAAAAGTTATTAACGAAAAACACAGACCAATCTGAGCGCGGCTACTGGGGACGAATTCCGCCTCGGTCTGTGCTCTGATTGGTCCGTGTTTTTCGTTAATAACTCTGTAACAAAGCCGCGGAAAACATCAAATGACCTCAGGAATCAGCCTCTTGAGGGAAAGACAACAATTTTGCGACACCCCGTATTTGCCAATTGGAAGCCGAAATTGTCTTGCCCGAGGCATTCCGAAATTGTCTTGCCGAGGCAACAGTGAGCGAGACTACAGCAATCGCGATCTTAGATGACGCAGGTACCAGGCATACTTAATACGAGCGGCAGTGAATGCATACAGGCATCCGATTTGGCTAATGAACAGAATGGTCGGGGGTTGAAGCACGCAGAACCGCGGCCTAGTTATTCGTTCGGTGATTCGAGGAGCGGTTTAATTGCCGATACTCGACCCCATACGGTTGCTTAGTCGAACGTCTTCCTTGCAACTGGGGAATTATTCGAATCGATCACGGAGCAGCTCGACTGTTTCCGTTGGCGAATCATGCGATATGCCTTTGAGGATCAGGCCGGATGGACCTCGAAGCGAGTATCCTCGAAACGCACGTGCGCGCACTACGCCGGCTATACGTATAGCGTGCCTTCCACCGCGTCTCGGCGGGCGTGTGCATATATCGCGGGCGCGTCGGAGGCTTTCAGCATGAATATGTCGCTATCTCGGCGCCAGTGGACAGGTATACAGGCGGGGTACATAAACGTGGCCGAGCAATAATCCGTTTCATCTTGCGGTCAAACGATCGGTCGCCGCGCGTGGTATAATACGAAAGCACGATCCTCCAGCTGCATGTAGATTTTGTTCGCATACCTTCCGCGAATACGCCGGCCCGGATATCCCTCGATACTATGCGCCGATCGATCCCTCCTCCTCTTCCTCTTCCTTCTCCCTCCTTCTCCCACCGCTTTTTCCACGTGGCGCAAACACTCCGCCTCAACTCCGTAATCGTGATTCAATGCATTCCGAGGGCACTCGTTCGCGATGTGTAGTTAGTTTTTGCGATTATCGAGCGGGTGGCCACCGGAAGCGAACTCGCCGTAGCTTCTTTACGGTCGTCCCACAACCGAGGAGAATCTCTTGTTACATGTCAGCCCAGTCTGAGCAATCCTAATAAACTCCGATGCATCGAGTCAGTCATAAGTAGACAGCGGATTTGATGCGCTTATGACAAAAATGAGTAATTTAAAACAGTAAAAACGATCTATTAAACATAGTACGAATGACAATAATTTTCTATTTCACTTCAGTTTATTGCAATTCAGGTAGACAATTTTCATTTTGCATAAAGACCCGCTGTCTAGTCATAAGTCAATCAAATCAACCCTTGGATTCTTCCAGTTCCTTCCACGTCAATCATTTCCCCCTCCACCACTAGCAGCAACAGTTCAAAATTCATGCCGACCGAAACTCTAGCACAACATTGTAACTTCATAAAAGTGTTGCAGCCAATTCCTCATTACGGAATCCAACACTCCTGGAAATTGATAAACGGGACGCGAGATAGCGCCAAGATTGTCAGCTGCGCCTCAATGAGCACGAAGGAACGGTGTAAATGATATAAATAAAATCAACCCGAGATTGCTGTGACTATTTATCATCCGGGCGAAAATGGCCCTGGCCGCCCCCGCTCGACGCCATTAATAACACGGGGAAAACTCATTTTCGTCCGGCTGAGCGCTGCGCGTTCGCGCCGAGTGTTCCACGGCGAACGGATCTCGCGAGGCGGGAACAGCCATTTAAGAAAGAGATAGGGGAGCCTTAAAATTCCGAGCGATTTTGCTCGTATTGAATTATAGGGGATATTCCGGCCGCTAGTGTGGATGGTCTGCCAGGGAAAGTGGATAATTGATGAGATCGGCTAGTGGTGAAATAGATGGAGTTCGAAGAAAGTTGGAATTACCTCTTCTTCGGCCGCGATTGGATCTCCTTCGAGATTTTCATTGTGAACGCTCAAGAAGTTCGCGTTTAATCGAGGCGATTTCAATTTTCTGTTTGCCTGTTTTTATCCCCGGGGGAAGGGGGATCGGATATGGTGTCGCGGGGACACGGGACACGCGCCACTTAATATTCCGACTAAGGGTCACAAATCTAGTTTTAAAGCGACTCCTGAATAAATCATGGGACGACGATCAATTCATCCTTCCGGCTCCGGTGCACCGCAAACTGCATCAATAATGGACAGTGTATAAACAGACACAGCGGGTGGATAAACCGGGGAAAAGAAACCCGTGGTCCCTTTACGCGGTGAGCAAACACACGCTCGCGGAAATTCGGTCCGCCGTGCTGTGGCGCCGCGGGAACCGAGCGTTCAGATAAATATTTTCGCTTGGAAACTTCTCGCGCGACGTTTCGAAAGCTCGGCGATCTCCTTTAAATATTACCACCGATTAAGCATGGCCGACCACCGCTGTGCTCGAGAATAACCACGCGATCGATCTTCGACGATCCCGTTGATCGTTGAGAACCGCTGCCGGATCTTGTACGCTTCTGCTATCGAGACGAAGGATCCGAACGTGATTGAAGACCGATGGGTCTCGGTCATAGGTGCTCGACGGAGGAGAAAGATTGAAACGATGCGAACGCATAGTTCTGGCCAGCAAGCTCAGACTCTCAGCAACTATTCAAAGTTCCTCTGCTGTATTTGAATACGAGGAATCACTTTTATTCGCGCAATTCCTCGCCGTGCCGATTTTCTTTGCAACTACAATAATTAAAACTGATTTACTCTTATGAATTTTCTAGAAGAAAGGGAGGATGCAAAAATACTTTATCCTCTAAGGAAACAGAGAGAATGAAACGTAAAAGTTATATGTTTTACAGGACGGCACGGTCAATTAATCAACCGCGGGAATATGCGTTTCCGCGAACGGGCTTATTTAATTATAAATAGTTTATTTATCCGGGTGGGTCTCGAAGAGCGGTGTTAGCAGTCGGGCCCGTCGTAAATCGTCCGCTATCCGAAATTTGCATTCGCATACTCGGGGCTCTGTCCCCAGGGCCCTAAAAGGTTGTCAGTTCGAAGGGAACACGAGATTTTCTTTCACGCGATTAGACGGCCGGTTTGCGCGTCGCGACGCAGCGTCACGCTCGCCGGCAGGAATACACGCACAAGCGTGCACGCAAATGAAGCGGAGTCGCCCACGTTCCGTGGCGAGGATTCGCTGTATCACGATACGATTTACCGGTCGCATTCTCATTCGTTCTACCCGTTCTGCCACCCTTCCTCCCTCACCTCCGCACACCCTTCGAACCAGGTTTCTCCCTTCCTGCCCCTTCTGCCACGCAGCACCTATGGCTGGGCCATCGGTCTTCAATCACGCTCGGATCTTTCGTCTCGATAGCGCGAGCATAAGCGTACGAGACCCACATGTAACTCCTTTCCCCCTCTTTTTCTTTCTGTTTCTGGCCGCGGCAACGCGCAATCACGATCCACCGGTCAAAGCTAATAATAAACCGAATGTTTTCTCGTGTAACCGTGATACGCGAGGCCCGATCCCCATTATCTGACCGATCGTCGGACGGCTTTGCTCGATTCGTCTCGGCATTAATGAAAATAACTTCTCCGCATACCGATCGCAGCTTCCAGAATTCCTTCAAGCCAATTTCCCAAGCTGATAATACAACCCGGTGACAAGTTATGCGAGGTCTCCACCTGACTCGTCCACCAGAAAAATTAAAAGTTAAACATGGTAACTCTATCGAGGACGCCAATTGTTCAAAACTCTCTATAATTCAATAATAAGACTCCCGTTAATTTATTGTTACTCAAACGCATAGCTAAGAACAGAAATATTTCTCCTGGCTATAGGAAATCATGAAATACCGTTTATACCTAGTTAGAGCGCTAACAATACGAACTGATAGGAGATTAAGGACGTCTTATCACTGTTAATCGCGTAGGACGATAGCGCGAGGCGGCCAAGTGGACTTATACGCGCTTAATATATCCGGATCCCTCAATTATTGATAGTTTCAAGGAGCTAATATCTGCGGAGTTTCAACGAGAGAGTCTTGAGGATCGTTCAGAATATTACACGCGTTTAACCAATAAGATGATCGGGTGGTTATGTCGAGCGAGCGAGAATGTTTAAGACGGATGTGCAGGAATAGAGTAACCGAGAGGATAATTGGGATTTAGAACAGGTTCATGAAACCGTGAAGATCGTCGAAGATCGACACACGTAGAACCGCGTGCTAAATAGAATAACGTAACACGAAAGCGGAAATTTTCGCGAGGCTTACCTCCTTCGATAAAATAGCTCTTCGAAATTAGATGTCTCGTCCGTTAATCGATCAAGGGATCTTTTCATCAGCCAGCGATGCATAAGGCAGATGCATGTCCCTATAAAAATATAAATAATTTCAAAATATGAAATTTATTGGAATTGTAAAATAAAGAATCTGAAATCCGTCGTTTTGACGGATCCCGGACTTTCAGTGTCGCATTTTTTGACATTTGGTTTTCTGCTGCACGTGAGAGAGTTAGATTATGGAATGTTCAGCTGGAACCACACGTCCCAAGGGGAGGCAAAACGTCATCTGGCCAAATATTTAGGCGAGCGAACAAGACGCGCCTGTGCTCAGCAATCTCGAGTCCCCATGCCACAGGATAGTTCGGGGCGACGTGGCAGTGTTTGAAAATTTGTTTTCTTTGATATAGACATTTGATAGCTGCGATTGTTTATTTGAACGCTGAGTGCCGGCTGGCAGCGCAGTTGTGTGTTTTCAGAGGATTCTGGAAACCCCTGGAAAAGTGGGGCTTGTTTTTCCCTTGTTATGCATGCTCTGTCATCTTTATGTTTTATGAAAGTTTTGTATTACAAACTATGAGACCATTTTTCTTTCTCCGGTGCACGTGAATCTCCAGATTTACTAATTCGTTCGTTTTCTGTTTTTGATTACAGGTGAGCAGGCAAACTCATTAATTACGTGGCGGACACGAAGATTACTGGTGTATGGTAAAGTAATGATTCAGTTTGCATAAAGGGACAGTCGAATTGAAGTAATGAAAAAGGGTCACGGTGCACTTAACGCTGTTTTTGGTTAACAAAATTTCCGCTGGCCCGGTCCCGGCCGTCGACATCAAAGGGTTTTCGAAATTCAATCTCCATAGTACAATGCAATAACTTTTTCATCGCATCTCGTTCGACTATTAACAAGAAGACTTGCGAGCGCGCATGCACGTTTCAAAGGACAACACGTAATTACCTGTCCACGCGATGATTGCTTGTTGATGATTCCTCGCAGAGCCTGGATCTTATTTTATCCGGCTCGCTCGACGTAAAACGCGAAACCACGGTCGCTATAGAAATTTCGCTTGTCCTCCGTTGTTTCATATCGGGCTGGAACGGGTGATTTATACTTTTAGTTTCTGTTTTATGGTCGTCCAAGTTTGTTGCTCGCGAAAAATAAAATCTGTGATATATTGCTTAATATGGCCGCCGACGCTGAAATAATGCTATCGACATCGGAAGTCCAAATGCAACCCGCCTTCCCCGTTACGTTTAAATGATTCCGCGGTGTTAGTACACCGGTGAAACTTAAGAGTTATAGATTTTATTGATTTCTCCGTAGACACGTCTTGATTAACCTCGCAACAATGGCTCCTCGATAAATTTGTCTGCGCGAGATGATTGCTTCTGGAAACCAATAAATCCTGCTATATACGTAACATGCTATAATTTATTTTTTATAATTAATTTCTCCTTTAGTCTCTGCCAAATTTTAATACGGTTAGGAGACACAAAAGAGCTTATTATTATATTATATTTCAGTCTTTTCTTTCTTCCTTTCTTTCTTTCTTCACCTATTTTAACAATTCTTAACAATATAGTTATAATTGAATCGAGAATTATTTTAGCTAGCCACAATTTTCGATTGCTATGCAAATATCGCTTATAAAAAGAGACTTCAATCTCTCTAGTGGCGCAGTCAAAGAGTTAATATTGCTCGTAGTCAGCCATTTCATTCGACTCCGGTCTTCATGAATTCTACTATGACAATGCAGGATCAAAGCAGTGGTATTTAATTAATAGCGATGTTCCAAAGAACTCGGCGGCAGAGAGAGGCTATCGGTTGTATGTTGCTTCTGTTCCTGGATTTTTGAGTCTCGAGCGTAGCTAAGACTTGTTTTGCAACGGAAACCGCTTCCTCCGTTGAAATCCGTGAACGGATTGCACGGCCGTTTTGCACGTGCAGGAGAAGTATAAATGTACGTGACATGGTTGAGCGCGTTATCGACCAGTTATACTAGCTAATGCACGTATCAAGTTCTTCATCCAGCGTGCATCAACCTCGGAGCAGGCGAAGCCACGGTCACGTAGATCGTTTCGCGTTTCTTGTCGCGGCTCGCCTTGTTATGCTCGGTACCGGTTGCTCCCCGGGCTTATCGCCATCGTGAAATTGTTGCGCGGGACGACAAACATTAATACCGTGTTGATAAGCCGAACAAACGATGCCAATTAGTCGGCCGGGGCTTTTTTTACAGGGGTCCACAGATTTCGGAGCCGAGACTCCGAGAACACCGTGTACTTCGACTATCACGCAACACAGCTCCGATATCAGAATTTCATTCGAATAATCAATATCTACAGACTCCCATCCTGACGTCCTGCTCCATTCGAACGTTCCCTGAATATGTATTCCACTCGTTCAAAGGGAAATATTATCTTCATTCGCCGAATACATATTATGCAATGTTTTAATACTTTCTCATTAACCATTCGTTACTCTCCGCAGGAATAATGAATTCCTTTTTTGCCTCTAAATATGAGAAATTCTTTTATGAAAAATTCTTCTGCTCTTCCATTTTTCGATACGTTCATCATTATGCGCCTCGGAGAGTCCGCCTCCTAAAAAATTCAGAATGTTCAATATAACATTTCTTTGTTGGCGCATTTATAATTTCCGCGATAATGTTCGACGCCCGAGCGGCAGCTTCGCGATGACCCTGTAATTAGACCTTATAATAAAGTAGTCGGTTCTAATGACGCTCTAGCGATACGGAACTCTATTAAATATTTAATTTTGTCAGTCCAAAGAAAAATGTGTTGCGTCTCTTTGAGTTTCTCTATAGCTCTAGAAACGTGGATGCGTTTCGGCGCGCGCAATTAAGAATGCCGCGAAATCTGAAACGTGATCACGTGGCCAGTCAGGAAGGAGCCATCTTAATTAGCAGGAGATCGACGGTGGGTATTTCGTCGACGGTCCGGTTAACAAGAAGAAATTGAAAATTAACCCGCAAACGGTCTCATTAGCCAAGCCTACGGAATAAATCGTATCTGCGGGCTAATCGGGCATGATTAGCTCGTAACATCGGTAATTACGAATCGGCCCGTGAACCGGGGGGCCGCTTATTGTCCGGCATTATCGCAACGCCACGGTTTATTACAGATACGTTTCTCCGTATTACAGTCTGCCGACAAATTTACCGGAGCGTTTCGTATAAACGCCCGTTGCGGTAGAGGAGGCCGTGGCCGCGCACGGCCATAGTTGCCGCTATAATGCACGACGATAGCGCCGGGAAATAGTAGCGGCGTAATAGTGGACGCGGTGCCAGATTGCCGGGAAAATTAATTACGCAGCGCGCCCCCGTTCAGCCAGCGCAATGAGAGGAGCATCGTGCCCGTAATTGCATATTGCCGCCCGTATACACGTGCCTAAGAAGTTATTTAATTCATTAGTTCGATGAAACGCGCCTCCGCCCCTGCGCGATAGAGAAAATCGTACACGGTTTTACGTACTTTCGTGAAAACCGGGTCACCCGGAGACCATTCTATTTTCGCGAGACGTCCCGTGACCCGGATAATGGGTTTTCTTCGACTGTTCCCGGGTCGATTTGAAAAATGCGAGCAAGTTTTCGAACCGAATTCTTCGGAAGAAATTTAATCGAACCGGTGATATACTCGATGAAGCCGGTCCACCAAGAAAATTCATATAGCCGAAGAATTCACAAAACTTTTTAACGCCCGAGTGACCGTAAAAAATGTTCGGTTAAGCTGGGACATTCGAGATATTCATCTCGCGCATTTTATTTCCTCGCTATTTTCTAGATTCATCGATTGTTTTATGCAAATCAGAATTTTATGTGTCTGTAATATTCTATTCTATTTCTGTGTCTATAATAGTTCCTCCGAGAAATGTGCACAGAAAATCTCGGTTAATACTCAAAATGTGACGGCGGTATCGGTGGGATAGCCGGGGCCGTTTAGCTTCGTAAATTTCTCACGGAAGGACCGAAAGCGACCGTTCTCCGAGTGGCCGTGCATCTTCCACGGCTACGAGTCCCGCGAGGTCTTCCTTTTCCTTTCTGCCGATTCTGAACCATCATTTTCTCTTCTCCATCCGCAGCTACATGCTGATCTCTTCGAGCTCGACGTTCCCCGTCCCCGTGTACCTCGCAGTCCGCGGTCCATTCATTCACCGCCCCGCAAAACCCCGAGAGCTCACCCGGCATCCAGGTTTATATTCCCTAATGTTACCTTCCTTTTCTTGCGCCTCCTTTTTTCTTTCCTCCGTTCGTCCCTGTTTCCGCCTTCCTCCGTGCCACGCGAATAATTACGTTGCCCCCAGGTGCTGTCCATTCATCCCCGCATCTTTTCTGCGTTCGTTGCTTCCTTCCTCGCCCCCCTGCCACCACCCCATGCGTGCTTCGCCCATTATTTTTCCGGTTCTTATCGCGGACCTCGCCGCGCGTCTCGGCGATTGTCGCGATTCGTTGCCGATTCGACCGGGTACAGTCGTCTGTGAAAAGCGTGTTTTCACGGGGAGAACCCCACTAACAAGGAAGAACCTCGCAAACCCTTCCGGAAAAAGGGGTTGCCCACCGCGCGAGAGTTTTCGAGGGAGATTGCGCGCACCCCGTGTATACACAACCGGGCTATTCGCCGCTGTCGCTTTTCGTGCTTTATCGGCCACTTAGACCATGCGGCTTTACATTACGCCTAGTATGAGAAACGGGGGCGAGAGCTGCGATTGTCGCGCCACCAACGCCAACACCCTCGGCATTAGTTTCCCCCAGGCTGAAAAGTCTGAACAATGTCACTCCCTTCACGCTACGCGCTGGAAAATCGCAAAATAATCGACGATAAATCAGCTCGATAAATCGTATCGATTTAACTCCTCATTCTTAACACTTAAGTGGCGCCATGTTTAGTCAGACCATGATGCATCACACTGGGGCCATTTTAAGGCTATGTAAATATTGATTAGGACAGTTTTAGATGTTCAATTTGGTGGACCAGTTGCTGTACAATATTAATCCAGACTCCCAAAAAAGGAGATATTTTAAATAGAACCTACTAAATATTATATCCATTTCCCTCATTATATGTATTTGGAAGTAAAATCACGAACATCATTACGAGAATGATCAAACATTTGACACTGTAGATATATTATTAGATTGGCAAGTCAGAGTGAAATGTAGAGACGCGGTAAATATAAATTGTCTTTTCGTCTGGGAAACGACGTTAATCGTCGGAGCCGCGAACGAGATTACAAGGCAAGGGGTTAACGCGATCACCGTTGAAATGTAAAATAGTCGTCAGAGAGCGCAGCCACCCACTTCGCTCGGGGACAACGAGCTGGAACAGCCTAAGGCATAGCGGGTACGGTCTCTCGCCGGGAATGCACGTACGAAAGGATTGTGCACCGTTGTTAATGACTTTATTAAACGTCCGCTAGAAATTCATGGTATTATTCCGTTAGCAGGGGTCCGTGCGTGCGCCGTTTCTCAGGCATTAGTTAGCGTTGTCATTATCGTCCGGATAGCATATCCCTCTGACATTCAGCAGGATTTTTATTGGCTCGTTTCTCACGCGCCCGGTGTAAACGGGCGAAGAACGAACCGCGGGACCGGCCGTTACCGCCGCGAGAACTTAACGGCTGAGCTCTTAAACTTCCCATTTACGGTGACGCCACACTGTAAATTGCCGATCGATAGGATTATACGAACGTGTAATTAAGGGCCTCTAGCCCCCTGGCAGCGTCTAGCCCGGTAGACGAGCTTGCGTGGCGGCTTTACGCGTCGAATTAGTCCGCCGTGCTACTAGGACCCGCTCAAAAAACAAACAGAGCACTGATAAGACCGCGAGATACGCGGCCAGTTTTTCACCTAACCGTGGCCACCATTCGTGTTTTATGCACGTGCCATTTCCTCGCAGAATGAGGCGCCGACAGGAAAAAGACTGATCCGTCAATCGTGCAAACGAAAACGTTTATAAAACTGACCGATGCATATTTATTTAACCGTACTTAGTCCCCCGAGGTGAACATGCTGAAGAGATCAGAAGAGGAACTACTTTATTTTGTTTATTTCCAATCTAGAAATATTGATGGGGCTGAAAGTGAAAAAGATTAGGAAATCACTTTTCGGAGTCCGAAAGAAATTTATAACCTAGCTTCATCAGGGTCGAAGCACGTGGAATTCAGATTTGCTTCCAGCTACATTCTTCGTGGACGAAGTTCTGAGTTACTTTCGGTACACGGTGGGGTCAACACGGCCATGTTCTTCATCTCGTAGAGAGTTTGTCCCAGGCCGGCCCGCGCAATTAATATTCCAATAGAGTCCGCGAACGAGAAAGCTCCGGTTGCCGCAGGTGTAATATGAAAATCGTAAATTGCGCCGGTTCCTAGGTCCACAATGGGATCGGGCTGGGTTCGTTAATAACATCTGCCGCTTACGGCCGGGAACGAAGACACTATCCGGGAGCGGCCGAATTACCGAGGTCGGAACGAACGTTGCTATGTCTTTCAGAAATTCCTGTCTCTGCGTCGATCGAGATGGCTCTTTGAAAATGTCGCCGCGATTTCGAGACGATGCAGGTTCGGGGAGCCTGGAAGTAATTAGACGGCTTTGGACCAGAACGTTTCCACGGTAGTGTAATTAATGGCATAACCAATTGACTCGACGGAAATCAAATGGAAAGATGTTTTGCATTATTCTGAATTTATCGTACAAGTGTATGTAGATCTTTTAAGCACTAATTTGCGGAAGAAAACAATTGATTAAATGTCCAAATAAGCTTGCATCTCTTCCCTCGGAAGAGAAAAATCGCGTATTTTTGGCCGACGATGGTCTGAAGCGAATCGATTTGTATAAATACGCCGAACCGGGTCTGGGAAACGAGACAATAACTGAATCGAAGAGGAAGAGAGGCAGACACGATGGAATCACGGGCCACGGATTCGAGAGAGAGATCGAGGGGCGAATTCGAGGGCCGTGCTTCCTCTTTTCCGCAATTCATATCGACAACGCCAGCGAATCTCCGTGGAGGGAAGTGGAAAACATGGCGATTTCCTCTCTGGCTTTTCTTTTCCCGGCTATCCCCGTAGCTACGTGGCTCTCTCTCTCTCTCTCTCTTTCCCGCGTGTACTAGCTGCCAGTTTTCGTTCTTTTCCAGTGGGGCGCCCATCAGCCGAGAGAGTTAAATAAAATTTATCTCATCCGACGCAGCAGCCCCCGCGGAATTCCGGCGCATTCCGGCAGGCAGACGCAGGAGCTGCATCCGGGTTCACCGCGACGGAACAGTCGTGGAAAAGAAGGAAGCCGAGAGACGGCACGAGGAGCATTTGGCCCCGGCTCGAAATGTCGCAATGCGTGCAAATTGCAGCCTCGGCGCTCGCCTTTCGCCTCGCAACCTTTTTTCCTTAATTTCCCGGGCGAAGCCGTTCCGCGAAGCAAAGAGAGGTCGAGAGAGTCGTTTTCTCCGGGCCGCCCTTGTTCCCGCGGCGATGAAAGTCCGAAAACGGGCGGCCCGTTGTTTTATTAACGGACTGGAGTGGCAGGTTCGAGGAGCTCACGCCGAATCCCCCAGTCAATTTGATTCGTGAAGGGAGAGAGCGAGAGAGAGTGAGGGAGAGAGAGAACTCTCGCCTAGGCCAGGCCGCGCGCTCGCTCGTGAGCTTGCAAATTTAATAGGCGTTAATGTTTCACCGGTTTTATTTATTTCTAGAGGCGGCTGCATATTCCATTTAGCCGGCGAATATTTTATGCCCCTCCGCCGCCTCTAAATTCTACGCTTTTACGCGCAATTGTACCGCGCGCCGCTCCAAGTTGCTGAGTGCTCTCCACTACGTATGATTTAAGGACGACGCGGCGCGACGAATAATTCTACGGATAGTTCGACACAAGTGACAACGTCTCGTCCCCGTCTGAAATTCCTGATCACCCATCAAACAGCTCGTCCCGCGATGATTCCACCACAAGAACTATTCGCGGACTCGGTAAACTGAGTTCCGTTGTTTAATCCCTCCAGTCTACCAGTAATATTCGGTTTGATAAATGTTCCGGCAACTTCGCGAACCTCCGGCTCCCGCCGCAAATTGGGTCAGGTCAGAGTTAAGAGGTAGAAACAGATGATACGAAAGTTGCATTATTTCTGCAGACCGCCAGCTGCGGAAGGTCACGACAACTCGGCCTCGGCCGAGAGAGCCCACGATCGCGGCCAGGGAATATATCGCGAGGTGTTTCGACGCGTGGCGCGCGTGCACGCAAATATTTGAAATTCGTCGCGCGTGCAACGACCAGACGCGTGCGACGACGCGACGGTTGTTCTCTGCGTGCCGGGCTTACATCGATAATTTCTATCGATGACGATTCCTGGAAGAATGTCTGAACTGGTTGAAGCATGTGCTAAACGCGATAGTCGTTCTCGGAATCTCTTCGCTGCAAACAGATGCAAACTGTGATGATCGAGTGTCAAGGTCGGTGATTTACCATTATTTTCCAGCGATCTCTGTTTGCGTAGTTGGTGTACGTAGATTGAGCGAACATTTCTTGTTCGAAAGGTTTCGCTGTCTAGTAAAGATGTTCACTGTGTGCGTCAAATACTGGCACTTGATGGCATTGTGTCAAACATGTACACATATTTAAAGAAGAGATTGAGACAGGCTTAGCCAGCAATATAGAAATAGTGGCACGCCTATTTCAACATTGCACTTCCGGGAGGCTGAGCAACGATAACGAAGCCGGTAAAACCAGAAAAGTTTCGTTTCTAACAAATATAGCTTATCTTAACGGATCAACTCAGTTGATCATCATCAATTCGCAAGTAGCCAAAAGACCGATGGACGAGTGCAAAGTGGCAGGGTCCAGCAAGCTCGTAATCGCCGATTCCGAGTATAATTCGGCCGTAAATAGTCGGCTGTCGTAGTCCATGAACAAAGCGTCGATTCGTTTGTTTTCATGGTGACAGGCACGCACACCGCGGGCAAAGGCGATGTTTGCAAGCTCGGCTGTGGCAAACGGGCCAAAACGGGCCCAGGAAAGCGAATGAACGCCCCCCAGTATCTACGCGCTCCTCTATCTCGGCGTGCACGCCTGACCGCTTGAGCGGAAGGTGCAACCATGCCTCCGAAGCGTGATCCCGAGGACGATAATCGGCTCCTGAGATATGCATAAACGTTTTCCGCTCTGTTTCTCGCGCGCTTCTTCGGGGCTCCGCCTTCCTCGCGAGCCTCTACGCCCGAACAAAACCGCGCTCTACCGTATCTCTTAATAATCCCCCGGCTCTATGTTTCTCCCACTTCCGTGAAACATCGTCTTTTTCATTTCACAGCGAATGCGGACCCGTAGGTATCGGTTTTTAATATTGTACACGCAGAAAATGTGCTCGCGGGTATGATGCGCTTTCTGTACAGAAGCGGCTCGCATAAATTCTCTACGTATTTTGTGTACGCGCCGTTTCATATCTTCGGTGTAGTTGATTAATCGACAACGAAACTGTAGATTCTAGTTATCAGCTAAGTTAATCATAGCCCGAATTATTTTTGTGGATGTAAAGCATTTTCTCTAACTTGAGAATATCAAATATCTGAGTACAAATTAAGAATGAATAAAATCAAAATGCGACTCAAAATGTATGTAACTTCAAGGTTACACAGAGTTGTTGAGGGTTAGCTGCTGATCCATGGATTTATACTCTGTAAAACAACACATTGACTGACGTCACTGCGGCCAGGAGTTTGGCGATTATCTCACCTCAGGAATTTTCTTGGTGAGCGGTGCGTGTCGGTCCCGACGTATTATAATTTCATATTTCACAGTCGAAGCGGACCGAAAGGGGATGCCACCCGACCTCTTTGGCAGCCGCTGATCCAATATTTGAAAATTAAATTAATCGTGGTTATTAAATTATTAGAGTATCGATCCCGGCGTGCGCAGCTCGTTAATCATCCGTCCGTCCAATTAGCGGCATCATTCGTCACGGAATCTTCACGCACGCGGTCGAAGCGCCGAAGCGCGTCCGACGAAATGAAACCGCAGAGGATGCCAGGGTCTCGTGCACTGCGAAGACGATGTCTGGTTCACAGGGGATCCTGTTATCGACGTTCCACGGCAAACTGTGACCGAACGGAGTTGGATCTCGCATGAATTGCGCTCGCGAAAACGCAGTAATTCGGTCGAGGGAGTCGTGAACCGCGAAAATAGATAGCAGGAATTGAAGTTCCGGAAGCCCGGGGAGCCAAGGCGAGGCCAAGAAAAGCTTCCAGTCCGTGTAGTACTCGGCGGTACAAGCCTGAAGTCTGCGAGGACTCGCGGAGCCTGGAGGGGCACGGTGTTTCCTCTCGAGGACGAGGTTATTCGCCGTGTTAAATGCTCGGCTAAAATTGAGTGGCTGTTCCTCGTGGACCGCTGCTCTGGAGAAAGAGAAGCTCCGAGAGCTTGAGAGAAGATACGAGAGGCTAGGTACTAAAACGAAGGTTCATCTTTGTTAGAAGGACGGCGCCGACAGAGACAGACCGAGCGACAGAGACGGAGACAGGCGGCGAGAGGGCGAAAGGGTGGATCATAAGGGCAAGCTTTAAAACGCGGTCATTTCTTAAACTGCGCTCATCGCGAGGAAACTTTTGGTCGAGGTATTCTCTCCGCTTCTCTCCCTTTCTCCCTCTCTTTCTCGGTTGCTCGTCCCCAAGGTTTCTCCGCGTTCCCTCTTCGCGTCTTCTTCTTCTTTCGTCGCTGAGAGCCGAGACAGGGCGCACCTGAGGGGCGAAGAGTTAACCAGGGACTATAAAACTTGGTAGACGTTGTTAACGTTTCAGTTACATAAATGACAGCCTTGAATCGCGACTTAACGCGATTTTCGCGCGCGTCCGCGCAAACTCACCGCTCGGGGAAAGAAAGTTCCTCCGAATCTCGCGTCAATCCGACACGGTTTCGCGCCGCGATTTTACTCTAAACCATGAAGTCTCGTTTTCGATTCTTCGTTAAAGAACGCGCGATTGCAATTATTTGTCCGCTCGGACGATTGGCGTCATGAAAACACGCCACCAAGCGGCCCGGTGCTGTTCGACTATCAACGTCGCGTAAATTATCGCGTCGAATTCCTTAGGCTCCATCCACCACCGGGGAAAAAGAACGACGAAAGGACCGATTTTTCTTGTACGGGCTGTTCCCGCTTGTTCGAACCCGAGGCCCCCGACTTAAATTTAATCCGGCGGGCTTAATCTCTCGATCTCAATTTATGAATATCCTCGATAAGAACCGGCCGGCGATTCGCACGTGATTTACGATCGAATTCATGCCGTGATTTGTAAGAAATCGATAATATATGGAAGACACAGAGGAGAAGTCGTCGATTCTTACCGGTGGAAGCCTACTCCCTCCCCCCCTCCTCTCTCTCTCTCTCTCTCTTTCTCGCTCTCATTCTGAGTCTGGGGCGGCACACTAACGCCCGATTCGCCACGCAGAGAGTCGCGTCCTCACCAGAAGGATCAGAGATCCGAACCTGTCTCGAACACCGGCGGCCACCTGCCACCTGCGCGTCCTTGCTCCTCCGCCTGCCTCAGCCCTCGTCGCTCGGGAAAATACTTCAAAACTTCTCCGTACAATTTCGGAGTTTCTTAATTCGTCTTCGTATCCGCGGACCCTTCCGACGCCATGCTTCCGAAATTTGGACAGAGAAGTCTCCTGATATACTCTTGATTAAATGCAACTACCTTCTATTTGCATTAGCTGTTTTCCATTCTTCATGAGATGCACAGGTACCAGGCAAAATATTACTTGAAATAAATAAAAGTATTTTCAGAGATTATCCGCGAAACTGTGTTAAATTGGTTAATACTATTAACAATGCAAATTCGTTTAAACATTTTTAATCATATGAAGACGATGATCCTTTTCATAGGATTTATTCAAAATTTAGACGCAGGAGTTTATAAATCATTAATTAGACACAGCGTCCATCCACTAGTGTTACAAATTCTATTTCAAATCCCAAACTCAAACTGACTAACATTCTACATTGGCAGGTGCAGATAAACTTCGTAGAAAATTAAAGCCAGCTTTCCAACAACACCAACAATACGATGACAGCCTGAACTTTCGATTTCTCGAATTAGTCGCCATCGGGCTAGATACAGTGTCCTTCAACTAGCATCATAAGTTCCATTTTGAAACGTAAACCCAAAGTGTCCAACGTTCTATTTACATTGGCAGGTGCAAATAAACTTGGTCGAGAATTAAAGCTAGCTCTCTAACGACACGAACAGTAAGATGACAACCTCGAGTATCGATCTCAACCGGTTCGGTTTCTCGAATTAGTCGGCATTGGATTGCCGGCTCGCAAGTCTCATTGATCATCGGGGGCCTAGGCTAGCTCGATTCACGGCGCGATCCTCGGCCCGATAACTATGAAAAATGTGCGTGGCTTAACGTATTCATCCGGGCGCACGATTAGGCACGCCTGTGGCCGGTGAGTCGGGCATTCTCTGGATACCGGATATTCGCCGGGCACGATTATTCACCGTCACCACGACTTCCAGTTGTCGCATGCGCTGCGGCACCGCGCCATGTGCACAGGTATTACGCCGGTGTGTCTGGGTCGTCCGCAGCTTGCAGATGCAGGTTAAGCACCGAGGAGAGAAGAGAGCCCCGGAAAGGCCGGCTCCGGTCGGCTGGCATTTCGGCCCCGAGATAATAACTCGTCCGGCGGGATGACTAGGCGCCACCCGGTATCCAAGAATGCCGGTGCTCGTCTGGGTCGGTCGGTTGGTCCTTCGCCTTAATGCCGGCCAGCGAGATAAGCGCGATTATTGCTACGAAAAAGAGGTGAACGATCCCGGTTCGAGAGCCAGCCGGCTCGTTACCCTCGTGGACGATTGCCAGCGACATCGGGCAAGATACTATCCGGCAAGACGCGACCTATGCCGGAACTTCCGGGAAAATTTCCTCGGATAAACTTTAGATACCCCGGTCTACCAACTCCAAAAAATTGAATCTCCTTTGCCTTAATCGGTGCTACCATTCGTACAGATTATATCCCTGAAGTTACAGCCAATTCAATGTAGTTGGATAGATACACATTTAAAATACAGATTAACGCGTTTTCCTCGAAAACATTCATGAAATTGCATTTTTACGGAAAATTCTTCAACGACGAATTTTCTGTATATTGCTTGAATGTGATATAAAGTTGTCCTAAAAGTTTGATTTGTGATTGTTATGAACAAGAAGAGTCTCGAAACCTACTTGGAAGACGACCTTCTCATGGTTTTCGAGCGAGGAGCTGGAATGAAGGAAAACAGGGGTTCGCGAAGTGATCAGAGTTCGGCCGACAATTATAAGACGATCGTCCTCAGCAGGGACTTCGAGGCTGGTGGGAGCCGTTCGCCTCTCCCGACTTCTCTCTCTTCCTCTATCGTCGTCTCGCTTTGTCCTCTCGAGGCCATGGAGGCAGAGCCGCGAGGTCTATATTGCAGTTAATCTATGTTCCGATTGTATCTGTTCATTGGGTTACGAAGTACCAAGGCACGGGCCCTCGGACATTAACTGCCGTTGTTACTGCCTGCAACGATCGCAGATACCAGCGGTTTCACCGCATTCGCCCCCGTGTCGTGTGTGTTTGCATGGGAGCAGGCTGCGGAGTAGCCTGATCGATAGAATGGAATAGAATACCAGGGAGGAAGATCACGACGGGAGTGTAAGGAGACGAAAGAATAAGGGGTGGCTCTCCGAGGATAACGATGAATTTAACGCGACGCCCTGCGTCGTAACGGAGACCCTGCCGCTTTATCTAGCCGACTTGTCCCCCTCTCTCCGACCCCCTTTTCCCCGTCCCGTCGCGTCGGTTTTTAATCGACCGGCAGATTAGTAGCATTTCTCGTTAATTAATACGACGTCGATACGACGCGTGACGCTATTCAAACAATTTCTGTTGTTTACTACTCCCGCGGGCGGAATGCACTCCCCGCCGACTGTGAAATCGTTTCGGATTCTTCAACCTCGGAAGATCCTCGAAGCGCCATACGTTCGCTTATTTAACGCAACAACCAACTAGTCCTGGCATCAGCATCTTGCTTACATCCATGGTTAATATCCAATCGAAGGAACTTATCCGTAACTCAATTTTAATTAAAAGAGGGGTTCACTCTTCAACCAAGATGACAGAAAATTCCTCGTTAGAGATGGTAATCCTCGGTGTCTGAAATAATTTAGATAAGATAGAAGATCATTGGAAGAGAGAAAACGAGTTTAGTGGGTAGAGAGTGAAACGGTCGAGTCGCCATCGAAGGGACTCGAAATCTCAGAGTCGGCTCGAGTCGCATAACTCCTCGGACGTCTGGGATTCCCCTTGAATTCAAGCACGTCGGCTCGAAGCAAGACATACGATTAATTACTGTGCGCCACGTTCGAATGCTGTGGCGGTAACTGTAATAGAAGCGCCGCGGCGCCGGCATCGGCATCGGCTTCGGCATCAAGTCACAGGTAGGTACGACTTGCAGGCCAGCCGTGGAACTTCCAACTAGACTCCCCTGAAACGGTGTTCCACGTTGATCCCACGACCGAACGAGTATCGCCGTGTAGGAGATACGTGTGCACCTACTCCTGGGATCAGATACGCGTTATCAGTTTTCCGGAATTAACCATTCCCACTGGCCGAGGTCGTCGAGCTTCTTCGATATTTCAAGAAGTTCTTGAAACGTCGAACACCGTCGAAACTCCCGCTTAGTAGATAGGATTCATTTGGGGCTCTGAATGCGTTCGCGATAGGGGATGAATGCGATCGATCTAGCCTCTTATCGATAAAAACGTTTGTACTGCTTGGCTTCAGCGAGATTTTGCTCGAGTTGGATAAGACTACTGGTACATTAACTTCGCTGTGTAATTTGTTTCTCAATTTTAGTGAATTAATTATTTCTGTCATTCATAAATTCGTAGGAGAAACGGAGAAAAGTATAAGAGCATTGATAGCAGAATGTTCTTGAATTTTTCTCCATTTTGTCGGAAAAAGATAAAATCCACGATAATTGTCCCAGACAGACACTCCCACTCACAGTGCCTTCAAAAATGACAAACAGATCTCCACAGGGGATTGAGCGTTTAAGTAGAGCGTGGAACAACCCTGCTCTAGATCGTTGAGTTATGGTATATAAAGAATGAACCTACATCCGTGATTAATTACCGCAGGTAAAAATGCGGAACTTTCGGTCCCGGGAGCCATAAAAGTTTGTTAACTCGTTCTTCGCCGGGATAATCCTCGAGTCATTTTCAACCCTCGTTTCCTTTAAGGGTGTACTTCAGCCTCGTTTCTCAGCGAGCTGGATTCTTCGATTCTCCGAGCGTCTGAGCTCCGTTCCATCATTTTCGGAATGTAAGTATGAACGTCAGCGAGTAGCCTGACCGCAGAATTATTTGTTTGAACAGGATAATCGTGCAACAGCGGGCGTCACGTTCCTCTAGCGCCAGTCGCAAAGTTGTCGGACGCAGTTCGGTGGAAGGGTAAACGAGAAAGAGGCCGGGAAAGGGGGATGAAGGAGAGAAAAGAGAGAGAGAGGGCTGGAAATTAGCGGTGAACGCGAAGTGGTGCTTTCCGGCCGTCGTACGGGGAGCCTCATACGGTCGAGCAAGGAGCCGAAGGTTAATTAGAAATTCTCGGTGGTAATCGGCGGCTCTCGGGGTGGACCACCGATCGATGGTGGTCAACTGGGCTCATTGTCGGGTCTACCAGACACTCCCCTATTCTCCGCGCCGTTGCAACAGCGCGCGGTGCAACGCTCACGGCCGCGTCAACCCTCTTCGCGAGCTATCGTCGTTCGTTGCACCGTGGTTTATTCGGAAACCGCCCCTTCATCGACTGTCAGGCCTAATTGTTTAAATACTTTCAGGATTGACTCCAGGATTGATTCATCACCGCTCGTTGATGAAATCTGAAGAATCCTATACATGTCCAATGTCCGTGATTGTTGTTTGATTTCGAACTCGACGGAACACTTAATGGAGCGAATTAACCCTTCAGGGATGATGTCAACGAGCTGTCTCCTCTGTCAGCTTCGAATCAAATGTTTGTACTAATTGCTGGGAGAAGAAGCAAGGGCGTTTAATCCTTCCTTGATCCTCTACGGTATTTATTCGTACAAGAAATGTTGATCGACAATCAAGTTTAAAATACTCTTTGGAGTCAGTACAGTGGATGAACGCCATTCCTGAAGGGTTACTATCCTATTCCGATTTCTGTTGATTAGAAGATTCAATATCTACGTCACTGTGGAAACTGTGCCACCAGTATCCGCGGAGAAGAAAGAAACAGTCAGCTCTGGAAGCCCTTTTGTGCAGGGTCGATATCCGGTATCAGACACCGGTGAATCGCCCAGCCACTGACACGTTGCCCCCTGGATAAAGTAATAATTCGGTAGATCTCGCGCAGAGCTAGCTCCTCGTCAAAGTCGCCCTTTGAAATTTCAAGTTGTTCGCCGAGGTCCTCGCAAAGAGGCGAAGTTTAATAGACACGATCAAGCGCAGAGGGAGGAATAGAGGGAGGAGGGATGACCGATTTACAAAAACAAATTCCCCTTTGTCCGCGATCGGCACCCGATGTCCTGCACGCGGGCGCAATGATGTAATTGCGACGTCATTAATTAAGTATGCAGGACTAAGGCCGGGATTCACGGAGCTTTTTATCGGACCTCACGGATGACCAATCCGGGACGAGTCCCTCGCGAACAAAACCCTCTGTTTTCATTCCCGTTCTCCCTTTTTCTGCTCCCCTTTTTCCCCTCGACGCGAGTGACCGGGGCCGACTGACCACCCGCTTATCTCTCCGAAAGATTTCTCGGCTTTAATTGCGCTAGTCAGTGTCCCCCGGCTCCATCGGCGCTGTCGTAGCTGGCCTTTCACCTATCTCCTATCGTGCCACTCGCCCCCTTTTTCATCCGGTCACCGTTTTAATGGCGTATTTAGATGTTCGGCCGGTGTCCCTCAAAAGAGGAGAGAGAGAGCCCGGCGGCCATTGAGAAATTAACAGCGAACGGTGCGGCGCCGCGATCAACGGAAGATAAACGGAGCTTTTACCGTGGCACGATCAATTATGGAGCCGGGCCGTCGAACGCGGGAAAATTCGATAACGTTGACGGTTCGAACGGTCGCGTGCGATCAGCCCAGCCCGAGAGAGCCCGCGCATTTATGTTAATTGGAGGGACAGAAAGGGACGTGTGTTTTATGCGACTCGCGTATTATGAGTCGCACGCCTTCGCACCCCCACCACACAGTTGTTTCCTCTTCGGCCGCACCGCCATTTTTACTCCTCCGCCGGCTTTTGTGTTCGCTCCTGTGCATACACTGGACACGCTTTTCCACGAAATGGAAGTGCTTATGAATTACGCGCGCACCGGGAATACGAATGGCAACGAAATTTCTGATGGAAGTTGGGAAACACAGCCGCTACCGCCGCGAGGATATCCCGTCTATCCCGAATTTCTATGAATTTTACGAAACGCCGGCCAATTTGAAATCCGACCGAAACGCAACTCGCGCTACGTTCACCCGTTCCGGTCAGCTCGAAAGCTCGATCCGCGAATCGTTTCAAAACACACCGACACGAGTACTCGCACCGGAAGGAATCAGGGTAATCCCTTTTTCTGTAGCTTTTCTATATAGTTCTGTATAAATATGTTGCTATCTAATCAATTACTATACGTTTAAGTATTGTATGAGGTATTATATTAATTTCATATTCATAAAAGAAGAAATATTTAATTTTCAAGTTGAAATAGCTCCGACTGCAAAGGATTAAAATAATTGACAAAAATCTGTACAATCAACGGAATCGTCCGAGTGTTAATCTACTGCTTATGTCTTCCTTGTTTTAAGATGTTGATTTACGAACTGACCGAGATTTTCATCCAGCTAGATCGCCTATGGAGGAAGAGATTGCTGCGGTTCGAAGGCCGCCGAACGCGGATTTATCAGTTAGCAGTTCATTAGGGTCCGGAATCATTGAATTTCAGAACGAGCCGGAATAGATATTGTCCGCAGGAGCGAAGGCCGTGACAAATCGACGAAAAAGTAGTCGCGCATAATTCAGCCGGTTCGTCCTTCTTCGTGGCGCGGTCCCTCTCGAAGGATTCACAGACACACGGCTCTTTTTTCGTGAACGAGAAAGAGTCCGGAGATGGAGAAAGAGAAAGAGAGGGAGACACCGGTGCGCAGTGGGAGGAACGAAACGTAGATCAGGGACGTCCGAGCTTAATCCACGCTAATTAAATCGCGGACGTAAAAGAGAGGCGCTTTGCCTTGGCGCGATCGTGACTCGCGAAAATAAAAACAGCGAGCAAGAGGCAGAAAAGGGAGAGTCGAGCGGTCGCTCGCTTGCTCGCGCTTTGCGAGGCCGTACGAAAGAGGACGACGCGCATAAATTATTCCCGAAACTGCACCGCGATTCAGAACGAAGACCCCGCACTATGAATCGCGTTAATTGTGCTAATGGAAATTGATTTGTTACCTCGGATGCACTGGGCTTCTGACCAGGTGGCGCTCGAGACGCTGCCGATGCCGTCGATTACAATCGTTTCAAACGAACTCATATTTCAACTTTGATCTTCTCCACTTGAAACTTGCATAGCTCCAGAAAAGAATATACTCTTACGATCTAAATTAATCCGAACCGGTGTGAATCAGCATCTCCGAGACTTTACGAAACTTTCTAAAGATGATCTAGTTGTACGAACAGTGACAATCTCCTCACGAGTTATAACATGTTGATTGAAAGAATAATCAAACACTGCTGACGCGAACACATCGATTTCAATTTCTTCGATGACTCGGCCGCTTCTTCCAACCGTTGAACATGAACCGGGGACTTCCCGATGCCACCAAGTCAATAAATAATTCATTTTGACGCATCGATGACGGAAAAATTGGTAGCTGGGCATGTAATAGCGCACGAACCATTATTACAAGACACTCGCTAGATTCATGAATGTGTACCAATGTTATTTTCAGCGACGCGCTCCGATTGTCCATTACCGAGAATTGTTATTGCCCCGTGGCCGGTAATTGGTCGATTTAGTTTTCGACCAATTTCGCGGTAATTAATTGCTGCCCGATACAAACGAGAGTCGCGTTGCTGCTTCAAACTCGACGCGTTAATCGCGTCACGAAGAAAAAGAATTCTGTCGCTCGAAAAGATTAGCCGAGCGTTTCTTTCGGCCGGTGTGCCAGAAATGGCGGCTTAATCTTGTTTTGCGCTGGCAAACACGCGTTTTAAACGCCGTCCGAGAACTGTGAAATGCGATTACGAGAACCCGTGCGCCGACAAACAATCGCGTTTCGAAAACGCCGGGGCTCAATTTGCCGCGGTGCGAACTTTCCATTTTTCTGTACTCTCTCTCTTGTATCCTGCATATAATAAATAAACTACATAGAAGGAGCGAGCAATCTTCGAAAGCTGCGTCGACGGACGTCTTCTCGAGTCCGCCTCGCTATATCGTGACCGGTCAATCTAATCGATCGAGAGAGAGGGAGGCTGGTTGCAAGTCACTTTTTCGCCAGAATCGATTTGCAGCGCCGGCACGACACGCACCACGCCGAACGCGACACGATCCTCGTTCGTGCACGAAGACAGACGGTCCACGCCGACCCTCCAGTGATTTTCCGAATCATCAGAAGGGTGTGAAGCATACATAATGCATCAGAGACATTATGCGAAGGCGTGTACAACTCTCGCGGGCGGTTCCCTACCATTACAGATGTACCTACGTATGGAAATGAAAAGGGCGTCCCCGGCCGTCTCGAGTGACCCAAATATGGAATTTCGGTCGTCTCGCGTCGTAACGAGCAGCCTCCGATTTCCTCTGGTCTTATTATCGATCATACTCCTGAACGCCCGTAACAAAACCTACAGCCCTTGCCGACGCTCCAAAGGGACTAAGCTTCGTCACCTAAGCAACTCATCTGCGTACGTAATTATTCCGGTAACTCCTCGTTCGAAATAATGCCTAACTTCAGCGCCATTTTATGAATTCACGAGCCATGCATTACTTGAAATTTGACTTCAACTTTTGGGCAGGGGTTCCCAACCTTTTTTCTACATCGGCCCCTTTTAAAAGAATGATTTTCTCCAACGATCCCCTTAGATTTTTCTCTATACATAATATACAATATAGCATACAACATAATCATAATACTAATGAATGCAAAAAATGAGAAAAAAGTAGTTTATTAGATGTATGTTTTATTATTTTTGTACAAAGTCCGAAGATGCGTTGTTTCCCACATAGTACACGACAACGTAACCCTCAATAAACTTAACCCCTTAATCGACTGATAAAACGGTAGTGGTTGACACAAACGAGCGACGGTGCCCAGCTTTCGGTTCCCGCGGCCGTTAGCCCGCTAATATTTATTTTCATTATTTAACCATCTTGTCGGCAAATAACCGGTCAGGGATTCCCGCAATATTGGCGATAACTGCTCTTACCGACTCCAAATGCCCAAATAACTGTTGAATACATTGCCGCGCGTCTGGCGCGGGCTACCGTTGAATTTTTAACAGGACAATCGTTTCTATCGACCGGCTACCTCCGGTTCCACGAGGAGCGGGTACGATGGAACCATCGATTTTGCCGGTCGATCGCCGAACGAAAATACGGTTCCGCCCAAATTCCGAAATAATCTATGGCGGCGGTAGAATTCGAGCCTCCTTGGGATCTGATGGAAAATCGGCTAGCCCGAAACTACGCGCAAACAGGAAAGCCGATCGATTGGGTGAATAGTCTAATAGGAAAAATGAATCGGCCGCGTTAACGGTTAGTTTGCCGAGCATTTATTGCTGCACCGTACGCCTCCAGCTACTAAAACCGATTTGGGGAAAAGGCCGAGCAAAAAAGTCATAAATCGATCCGGAAGTCACTGCTTCGAACTGCGAACCATTGTGCAGACGAGTTCAATATTTTTCCCTTAAAATATCCTCTTTTACGTGTCAGAATTCTAATTCTGCTTGTTATTGCGTTTGCTACTTCATGTATCTCTTTATGTGCATCTCAGTAGCCGAACAGCATTCTACGGTATTCTGCTCGAGACACCAGGCCCGATTTCTCGATCACGTTGGAGAAATTCTGCAGGAATCCTCGATTCGAATTTCTCTCGAGGTATCACGAGGAGACCGCAGAGGTGTCTCGATTTCGCAAGGATAAGGTCTCGGGCCTTACGTAAGCCAGCCGGAATGTGTGTGTAGGTGCTGGATGTGCACGGTGCAGTCGGCGGGAGAAACGGGTGCAATCCCGGAGCCCGTTGCATTCGTTGCAACATCGTCGACGAAACGCGACGACGAAGGCGGGGCCGGTTGGTTGCGGTTTATATACCAGAAGAACAAGCGACCAGGCAACCGACACGGAAGGCCTTGTCCGCCGGGACTACCTAACTGCATCGTGCCCACGCGTTCCTCAACACTGCAAAAAAAAAAACAACCGACCATGGCAAAAGTCGTGGCAAGGTCTTGGACTGTGGATCCACCGAGCGACTTTCCTCGAATGCTGTGGACGAGGCAGGAACCTTGACATCGGATTCCGGAAGCACGTTTTTCTCAAAATTCATATCCTCCGTGTTTCCTCATCTTCTGATATTCTCATATATTTTGCAATTCACCAGGTACGATTAACAAAATGCATTTTAATGCGTGTTGCTAGATGTATATTTGTTGTTTTCGATATATGTAATCAATACTTCATAGAAAGACTGCAACTACATTGAGTACAGATGTTCATTGGATGTGTCAGTTTCAATTGGAAGGTTATTTCAATTATTAATTCATACAAGTGGCTCTAACAATTCTATCGTTCTCTGTAATTAATACCCTTATTAATGTTTCATGTTTTATATTGTTTTATACAGTTTATGTGATGAGGGATATTACTAAATCGTAGTCATGTCTAAATCCATTAAAAGCCTTATATATCAATTTTCTATTACATATTGAACCTACTTCTTCGAGGTCAACGTTGCCAAAACTGGCTGCTAGAACATCCGAATTTAAATCGAATATTTGTAACCCTAGCTCCAAATGGATCCGAGTCACGCTATCCGAGGGTTAATATTTAAGGGAAATATTCGAAGAGGTGTGCGTGGCTTCGTTGGAGGATCGATGACACGAATCCACGGTTTCCTTTGATCGAAAACCTCCATTCAGAGAAAGAGAGAGGTCCGACGTGGCTACTGCACGCGTGCGCCGCGCCGACAGCGTTTTGCCGACGCAGCCTGAAAACGAAATAGCCGTGTCAAGGTCTTGGCAACCGGACTCGCCGAGCGCATCGCAAACAAACAAGCCGTGTCCTTTTCTACCCTTGTCGTCTTCTGGAATCCTGCCTTTGAGGAAACGGGCTGTTTTCCCGGGGACGAAAATCGCCGGTTTCTATTTTTGCCGAAGGTAGACGATCGGAGGAAGAGCGAGATAAATCCTCGCGTACACAGTTCCTCTACACCATCTCAGAAGTTATCCGTGTCGTTCTCGTTTCCCGTTTGTCTGGTCGACGACTTTAAACGTCGCCGTTCGCGTTTCAGACCCGCTTCCGCTTTAAAACTCGAACCGGAAGCGGCCGCCACGCGCGATCGATAGCCGTTCGAGACGAAAATGCGTCTGACTAGGAAGATCGGAAATAATATAGAAAAATTGAGAATGTGTTCGAAAACGCTATAGACCTTGGAAATCGCACGGGGGTTTCCCAGCGGCCATTGTCGAGATTATCCGACGCGGATCTCAGAGCGCTCCCTCCGATATGAATATTCCGATTGTTCCAGGAGATTTGTTGCTCGTCCGCCAATCAGCATTCGAACGAAATCACCGGCGGTATCAGCAGCGCCTCGGTTGCCCCAATCGCTCGCTGCAATTACATTAGAGCGACATGACAGCTTTTTGCGCGAGTGTGTGCACGCGAGTAGACGCGTTCGAGAGTCGGCCTGCGCGGAGGAAAAGAGAGAGCGGAGAGCACGCAGCGTGAAAGAAGAAGACACCAAGTAAAGGTCGTAAAAGAGGCGCACCGTAGAATGGCATAATTGCGGCTTTAGCGTACCTTAAAGCGCACGCTCGCGGCGAATCGGTCGAGGGACCAACTTTTTCAACCATTCACCTTCTACGCTCACGCTTCTTTTTCCTTTTACGCAGCCGGTATTCTTGATCGGCCGCTTTCCGAGACTTCCATCGACGATGCTGATCTCTGAACGCTGCGGTCACACCCTGATTTTTAGCGTTCTATCTATTGGATTGTGACATATTCAAAGTACAGAGTCAAAATCAATCAGTTATAAGATCGTTGCGTATAAGTGCAACTGGACGTATTTATGTTACAACCTAAATTAACACAGCTGATTACTCGATTGAAATGGAAATGGATACTGCGAAGTCAACGAATGTAACGGCGAATGCTCCGATGAATTTATTTAAAGGGCACAGCGAACGAACACTGTACCCGATGCATTTTGAATGCATATTGAGCGATTGCTCGCGGTACGCCAATGGGAACCGTCAGCATCGCCACGTATCTTTTGCAGCGGGCCGATCGCGATGACATAGTTGCACCGAACTATTCGATGACGTTGTTGTCGCGGATGCACGTCCGCGATAATAGAACGACGATTGCCACGGGACGTAATTAACCTTTCCGACTCGCGGAGATGCGGCTCGGACACAGGGATTGATAAGCTCTCGCGAGTATCTACGGCTGCGTCGCTCACGATTATCTTTCGAATGCGAAATTTAATGGCGGAATTTGAATGGCTCGTTAAGGGAGGCTTGGATAGGGCGGGATCGCGATTCAGATCGCCTTTGATCGAGGGGGGTAGGAAAGAGAGTCGTTCGGCATGGTTCGGTAGTAATGAGCGTTTTTCCAAGTCCGTTGTTTGCGAACGGTAAACACCATTCGAGTAGCTATTATCATTCTTCCTCTTCCGCGATGAATTTAATAAGCGGGGAACAATAATCGTGACCGATAGTACGAAGACTCTCCGAGTTACTATCTTTGTGAAAAGAGAATTGTATCCGACGGTGAACGAGTCCCGGTAGCAATTCTCCGTTGAATCGCGCCGGGCAGACAGCTCGTCGAAATTATCGGGTCCCGCGTCAGATGAATTTTTGATTCGATAACGATTCTCATCGTCGATATCATTACTTTTCTCCTTACCCGGACAGAATTTCCAGTCCCGGCAGAGATCGCGTCCCGGTCAAGTCAATCACGGAGGGAAACTATTTTTCCTCTCTGTTTGCCTCCCCTTCCTACTCTCAATTGTTCGAGGCAATTTACCTGGCGAAATCCATCAGCGGGGCTTTTATTAACGCGACAATCGTAGGCCGCGAACGGTATTGCCGGATATTGATTTCGAATTAGTAAGATCGTCGGGGGGTAGAGATCGGTGAATAGAAATCGACGGTGGAAGAATGAGACTATAATAGAATCACTGTCCCATTGTACAGCGAAACGGGGTCCATGGGACGTCGTTCCGAGGCGGCATCCTCCGACGATCATCGATAAATTTCCACCGCATCATCCGCCACTTTTTGCCGGCCTCCGTTGCGCTGCTGCCGTAACATTAACGCAGGTGCTCCTTTGCATGCAACTTCGTTCCCACCGAAGAAAAAGAGCAGAGAGATGTTATTGCAACGAGCGAAACGTGTGGAGACGCAGGACTCCTCGGAAGCGGTTGCTCGCGTCAATGACGAGCGGAAAGATCAATGTATCAATGCGACTGAACATTTCGAAGATAAACAAAACATCGACGAAGAGAGAGCCAGTGAAAATACAAAAATTCTTCCTCCCCATTCAATGAACTTTTTTCATTTAACTTTCCGTCGGTATACCTATACCGCATCACTTTTATTTACCAACAAATGGAATTTAATCTGTGAAATTTGTTCAAAGCGGTCTATAAACCTCATGGTTTTCAACAAATCGTAGTCCACTGTACATATGAAGTAAAAATATTTGAAAATTTATTGTTCAAATAATACAGATTTGTTTTGTTTTTCGTGTTACCATAACATTTTACCAACTGGCAGCCTGTTGATAGGAATTTCAATAATTGTTGCTGTACCAAAAGGAAGCTTGGAGATCACACTATCTATAATAATTGCAAAAGAAATTATTAGATTACGTTACTAGCGATTGCTATTTTGATACTCTTAAACATACATGTACGCCAAAGATTTTTAAAAAATGGTGACAATTGTGTTGAAATAATTTTGCGTTGATTTATTTTGTGTTTACTCCAATAATCCTTCAAGAGGAATCTAAATGAAGTTATTTCTCGATTGACAATTTTCAGATGAGGGGAGCAAAGTAATAGGTTAATTTTAGAATAATTTTGACATGCACTTCAAACAAAATTTGGCGAAGCAGATAGTCCTCCGCGCGTGTGCGATCTAAATACATTAATCAGGTGTATTAAGTGCCGATAAAGTATAAATGAGGCTGCACTTTCTCATGTGGCTTAATGAGCTTGATACCACCACTGACGCATCAATGTCGTCCGGTTAATCGTTTCCATTATCTCTGCATCGTGACGACGTGGCGCAGCGTTCAGCTCGGGTTGCAAGAAGTTCTGAATCACGCGGGAAGGGAGCAAGGCTCTCTCGGCCAACAAAATTGCACGGGCCGGGTTGAATTAGTGCTTGTAATAAACGATGAAACACCATTACGCTCGTATAATTTCGCTGCGCCGATACACGGAACCGTTTAGCCGATGATAGAGCAGGTGGCCGTGGACTGGCGATATAACGAGAAGCCGCGGCCGACCGAAGACAGGTTTTTCGGGTTGCATAAAACAGCGTTGAAGGCCCGGGTCCTACCCGAAAATTGCCCGAGCCCGGATTTCTCGATCATCCCGAGCTTGGCAGTTTGCTAGATACTGGCACGAGGACTCCGGGCTCAAAAAGCAACGAATCAACATTAATCTTTGCCCTCGCCTCACCCCTCCCCGAGGTGTTCTGGTCGATTTACACGATACGGGGGATGGAAGTGCATAAACACGTCTAATTATTGCACGGTCGCAATGAAATTGAGCGGCCCCTGTGATAAATTAGCCTCTATGCGGCCGCTAATGGAACACTTTCGCCGGCGGGACGCCTCTTGTAGCTTATTGGGTCGCGACGTGGGAGGGCCGCAACAAAATGGCGACGGAAGTATCGTTGTTAAACACCGCGAGACAGTTTCGAATTAAACGTTTCACAGTTTAGCAACCCAGACCCCTGCTCTCGAGGATCGGATACCAACCTGTTTGGCACGAGTGAGACTAAACACGTTGTTCCGTCCACCTGAAAAATTCGGTGTTCCTCTTGCAGCCGTCGATTGGCTCGTGCTGTCAAGACAAAATCAATTCTAAGATGAAGCTGGACATACACGAACTAAGCTGAACATCGCAGCAAAATCAAATCAATGTAATTAAGTGCGACTGTATACAATATTCTCGTGCTAACGTCTTCCACCATCAAACATGCATCGAAACTTTGGACCATTTTCCACGTGCTTTTAGTCGTAGGGAATAATGAATTGCTGATAAAGAAATCGCGTTCGCGGCATAAATTCATCTTCCCATCGAAAGAGGTTTTGCGAAGGTTGTCGCGGGTCAGCGGCGAGGGTGGAATTGCATAAAGGTGTCTAATTATTAGTTCGTGCGAAGGCGCGGCGCCAGATCGAATCAGCGTGCATGCACAACCGCCATAATGTCTTCGATGTGTTCCCGGTCGGCGTCCTACCCCGTTTTTCCAGCCTAATCGCAGCCAGGCTAATTCTCGTCCGCGCAACCAGGGAAAGGATTTCTCCGCCGCTTTGATTACGCTGCCAAGTTTTTTTTACTGGCGCTCTACTTCGCGCGTTCTTCGGCGAACGGACCGCTTTAACGGCAAAATTTTTACGAGTGTTTCTCGCGTGTCGCTGGCTCCGAGAGTATCGGGCAGCAGTGCTTCGCTCGTTTGCCTCTATCGGAAATTCGAGATTGTCGTCAAACACGTCGAGGGTACTCGATCGTTTCCGTCTGGGAGTTTTACGAGCCTGTTCAAGGCTACACACGACCCCGGGCCGATGCCCGACAATTTCGGTGCCACGGTTTTCTGACTTACGCCGCGCTTTTCACCGCGCGAAGCTGGTGCGGAGCTGTTGCGGAGCGGCGCGACATTCGCCGTAGAGCGGAAGGAGATGATAAATCGGCGGTGTATACTCTTACGAGGTCACGACCCTCGTTCAGAATCCGTTTGATCGTTGGAACGACGTTAAACGTCCCGACGGTTAAGCTGCTGTTTGGCGATGGCCGTAACTTGCTTGATTATCGTAGCCCGTTCGTTAATCAGCCAGGACAGCGTTGTTTAATTGCGACCGCAGGGTTTCCCCGCTGCTGTCGGCAAGAAGCCACGTACTCGGTGGAACGTTCGACCGTAGCCCGCCAAGAGGGACATCGACCCAGTAACTCACCGTTCTCATCGAAAAATTCTCTCTATGGAGAAGAGCAACTCCAACCAGGAACCATAATTCCGCTGAATTTACGTTTTTGAAGGACCCTCTTTTCGGTGCCGTCGGCCAGAAGCGCCTCGGAAAATAGACTTTTCAAAGTCCGTAAAAAATCCACCGGCGGTGTATTTATTACCGCGCGCGCGCCGCAAGATTGCATCGGCGACTTTCCCACGAGAGCGAGCGAGCGACGCGGCGTTAAAAAAATCCTCCGTCGTCCTCGTTACTGCTGGAGAGCGCCCTATCGCCGGGTTAAAAACTCGCGATCAAGAAACTCCATCTCGTTAAGTAGCCCCGTCGCGTTCAAATCGCATTACCTCGATCCTCTTTCGCGATCGCGCCTCGGTGGAACATCGCTGCGACTGATCCCGCGGCCACTTCCGGTCACGCGGATCGCGAAAAAACCGCCGAGTCGACGAGTTGATAAGAAACGCGCCCGTACGCATCGCAATTATCCCCCTGGATCGAGAAACACCCTGCGAAATCACGATCCTGCTCGCGAAACCCAGGCTATCATGCCATTTAGCTATCGAGCTTTTTCATTAACATATCACGCATCTTCCAATCACGATAGGTCGATTCCGCGCGTATGTCTTCAGCGGACTATCTCTTCAGATTAAATTAATTCTCACGGCCTTTCTGGTTTTCTCGTATTATCTAAATTTTGTGGAATTCCGCGTGTGCAGGTGCAACGCGAGGATCGTCCGGTAGATATGGAACATTAAATATCTTTCTACTTTAAAAATTGTTTTCTTCGCCATTGGCAAAGTTAAACAGTTATTACAACGAAGCCTTAACGAAGAAAACGTTATTCTTGACTTATCTTTGCAAATAGAGTCATCCCATGCACACTTGTACCACGCATCCTGATGTTTGCAAATTGTAAATACATATTTACTGATATTGTAGATAACATTATCGGCTACGCACACTGACAATGACAAAGGTAGAGGCAGAAGATTTTCTATATTTCTCTTTCGGTGTAAAGAAGGCGTGGCCTGCGTAGGCGTGGTCTCATGGCTCTCATTTTGGACAGGGCCAGTGGAGTCTAGGGGCAAGAGTCCTCAGGGCAATCTGAGGTCATCTCTATTCTAACTTCTTTATTCTGGAGATATAGCTATAGCTTCAAATTAACAACCATTTTTAGAGATGTAAAATGATTTTTCTGAACGTTGAGCGCAAAATTCTGTCACAACCGAGACTTTCGCTGCTGGTGTACTCGCGGTATCTCGTCTAGCTTATTTATAGGTGCGAATGCAGTAGCTCCGAATGTACGCTCCCGACATTGGACTTGTTCGAATGGCGATCGTTGCGCCATAAATGGTGGTCGTCGGTTCGAGTGGCCGTCGTGGAACACACGGCGCGGCGCGGCGGGCCCCCAGGGGCAGATATTAGAGACGGGGTTCCCGCGATTCGCGAAGTTTCAAGCGCGCGTTCGTGCGCGACACGGGAAACGAGCGGCCATGCTTCACGGCGCATTGTTCGCTCGCGGTGAAGGATCACGCGGGGGCCCCCTTTGTATTCCGACGAGGCACCCGGAGCATAACTTTTCTCGGGGAGGCTTCGCACTTGTAACGTCGGGACCCGCGACGAAACACCGTGTCCCGAGGAACAACTTTCCGCTCTGCCTCGGCCCCGCAAGACTCCCAAAGCGACGTTACGGTACGCGACCGAGACAATGGCACTCGGAAGGGTTTGTATCCCTGACGTAACATCTGTTAGACGGGATTCCGGGCCCGCGGACACTCTCCCCGTGATTAATCGCCGCGGGAAGGATCAATTGAGCATAACAAATCGAGCGGAGCCGAGCCGAGCCGAGGTCGAGCCTAGCCGGGAGCCGAGTTCAGCGTTAATTAGAGTGCATTTATTAAATCAATCGGGATGCTCGTTATTTATTAACGATCCTGTTACGCGCGCGGAATTCACGCCGCCTCGCCCGGTTCATCGATAACGCTAGCGATTGCGAACAGCGTCCGTTTCCTCCGCGCGAAACGAAAACGAGGATCGGGACGCAAATTATGGGAATATAGATAACATCGCGACTTCGCTTCGCCTGGAACCAGTGTGACTAGCTTCACGCGCACGCGCACGCGCGTTTATGACATTTTTCCGTGGACACTCCGATAACGAAACTCGCGAAACGGTTCCGCTAGAACTCGCCTATAAGGAAGGATGAAATTATGAAAGGATGGTATTATTTTCTAACAAGAAAATTAGATAATGCCGGCCTGGCAGGTGCAGCAACTACTCGGGTCTCGTTTGATATATGAGTCTACGGAAATTTTCGCGAAATAACATTTTCTTTCTTCATCCGGTGTACACCGTGGATGATGGGTACAAAGCATCTTCTTGATGATCGTGTTGCGGCGGCGATGACTGTACGAAATTGATAACGATAACTCATCGGGAAGGAATTAATTACGAGGAAGTATCGCGCGCGAGTGTGCAGGTTAACGGAACACCCGCTCGACTCGGCGCGGCGGAGAGTTTATGGCAATTGGGGATGAGATATCTCGAACCGTAAGAAACGAGGAGGGACGAGAAAGTTCCGGGGCGCGTAGCTGCCAGTGACGTCAATGTATCGCGCTTAAAACTCGCACGACGGAAAACACATCGTCGAAGGAAGAGTTAAAGACACGCCGGGAATGAGAAGGACGAGGAGGACAACGGGAAAGGAGACGGAGAAAGCTGTGCGGAGGCGTGTCCGCATGTAAAGTCCGCCGAGAGAAGACTTCTGGCGTGGGCTAGGCGAACGAGCAGCCTTTGCCGCATAATGGATGACTTCCTAACGACACTTTAAGATAGTTCTCACTCCTCGTCGGTCTGTGTTTTTCTTCCATAGCGAAACACTCCGACGGCCTGACTCTGTACGCCACGGATTCCGAACGGGAACGAAGAAAGCGAGGAATAATAGATTTTTTGCCGATTACGCCACTCGCGTCAAGTTCTTTCTCGCTCGACGACATCGGCGCTGCCCCCTTTAAAAATGCCGAATCGCGAATTGTTTTTTGAAATGGCGCAACTCAACCAAATTATGGTATATCAACCCGCGGTTACCTAAACAATTTGCTGGATTATGAACAAAATTGTTGGTCGCTTTCGCACAGTTCGTTAAAAATTTCTCGATGGAACTAAAATTGCCTGTCGATAAAGTGTTAATCAAAAGATGAATATTTCAGTTTGCGATTGGAAACTGTTATTCGCCCGAATGGTGTGTTTTTCCGTCGTGACAGGCCAGCAAAAAAATTTGGCAAACAATGCCACCAGGAAGTGTCTGACGCTCGAAGAATCCAACAGGATGAAGAATGGCCTCGCCAGCAGTGGATTAACGGCCGAGAGGAGCACTCCGGAGGATAGCGAAATTTATAGAAGCGACGCTGGAACGCAGAAGACAACGCTTTCTTTGAACTTTCACGCGCAGGTATTTTCTACTTCTCCCCTGACGCGACGAGACGGCCAAGGGGAAAGTGAAGGAATCGCGCAAGAGGCCGACAAGCCCGGTTAATACGGCTGCGGGACTCCTCCGGGATATTAGGAACTTTCTTTCCAATTTCACGATTCCTTTTTTACGTCCGATGGGGACCAGCTACATTGTTGATTACCGGGAACCGTACCGTAGCGCGGCGTGCTCGTTCTTTTATTTAACGCTGTAGCGAATTACGATGTTTCCCACGTCAAAATTACCTTTCACTTGTCACTGTTCCTTGCCATTGTTCTGCACGATTATACCCTTGATATTTGTCCACTGTTACGCCGAACAGAACTTCCTTGTTGGTAATTCTCTCGCGTTTAGAAGAGAGTCTCGAGTGTCAGAAAATGTATTGAATTTACTTTTTAATATTATTTTATTTTATTATTTTATAGTGATGCCTTTAAGTGAAAATATTGAATTTGTTTGGATTCTCTACGGTTAACGCAACGAAAGGATCTAAGAAGCGTGTATAATTTTATATGCTTGGATAACTCCTCTATCGGTTCAGAGTCAATGAAAAATGTGTGAAATTGACGCGAGGGGTTACCGAAGAATTAAAGAGTCCGCCGACAGACGATCCATTTAAACTCCGAGTCCAGAACGGGATACATCGTTCGGTGCATCCATTAGCGAGCCGTGTTCGGAGCGCAGTGATTAGCGTGTCGAAACGAACGGTGCCTGGACCCCGGCGTGTCTGTTGGCCGTCGTCTTCGGTTTTCCAATCCGAATCGTCATCGGTCTATCTATTTTCTCGCATGAACATGTCCAGGAGGAATCTGCAGCCGCGGCAGTCGCCGTGAGAACCGCAGCTCGCCGTCAGGAACGCGTCTCGCGTAATCGTTCATCGAATGATTTAAACGCGAGCTTCGGTCCTTGGAAAATACATACGCTGAACGGCGGGAGAGCGTGTCGGGAACGAACCGAGGCGAGAGAACGAGAGGAGAGCCAGCCAGTAGAAAGGAGGAGAAACAGAAAGAATAGAAAACGAATGGGAGCTTTTCAAGGCTACCTGTGTTACGCAACGAGCCTTTTCTGCGCTCCCGAAAGAAATATTTGCTCTCGGATGCAGGAGTCGATAACGTCTCGGCGAACGCGTATTTCGGCCGATTCCGCGCCCGGCGAAAAACGCGAAGAAGGCGAGGTCGCGATAAATTTTTCCTCTTCTCGTTTTTTCCCCTGTTTTTCGAGGTGGGAGGGGGTTGTTCGTTATCGTCTCCTCATCGTCGCGTACCTTTATCGCGAGCTTCCTACGCCGCGTCACAAATCACCGCGATTATTTTTCATCGATATCCCCGATATCGCCCCGGCCATGTTCCCTGAATCAGAATCAAATCGCGATAGCCGGCGCGCACGTTACTCCTGCTGCAGGACAATGCCTCTCGCAGGCCATTCGCACCATTCGTGGATTCACGAAGGGTCTCTCTCTCCTGTGTTCGCTCGGGCACAATACAATGTGTACGTGTGTCGTCGCGCGGGGCGTATCTCGTTGACGTAGTGCGCCGCGTCTGCGCTATCGGTATCAATGTCCTAGTAGCCCGTGTCCTGGATGGATTACGAGAATTTAAAGCTTCGACCGGTGCACCTTCGCGGAATATGCATCGCCGACGACCACCCGGCTTTTTTCACCGACACCTATCGATGCACGACGAGTAACAGCGAATTGATCGCGACCGAACGTTTGCGCCCTGCTCTCTCTCTCCTCCTCCTCCCCCTCTATCTGCTCTGTCAACTTTTCAGCCACGCCGGAGCTTTCGCTCGTTTCACGCACTCCGATCGTAGTGCTTTCTCGGCTACAGACAGTCTTAGCGGTTATCCACCTCTCGCTGACCACGTTTACCTAACGGAACCCTTCTGCCGGTCTAAATCGAACTCACACAATGCCCGTTGACGTTTTGTGCTCTGTAACTTCTCAGAAATTAACCTTCACTCAACGTACATACATATATTCTGATGTTAACCCTGTTACACCGGGATGTCATCGCACCCCATGCATGTTTTCGATGCGAAATGTAAAGAAAAAACTTTGACTGCGTAAGTATTTGTGAAATTTTATTGATTTTCATGACGGTAGGAATGGGAAGATTAAAAAATTTAATCCAAAATAGGAAGATTCTCTGTAAATAAAAATAATAAAAATAATTTTAATTTTTCTGTGAAATATGTCACAGATAGCATTCCTAAGAAAACATATATAACGGTAAAGATCGGCAGCGAATGTGTTAATCTGCAATGCGCTATTTCGTCGAAGCAACGTGCTTGCTCTTCGAATAAATTCCACGGTAATTTGATCAATGCGGGATAAGAAGACTGTCTTGGCAGGCCGGAGGACTATCGCGTCAGCCTCGAACTTCGCCCGCCTCGCCGATGCAGCTCGGAGAAATGATTAGAAAGCAATCTAGAAGATTGGCCGGGTAATTTCCCGCGGAATCCATTTCATCGTTGGCAACCTTTAATTAATTAGAATTATCAGCGACTAAATTGATACAATGTGTGGAGGGGCAGAGGAGAGAGAGAGAGAGGCAAGATAAGAACAACGTTGGAACGTTGCTCGATTACAGGAGGGTTCAAGGTACTTCCCACCTATTCTTGTGCCCCTTTCACCTCGATTCGCTCGATCGTGGCGGGTCGTGGATTACGGGTCGGATTCTATTGATGTGCTTAGCTCGTGGTCGATTGCCTTTACGAGTTGGCGAGCATTTGCGTATTTCACGGCGGATCGTTATGACTGCGATCGCGAAGGAAGAGTGCGCCCGCTTATCCGACAAAGGATCGACCGATTTAGTTTGATCTCTCCCGGCTCGAACTGACAGGATTAACGCATCTGCGCGCCACCGTTATAATTCCCGGGATATCCGTCTCGAGATGAATCCAACGATCTCGAAACAATTTCGAGGGTCCGCGCCACGCCGGACAAAACGCCGGAAATTGAGAATGGTTTTCGATGATGACGATGATGCCTCGTCAACTGGCCGGAGAAATTGATGATTTCCTCTTAGCCCGTTTTCGATCGCGCGAATCGAACCTCGCAATCGTTCTCCGACCCGTGCAGGAAGCTTGGAGAAATGAAACGAGAAATTACTGTACAATTAGCTTCTCGCGTTCACCTCGCTCGTTAACTCTGAACATAGAGGTGCACGCTTTTCGAGTTGTTTTATCTCCGCCGTGCACTAATTATAAAATAGATTATAGTCTCGTGTATTCCGGAGAATTGGTATCTGGACTCGCATTTTTGATCGTTTAAAAACAATGAGTGATCGTTCGGTGGGCTCATACTTGTATTAAATTGATTGTAAACGCTGTGCACGTTGGTGAAGCGTTTTCTGGAGTTACAAGTATCATCCCGAGATACTTGTTCTCAAAACTTCAGCCCGAACAGTTTAAAGCTATAAACGTTGTCAAGCGTTCGTGGATGCTTGAGGCCGATTATAAACACCGCATATGCTGTTGAATCATTTTCTAATTGTACTGGTGCAATATAAAAACTCCCTCCTTTCTGAAGACGGAGCATTGTTTTCGGAACTCCAGCACAAATAGCCAGTTCGTACGTTTAATCTATTAAGTGCTCCATTTAAAAATTGTATTTTTAAGATACAGACTGAATGGGCAAATTACAAAGAACAAAATCTGACGAAGAACTTGCTTTCTCTGTTGCAGGTACGTACTCGGGCGCTTCAATACGGAGTTCGCCAGATCCCGGAGCCGTCTCGGTGCCGAAAAACCGGGCTACACGTGAGTTTCTCGGATCGATACACGGTTAGGCGAGCGTCTGCTCAAAGATACACCTTTTATCGCTGACAACTATATCCAGAAAGCAACGATTCCAGAAAACACCGAGTCCCAAGGATCTCGTTTTTTCGCGGTGCGTGTTTTGCCTGCTAGTCGTGTCCTTTCGTCCCCTAGTCTGACAGGTCCAGAAGGACGGGTGGCACCCGGTGCATGACCAGAATCGATTATGTTTTTCTCGAATGGACGCGAATTAATGAGAGGAGGTTGCTTTCTCCCTTTCTCCACGTGAAATTCCGGGGACGTGAACCGCCCGTAGACGATGCTTCCAACCGATGCGATCGAAGGGAGCGCGATGGCGAGTCGCGTGTTATCGGGGCAACGCGTCTAAATGTTCCAAGCATACGCCTAATGCCATGCCACGAGGCCTAATCGTCGTATGCAAATCGTAGGGCGGCCCTAGGAGCCACATTCGTATAATCAATGGTCTATCTGGCGATCGATGCCGATACGGGCGCCGCGCCGCTTACGTATTTTCGAAACGTACTCTGATTCGACGCTCCCTAATTTCCCCGGCAATTTTCGTACGTGCTTTTTCGTACCAGACGACGACGGGAGGGAATCGTTCCAAGTCGGTTTAAGGGTGGTCCCCGATCGAAATGCGCGAACGTTTCTTACCAAATTGGTTTCCTCTTTTACGTACTTCGCCATTATACATTGATTTTCGTTTACCAATTCGGTCCGAGTCAATATTAACTGAATTGTGTAATGAATCATTTTCTATAATTGCGAAAAAATCACGCTCGACCGATCGGTGTGAGGCATGAATTTTGATGACGAAGAGGACTTTCTAATGAATTCAAGGAGCTCATTAAAGAGGAATTATTATGAATCACGTTCCGCTTCGGAGAGATCTCTTCTCGGCTGACATTTAGTCACCCACCGTTCGGCCCAAGGTCTCGTTTACATTCGAATCGGTGTCCGGACGGTCCATCAGATCTTCAGGTGGACGTTTACGCGCGTACACGAGGAACGGTGTCAAAACGACTGGTAGAACAAATCGAGATACGATCGCCGATTAAGAATTTCTACGTGTCCGGCTGCTCGTCAGCATTTTATCTGCGCCACTTCGCGTTTCTCACTCTCTGCCCGTATCGATCCATCGTTTTTCTCCTCTTTCTTTTTCGTTCCGCTCACCCCGCAGCTCTGGTTAACGCACCTCGGCCAGACAGTACGACTGTCTGTTATTTCATCCAACGACCGATTAGCATAATCACGCGGTTCTCCGCGCAGATCTCTCCCTCTCTCCTCTCTCGCTCTCTCTTTCTCCCATTCTCTATTGTTCTCCTTCCTTCTCTCTCTCTCTCTCTCTCTCTCTCTCTCTCTCTCTCTCTCTCTCTTTCTCTCCACTCTCTCTCGCTGCCGTAATCTGCCGCCGTAAACTCTCCGAGCGATGCAACGGCTGGACACGCGTGTGGGATATATCCGCGGATTCAGCGGGCGCGCACGCAAATATCGGAACTCCGAACAAAGTACACATGCACCCATCCTTTTTTTTCATGGAACGAACTAAATCCTCTGATATAAAATGGCGCATGAAAATATCGCGGCGCTTTTTGTTTCCTACCTGAAGGGACGATGCTAAGTTACGCCGATAGCTGCAACGAGCAAAACACTAGAGCTTCCCCCGATTCTATCGTTTTTACCGTCCGTCTAGTGTTTTCACTGTTCTCCGGATAACGACAATAGCGAATGCGACACAGTGTGGCTCGAACAATCGAGGCACTATTTACTTTTTTCAAGATTTAGAGCTTGAAATTCTTTGGAGATGACGAGGATCTCGTTCAATCTTTCTAAATACTTTGCCACGGAGGTTTTCGAGCCACGAGACATGTACAAAATTTGTATTGCTCCTTAAATATCCACCTACTTCGAAAATGAAGAAATTAATAAAATATAATAAAAATTGTAATCGTAACGAACGCTTAAAGTTGGACATTTTGAAAATACTATTTCGCAGAAGAAAGATGCTAATCTTCATCTGAATGCCCTGGCTAACCTGTTTAATATTTTTTCTCTGCTCTTCTAAAAATGAAGAGCATTCCTTTACGATAAGAATTTACACTGGCAATGAAAAATTAATTTCAATAATGTATTAAAAAACTAATGCACAGTGGAAGCACGGAAATTGTCAAAATTCCCCATCTCTACATGCAGGTTATTAATGTTTAACCCTTTGCACTCGGTTGTCCCCTCTGAGGCACCACTAAAAATTGCGGTACCATTATTCAAAATATTGTTTACATTATTAAATATATCGATATCTAATCAATTACTAGACATTTAGGTATTGTATGAGGTATTATACCAATTTCATATGCATAAAATTTCAAAAATCATAGGGAATGGAAATATTCTAGATCGGAAGAAATGTTTAATTTTCCAGTTAAAATAGTTCCGAGTGCAAAGGGTTAAAGCGTATCCATCGCTGCGTCGCGGCGTCCCGGGCAACATTTCAGAAAAATAGTCCTGCAGATGGTCTCGCGGATGCGCAGGGAATCTCCGGTGCCATTTCTGACGAGCAGAGAGGGCCAAGATAAATCGACGAGCGTATCGATCAGTCGAGAAACGTAGGAGCCCTCTCAGGCTGGAGGGAAAGAGAGGCATCCAGATTCGGAGAGACTTTACGGTCCATCGCTCGTCGTACAAAGCGTGGATTCCAGCTTCTTTCAGCGAGCTAACGAGCCGAAGGGCGGAGGGGAAAGAAAGGAGCAATTACGACACGGCTCCCAAGAAAATGGCACGCTTAAGCGCCGCAGGACAATGGAACCGTGGCGCGAAGATGATTTTATTTTCGCATGTACGATAATTGCGCCTCCGGTGGTCGGCCGGGGTCCTCCATAATTTTGAATTTTCCGCCACTTTGTTTGCCCCTTTTTGCGTGCGGCAGTTTCGGCGAAACTGCGCCCCTGTTTCGCTGTGTATCTGTCACGGAAAGAATGGAAATCCAGGAACGCCGGGAATGCCCGGGATTCGTAAACCTTACGAATATTCCCGCCAAGCAACACTAGAAGAACGAGCATAGAAACGGTAAAATAAATATGGGCGTCGTGAAATACAGTAGAATATACATATCGCGCAAGTTTGCAGTGAAATAGAATTTAATGGATGAAATTATCCGGAGAGAGTTTGCCGAGAATGAATGAAAGGACGAATGGTCCATTGTAACGAGAATAAATATTTAAATGATCTAAGAGGAAGCAAGTTCGAAAAGTGCAGGTTAAAGTGACTCGGTTGCTGCCTCGACTGATTATCGTTCGAAGAGAATGCAAAGCATCGGAAGCTGGTTGGTTACAGAGAGTGTAAACGCGATCGGATCTCGGAGCAGATCCACAGGCTTATTACAGATATAGTTCCGGTGTAAATATAGGAAAGTTGTCGGTGAAATATCAATCTAACCATCGCCTCTGCAACACCGTACACCACGCCAACGGTATTAATTTACCGTAGGTTGCAACGGTTAGCTAACCCGGACTAGGAACTCCGACCTCGGGCCGCGGTATTAATTTATCCGAGCAGGGTGTGTGCATCGCGAGATAACGCCGGATGATTAACGATAACGAAACTTTCATATCGGAGGTGTGTAGTCTAAATCAACAATTCTCGAGGAACCTTCGAGAGCCTTATACTCTAATTTTCCTTTACTTTGCCGGCGCGTGAATCGACCGTTGAACGCTGTTCGTGAATATTTCGAACAAGTCGAATCCGCATATACGGCGGATTTCCGACGTATGGGATCAGATAGGAAGCCGCTAATACCGAAAAGTACGGTCCCTTAATTATTACGTTTCCTTTCGGCCGCGAAATCTTTGATCTCGCTTGGCGCTCGTGCGGGACGTCCGAGAACAAAGGACGAAAGGAATATCCTGGAGCCGGAGGCGAGAGACTCGGCTTCGTGGAATTTCGACTTGGCGATTGCATTGCGCGCGTAAGATCGTTCGATTCGATTAACGCGCGGATCGTGCGTGAGCAACACGCGGAAGACATTTCTGCGAATTCTTTTCCGCGCCTCGTAATTTTTCTTCGACCAAACGGAACGGCGGATTCCTTTGTCTCGGCACCGAGATTAAAAATCCGCCGCTCGTCGTCGATATAACCCCGTACGGCGTCTTTAACCCTCGTTGCCCCTTAGAAATAGTTACGCGAAACGACGACATTTTAAGTTTCTCGCTTGACTCCGAAAATGATTTCATCATTCAGTCGGTCTTTTGCCAAATCGATTAATTCCACCGGAAAATTGATTTGTATTGAGCCTAATTATTAGACAGCGTATTTTATGCGTTTATGAGAAAATGAGTGGGTGCTATTTGAAGCAGTGAAAGAATTTAAAAATGTTATTATATTTTTTTAAACTTATTGTTACAATTACTAGGTGTTTCTGTGTACAGACTACGATTATACTGCATTAAGCATTGAGCGTGTTAGCTGCTGAAAGAATGTTTCCAGGTGTGCCTTTAGAGTGGCAAGGTGTAAAGTAATGTTTTATTAGGAAGACGGTATTACTGATTCTCCTCACGGCTCGACGATGAATATTCGCGATTTTCTGCGGAGCAGAGTCGAAAACAGGCGGTCTCGAAGGGTGCCCGTCGAATGGACCCCATTTTCTCCGATAAGAAAAAGAAAAACGGGCTGGTAGGGGGCACCGATGGGGGTAATCTCGAGCGAGGAATTTTAATTAAAACCCACGGTTATCACGCTCGCATTGCCGAACAGACGGAGGAACCCCGAAAGAACATCGAAAAATACCTTGAATGACGAACGAACCGAGCAGCGGTTCCCCCTTGCTCCCGGCCCCGTTAGTAGATCGTCACGCGTATTATTTATTCACGTCACGGCTCACGGGGGATCGAAGAATGCCCGAACGTCCTCGGGCCCGCTCTGGTAGCTGAAAGGTGCCACGGAAGGGAACAAGAGAGAGAGAGAAAGAGAGAAAGAGAGCGAGTGGTACGATAGGGTGGCGTGGAAAGAGGCGAGAGGGGCGAGGAGGACAACGAGGATGCGAGGAGTAATAAGTCGAGATAACGAGCTTTTCGATGCTCCTCCTCTCCTCCACCATCGAAACGGAAAATTAATTAAGTGACTCCCAAGGTTCGCCGGGTATTCTTAACCTTCGAAGACACAATGAACGAGAAATTGTGCGACGGAGAGACGGAGGCCAATCGAGAAGGGCGAGAACAGGACGGATAGAGGAGGAAGATACCCGGCTATCAGGGTCATTAGTTACGGATGTCCCGTCCGAACCGGGACCACTCTCGTCTCGATAAACAGGAGGCCCTTCGGCTGGGACAGCCGGAGAGAAAAGAAGGCGGCCCAGCGGGGGAAGGTCCCGAAGATACCGTGAAAAAAAGCGAATAAAGAGAGCTGCTCTCTGCTCTGCGGAGCAACCCGCGACAGCGAGCGAGAGAGGAACGACAGAGGAAGAGCAGAGAGAGAGAGTGTGTGTATGCGGAGAGGGGGTAGGACCCCGAATAATAATTATAGGGTCGGTAATATAACGGTCAGCGTGCCCGTTATCTGGCACTCTTAAAATGCACTATGTTGTTTGGTAGATAGAAGCACGAGGCCCGCGTGCCGTTCCTTTCCGTTTCTCGTCACCGTCGCTCATCTTCTCGCTTTTATCGGCTCGTCTCGCGTCGACCGCGTGTCTTGCCTTGCCTTACCTTGGCCTACCTCGCCTTGTCGCCGTGTGGCCGAAATTCTCCGAGCTGGGATCTTGTCGAGGAATTACGCGAGGAAGTTCGACGATGCCGGGCAGAAACGGCGAACAGAAATTCGGTATCCGGGGGAAGGTGTTCAACTGCGCGGAGATTATGTTCCTGGATTAGATACCCGCCCCTCGGCGAACTCCTCGGAATGGCGGACCCAAACGTACGGGAAAGAGGATCCTCTTCTAATTATATTTTTTGTTGCGCGAACGCAACGGAGGAATCAAAGAAGCACCCGATTCCGGGATAAGAATCCTTAATCTCAACAATCAAGAACTTGTTAACAGCGTATAAAGACTTGATTCTTCGAATCCGGAAATGCATTCTCATGGACCAAAACGTCTTTATAAAAGTATGGCTCGAGGTAGTGAAAGAATGTGTTCTCCACTTTAAAATGAGCTCGGATAAAATCGTCCTCCAATTGTTTCGACAAAGTTGCAACAGATTTTTCGATACCCTTGACCCTTCGTGGGGTGTTCAATGCAAATCCTGGGATCTCTTCGAGGGTATGATTTCACCCTTAAAACCAAATTTCAATAAAAACAAAAACCAGGGTATTATAATTTTCCGGCATCCGTGAAAAGTAAGATAAGAATCAGCTCACCGGTTTCTCTCGGAGAAGTGGAAATGTGGAAAACATTCCGAGGGCCGATTTACGGGGAAAGCAGAGGGAATCGATTCAGCAAGCCTCCGGGCGCTGATCTAACCCCTTAACAATCGGTTCGAACGAGATTATGTCGCGCGAGTTCGTGTTCGTCGCGAGAATTTCGAGCAGCTCGCTCGCGATTCCTTCGGAGGATCGACGAGGAGAGAGGATCGCTTGAGATTTCCACATCACGTAACTCCCGGCGCGCACATACCTGATCCCGACGCGACGCATTCAGCGTGACGAATCACGGTCGTCGGACAGGGCTGGCGGGACACGCGTGAAAAGATCCGCGAAGTCGGTGTGTCCGGCCGCCTTTCAAGCCCAGCTACCAGGAGATTTTCAACGACTTATGGGAGTTGTCCGTGAAGCGGAGAGTAAGACGGTCCAGGGTCCAGGTTCCAGTCTCTCGTCGGTGCCTTCCGAAGGTCAGTAAGACCCGGCGAAGTAGATTGCACGGGTGTCACCGTTAATCGGATAACTTAGAATCGAAAGCCGGACTTTGACTTTTTCGTGCGCCGAATCGCGCCACTTCAACGGCGTCCCGTGAACATTGACGGAGTGGAAAACCGCGGGACTGGCACCGCTGAAATTAATTGAAGCGATAATCTCGAGGAAATCCTTCATGGCCTGCTCCAATGGAGTGTCCTCGCGGGGTCTAATAACGATAAATTACATTGGAATGGGAGCCGCGAAATTATTATCCGGATGAAAAACCTCCGGTCACCGATAGAAGATGAAAAATGCTACCCTATTCGCTGGGCTAGAATTCGAATTTCTTGAGTCAGTAGAATTTTAGCAATGTTATCTGCTTCCTTGAACTCGTTTTCAGACTGGGAAACATTATACACGCTTCGAGACATTTTTGTTGTCTGCTGGAAAATATCCGTCTCGAACGTTTGAATTCCAGAAGAATATAGCATCCCGTGCAATCTTACAGCCGGGTATTCGTTATGCTGGGCTCTTTCAACTGGTAATGTAGCCTGGTCATGATGTCCCGTGCCCGTGTGTGCGTAGCCGCGCGGTCCACTTCACCGGATGGCCACTTTGAATGTGTAAGAGCGTGAAAATTGTTGCAGCGAGAAAGGTTCGGCCGGTAATTCGACGCAATGACGGACTCTAGCGTCGAGTAGCTCCGATGAAAATGATCGGGATCGGTTCGAAAATGCTGCCGGACGAAGCATGGCCCGCTGGGAACGCATATTTCCATGACCGCATTCCATGTAGGCTCGAACGGAGTCTGCGCGCGCAAAACAATATCTCTAGATACCACTCGCACCTGCCGAACAGTAAAAATCAGCAGAACAGCACGAATTTTGTGTGCCAATAATTTTTCCTTAATTCTCGTGCAGATTTCCTTTTCTTGATCGAATAGAAGAAACTTCCATACAAATATTTCTGAGTGTATGGTACATTACCGAAACAGCATTGTTCTACATCGATCTTCTTCCCTCGAAGATCGACTGGACAAGCAAGTAGACAAAATAGAATCTGGCCAGCAACAAGTGCATAACTCGCCGACTGTCTCACTGCGGGAGGGATGAGTCCCGTCCGATCGCGTGGAAAGCAACCGTGACTGCTTCCTATGATTTCTTCTCGAGGGTCTGTCTCTTCGTCTTCCCCGTTTACGTTTGACTCCGTTCATACTTGTCGACAAAAAGCCCCGGCGTGCTGCACACTCGAAAATTGCATCCGGCCGAAGAACCGGCCCGGAGGAGCAGAAGGTTGCCAAAATGGAATCAGAAAACTGCCCGTCATTCTATTTTGGCGAGTCATCCGGAGAACCGTGGCCAAGACGATCGGTCGCCACGCTGCCAGCTTTCAGAAACTGGCACCCGTCCTTTCAAACGTCGCACCGCGTACCCGCCGACCTAAAGAATTACAGGCTCGCTCGCCTTCACCGGCAGCTCCTTAACCCGTTCTGCCTACGGTTCCGACTGGATTCCGCTGGGATCAAGTATCCAAACAATCGTTTAACGCTAGGAGACACAGCAGAGATAGAACCGTTGCTAATAGGTACTCTTTGCTGTCGGAGATTCAGTGACGTTCGAAAAATTACAGATTTGAGGTTCCCACGGTCTGACATCATACAGATTCTACTGTTGATCTACGCTCGATGTTGCGTCCTACTAGGATTGTAGACCTATGCAGCATCCTCAACGAGAGTCCCCAATGAGACCACAACCATCCAGCGATTGTAAGCTAGAGCTTAGATTTTCTCGCAACAGATTCGACAACAATGATTCCGAGCGACGAGAGGAATCTTCGAGTTCGGAGAAGAGAGTTATCGATACGTGTCCGTTATCGGCGCGGGACGAGCATCGCGTGGAGGTATCGAAGCGGTATCCGTCGAAGGATGAGCGCGGAGTAAATCCGTCTAGTAGACAAGAAAAGTGGTGCGATAGGTCGGCGGGGATAATCCCCGGCAGGGTCGTGGATTCCGAAGGGTGGCCGGGCTTGTATCCGTGCACTCGGCTCGGTCTCCGGCTGAAGTCGTCTCCACCCTGGCCACTTCTCGGCGGAGGGCTCGGAATGGGTGTAACACGGGCTGCCACGGACCTGGCGGTGGGGTGGCGGGTAATATTTTAAAACGGCCGCGAGTCTGTTGCGAGCAGAGGCTCTTGTCGAGTGCACACGATGCTGAAGGGCTAGCGGACTCGTAGAAAGAGGCAGAGGGGGAGAACAGAGGGAGGTGTGCTGGCTGCGTTGAAGAAAGGGAGAAACGAGAAGAAAAAGAGAGACAGAGAGTGAGAGAGAGAGAAACGGAGTAAAGGGAGGGCGTGCCTGCTGTTATCTTGCTTGTTCCCTGGATGAAATATCGACTAGCAGTTTCAGGCCTTCTTGCACCGCTTCACCTTTCGCGAGTCTTCTTCCTCTTCGTCTTCCTCCTCATCTTCGTTCCGTGCACCCAGACTCTAGCCACAGCCTCCTCTCGAACAATCCTCTCTTCTCGAAGACCCTCTCGTCCTGAAATATACTTGGATGTCCGTCATCGTCCTGGGACCGTTCCCGGATCGGCCTTCTTCCTGCATTTCTGGAAGGGTAATGCTACATCTCCTCGTCCTGGCGACGTATCATTACCATGCATTGCCGGCGGGCCCATCGATCACCTTCAGCTACCCTGGATGAGTCTGCTCCTCGAACCGATCGATCCCGAGCGAAAAAAGCGGCCGCTCCCGGGAGATAGGTGAAACAGTGTAGAACGGCAGGGGAATAAAAAGGGGGTGGGATCTAGGGAACCTGAAAGAGGTGGAGAAGATAACCCGCGCGATCCTCTTCCGCGGCTTCCCGTTCTTCTTCCGATGAATGGATATTAGCTGGAACCAGAGGCAGTTACTTTTCCATGCCTTCGAACGAATCCCGCGCTGCACCAATTTTCGTGGAACAACCGGCGCCTCCCTCGAACAAACTCGATGCAACGAACACCGAGACAAAGGAGCTTGTAATTTTCATATTTACTGCTTTTTCTTCGTTTTCGTCGCCCTCTTCTTCTATTTCTCCTTCGTCGTCGACGATTGGGTTGTTGCCGCGCAAAACGGCCGATTTTGATCAACCAGTGCATTCCACCGAATCGTTTTTGTTATTCCCAGTGTTTTTCATTAGGTGGAAACGTTGAAATACTGTTTTCTAAAAGGAATCCGGAGCGTATAATCAACGTAACAAACACCAGTATCAAAAGGGACACAGATTAGCGCGGTGCGACGTAATTTTTAATTAGAAAAACCGGGCTCCTCTTCAGCAACGGTCGCGGCCGCGCTCTGTGAATTAATCGCGACTGCGATTTTAATTAGACCGCGTTACCGCGAACCTCGTTGCCGGTCTACGGTATTTATTTTATAGAGTGACAACAATTAATCAGCCAAATGTCGCGCCACCAGATATTTATTCACTCTCGTGCCCTCTCTGTTTGCGCCAGCGATAACATAAACTCTGCAAGATCGCATCGCTGGCAGCGCGGTATCAACGCCGATAACAGGACGCGATAACAGGACGAGACGAGCGTAACGTATAAATTTAGATGATCGCGTTGAACCGCGATTCGATCTGCCGCGAAGTCGCGAATTGCTTGTCGAACCATCTCCCAGCCATCTCTGCGTCGATCGGATTCGCTGACTCTGGACCCAAAATATTGCGACATGCGTAAGTGAGCTCGTGTTGCAAATTAAATGTACGGATACTTGAATGCTGCAGATTTTGTGCATTAACAGCCTCCTAACACTTGGTTCAATACGCCAATTTCGATGAATCAATCTAAAACTAGAACTATTGCAGAATCAAATAAATACAATTAGTTAGCAAAGATCTGTTGCAGTGGAGGGTAAAGACAACGGGGAAGAGGATGGGTTCTCCGGCAAATGAAGAAGCATCCGGAGTGCAGATCCTTCTCGGATCTCTTTCCGATAAATCGTTGCGCGGCCGCGATCGCGGAACAACGGAAAGCCGAATAACTCGCGCGACTGCTTAAAGAGCGAGTAGGGGGCCACGGGCCCGAGGAAAAGGGGTACAGAGGCGGCGAGAAAGATGGGATCCGAAAAGTAATGTGAGAAATACGAGAGGGCCGAGAGCGAGGGGTCAAAAGGTGTGCATCGCTGACCGTGAATCGAGGGTGAGGGGCAAAGGAGGACCCGACAGAGATATTTGGAACGTTCGTGGCGCAGAATTCGAGGCATAGGAAGCCGAGATATCGTGGCGCGGAGGCTGCTCGTTCGGTTTTCTTGCTGGCGAAATAACCGAAGAATCTTATGCTCATTTCACGAGTCAGAGAGAAAGGGTACCCCGGTACCCGGAGCCGCCGACAATGCCGTATCGGAGCGGAGATCGCATTGTCACCACCTTCCTTTCTTTTTCCTCCTCCTCTTCCTTTCCAGCCAGCTTCTTCGCCAGGCGACCGTTCCTCCTCGTCCTCCTCCTCTTTCGTCCTCCGCCCTCCTCAGCTTCGCCGCAACCCTCGTATTTCCTCGAACCTCTGTGACACTCGGCGCCGACATTAAATCCAGCCTAGCACAATGGTACGCGTTACGGTATAGGATATTTCGCGGATCGATGCCTTTTATTTCTGCGCGGCTTCCTCCCCGGATAAATAGCCTGCTCAGGATCCCGCGGACAATACGCGTTCCGAAAGTTGACGCGCGTGCCAATGGAAATTTCTCTTTCTCTTTCCGAAAGAGCGAGAATTCTTTGTCTCCTGCCTGAAAGAAACCGCGCATCGACACTTTTAACTTTGGGGGACGCGTGTCATCCTTTCATCCCCTATCGCGGCTATGAAACTGGAAATGCTAGAGCGGTTATCTCTGCAATTTTTTGTCTGAACGAAGTTCCAGTGAAACGACGCTATAGTTCAGCAATTTAGATAAACAGTCTATCTATCCCACGGCGCTGTACATCAGCATTTTGATTAGAGTTTACTATCGCCGTGAAAATCGAAGACTGCCAAGGTCGCTAGGGCTACATCTACGAAGCGATTAAAGGAATCCACTTAGTAGGCTCTGGGAAGACACCCTGAAGTTTAGGGCCTAGGCTTCCAAGCGCGTAGACGGCTGCGTTATCGACGATCTTACAATTTAATTCTCGCGCGAGCTTATCTAAGGGCGAGGGGAGGCTGCTTCGGCCAGCTGGAAGGAGGATTTAAAGTTACGCGGGCTAATCATTCGAGAGATACGCGCTGCCGTCGGCCACCGAAGTGTCGGCCGGTGTAATTGTTGGGGTAGAGAGCGAGCAACAAACAGGCCGGAAGAAATTTCTTCGGGGACGGTGTAAGGAGGCGGTCGCAACGACCGCGACAGGGGCAGCGGTAGAGATTCAGATCTTGAGAGGTGTGCGAACGCGGTCGGAGGGTGAGCCGAGAAAAGGGACAAGGGCTGCGGGCCGTAGACGAGGGTGGCTGGCTTGAAAGAGGTGCTTTACATTATTTCAAGAAGACGGCCCCCGCGTTCCGCGGGGCGAAGTGCGAAGAAAGCGGATGAATGGCGAGCGGCTCGAGAACGGGGACCATCGCCGGAAGAAATACAGCCGAGGGTGAAACTACTATCCCCGCTCGAAAGTATTTGCTCCAATTGAAATGAGCCGAGTAACTGCGCCGACAATTATGCGTGCGCGAGAGCGTCTTCTCCCCAACCTTCCGAATAATTCACGATCGAAATTTCATTTGGCCAGCGACGAGCTTAGTCCATTTTGAATCTTGTTTTTACTAGTGTATACACGTGTTCCGATTCTCGATATTTAAACTGTGATAATTTCGTTAAAAAAATATCGTTCATTCTTGTCAAAGATAAGTTTTCATAATATAAGGGATGGGATCCACCGTACATTTGGAGATTGAGCCTCCCCTTGCTACGCTACGTGATTTTTGACTGATTTTACCTAACAAAACAGAGGTGATCGTTCCACACAGTGCTGCGAAACCGATTGCAGCCAGAAAAGGGAGAAAGCCAGGCGAGGCAGGGAGATTTAATTACACGATTGGTTTAAAGGTTTTTCTCCTTAGCGATTCGCGACATTGTAAGCCGGCGGACATCCGTTTCCCGCGCCTCCTTTGATTCATTATTGAACGTCCGTTAACCAGGTTAGCCGCGCGCGGTGTTTTTTCGTCGGCCGTCGTTGGGTAATTTAATAGGGCGGACAGTTCTGCTTCTTGTCGGGACCGGTGTTTGCTCGGCTTTAATTCTTGGTCCAGGACAATTCCCGGCGTTTTCGGGGCGTGGCGGCGGCGCCGACGCGATTAAAAATTCAATTTTATATATAATCGGATTAACCGAGCGACGTTTTTCACTGTCAGCCCCGGCAAGCGGACCGGTGGATGCCGTTCCCGTGTATCTTTCCGTATTTTTGTTTTTCGTTCACGCTCGAATTACGTTGTTCCCCGGTTACCGGAAACCGGGTTTAAACGCTTTGACGCCCGGTAGAGGGAGTAAAATATGGGTCAGACAGGTTACGGCTGTCCCGCTTCCTATATAAAACATCGGTCGAAATAATTCCCGTCTGCGGCCCGATTCCAGGAATGCTTGAACGGCCGATTTTCGTAATACAGTTCGCCGGGAAACGTATACGTCTAATTTTCTCTAAAAGTAACCCTTCGCCGGAGAGGCCGCCCGCTCCGAGAGACCTAAGAGCGCACGCGGAATAAGATTTCATGAATAGTTAAAATCCATTAAGATTGGCTCGGAAGCAAAGGATCCGTTTCGAGTAGAATATTCCAAAAATATGTCTACCGCTGCAAAATTAAGACACTGTGATTCAGACTCGTCCCAACCGAATTTATATGTATGCATAGCAGCTTCCTTCATACCTCGGTGATTATAACCATATCACAGCGATTCTACGAAGTGTTTCGCCAAGCTTCCATAGTGAAATTCTATTCATGAAAATGAACAAAGAGAAGAGAATTAGATAAAATAAAGATTCATGAAAGTTTCAAGATTTTTAAAGGTCACTCAATTCGAGCTCTTAAGGAGACATGGTTAAAATTTCACGGGTACGGAACACTTTAGAGCGAGGTAAAGTATTATCGCGCTTACCCAGGGTTCGTTAGATCGGTCATACAAAGGGTAGCATTCTCCGGAAAGGAAAAGGAATCCCGTGTACTCGCCGCTCAATTTCCACGATATTCCTCCCGAAGGGATGCCGGGGTATCATGGTGGCGGGAAAAGAAGCGAAGAAATGCCAGGGTGGAAGAGTGCGATGACGGGGGTTGCACTTAATCCGCGGTAAGATCGAGTCGCTTTCGTCGAGGTCAGTTACAGTCGCTCTGGGAGCTGGCTGCGAAGGATGCAACGAAGCATACAGCGAGGTTCCTTAAACATTCAGTGCGGCAGGATGTCGGGGCGAGTGCAGCCGGTCTGCATGGAAGGCGCTAACCGACGGAATTGGAATTACGTATAGCTGCAGCTGAGCCGCCACCGCCAGCTACGCGGCGCGAGGAGGTCTTTACAAGCGCAGGAATTGGGATACGCGGTCGTATTCACAGAATTGAGCGTTCCACTTGAATCGGGAATTTCTCTGCCGACCGATACGGCCGTTTCTATACGGCCGGCCGTCGAAATAGTTTCGAAATGGCTCGTCGAACTCGATACACAGCCCCGGAGGGCTTTCTGTCGGCCGCGCGATCCCGGCCGGGATGGTTATCGAACAAATTTTTTCACCGCCACAAGGAATCTTCGAGCCTGATCGTACCTCCGTGAGATCATCGGATATCTAGGGGTATTCGGCACCCCTGCAAGCCCCTCGGTGAATCAATTGTACGCCCGTGGATAGAAAAGATCTTTTAACTGGCGGTGTCGAGCTAATTCGTCATTCGACATTACCTTTCAGAACTTTTCATACCTCATTCAACGGATAACTTCATTGTAACATTCATTGTGACAGACGCCAATAATTCGATCGAGGCATTCGCCAGCGAATAAACAATTTAAGGGGTAATATGGATAGCTAATCATCGGATGGGGCTTTTTAGAAATTCATTCCTGTCTGCCGGCTGACGCCGGAAAGATTTGCAGGGCTTTTAGGTCGGACAGATATACTACGGCCGATGATGGGCTTCGGGAAAGATGGGGATCGGAATCGCGTATTGTGGCCGAGAAAAGTGGGTCACTGCGTTCATGAAAAGCTGCGCCGAGCATATTTTGTTCGGCCCCGATGTAGATGGTTGTAGGCAAAACTGCCAGTGGCAACAATCGCGCCTTTTCATCGATATTTCATCACTGACCGTCAAATACTCGAACGTTTTATCTCCCCGTCGTTTACTGAATCTTTAGTTCCAGGATTTCCGCCCATCGCGATAAACTCCATTTTCATTAAATATTAACATTGAAAAATTGGATTTCGAACGAGGAAAGTCGCTTTTCAGACCGCCGCGCATTCTCCTGAGATTTCCTTTGGCCAGCTGACATCGATATTTCATTATTAACCGTCGAATACGCGAACGTTTTATCTTTCTACGTTCATTAAACCTTCAGCGCAGAATTTTCAAGCTTTAAAGAATCGCCACTCGACGGAAAAAAATCCATTAGCTTTGAATATTAAAATTGAGAATTTCGATTCCCCGTGACGGAAAATCATTTTTTAGAGGACTGCACATTCGTTAGAGGATTTCCCTTGCTTAGCTGACCGTGTTAAACGTTTCGCTTATTTTATACGCGACACTGATTGCGATTCTGGGTTCGATTATCGTATTCCCCGACCAAAATCCTCGGAGAACAATGCGGCGTCACAGTATTCGGATGAAACATTAGCCCGGTGACCGCGTAATTCGATACAAGTTTACCGGGCTACTTTTTTGGCTCCCTGGAAAATATACCTCGTTCACGCTCGTCGTTGATGCGAAGTTTAATTGCTATTGATTTTAAATCCAGTTCCAACAAAAACCTGAACAACTGGAAATATCCTACTCGAAGGAAGACTGTTCATAAAAATGCTACTCTTCGTCAGTATTCAGACGTGTGATTCACACCATTCGCTGATGGAACTCTGAGCATGGCACCCTTTTAATAACTCGGTATAAAAGTGGCGGAAAATGTTCGCGTGTCAGTGATAAAGCCATTTCACCATCCTCGAGGGATCCGATTGCTGCGCGAGCGCTGCGCGATAGCTACGATTGCTTCAAAGAGATTGGTTCTTGTAATAGTGAATACCGCAAAGTCTAGACTAGACTCGCGGCGGATAGTTTCGAAACGAAAGGAACGTGGCCGCGGCCAATGGATGTGCGCGTCGAGTTCTACACGCTCGGCGCAACCAATGCCAGACAAATTATTCTGGTCTAGTCGAACCAGGAAATTTTCAGCAATTGCAATCTGCAACTTGTCGAGTGTACCGCCTAACGACATCGGGTGCAAATCATGACATGCACCGTTGCGAAACCCTCAAGATGTTCTTCGGAATTGGTTAAAATTGCTGGGAGCATGGAAAAGCCTTTACATTTCTCGAAACCGACGACCTACTTCGAAGAATGCATTTTGCAACGCTAAGTGTGCATTGCAGTCTGCATTGGTACTGCCCAGATAGAGGAACATGAATCCTGGCTCAAGGACACGTATTTATCAATCGATACAGCATATTTGTGAGAACAAGACATGGACAAATGGTTCAATTTGTAATCGCATTTCAATTACCATCGTACCAAATGGACGACGAGGGTTAGTCGATTTCTCATAAATTTCCGAGTGTTGGCACATCCTCAACCAAATGTTGCAGCAGCCATGCGAATCATTCTTTTTACCAGGACTCCGTTCGCGCAGCTGAATCTCGCTGATCCGATTCGTGCTTTTTCGCCGAGCTTTTTGCCGGATCGCCGCCTGATGGTCCACGACAATCTATTCAGGGGCGAAGTTTCTTGCGCGGTTGGCCTTGAGCTGCGAGAGCGTGTTTGACACGTTTCCATTAAGGTGATCAGCTACCGTCCCGCTGTGTCTGCAGACAGATTCGGCGTCCCTAGCCTAATTACAGGGCCGAGGAGCCCCGTGAGCACCTGAGCCTTCTCTCATTTCGTTTTCGTGCCTCCGCAACGAACACCACTATCGTGGACCTGGCGTGTACATGCGCCACAGAAACGAAAGCCACGTAACGCGATCTCGTCCGCTTTCGCATCCCTGAATTGAGTCGAATTTCTTTCCGACGAACAGGCAAATCGTCGCTTCACTTTTACCTGAAACTACGACGCGAAGAATTAAAATTCCTAGGGAATCGAGTATTGAATCTTCAATATTTTATCAACGCCTGCCCTGGTATCAAAATATCAGTTGCGATTGGGCAACACCTGTGGCTTATTATTCTGTGATGAAAGCAACAATTTTGTCTCGTGCCACAATACACGATAGAGCGAAATTAAAGGTGAAGTGGGCGTTCATAGTTTCGTTTCGAGTAAGACGGGAGCCTTCACAGCAACGTGTCAGGCGTCTATGAGAACCCGGTGAAGCATGTCGACCGAAACGGTGGCAGAATCGTTTAGATCCCGGCGTTCTTTCCGCGAGACTCCACGAAGGAAACAGCCGTTTTCAAGATAGAAACGTTCGGTGCGGCACGCAACGCTGAAACGAAGACCGGCTTCGTCACGTCACGGCTGCATTTCTGCGGTATTTCAGACAGGTTGGAACGCGCGGTCGGATAACAGGACGCCTTCCTCGAGCAACCGCTCGGAGGATACTGCTAATAGATGTTCTCACCTATAACCGAAAATCTATTTTGATTCCTCCTTGCGCTACGGATTGCACAGACTATGTATCCGGGAACAAACGGAGACAGAAAAGTGATGAATAACTTCAGCGCTGAGGAATGTCAATGGAGAAGTATCATGCATTCATTCTATCGGATCGAGAGTATTTCCGAAAGAGTTTCGAAATGCATCGGGATATGTCGTATCGAGCGTGACAAATTAAACTGACGTCCGCGTGTCAAGAAGCTGTTATCGGTTCGTTGGGAAACGGACCGATAAAAAATCCGTGTAGTGCTGCGCGAATCGCGTCCACGCCCAGCGTGTTGTGCAAGAATGCATCAATCGCAAGGTTTCTCTATAATCCTGCTATCACCGGGTCGATCGTGGTCCTGTCTCGCGGGGATCTTAACAGTCCCGATAACGTCCCAGCGAGCCGATAAAACGGGGACGCACGTGCCAACGAGGAATTTACTTCTCGGACACCGGTGATTTCTCGAAGTCCTCGATCCCGAGCACCGCTAACGATATGATTACCGGCGGCGACACATAAATATCGGTGTCACGGGTCCCACCTCGAAACCAAGGCGTCGAGCGAGAGCCTAACGATCAGCGGACTCCGATGGACGCGACAGATAGCTCGCCGCCATTTTCTCGGGAGCGGGTGCACGTCAGCCGATGCTTCTGCTAACTGGTTCGGTCACGTATCGCCGATCAAATTTTATCCTGCCCCGGCTTTCTCCGTTCACCGATTGATTTATCGATCGGTGAATCCGTGAATCGCTCGGAATCGGTGATCTTAATTTGATCCGCGGTCAGACGACAGGGCCAGATCCACCGATAATACGGACTCTTGCGGATCGTTGGATCCTCGCCTCTCCAACGGAAGCCGAATGAGAATCTACCGGTGTTTCTTCTCTTGGGATTGTTTATTGTTACATGTGTGAAAACTGCCTTCTTGTTATTACTCTTGGGATTGTTGTATCGTCTTTTATGGGCGGGAACAATGGTCCTGTTCAGGTGTGCAGTCGTTTCTTGTTGCTGTGAGTCCTTCCTCACTCGGTCGCACGGCGTGTTCTTAAAGTTCTAGAGTAATATTACACCATGATACAGTTGGAATTAAATATTACGGATATATCAAATAAATTAGAATCGACTTAGAAAAATTGTAGAACTCAGTATCTTGTATTTTCTGAACGAACTCGAACTCAACAGAATGATGATTTAAACGCTCCCTAATTTCGAGTGCACTACGTCATGCTTGTCTGTGTATTTAACACGGTCACCGGTCATCATCGATCCGGGGGCTGGCCAACTTGTTGTCGGTCAACTGAGGCACGCTTCGTCGTGCGCTCTCTTTCCACGCTAGCCTATGCGATCGTTCCGATAAGCGGCGTCCTTCGGAGCCAAGGGTGCAGATAAAAATCTGATAAACGATTCGTTTCATTAGTGTCGGGTCGGGTTGCGGTGGATTGGAGCAATCAGTTGGTTCGTGGCGGAGCAGAACACGGTTTTAATTATCCGCGTACTGGCTAGTAATCTTGACACAAAATGATACTGTAGATCACGGCGATAGGCGAAAGCGGTTGTTCCCCGAGTCGGGATATTTGAATCGCGTTGACGATGTACGGTCGTTCCAAAACCGGAGCAATTATTTCAATGAAAATCCCTTTGTCGCGTCGTTCCATCACGTTTGCCGAGTTGCTTCGGTGATCTTGTGATAAATAGCTATCCGGAGGCCGGTTGTTGTTTAAGTCTCATTCCGATAGCATGAACACGAGCTCGCTTTAAAGATTAAGCTGAACACTCGCTCCGAAATTTCTGTGAAACCTTGGACGGCTTTTATCGGGTTAGATGAATTTTTCGGAAATCCCAGGCGTCGCTCGTAAACGCGAAATCGCCGTTTTATTCGAGCCGCGGTTAAGAACCGCGAAATGACCCTCCTTTCGGCCGAGAGCCAACAAGTTCATTAGTCTTCTTTCAGCGATTCTCGACGCTGTTTTCTCGCTCGCTGAAGCCGGGTCGCGCGACTTATTAAATCACTCTCGAAACGTTATAAAGCACGCCTGTGGGTTCTTCGTCCCTAGCTTCCATCTTTCTTCTCCTTCGCTCCGGATTAAAAAGAAGCTTGCCGGTAAAATTCGCACGGGAATATTGTGCAATTTGGAAACAACTCTTCGAGACCGAGTATCAGTGTTTGAATAATAATTTTTTATTTTACGGTGAAACTTTTGCATGTTAAGCAGAGTGATCGTAGTGTATCCACGGGTAAATGAAGATACGGTGCACAGGAGAGAATATTCGACTACACGGGAGCGGCGATGCACAGTCGTCCATCACGTTCCCCGTAAAATCCTATCGGTTAATCCATATTAGCTTGCTCGGTGGAAAGTGAACGGCGGACGACAACGGAGTAGCCGGGTACATTGTTTCTTTAATTAACTCGCGTCGCGGGTATCAAAGCACTGTTGCATTTACAAGTTGCCTCGCCGGGGACACGTGCTACGTTTATTAGCCGTCGACGGTCTTTGACCCGCGGAGGCGTCGTAGCCAGCATCCCCCACGCGACATCGAACGCGGTTCACGCTAAGAACGCCGGTTCTATCGTCGTTTCTTGCCGGCACGCCGACGTGGAGAACGATATACGTCGATCCTCCTGGAAACTCGATACGAGTAGTATCTCAGGAAGACGTACGACCGATCGGAACTGGCCTCGGAGACCGGTCCCTCGGGTCCGCGGGTCCGAGTCCTTTGCGTACAATTACCCGCCATCTCACCCTTCATCTAGCTCTCGCTCCCCTCCCGGGACCTTCAACCAATCAGCCGCGAATTAAGTCCTCACAAATTCCTTCTTTATTCGCATCGGAGCCAAAAGATTCCATGCGTTTGTGACCAAATGAGTAAAAAAGATCAGCGAGAAGATTAACCTCTTCACGGACTTTTCTAAAGTAGAATGAAGAGATCTATAATAATTTCTTGTTTGATTAAGATTTTTATCGTTGACAGATTCTGCAGTAATTCTGCTGTTCTACAACAAATTTTGATTTTGTTTTACTTTGAACATTATCAAGTATTTAGTTCTAAGGATGGTCCGTCGTCCGAGGATTAAGAAAAAACGTATTGTCAAGTTAAAAATAAAGTGATTTCATGCACGTTAGCAGGATCATTAAGTCTTTCCGGACAATAGAACCGTTTAGAATTTCGGAGTGAAAATTCTGCGAACGCATTAAATCTGCAGGCTATTCATGCAATTGTATAATGCAATACGAATTTCCAGGAATTGAAATTTGACTCTGAAATTAAATTTTCATCACACTCCGATTGTATTACCGGCTGATGTATTTGTACGAAATATGAAATTACGAATCAAATGAAAATTGGCTGAATTAAAGTGTAGCTCGAAATTAACGTTCGCCATAAATATTCGGCGCACGGGTTTCCGCGGGTTTGGCGTAGATTCTGAAACGCCGGAGCAACGTTTCCCCCCCCCCCCCCCGAAAAAAAGGAAAAACAGACAAAACCTATACTGATTATCCGGTTGGAATCTCCGAATTGCTCCGGGGACGACAGATACAATTTTGCAGCCGGTGGAAGAAAAGTGACGAGGCCGGCCGTGGAAGCGGCGGCGTGGGCTAATTAAACAAAATTCCTCGCCGGCGCGTGAGGGAACAATCCGCGGGTAATGAAATTAGCCAAGAATTTCGTAATTACCAAGTAGAATGATCTCCGGGCAAAGAGTTCTTTGATAGCGAATATTAAAATCCTAATACAGAGAAGAGTCGTCCGTGTGTTAATGTTAATACGCATTCCACGCCCCCTCACCGGGGAGGGGGTAGGAACAATATCGCTATCGCTCGATACGAACTCGCGAATCCTCGACGAGTCCTCTGAGTATGCAGGAAAGGGTGCAGTTTCTTTTCGGCGTGGTAATAACCCGGCTGCACGAAATTTTCCGTCTGTTCCCAAGCCTTCGCCCACGGTGTGCAGCGCGAAAGAATATCCGATAAATCCGTCCTCTGCTCCGGTGTACTTGCCGACGTCTCGGATGTCAAAGCTTTCGAGTGGAGTGCGCTCGTCGACGCAGAGAGGGTTAAGCCCGGCGTGTGTGCCGCCTTCCCCCTCCTCGCGTGTTCGTGAGACGATGGAACCGTGGAAAAGAGACGGAAAGGAGAGCGGGGAAGCACGGCGGAGAAAAAGAAGAAAATGGAGGCAGGGGCGAGCTCTTTTCAGATGTGTACGTGTGCGTCGTCTACGTACGTGTAACCGAGGAGCGAGGATCAACATAACGAGACCCCCGCGCTACACACACGCGTTCTCCCACCGATTCAGACGATCTCATTTAATGAAGTGTACCTCGCAATTATGTCGCTCATGATAGCCGTAAACGCGCATTAGACGTCTCTGTCTTTTCACCAGCTATGTCCTACGAGAGAGCTAGCTTTTCTCTTCCCTCTCTCTCTCTGTCTGCGACTTCGTGAAACCACCCCCGCACCACGTCCTGCGTGCCCACCCTCGCGAAGAGACTACACGCTCGAGTATCTGAATTAATCAAGATATATATATACACGCTCCGGGACGATTTTTTCCTGGCGCGTTCGGCGCACAATCGTCCTTTTGTTCTGGCTTGGTCTCCGGAAAATTTATGCTCTCGCTCTCGCACTCTCTCTCTCTCTCTCTCTCTCTTTCTCTCGTTCGTTCTCATTCCCCGTGCCCTTCTCCTGCGCGTCCCTTTTGTCCCAGAAAATTAAATCGTAATGCAGTTACGCACGTAAACATCTCCTTCGATACGCGCCGTCGAAGAATTTTAATAACGTTTAATTGGCGGAGGATTCGCGTTCTCTCTCGAAACCACTTTTAAACTACAAGGGACTTTCGACTGATGGCCTACCCCACGGTTTTCGGGGAGCGAGTCGGTGATCAAGACTGTCTACTGTTGCTGTATTCAATTCAGCAGTGGCTGAAAGCAATTGTTCTACAACCACGATGATCTAGTCTGTTAAGTTTTAAACGGAAGATACTACAGACGCAGACTATGCCGAGGGTATAAATTTTGTAAAATCCTTTTTCGTACGTTCGTGAAGAATATAAATTTAAAAAATTATTGCAGACCATTATTAAGATTTAACACTAGAACTACCGGATAGGTAAAAATGACTTGTTCCTGATTTGTTCTTTTAGAAATATTAAAATTAAGAATATGTTTTTCTGAGAAATTTTTTTAGGGAACTTCTCCATTGAAGTACATATTTAAACAAAACTGGTACGAAATCGAAATAAATGCAATTCGTGTTTAATGTTCGGTAGTTCAGTTAAAGTTCAGTATCGCAAAATCCTATGCTGATATTCGAGCGCGGAATTTCGCGTGCACGAGAATTTTCGGCCACTCTGCTCGCCGCTAATCGCGCCGGCGCGGAAGAAATATGGCGTCGTATTTTATATCGCCGGCGAAATTAGAAAAATCCTGTCATCCGCGGGGATCCTGTCCGACGTCACGCGACGCCCGGTTTTCATTGAAAAAAGAAGCAGGAAGGGAAAAAAGCCGAGGGCAAAATCGCTTCTCGCGAGGCCGGCACAGCGTGTTCCATAGGCGATGAAACGACGCTTTGCATACAAAGCATATTCCCGCGGTCGGCACCGATGGCCGTCCATTACATGATTTCGGTCAAAGGCGGCCAATTACAGCATCGAAACAGCGGCTAGAGGCGTCAGGGGCGTTTCGCGATCTCGCAGCACGCTCGCGGTGCTCGCAAAATTGCCGGTCGATCGTTTTCGCTCTCGGTCCCGTCGGATAAAGACAGAGAGTCTCGGCGAGGTGGAAAAAGGGGGTGAGAGATCGAGGGAGCCAAAAAGAAGCTGGAGAGAAGAGGGGGAGAGAAGAGCGTGCGCGTGTGTGTGCGTGCGAGTTGCGAGTGTGGGGAGTGCGAATAAAAAGGAGAGCGAACATAAGGAATAGAGAAAGGGGAAAGGGGAAAGAGGTAGACAGAAAAAGATAGAAAGAGAGAGAGGGCGTACGATCGGCGACGACAACGGCATTCCGCGAAATGTCATTTCCATCGCGTCGGTCATCGATCAAGCGACGCACGCCGAGTACGGTAACTGATATCGACAGGGTCGGACGACGGCACCGACGTCCCCCATGAGTGACGTCTCGCGACCGGTGTCCATCCTCTATGCAAAATTTTTTTCTCTCCTCTCCTTCGGCCGGCAACGACAGTAACGATTTTTCGTTTCTCTCACTCGCGCCCTCGAGAGCCCGTTTACACGCGACCGGCCGTGTCGCCTGTCATGTAACGAGAATCGAATTTGACGTTGTAAAATGCGGGTCACGATGATTATTAGCGAAATGGGAGCCGTGTAAAGGATGTTCTCCAGAGAGCTGCTCTTTACCCACCATCTCACCGGCGTGGCGCTCCTGAGCTACCGGGACTTGTCGCTCTTGAAAACCTTCCCACGGAACGAAAGTAAATCTGTTCAACACGGGCTCGATTTTTCGCGAAAATCTGTTCCGCGTGCAATCCGACATTCTGAACCATTTTTACCAACTTAATCCGAGAACAGAGCGAGGCTCTGATGTTCGCCAGAGGCGCGAGGATAATTCTGCTGATTCGATCGAGCAGTGTCACTTATTCAGCGCGAAACGTTGAGCTTTATTTTCATAAAGATGAAAGCTCCTAGCGGAGAGATCTCGTCCCGAGCGATTCGTGCTAGGAAAATCGATCAGGCGACGGTCCAATTAGTGTCACTCAAGCCGTAGCATCCGAGACGAGGGCCTGAATTATAAATTATGATCGACGATCGCGAAAAGATCGTCGGCGTTCCACCTAATTCGTTGATAGTCTTCGTCCGTGCGATCGGATTGGCATTCCTGTCCACGAGGGGGAGGAGGGGGGCCACAATGAAAATATTATGAATGGGAGATGTACGAAACGTGATCGTTAAATGAGCCAGATACCTATGTCTCGTATTACCAGCCACTATCTTAGATGACGTCATGGTGAACCGTGAAAAGTACGCGATAGGATGTACAGGATGGTTTCTTATTTCCGCTCGTTGCATCTGCCACCACGCTCCTCTCGGTAAACGATCCGAGTAGTGGCGTGGCGAGAACAATGGCGGCGTGGCAAGAAGACGCGATCGTCGATATCCCCCGCTCGTCCGATCGAGGATTAAATCGTCGGGAGATCGGCTGTAAATTATGCCCACGTGCTTTCCTAAGCGCAAAATTACGAGCGGATTGCATTATCCACGGGTGTAGGGTAGCGTGTGGCGAGTTAACGAAGACTTCATAAATATATACCGTTTTATTACTCGCGGAATGTAATTACGATTCGCAGTTTAATCACCTGTCTTCTGCGTGCAGGGGCCAGCGCGGCGGAATCGAACTTTTCCGAATATTTCTGTCGAGGGCTAATTAAGTCTGACGCGCGACGTATCGTTATTGGCGAGGAATTTCATTTCGGGACGACAAACAATGCATCACACACCAATCAAGCACGGGCTCGAGATAATTGTAATCTACGATACCCTGCAATCTGTACAAATACTTTCCCTCCGGAATTGCACCCCGTTGCATGGGATGATCGTACACGTCTGTTGTCGACGGACTAGCAAAAACCGAATGTTTCGAAAGAAAAATAGAAAAGCAGTCGAAATTGGAGGGTGTGAGCGACCAGGTTGGTTCGCACGGAAAATTCCGGGGGCCCGGCGAGATAATCGATCGGCGGGGCACAGGCGGGCCGAGAAACGGCGGATAATTGCTGACACCGGGTTCCAAAGCCGGTCGACGCTCTTTTCTATCTGCTCCTTATAATTTATTCGACCGCTATAAATCAGTCGAGCGCGACGAGACTGCGACGTACAACAGGCCGACCATGTAAATGCCGAAGCATCGAGCGTATCCACGTATAAGCACACAGTCGCAGCAGCACACACGCGATCGGTGGAGCGCGTGCAGCATCAGACAGCAGGTCCTTCCACCGTGAATTGATAATGTAATTAGAGCGGCGAAAAAGGATTAGCTTGAATTAGAAATCCCGCCGACACGGTCGACTCCGTTCGACGTAGGGGGAGTAAGGGTGTCTTGCGGCGGGGACACAAGGGGAACGGAGGTGGAGAGGAACCATGGGACGAAGAGAAGGAGGGAGAGATAGAGAGAAGCGAGGGGAACGAAGAACGTAACCGAGGCAAGTCTCCGCGGAGGACTTTGATTTATGCGTCCCGGGAGCGCTTCACGGAGTGCAGCAACCGTGTGCAGCAAAGCCGAGCCCAAAGACGCATGGCCAACCGGACGAACCAGCGCAGCGCACCGCCGCCAAACTCGCGTCTCTATAATGTTGCTCTCTCTCTCCCTCTCGATCGATAGTCGCGAGACCGTGGCGAATCCGTGGCTCTCTCTCCTTTCTTTTTGCTTCGTCTACAACCGTGGACGCTTCGTCGCCCGTTGATGCGCGAAAGGGAAACATTTTTCCTCTCCCGATCTCGGAGAATTTCACAGCCCTCCTCCCCACACCCGCCCACCTGACCGCCGGGAGACGGAAAAATAATTAACGGTGCGTTACGCTGTGCGAATTTCACTGCGCAGACCCGCCGCGGGGATTCTTTATCCCGAGTTCGCTGCTCGACGCTTTTCTACTCTTTCGCTTGGCCGCGCACACCTCTGCATCGGTAAATGGGAAAATTTATTAACTGGCTAGCTAGAGAAAGACGAATGCCGTTTGTTCCGTCTAATAAACGCGAAAACTAAGACAGCGGGCTAATTTCTACGCGGGCCTCCTGTTTGGCGTCTAGTGTGCGAACCAAATTGTATAATATTTTAGAGAATTTAGGTAGAAAGTTTTTAGATTGGAACACCTCCTACTAGTTTTATAAAGGCAGATTCTCATCCTAACAAATAAGTAATACCAGAATTCAATTCTACAACTCAAAAAGCTCTGAAACCCTCCTGTTTGTATTGAATAATGTATAATTAACATGATTATTGTTCAGCTTTTTGCGATTCCGGCTCACCGTGCCTCGTTATCGTGTTTTCGTATCAGGTTCCGTTGTATACCATTCATAATAGTTAGTTAATAAAGGAATACAACAGAGCCGCCGCGCCGTGGCATCGGATCGTTCCCAACGGCTCTGATTTCTTCCCACGCTCTGTATCGGCTCTCGTCCCGCCCCTCGAATCCGCGAAAATCGTATCTGATGGTGGTGGGGGTGGCTGTCGGGCAACAATGGCCGCACAGTGTTTCAACGAGGCATCACCCACGGCGAGCCGTGTACACCGTGGCGAAGGTTTCGAGGTCTAAGACCGCATCAGGCTGACGACATCCCGCTGTTAGGTCGGCCCTTTCAAGTCGACCGCCGCGGCAGCGGGAGGCACAGCTTCACCGGACCTCCGATATATTATTACTCGAAGTCATTAATGGTAAACTGCGATTCTCCTCTTTTCCCTCCACGCGCCGTCCACACGGAGCGGACTGCCGCGCCGCGCCGAGCCGATCCGAGCCGGCGAGAGAAAGAGGAGGTTACGGCCGCGTTCCGTGTCTCGCAGCCCCGGCCCCGACGAATCTCGAATTAATCGAAAAATATCGAATGGTTTATTGGCGATACGTTCGACCTGGTCGTGTGATGGAGTAGAGCGGATAATTAATTATCCCCCTCGGTGAGGCTAATACGGGGGTACTCGGAATTCCTCCTGCCCCCTCCACACCGTCCCTACCAACTACCCATCCCTCTCTTCAAACCGTTCCTGTGGTTTGTTTTGCCCGAGAGAACGATGCGATATTTAATTGCGCGGATTCGTTCCCTCGTCCCGGCGCGGCGCGCAGCGCATCCATCGCCGATTGGCCACGTTTCACCTATTCCTTGGTTCCCGTTGATTATTTATCGGGGACCGCAAATCGCCGCTATTTTTTCCACTCCACCTCCGAGCGCATCGCAGGCATTAAACATGGATACCGTCGCTGGTGATCGTTTCAAACGATGTCCATCGCCGTCCGCGGAATTATTCACGCACTCACGAACTTCGTTTCACTCGCGCTCGCGTCCGCTCAATAATAAATTGAATTCAAAAACAGCCTACTGTCTTACTCTATGGTCATTCTACATAATGCTGCAAAGCGTAGAAGTCTTTCTTTTTCTTTTAAACGCGGCACTCTTCAACTGATTAATATGCACTTGAATCGCATCGTTTCTAACTCTTTGCAGAGTTACTCACACAGTAAATATTTATTCCCTTCGGATTTTAACCCTTGAGGAACGATTGTCGATTTCTTTCTGTATTCTTCGTATACTAGTAATCTGACTAATTCGAAAATCGGTTTACATTTAATCATTGATTAACACCTACAACTCCGCGTGCCCGTAATAGCGCCGACGTTTGACGGTGCAGAAGCATTCGAACCGTATTTATTTAAAATTCGATCGCGGCATTCTCTTTGCTGTTTGCTTTAAGAAACGCGATCCATGCGGTGGGCTGCGATCCGCGCCGGAAGATCTGAAGCATTTGCGCCTCGTTCCCGTTTAAAAGCTCCGAACAGTCGCCGGAGAGGTGTTTCATTCTATGTGGAGCACGGGTTGTTAAAGATGTCCCGGAAGATCAAAGATATCGCGTTAATTAATTACAATCCGCGGCCGTGAGCCGAGGGGGCGAGTGAAATTAACGATGCTTTTTACTTTGCGGAAGGCAGAGAGAGCCGCGGGTTCTGTGGGCATTGTGGCCCCATTGTTTACGTGTCAGTCGCGCGGCCGCAAAGCGAGAACGGGGAGAAAGGGAGCACGATGCGCGAAACGCCGCGAGGGACGATTGCGATTCACGCGAACAGCGAAATTGAAGTGCACTTTCGCGCGCGCGAGCCCTCTGTCGAGCCGTTTTTCCGCGTCCCGTGATTCCCCGTCGCTCCGACGGCCGCGAAAGAATTTCCTCTCCGTCGGAAAAACGTGCGCGAACAGCAAAGATAATGACGATGTACAGGGCGCGCGATAACTTGGGTCGTCGTCCCGGCGACGACGAGCGATACGGAAATCTGCCATCTTTTCACCGGAGTTCTCTCTCGCGTCTGACCCTCGTATCGCACTTTGACGGAGTGCATTCGAATGAATGCAGCGAAAAGTTTTTAACGAGTGCACTCTCCGACGGCAATGCCCCGCTGCATCTCGTGAAAATGACGCCGGCGTTCGGTGAAAAATATTCAACCGCAATCGCCAGCCTCTCTCCCTCTCTCTCTCTCTCTTGCTTTTTATTTTTCCATTTGTAGACGTCTTCGCAGACTACGAATTATATGAAAATTTATGACATTCTCGCCGTCTCCACTGTCTTGCATAATACAGAAAACCTGGCAATCATGGCATCCGATGACCTTTCGACGCGGTCACGTAACCACCGACAACATTTCCTGGGAAACTTAAGGGAAACTTCGCACCACACTGCGACAATGTGGGTCAATAAAATAACTATTCGTGCAAAAGATGAAGTCAGAAAAATCCGCAGTCTAGCGACAACTGTAGAATCGACCATTTCGACGAGGTAAATTTTTCAGCAAGTGGTTAGCCCGCTTGAAAAGACGAACGGTGTAAACGGGGCCGCGTTGAGGCCCAGTTTGCACTCGGACGTGTGAAACCGTAAGCCCGGAGCTCCCTCGAACACCGTACTACAAAGGCACGCACCCAAACAAGAAAAAATTCCAAAACGACTGGTGACAAAGGGGGCAGAAGTGCGAGTTCCCGTGCGGTTCGCACGAGGAAGCTGCTGCGCGCTGTGTTCCCTTACGTCAGCTTGAACGCGGCCTTTTTTTCGGTCGGAGGCCCAGATCCGAGGTGCGCCGAGAGAATGCACCGTGCACCGGTCGCCAGGCGCAGCTGCGTGCGACACGCGGCCGCGGTTAAGACGCGTTCGTTTCACGGAACCGAGGCCCGTACCAGGCCCTTGTTGTTTGCAGTAGCGGTTTTTATCGGGCCCAACCGCGTCCTACACGATGCTCGGGCTCCTGTCCCTCTCTCGTCCTCGGTGTTGATCGAGCCGCGATCACGCCGAATATCGATTACCCCGGCGCTTACGACGTCACCGGGACACGCTTAATTAACGACCGACAAACTGCATCGGGCAACTGACATGGCCGATTAACCCTTTCGACCCCCTAATTATTTCTCGACGAAAACAGACATTTTTAAGCATGAGGTTCACGACTCTCGGAGATAGAGTCTGAATTTTTTCTAAATTGTATAGAAGTTAACATTATTGTCGGACACTCGAGGTTAAATCTCGACCACTTTGTTTAAAAGTTATTCGCCAGGATTAACTTAGCCTTGATGCTACAAAACCCACGATTTCTTCGATCGCGGTGTGCCTATTCTCCCGTGACCGACCACTTTGTTCTCGTTTCAGATAAATACTTTGAGATCCTTTACGCCTAAGCAAAAGAAGGGACACCGTGAAATCGGCATTTAAACATGCCGCTCGGCCGACGGCCGGCTTTTTACCGATATTCTTCCCTGTGTTTTTCTGCTGAAATCAAACCTGATCGCCTGCGTCACCTTTAGCGCCGTGATTTTCGCTTTTTAATTCGTCGCTGTAATCCAGTGTCTGCTAACGAAGACGTGAGTGCTTTCGAAGAGGAATTTCTTTTTCTTGAAAATTGACTTTCCCCGGTGGGAACTGAGGTAGTTCGGTAGCGCGAGTGTTGGTTCCCGCGAATCCGATCGGGGTCGGGGGCATAATTACGTTGTCGGTGAGTAAATCGTGGCCGATGATGTATCGTATTTCAGCAAGAAATCCATCGTCGCGTCGGCGGGTCGTTCGCGGAAAGTCCTAACAGCGCTCTAAAATGGCATTGCGGCGCGTCGGTATGGAACTAATGAACTCACGACGGGGCTTTCACGGACAGAGTTATTACGGCCCTGTTCCCTGAGCGTGGAGCGTATAGCTCCGCTCGTCGTCGTTGCCTCTGTGTGCTAGTCCTCCTCGGCTTCGTTCCCCGAGGTACTTCTCTCTCCTCCGAGACGTATCCCCGCCTGCGCCCTTCGTCACCGACCCGGACACCATGGCTGACCAGTATTATGGCAGATCTATCGCTCCTCCGTCTAAGTGAGCCCGGACCTAGTTTTACGAGCCTTTCTTCTGGCTGTTATTCTTCTTAGCAGCTCTTTTTATCTCGTCCGGGCATCTTTCACCGTGTTCTCGCCCCGTGCGCGCGGATGTTTACAGTTGTGCCGCGGAGTCGTAATTGCCGGTGTGCTACGCCATTGTACACTGCCAACGAACGGCGAACCGCGAGACCTGAAATTCGAGCTATTTTCTGAAAATACAGCTCGACCGCTGTCAATCCGCGATCCTGCGCCCAATTTGTTACACCGCGCTCTCACTTCTGTTCCCATTATTATTTCAAACCGACCACCGGTGCTTCCGCCAGCTGGTTTAGCCGGGAAAAAGCTTTCGCAAAATTCTGAATTGCCCCCAGAAAAAGATAGAACGTAGCTAATAAACCACCATAAAGGACAACTCGGACAATCTACTCTCTTTCAATTAAAATAGATTCGTTCGGCTTCTCGAAATTTCTAGTTACTCCCTTGTCTACAGTTTTCTCCGCAATTATTTTTAACGCCGGAGTACCACTTCCGCGTTTCACCAGGATGAAATAGAATTACCCGGCAGGCCCCGAAAGAATCCGCCACTCGAGCCACGGTGTCTCGGCGAAGAAAAGAAGTCGTTTTCCGGAAGTGGGGGGCTGGTGTCGCGGAGGACTTTTCCTCATAAGAAGAAGTCGCGTGAAGAATTCGCTAATTTACTTTGAAAAGAGATCTCCTGGCGGCGGAATTTCCGCGGGATAAATTCCTCGGGGATCGACAAAGGTGAAGCGGCTGGTTATCAAACCCCTCTTCTCTCTCCCCTCTCTCTCTCTCTCTCTCTCTCTTTCTCTCTTTACCTCTGAACAACGTCTCATTGTTCGCGAACCCCCGTGTACGCGTCCATACACCGTTGCCCTTTATCTTAATTCCATTACACTTGGTGACGAGACGCGACACGGCCTACGAACCGCATCCCGGTAATGCATCCCCTAACTCGCTACCTCTCCGACAACCTCGCCACTGTGACTCTGTGCGAGAGCTACTTTGACGTGTCCTTGACTCTCGCCGCTTGGAAATCTCGACCCTCCACTACCTTGGACCGTGCAGGGTCCTCATTTAGACTATGCCAGCCCTCTAAAGGCCTATCGCTAACCGTCGACTCCTGGCTACGGTGTTTCATACGTTTTCCTCATTGTGTGGCGACTAATTAGCCCTCCGTCTCGCGAACAGACTAAATAATACACGATACGTTCGAGGGACCCTTCAGTTTGGCCACCTGGACTTTCAGTCGTCCCATGAGCTTTACTCGACAGTCGATCGCTGCGTCTTCGGCAAAATAAGTTTGCGTCGCAAGAATCGTAAATTTTATATTATATTTATGTTCTATGAAAATTTCATGTATATGTATTTCTTGCACACCATTTGTCGTTTTCAACCCCTTATCGTAACGTTTTCTTTACAGTTATAGTGGTTAAAACATGTTTATCCTGAAAAATGTCGTAGAAGGGAAAAGAAAATTTATATTTTTTGTATGGCTAAATATGGCTAAATATGGATTACAAACGAATCAAATTTTAATTCGTCTTAAAAGAAACTTTGTTAGAATCTTTATCACGAGTCCAAGGGGTTAATAATTGCTTAGTATGTAATCGTATTCCCGATTTTCATCGAATATCTTCCGTCAGGGCCTGTTCATTCTGACTATGAAGATAGTCCTATATCCACCGTAGTAACATAAGAGACTGTCCAACCCTATATTCAGGGTAGCCTGTAAATGTAGCTCCGGTAATAATTAATGCTATCGATCGCGGCAAGAGGATTTCGCCGGTCATCCGTGCGATACCATTCCATTTCGAGTGGATATCTCGTCTAAACGTCCTCGTCGGCGACGCACGAGGGTCTGACACGAGTCGCAACAACCTAACGAGCTCGTTTCTGTTACAGAGAGGTACGACACAGCGTACGCCTGCGAGGGCAAAGCACTGCTGATCGAGTGCGGCGAGGGAAAGCTGATCCATCTCATCAGAGCGAACTACGGGAGGTTCTCGATAACGATATGCAACGAGCATGGGAACACCGACTGGAGCGTCAACTGCATGTCGCCCAAGTCCTTCCGTGTGCTGAACAGCGAGTAAGTTTTTCAATCGGCGTCCTTGCTTTCTATATGTATATGTAGGTATATGTACACATACAATAAATCCTCGAATATACACACACACACTCACACACGATCCATCCCCTTCTCCTACGAGCATCCTGCGAAGAAGAAGAAGAAGAAGCGTCGAAGAATCGAAGCGTCGATACCGAATTCCTTTTCTAGCCGGGTTCGAGAACGGGTACGTACCCGCTTCCCAGAGGGTATGGAGCACGAAGAAAAATTGGGGACACGCGGCAGACATTTTCTATCGTTAATGAGTCGAGCAGCACCAATTAAAGGAGACGTCCGAGATTCGATCGAGCGTAGATCGCGCTTGTCACTCGGTCCCCGGGTTATCGAGCGAGATCCGACTTTCCACGAGGATCGATATCTAACCGGCGAAGCTTTTACGGCCGCTCCTCCGTCCGAGATATCCAGCCATGACACCTGGAGCTCGGGCTCGTTCCTTCGCGGTAACGAGAAACGCTTCCTGCAACCACCGCGCCGCGCCGCGCCGTGTATATCGATCATAGTCTTCCGATGACCTTGGACGCGGAGGCCGATCTATACGATCTATCTGCCTCCGATCGAGATCCGATCTTCTCTCCCTGCGCAGAAGCGATTGGAAAGCACGATCGGTGCCGGTACCGCGGCCGATGAAAAATTATTAACCGTCGAGTATGCGGAAATTCGACTCAGCGGATTTCGCGCCGGAGAAACCGAGCCCTAATCACCCAAACATTACCTTCGTTTCGTACACGCCGATGGTTTTCTTAGATCCAACGATACAGATTCCATTCGTGGAATCGTCGATTTAACCCTTTGCGGACGTGAACGCATTCTATATTGAATTTTCCGGAGGATAGAATACGCTCATTTCTCTATAAAACAAGATTATGTATCGATCGGATAAATGTAAGAATTTCACTTGCTGTTGAATAATTATTTTGTTATTGGTATAGAGGTGCCACTCGTCCTAAAAGAATTAATAAAATAAACGTTCGCAGAGGAATGTTCTTAGACCTGTGGATTAAAGGAAGTGAGAACTCTCAAAAGAAACTTCCTGGATCGGATTAAGAATGAAGAATAACGCTGTAGCGTGTTTTCGATGAAAGGAGCACAGCTCAAAGTGACTCAGATTGCAAAGAGGATTACTGAAAGTTAAAGAATTGTCAAAGCATTTCTGAGAAATATTATCTCATTTCTGATACGTTTTACGAGCGGCGCGCGGACTGCTCTCCACTGTACTCTCACTTTTGGAATGCAACGGTTGCAAGAATATCGGTCACTTTTGGACATTGACTTCTCGAAGTCGAGTCGCAGTTCTAAGAAAACCATCTCGGTCGGAAATGGTAGAAAATACTAATTCGTGGAAATAATAATGGTGTCGACATTTCCAGCGTTTCCTTCGACAACGTGACGTTGTTTTATTATGGAACGATTGATCAAATTATCACCAATAGAATTCCTCGTGGCGCGCTCGCAGAGGAATAAAATTCAAAGAATTCGCTCGGAAATAATACTCTGCTTGTTCGAAAAACACACGTCTGCTGTTCATTAGCCCCGCGGTATTATTAGCCATACGGGACGCGATTCTTGGAGGAGCGGTCGTCATCATTCGTGGCGACTATAATTTTTCAAAATTAATACTGGCGATAGTCTTGCGAATGGGAATTCGATCGGTGAGCTTCTTCTTCGACGCGGTGTTCTCTTCCTTCACATCTCTTTTGTCCCGGAGACAGGCGGAGTGTCATCCGATTGCTATGGACTGTGGATCTGTACGCGAATTCTCATCTTCATAAATCACTTCGTAAAAAACTTCCTTGCAAAAATAAAAATGGTACTCATTGAATGGGGTTCTCCAATATTTTATACATTCGCAGATGCCATAGATGCATAAAGACAGACGAAGCGTCTTTTTATTTAAAGTTCACTTAATTAAGAATTTGAATAATATGCATAGATTTTAATCAAAACTGCGCTTTCTTCTCTCTTTTATGAGTAAACGACTGAGATTCGCGCTAACGTCCGCAGTCCACAGACAATTCACTAGCAAGTTGCACCCTCATTGAAGCTAATCTGCGATGTAGATAAGCTGCGATCACCGATTGTAGAGGGTACAATGATCGACTCTTGCGTAGATTCAGATCATCGCGAGTCGGATCGCACTTCGCCATACACTGTCCACGAAAATGGAGCAAAGAGCATGGAGTCGAGATCGCAAGGAAATGTACGGGGTCGGGTGGAGTTAGAGGAGTAAGCGGAGAAGGGATGTGTCCAGAGAAGGAAGGAAAATTAGGAAGGAGTGGACGGCTTCATATGGTCCGGCGAACTGGCCAATTGCTTGACCATTGAAGGGCGTATTTCGCGGCGGATCAGAGCGATAGGAAGAATCGCAAACTCAGCGATCGCTTCTCTATCCCGGTCCCCGCGAACATCCACTCTATTTCCTTCGATCTCCGCGTTTGTGTGCCTCGGACATACACATACACACACGTACACACATACACCCACTGGGCGATGCCATACATCGAATGGCACGCGTGGTCACGTGTATCTCACACAGTCATCCACATCCTGCGAGATCCCTCGACCCAATCCGACGAAATGTCCTGCAGATTCCTGATTCTATTCTTTCATTTTTTTTTCTCGTGTGTTTGTTTGGTCTTCGTTGTCCGACGAATCGCTACGGTATCGGTGGACCAGTCGATTGGTCCGAGCTCGAGGGAGAGTCTAGAGAGAGAGAGAGAGAGAGATGAACAGAGAATTAGAGAGAGAGAACGTCGGATGTTAAGACTAGGTCCGTACCGCCGCCAGGCATGGGCACTAATATGTTGAAAAAATGCTTCTGAAAATATTCTGGCATTTTTATGTTAACGTGCATTTCATAAAGCGTGCATTGGAATATTTTGAATTCTGATCTCCGACTGTTTTAATTATTGCATGTCGTCTGGGGGCAGACTCTGTCACCTTCATTTAATTAAACCATATAAGTCGATATACAGTGGTATTTTTTATTACCAACTCATTATAGATGCATTAAGAGGTCTGTCCAATGAAATACAATTTCATTCTACTTCAATCATGTGCCCCAGCCTGGAATCGATCTATGCGATTGCAAATAGTTGAAACGATCGCAATGACGAATCGGTATCGCGTCCGACGAAATTTCACGTCACGGCTCGACGATAAGAAACGAGCCTCGGCTCTCGTCGATTATATCACTGGGACTCGCAACGTAACCGCTCTGCAAGAACCGCCAAGGTCGCGTTAAGATCAAATTGCGGCTGCTTAACGGCTCGAGCACCTTTTCAAGAAAAACGCGTTTCAAGCTGGAGCACCGTCTAAGGACCCAGCCGGGGTAATAACTTCCCGATTAACTTTAACTGGCGAAGTCCCGTCGCGTCGCGTCGCGTCGTTCGCAGCCGTTCGCATACTCGCGCGAGCACGCGTTTCGCAAGACGAGTCGGAGGAGTTCGACGTCAATTTAACTCCTTCCCGCGGAATCGATCGGGGAAATCGCTGATCTCAATCTATCCCTGATGTACGCTCGTGCTCTCTATCTCTCTCTCTGTCTCCCATTAGTCTCTTTTTCTCTTTGTCGTGTCGCAAAAGTACGTTCCGTGGGACCAAGAAGTTTTACTAAACAAGATTCGCCGATATCCGACGCATTCGAAAGAGAATATCGAAGTATTTAACTCTGCTACAGTCTTCGGTAGAGTCGTACGTTTTAAACAGTGTCGAGCAAAGAGGAGAACTTGGTGAAAAGATCGAAAAATATCGGCTCGGAGAACGCAGCAGAGTTGAAGAACCAAGGAAGACGGTTCCCAGCGGAAACTCGATCGGTTTTCTTCTTTCTTCGCCGAGAGAACGATTTTAATCGAATTCGCGGACTCGCCTTTATCAGTAAGGAAACGGACAGTGAAATAAATGATTATCGCCGCCGTTATCTTTGACGCGTGCTTCGCTGGAACCGTCCGATCTGGTAGACTCACGGCGAAACGAGAATCAACGGTGCTACGGCGCCACGCAATGTTTAACCGCGCGATAGACACAGTTGAGAAAGGATCAATCGATCTCTCCTGGTGCCCGTAAATCACAGGATCCTTCGTTTCCTCTCGGAACGATAAAAATGGGAAGCTCGAGGGATCCGTTGATTTTGTCTCAACTACGATAAAAGGATTTCAAATTCCAAGAGGTTTCGTTCTAAGACTCACACTTCCGCTATACTTTCAGCAGCTTTTTTCTGTTCTACTCCCATTTTGTTCATCCATCGTAATCCATCTAACCAACGTTTCCGTCCTCTAACCCAGGGTGTGGTTTTACGCAAAGTGCATCGACGTCCATGGAAATTCACATGCATGTACGAACCCGCTTAAAACACTTAACGCAAGGTGTTGTGGGTGCCTCGTTGTGTTTCGCTCCTCCGAAAGATCCCTTTGTCGTAGTGCTCCTCGCAGCAAGTACAAAGATCCCACTATTGCCGACTGCCGCGCGAGACAGCGCAGTCACTTATTGGAATACCAAAATTGCTTTACCTCGGACGAGAATTTTGAGTCGACCCGAATAGAAATCCTCGCACGGCAGCCAGCAGCGTTATCCGCTCTAACACTCTTCCTTTAACACGGTGCCTCTGGGGCTCTACTGGGAAGGTAAGCAAAATGGAGCAAGCGTATCCCTAGTGCCAGGGGACAAGTAGTTCGCAGTGATTCTCCCGGCGACGGTAACTACTCGCTATTCCGCTATCTTTTTTCTCGCAAACTCCTGTTAACGTTAAGGGGTCTCTCTGCTTTGACGACTTCCGAAAATGGCTCCTTTATAAGTAATATTAATGTCCTCCTGTATTCTTGAAAGGTGACGTACAAAAACTTAACCACAACCTTGTACAGTAGAGTACAAGTAGATAATATGTCCTTGTATAGAGTGATCATGTGTTGGTACATCACCTTCCAATAATACGAAAATTGCATTTCTCATGGGTCGACCAGATAGTTAAACATCCATAACACGGGTTCGCTGCTATTGTTACAACTTTACCAGGGTTTGTTATAATTGCCTATAAAAATTTGAGTACGTCCTTTGGATGTTGACGAATAACCGCACAAAGTTTGTAATTGTTTTTTAAAAAATTCCCCAAGTTGTGCCTTGTGCCAGAACGTTGAAGTAGGGAGACCCTTTAGCTTTTGCGTAGGGTGCTGTCTCTTTCTCTCTTGGTATAGATTCTGCGTTGATTTGCTAATCTTCCTCGCTCGGAACGGGGGAGGGGGGGGCACTGAAAGACCGCCAACGGGATCATCTAATGCTGGGAGCGGGGGGCCAGAAGCTGGCCAGAAAATTCATTCGGGAATTCGGTTTAATCAGCGCGGAAAGGACCGATCGCGGATTAACGCGCCGTGGAACAAACCCTGTTTCGGATCCGGCGTCGAAACGGCGGATTGACGCGCGTTTAGAGACTGGTTGGTTAGTAGCAGATTTATCAGCGGGGGCTGGGGCGGCACGGCAGGCCGAGCCACGTCCGAGATTACGATTTAAGTGAAACCGGGACGGGGTCGAGAGGACGGCTTTCGCCTGGAACGATTAATGAAATTGAATGGCCGGGGGTCGGCTGCGAAATTCCGTCTACGGAATTAATGACGGCCCGTTGCGTAACCGTGGAAATGTTCATTACTCCGTTGAGAAATGACGCGCGCGTTAGTGGATTTTCCACTCTTAATCTGCCAACGCTCGGGAACCGAAGCAATTAGATCGGAAAAGAACGGCCAATTCGCGGGGCCAACAGCTTTAAACACGGAAATTAGTTCCATTACGTGTCGCCCTCGATCGATGACCCTGTCACTTTATTTTCCGCCGAACCTATATCAGATCATTTCGTTTTCTATTTACCACCTCGCCCGAACTTGCTACACGAATTTACCCATTTTTGCAGTTTTCGGAATATTTGCAAACTAATTACAGACATAATTTACTGCTCTATCTTGCCCGATGTTATCCTAAAATGAATCAGGACATTTTCTTGTACAATTTAACTTTAACTATTTATTTATCGGTAAATATCAATTCTTCCTAAAAGTAGGGTTAATTATAGTGATGGCGTGCTTAACAATTATAGGAAACGCAAATCTAATGATAAAAATGCGATGTAACTCGCAATTTTATTTTGATTCCGTTCGTGTAAAACATACAGTTTAGAAGAACAGTTATGCTCTCCACCAATCGGAAGCAATCACGAAAATCATGAATCACTGTGAAAGATCGCCGTGGTTAGAAACGAACCACGAGCGTTCCGAAAGTAGAAGTTCACGCCATCGCTAGTTAATTGTTAGCTCATCGATCGAGGGTTTGCTGAAATCGTAACGCGAGGACAATTTCGTAACGCGTTTCCGACAATTCATTAACAGAACGGAAATTCTGTGCATCGAGAGAACTTTAAAACTGTAATTCGATAATTATCGAAGTGGAAGTCATTGTTTTGCGGAATCATATCGCGTGCTGCCTCGTCGAGAGACCTGCCAAGAAGGTTGTTGCCATCTCGGATTCTTTCCTCGACGTTGCGCAATCGCGGTGTAATTACATTGCGCTAATAGCCACTCGATGATTCGACTCTCGTCGTTAGCTCTGACCGACCGGGAACCAGTTCGAAGACTTCGGAATCTTCTCGAGAACGGTCTTCTCTATTGGCTTTTTTTTGGTTCGCCGTGGAATACCGTGGCGCCGAAAATCATTACCAACGAGACGTGCCTTTCTGGATACTTTCTTCGTTGGAATCCAATTTCAACAGCAAAGGAACGCGCGGGACAGTTTTTAGTGGATCATCGTGTCGTACGTTATCGAACATAAACCGTTTTACTCGACTAATTCCACTCTCGTGCGACCAACAAAGTAAAAGCATAACAAAACCGCTGATGGCAAAGAATTTAAAAATACTGTTACACCATTTCCGACTTACTAAAACGATTAAAAAACGAAATAAATTTTTAGTTTGCATAAAAATCCGCGGTCCAGTTACCAGAAAGAAAACCGATTATTGTTCCCGCGTCGCGCAAATGGCGGCGAACCTGTTGAACCGCCGATCCATAAAACAGTTTGTAAACGTCCGCGACCGCGAGCTATTATTTCCATTAATGTTTCAAAACCGCGTCTGTATCCACAATAATAGCGAAAAAAAAACATCGAGTTTTCGGTGGGCGGCACTCTTGCTATTGATATTCCACGAATGTTTCCGTGCCGACCTACGGATAATCGATCGGCGCGATCGGAAGCGCGTAACGCTGCTCGTTAGTTTCGGAAGTGAAATTCAACGTTCCGCCGGCGCTTGTTTGTCCACCAATTAATAACTATCGATCGGCCGAGAGGTAACGAAATCGAACCGAAAACGAAAATAAAGTAGAACGGGGGCGGTCCTTGAAGAGGGGGTCAACGTGGAAGGAATTTCTTCACGGTACAGGCGGGCATGCGATGCGGCGTAATCGATCCGTCGTAGATATATTAAACAATTTCACGATTCGTCATCGTGGCCGTCGAAGATAATTAACCGTGGCTGGGAAACGCGAGAAGAACGTAATTTCGCGCGGCGCGATCGAGCGACCTCGAGGCAGAGTCTCCGACCCGATGGTAAACAATTAGAGGAACGTCTCCCTCGAAATACTATCCTGTCTCGGCGAGTATTTATCAAAACACGGCCGACCCCCGTGATCGACGAGGGCCGAAGAGAGTAATGGCGGTCTCCTCGGGGCTCCACCTGTGTCTCGCGTCGATAAACAAGTCCTCGCAATTGCTGCCGGGCCGGTCAGCTACTAATGAAATAATCGGGGGTCACCTTTCGTCGTTTTCGCGTCCGGGAAAACTCGCAGCCGGCTCTCGTGTTTGTCCTTCATTTCCGCCGTGACACTTTCTTTTCGTAACGGGTGGTTTGCGTGCAGGGCCATGTCGTGCTATGATACAGAGACACTCCCTGTCTCTGTAGCTAGTGGGGAAAGAAGTTTTTCCAAATTAAAATTAATAGAACGCTACTTAAGAAGTTCAATAAGCCAAACAAAACTTAGAAATCTGTCATTAATTTCTAACGAATCTACATTGGCTGCCGCTGTAGACTACACGGCCCTGCACGCGCAATCTCGGACGGGAATAACTGGAGAACTGACAGATCGCTCTCGGATTGGGCTCACCTTGCTCGACGATCGACGTTTACGGTTTCCGGTGGACCCCCTCGAGTATACACAGAAAATCGTGTTTTGATAACTTCGGAATTTTTTTAACGACGACCGTGGAATAATAAGATCGCGAGCAGTAATTTCCGATATTACACGCTCGAGGATTTACGAGCGTAACGTGTAGAGCGCGCCGCGAAAATTCGTCGAGAGCTTATAATTTTCATTTGCGCCGTCCGATTCCCTTTAATTCGAGCGACTTCTATTTTTCCCTTCCGATTTCAGCTCGGTATCCGGCGTTTAACCGAGGCTAATTGAGGCCGCGCGAATTCCCAGTAATCTCGTTAGGCGAAATTAGCTGTTCCGTTCGATCGAAAGACGCTGACGCGAATCGGAGTAGCTGTCGCGCAGTTAGGTCAGCCTTTGCCATCGTTGTTTCGTTTCCTACCGGTTCGCTTCTAACGCTGGACTTGCTCGGTTTTCAATTTTTTCCGATCGATTCCGGCACAGACACGGTATTAAACACGGCTCTACCGTGAACGATCGTGACCCGGCTCTTTCAGGATTTTCATTAGTCGAATCGATGGTTAAAATGCTAATAGACTCCGACTGTAATTGGCGATTAAGCGCTAAATCGATGATAAACTATTAACACGCTGCGGGTCCTGCGTCGACACCCCGCTTAAGCTGCTTAGCCGATCCAGCCGATAATGGCCCGCTACATCTTCCGCGATTCTTCCGCTATTTAAAAGATCCAAGGAACTAGCATCCTTTTACCTTTAACAATCGATTCGATCCTCGAAGTAAGCCGGCCTACAGCCGCTCGCGTTCTATTAACACGTTCGGCTGCTGGATAAACTGAAAAATCCATGAATCGACTCGGAAATAGAACAGCCAATGGCAAGTTCTAAATGAATGCAACCGGACAAAATGGTTGGAGGGCCTAGAATTAAGTTACAAAATCTTGGCGGTCGCATTCCCGGGCGACCGGGGCGCTGTTACGGAATGCAAACGCGGGGCAACTATTTCACATTTGCCATATCTCGTCCGGGGAATAAATTCCTAGCAAGTAACCGCGTAATATCTGGTTGTATTCGGCTCGCGAGATTGTACCGGCGCGTGCGTGTGTCGGTGCCCTCTCTCAAGTTCCGTCGACAAAACTCGTTTAATCCTCCGGCAGATTAAGAGGAAGAGACTCTTCGCGGAGAAAGAGAGACAGAAAGCCGCTCCCAGTTAGGTACTTAAAAGTATTCCAATCACGGGAACGTGGGGAAAGTCCGACGAATATTTCTAGTTACCCCTGGTGTCCGGGTGTCTGGGGTGGTTAGGGGGACGAGAGGCGGCACCAGATACAGGTGAGGATGAGAAGGGGGTGCGAAATCGGAAGTTCCGAGGCGAAACCCTGCACACGAACTCTGCCACGCCAGGAGAACGTCACTGTGTATATACGAAGCACAAATATCGCACTCTCCGTGATATCCTTGCTCCATCTTGACACACAAGCGACCAACTGCATGCCTCGGTTATTGTCTAATGTACTCGCAGTGAGAATTGCTGGATACATGTGCGCTCGACACAGCCGCGATCGTGTCCAATTCGATTCTCGATCATTGCAACGCTTCGTGCTGGCCAGTGGCGCATCCGCTGCAATGATCTCCCGAAATTTTTCATTTCACGATCCTGGACACTATCATTTGTTTGACATTTCACGATCGCGGTAGCAACCCGAGCATTCGCAGAGGGAGACTATGAACTATGTCTTTCAACGTCTGCAGAAATGATTAACGAAGAAACCATGAAATGCTTTTCAAGTCTCCCTCTCCGAAAATATCATTCCAGGTGTAATTATTAATCTTTATATATATATATATACATATATACATAAAATAACGCCACGTGTGCTGCCATGGATCTTTCCCTTTTCTCTTGTCACCGTCCGCAATGCCACGAAGAGCTCCTGCGCTGTGTTCTCTCGTTTTACCACTTTGTCATGTGTCTGCGAGGGAAATTACATATCCTGGGGGAAATTCTTGGTGGAAAAGAGGCTTTTTCGTCGGCGTTCGTCACGCTCGCTCGTCTCACCAGTATATATATATATATATACACTTTGTAACCATCGGACGCATCGGTTCACACATGGAATTCTGCACGAATCATTTCCTATCGATTCTATGCTTGATTAAACGCAACTCTACGAGCAACAGGAGCAAAAGGAATATTAATCGGAGAGAGAACGCGTGTTCGATTATTTACGGCGACCACTTGATCCGCTATCTTTTTTCTTTCACGATCGCCGAGGATATGCGAGAGCATATCGGGGAACGTTCTACCACTATCCGGAGTGCGTAACGCTGTTTCAACAATTTCTCAGATGCTAAAAAGGATTATTATTGTGAAATATCATGCAGAGGGACCTGTCGAACCGTGGATAAACGTATCCACGGATTACTCACGACGTTCCGCTAGTTAAACACGCGGATCGAGAGCGATCGGGACCATGGGTAACGCGAACTCAGTTTTGGATCGCGGAGTTTTGCACGGTTTGATTTTTTCGGAAGATTAGGAAAATTAATAAGCTGCAAAGTAACGGAGCGCAACGTTTCTCCTCGCTCCAGTTCAATCACTCCATGATATTCAACGGAATTCAATTTTCCATTCTACCTATGAACAACGTGCATCGAAGTATTTGCTCCACCGTGTTCTCATTCACAATCTATGATCGAATCTCTTTTAATTCGTTTCTATCAATTCGGTTTGGCTCTGGAAAAGCCTGATAAAAAAGTGCCAAGTTTAACGTTTTTCTAGGCTGCTACATATCAAATGTCCGGTTTTATGCTTTGTATGCTACCGCGCTTTCAAATCGAAAAATACTAGTATATCTGCAGGTGTATTGTGTGCTGTTTTGAAACGTGGATTCTACGCGTCCATGGAGAAATGTTATGAAATATAATTAATTGAAAATAGAGTACTTCTGTTTCTCAGACCTCTAGATTGTTTGGAGAACAAAATACGTTTCTTTAGTAGTTACAGCGAAAAATCGGACATTTCACGTGCGGCAATGTCTAGATATACGCCACTTCGTAAAATTAATGAAGCACTGAATCATAACCGAAAAACTCTCGATTTGTCACTTTGTGTAAAAAAATCTGGAAATATTCTATATATCTATCATTGTAACGCTTTCGTCTTTAACTAAAATTCTCTGTGATATTTTTAAGCCTCGAGTATAAATTAATTTGTGGTCATCCAGAACATAAAATAAAATTTGTCAGTTAAAAAATAAGAGTTATTGGCATAAGAGTTAAAGGGTAAATTCTGTACTTTCATGCCTCAGAACTCGTTTTTAAGTGTCTTCATCGTTACAAAATGGGGTGACATTAAAGTTGCGTTTCTTCTATTCTTCTTATTTTTGAGTGGATGAAACCAGAAGCTGTAATATATTGCTATGTCTTTAAAATTATTCGGAAAATATGTTCTGTGCTTATTTGTAATATATTTCTTTTGTGTTTGTTTTAACTGTCCGACCCGTATTTTCTCTACAGGAGCTCGAAGGTGGACAATTTTTTGGTAATACATAATTAAGCGTCCTTCAATTTTGTGAAGTTCAAATTAGATCGTCCAGAAAGTTCTGCGTCCTTGCTCAAAAAAATTTGTGCATGCTTATTTATTCTAGAATACCTAATTCGTAAAAAACAAAAATTTTCTGACAGAAAAGCTGACGCAGCGTTGGCCGATGGAATGTCTCATTCGGAATATTTGAATCGCGACGATGTTGTTTTCTTTAGGGACACCTGGTATATGCGTAGCAGGTCGACGGACGAGTCGATCATTCGGGGCGGGTCGGTCGACACGGAACCGCCATTCGCGGCTGGAAATTGGGGCGCGAAATGAGGTCCGCGCGGGTACACGGATTCAGTTTTAGCCGAAAACACGCCGGCCATCGGGAGCGACGGGAGATCGCGACGAAACCATAACAGCGTATATACGTGGATATCGAGTGCTCGCGCGCGCGCGACCGAGCGAGCGGTACCCAGCGTGAAATTAATCGAGGAGGCTCCCTGCGAGTCGGTGTATCGGCGAAAAATCAATTAACCGGGCTCCCCCCATACTCAGGTAGATTATGAAAAATCATTCGGCTGGGCTCTCGTATCTGGAATCGCGAGGCTGTAACGCGAGTCGAGTCACGCCTACGGTTCCGACAAGGAAACGGAACCTGTGTACATGTATGTGCGAAAGGTTCGATTGAACGAGAGAAATTGAGAGGAGGGCTCCGGTCGAGAGAGCCCAGAGAGAGAGAAATCGAGGCGTTTCCCGTTTCACCGTGTCGAGATTCCCGTAACTTTTTAATCGCCGGTGGAATTTCTTTGTGCAAGCGAACCCGCCGGATTGTTCGCGAGGACTCACGACGCACACGGACCACCGAAAATCGCTGGGAAAACCCGGTTTCCCTTTGACATACAGCGCCAGGATCCGGCCCCGCTTTGCTCCGCGCTCGCCTCGCGTCGCATCGTCGCGCCGCGAGAGGCCGGACCGACGAATAAAACCAGGGGAAGAAACGCGCGGGCGTGCGGGGGTAAATTGAAAATCGGTCGCTTTGAGAAACTCGAACGGTCGTTCATTCAATTCGCCGTCCCGTGTTCATGAAATAGGATTACCGCGTTACGAGCTCCCGCGAATCGATCGAACCGAGTCCTTCGTGCGACGCGTCGCGCGGAGCTTTCAACGCGTCCTCCGCATGGAAGCTGCGATAATATTCCCCGTAGAGCCAGCTCGCGCTACAGGTTACTCTAGAGCCGTCATTCCTCCACTGTGGGCCTCAGTTTTTCAAATGAAAATTTCGTGCATCATTTTAGTTCCCGAGATAACGAGATTTCTATTTTATACGTGTATAAAATTTGAAGAAGGTTGATCAACTCATATGCTGCGGGAATCGTACAAGAATTTAAGTAGTAATAGAGATAATTGCACAAAAATTTGTTATATTGAAATATTTCCAAATGTTTCGAAAACGTTAAAGAAATACGGTAGCGAAAAGTGTACAGAAATTTTGTCGGGGTCATCAGCGACCTCGGAACATCAATTCAGGGTGAAGTTAACACGGTGATGTCTTGATATATTTATGTGAACACTTTAGGATTTGTTGAATTACCTTTATCCTAACGGTAATAAAATGACTGTTTTTCGTTGGGTAAGTTTGTTGTCCGAGTTGAAACTCGTATAAACCGAGAAAATCGCAGTAAGTTTTGCACTTACCGCGGATAACAAGAGCGTCCGGCGAAATAAGATAATTAAAGTAACTATTTTCTTTTTTCGAGAACGACTTTTTGCTTTGCCGTTCGCGATGCGGAGGAACAAAGATGGAGGACGCGCGAGGATGGAAACATTATATTTATTTCTGGTGAAAATTAATTTTCCCTCGCAAGGGACAGGAATTAAAAGGGATTCGTTCTGCGAGCATAAAGTTAGAGACGCGGGTGCCGCGGCTGTGCAAAAGAAATAAAATGTCGGAAATGTAAAGCATAAAATTTCAACAATTAAGAGAGGCTATAAATAGTAAAACATTCCCGGACGGTTCGTGCAAGAGCCTTTTTACACGAGAGATGTACTTTGCAGCCCTTAGGTGTCGCGTGACACGGAGGCGTCGCGGCCCGTTCCCTTTTGCGTTATTAAACGCTAGGCGCATAAATAAGGATATCGTAAATCATCGGCCGGAGCTTTAGATAGAAGAAAAACGCTGGGTTTCGGGCTATCATTTGAATAAACTTTTCTGAAGGGCTTTAAGGTCTGAGCTTTATTTAAAACGCATATCGGCGATTTTCAATGCTGCTCCTTCGTGAAACAGAATATTCCGCGAACATTGCCCTCCGTGGCTCCTTTAAAAATTAATGGAAATCAACTCCAATAAAAATCGTTTCTATTTTCTCCGCGAAAATTTCTCGGACTTTCAAAAGCTCTACGATGAGATTTTTTGCCGCTCGGTCGCTATGACATATCAAAGTCAGCTTGAAATAAACCAAGCCGGGCAACGATAACAATAAATTTTGTGTACCCCGGAATGCAAATATCGGCGTGTTTGACAGCGTTGAATCGCCAAGATGAACGACGCAACGGTCCGCGTGAATCGTGCCTAAGCATACTCGGGAGCGAATGCGTCGATACACTCTTTCTCCCGAGCGCCGATTATACACCCTAAACATCCTCGCGTGCGCAAACTACCGTAAATTCGCCGAACGATTTCTCGAATCGCCTGATTCCCTTTCATTTTCGTCGCAACGCCATAGCTCATCGTAATCGAATCACCGATGCATCGATCACTCACTCCAGAGCACAATGCTCTCCTGTAAATAGCGCTCAAATCGTCTGCATTTCGGAGTAACGAATTTCCGTCTCTCGAGAATATTTATAATCGATAGACCACTTACTCGAATGTTTTGCCTCGCTTTCTTACAAGCGAGAAAGTCAACGGTCTATAGGCGATCGCTATCCCTGCACTCGGATGCGATAAAACAAGTTGGAACACTTGTAAAAGAAATAGCTTTTCACGTTGTTATCTGCAGCAGTTATTTACCGGCTCAGAATTTTTATTATTCGAGTGTTATTCGGCCGAGAATCGCGTGAAATAGGAAAGGAGAAATCTCTTTCGGGCGAAAAATAACAGGGGGAGTTGCACGGACAAATGACGGGGCGAGCCGTGAACTGGTCGAGACATATTAAATCCGAAGCAGCCCACGCGAGACGGAAGGCCTCTGAATCATCGTGAAATCGATGATTAAAGTAGGCAACGAGCGACTCCGCGATACGTGAACGCGCAAACGCAGCCGGGTCAGGACATGAGGCAGGGGAGGTTAAAGGAAACCGAAGCCCTTAATAACGAACGCCCCAACATCCGCGAAATGGCGATTTTTCGTGTTCGCTCATAATTTATCCGTCTGAAATTACGTTTACCCTTGGCTCTATTCGACGGGGCGGGCGAAATGTGCGGGTGAGAGCAACCCGGCGGAAGAGGGCGACGTCGTATCGAAAAAAGCACGATCACGATGAATATTAATAACAAATGAAACAGTTATGTAATTCAACGAGTCCTAAAGTATTGATTATTTCGTAAATATAAGTATTAGAATTTTTACAAAAATTCACAGGCAAGCGATGTGTCTATCATGCTTCCTAGTTTATTAGATTGCATTGTGTAGTTCTAGTAAGAAACGATTATGAAAATAAGAGTTCTGTCCAACGCGTTTCCTTTAAGAAATTGGAACAACAGAATAGCTACTATGTAAAGACAAATAATAAATACAGCGCCGAAGTAGATCGTCTTTGCAGAAAAGCCTTAAACTTTATCGGTACTACAAAGTTTCAGCAGCCTCTCCGAACACGTAACAAATATTCTCCGGAACATAATCGCGAACGCTACACGCGTATGTTCGTTTCCAATATTTTTCCCAGCAGAATGGCTCGCTCGAGCGAACCAATTTTTGTTCTGAATGACAAACTACCTGCGCTATTAAAGGCGTGCAATATTAAAACAATGTTATCCATTATTCGCGCGAAACAATGGCGACTGATAACGCTTCCAGATCGACGAAAAATATTCCCTTCGCGGCACGCTTTCTGCGACACTACATGCTAAGAAAACCGACGCTCGTTAAAACAGGATGGATGTTATTGAATCGGAATCGAATTCCCATGAAATTTCGGATTGAATGATCGTAACCTAAGCCAGCTGATTATATGTATTTCCTGTCTATCGAAATGGACGCGACGGTTTCGTCTCTGCTAGTCATAAATTGGGAACGATCGCCGATAACCGAGAGAACCGTACGGCGCGTTTCTTCCCCCGTAACATAGTAATCTACGAGCCGGGGCCAATTACGCGAAGTAACCGGAACTTCCCATGGGCTGTCGATACACGCCACTCGAATCACGACGAACCGACGACACCCGCAAAGTCAACGAGAATTCCGCCCTTTCGTTCGATTATTCGCCCTCGCTCCGGATCGATCCGCAGCGCGAATTAATCATTTCCGCTTTCGGAGAAACGGTCTCGCTCTCTTTCCCTCTCGTCTCCTCGGAAGTTGTATCTCGACCGGGCACGCGTTCGTTGTGCGTACAAAATGGGCGGACAAAAAATAAATGGTTCCCGCAACCGGAGAACGTAAGCCAGACCGAGATTCGGCCCGCAAAATTTCCACGTGTATAACCGACGACCGACGAGGCCGCTTAATCCTCCGAAATAGTGGCTGCCACGCGGACCGATAACAGGCCGTGTGTGGGCTTTGCACCTGCACTTCGCTCCGCACTGGCCAACAATGGCCTGTGTACCCACTTTAATAGCTATCCCGCTCCAACCGAGATTAAGCCCTGCACATCTTGCCGAATCTAAGATCGCCGTGTATATTATTCACCGTAGAATGCACCGGTGCAACCGGTCGAATTGTGCGAAAGTACATGTCTCTCGCGATTTTTCCAAAAAAATTGAACTACAAATTTAATTATAGCTTCGACAGGCCTGATAGTCTGCATCAGAGTTGGAGATGATCGTCGGCCGGAACAAGTAGCTTTCGGATAATCAGAGACACGTTCATTATTGAAAGTTGCGCAGAAAAGACGGGTAAATCCGGTTTCCGCCTCAAGTACTCGAAAATATGGCTCGGCCAAGGCTGCAGAAGCTGCAATCGAGCACCGGCGACGCACGTTCCAATTGTATTTCTTCATTAAGTCGCGTGCGAGTCGGGATCGATCGGTTCGTTACCGGCGACTCCTCCGTTTCCGGTGTGACCGCGTCGACGATATTTTCGTAATAGCATTAAAAGCAACGAAGCAGCTTCCTTTGTGCGTCCCCGTCGTCGTCTGGGATTTCATTCAATTTATCGATTTACTTTCCGCGGGACTATTTTGTTTCGAGGGCAGGTTATGGGGAAGGGGGCGGGGCGATAAGACGATTAGAGTACATTTTAAATCGAACAATCGTCGCGAACGAGGCGCTACGTCGCGTCGTCGTCCGATTACCGGTGGAAAATGAAAATGTGTCGCTGGTAACCGGAGATCGGGACATCGCTCGAACAGAAGGGAAGAAACGCTGACTTCTCGTCCCATTGTACTCCGCGAGAGACTGAGCTTTAAGAGTTAAGAGTTCTCTCCTTCGCGATTCCCAAGAACGAGATGCCTTTTAACGAACAAGGGTCCCGGTAAAGTACCAACGAAGAAGTGGGGGGAGGGGGAGCACCGTGACGCAGAATTCCTCTCGAAAGTTTACCATTTCGTGCCACCGATACTTCCGCATTCGGCTATTAAGCGCTCTCTTGAGGGAGAGAGAGGGAAACCAAAGACTTTGCTCGAAACTTCGATTATTGTCAACTTGGCCGCAGACCAGTTTGAAAAGGATTTTCTTTTTCTAAGGCAACGTCATCCCCCTCTGCATGATTTTCTGTACATAGCCGTGGAGAAACATTAACACCGGACGAAATTCGGCACACGACACACGTACGGGCTCGTCCGGCCCGCCTTCGACCGCCTCTATTGTTGCTTTTAAAACTCTTGCAAACCCTTGTCTCTACTAACCCATTGTCCTGGAAACGACATCAGACGTCTATTGTCACTAACACTTTCGCTGAAGCTACCGCGACTCATTCTCGCTTTTTCCGGTGTGATCACGTACGTCCGACGGGCGTGGGCATTGTTCAAAGTGCTTTAAAAGTATTCGTTCCAACGACACCCGAAAATCTTATTTCATTCAGAGAAGCGGGAATCTCTCTCTTCGTTTCAATCTATTTTATTCTATACTACGTGTTCGAACAGATGTTTAAAAAACGAAGAGAATTTAGAATGTACATATTGGAATGAAGTTGCAGACTATGCAGACTGATCAATTTTTCAAGTATTTTTACACTGCACCCTTACCGAAATTATATATGTAGTTGAAACAAAATGAAAGGGTTAGAGTTACTGATTTTTTTTTTAATTTTTGAGTTATACATGCCCAAGCCTGTTTCGTGCAAGAACTGAAGTTCATTCGTCCATGAGTCTTGTGATATATCAATTCCGAGTGTTCGTTCCTTGAACAAATTTCCAAGAGAGGTTGCGGATCGGATGGAGGGTTTCAAGGTCGATTTCGATCCCCCTCAGGCGCCATAGCCTTTGATTCTCGGTTCGTGATTCCGTCGAAGGACGCTGAATCTCCCGCAATCATTGTCCTCTGGGGTAACGTTCTCTTGCTCACGTGACGATTGCAGGTGTAATTATCGTAATTCCTGTATGGTGGACGTGCGCAGCGACATTTTCGAGGAGGACCCGTGTCCCGGAACCGGGAAGTACATCGAGGCGCAGTACTATTGTCTAGGTTGGTGCACTATTTTTCTTTTCGCTTGTCCAAGCCCTTTCCACGGTCTCGAGATCGAAACGAGAAGATCGGCAGCAGCCATTTTAAAGCGTTAATACCAGCACAAAGAGGATGAAGAGGATGGTCGAAGGTCGGAATAATCGCGAGGAAAATGCCTCCGATCTTCGATACCTTCTCCTTTTTTTTGTGAGATCGATGGATACGTTGGAGGAAGCTTGGATTTCGGAGCGAACATGAGTTGTAAATCGCGATCTACGTCGAAAAAGTCTCTCGATCCAACCCCCATGACGGTCAAAGAAAAGGGACAGGGTATCCATGGTACAGTGCACTTGGTAAGGGTGCACTTTCGATTAACCGCGATTCGAAACCCTCGATATCCAGGTGCAACAACCAGCAGAACTGCAGCATCGTTGCGTCCACTATGCAATTCGGCGACCCTTGTCCCAACACGCACAAGTATCTCGAAGCACATTATCGATGTGTGTCTGGTAAGTAAAACACTAATTTTTATATCCATCATTTGCTACGAATCTCTTTCTCTCTCGCCAGTGTTCATTTGGCGTAGAAACGACCATTCCTTATGTTATTAAATCGTCTTTGTCAAAATTGATTTTATTATAGTCAGGTAAAGTGATCATTTTATTCATTTATTGCTTCATTTGAAACCGAAGATGAGAGTAAAATTATTTTCTAAGATTATTTTTCTGGAGCACTGTCTTTTGCGAAAGAAATAAAAACGTTACAGATTTTCGCATAAAATGGCCATTTTACTCCGATCTATGCTGGAAGATAAAAGCACGATCAGAATACCCGTTTTTACGGGCACATTCCGTCGAAATTATGTTCGGTCTCTCTAGCTTCTGATTTTTCTCGGGAAAGACGATGGAAATTGGTTACTTTTTTGTTCACGCGGAGGTAAAGAGGCAAGAAGCTCGACGCAGACCGCGAGAATCGATTAGAGTTTCCCGAAGTCGCTTATGATTCACGTTGCCTACGTTATTGCAAGCCCGTGTGTCCCGATAAAGATCTCCCGGCAGCTTGCATCGACTATGCGCTCTCGAGACAGAAGAAGTATAAAGGGAAAAAAACGTGCAAGAGAAGGGAAAGAGAAAGAGAGAGAGAGAGAAAGAGAAGGAAAAGGTGGAAGAGTTCGCGAGAGACGTGATCTCTCCAATCGAGAAATCGATCGTAGGGGATCGGTAACGCGAGATACACGCGTCGAACGTTTCTGACGTGTTTCGTACCGTAATGAAACTCTTCCGCGAGCCAATAAGAGCAGAGAGTCCCGGGAGATTGCTGTAAGCATCGATCGTTACCTTCGATGATACTGCGATTCGACTGTGGCGAAACGACGCATCGGCACGTTATTGTGAATTTGCATCGAGTCGCTCGCCTCCATAAACAGCTTCCCGATAATAATTCTCCCGATGCATCCGGTTTTATTGTTGTCACTGTTAATCCTTTATTTATCGGGTTGTGTTCGAAAAAAGTAATAGCTAATCTTGATCTAAATATCCGATCGCTATCGTTTCTCCACACGTCCAATACCAAGATTAATCTCATTTTTGCAATTGAAATCCGGGGAGTTAAGCTCACTCTCGCGTTGCAATTTATTAGATATATCTAATAAATCAATCACTTGCAAATTTCGGATAGTTTAACCGTTATCATAATGTCTCTTGGCTAATTGTGAAAGGATTAGATCGATTCATATAATGCGACATTTATCGTCACATGATAAATATATGAAGATTGTAGAGTCTAAAGATTTCGCTGCGGGACGAACTTGATCGACAAAATTCGCAAAACTGCAATCTACTTAGAACAAGAAGTAATAAGAAGATTAAGAGGCGCAGTTTATGTCAGTACTTAACATTTTCAAGAAGGTATCTTTAAAAAAAATTGATATTGCGTCTCCGTCATGAGACTTGAGAATACTTGACTGCGGATTTTACGGCAGAGAAAAATCTTTGGAAAAGTTTAATGAGATTTTCATCTTCTTGGGAACATGATCAAACTCTTGATAGGGTAAAGTAATCTTTTACCACAGTCTAGTAACGGGATTCAACTAAATCGTATTAAAAACATGTAGCGATGTATCTAGTGAACAATCGATATTGTTTTGCTAGAAAAGAGTTTGATCCGACCCTTTCACAATCAACCAAATCGAAATATTCTTTAAAGTACTTTCAATTATTATAAAGACGATATGAAAATGGCAACAGCAAGTTGAAAAATGATCTATTCGGGCGAAGATGATCATGCGACGTTCGCCCTCACGGTCCACTAAAACCGACGGGCGACACAATCACTTATTGGACCATAAACTGTCAACTCCCGCGTCTCTCTGTTTGCCTTTCACGGCTCCCGACACATCGGTCGTGTCATAATCGATACTCAAGAGGCTCGATAGATCGGTCTCGGAGCACTGACGTACATTCAGGGGGTAATCGAATCTGGTTGGTAGCCCCGATACCACGAACGAGAGAGAGTTTCTCCCTTTCTCGCCCTCTCACCGCGTTACCAGTCGCGCATAGCTCTCTCTTTCTCTTGCACGGCCGACTATCGTAACGGATATCGGCGACGTCCGGTATTTTACCTTATCGCCAACCCCTTCGGCCAATAAAGATGACCCCTATAGAGATAGTACCGCGAAATACGCGGACCATCCCACTCGGGGATTAACTGCCGTCGCCATCTTGGGTTAAAGATCGTTTTCTCCTCTTAGGCCAGATATAGTCGCGATATCAGCCGCGAGGCAGGCTAATCTCGTCCCCTGGCTCGCCTTATGGCCGAGGCATTCGTTTTCGGATATATTTCTGTCACGATCCGCCATCGAAACATCGGGAAGAACGTACCGAAATCTATCGCTTATTATTTATTTCATCGGGGATTAAATCGGCGATGTAAGCACCGAATGCCATCCCCGACTCTTCGAACCGCCTTGTCGAATAAATGAATAGAGAGATCGTTAAGGAGAGGACTCCTTTGATTTCCGATCTCTTCGAGAAAACCAATATGTCGGAGTGCTCGAATCCTTTCGACGAATTCTGGTAACAATCGGCGCCGCGCACGGTTTTGCCCGATTAATATCTATCAACGTAACCTCCGATTAATTTCACGTTCGATCCCGGGTAACCGGTAAAAACAAGGTTCAATCGATGAGATTAAAGACGTTCTCACCGCAACGTTGCAATTCCACGAGAAACAAACGGACGCTTGGTGGGTCTGGCTAAGAGAGAGAAAGAGAGAGCGAGAAGCAAGGAGAATCTACGGGAGATTGATCCCCGCCCTCCCTTCAAAGAAGGTTTAAAATATCCCCGTCGTTTGAGCCGGCTGAGAAGTTCGTCTACCCCCGGCGAGCCCCTCAAATCACTTTCCTTCTTAATTATACCCGGCGTTCGAATCCGATAAGCTCGTAGACGAGCTCTTAGGATCCTCGGCCACCCTCCGAGAGACCGGCGTCTCTGCTTTCCCGCGTGTTCGCCGACGCCACCTCGGTTACAAAACCCGCCTCAAACCCCCGCCACTACTATAGCCCTTCCAACGTTAAAACGAGCTCGACGAAACACTTGCAGCAGCGACAACCACGACAACGTCCCGTCCGAGTCCGCCGTGGTTCATGACTTCGCAGCCGAGCGTTTGGAGCACGGCTAAGCCGACTGTCAGGCCTCCCTCTAGGATTACGACACCCCCGGCTCAGCAGCCGCCGCAGCCGCCGGCACCGTCCACTCCGGCACTGCCAATAACCACCACATCAAGGTCAGTACACTTTACTTTCACATCCACACGCACGGCTCTACGCGTTCCATTCAAATGGACAGCCGATCGGTCCCAACACTTCATTACTTTTGGTAATTTTTTACCCTAGGGGAGCCAGATTTGTGTCTGGACCTTAACATATGTCGTCGAGGACACTCCCCCGAACAACTTCCAAAAGATTTCCCTAAAAAATGAATACAGTGATGTCGCGATATATTACGCGGAAACATCGGGACCGAAATGTTACTTGGATCGTGTTACATACGTTGTTCCTCAACACTACAAAATAGTAAAATTCGTGAAGTATTTGCAAATATACCTTCCATTTAATTTGTTCGATCATCTAGCCCAACACGGGAAAATAATTGCAAAGTTAGTGCATGGACCGATAAACTTCGATTCGACGAATAAGATCTGAGACTCCTCGTTTCCGAGGAGGTATTACACGTTTTACGGGGCCATCGTTGCATTAATATTTGTTCGAGTAATTGAACGGTGGTCACGTAACTCTTCAAAGGCTGAAAAGAAATTCTGCCACGTCCGTTAGCGAAAGCGGACCGGTCAGACGGTTCCTTGGAATCGAGTTACAAGGTGCTCTCTCCTGAGGAGAAATATTTTCGTTACTTGGTGGCCCGGAACTTGTACGTTCAAGAGCTAAAAATGACGAACTCCTTCCGTCTTTGTAGTCCCACGTCGACGAAGTCTCCGGTCGATATGGAGGTCCCCGATGTGGATCAGGACGTAATACTTCCGGCGAATGTTCCGTCAGCGAACGCGCCAGCGATGCCTGCGATCGTCCCTGAGACCACTCAGGCCACAACGACGTCGACCTCTTCTTGGAGAACGAGTCGAAGGACCACTGGTGAGTTGCTCGACCGTTTAAATACCTTTCCTCGACGGAAAGCGCATTAAGAGCCGACTCGTTTGCAAGAATGTTATTTGTATCCGACTTGATCCTCCGTCGCAACCCTATTTTACATTTTCCCGTCGCGAGTCGAAACCGACATCGGCATTCCGGATTTTTCCGCAGCGTCCTTTCTCTTTAACTCTCGCGTTATTAATATCCGCGCGCGTCGCGTCGCCGTAACGTAACACAGTGATCAGCGCCAAATGAGCCTCGATGGTTTCAACAAAGCAAGATTTATCGAGTGAATGTCCATAACTGGTTGGAACTATCCACCATCGATTATGGTCGACGCGTCGGCTCGGCCGAGGGCTTGTCGGCTGTCAATTACAATCGGCGATCGTGCCGAAAGGGTTAATGCTCAAAGGGCAGGTGTCGGAGCTTCCGAATTTCAGCTGTCTCTCAATCAAACGGGGGAAGACATGCAAAAATCCACACGAGCTCCGACAGAAATGTCTTCACCGATCGATCTCGCTTTTAAACTTCTTCCGTATAATACCAATCGGTGCACGATTACACGGGAAAACGGCGACAAGACAGGGCCGCGTAAATCGCACCGGGCCCCGGACTTCGTGTAGCTCGCGAACTCGTAACAATCACCGCGAAAGATTAAGACACCCTTGGGCATCGAAAATTCCATTTCGCCGGGACCCGATACGATGTCGCGCGTTAAGCCCGGCCCACGGGGGACCGGACACTAGAATCGCATTAAAGCCGGCGCCATTAACTAAAGCCAAGTAACGGGCCAACTAACGCTCGTAACTAACTCAAATATTCCAGTGCCGAGCACGTTGTACCCGGAGTCCAGCTCGAATGGCCAATGGTACGAGTACGGTAGACAAGTGTGTCCCCCGAGGAAGGAAAGGAACCTCTCGTGGAACACGACCAGGGCCGGTGACGTAGCCGTGCAGAGCTGTCCGGGCGGTGCCAACGGACTAGCGAGATGGAGGTGTCTCGGCAAGGGTGAATCCGCGATCTGGCACAGGGACAGCCCGGATTTGAGCGAGTGCCGATCGGTCTGGTTGACCACCCTCGAGAACAGAGTGACCGAGGGCGACGTGATCCTCGGCATCAGCCGGGAGCTCTCGCAGGTAACCAACAACAGCCAAGGACTCTACGGCGGCGACATGATGATCACCACCAAGATCATGAAGAACATGGCCGAGAAGATGGCGCAGGACATCCGAACGTACCAGGACGCGAACCAGAGGGAGGTAAGCGTGACCGAGCTGCTTCAAGGTGTTGTCCGGACCGGCAGCAATCTGCTTGAGGAGACGCAAAGGGAGTCCTGGAAGGACCTCAGTCATCAGGAGCAGATGAGAGTCGCGACCTCTCTATTGACCGGTCTCGAAGAGAACGCGTTCCTGCTCGCCGACACGCTGATGCACGAGAAAACGATCACTCATGTCGGCAAGAACATACGTAAGTCTTTTCTTCATCTGTTCGATGATACACCCCTGGCGGGAAACAGTCTGTCAAAGTAATTAAGCGTCTAGCATTTTATTTGTTCGCGTGTGTGATGTGGAAAATATTTTTGTCGGCGACCAAGGTAAATGCTGCAATTAAAATTATTACACATGTAAAAAAGGTATCTACTCTGTGGATGTTGTCATTATTATATTTCTCGCTTAACACTTGACGGCACTTATCCTCCGGTGACTATTTTGTAATTCTTGGAAATCTGTGCTCCATGGCTAAGGATTTTTTAATATCTCGTTCAACAGCAATTTCTCTCGTAAACGAGCAACTCATTCTCAGTAATGATAATCTGATAATTTTAAAATGTGTTCTAATACTTTGCTGTGCTAATTAAATTCCCTTATAATTTTCACACACCTTTGAACGATGTGACATTTTACATTTGGTTAAAGTCCATCAGCATTTGAAAGATCGTTATGTCTTCGTGTCTTCATAAGTGCATAAATGATTCCTTCAACAACCACATTCCCGATTTCGATCGAACACATACTTCTTGCCAGTGGTATTAGCAATCGTATTGTGTAGGAGTTCGTTTCGCGTCACGATTGACGCCGGTGATTAAAGATTTCTGAGGGAGCGGGAAAACGTTGATTCTCTATTAACCCGGTGCAATTATTCATCGGAACTAATACCGTGTGCTGCTCGAGAAGAGGCTATCTGTCCGGTGTCCAGTTTATCATCCGTGTTAGATCACCTGTTAAAAGAGAAGTACGTAGCGGTGTTGCGAGTTCGCGTCGGACTCGCCCCGGCACAATGGACATGCGAGTACCGTAGGTCCGACTTGAGCATTGGGTCGCATAAATCTAGATCTCTTATCTGGGGAATGCGACGCTAGTAATATCCGGCGTAGATAAAACAAAGATCCAAACCCCGCCGTAATTCTCTGGTGCCTTCCTGGATAATGTTGTAACCCGAGCTTTACCTCTCTCCCGTCCAGCATTATCACAACAAAACCCCGGAGGAAAATTACGAGCAATTTGATTTACTTCCCGGAAGTAAGGTGGCATGGCGTCGCGATCGAGCAGCCCTGGAGGGGATTTATACCGCGCGGTCGAATCAAGTGGTAGCAGCATTAGATCCGCGCGTGATAAATAACGTAACAGTAAAGGGCAAAAAGAGAGAAGATGGGTTTGATGAGCGACAGCCGGCCGGATGCCGTGTAACATAATATTCCCTCCGCCATAGCTGTTCTGCACTTTCTACCGCGCCGCGCCGCATCGCGCAGAAAACTCGTTGCCATCATCGCGTGCCTTGAATTTTTCTCGTCACTGGCGCCGTCACGTTTATGACTGATCGAACGGAACACACGACGCCTACAGAAAAAAAAAAGAAAACGCTCTCCACACGTGCGTTTAGTTTTATTGTCCGGGGCGAAAGAGGAAGCGTGAGCGACGAGTCCATCGCGCCCGGGACTTTATAGACGCTGTCATGGCGAACGTCGCGGAAGAATGGCGACGGGTATCCACGGACGTTCCATCCGCCGTCGTTCCTTCCGACACGGCACGTCCTGACAACTGTATTAAAATACATTGTTCGATTCGTACATCAAGAATACAAGACGGTTCGCTCTCTGTCCTTCAACCGCAAAAAGTACACGTCCAAGTTGTCAGTGGACGAAGAACACTGCACCCGGGAAGTACACATAATAATTGGGATACACGGTCATTAGAATCAATTGGAAACCAAAAACTCCATCTAACATCCCATTAAGACGAAAATACAATAAAAACCACATTACACTCGCCGGAAGCCTGATGGTAGAAGAAGAAACCTAATAATTTCCTTTGACATAATATGTAGTTGCAGAAGAAATTGTTTGGCTACATTACTGAAGACAATTAATTAATGCACGAATGAAATCGCAATTGTTATTTAGCCTTCTGCGAACAGGTTTTAAGCGAAAGCTAAGACGAAGATAAAAAGACGATGTATCCTCGCTCTTCAGGTTTTCATGATGTACAGAATGTCCGTTTAGAAAATGGGATTTTTGTTTGGTATTTTGACGAAGTATTCGAAGGGTTAACATCACAGATTGATGCTATTGTTGAACAGTTATGGAGGTGCGGGTGCTGGATGCCAGGAATATCGGCGACGAATTGGAAGTGTTCCCGACGGGGGCAGCCCAGCAAAGGTGGACAGCGTCAAACGATCGAGTGGAGCTGACCAGAGGCGCTTTGCTGGAGAACAGCGCGGGCGGCATTGTCCGGTTAGTCTTCATGGCCTTTGACAGACTCGAGGAGATCCTGCAGCCGCAAGCCGAGGTATCGTCGTTGGTGATGAACGAGGACCAGCAACCGCTGCCGAAAAGGAACACGACCAGAGTTCTCAACAGCAAAGTTATCTCTGCGTCTTTGGGCAAAGGGAGGCACATACAGCTCAACGAGCCTGTTAAGGTCTATTTCAAGCATTTGCTCATTAAGAACCACACCAATGAGGTGACCTGCGTCTTCTGGGACTACATTCTCAGGTAATTCCCGAGTTATCGAGATCCCCGGGAACTATTCCCGAGGCACTCCCGTCTTCCGTTTGACGATCGTATATACTGAACTGCTGATGGTTTTTCAGCGCTTGGTCGGAGGAGGGCTGCCAGATACGTAAGACCAACAAGACGCACACGGTCTGCGAGTGCAACCACCTGACGAACTTCGCCGTTCTCATGGACGTCCACGCAATAAGACTCGACATCGAGCATCAGGTCGCCTTGCAGATCATCACGTACATCGGCTGCATCATCTCCGTTGTATGCCTGGTCCTCGCCATCCTGACTTTCCAATTATTTCGCGGACTGAAGGTAACCTAATCCTGCAACACATATCAAACGAATGATCATTAAATGTCGTCTTTGTGTCCTCCGCAGTCCGACAGAACGACCATCCACAAGAACCTCTGCGTGTGTTTGCTGATCGCGGAAATTTTATTCGTTTGCGGAATCGGCCAAACGAATCAGAGAATTGTCTGCGGCATCGTCGCCGGACTGCTGCACTTCTTTTTCCTATGCGCGTTCGCCTGGATGTTCCTCGAAGGTACTAAGACCCACTAGATCTCCGATCATGCCTAAATCCAGAGGCAAATCATTATCTCGGCGATGGGAAGAGACGAATGATTGACACGTATGCCACTTTCTCCAGGTTTCCAATTATACGTGATGCTGATCGAGGTGTTCGAAGCGGAAAAATCGAGACTCCGATGGTACTATCTGGTTGCCTACGGTGCTCCGTTGCTCGTCGTGGCTATTTCTTGTATAATCGATCCTCTCAGCTACGGGACCGACAACTACTGCTGGCTGCGAGCGGATAACTACTTCATCTTCAGCTTCGTTGGGCCAGTGATAATCGTTATATTGGTAAGTCTCTCTGCGAGCAATTATCTGAGCTGCTTTCACTGCGCAACCTGTCTTTAAATATATTGCTCGAAATAAATCCGACTTCCCTACGAGGATTATAAATAGTTGGGGTTATAGGTATCGGTGCCACGCTCGATTTACACGTCGCTCAAACATGTTTAAACATTCACAATGTCGCCACCTGATCAATTTCTTGAAAGATGAAGGTGGTAGAAAATCATTGATCGTCGGCATTTAATAGCGACAGAGAGGAGCACGTGGCGCCTCGATTATTCCGAGCAATATGAGGTCGCGTTACAGCTGGAAGCAGCCGGCTCGTTAGCGGCTGGAATAGTTGTTAATATTCCGACGTTGTCTTATCAGGCGAACTTGGTATTCCTGTCGATGGCGATTTACATGATGTGCCGGCACGCGAACACGACGGTCGCGATGAAGAGCAAGGAGCACTCCCGACTGGCCAGTGCAAGGTAAGCCGAGCGACACCGAGCGGCTCGTCGTAAATCCGTAACAACGAATCTGTATATGTATATACATATATGCATTATATATATATGTATATATAGATATATCTCCATATAAAGTGATCGATCAGAGTCCGTCCGTAAACACGTTCGAGATATGATATCCTCTTGTCGAGTAGATAAACGAAGTGTTTGTTTGGTGCTTTCGGTTCACGTTCGCAAGCTTTACTTGCTTAAAGAGATCTTCCCCGAAAAGTGGATCTTACTGTCACGCATCATTTTGGCGGCCATGCTAAGTTTTTTCGTTTCGTTTTTTGTCTCTGTTGAGTACCTGTGTTGGAATGACCGCAGATATTTCGTTCGTTCGACACACCACTTGTATTTTGCTGTTGAATCTCTTAGGTATTTACTCTCGCGATACGTATGCACGCACCGACCACCCACCGACGTGTGTGTATATGGGTGTGTGTGTGCATATATATCGATGATTTTCGACGACACCCGTTAACCCGCGATCAATCGATCAACACGTCGCGACAAAACGAACAAGCAAAACGTTGATTCGCACACTCGGGCGAACAGAGAACTACGTCGAATCGAGGAGGTATAATAATTACGACACGGAATTAACTTTGTCAATCTTCCGTGTTGAAAATATCGGTGATGGTAATTCAATTTTCCTGCACGCTCGACTCGAATTATTAACGAGGCTGCTTCGCCCCCACACATTATCGACGCGTTTGCGATCAAATTCCTAACGAGACGGGCGGCGATTCATCGGAAACTGCGCGCACTCGGTAGTAATACGAATCGAGCGTTGCACCATAGAGAACAGATAAGTCTCATTTGTTTTTAAGAAAAAAAAGAGAAAAGAACAAAAAAGAATAATAAGAAAAATAATCAATTAATTAATGGTGCCGGAACAATCACCTAACGTTGCTGTCTTGTTTCATTTTTGTATTAAATCTTCTACCCACTTCTGTCTACACTGTTCTACATTCTTCTGCATGGCGTGGTTGGTTGGTAGTGGAAAGGAAGAGAATGCTCTTCCCAACAAATTGCAAGCGCACTTGTAAGATATTTACCATTATTTATTATTACTCACCTCTCATTCATTATTAATCGTCATTAACATTTAACACACCGTACACTACACGCGAGTTTTCTCATCGTTTTTCTTTTGTTCGTACGCAAACAGACGAACATCCACCCACGCACACACACACACATACACACACACGCGTATACGCACCACGCACACATATTATGCCCATTGTCACTGTGTATCTATTTTTGTTTCTTTGTGTTTTGTCATTCGAGCTAACGATCGTTTTCTCGATTTGTACACTGTGAATGTAGAATGTAGATAGTAGCCAGTCTCGTCGTGACGAATACACGCAGAATCGTTGAACGATTACCGGATCGATCGTGCTACTCACTGGAATCGCAATTATCGTTTCCCACCTGTGCTCCGTCCACCCCCGCGGTGTGTGCGTGTGTGTGCGTATGAGAACGTGCCTGAGCCGAGTAACATTGCAATTACCGTTGCTTTGCTGGGTGCGGAGGTGTCTTCGTGGTAACGCTTGACGGAGAGGACACACACCGGCGGCGGGTCCGATCGATAGATTATTCGCTCGCTCCTTGGTTACGCGTCACGCCGCCGTTTGCCTTTCCTCTGAGTACACACGACGATTCGATCGCATGCCGTAATTTATCCTTAGTTTCGGGCGTAACACGCCTGATTTCAGTGTAGCTTAGAATACGCGAGACTAGTAACCGTAAGAACACCCTTGTGCCTTCATCCCAATGTTCCCCGCTGTCGCTCCTAGATCGCGATCGTTTTCGAAAGATCCATCAATAACGAAAGTAACGCAAGAACACCGTTCCGAAAAGAAACCAAGGAAAAAGAGAAGAGAACGTGTATGCGATGCTTACAGGACTCCGACCGCTTCCAGTGTCACACCATGCAGAGACATTAACGATGCTAATGCCTCGGTTGGGAGAACGTGTATCCGACAACACCGGCACACGTGTAAAAACGAGCGACATTAGTACGCGTTAGCGTCTCGCAGCTCGCTTGAAGCGTTGCGTGCACTTCGGTGCATAACACCGTTCTGATAATCTTCCGTGTTCTCGCCGCTCCATTTCGATAAGGAACGTGACAAATGTAGCATTGGAATTATTAGAATTAAAGTCACACCGTCATCGATCATTCGGCTCGTTAGCCCCCAAGCCACGTGACTCGCGAATTCCATTCCTCCGACCCTCACACCCCCATTTTTCGTTCGAAAAATTTCCGCCCCTCGCGGGAAATGCTCGATCGAAGTCGCGAAACTCAGAAATAATATTTTATAAACGTCGGACAAGCACGCTGGATGTTTTGACGATCTTCTGCACTTTTACGAGTACAGAACAGAATTTCATTTTTGTTCACTTATTATTAATGATAAAACATTAGAACTCAAATTTCTTGATTTTCCTTTACTCATTATTGCTCTCGCTTTTGTCGTTGATATTTTCCATATGAGACATACGAACGATTATGTAGAAGTAATTTGATCGGATAGCTTTTGCCAGGGGCGGCAGCTCATCGATCCACGGAGTTTCACGATTCATTCACTCTCCTTTAAGCATCGCCGCGAGAACGTCCATGCGGGAGCTTGATATCAGTGTGACTAATTGATGTTTATTCTCGAACCAGGGCATGGCTGAGAGGAGCGATCGTCCTGGTGTTTCTGCTGGGACTAACCTGGACGTTCGGGCTGCTTTACTTGAACCAAGCGTCCGTCGTGATGGCATACATCTTCACCATATTGAATAGTCTGCAGGGGCTGTTTATCTTTGTGTTCCATTGCGTTCAGAACGAGAAGGTAAGGGAATACGTCGGGGTCCAAACGTCAACCTTACTTTAAATTGAGACCGCGGAATCATCATCTCTCTCTTCATCACGTCTCCCGCGCGTCTACATTCGAGTCGAGCAAGCCGTGCAATCATTCTCTTGAAAGTACTGTGAACAGTTGTTTGTTACACACAAAACACACACCGAAAGATATAATAATACTACTCGCATGTAAATCCCGCGGATTAAACTTGTATGATGTTCTCCGTGAAGAAAGTTCGAGTCAGGCTACAGAAAAGCATGTAGACGATAACCACCCGGTGAACAACGGTCGGAAGCTTTTTATATAAAAGAGATTGTAAAACTGTTTCTATCGTAAGCATTATGGTACGTAACTAATTCACGCGGCAAGCATCTTGTAACATAAGAATTCGATGCACTGTGTATCAAAAAAAAAAAGCGGATTCTTCATATTACTTATAAGTAGCAGATAATTCATAGGGCAAAGAAGATCACTCGAGCAGGGATCATATGTTACCATCTCGTATGACCGATAATATCTAGCTGACGAAAAACCGAATACCTGATGACAACAGAATGATGTCTCGAATAAAGTGCTGTGGCAATCCAACATATCACCCACAATTTATTCGAACGAAATCATCCGTGATCCTACACGACTTTCATTTGCAGTTCGCCGGCTCTGTTCCGTTGCCTTTTATCATTTTCACGAGAACCGTTTTTATCGTTTTTGGTTGCGACCGCCACGATGCACCGCTCTTTTCCTGATTTCTCTGTAAACTCCGCACAGACGCTTCATACGAACCGGGATGTTCTTTCTTTACGTTCTGAAAACAGTGTATCTTTTCGTTTTTGATTTCTCATCAGAGTCAGAGATAAACGAAGAAAAGAAAAAAAAAAGAAAACAGAGTACAGTTCGTCGCACTTGCCTTGGTTCTTTGCGCACCGTTAAATAGTTTCGTTCGGGGGGTGGGTCTGCTTCGCAATTGCAGGTGAGGAAGGAGTACAGGAAGTTCGTGCGCCGGCATTCCTGGCTGCCGAAGTGCCTGAGGTGCTCGAAGACGGTCACCGGAAGCTCCGGCGGCTCTTCAGGGACCAGCGGCGGCGCAGGAGGGGCGAACGGCGGCAAGGACTTCGTCTCGCACAACACCTCGTCGAATCCGTCAGCACCGACGACCGACAGCTCCGGATTGTCGCCGCACACCGCCTCCAATGTGGGTACAACACCGACCACGTCACCGCCGAACAATCACAACAACCTGACCACCGCCTGTAACAATACGAATCTTTCGATAAACGTGAACCTGAACAATTTGTCGCTGAGGTCGCCGGTCGGGGCACACCAGATGCACATGATGGCACCTAGCAACCACAATAGGCATCCCGCCCAGCAAGGTATCCGATAGCCGCTTCTACACCAAACCGAGAAACGAGTTTCTTCTTTGACATGTCCGTTGACAGCGCACAGTCTTCTTCTTCTACGCGCGTACATGGGGACGAATATTACATCGAGAAAAATTACTGAAATTACCGAAATAGGTCTCCCTCGCTCTCTGTCTCTCTCTCACACGCACTGACACACCTATGGCTGGCCTCTAGCTCTCCTCCTCTCGCAAAAGCTCTCTGCGTATTAATCTATTCTCCCTCCACCAGAACCTCTCGTTCTCTACTATCGCTTCTTCTCTACCGGTAAAGCAACTATGATTAATGGTACTGGAATTAATAACGCACGCCCTTTCCCGACGCTCTCTGTCTCGCTGATTCCGAGAACCAAGTCCTGCCTCTCGAGTTGATATCTCGCTGGGTTAGGTTCTTGCCACTTTTATCGGGCGAATTCCTCGCGTGTTTTCATTATTCTACGCGCGATCAGCGTCCTCGAGATCCAGAGGATCACACGGTCTCTACCTCTTTCTTTCTGTGGCCTAACAGCATTCGAATTCGAACCCATTTTCCGCTACCTTTTCAACTCGCGGCGATCCGCAACAGTCGTCGCCCCTTGAAATAGCTTCGCACACGAATGAGTTTTCTGAATCCGAATGGAATCCACCGTAGAAACCGCAGCGGGGGTTCCGCGAACGCCCCCGCCGCGCCGGTCTAGTTAACCGTTCTAACCACCCTCTTTTCACCGGTATATGCTAATTCGAGTGCGTCGCCCTCCGCATCGTCTTCCGCGGGGCCTGCTCTCCTTTCATCTTCCTGTTCTTCGTCTTTCTTGTTAATGTGTTACCCCAAGTCTGTTGCAGGATAAATTGCGAAGTGCGGGTGTCTTCGACCCTTCTAGTCGAGGGAGGTTCCGTTTCTCGAATCGCCGTGCGTAACGCTCGAAAAAGTGGCGCGTGCCAGAAACACTTTTTTAACGTCACCGGGAATCGCTTCGCCGCCTCGAAGCGCGCTGCTTCTGGAGCGGGACGAGCTAAAAAGGCATTTAACGAACCGTTCCACTCTTTCGACCCTATACGCGCGCGTTCGCTGCGAAGAGAATTTAAAAAGACGTAGAGAGCGAGACAGACAGAGAGGGAGAACCAGGGTAATATAGGGGAGCGAGAGAAAGAGAGAGAGAGGGGGAGAGAACGGCCGTCTGCTGTATGGAGTTGGACGAGCGGAAACGGGGAAAAAAAGAGAGGAGAAATTATCGAACGTGCTCGTACCGCGGTTTTGTATATACGACAAAACATCGATGCAACTGTTGCAGATGAAACGATAAGTACGCGCCGCGTGCGCGTCGCGTTGTGTTTCCCCGTGAAAATTTATTGCCAATTGTTGGCCGACTCTATCGGATTTAGAGATTACTAGACTCCGGACCCGCGTTCAACGAGTGGAAATGACGAATCACGGCGAATGACAATTATATAGTTCGGTCATTCATCTCGCAAATTCAGCGCGTCGTTAAACTCGCCGATTTTTCGTCCGATGCGCGAAACCATTCGATAATTTTGTTCTCTCTCTGTTCTCCGTTGTTTTCGGAGAGTCGTTTAAAGAGAACGTCGTTTTCCGACAACGGTAACGAAACGTGGTAAGCATTTAGCACGACGAAATCTCTCGCACATTCTCTCGCTCGGCTCTGCACACCTGTACACACGCGAACGTACTATTTGCAAGACCTCCTACTAACAAATGGTGATTTTCGTGCTTCTTATCTGGCTCTGGGTTTGGTGTAACGCGGTTGCTGGCTACTTTGTACCCTCTTCCCCTCTTCCCTACGAAATACTTTGATATTCCAGTGTCCGTGGCGGGCAGCGCGCGCCCCTCCGCGCTCGCCATTTATTTCAGATGTTCCGGATCGTTAACGAACCGCTTCTCTACGCCGCGCCGTGGCACACGCACGAGAGACGTAACGAATCTGTAACATCGGTGATTTACAATCGGCTCCGCAGCTGCGCCTCTGACGGCTTCTGCCCGCGACACTTTCACCCTTTCCGTACTCCGGCTGCAATTGCGAGCTACGATCGCAACACGAATTTCCATTAAACCGGCTATTACTCTCCAAATCTGCGACGTTGAAAAAAATTCGCCGAAAGCGCAAGTTCAACTTACATTTTCTATATCTTGTTTCACGTGTTCGCCATTCATTATATGTATATCGTCACTCTTATTGTTAGCCCTGAAATCATTAGAAAATTCCCGTAAATTACTCTTGCTTGAAAAGGAATGACCAGTCACTCTAATGAAGGGACTATGTTAATTACGTGTGTTCAGGTGCAAATTGTTCCGTGAAAAGGTGAGGGTAGTAAATCTTTTAGATTTGGAGAATAAACATTGCTGGTTCGGGCACGCGATTTTTCGCCTGTAATACTAATCGAATAAGCGAGCAAATATTTGAATAATATCTCGCTCAAAGAACAAGGTTCGAGGAAGATGATTTTCAAGTTTATCGTAATTAAAAACTAATTTCAGCTTGAAGCACAGGGTGTGTACCCAGTGGCGCGAAGAGTGATTCTACACGAAAAGCTAACAATGGCAAAACAGAGGATAATGCTGAAGAAGTAGAAGTGATGCGCAACGATCAGACAGCCTATTCTACTGTTCAGAGTTATTTCTCATTTTTGTTTCGCTTTCCCTGTAGGTGTACGGTGTACGGCCAAATTTCATAAATTAGTATGTTTTCTGGATTTGCAATCGGGTCGATCTCTTTCGCGGTTCGCAAACATTCGCTAAAGATCTGTAGACCGCCGAGTTTCGCGAAATCCCCCGCAATTAACATTCCACACGGATCAGTTTTCGACAGTTCCACCGTGAAGTTTTTTCCAGTATCCGCGGTATCCGTCGCGCATCGAGCAAGAAAAACGGTTTAATGAAACGGCAGGCTGAGCCTACTGCGAGACCTAAACAGGAGAGTTCCTACATTCCAACCGACAACATCTGCTCCGGCGAGTTGGTCGTAGCTTCCTCGCAAACCTGTTCGTCGCTTATCGAGTCCTTTTTACTCGCGGCACCGATGCGCGGAGCCGACTAGCAAAGCAATTACCCGGCGAATAAATTTCAACGAATTTCCATGCGCCACTGAACAGAGCGCATACGTTCCGAAAGATTCGTAATGTACGGAGCGAGAATGATGTTCCTTCCGACACGGTACGCGGGCAGAATTCGATGGGAGTTCGCATAACGCCAGATTCGTTTCTGTCAAACTCGCGAATAGGAACGTCTTCTAGAGTTCTGCCCGCGTGACGATACTTTTAAGCCGCGCGCACAGCCGAGCAGTCATTCGATCAACGTCGATCGTTGCTCTTTAGAGGTGTGCGGGAATCCAAAGAAATTTCTGGATTTTCGAATATACCGGGAATCTTGAAATTTTCGAGGATCCCACTCGTCTTGACCCCGATGACTTCCCGGACCCGACATGACCGTCGGGTTCTCGCGTTATTGCTTTTCCGTCGAACGGTTCGGCTCGGCTCGCAGTCCGAAAAATGCAGAGCGTCCCCCGGACCACTCACCTGTACAAGACCGGTTACTTAGCCGCGAGAAGGCAGCGAAAAATGTAGAGACGAGAAAAGTCAGCGCGGACCAATCCGTCACGTCTCTCTCACACCTCTGCAGCTGACACATACTCGTGCGCGCACGCACGCACGGCTCCACGATCACTTTTGCTCCACACCGTATATATACTATATACTCGCACGCACACACGCGTACACACACTTCGCTCCTTTTTTTCTCCCCCCTCCCCCCCGCCACCCTTCAAACTTTTTTTCCGGACTCTCTCTACCCCTCTCGCATCGTACGTTCCGCTAATTAACACCTGGCGCGTTTTCGCGCGGCGGGAGGCGCGAAAGATAGGGTAACACGGATCACCGAAGCCTCTAACGATCTAGCCGGTCCTCCGAGGACCCGCTCCTTTTCATCGATCGTTTGTGCTCGCGCGTTAAAGTCCCCGGGGATTCTACGGGGTGTCCGGCGCAAATGTACGCGGTACATCATCGAGCGAATGTTTCTTTTAATCGAACAGCCTTTGGCGTTAAACTCTCCGGTAAATACGAGCTCCCTCTTATACAGTCAACTCGGGAGACGAGCTTCGATTTTTAATTGGCGTTGGGTATTTTTGTTTTTCATTCAGTAGCATTAACTTATTGACAGTTTACTTACCAGTAGACAGCAGATTTTATGCATTTTTGACGAAAATGAGTAGGTGTCATTTAAAGCAGTAAAAATATTGGAAGAATTTATATTTCACTCTAGTTTGTTGCAATCCAGGTGGAAAATTTTTATTTTGCATAAAGATCCGCTGTCTACTTATCAGTGAGAAGTTCGTTGCTTTTGAACGTTATCATTATATAATTATATATTGATAAGAGAAGGTAACAAGAGAGAAGGAAACAAACCGGTAACGACGATATCACTCCCGACAGTTATGAGCGGGGTATTAATTTGATTTAGGTCTCACGCTTCCAGAACGATGATCAGCATTATGGTATTTCCCGTGAAAACGGTCAACCCACTCTCGACACGGTTCCGTGTCGGTAAACGAGCAGCCGGTTCTCAGGCTCGAGCAAATTTCACTTAAAACCAAGATTAAAAGTAACAAATAACAAGTTTGCATCCGAGTTATGTATATTGTTTCAACCATATAGTTTTTGTCTGGATATTAAACTTTGTAAATTCACGTGCAGATAAACGTACGCAAAAAACATTATTTCTGGGAAATATTCGCGCGGTAACAACGCGCCAGATAAAATAAGAATCTGTTTGATTTACAAAATATTTCGGTACAGCTCCAAGGAAAATATGTCGACGAATAATTGAAATAATTACTCGGCAAATATTTACTTCAAATAATGCCAACGCCTGGCCGAGCCTCGTTAAAAGGGAGATCAGAAGAAAACAAAGATTACTCGTTCCCTCGCGCTCCGTGTCGCAACACACCTTGCCCGACCGTCTCATTACTCGGACAAGCGGCAAGAAAAATGGCTAATCACAGGCTGGAGGCTATATCCGGATCAGCGGGACGTCGCGGAACGTCTCATTTTATAATCCGATCGTATCAATCGTAACGAGAATCCCGAGGGGCCGGAGACGAGCTCGACGCGCCGCTCTATGATGACGGTTATTAAACTCTATGTATTTTAATAATCGGTTGCCAGGAAATCCCATGTTGCGCGTCCGTCTAGATGGGGAAAAAGGACTTCGACGGAGACGAAGGAATCGCGGCCGACGACCGGAAATCCCGATCGTGGACTTCGCGTGACTCGTCTACATTCGCGGAGAGGAGAGAGAACGGTCGCGATCTCTTGGTTCATCGACGGTGTGCGTGTTGACGTCGCGTATCTCAGCTCCGTTCCGTCGTAGATTCGCCAAACTCGTGCACGAGTTAAATCCGCTACGTTTCCGGCGAGCATCGCGGCTCCGCGAGATACCGTCAGGATTTGCCAGTCCCGTATCTGACGCTTCCGAAAGGGCCTCGAACTTCCCACCCGAGAAACTGTGTCGCACGAAATTCAAACATTTCCTTCCTGCAGGTTCAGTTCCGACGAAAAACGTGTTTAAAGATGGGGCAAGGTGTTTTGCCGGTTTCGAGAGATCTGAGCAACCCTTTGTTTACTGGTCGACAGCCCCGGGAACTTTCGATGGACCGAATTACCGTGATTTAAGGGCTCAGACAACTCCGGTAAACAATCGCTTAATCCGCCGTTCTAATAACGTAGTGGAACTGATTCATTTCTATGACGCAAACTTCGCTAACCCGACACACAAACCTGCCGCAGCAGCTTCATCACTCGCTTCAGCCTTTAATACTGAGAATCATCGGACACATCCTCGTGAGTGTAGATCCATCGAAAAAGAAGAGAACTGTAGTTTCTGCTATTCGAATACGCAATTAATCCTCTTGTATATCGTTTATGTAATTAATCCATCCTTTCATTATTTTATCGTTCTTCGTAACCAAAGTTACATCGTTTCGATGATTCTTCGGAACAGTCAGGGTTTAAAGGGTTAATCGTCAGTTTTGTTCGAATAACTTTCCGCGTTAACAAGTATCTCCCAGTTTATACATATTGGGAGTTGGAGTTTCTTAGTGCGCTCGCGCGGACGTAGCTCGATTCTTCCCTGGAACACGCCGCGAGCGTTCGATCGACACGTACACACCGATTCGCTCTCCCCATCCTTCTTCCACACGACGAGTCAGTAAACGAAGGGTTAAGAGGGAACGGCGAATGGTTCGATTTTTACAGTACTTGGCGTCCGGTCGAAGCTGGGCGATAGTCGATAGGCAACCGGCAGTTACAGTGCCAGGTGAATCCTCTCCAACAGAGGCTCACATCGTGGCCACCCTGCCGTACGCCCGACACGCCTTCTTACCCTCAGCTCCCAATATCCCCAAATCTGCCACCGCCACTTGGGGCCACCTTAACAAAAACCTCATGTGGAAGGTAACTAACTCACCGCAGCTAACGCTCGCCTCACACACGCTCGCCAGTGCCGTTTTGTCACGTTTCTTTTTTTTTCTCTCTACTCTACTCTCTTCATTCTAACTCTGTTCTCTAACTGCGCTCACTACACGTTTTTTTTCTCTGTTTTCCGTTCACTGCATGGTGTGCCATTTTGTTCGTTTACCGTTCGTTCGTTCACTCGTTCTCGTACTTTGTACCAGCACCTATAGAAACACAATTTGCACACTTAGCGAGAAAACACCTCGACGATACCGATAGAGCCCAACCGCTTCGGGAAAGCATGGAGGTGTGGGGAAAACTGTTCCCAAAGAGAAATGTTCGTCCAATTCCCTGTCTCTCGTTCACCGCCGCGAACGTCTCCTCGAACTCCATCGTCGAAACGTATGAAAACTACTCTCGCCCGTCATCGTGTCCGTGTCGATCATTCTCACCGATGAAATTCGAGAAAGACGTTCAACGGCCGCGATGCTAGACTCTCTCCTATCGCGAACACACAACAAGTACAATAAACAAGTATTTTCTTTGCCATCGACCGCGTTAGTTCTGTGTGTGTGTTTCATTTACGTTCAGTAGAGGAAGAATGGATCCGGATCATGAGACATGTCGATGACCCGAGAATTTGTACATATCATACAGCACGTACGGAATTTTCTCACTCATCCCTACCGCCCATGCATGCGAGCTCGTGGATCGACATGGAACGAGCTCCCGGCTGTGTAATCTTCTCGGGGACTCGCTCCACTGTTCGATCGACCGATGCCGCGGAAACGGGGCCTTGCGCTTCGCAGCTTCTCCCGGGATGCTGGAATCGCAAGGATCAGCGTGTTCACGTCATCTCGACGCAATCCCCGATCCATACACACGAGTTATTTTCTGTTCCACCGTCGACTTTTCTTGTCCAACTCAGACCGCTTAACAGGCTCTATCTTTCCCACAGAACATTTCTTTTAAATCGTACTCCCGCGACTCTGGACATGGTGGCTCCGAGCAGGAGGATTCACCGAGGACGCACAACACCCTGACGTTGGGACACTCGGGACGGAACCGAGCCGGGCGAGGCATTAACGAGAACAACGAGATCAGCGGCACGAGGACCACAGGCGGAGGCAGGAGAGCGGCAATGCCGTACAATCATACGTACACGGAGATCATCGACGGGAGAGCGAACGGGCCGGGCCATCATCAACTGCATGGCCATCACGGCCAGCACGTGCACCTGCCGCGGGGCCTGGCGAACGAGGACGATCCGGTGTACGAGGAGATAGAACGGGCAGGCGTCGGCAGCGGTGGAGGCGAGATCCAGGTTTCCGACATGTCCGACGAGGACGGCAGGAGGCAGAGCGACATGAGTAGGCAGTCGTCGAGGAGTTACGGCGATCACAGGCCGCTGATACCTTACTCGCCCGCCACGGATAGGAACCTGGTGCACTACGGGCAAACGCTGACGGACCGTGGCGGCGGGGGCAACATGCACTACGATCCGTCCGAGTACAGCCCAGCGATGGAGAGGACCCTGAACGCCTGCTGGGAGAAGCTGCGGAAGCAGCAGGCGAGGTACGAGCGAGGAGAACTGCCTCGTCTTCCCGCCTCCTACGGGATCCCGCCTCAGCAGGACCACACGAGGACAGTAGCCGTCCTCGACGGACACACAGTCGTCTGTCACCTGCAGCCGCAGACGGACATGTACACCGGCCGCGGGATACCGCCGCCTTCCTACAGCGAGTGTTAGAATCAGGGACTTATACCGACACGTATAATACCCGTATTATACCGGCATTCTTCAGCTATACCTTCATAACCCTCATAGATACCGGAACACCGAAATACCGATATCATCTCGTTCGAGACGCATGAAATTTTCAATGAATCACATTTTGATGTTTCAACCTCTTGCATCGTATTATCGAGTCAGGCTTGTGGTGGAAATTTCTAAACGAATGAACTTAATACACTTAATATCCAATAACTTAATTATTTCCTCTAAATAAAATTCCGTTTGGTTGTTCTCGACATATGGTCATTGGAGTACGATGCATTCAGTCTATAATAGAAAGAACCGAAAAAATGCCGGTATTTCGGTTTTCGGTGGTATATCGGTTTCGGTAAAGTCCCGTTGGCCTAACACCGGTGTGACCAAGATGATGCCGGTTTTAAGTCAGACGGTGTAATACCGGTGGAAAAAATTATACGTACACCGGTATAAAAATACTAAGTCCCTGGTTAGAATACCACGGTGGCAGGATTCTGTCGTCCTCATGGTCTTCCTGCGCAAGGACGACGGACAACCAGCTCCCCGCCGTCCAGACACCTTGGTTTCGGTGTCTGGACGATACGTCGACGGATCCAGATGCCACGTCCTTCCCACGAACGAGGGTCTGACAGCCCTCCGACGATGACGGTGGTTCGTTCCTGAAGAAGCCCACGATTCCGGAGCAACCGGTGTGTCTCAGGCCGCGTTCCCGTACAAGGGACAACAACGTTTTTAGCTCAAACGCAAACGACGGCTGACCGCTAGGCGACCACGCCGCCGTTTCTAGCCATAACGATCGCCCAGGGCCGTCTGAGATCGGCCTCTTATTACTTTGTTTCCGTTTCTGTTATAACCGCGTGGCTGCCGACGCGTGTGACCCGTTTGGCAATCGGATTCTAGAGCGACATAGAACTCGCGACGGACCTCTGCCTAGGCTAAGTCGTCGTTGTACCGTCGAAGCGTGCGTTTGGGATTGGTTTCACAGTGACGAGTGTCGTGCGGAGAACGATAAAACGTGACGAGTCCTCTTTTGGTTCTACCGGGACAGGCTTCGAGGAGACAGGCTCCACCCAGAGCCTCGTACAAAGCTTTTGCGGCTTCCTTCCTTCGATTCAAGCCTCGAAGCTCGTCCTCGTCGCGGTCGAGGAATTGTCCCTCGATGAGATTGTCGATGCTAGCCCGCTTCGTTAACGAGAAGGCGAGTCGCGGTTCTCCGTGGATCGAGCGGGAAGATCAGTCTAGGTATATCGTCGTCGGTATCGGAGACGTTTCAACGCGTGCAAGTCGTTTCCTCGTTAACGGTACCGGCGCTGATTCGATCGCGATCCCCGTTTCCCAGGGGATCGGTGACGACTCGATAAAGGGGCTAGGCTTTTGTCTACTTTCGAGTGTCTCGCAAACGTTAGTGACATATCGTGGATTGCTGTCCCCGAGACGTAGAGAAAGGAATCGTGTAATTACTTAACCGCAATATCGCATTATATTAGTGATCGCATCATAGATAGTTACTCCTGACGCGTCGATCTATCGCGGCGCGGACGAGCTCTCGCTCGATCGCCGACGAGGATCGCCGGGATCAATCCTCAAGTTTCGTGGATGAGATCGGGAACGCGATCATCTCCGCGAGTCCCGGCCAGCGAAACAAGGAACTCCCTCGCCGGAGGATGAAAATTGAAAAAACACAGGGCTAAGGTACCTTTATCGATCGTCTCAGCCAGCTCCTCATTGTACATTGCTTTGGAACGTTACGTTTTAGTCCCAGAATGTTATTTTTATAAATAAAAAATTATATATATATAAATGTATATGTATGTATACAGTAACGATATTATACGTATGCGTGTATATTACACGTTTATCATTCAAAAAGAGGAACTATCGAGCGGGAAAGAATATGCGCGAGACGCAGCCGTAAACGTACGAATATACACATATACGTATACTATACATAGTGATACAAAGCGATTTTCCGAGCGACGTGGAAAAAGCGAAAAAACTTAGTCACTGTTTTTTACTATTTTTTAAAAAACAAAAAGGTATATGTCGTAATACCGCGTAATCTAATGTGTAACTAAGGGAACCCGCGCGCTATTTATTTTTTATCATCCGTGAGTGTTATCTAATGTATAATTAGCGATCGTGAATCGTTGGATCGGCGATCGAGGGGTCGCGAGATATCCTCCTGGCACCCGGTGAAACCGATCGGATGCCGTGGATCCTCGAGGCTCGATCGCCGGATCCGGATGGCGACGTTCTATGCTTGCAAGAAGATCTTTCGTCGACGAATGGAAAGAGGTGTACTCGGCGGACGAATATCGAGCGATCGAAAAGGGACCGACCGCAGCTCGGTATTCCTCCCGGACCGATGCGGCTCGAAAAAAAGACACACAACACACACCGTTCAGTTAATTAGCCAAGAGCATGAACAATGCGTTTCTTAGCCACGTTCAACGTTTATTCCGCCGAATTAACCGATCCCACAAGCGAACAAACCTGCCAAATTCATTTTAGAACGAGCATTCTTTCGCGAGACGAAGATTCGACGACGCGCGAGTCGGCACAGGGATGCTTCAAAAGCGGACAACGATGAATAGTCATGCTCGGTTAAATTTACATCAGTTCTTTTTGTCTCCTTTCTTTACATTGTAGTCATCCTCTGTCTTTGTTTACCGAGGTAAAGCTCGAGGCATCGACAAGTGAATTGTTGGAGAAGTGAGGGGCTGACTCGTGTAAATTTAACCGTGCACTACTGTGATTTTAAAGGGGAAAGAGTAGTAAACAGACCCAGGCAGAAACTAAATAGCAAATCTAAAGAAGACTTTGTTAGTAGCGTTTTTCATTGAAAAATAAGTATGTTGAGTACGCAGATGATTTCCGAAGTGTCGCTGTGCTCGCGACCGCGACGCGACTTTCTTAATTTATTCCCTTGCTCAGCCGGACCGGCCGTGATCTTTCTCTCCGGCAGATCGTACGTTAAGACGACTAACTCTATAGGCGAATTATAAAAACTAGCGATAATCAGCGTTAAGGGTACCAGCTATAGTTAGCGTACGGGCGTTTCCGCCGATCGTTGGACGCGGAACGCGATTTGCTCATTCTGACGTAGGCGAGAAAATGAAGACCCGTTCGCGGTGTATCCTGGTTTTCGCAGGCCGTTCGCACAAGCGTTCAGCGGGTAGAACAAAGCGACCGACAGCCGTGTCCGTTCACGGTGGAGCGAGCGTACGATATCAGTTTCGAGCCACGTAAATTCTTGCCGTCTTGTTTCGCATCCGTAGATCGTGCCAGCGTTAAATGTCTCAAATCGAAGATCGTCACGTGCCGACACCGTGGGTATCCGGATCGCAAAACGCTTTTCGGACAACTTATTCGTACTATTTCCTTCCTTCCACTTGTACATTCCTTCGTTGTCGTTCAAAGTCACACTCGCGGCGTGTACGTTTTTCAGTCAATTAAATGCAACTCGCGGGTGCGTGAGGCGTCGAATGGTGCTCGAGACAAAACGAATCCACTGAACGCGTCTCTTCCTCAGGGATGCGTTGCGGTGCGTGACGACGACGTTCCGTTTTTAACTTTTTAAGGTTCCAATTATTCGACGCGCGCGTAGGTGATTGTTGATCACCGGGCGCAAGTTTCAGCGGTCGTTCGGCAGCGTTTAGGGTCGCGACGCGACAACGATGATGATGTCCGCGAGCCAGCCAGTCGTAGGATTTTTGTACGAGTGAAAGATCTTGCTCGCGAAACGACTACTGCCAGATATATAATCGTAAATGCAGCCACATTCCATCCGTTCGACTTATCGTAATCGATAGAGACAAGGAGATGAAGCCTACGAGAGCCAGACGGGGGCTACATTCGGAACTCGCCGTTGCCTGGTGAACAGAGGTGACCGATTTACGATTTGCATATCCGATTCTTTTCGTTACTTCGCATCCTATTCCTCTGTACCGATCACGGTGTAACCGGCGGGCCATCGATGATGAAGAGAACATATACATGTACAGGCACGGGGTCGTGCCACTTGTTCGTCTCTCGATCGAGAAAATGATAAGGCAAGCGGATTCGCATTTTACCCCTGGCAAAAGACATTCGATCAAACAAATCGAACGTATCCTGTTATAATTATTCGCGTAAACGAATTTCTAATTTCTTTGTTAACGATAGACACACGATGATAAAACTCGTGGTATGTACAGAAATTATTTGAATATGTCTGGTTTTTTGTAAAATATCAAATGAGAAAGTCTGACACTTGCTTAAGAGAAAGTTTAATTATCCTTAAGTGTTGAAACCAAATCTTCAGCAATCTCAGTCATCTGTATCGTCTAGAGTACTAAAACATATTTGGTGAGGAGACAGAAGCATTTGTCATTTTATTGTTTAATATCCTTAACATTTGCATCATATCACATTTATTACAAATGATGCACTATTCTTCGTTTCTATAATAATACTTTCGGCAATTATGTTTGCGATTTAGATCGAATATTTTCTGCCAGGGGCACTATTCGAGTCCAGCGTCCATTATCTGATTGAACGAAACTTTGGATGTTTCGTGGCTCGTGTCCTATTGTGATTTTCGTTTTGAGATCTCAGGAATCATGAGAGTACAGCCTTCTTCGTCTATAGCTTTTGATTTTTCCGAGGAGAAGTATGGGAACATGGGAAAAATATATCTAGCACGAGCAAGTAGCACTCCCTCGTGGCATCGCGTCTCTTGAAGATTTGTTGCGTGAGAAAAGGGAAAGAGAGATAGCGTTTATCGTCGGGAAATCTCGAAGCAAGGTGTATATAATGTAAATAGGGCTTTGTACATGTTCAACACTTGTAATGTAAATGGAAAAGTGTATGGAAAACGAGAGAGAGAGAGAGAGAGAGTGTGTGAAAATGTGCTCAGAGTGCGTACGATGAAATGAGTAATCGCGGAAAACGAGCGGATCGATGTGAACACAGAAGAAAATACGCTAGATAAGACAAGTTACTAGTAAGTAGTGAATATTACAGTGACTATTATCGTGATGGCGGATGCGCGAGGCGGTTAACTTAAGTCCCCCCAAACTGCATAATTAGTTAATGTGTAAATAAATTAAGCGAGGAAGTAAAACATTAAATGAAAGCCCAAGTAATCATTGGATATTTATAATGAGTCTCCACCGAAAGTGAGAACGGGAAACGAAAGCGAGAAGAAAGAGAACGAAGGAAACAGGAAGCAGATCTGACCCAGAGAGAGGAGGGGAAGCGAACAGGACACATAGACTCCGTGCGGTTAGGGCAACTGTTGCGAGAGAGAAAATGGCACAGGGGAAACGAAGAATACAGACCAACAAAGGGAAACAAAAAAAACATGCGAGATTGTAGGAGAAAAGACAAACGACCAGAACGGGAACTTTTAAGATTGTGCAACAATTAATCAGATGGACAGATATACAGTGCATGTTTTATCTTTAGCTGTTTTATAAATATTAAATCTATCCTCCCTCCATCATGCCCTCTCCTCCTTCTCTCTCTCTCTCTCTCTCTCTCTCTCTCTCTCTCTCTCTCTTCCTCTTTCTCTAAGATACACACATCTACCTTTTTCTCCTGTCTCCTTTTTCACGCGACAAATCGGACACAAACCTTGACCTAGTACACAACCGTGTATCGTTCAATTTTTAAGATGTTCCTTTCAATCGTGCGCACTATCTGTTCGTTAACTTTCGTTGCATATGCGCAGCCAACGATTCTTGACCCGAGAATGTAATTTGCGTCTAATAACGTTTCGTTTCGAATAAGACAGAATTAGCTAAAGGATGACACGCGTGCATCCGCCAGCGTCCCCCGTCTCTCAGTCCAATCTTCCCCATTTTCCAAAAATCCAGCCTAATTTGCGGCTCCTTATCGACCCGCTGACAAATATTCAGGATAGTTTTCTTTGTTCCGAACCGTTTCGCCTGGAACTGACGAGCCAATGATTGCGTGCAGCCGCAATATTTCAAGGAGAACGGAGCGCGATTCCACCACGCATCAAATTCGCGACGATTCTGTGATCTTACCGGTTATGTTTTCTCGTTGTAAGTGATAGTCGAAGGTAACCGAACGCGGACAGTTTTTTTTCTGTGGAATCCATCGCCTGCCTGCACACGCTGAGAAAAGACAGGGGATCACAACCCGAAGAACAAACCGAAGAAGACGAGGAGGACGAGTGAAGATTTGAAAACAAAGACGAACAAGAAGAATGTAAAATCTAGGTATCTCCGATTTTCTAAGATCCTCCATTTTCCTTCATTTTTGTATGCTTCTTTAAGACTGTCTGATACAGGAAAAAAGGATAAATAAATGTGTACCAATCTCTGAATAAAACGTGAGTTATTCTACTACCAAACATTGGGGGATTTCGAATGAAAGTTTTTTACAGAAAGAAACGAATTCTGAGATCCTGTTTCTGTACCTTTATTTGTACAAATGAATGCAATGGTATGAAACACTTTGATGTAAACAACAAATTCATTAAAAGATCCTATTTTACAGCCCCGAATTCCATTAAACATTTTATTGTGTCTACTTGATTGCTCCTACGCGCTGCGACTAATGGCGTCACATTGAACAACGCTTCCGCGTGAATGTCGATTAAATTTTGTTCCAAGATATGTCGAACGGCTGTGGTGTTTCCGGTCAACGCGGCCACGTGTAAAATGGTCTGACCAACGTTGTCAGTAGCCGCTGTATCAGCCCCTAATTCGATGATTCGTTTTATCGCGGCTAAATGGCCTGCCTTTATTGCTTCATGAAGAGGAGTCGACCCTGAGGAATCTCTCGCATTCAGAAGGTCTTTATTCAGACCCACGAGCCGTTCGATTAACGACTCATGACCGTGAAAGGCTAGAAATAATCAAACGTAATAATTATATCAAATCTGTTCTCGCCAATAGATTTTTTAGCTGCTTATCTGCCAAAGCGATTAACTCCTTAATACAAAACGTAAAGAAAATTTATGAAAATAATCTACAAGGATGTTGAAATCTCTACAAAAATTAATGGATTTGTAAAAAATGTAATATAAATTGAAAGTAAATTTTTAAAATAGTAACACGCCCTTAGACTGGTTTAATAAAACTGAAAGCAAATGCACTTTGTAAGGAAATAACGGCTCGTAATAACGAATTGCATTTTTACATGTGTTGGCTAATGGGACTCAAAGGGGGAGTTAATCGTTTTGACTTGTGAATGGCTGATTTGTCAGTAAGTGTAGAATGATTACCAGCAATATGCACGGCGCTGCGGCCATTGTTACTTCTATCGTTAACGCACTTAGGCGAGTGTTCGAGCAACAAATCGAAAGCGTTTAGATCACCAGAGCGACAAACGATATGCAAAGGTGTCCAGCCGTCTTTGTTTCGAAGCAATGGATTTGCCTTTGCATTCAAAAGCGCGGCTATGGATTTACAGGCTTCGCTTCCGGTTTTGGTGCACGCCAACATGAGTGGAGTCCAATCAGCGCGCTTTAAGGAATCTACCGCGGCACCTTCAAAAGTCGAATGTTTTCAAAATCAAACATCACGTAAAATGGAAAATAATTCCAAAAGATATCTGTTAAATACCTTTTTCGAGCAAATATTTTAAGATCTCGCTGTGGTTAAATTGAGCTGCCTCGTGCAGAGGCCTTTTCATGTCTTTGTTAACAACGTCGACTCTGTATTCAGGCTTTGTAAAGGATTCGCACAAGTATCGAACTATATTCAAATGACCTTCGCGAGCCGCAACGTGCAACGCACTGTCGCCGGAAGTGGAATGTCGGAAAACTGTCCAATCGTAGATGTTATGTTTCGATACGAGAGTTTCTACTCTAGGTAAGCATCCGTTTTGACAAGAATGTAGAAACTCCCGAGATAGGTTAGGACACTCCATAACGTTGAATTTTTAATCTGTCGACAGTGAGAAACACATGAGAGACTCAAAGAAAATGAATGATTTCTTCAGAACTGACAGAAAAGTATGAAATAGAACTCGGCAAGCTGGTTTACTTTTAAGCAATACCACAAACGACATACAGGAGTAGACCAATCACCACACAGGGTTTTGTGTCAGTAATAATTTTGCTGCGCCCTCTACCTAATCCTTAGACCTGTTACGTCGCAGCAGAGAGTAAATGTTAACAGTATCTCGTCATTGTACGTGGTTCACGAACAAATGATCTATTTAGGTAGAGAGCGCTGAACCACCAACTGTATCTCGTCGGTGGTGGAACTTTAAGTGATGTGGTCTTTCAGATCACTGTAATTTCCACCGTTATCTCCCCGCCCATTTCGCCCACTTACCATCCCGCGGAATAACACAGGGGCTGGCAGTCTTTAACAGTATCTCGTCGGTGGCGTGAGCACTCTCATTTCCTCTCTGATAATACAGAGGGTACAGAGTGCAGTAGCGCTATTGTAACTAAATATGTTGTAACTAAATATTTATATGGTCTAAGACCTAATCAGTGCGGTAAGCGTAAGCGAATGAACTATATGTCAGACTTCAACCATCGAGGAGAAATGTATACAGGGTGGATCTGTTGAATGGGATCGTCTAAATTTCTGTCACGAAAAAACATTTTTGAGAAGATTTCTCACAAATAATGAGTTATCTAACAAATAAATGTTTATTGAAATTTCCTCTTGGTCAAAACAATGATGCTCGCTTCGATACAACTGTTGGAAAAATTGTGGGTTCGGATGCAACAAATGGTTCACGCGCATATAAGTATGTACACCGGTTTCATAAATCATCTTTATTTGTCGAGGTCGCAAAAGTGTAATATAGTTACATAAATTTATTATCATTATGCAAGAATAGCAAACATGCAACCATAAATTCGCAAAAACATATATATGCCACTCATCTACGTTCGCTACAATAGAACAATTGTTTAATTTATGTTCAGTAGTATACCTCACTTCCCATTTTCATTTCGCTAAATACAATCCATCAAAATCGATAATTTGAATCTTACTAAACTTGAATATTACTAAATGGATCGTTTTATTTATTACGTTTGCAGTAAAACAATCGACAAGCTTATATTATGATTGATTGATTACATTTCTTTAAAATGTATTCTTGAAAATGACCGTCAATAAAGTATATTGGCCTTCTAAAAGAAAAAATTACATTGTAACGCAGCTGATGTATTTGAAACGCGAGACGCATATAACGTAACTAATCTATAGGCAAACTAATCAATACTCCATATATATAGTAGCATAAGTTCTAGTTCTCCTGCATATTTCGCAAACATCGTGCGCCCTAGTTTGTAAAATAAATTTCACGATTTCGTTAACGATAGCATTTCATTGCAAACACAGGAATTCTTAAAATATTATTTTTATATTTGGGCTACTGTAAAAATAAGCAATATAGATTAGTTTCAAGGACTTCCTTATAGACATAATCGTATTTGCCGGACATATTCCGTTGGTTTGCCGTCAGATGGCTATCCGTGTTCCCTGTTGCATATGTCAGTGATGGTCAGTGAACATACGCGTGGCGTTGAGAGAAGTTATTGACTCGTATATCTGCGTTCGGCAGCTAATTTCTGAAGACGATGCTGCAAAAAAGAGACTCGAACGAATAACTAAGGGTAGTTTGAATGAAATTTAACGAAGACAAGAGCGTCTAATGCCTGTGGCGTCCAAAGATGATGTCTCTACAGCATGACATTGCCTGTTGCATTTCTGTTTTATTTATTTGCAACCTTGTCAAAGCAAACTATCAAAACTATCTGAACTACGAGGTACACAATCATTTTATGGCTATAGAATTTATATGTTCACCGTAGCTTAGAGTAAAAAGCATATAGCAATTGATCGATCATTCTCCTCATAGCCCAGGGTATTGCATTTATCTGACAGGCGGTTTGGTTTCCACGAATACCCTGAGTATACTGACACAAGTGAAAGAGATAAGGGACCGTTCGCATCGCAAACAGATTTAATATCTAACACAGGACATGTCTCTGAAAGTGGTACAGATTCTGTTGCAGACTCCTCGGATGGATTAGACAAAAGTAAGTATAATATCATGTTCTGCATAATGATATCACATATTGCTGTAAGAGGAGTCCAAAATTTAGGAACATATTTATATGTTTAGCAACTATGTTACAAAGCGATATCTCTGGTTCTATCGATGATACAAGACAAGCTGATACAAGCTTTTTTACAGCTCATGGAATGAACTGTTTGGTTTAAAGAGCATACATTATGTAAATTCTATCTTTTTATAAGGCCATACTTTTTGTGGTTATATTTTTCAAGGTTTACATGTTTAGTATAATCCATTTAAATCTCAAGAAATGTGACTGAAAAAAAATTAATATGCATAATAATATATGTTCTTCAAAACCAAACAATTTGCCCCACGAGCATTTACTCATATTATTAATCAGAGTCACTAAAACACTCTGCATATATGAATATATTGGAATTCTTTTAATCTACAGATATATGGGATTCCAATTGGGCAAACAATTTAAAATTTGGACAAATATCTGCAGTATCAATAGACCCAACCGGCAATATTGGGGTGTTTCATAGAGGTTCGCGCATCTGGGGTACCAATACGTTCGGTGATGACAATAAATACATTCCGAATGATGGTCCAATTCCAGTAAATACTATAGTCCTTCTGGATAAGTCTGGGAAAAAGTTACTAGAATGGGGTAGAAATATGTTTTATTTGCCACACGGCTTAACGATTGATTCGTACGGAAACTATTGGGTTACTGATGTTGCTTTACATCAGGTATTTAAATTTGATGCCGAAGACATATCGGTGATGAAGGTGGAACAGTTGAGGAAAAGGCAGGAGAACTTGGAAAGCAAGTTTCGTAATACTCGTAATGCTAACAACATGTTGCAAAATTATTCCCCCAAAGCATCTTTGGTTCTTGGAGATATGTTACATCCCGGTAACGATGACAAACATTTTTGCAAACCGACAGCAGTTGCTGTACAGAGTAATGGTGACTTTTTTGTCAGTGATGGTTACTGCAACTCTAGAATTATTAAGTTCAATTCGAAAGGAGAGAAAATTCTGCAGTGGGGTCGGCCTTGGGGAGGAGCAGGTATTTTTTTATTTGTAACATGCAGGGATGATCAGTAAGAACTATTATTTAACAGTGAATGAATGATTTGTTAAAGATTTTTTCCAAACTTATGCACACTGACCAGCTTCTTTTCACCTTGGAAAAATTCAAGGTCTTGCTATTTGTGAAAATATATAAATAAATCAAATTACATCTGCCCAGTAAGGCCAGTAGGAAATGAATTATTTTAGATGATAGTTCTTATCAATTTATCCTGTTTGATTAGAAGATAATACAGATTACAATGATACATCAAAGAAATGTCTTAATTTGTAGGAAGTATGTATAGGCAAGGTCCTCCACCATATGCATTCTGTGTGCCACATGCGTTGGCTCTTGCCATCGAGCACAACTTAATATTTGTCGCTGACAGAGAAAACGGTAGAGTATTATCGTTCTCTGCAAACAATGGGACGTTCCAAAAAGAATATACACATCCCACAATCGGTACAAAGATTTACAGTGTAGCGTATGCTAAAGAGAAGCTTTATTTGATCAACGGCCTTGCTCTAAATTTAAATTACAAAGTGCATGTAAAAGGATTTGTCGTTGATATACATACTGGAGAATTGCTGTCTCAGTTTGGCCCAAGGCACGATATGGATAGTCCACATGACATAGCTGTTACCGAAGATGGATCTGAGATATATGTAGTGGAATTGAATATACACAAAATGTATAGATTTACGCAAGGTAAATATGCTTATCTACTGCACTATTTTTCATTGGTACAAGGACCATTCATAGAAAACTGCATAGGCTCGTCGAACTCGATCGAATTTAAGTTTTGGAGGTGAACATTATGAGTACGCTTCTTCCACAGATATAAATGCATCCATGCAAACTGGAATGTCAGTGATAACGACGAAACCTCGTCACGAACCGGCACCTTTAATGGACAGTAACACTAACAATCCTTTCATTGGAGGTACTACAACAGCAACATTAGTCTTATCCCTTGTTACAGCAGCAGTCATTTTTATTGCCCTCTGTGTAGCAATTGCTGCAGTTGTAGCAAGATGTCAGAAAAGAGGTAGATTGTTTCAGTATGATGAATCTGCTGTCGAATTCTCAAAACTAGTCGAATAAGAGTATTGATTTGACTAATTTTGGGTTGTTAACTAATAGTTGTGCACGCATGTCGATTAGTTTAGTCGGAACCAAGCGTTTTTTCGGTAGTGACCTCGGACAGTAGTCAATTTTCTTGATCTATCGCGTGCTATTTAGCAATAATTTTCCTCTCGATGGCTACTAAGAGACGGAAGGAGGAGCGACGTTCACAGGCCGATTTGAATAGTCTCCTCGGAAACTGTCGAGCTTTACGCTGTAAAATAATTGATAGGCTTTTGTACTGGCTTTGCATGTGTCTCATCCCAATGCTATTTTTATCGTTTTAGTAAGTAATTTATTTATTTTTCAACCGAGTGATTTTTAAGAATGTTTATGCAAAGACTACTTTTAGAACAGTGCCAGTACAAAAGGATTGTGATCCTTATTTTTATTGCATTTATGATTATGATTCTCATGAAGGTAACTTCTGTAACGAACACATATCGTAAGTCGACAATCCACCTATTTCGTGTTACGTACATTCAGACAAGTAGAATAGTTGGTAATCTATATGTACTTATTGTGTAAATATTCTTTAAAACCCCCTGTGATCGCACAAGAGCGTAAACGTATACTTTATTTATAATTTTATTATCATATTTGTATATCAAACGACAATAGTATCGCGGATCGCGTCTTCCTTGAGATTTTTTACAGTATTTCTCGCGAGTACTTGGTTCGCAGAACGTTGCATCTTTCTGTTCTACCTCGAGTATATGACCGTTTGTTTATTTTACATGTGCATCTCTTGTAAAAGCAAATATACGTGTTCTCATTTCAACGATGTATACGGTTATTGTCCTGTATATTATCCTGTTCACATAGCTATCAACCAGCCATGTAAGTATTCGATTATGAAAGATACATATGTACAATACATTGCACGCTGCTTAGAACTCTACCAAGCCAATAGACTCGATCGCAAATTTGAAGCTAGTATTAACGCAATTGCTACTTCGTGCGAGCATACCGACACACATGAACTCCGTGTTCTGGTATCGCACGAATTTTTCTAATTCCGTTTGTTTTCGCAAACAGGATGTTTGTTGATTATGCGGAAAAGAATGCACTGGGAAGCGGAGAGGCGGAAAATCTTTAAACTGCCGAGCCTCTTGGAAGACAGAAGAGGCAAGGGTTTCAAGGTATTCGAGAAACGACCGAATCCGCGAGACTTTAGTAAATTGAACACGGAACCGGAAACCTCAGAGGACGAACACCCGGAGAACAGCCTCATGAGGGTCATTTAATGCGAGCGAACGGTCAACTGTTACCAAATTTGAAACATTACACGTTCCGTTCACTTACCGTTTCACTTGCCCCCTGTGCATGCAGATTCAAATTTGAGATATCACTATGCTGCACAACCATACATTTCGAACGCGAGGTTCACCTGCGCAGGATGTGCAAAAGTTATGTGTGAAAGCAAACGAAAGATTCTGTGTTCGAGATAAAAATTCTGCGTCGTTTTGTTTTTGGGAACTGTTCGATTGCTGCACATCGTTGTTTGCACTTCTCATCCTCGCGGTAAGTAGATTTCCATAGACCGAAAATGTTTATAAACGTTCACCGATACGACAGTCTTTACACATCATTTTTATGTACCCTGTGCATCAAACACCTCACAACTTGTTGCCTTCTTAAGGTGGCTTGTGCGTGGCTTGTTCAGTTATGTGTACGTGATTACTTCAATTAGATCGAGTCAATCTATTTGTACAACTTTATAATGATTGAACGAAAAGCACTGACGTTGCCGTTTCCGTTAAGAATCTGATCATTGTGATACTGGTTCGTACAACTTGATTCGCTCCGATTTTACAGAAAATATTCCTATCGTACGTTTAAAGTGTTTCAATCTGAAGAAGTATTAACAGATATTTTCCTCGCTGTTGTGAGGAGACATATGTGCATTACGATATATAAATATATAAATATATGTGTATTTTAAAATAATATTCGAGATCGCACTTGCGAATAGTATTTTTGAGAAACTGCCACTATTTTCGTGTTGTAGTTTTTCCAACGATCACGACACGGTTTTAGTGAAAAGAATGTTTTATCCTTTGGCTGGATTCGAATACTCGGAATTTGAATGTTTTTGGAATTGGGAGAGATTCTGTTATTGATTCCAGCGAAAAGAACACAAGGTAGCCATCTTATTTGTTGTATTAGGTAAGACTGTAAAATCAATGTAACAATTGTATGTTCGAAACTTACGAGATGTAACTCCAAAGATAATATTTCTCTCGAAATACTATAACTTACCTGGTAATAATGGCCTTGCAAAACGATATTTGGAAAGTGACCAAACTTGTGCTATACATACATACTATCCGTCAATATCTGACTAGAAATTCTATCATTCGATTATATATTGTAAAACTATGACATATCCCTAAGAAGAAAACCTATTGAGTCTACGTTTCAACCGAAAACAAAACAATGCATCTATCTGTTGTATTATTGTATACTCGTTACTGTTCTAAGCTTTAAGGACTGGCATACTTCGAATGTGTTCCACAAAGACAGTATTTTAAATAGTACCTGAAGAGAAACTTCCAAGTTGAAACTTGTTTCAGTTCCTTCATTAAGTTTCGTTTTTTAATTCTGCATTTCGACGGTGTAATCTAGTCCGTAAATGAAAGTACTTAAGTTAGTCGTTCGAATACGTTTCTCTTGTATACATATATTGCTATGAACATGATACTTGTACCCGTGAACATGGAAATGTATATATATTCAAATAAAAACTGTGTGCTTGTACACCACTGTTGTCGGCGTTCAGTCGAGTCGAGCAACGCAATGGTCGGCGAAGACGTTTGGCTTTTTGATAATGATTTATTTTACACACTTAGTTGTCCTCTATACACAACTATACAACGATAAAAATTAAAATTCTTCTATTTATCACTAATTAAGGTCGTCGACGATAATGATCTGTGTTAGAGATGCGATAAAAGTCAGTCCATTCTTTCGCGACACATTCTGCCAAGTACATTCACCAGATATCGCAAACGCACGGGCCTAAACAGAACGTACGCGCAGAAAAACGCGTTCAGATCGTGTACGAAAAATTTCACGCAACTATTAATTCGTTTGCCAACAACCGCGACAATACGACAGAGGTTCGGTGTTGAGAGTTGACGTTCATCCACGCATGCAGATGTTAAATAAATATTATTATCCTTCGCGCATTCAACCGGAAATATAGCGCAATTTTCGAGTGACACCTTATCGCAGTGTCCAATCTTATGTTAAACATTGTGACGCGACATCGCTTATTATAAATAATGCAAATATAGCTTGATGAAAGTAAACCGGCAGGAGCACGCGCGGAGGAGCTGCGATTAACTGTGCTATCTTATGTTTTACTGTCTCTACTCTTTCCACATTAATATCGTATAAAAATTGAAGTTCCTAAAAAACTTCGAGCATTTACTGATCAAATCAAAATTGTTTTTAGCAGACACTCGAATAAATCTCTCCAGAACCGAATTTACGACTTGAATCGAATAGTTCTTATCGCAATATAGTACCATTCGCTGCGCCCTTAAATCACACTTCAAGGAAAAACTGTACTTCGAATGGAAGAACTACATGTTTCTTCGCTTCTTTAACTCGTTGACTGTAATTGAAACTGGTACAGTGAAAATTGACCATATTGATTGCTACTGTATCCCTTTTAAATCCATCAAATCGTAATTAAACTCGGTTTGCGCAACGATATTACGTCAAAAATGAATGTTTAGCCAACTTATGAATTCGTGCTACCAAATATTGTCAGGCTCCTCCTCGCCTACTTCGTTTGCAGCGACAGTAAAAATGTGTAGCCTGCTGGAAAATATAGAGCGAGGGAAATAACGGTAAACGAGGAGAATGAAGTTCGAGTCAGTCCAAGTACAAATCGTTTCATCCCGAACACAAGTCGCACCAGCAGGATGAAGTTCTGTGAAATCTATCGTCTCCTCACACGGCGTCTACACCATACTTTCCGTTTGTACATTAAAAATCGTATACGTTTCGTAATAATACACTGACAACTGCATATCGTTAATCCCATAGTTTTATCACTAACTTTTACCTAAGACTATCGTAAATTCGTAACTAGATTAATCGATCGTCGTTGATCACTGCTACCGGTTACCGCTTATGGTTCCCTTGCAATATCGTACGCGCAGCTCGTCGCTGTTCAATTCGCACACAGAAAAACTGTGTGCATATGTATCATCGGGGCCCAAAATATCACAATGTCCAAGTATACTTCGCGTTAGTTCGTTCGTTCGTCCGTAATCGGGGGGAATATTCTCGCTTACGATATTCAATTTCTTCGTTAATGTTAGACGTGTACGTATCTCTATTTACAAAATTTACGTCTCGGTGTACAACAACGGAACAATCTATATTTATAGCGTCCTATACGGGGGGTTACTTGGGAATGCAATATACGGAGGTGCTAACTTGCGCTTCAATTACACAAAGTACTGGTTTTCTTCTTCCATGCAAGACCCGATGACGCACGCACTGCTTTCCTCGAGGCAAGCGAAACTTCTTTAACACTAGAATTACCAGCGTAGCCGAAACGATCGTGAACGTGCTTCTGTAGAAATTTATACGATACACTGATTGAATCGAAGGTATTGATACAGTAAATAACAAAAATTATTAATTATTAACAAAAATTTAAAGAAGGATACTTTATCGACATTTATACAACGCTACCTTCAATTCTTTGGAAATGGCATGCCCGCAATTAGCATTTTTGCACTTCCACCCCTCTTGCAAATAATACACTGTACAATAAAAATTCATTGAATTTCTTTAAGTGGATTTTTATCGAATTCAGTCACTTTGGTCGCTCGGTATTTCTAGTGTTAATCTTCAACACCGGTCAACACCGGGTCAGTCTTGACCCATCACACACGTTTCGCGATACAAAATATTATCTAACGATGTCCATAATACGCAGAAGAAAGGAACGTTCTGAAAAAATGTTCAAAATCGGCGCTCCTCGCTACACTGAAGACATGGGTCGCAATTAACCCGGAATCGGTTGGACGAGGATTCGTTACATTTCGAGTCGAGCCAGTCCGTGCTCGAAGTACAAAGCCGAACAAAGAAAGATTAGCTTCTTTTCGTTGCAAGGGACTGTGCCGAATCGACATTCGCAGATTTCGATAAAACTTCGATAGAAAGCGATTTCTAAAAAATATTCGACCGAAGGGCTGGTTGCAGCCCTCAAAATTAGGACTAGTAGCAACCATATTTAATTTGGAAACTTTTAGAGCAGCAAGGACTGTGTATATTTGAAGAAGGAATCCAACTAAGCAGACCTTACTTTCCAATGTTGAAATCACTGAAATATAAATAATAAATAAATAATAATTACATTAGCTCTAACTGTCTCCAAGGTACATTTGGTGTCTCACGTGTCAAATATTTCTCCAAGAGCTAGTTTTCCTCGAAGTACCAGGAAAGTTTGCGAACGTCATTCCGGCGTGTTCTCTCGTTCGTGGTTAAACTTATGCAACTCGTCATTTATAGTTATTAAAGCTTAATGTGATCGTTGAACAGTGATTAGTCCGTCTGAACGAGGATCGAATACAGTTAAGATCGGCGCGCAGGAAACCGTAAGAGCGCGTTTCCCTTTGGCTCTCGTATAAATAGAATCGTTGAAGAAAACAATGAAAAACTGAATCGTGGTTCTCCGAAAGAAGTGGGCGGTTACGGATTGTGCACGTTTTGCACACGTTATTGAATGGCCGAGATCAAAGGAATCGGCCGTTTTCTCTCGTCGTATGCAAAACTTAATAATATTAATCGTAATCTATAATATATCTGTGTACGCCAAATTTCCCTATATTTACATACGTAATACTATAATAACTTGTCGTATACTTTTCGTTACACCACGAATGCGATGCATGAATCTTACTCGAGTAAAGTCGTCGACCGTCGTGTCTCCTTATGGTTGCGATGACAAATGAAACAATCGTGAAAAATCTCAAACTATCTTCAAAATTTAAGCAACGTTACTCCTGAATGAAAATCTTCGGTTAAAACGTCGCGAGTACACGAGTGGCGGGAAACTGTTCGATCGGTATCGATGTTAGGATGTGATGTATGAGCGTATGAATGAACCATTACACCTTTTCAACATTGCACAGCTTCTGGCGACAAGAATCGTTCGTCTTTCCCACAGATTCGTCTTCTTCGATCGAAACCATCATTGCGTCGCAGCGTGTCGTCGTCAGAACCGTTCCCTTCGCTACTGAATTCGAAGAAGTTGCAAGGTTTCGTTAGAATCGCAAAACAAACGAGAAAATTTCGTTGTTACCGGCCTCGATCCTGAACTACCAACGACATGCTACAGTTTCTCCGAGTTACCGGGACTGTTTGTCCTCTAAATAGAAACCAGACTATCTTCGTACGCACAATCGGTCGGTGTAACGGTAAAATTCCCAGTATGGTTCCTCTTCTCATTTCGTCTTTGTAACAGACATTGAACGAAATTCTGTGTCGCGATGCTGTTCATGGTTGAAATCGGCTCAGCTGCTGGTCACCGGCGATTGAACGAGGACGCCATCCCCTTGGTCACTCGCATCCTGCACGTTGACCACTCAGAGCCCCTGTCCACGGGAGGAGCAGCGTTCTCTCTTCCGGTGTGCGTCACGACGAAACTTATCGCAGAGTTAATTTATCAGCGTAAAATCGAAGCACCTCAGTAAACGGAACTGTACTCTAGGTCGTGGGCGTATTGCGGTGGTCCTGCGGGCGGCGGTGGCAGCGGTTGTGGACTGTACTGTTGCGACGCGTCCGAGGCGCGACGCCTCAGCGCTGCGATACTGTGGGCGCCTCTCCAATCCGGCACCTCCGTCGCGCTTACGTCGGCGGCCACGCAGGAAAGACCACCGCTGCCACCGCCGCCTCCGCTACCGGAAGTCGTCCCGGGCGAACCCTGGCCGCAGTTCAAGGACGAGCCGAGCCCACCACCCTGACCGCCGCCCACGCTCGAACCTTCCGGGGAACCTCGGGACGCTGACACGTGAACACCCCCTGCAAACAGAAACGTTGTCGATTAGCATTTCATGTCACCAGATCTCCTTATGTTGTCGTTCAATTCTACGATCTCTTTTCAACCCTTCACCTTAGCAATACTGAGTCATAAGGCGTCACGCGAAAATCTAAGAAGGAAGGAATCCTCGAACCCATACTTCTTTTTATATATTTATCATGAAGAAAATTGTTCTTCTTTGCGGTAGATTTTATAATGAACGTTTTTGCATTGAATTGCTTCATTCTACAAGAATTTGCCGAATGTAGTCTGTTTGGAAGTCGTCCACAGTCTAAAAGAAATGGGAACAATAGTTGAATGCTGAACCACTAGCTAGGGCTAGAGGGTTGTTTATTTGCAAACAATTCGCTACGCAAACACCGGCCGCACAGGGTCCAGAAGAGTGGATTCTGAAGACGTTCCACGTCCACGCTATCGTTGATCCAACATTGTTCATTCTGTGCGTCGAATAGTCAGGCACGGAATCCCTTCGGCGGGACAGGTAGCGAAAGGGCAATTTACAGCTGCGATACCGCAGGTGCGCCTCGGACCGTTTCCTTTCTTCGCAGGAGATATTAATACGGTAGGCTCACAAAGTGCGTGGGGTGCGCGCTGCTACCGGGTGTCGTAAAGTCGTTTCCGCTTCTCCGTGCGCCACGTTGGTGGCCCCGCCGTGAAACAACGGGGAAAAGGGATCTTTTTATGGCGGCATCGCGGCGAAAGCACAAGTTTGCGGAGGACTATGACCGCCCCTTTTAGCGAGCTACACGGAACAATGGAATAGATAATGGCGCCGACGAGCCTGATCCCGCGGCATTTCCTTGCCTGTCAATTTCGCTAAAAAATCTCCGCGATTTACAATCCGTTTACTAAATGTTTCTACTAGTCGTCGTAAAAATTTGAAAAGAGACGCGCATCCAGGATTCGGTTTTCGCTACGTGCGGAGTTATACGGCGTTTGGAACGAGGGTTGATAAAATTTAGTGGCACGCATATTTTTATGGACACAATGGAATACTCATATCCGAGAATCAAATTATACCCACTATTTTATAAACTAGTGGCGGAAATTGGGAATTTGCATTAGCTGCTTTAGTTTGTAAAGATAATTGCGTGAAACATAAAGAAGCTGTAAGATGGGGGTTGCGAGCTGAAAGAGGTTGAGAGACCATGTTCTATAGTGTCCCATAAACCGGGAAGAGAGTCCAGAGAGCAAGTCTAGTTTCTGAGACTAGCTATATTCCCGTTTCGAGGGCGTTTCGTCGCGCGCGAACCGAAAATCGAGCATTTTTCGGGCCCCGGTTAATTCACACCTCATAGAGGTCTGCCCGGCGTTGGTGGACGAGGATAAACAAAATAGAATTCCGTAATCGACTTGAAGACCGGCAGACCACGGTCGCGCTACCGTTCGATGCTAATCATCATCGGAAACCGAAAAATAAGGCGCTGCTCTAAAAGGTGTTTGTCGTAGACATTACCAGACAAGTAAAAGCGGATAACTGACTACGGTGTCAGCCTGGTCTGGGTATATTGGCGTCCACCTTAAACCGAGTCCACACGAACACCGTGCGGACGGTAAATCGCGGCTGTGGAACAGCGATTTTTTTCTTTTCGGCTGACACTACCTGCCCCGCGGCGATAATACGTGATAATTAACACCTTGTACGTGTTACGTGTGTAAACATGTAAGTGTTCGCGTTTCAGACACGTCCGTGTTCGCGCGGACATTGTGAAACTGTGCTACACCCAAAGGCAGTTTCGCCATTAGCCTGAACCCCTAACTGTTCGCCTGAACACCGTCCGACTCTGGTTCAATGCGTTCCTCGATCGAATCGATGTTCTAACAGCGGTCAAACATAACTGTTTGTAGCGCCGCAATCATTTAGTTACTCTATCAGATTAAAATACAATGGGCGTGTACGCGTCAAATGATTAAAAGAGAAAATGTCTAGAGATTTTCCGCACGGAGGGAAAATTCGGCGTTGGTTAAGAAGTTTCCGAATTTTTCGAAGAATTTTCCATCTATCCAGATCCCGTTACCTTTCGTCACCGATATCGCTTTTTCATTATCCATCAGACGTCCGAAAAAACCGCCATTATAAATAAGCGTTCCGACAAGCGGCGAAACAGCTGAAATTTTAGAGGGAATGGGGAAAAAAGTAGATCTTAGGAGTTGTTGACCTCGGAAAAGCGACGGTGCTGGATTAATCCATTTCAACGTGTCAATATGCATTTATCGGTAGCAGCATTCGATATGATGTTTTTAGGTCATACATAATACCGGGCCGCGTCGGAGCTCGCGGTTTTCCCTTCATTCGGGAAACAATTACGCGGGTACGGACGCAAGGCGGGAAGAACTTTATGAAATTGGACCGCTCGAAATGGATATTTCTCTAATCAATTATCGATGGTTCGATTACGCGTTTCCTTCGAGACACGGTTTTTCTTTTCGGAGCTCGGATCAACGAACTCCGCCGTCTCCAAAACCTGTATTTTTTTTTCGTACGGTTTCTCCTCTTCGGGTAATTTCACGCTAGTACACGAAAAGCTGATGGACGCGTCTCTCGTGTTTCTTATTCTCTACCAGCGCGACGGGTTCGCGACTGTGTTTCTCGGAGAAGGTTTCCACTGTAGCCATTCATGGCTCCTTGAGGTCGGAACGAGCAAGAGAGGTCTGAGCAAAGCGAACGCGGCGAACAGAATTTCGTGAGACAAAGAATTTCACACACGCCTCATCGTCGGACACCGTCGAAGGTACAAGGTCCCCCGGATAAGGTGAAGCGTAACTCAACCAAGACAGGTTGCATCGGGATGTTATGGTAAACATACAGCGAAAGATCTCGCACCTAGGTGCGAGACCAGGCACGGTGTTTGCCTGCGTAAACAGACGAGAGGACGGAGTTTATGTTTCTGTCTCAAATTCCTTGCATGCAGGCGCATAACCCCTTCAAGCGATAATGCACCGTAACGTTTAACGACTTCGTCAAAGAGGCACCGGTTCTTCGATACTGTTTGCACGTCGTCTTCTTCAGGGGGGCCACGGTCCAAAAGTTTGGCAAGACGATTATCGAACCGCCTATAAGCGTCTGCGTTTCTGCGCCGCGTTAATACTTCGTCTCCGACGGGAATAGAAAATCTTCCTCTCCTAAAGATCTGTTTCGCGGCTGACCCGATCCGAATCATGGTTTAACCCTGCATAGTTCGATAGCCATCGTGCGGACCGAAAAAATATATTTTCCGGAATCGAAAACAGGAATTCTCCCACACGGGAGAAATGTAGGCGCCCTAATCACAGGATCAAAATCCCAAGGTTGTGTAATGATGCCTTCAGGTTGTGTATCGAGCAATGACACATTCTGTCGATATTTCGATATCGATATTTCGAAGAAAAAAATCGATATTTTCACTAAATTTTCAAATAATCTAAAACTTTTGGCATCATCACACTTTAGGATTCATCAAGTTGCCAAAGCACAAGTTCTCCCATGTGGGAGGTTTCGATTTCGAAAAAAATGTTTTTCGATCCGGTCAAAATTTTCTACGGGGTGGAGAATTTCAAAACCGGACGACTCACGTGAACAGACTTAAACATAATGAATAAATTACATAAATGTTGCACGAATGATGCGATCCCAGCAGCTGTGTCCTAGTTATAAATTATAACAATAGACGATATAAGCGTGGTTCCTAATTAATGCATAGTTACCAACTATTTCTTTCGGCTACCCGAAATTAGTGTAGATCGGAGCGAATGTAGCTCATATCTGCGTATAATTAATTATCAATCACTCTTTCTAGTCACGGAAGGTTCGTGATCAAGCAAAGGTTTAATTAATGTGACCGCTAAATTAGATCCGGATATTTCTAAGAATGACTCGATAGAACCAATGTGAATAATCGAGAGGTCTGATATTGTGGTGGTGGTTCGTGTGTCGAGCATCGCTAATCTATGTGCAAGATAGACTTACCAAGGGAATTTAGTCCATAACTAGCTTGATAGACGGTCTGCGATGGACTGCTGATCGGCAGGCCAGAATTACCGAGACCCAAGCTCGAGCCGAAGCTCCCCGTGCTTTGCTGACCAAGTTGCCCTAAACTTTGCCCGAAACCGCCCATTCCCATGCCTCCCTGCCCCAGTTGTCCAAGACCTGTAAAACAAGCGGTTTCGATTAAACGCGTCGTGGTCCCCGCGTCGATAAACCTGGACGACCGGTTCTAGAGGAAAAGAGGGCAGGGGAAACGGAAATGACGATACGAGTGTAGTTAATTGAAACTGCCCCGATTGCCGTCGTCGTCGTAGTCGTCGCGTGGAATTAAATTAGATCCGGACCGCTGTCGAAACTTTGTCTACGACATATTTAAAGACACCGCGTTGTTACTTTTCCGGCGCGGCGGGCGCGAGAACGTGTCCGTTATGAAGCCGCGCGATGACGGGCAGAATTGAATCTAATTAAAGTAAAATCGAGCAATTTGTTGGTTTCAAATGATCCTGTTGTTCCGCGGAGAGCGTGCCGGGGAACCCGACTCTGAATTTTATGAGGGGCAATTAATAGTCACGTCTCGCGGGACGTAACGAAAGTGATTGAAGTTCCGCCGCCAAGTGATATCCCTGGCGGTGCCGTGCCGTTTCGGGATGATCATTGACATATGGAAATCACGAGAATCGTCGACGCCTGCCTCTGCCTGCCTCTCCCTGCCTGACTGCCTGCCTGTCTGACCTGTTCCCATTCCCCATCTATCAGCAGGTCCGTGGAACATCCCGGCGCCGCACAGATCCGAGGTCATCGGGCCGAATGGCGGCAGACCGTGCGAGGGTAGCAATGTACCCGTTGTCCGGAACACCGAGGGCTTCTTCTTTCCCTTCTTCCACTTCGCCCGCCGATTTTGAAACCACACCTGCAACGTTCCAATTCGCTCGTTCAGAATCTACCAAACCATATTCGCAGCCAGCTACAGTGCGACTCTGTTTATCCAAATCTTTCAGGGAACAAGACACGGTTCAGACAACTGGATCGTTCGGATAATAAGAGTCCACTAACTACAACTATCGTTTCTTCGTTCGTATAATAGCAAATGATGCTCGTATGCAATGGCGTCGCATCATTTTGATGCAATACCCAATAGTGTCTAGTGTTAATTTCTATCGAAAGGATGAAAACCATTAACCACTGTAGAGGTTAGTAGACGTTTGAATCATACTGTATTTCATTTCAATGGCGTCGCGTCATTTTGACCTATCCGATAGTGCCTGGTGTTAATTTCTACCGAAACGACGAAGACCATTAAACACTGTGGGGGTTGGTAAACGTTCGAACCGTACAGTATTTCGTCGCAATGGCGCCGTTTCGTGGGATGCAGTGAACAGAGAAGGACGCGTAGTGTCGTCGCCGAACAGGGCGAATCCAATAAGCCGAGCCAGCCGGACTTTTCCGCGACTCGAAATTCGGTGCTGGGATGTTAAGATGTCCCTGGGCGTTACGACAATATCTTCGACCCCACGGCGAGTAGCTATTAGCCGACGTTATGAGCTGTTGATTCTGGCCACGTAGTGGCCCCCTAAGCTGCCGGGGTCCCGGGGACTTGATTTATTGATATCGCATGCAAAGCCCACCCCTGTGTTCTCCGATATACCCTCGCCCTACAGCCCCCACCATTTCCCGGTCGCCCTGTTCCACACACCAGCTACAGTCCCTTTCCTGCCGCGGTAAAGCACGCTATAGCCATCTCATATGTGCCCATAAATTAGTACTTTAGCATTAGAGCGCGATGCGCGCTTGCGCCTCCGACGCACACGTAGCAACGCGTTACCTGCGAGAGGAACGGCTGGCGGAAGCGAGACAGCCGGCCACCGTGGAGCACGGGGGTGGAGACACCCTCTGCTAACATGCAGGGATTATACGAATCTAATTGGATATATGGGATTTACAGGCTCCAGTGTACTCCAGGTATTGCCAGAAAGCGATCGTCGGATTTCTGCGGCGAAAGTCGGTTTGTTACCAGCCACCAACTTGCCAGGCTATGGAAAACAGCTCGGAGGAGTGTCTTTTGTTGTTGTTATTCTGATCGATCGATAATCAGCTGCGTGTCGAAAGTCTCTCTCTGACTACCACGCTTCAGCGACGACGTCTGTGCACCGACTTCAAACAATATTTACGAAGTTACGCGAGGTAAGGTTATTACGCGATACACTAGAATTTTACTACATCTAGAATTTTAACTCTAAAGTGGACCTTCAAAATGTACTATAAAAATGCAATGATTCGATTACATCTCTATCTAAATTTCACCTAAATCCACACATAAATAATTATATTATTAGTATATGTATATGTACGGCAACGCCGATGACATTGCTGTCGGAAGGGTACTCGTCGATAGATGAAGAATCTCAAAGAGCAGCATCGAAGTCATTAACTCGGCTCGAAGACGAGCGATCGGTCGAGGAGCCGGTGATATCGGGGCCGGTCGACGAAAGCTCTCGTTTTACGTGCAGTTATTTCATAACAGGAGTCATTAGCATTCACCTGCGTTAATTAACGGAAGTTCTGCGGTACGTGTGCTGCATCGGCCACAGGCGCGAGGGAGAGGGTGGGCACGTGATAATGCGCGATATATGCCTCGGCAGAGTCCCTTGTGCTTTTTCCCTCTTCTGGCTTGCATCGTCGATGCTCACGCGGCGTGTAACAGCAAATTATCCACGGGCTTTTAGTCGTAGTTCTGCCGTAGTTGTACCGTGAAATCGACGCAACCACACCCACGAATGCCGCAAGAAACATTGACATCGCGGGGTCGGACGACAGAGGGGTGCGAGAGAGATATCCCGTCTGCATATTCGAAAGATCACCGTTGTCGTTCCGAGGGTTGGCGGAACGCTATCTTTTCCGTCTCTTAAAAGCTACAATTCCATCTTGCGTGGGTGTGTTGGCCAACGTCACCGACGCGACGGCTGCTGCTGCGCCAATGGGAGCTGCACGCATACCGATTCGATCGCAGTGCACTTAACACCACCCAGCTCTAATGCCATTCTCTCGTCACGACCGTCCATCCTTGAGAGGCAACGGACGTGCCAGATGTTCCGAAGTCTCGTCGGATCAAACCGAAATCCTGGTAGAGACTAAATTACGGCAGGTTCCTTCACTAGCTCACCAAACTTTTTCAAACAGTAACACTATCTGTTGCATGGTTAATTACCATCCGAATTAACCACTTGCACTGCAACTTCGAGACTCGCGATCAAGATTTTGAACAGATATAAATCGACATAAAATAGCCGAATTGAATTCCTATAATTTACACATGCTCACCAATATTATTCATAAATTTATGTGGACAGTATAATGCATCCATTTTGATTATTAGTCTTCTTAGTGCTTTGAACTCGTTCCTCATGAAATATAATAGTATCATGTGTCGGATAATATCGATGGAATCGCTCCTCGTTTATGCAAACCGCGTTCGCGTCGATGATTATCGAGCATAGATATATATGAAATTGTGTTAATTACAAATATCACTATACGACCCCCGCTATGATGGGAACGAAACTATCGTACCCTATGATGTCACGCGGACAAAGCTGATTCGTACGAACTGTTCCCGGGCTAATTGCATACCTGGCATGATCGATAGATTCTCGTCCATTAAATTCATATATAGTTTAAAAATCGCGCACTATCGTCACCGAAAGGTTTCAAATTGATGACTCTGCTATCGACGTATCTATCAAATAATATCGTTTTTGGACGGTCCAGATCGGAAAACTTCGAAAGAAATGCATTCATTTCTCAAACTTCTGTATGTCATTTTAAATAACTAATCTTTTCGAAGATTGAAATCACTTACGATCTACGACAACGATAGTATAAAAAAGAATTTAGAATGAGTATTGTCGAATACTTGTATAGTGTTCAGAAGCGGATCGAGTTGTAGAAGGGATTGGAATTCTCGAACAGGAACGTGTTCTAATGGCAGCCGTCTGGATCGAACCGTCGAACACACCTTTCGATGACTAAGGCGGCCTGACTGATGCCTTTCGTGGGAATAATACGTGTGCTCGAGACGGGTCGGCCGTTCAATTAGGAACATTGCTTTTTAAAAATTGATCAATCACGGCATCGTTGCTGGAGGCTCGTGCGCCGCCGGCAGCTGTTCCCAGGAAGCACCTGGAAAGCCCTGCGGGGGCGGAAGCGAAGGCAGACGCTCTCGGATAATCATCATAGGTCGCATCGATGACTTGAGGCTGATATCAGATCGGAAACCGTCGAAAATTCTGCTGTCCTAGCACACGCCCGAGAGGATTTCTGTTCGTTTGTATAATAAATTCGTTCACGGTGAATTTTACCCTCGTAATTCTATTTCTGACGACAGCAGCTTATTTTAAATAGAAAGTTTTGTCGGTTAACAGATCCAGACCCGGCATCCATGCTTAAATGCAGCGGTCCCGGCTAAATGCTGGCCATAATTAGAAACTAATTCCAGTGATTCGGTGTCGGTTTTATGCACTAAATTGTCTGCTGCGCTCGCTAGCAGTTCCAATCAATTTCGGGTACAGAATAACATCCATTATCGACTATCAGCTACTTATACATTAGTCAGCGTCGTAGAAAAATTATAGACCACTTAAAATTTAGAAAACCGTATACTTACATTTGAAGGCAACGCTTGGTGAATGAGAAATGGTTATCCATGTGCCATTAAGCACAGACTCGTGGATACGTAATTAAAAAGTTAAAAATGAAAAGTGAAATGGCTACATGTGTCACAGGGGTTGTTATTTCCCGGGAAAAACGTAAACCGGATCTTTTCATTTTATTTTCATGTGTGAATCGAGCAGGCTTAGTTTAACGCGAGCAAAGAGTTTCCCGAGCCGCGAGAGGAGGGCCCGAAGAGGGCAAGAGGCAAGGTTCGTCGAGGTTGGGGGTGGTCTGAAGGTTAGGGTGAGGTTTAGGCGATGGAGGAGGCGGCGAGACCTCGTAAAGGGGGTTTCAACGGGCGCTGATATAAATTGAGCTTGCCATCAAGGCAAGCGGCGGGATCTGGCCAAGACCCCAAGATATATAGAAGTAGCTTTCAGCCCGCCATTGAAGAATAGTTCGACTCACTTCGCGGAAAAATGCCCGGAATCGCCGCAAAGCGGGATAACGTTTTTCTTCGGAGAGAGTTTCCCCACGCGAGCCGAGGGGCCGGGAACTTTTCACCGGATGAAAACTTAATTCATCGCTCATGGTTTCTCCGTCCCTCAAGGACGAATTCCCAGCTCGATCGCCACGGAACGCATGGATCTTCGTAGATCTTCACCGGTCGCGACGCGACGCGACGTGGAACGGTTCGAGTGGAACGAGACTGCTGCTGGTCAGACAAGTTTCGAGCGCGGAATAAACGCGGAACGATCGAGCTATCGAAACGGCAGCGTAATTAATAAACAATCGACCGTTCGGTATTTTAAACGGTGTCGTAATTAATCGAATTCATGCGAGCCGGAATGGTAACGATTATAAAATGGTTCATTACAAAGTAATGAATCACGTCAAACTAATAACTGTAAATTTTCAATTTGCGCGACTTTGTCGAAATTCGTTGTAAAGTTTCAACTTCGATATTACGGTGGGATATTGCGGTTACCGTAATTCGAGTATGCGGCATTATGGTCGATCATTTTTCTGCGAATTGTTTAAAAAGGATGATGATTCTTCCGTTTTCGTAACGCGGGGGGAGAAATCTGGTTCGACGGCCAGAGAGAGGCTAATATTTAATGAAAATAAATACTACATAAGTTTAGGCGATGCGACCTTGATTGATGACGGTGGTTGGGCTGCTGTCCGAGGGTGGCAAGACGCATTACCCGGACCGCCCACTGTTTCATGTTGCGTTACGTCGTCAGGAGGGACATTTTCGTCGGGCCATTAGTGGGTCGTCGTGATCTAACCGTCACGCAGAATTAAAAATCGAGGATCGCCTCCAAAATCTTTTCTTTATAGTCGGTACGAATTCGCAAAATTTTCGTTGCCAGTACAAATCTTTATAGAGTGACCTGTACAGACATATTCGCAAATCGATATTTAATTTCCTGAGTTCTCTTTCTGCAAGTTGCCTACCAAAATGGACAATGTACAGCTTCGGATGGATTTGATAAAGTGAAAATGTTCCGATTTTCTTAACGAATTCCTGCAATTAAATAATTGTCAATTGAGAAGAATGAATTATTTCAGTTCGTTGCTACGAGGAATCATTCGTGAGTTAGTGTGTTTCGGTTGAACTTCTATCAAAGCGTTTACTATCGGCAGCGTTACTACAAATTGCACATTTCGCTCTGTAGCACAGGAAACTTCATAAAGGGCGCGGAACAGCCGATAAAATGCATACTTGCAGCTCTGGCATGCACGACGGACCGTAAACTTGATCCATTTATACTTTATTATTATTTCACGGACGCAATATCGTTGGCTTCGGATGCTCGTCGTCAAATTAGCCCGAATTGCCCGTGGAACTGGATTTATCCCCAGAGTAAGTGCGATCGCAAAAATTTGCCCGCTCCTGTTCGTTTGTGGACGAACGATCTACTGGATCATTCCATCGAACTTATTTCTTTCGTTTACTTAACAACTTTAAATCGTTTATCGTGATTCCAGTGGCGATGAAATTTATTCGATTGCATGCCATCGATCTTTTAATAACGTTTTTATTATTCGTCGAGTTTCGTCGATTACGAGTTTCATCTTAATGAAGGTAATTATTAAAAGAACCGGTTGCATCAAGTTGCGTTTTTCGTTTATATTTGTGCAAAGTTTTAACAAAATCGCTATATGAAACTGTATGAGAATTTTTATATTCGTTAATTATTTTATTACGCACATTATTATTATTGTTACATTAGCTACACATTATGGTATATTTTGTCTCTGCCATTTGTTTCAGGTATCTATAAAAATCTTACACTGATTTTTTCGTGATAAAACAATGTATAAATATAAGTGTAAAATCAAATTATTAGAAATGCTCTGTGCACTACACTTGCTCTGATTGTCCACAAGATATTCTGAAAGATGAGTATAAAGAGTACCTCCTCAAAATTGGATTATGAGGGGAGTAAAAAATAGGCACATGTAATAGATGACTATCTTGCACAAAGTTCGATGATTTTTCTAGTTTCTGAATCCCTTGTTTGCGGGTCGGCTCCAGTGCTGTCACCGTCGAGAATCATCGGCGAGTATCGAGACCCCGTCGCGCGCGTTGCGGCTGTGAAATTATTCAGAGCCGGTAGTCGTCATAACAAAATGGGCGTTAGATGATGCTCCCTAGGGTGATCGCGGCGACATAGTTTATCCATTGAGGGCCCCGCATTCTCCTCCACGCCTATCCATGGTCCGTGTACACGGGGATGCTTTTCTCCCGGCGTGTTACGCGCGCGTTCCTGCGAGCTGGTGTGCGCGCTGTGGCTCGTACGTGTACGAGCGGAGCCCAGCGTGATATTTTTCGGCTGGCGACACGTAAGAGCTAATATCGCGGTCTATGCATATTTATACGGCATTAAAAATCACCCCTCCCTTAAAATGCATAGGCTGTTGCATAGCAGACGCGCTGAATCTTCGTCGGTCGGCGTAGGCTGAAGCGTTTGTCACGCTGAGACTGTAGTCGCTGGCTCGTTCCCTTTCAACTTTTACTGTTTCATTGAGACTTCTCTCACCACCCCGTCTATAATTCTCTGGAAGATCTGCAGAGCCTCTTTTATCTACTGTAAATTTCACTAGCGAAACTAAAGTAATTGGATTACTGTAGGAAAAGCTGTAGAAAAATGTGTCAAATGAACGAATTGAATTCTGATATTGCAGATCTTCATTCGAATTCCTAGTTTCGTGAATTATTTTTTCGATGATGGAGAAAATTTCTTACGCAGAAATAAATTAGAAATGCCATCAATATTCATTAGCATAAATGTTTCTTTGCGTCCGGGGCCATACGAAGAGGGCGTAGACGATGCATCAAGCCACATTTCACGCGTAATATCAGGCCACTGTCTGCGCCGACCGTGCATTCTTATTCTCGTCCTAGCTAGACGTTGATTTATTTTTTACGCGAGTTCGATACCGGTTCGATGACATCCGCGCATGTAACCGGCTAGAAACAATGCGGCAGTGATTTAACAGGGGGACAGAGACCATGATCGAGAGTGATTCGCGTTCCGGCGAAGCTTGACGCGCGCATGTTTGATGCGCCGTCGTAAAACACTCGATTGCCGCGTACACGTGTCTGGTTATACGGCGGACGCATCCGCGTAAATGATCAGTGATAGTTTACGGGATGGGCAGACATTTTGTGGATGGAAATTTCATATCGATCATAGAGACGGTTTTCGATGCCCGATTCAATGCGCCGTCGTATTTTTCAAACCCTTTTTTTTTGGTTTGGCTGGCGTTCGAAGTTAAATTAACCTTTTCGTTCTCGTTAACTTCTCGGCTGATAAGCAATTTTTTACTGGATTTTAGAGTTTAATCAGATTAACATTGTTCTGAAACATTTTGAAAAATTGACAAATTTAAACAGAAATAAGATAAACAGGAGCTTGGGAACTTGGAAACCAAACCTTATTAAAAAGTTGATCGGGTTGTCTGTGAATCTGTTTATATAAATGGTAACATCTTTTTAACATTAAATTCATTATCACCGGTTAAATGAACAATTCTAAATATTTTATTCGACAGTCATTGAAATTACGAAGATTTCACCGTAGGAAATGAATTGATCAATTTTGTTGTCAAACTTTGTTCTCCGAAGAAAAATCTCGCAGTTTTTACAGAAAAGAAATCCACCAACTTGTGAAACACATGTCAGCCAGTTTTAGCATTCAGTATGTTTAGCGAGTTCAGTGTTAACGCAGTCTGCACTTTTGGTAGGTGCAAACTTGAAAACTGAGAGCAAAGAAGGTCCAGCTGCGAACGTTGTTGCGAGAAAGCAACTTTCCGAGCGAACGCTGAAACCATTTCCCCCATTTCTCAGGACAAGACAATAACGAACTACATTTACCCTCGGTGCAGTCACTTGTTTGTCCCCAAGGATGGCCGAATGACACCGCCATTCGTCCAGCTCCCGTGGGATACTTTGAAAGTAATACCCAACATCCGCCACCACGGGCCGTCGTCTCCTAGGACGGCATATGTGACTTTTAGCAGTCGAAACGTGCTGCTGCGAGCACGAACACAGATTTCGACTTCGCTGTTGATCCCCGAAATTAATCGAAGCGGGACGATCCCAGAAAAAATTCGCCAGCAATAAACCTGGATTGCCGGTATAGCTATCAGCAGACTCTGGATTTTATCTGTTTCGCACGTCGATGAATTTTATTCAAGTCATTCAAATTATTAACCCCCATACGCGCGCGTTCCTCAATGTGAAAATTTACTCATTTAATTTTTTTTTATATTGCAAAATGATTGATGTCTTTTTATCTGAATAATTTGTAGATTTAACGTGTAAAACAACGGGTGAAATATTATCCTAGGATCTTTCATGCAACTATTTCTGAGGAACGCATGAGGGTCAAAGGAAGAAAGAACTTTTTGTTTGCAGAACAATTTCACGTTCGGTTTCTCGTAACAAATTTTCTATGCAAGAGTTCTAAGGGTTTCGTTTGCGCTAGAAAAATCGATTTACGTGTATCGACATCTTCCCGAAGCATAATTTTTCATTTCTGACAATGCAACTGCTATTGATCACAGCAAAATGCTTTTGGAAAAAGGATTTTCCGGAAATGGAGTCTACCTCTTGCAGTTCGCATTATTTTGAACAGGTAAAAATGCTTATATCTGTTGAATATGTATTTTGCAAGGTCCGATTGCAACAAGAAATTTTCGAAGACATTTACGATCTTCAATTCAATATTTTTCTGGTTTAATTCGGTGAATACAAGCGTTCGAAAATTTTTCGGGCATGTAAAGTGCGCGACTGTTTGCTTTCGTTCCAATCTGCATTATCAATTTATGTTTCAGGGCAGATAACGAGTCGCGAACGCGCGAGATGAGCGTTCAACGCTGCAATTGGCTAATTCGGAGACAAAATTTTCCGTTGTGCAGCCGTCGCGCCGCCCCCTTGATTTTTTTTGGCCCGCGAATCGTTCGATGGAGGCGGCGGCTATCGACGGAAGGTCGTATCCCATAAAATTTCCGGGCAGCAGTAATCGGAAGGACCCTTCAGCCTAGAAACGACCAGTTACCTGGAGGCAGTTAAGTTAAATGCCTGTTAGCAGACGTTAACTGCCCGCCGCTATGGGTTCTATTCCGTGGACGATTGCAATTTTAATCGCCTCTTCATTATGATTAAATTTAAATCGGCTGTGTGCAGGTCTAATAAAGCTCGTTCCTGGGCGGTCGCGGCGGCCGGCCGCCCCCGGAAACAGAAAATGTCTCCTGGGCGGATTAAAATACGCGTAATTAAAACCGTAAAGCGCCGATACGTGTCCCCGAAAATAGACTGTCCGCTTTAGAATAAATGCCCGACTGAAAAAAGCTTTTGTCTGCGGTCAATCGGGAATGTGAGCGCGCGGGCGCATGCGGCGTCCTCGCTGCTCGACCCCAGGCGGATGATTGAGCTTCATTTGAAGGATCGAGAGCCGTTGATTAATATTCTAGAAATGATTGACGGTAAGGAACGATCCCGTTTCTAAAATCGTACACGCTGCCCTGTGTGGCTCGACAGAACACAACCGCGCGGGGCTGAGTGCTCGAGAACTCGCGCGCGCAAAAATGCCATTGACCCCCCGGTCGCCATCAGGCTTTCGAAAAGGGGTGGGAAAAAAGACCACGGACACACACGCTCGCCCGATACCATTTTTCCGCGCACATTCGCGGCACCGCGAAATTATTTATGGCCGTCGAATCACCGTTTTGCGACGAATAATTCCCAAATATCGCCGGATTTTCCAGTCGATGCTGCATTTTTACGCCGTCCCTCGCCGCCGCGCCAACCACCCGCGATTTTATTATTTCGAATAATACGCGACGCCGACAGAAGTCACGTGATGCCGCTGAAATACTTAGCCGCGATTTGCTGGCGCGTTTTATAGTTAATGCCGACAATTACCTCGCGCTTTTCTCGATGTTACATCGAGGGGTTAATTTTTAGTCAATTTCTTGCTCCTCTTTCTTGGAATCTACTGTTATCAATTTCAATTTTTAAACTATTTAGTACAGTGCTGGATGTGCTTTTTTAAGACATAGAGAATCTTGAAATACCGGGTAGAACAGTTTTAAATAGTAGAAATTAATTAATTGTTTCTTACAATTAATACAAACATTTTTTATTTTGCATGAAGGTTCGCAGTCAGCTCATCATCATTCTATTTACTACGACGTTAAAATCTGAAATTATCATAAATTGAACACAAATATAGTATTACTCGTTCTAGTAAAGAGCTTTTTACAATTTCGTCCAGCAGCGAAGATTTTCTTAAAGCCGCGACTTCTCCAAAAATTCAAAACATTTGCAATTGTTTCCACTGCATGTTTTATGCGTCGTTCAATATTAAAAGCAATAGTTACTGAATATCATCGCAATGCGTTTAAGGGTTAACTTCCGTCAGCTCGGTTTTGCAATATGGTATAAAATCCAGGATAAATCTCGTCAAACGTTTCAGCAAACCCGCATACCATGCGAGACGCACAGATCTATAACAAGCGACGCGACGGTGTCGAAACACGAGCGAAACAAATAAACAGAGTTATTTTTTTATATTTCATTTGTTTTTTTCTAGCATTTTTTCGTGTTCGAACAAAAGCGAGACAACGGTTGCCGACGGATCCGTGTGGATGGGATGTGAACCTGAAACGGCGGAGAGAAAGGAATAGGCGAACGTAAATACGACGGTATTTATATTTTATCCGAAATAATAAAAGTCGGTCTAATGTAAAATTCATTATGTCCATTACTACTAATTAAACGGAGTGAAAGGTCAGCCGGTGGAGCTGCGTACATTTTTCAGCGATAGAAGTCGGCGGCTTTTGATTATTTTATTTCCGTCGATTGCGGGGATATTTCGCGGGGATGCCGGTGGTGCTCGTTGCTTATTAAATATCTGATTATCGCGGGGTTAAAAATTTCACGCTCCCCCGATGGGAGCGAGCAAGCGAGCAAGTACACATATTGGCCGCACCGTGTAATCTCAGACGACGGTGTGTTTCGCGGCCGACGGGCTGAACGAGTGACACAATTGAAAACGTTATTGCGTTAGGCGCGTAATTAAATGCCTCGCATAATTTCGCCGGGATCGGTCCGGACACACGATATGCCTCCGCGGCTTCAAGTATGCAATTACTGATTGTAAAGCAGTCTCTCTCTTACTCTCTTGCGAGCGAGAGAACACGCCGTTGTAACCGTGCAAGCAATAGAACAGTTGTTAATTAACTGCAATTAGAGACGGAGCGGCAATCACTCTCTTTTCGAGAGCGATAATAAATTACAAGGGATCGATAAATCGTAATATTTCATTATAGTATTCCAAGTATTTTGTTGGTAATTACGGGCGTGGACCTCCCCGCTACCGCGCCGATCTGCTAACGCCATCATCGCATTAAAATGGTCCACCGGTTAATTTTTCGCCACGGGATACGAGCGGCCACCCCCGCCGCGCCCTACGGACCGACGATTCGTTCCGGAAATTCGCAACGTTTCCGTTACCGACTGTTTCCCGATTAAAAAGTCCCAATTGTTCGCGCGGGAAATTCCACCGATTCTGCGTAGCCGAGGAACTCTGCCGATGATCATTGCCTAGCGCCAATTAACCGGTTCCGAACAGAATTTAATAGCAACCGGGTTACGCGACTTTCGAGCGGACGCTTTGATTATTTTTTTTTATCCCGCGGTACTAGTAAATTGCACTGTTGTAGGATTAGTCGGTGTTATCGCCGTTTAATTTTGAAAGAATAGATCTTTGTCCTCTTGAATCTTCTTTAATCTCTAGTAACAATGAAATACTACATAATAAGGGTAGCAAAGTTTCTTCCGAGTAACACTAGCAGACATGCGCTCCTCAGCTGACAGCTCACCTCTAATCTATTTCTAACTATTTCTAACTGTAGTCTGACGTGATCATTTCAAACATAACATTACGAATAAAACAAATGTGCCTCCGACGACGGGACTTGGATCTACATATTTTGATCCAGAGTATCGGAATCGTCATTTAATTATTCAGTTCCGAGCGATTATAAATGAACAACTGTTATATTAGGACTAACAGAAAGACTGATGTGTCTACAAGAAATACTACCAAAGATATGTTTAAAAATTGATAACTAAAGCAGTGAATAATCCTAAACGTCACAAATTAGAAAATTGTAAGATGGCTCCGCCGTCCGAGGGTTAAAGTGTACAGCAAAACTGGACGAAGATTACGACAGGATCAATTGTGCAACTATGTCTGTTGAGAAAATTGGATAATTCATCCGGCAAACAATTGGAGGTACCGTTGCTGTAAGGTCGCTCTCCGAACGACATCGCTTAATACTGAGATACTAAATATAGGGGTGGCGAAGTTTCTTCGTAGCTGAACAACTTCTTCAAGCATCGAATGTATTAATTCGATATTAGTCTGGCAAGATCGCTAGAGTGTACGGAGGGTTGTCGATCACCTGCACCCTCTGTGCCCCTTGTTTCATCAGCCCCCGCTGAACAAAGGGCAGAAGACACAGACGGGACCCGCGTGTGCACGTGGCACTGTCTGAAAGAGTGTCGGAGGCGGTGTTCGGCCCTCTTGAAAATATTCAGCAACGGGGTCCGCCATGGCTCGCCAAGAAATCTTTGATAGCGACGCTCGATAGTATAGCGACGCTGGGCGCCGGCGCCTTTCCCTAGCAGCCCCATTGGTGCCTGAGTCCCTCTCCACGCGAGTGCCCGCCGCCAGGTTTCCTTGGAAACGCTTCGTTCGCTCTGATGTCTACCCTCGCCCACGGAAAACCTCTTTCAATTAGGCAGCCAGCCACCCCGAGCACCGACCGACGGCTCTCCTCTCTCTTTACTCTCTTTTTCTACGCTCTCTCGGCTAGCCGCCTCTCGCACGCCGCTTTTCCAACCCGTCTACCTGCCTCGATGCCAGCCGACTGGCTTTCTCGAACTCCCTTTCCCGAACGCGATCTCTACCCCCGACGACACCTTTCGTTCTCGACGATTAGGACGAGCTCGCCAAGTACCGGGCCCATAACGTCTTTTTAAAATATATTAAATTATATAGTCTGATCGGTTACCGATTCTACACAAGAGAATAAGTCGAAAATGTAGGATAATTTCTTTATACCGAACAATTTTCAGCATTCTACGCTCTAGAGGCACGAAACAATTTGTAGAAGTTTCTTCGATGCTATAATTCCTCGTCTTACAATTCAATTCTAAGGTTTCAGATTAAAATGAATGTGAAATAGTTAGGTTGCTACTACATATGTTAGTTCGTGATAGAAAGATAGAAATGATCAGGTTTGATGTCCGAAATGTAATTTTAACCCTTTACACTCCGAATTATTTTCCCTGTGATAGTAGAGATCCTGTGATAAAAACTGATGTCGAGCCACACTCGAAAAAGCAGTGCAAAGGGTTAAGGCAAGGGGTTAGATATGTTTCTAAATAGTACTGCTTTAATATTGTTATAATCTTGTAATATTTCGCCTGCCACTCGATCGTTTCGAAGAGGATTTTCTTCAATGGGATCATCCATCAAACGGTGATCGTGCGTAAAGCAGACGAGAGCAGACTTACTCGGTGATGTTCGCTAAATGAAGATAAGTAAAATTGGTCACCGAATTGAATAGACTGAACTGTGTCAGATTCCCCCTGCGGTAGAATATTTCTAGTGTATACCCTCCAAGGATATATGTATTTGAATGAGAATTATACATCGCACACGTCAGTCCCCGGCAAAAAGAAGTGGATATGTCGGATTAACGAGCGACATCACTGATTTCTTTCATAATTGTTTGAATGGACGGTATATACCGTGGTCTTCGAATAAGTGTCGTCTATGAAGTGGACGGCACGTATGTGTTGACACGGGAAAAGAAGACGAGCGAAACTGTTTGATATGCAGCACGACGCCCGGCTTGACTGACGCTTCCAACTTGCGAATAAAATTTTCATGAATTTCTATTAGCTCACGGTTTTCTAGACGTGTTCCGGAGACTTAAAAAAGCTCTGGCCCGCCGGGAAACATGGAAGCTACTCCCCTGATGGTCAGCGGTATCGGTTTTATTAATTTCGAGGTTGAGAATCGTTGCTCCAACCCTTGGAAAATTTTTCAGAATAACCATCGTGTAATTTTTAAACTTGTTCCGATTCGATTCCATCAATCAACCGTTCACTTTGCCCGTTCGTATTTATTCTACGGAGATTCGTGTTTTTAACAATCAAAATAACATATTTAGAAGCCAATCAACGGGTACGTGAAATTATTGATCAACGCTGAATCTACCATTCAATCGGCTTTTTATTTTGTAATCGTTAAAATTACAAAATTCTTTCATAGAAAATAACAGAATTTCCTTATCAAAGCATCTGCTTAATAAAAATCATAGGAGATCTTAATAAATTAATTATACAAATTAATTCTCTCTTAGCATTTTACTCTTGAACTAATCAAGCATTTTATAAGTATTTGCTCCATCTGACAAATAAATGATTGGAATTTAAAATAAAGTTATAATTGATTGATTATATTACAATTACTTTCAGTGCTTGAATTTTTCTGGTTGAAATTTATGCACATTTACAGGAAGGTTTTGTGTAATTTGGCAATTTCTACTCTCTGTGTGTCTTAGTTAACGAGAAGTTGACAGCATTCCGGAGCCATGCGGTGGTTGTCTTTGAATTTTGCGCGTTCGCAGGGGTGGGGAAAGATTCCGGAAAGTTTTGCGGTAGCCCCGTGTCAAGCTGTAGTCCGCCAAAATTCGAGACTACGTAGGGTGAACGCTTAATGCTACTCCAAGTTTCACTTTAATCCGAAAAGCCACGGTAGGCCGGTGAAATTGATTTCGAGATACTCGTGGTTTCATCTGGTTACGCTTATTAAAGCGATCCCTTGTCCACGAAGCAACGCAGAACGAAATACAAATACGCTGTCTCGCATTGATCAGTGTCTGTGAATCTGTTAATTTCTGAAGAAGCATCAAGTTACTTGTAACGATTCCAAGAGCTGCAATTGCATTATACAAACGGCCGTGTTTCTCTGGGAATAACTTGGACACTAGATAACCACAATAGCCGATAATAGAACTGCGCCAGTCCGTAAAAATACGGTCTTTTGAATATTCAGTCATATCGTGTATGTGGTAAATAAAACTGTTTCAACGTGGCCTTTCAATCCCTGTCACTCATTGTCAGAGAAAACCAAACCACCAAAGAAATTTTGTAAATTTCGAGGTGCCCTTTTTTAGAGGATTTTTAGGTGAAAACTTAATAATTAAAAAACATTAAAATGTAAGGGTTCTCATAATTGCGTTATAGGTTGGAGTTGGGAAGTTAATTGTTTAATCGTTTAATGAACTCGAGAATTTAACACAGTGCACCCACGTCGGACAAATGAGAAACTGATAGCTTTAAAGCGGTGCGATTTCTAGTCGGTTACCGTATATCGCAAACAATGTCTTATCGATAATACTCACTTGAACTCGACTCTCCGTGAGACCAATTTTCGCGGCGATCTCCTCCCTCAAAAAGATGTCCGGATAGTGCGTTTTATTGAAACATCTTTCCAGGTGGTCCAGCTGGGCTGGCGTGAATCTCGTCCGATGCCGTTTAGGTTTCCCCGGCTTGTCGTTGCTTTGTCCGATTCCTGCCGCGTTTCCTGCGACATTTTTAATCATCTTCACTCCCACGTATCACTGAATTCTCCCATCTTACATCTCCGAAGTACGACGTTTCCAAAAACTTCACAAACAATCAAGTTTAGGTTCGTTTAAGTACTGACAAATTTTCTTAGCCACATGGTCACAATGATTTTTCTTGTTTTTCGTGTCAGTATCATTATATACAACAAACAAACAAATACAGTAACTCGCACCTTTGTTCATACATTTTACAAGTAAAGATGAGACCTCAGAAGCCAGATGAAACCCTCAACGCGTTAAGTGGCGCACAAGTTTTGAACACAAGTAACAATTATTTCACTTGTAGCAGAGGCAAGTGGTATTAATGAGGTTTATTAATTATCTAGCGACGCAATGTTCACGTGTTATACTACTATCCAGTTCAGCACGATATTAATTCCAGACAGGGTTTCTCAAGATCACGGCATAGAAGCGAAATGTGGTCGCAAATATATCGCAGAATTTGAAGGCAATTAGCACTTAGTAATTAACCGTTTTACTTCCCAAGACAAGCCGGACGAAGCTCTACTTGGAATCGAACTGTTCCAAGAAGTAGCCGATATTCTTGCATCGTGACGCTGCGAGTTTCCACGTCGATACGATGTGATAGAAACTATTGGAAACAGCAGAGCTCAGGTACAAAGACATTTATACAGCGAAACGCTCGCATGGTTTTAGTTGTTTCGGTTATTTCTAGTCGGACAATTCGCGGTATGGATAGCGAGGATCACTGTTTTTGTGACAGAAGCATCTCTCGGCCGGAAGTTCAATTTTTATCGTGTCAAAAATATATTACATGATGCAATACTAGTTAGTCTGGTACAGTATTCGACACTTTCAAATTCATTATATAGCAGGCAGTAAAAATATTATTCTTCTAACCTCTTCCTTTGTGATTTTCTTTAGTAAATATAAATTTTCTTGGCGAATGACAATTTAAATGATTCATCTAACTTCTTAGCTTCTGAAACAAGAAAATCAAAATAGCTTTGTCAGATAATCAAAATACCAAAATCGTTTATGAAGTCGGAAAAAACGCCCTACAACAAAACATGTGATAGTTATTCGCTCTTCTTTGATCAGTCCTTTTTCTCTATTATAGAGATCTCTAAAACCAGCACTTTGAAAAATTGGATAAAAAATGCAAACAAGGATTGTGCAGGATGAAGGAAAAATCTAGAAGAAGATAATTCTTCACTACCAAGGCTAGAACTATTTGTAGAGTCTGAACTTCCCTGAGAAATGAATCGCAGCAAAATTTCAAAATGAAAAGCGTATACTTTCACGGTCGGTCCAATCCCTGCAGAGAACTAACAGTGGCCATTTTCGGCAAAAACTGTTTGGCCAGTCGAGTGAAAGTACAGGAAGTTTATTGGGTAAAATGATAGCGACGCCGCCGTACAATAAGGCTGGCTAAAAGAAAAAGATGATCTTCGGGGGTGTAATCGCTTACCCGTGCCAGCCATGATCAATTCCTGATGGAGCGTGAGGCCACCGCTGGCGGACAAGCCGGTGCCCAAATTCACTCCTAGCACGGGAGTGTCCAACTTCTCGTGCCTCTTCAGATCCTGTGCATGAAGATCCTTCACTCCTGCGAACATGAGACGCGAAAAAATCGTGGCATTACACAGAGAGACCGTTTCCTCTTCCTTTTTCTGGTTCCCCGCGACCCCGCCACGGGCCCCGCTCCCTTTCGCTGCTCTATGTAGTTTAAATTTGTGTAGGAGCAGAAGCTGACCGGCCCGATGGTGAGGGGAACACGGACCACTTAGCACGAAGGTGCGAGAATCGTCACTGGCCTCCGGCTTCTAGGCGAGCAAACACGCAGACTCTGGGCCCGTCCTCATGTACACACCCACACCTGCACATGGTCACGCTGGTCGTTGAACAGTCTTCCATCGTGCAAGAGAGCTGCCTGGAACCGTGACGATCCTCGTATCCCTGTTCGTGCCCGTGCCCGTGATCGAACGGCGGCCATCGCGCCTCGTTCTGCTTTGTCGAAGATGCTTACGCAATCGGCTAAACTAGTTCCCCAGAACTCACGCCTAACACCACGGCCTAGGGACTTTTCGTGCCGGAACTCTTCGCTACCCTCGCGCGCCGGAAGTCGAAGAATCGCGATGCCATTAAGAGCTCCGACCAGATTTGACCTGGAGCTCGTTATATTGTGTCGTCGAATACGGAAGACAATCTGCTATTTGATTTCTTATTTAGACTCGTTGATACCTCGAAGAATTGATTTTCTCATTTTTTTGGCCATTTCTCTGACCATACCTTCGTAGAAATGCTTCGAATGGTCAATTAGGTAGACAATCGGTCGATTGATTTCTTGTTCAGATTCTTCGATATTCCAAAGAATTGATTTTCTCATATTTTAACCATTTATGCTAATGGCATTCTTTTTAACCAACATCTCTAGCTATACATTCACAGAAAAGTTTCGAGTTGTCGACTAGATAAAAGGCAATCTGTTAATTGATTTTTAATTTAGACCCGTCGATACCAGAAAGAACTATCCCCCTTTCACTACTGGTAGTCTTCGATTAACATGTCTAGCCACTCATTTGCAGAAAAGTTTCGAATCGCCAATAAGATAGGAGACAATTTGCTAATTGATTTGTTGCTCAGGCTTGAACTGCTTTTGCAAACGGTTAATTAAGTATCAAACGGCTTGTCGAACCAGTTACGAACTTACACACACACGATTTGGAACGATAATATATTGTAGTATCGCGCAAGGAATTTTATTGGTTACATAAATACCAGAGTCCCGGGCAGTTTTGCATCGATATTTTATAATCCACGTTGCTAATAGTGATTCATTCACAGCCGTGCAGCCCTGTCCCCGCTGCATTCAAAATGTTTAATACAGCCCCGGCCAGATGCATAATATCCGTTACCGGTCTGGAATTTCAATGGGTGTCGCGGTGTCACGTAAATAGTTACATAATTTCGGGTTACATGCTTCCGGCGAGGCGGTTTTCGCTAAGTTATGCAAATGCCAGTACGAAAATCCGTTTCCGTTTTTATCGGCGGCTGATATTCCGGCTCGCGTGTGCGCGTTAATGCAATTTGTGCATCCGATGAATAACGAGCGGGTACACGACGTGCAAACTATTCGTTTCACAAGATCCTTCGCGGATTATTGCGAACGATTACCGCCAACTTTCGTTTTCGAGCGGCTGCCTGTCCGGACCATTGAACAATGTCTTATCAGAACTACCATCAATTCCATGACATCAACAAACATTACAACAAACTATATTGTCTATAATGCTCTGTGCGTGGAATAAATCAAAAATAAAGAGGCACGCTGTATTCATTAGATTGATCACGTAATGATTAACCTTCCGACGGCGGAATCCTATGTTGACTCACAGCATCACAATCATCATTTAATTATTCAGTTTTTGTCGAATTAATTAGATACACAGGTACTGCATTAGGAACAACAGAAGAAATATATCTTTATCCAATTCCTATTTTTTGCAACTAATAATTTGATTGAAGAAAAGGCATTGTTGCATCCACGATCACTCGACTTCTAGGAAATAGTTGTGTTTGTATCGTTGTCGCATTTTTTTGCGAGACAGTCGACGATTGTTTACACATTTGTCCGTCACTGTACGTCGCGTCGATCGACATGTAAAATTCAGGACATAGTTTTTCAATAATTAATAGCTATCAGAACGGTACTATTTCGAGCTAGACAGATGGTGCCCTCGATCTGGAAATTTTATAGCGCCGTGAAAATCACAGACAGCCGGTAAAAACTACACGTAATCGATCGTTGAATGGGGCGATACAGGAAGCGAAATAATTAATTAGAACGATAGTTATGAGTCTCGGTAGTCCTTCGTCGATCGAGGAGGACCGTTAGGTATCCGGACCACCACGCGAGCAAGTTTACTCAATGGATACTGCGTATGAATGAACTTTATGACTGGTCTTTATTTCCGTTTTAGTTTTATGACTCCTGATGATTTTATTTCGATTTCGCTGGGAGACCCGGAATTTATGAGCACCCTCGCTCCCGCCCGAAATTCGGTGGGCCTCTTTGATCTTCTTCGTAGATCTCTCTCTTTTTTCCTTCTCTTCTTTCAGAAAAAAAGGTACGACCGGTACCAGATTTTTCCATCAATTCTACAATTATTTTTTTTTCTACCAAAGAATGTCTCGTCTCATCTACGAAAGGAGCGTTTGTTTTCAAAAATGAGAATTTCGAATATGCACAATATTCCAGAATCCGATTTACGTAAATTCAACATTAATTTATTGAGGGATCAAATGCAGTAAGTTACATGTACGATCCGTCTGTGTTGTAGTTATTGTATGAAATTTCTCATTATATTAAATAATTCTTGTCTACAACTCCAAAAGCAAGATTTTTATAGAATGATGACCACAGCGTATCAATTATTTTTCCATTCAAATTTTTTCGAATCGACATTTAAAAATAAAGATATGTATAAAGATCCACAGTCTGTTAGAGTCTGCTGTTAAAAATTGGTTATTCTGATCAACCAAAAGTCTTAAGATGTTTTGCCAATATAAATAATTAAATTATATAGTGACAATCGTCACCGAAGGTTTAACTTGAGATAGTTCTTACGGTAAAGTAGCAAGTACAGATTTTCGTAGAAATGTTGATCGTTATTCTGGAGTTATTAGTCGCGGTTTAGAAGCGGAGGACAGCGATTGTGTGTATCAGCGATTCTTTTGTTTGCTCGTCGGTGCTTTACCCTTTATTAGCTCCTAGAAAGATTATTTAATCCTATTGCACCTGATCGGATTATCGGATTTTTTAATCGAATTAAAATGATAATACCTAAGGCTGCGCAGAGGGTACGTCGCGCTCGATTATTTCTCCGTATCTTCTTTTTTTCCCCTGTTTTCGATTCCCCGTGCGATGCGAGACCGTAAAAACTGGTTGCCCGGGGACTGATTCAATATCCCGTCGACGAAAACCATTTCAATAACGACACACCGAAAACGCCCGGCATCGACGCCCGCTTAAAAATCGCCTGATTGACAGCCGTCCGTTCGAAAGCGTCTGATTAATAAATTCATAAATCGCATTACCGAGCCGAAAACGGCATGACGGACATGCTGATACCAAACGTCGCAATCCCGATCGACGACTCGTTGTCTCAGTCCCATCGACGATGGCACCAAATACAATTAATCCCAGCCGTGAAATTACGTCGTCACCGTCACGGACCTCCCACAGGAATTCTCAAATTTGCAACAACTTTTGTTCAAACATCATCACCGATTCGGGCGAAAAACAAACGAACTAATGTGCATCTGAAAGTTGTTAAAAAAATCTGGGATAGTTTACACATTATTTTTAAATTAAAATTCACGAAGACAAATAATCGAAGAGTTTAACCCTTCCCACAGTGACCAATTAGCAATATACTGTTATATAAAAAAATATCCTAACATTTATCATAAAGAAATCGAGTTTCAAATTCGTCTGACCATGGCTCACCGTTTCTACTTAATGTACGCTAGCGCACATTATTTTCGAACTCGAACTCCTTGCAAACGTTCGGTGTAATTTTTCAAGTAGATTTGTTTGGTCTGTGTTAAATAAGCCGCAGAGAGCTTGTTCCTCGAGGACAAAACTGAGGACGAAACTGGCGTGCTGGGCTCGAGTTGAACGCGTCGCACGTCGCTCAATTTCTATCGGTAGCAGCGTCCCAACTCTAAATCGTTCCGTAACTTTCCGCCTAATGTAATCAGTGTTGAGGTAATTAAGGTCATCAAACTCGAGAAGCGGTTTCCTTGAGCGGGAGAGAAGCGAACGAGCCGGCCACGTGTTGTCGGCGACGAGTTTTCTCGTTTTTTTACGTGCGACCAAACTTTTTTTCTTTTCTTCACAGAGTACCCGACTCTTTTTCGCCTCCGGATACTTGGACAAGCGTAAATCTCAAAGAATTTTAATAAGAATAGGTACCAGCACCGTCGAACTTTCGCGGCGTTTCAACAATCGAACGCTTCTGCTCTCGTTCTCAAAGTTCCCTTTGAACTTATTATGCACGGCGATCTAGGCGAACCTGTTTTTATAAGACTGCTCTCAAATTGATTAAAGAATGAAAAACCCTTGTGAGACCGAACCTCTTAAACCCTCTTTGCCATCATGTTCAGGGGACGTGTGCCATCCAATTATGATAGCCATTTTTAAGGTTCAGAACTGTGAAGGACGCGACAGTAATCATTTACGATAAAATAAGTGTCAACATCTCCATGCAGTTTTGTTGAGAGGACATAGATAAAAAATTAAATAAGCATGAATATTTTATAAGGAAACACAATAGATACTGGCTGTTATACAATAATAGTAATTGCCTCTATGTGTATTTATGAAACATGTGGATCTTCATGAAAATTGCAATTTTATGAATATCAAGATACAGAGAAAGTTTTTTAATCTAAACAAACATCGGTGAAGGATACTACAAAACTATCCGTAGCGCAACAACTATTTTGAATGGTTAATGAATAAAAATATAACTAGTAATTGAATCAAAGCTACGAAGAGAGTAAAATGATGTAAAAGTGAGCTTAAAATATGTATCGTGTAATGGCGGCTAATAAATGAAATCGTGCGAATTATGCGCATTTGTTATCTGTGTGAACAGCGATTTGCAGGATCTGGTTCATTTTGCTGTTGTATATTTTACGAGGGGTATAAGCGAAGCGCATGCTAACGATTAGTGTTAAAATAGAATGTGGAAGACATATTTCGAGCAGTTTCCGCTACTCTACCGCCATCTAAATTTCACTGGATTATCATGAATCGGTTTTGAAAATAATGGGAAAATTAGCGAAATGTAAACTACGTTTTGAATGTTGTCATCCTTTCTGCGAAAGTAATTGTTGAGTATTGAAGTTAACTGTGACCTAATCTATGAGGGACGATTCGAATGCACGGAAGGAAGCAGTGCCGACGGCCAAAAGCCTAGCTTCCGGTGCGATTGTAAATTTCTGCATTATCAAAAACAATGAAATCAAGCTGTTTTTTGAAGTCTGTCGATGTTTAACTTGATGTATAACATCATACCGCAATTATAACTATTCGATTTTAAATCACGAAGAAAAAAGATCCGACAAATATAGTTACAAAACTTTCACGCTGCTCTAGCGTAAGTTATAAAATAATTGATAAGGTATCAAGTGTCCACCTATGGTCACTTAAAGTGCTGTCACCGTGAACTTGTTCTCATTACCGTTAACTTTTCCGTTGACAAAACATGAACCCGAATAACAAATCGTAGATTATCCAGAATGCATTTTTTGAATCATTGTATTTTTATTTCTGATAATTTCAGAATGTTCGTGTAATTGAAAGTTGACAGCCAATTGGAACTACAGATTCTGGTATCAGGTATTCAGGTATCAGATACCAGATATCAGGTAGGCAAATCATGGAGGAAGTTTCTTGGTTTGTTAGTTGATTAAATGAGACAGGAGTTATCTTAATTGTAGACACATTCTTCAGTTCACTATTTGGACGGTAGAGATCATGATTCTCCGTCGCTAAGAATCACCCACTCTTCCAGCGTTTTAACAACCTTGGGCAATAAAAAACGATCAAACCAGCATAGATTCTTCGGCAACGTCATAAATTGAAGAGTTACCGACTAGGTTTTCTCTCGCTTTCAGTTTCGTCGAAATGTAACGTGCAATGATTGTTCTTTTTCAGGGAAGTGAACACTCACGCCAGAAAAATGAACAGTCTGTTCAATGGTCGGCAGCTAAATATTGCACAAAAATAGCGGGGAAAGAATAATGACACGGGAAAACTGCACAAATCTGGCATCAATCTTTCGCATCCAACTCCATGGGTCAGCAATAAAAAACCATCTATCGTTCTTCACTCTCCGCGGTTCATATCCGATTTAAAATTGTTTTGCAAAAAATGAATCAACAATTGTTAAGAGCCAAGAACAATGTAACGTCACGTTACTGTCGAGGTGGTAATATCAAATGACAATTTGTCTGTATTGTCACATTATCTTTCTGACCAATTACGATTCTAATTAACGCCAAAACAATATTTGCGTGAGAAGCAATTGTTACTTCATGTAAACAGGAAACTACTCTTTTTATTAGTAATTTATGAACTTATTTTACATTCTTTCATTCACATGTTCTCGGTTGTTCTGAATGGGAGAAGAATCTCTGCAGAAATTAATACTACCTCAAATAACCTTTTAGAAAGATTCTCCATTTTTCTTCTAGTTTTTAGACGATTCGTCTACACAAGATTGCTCAATTAACAGTTTGCCTTCTGTATCTAAAAAGAACTTAATTTTTAGAAACCACGACTTAGCGTCACAAGATCAAGAGGAACATTAGAGAAAACGGACACTCGTGTTATACAAATCTGGGATCAATCTATGTATATGAAGGATTCACAATCTTCACCCCCTATGTGAAGAAACATAAAATATCCTAGCGCTTCATTCGAGTTAGTACATTGACTCCAAACTTTTTTTGATATTTAGAAGAGCTTTCTTCCAAAGAACATCTTTCAAAACGGTGCATAAGGTTTCTCGAATTCTGTGTATCTGATCGCTTTGAAAATTGGGTGGTGTCTGTGTTACAAAATTATTTCGGCATTGGCGATTTCCATTATTTCCTCACAACATGAATATTAAAGTTTTAAAAGAATCAAAGATAAACAACTGCTTTTTAAACAACAGGTTTTCTCATAAATAGTAGGCTACCTCAAACTTCCGGTAGCACAAGTGTTAAGATATCTAGAAATCCTTTAATTTTCCCACAAAACAGACAATGCAATCGTCAGTACCTAAACAATACAATCTAGAACACATGAATTCTTTCGGAATTGTACACCCCAACAACCGACGAAAAGCTATTTTGAAGACAACACACATTTTTAAATACACCAAACCCCTTCCGCAGTTTACATTACCACTAGAACTACCAAGCGCTAAACCGCAATTTAATCATATTACTTTATAACAATAACAAGATTGGACTTATTATAATATGAGCTTGAATGCAGAAGTTCGCGAGAGAATTTTAACAATAGTAAGAGGAAGGACAAGTCGTTTTAACTCGTCCGGTAGTTCTAGTGTTAGAGCCCACCAAAGTACAAAAACAAGAGCATCAGTGGGGTGTACAAATAGCTCGTCGTTTTCATAAGTAAACTGCCTACTTGTTGGATTTTTCACAGTGTCCTAACCCGATCGTCCTCAGCTACTTACCAGTGATACCGTGTGCGAAGCCGCCGGCGGAGATGTTGTTGAGCATGCCGTTCCCGGGGAGCGTAACCCCGTCACAAAGATCCGCGGTACCGAAAACCCGCGTGTCACCGCGAAACGTCACCTTCGTAAAGAAGCTTCCGTGAGCCGTGCGTATCACAAAAAGGGGATGGTGATGCGATTTAGCCCGCGACAGTGCAGTATCAACTTCGAGACGCAAACCGAGAAACGGCCCGTGCCCCAGCAAGGCAAACAGCGGACTGCCTGGCTGCCATATCCGAGCTCCCCCACCTTCGCTGAATCGGTGTCCCTCACTCTCTCTGTTCAGAGCGAGCCATCCTCCTACACTTCTCTTCTTTCATCTCATGGCTCCGGCTAGGTCGGTCTCGCTTCTGCCATCGGCTTGTGGGCGTGATATTAAATCGCTGCTACGCTTCGGACTCGCCGCCAAATCCAGGACCGTAGCTAGCCCCGAGCTGGCGCAACACGCGGACCAAGAACGCGACAGAAAGTTTCCACGAAAATTTTCTTCTGCAACATCAACTATCCTTGAACCTAAATCGCTCGAAAACTCTGAGAGCTGTACCTTGAAGATGATCATACATTTCGGGAACCGAAGGGTACATGTTTGAAAATTATAGATCTTGATCGGTTGCAGATTGTATCTAAAAAGTCTCTTGGGGTTTGATATCATAGTGTCCCGAAGTTCATAAAATCGGCGTACTTCCGGTAGCGCTTTGCGAGGCATATTGTTAGAGGGGATGTGGATAGAGACGGGTGAAGAGAACAAGAAGAAGAAGAGGAGAGTAAGAAGCGCGTGGCTCGGTAAGTCGGCCGCGAAGCTAGGGATGAAAGGGAAAGAGAGACAGCATCGTGGAAAGAAATCGAGAAGCGGTAGTGGAAGCGGAGTCTCTGCTGGCAGACTACGGTGGTTGGCGGGGCTGTCCATATCCCGAGGTAAACTCTATCCAGGTTACTGTAGTTTAGCTGTCTCTGTTTTGCGGTAGGCGGTAACCGCCGCGGGCGCAGCTCCAATGAGCGAGTAGCCCGCCCTCTGGATGCCCCACTAGCTTACCCCCTGCCGGAGATTTATTGAAATTTTATTTTTATGGCCGGTGAGCACGGCGTCCGGTTGATGCTGGGGGCGGCTGGGGTGGCGAAGGGGCGAAGAACAGGAGAGGATTCCTTCTCCTTTCCGCCAAGCTTTTTTCGCCGCGTTTTCCAGCGTCCTCGTTTCGCTGCCGTCGCTAGCCACCCTCTGCTACGCTCGCCTCGCGCCCTTGTTGCTTCGCGAGGCAAACCGTGCCCGCGTAGCCTGCCATCCGCTTTATTCGCTGCGTCCTTTTAATTCAATAGCCTACCCCTTTTTATAAAGTGCCAGCCCGTCGAAGACGGATGTCGGCCGCGTCAAGACAAGCTCGCGAACATTTCGGCGCCCAGGTGTATTGACATACGTTATTATTGTAGACTACGTTCCCGTCCTATCCGAGGCGTCGCGACGCTCGGGGATAGTATAATGCGCCCGTTCTGCCGGGATATTTATCGCGACGATTGGGAATTACGGTCCCGCCGGACCACGGGACTGGGTGAAACGCGTCACGTTCCACGGATTTTCGGAAACCTCGCAGACCGCTCCTCCAGAGTCTAGGCCCAATATTATTGCTATTGGTAACTTCGCATTGGATTCGGCGATACTTTACTTCGTTAGATTCAGCTTTACGAGGTACAGTAGTGGGGACTATTTTCTATTTCGAAATTACTGAGGCCATTTGTCGACAGTCTGTGCCACTGTTGTTGGTATTAGTATTTTATTTTCAGCCTCAGGATAGGTTTTCTATTTTACAATTATTGAAATTATAACAACGCTTCAATGCAATGATACACTGAAACTAAAGGCTTTAACAGTTCACAGTAATTATTCTGAACGAAGAAGTATGGTCAATCGAGCATCTTGTTAAACTTTTGTGTTATAATTGGTTGAAGTTGATCGCTCTAACTATACCATTAATTGAACAATAAATTGTATTATTAGTACACCACTGTGGGTTTAAGGTCAAGTTTTTGGAAAATCATGCTCACTTTCTTGTTAGGGAGAGTGGAGACCTCGGGGACGCGACACGCACACGTGCCAAGAAGCCATATTGCTCGCGGGAGCGGATGTCAAAGAAATTTAATAAACACGACAGAAACGCTTCGTCAGTTCGACATTCCTGCATTAATATGAAAATAATTTATAACGCAGAGTTAATATCGGAGACGTTGCGCTTTGAGAGAGCGTCTTCGACGCTTTGCTTCGTCGGACGAAACGAAGAACAAGGAAGTAGCTATTAGAATTCATCTTACGGTTTAGTTCTTGGAACGTACTCGCGGGGTCCTGTTTTAATTTCCGACATGTCGACCATACTGGCAGAGGTTTGCTTTACTAAAATATTACATTATCATCTCATGATGCTTTGTAAACAATCAAGGTCATCCGAACTCATATTGATATACATATGTATACATAAGTATACATATATACATGTATCTCCTCATCTGGTACAACAATTCATCGACGACTTTGAAAAATCTAAAAAGATTTATTTTCCATGCTATTTCAAATTATGTTATAAATATTTACAATGACATTCACAATGAAGGAAATATTGAAACGGCCTTCTTCCGTAGCATTTCCGAAGGAATTATTAGTATCTTAGACAGCGGATTTTATAACAAAATGCATTTATAACAAAAATGAGTAGGCGTAATTCAAAACAGTAAAAACATTAGAAGAATTTAAAAAAATATTATTATATTATTTTCAACATATTAAACATATTAAGATAGAAAATAAATTCCTGCTTCAGTCTACTTCTTAGTTTTTATCTACTCAAACGTATTGCACTTTTTTGTCGAAGACGTTTGCAGTCGTCTAGTGAGGTTCGACTCTGTTTGCGCTATAATTCATCCTGTTGTTAGTTATCACCAGGTGTCTACTTCAGGCATCGTCGTTCCTCGAGGCAGCCGCGAAACGATAATTGGACGGTAATAAAGTTTTGCCAGCGCAGAAACAGCATCCGTCGGTGTGTTCGGTGATGGTAAAAACTGCAAGCGCCGCACGGGATGGATATTTGAAACACGGATGGATTGCAACGGATGAATCGCACAGCAAATTCCTCGGTTTTGTCTGTTTCATTACACCATAGAATTCCGAGCTATTTTTCGAAACGTTGCGCGTCCAGGGCCGAGCGGAATCGTTGGTTACACCACTTCCCATGGACCGTTGCCGCTCATTGCTCGAATATTGCCGTGACGTGGTCCGAAATTTCGCTGTGTGATCGAATATTACTCGTCGGCGACGTTAATTATCTTTAATATGATTAGCGATATACTTGCATACACGTGAACCCCGAATGTTTTCAGCGCATGCCGTACCCGCGCTCTTACTCGTACACCGATGAAGGGAAAGTGAAGCGAAACAATGGATTTAACAATATTATAATGACTATCGCAGATCCGACAAAAAAAGGACAAGCTGTAACCAAAATAGGGATCGAGCAATCCAAACTTCTCTCAGAATTTTTAATTTCAATATAATTCTTAGAAACAATGACAATGCTTGTAATTTTGTTCCCCAATAAATTATTATCTATTAAAAAAGCTAAGGGAGAAACTACGGTACTTTCTAAAAGTATAAAAATATAGAATTGTCCAGTATATTCCCCATAGGGGAATTAAAAAGACTGTACTCCCATTGTTTTGATCGCGTTATACTCGGTTCTGCTATAACACTAAAGGATTCTAGTGATTCTAAGGGATTCTAATGACTCCTCAGATGCATTCAGAACTTTCGATTCGGCTAAAGAGCCGAAGTTTACGAAAAGACGAAGGCGAACGTTAATTCGTCCGAGGGTCTTCGTTTTATCTTCGTATCAGAAATGTATTTGCAGGCGCAGGCATATGTGCCTGTGCGCGATCGATTTTAAACAGGCGAGACGAGCACTGGCAAATTGACAATGTGTCGAATGCAGACAACCGATGCCTCTGGCTAAAACTACCCTTCCGCGTTGCGAAACCGTAGTCCGTTTTTGGTATAGCGGAAGCCTCCACGCTGCCAATTCTCCACGCTGTGCAACTCTGCCGCCGACATTTTTTTGGCAACGACACGCTGCGACATAGGACACCGTCCGCAAGTATTTCGATACTTGGGGGAATCTGATTAAAAGCTTTTTATTTCTATTCTTTTTATTATAAAATTAGAACGTATTTATATGTATTTGTAACCAAATGAATTTGTGTTGAAACTCAATATTGCTGGTACATCAATCGGGCAATTATTAGCCTGATTTTAAAAATTCACTGTTCTGATATATTCATGTGAACAACTATGACTAATTTTTCATTCCCAACTTTATTTTCGTTAAATCACTTCGAATTGATGGTACATATGTGTAGTTCGGTAGTTGACACGTTAAGTATTAACCTCGTGATAATTTTAGCTCTTCATCCACTGGAGTCGAATAGGATTAGTTGATGACGGTTTTCATGAAAAAGGAAATGCTCGATGGAACGCGTTAAAACGCGAGAAATTCGGCGAATGAAAGATTTTGAAAAACCATGGAAAATCTCTGTTAGGTGATTCGTCGGATCTGGAAGCATTTTTCGGGATTCGGGGGTAGAAGAGGCGCGGTTGAGCCGCGGTCCGCACAAAGACAAGATGAAAAACGGGACCAGCTGGTTTGGGTTCGCGACGCGGTGGATTCGTTTGACGACAGACGAATTCGCGGGTCCTCCTCGTCTAGTTAATTTTTGTCGTAGAACTTGCATAGTTTCGCCCTCCGAATATTGGACGTATCAGAGAGAGGCCAGATACTCAAGCTCACCCTCCTGGGCCTCTAACCCGGCAGAAGTAATACCACTTTCGCGAGGCTGTGCACCGCGTGCCCCGCCTGTTCGAATTGGAACAACGTGCACGGGCAACAGGCGACACACAGGTAGACAGGAATTTCTGATATTACATACCAGAAGCCGGAATGCCCCCATAACAATCCCGAGGGAGTGTACGAGGTTCTCTACATACGCCAGACATATTCCGCGTCTAGCACGCATCCCCGGTTCTCGTCAGTGTCTCCTGTTTGCTACAAATAGGGGAACCTATCTCCCTGCCTCTTTCCCACCCACTCTTTCACCTTCGTCCTCAACCAGTCCCCCCTCTCCGTTGTCCCCTGACCCCTCTATTCCGTATTCCGTTTTCAATCCTCTCCGCACAGCCGCCCGATACCTCCCTCGATTTCGATCCTCCACGGCTGTTCAGGAAGCGCGGGGGCTCCTTTAACGAAGAAGCCACTCCAATAAAAGGCTTCTTTTTGAACGGGGGTGGAAACTTTCTATCTCAGTTTGAATCGTTCCCCGTTGCTTGAGAGATTCCCAGCGATTGTTACTTCGATTCGTCCCGCGATCACTGGGACGCTCTGCCGATCGCTTTGCAGTCTCAGACCGCCATTTTGTCGTGTTCATCCCCGCAACGGCTATATTAAAATCAATCGCGATCACTGAAGTCTGAGGAACCTCATGTCTGGATTTTATTATCTATATTTATAAAAATACGTACACGTACAGTGCTGAACTATTTCTACTATAGTGATTCTTCTTTTTCTTCTTCATGTCTCAATCACAAAATAAATATGGAAACAGAAAATGGGGGATTTTGATTGTGAAAGCACAGAATGCTTTGTAATGTTTGTCAGAGAGATAGTAGGAGAGATTTTAAAAATCTTGAGCTGCGAAACGTGTTTCGCACGGAAGAACGGTCTTGTTCAGGTGAACGGTTCGAATCGTGTTAATTGTGATTTGTCAATGGAATGTTTTAAATGCACGACATCTCCTCACTTATCACGAAAATGGGCTGCATGTTGAGGTAGGTCGTTCCACAAGGATTTAGTACCTTCGTTAAGCTGTAAGCTTCATTCAATTTTCTCCAATTTGTGGCAATTTGTGCTTACAGCGCCCACATGCTCTCGTGCCCCCACCCTTTAACACCGTGCCTCTGGCGAGAGAGTGCGAACATGCGCGCGCGCGCGCGAGAACGCATTCTCACTTTATCTCTCTCTCTTTCACGCACACAGAATCGCGGCCGAATACGGCCCTCCAACTGAAATTCATTCTACGCGCGCTCTTCTAGCTGCAACTCTTGAAAACTCTTTTCAACGCCGAACTTCCGAAACGCCTGTATCCGATTACCGTTGATCGCTGAGAGCTTCAGCGCGATGGATTTTCGCGGAACCAACGCGCATCCGATTGTATTATCGTTCCCTGCAATTAGAAACACTTTCCAGCGCGCTCTTTTTCCTGAAACACGGTTTCGAATTCGCTTGGGATTTCGTTGATTGAACAAAAAATCTAAGCGGACGCTTTACCAAATATTCGATCTGCTTCCAGTCGGAGTAAGGAAAAAATGGTCAAATTTGTTAGCCGATCTTTATTCAACATGCACAGACCTATTAACCCTGTGTCAGATACAGTGTATCTAATTGTTTCCTCTAGGCAACATCAATTTCAAGTTCCATTTTCATATATGTTCTAGTCAACTAAATCGAAAATCACTTTTCCCGCATTATTTTTTATGTTTCTACAAATAAAAACTGTTCTTGATACTTAAAAGACACCTGAACATTGTGTTACATTTGTTGAAGAAATTGCAAGTGACAAACGAATGGCAACTAGATTTTTCATTTTATGCATCGAACTAACATTCGACTTCAACTGTTAAGAATTTTATGTTCATTCTCAGACTTGACGATTTAAGAAACAAAATTTTGCATTCCTTTTTCTGAAGATAAATTACACTGCTCGCACACATAGCTCTACAACTTTCTGAATTTCTGCATTTCCCAAATTCTCTTGCAAGATAATCCGTCAGGAAAATTCCTTCTGTAAAATAAAATGTTTCCAAATTCCGTGGACTCGAAATGAATTCCATAAGTTTCGCTCGCATCGTCGTTCAATTTCACCGGCGAACTCGCCAAATCGCAAAGAACGAAGAACGGAACGGGCATCGAACCGTGCAGGATCGCACAATTACCGATCGAGCGTGGTTGAAGTGCAAGTTTTGATATTTTGGTTGGCCTACGCCGCGTCGGCTGGCCGGCTAACGAAATCAACGCCGGGGGCTCGGCGAAACTCTCGTACGTATTATTGAATGAACTTTTTAATAAATCGCCTGTATCTGCTACTTTTACAGCGCAACGCGGCGGCGGCCGTCGTGCTGGCCCAGGGGGTGGTTGGCCGTGGCGCTCGACGTTGGGGGGTAGGTAACAGGGTATACACGGTGGGTGGGAAATGCAGGAGGTGGAGGAGGAGGATGACTTCGCAACGCACGATTCCAAATAGCTGCACGCGTGCTTAAACCTTTGTTGCAGAAGTACGGCCACTCTCTGAAGTACCATTCCGAAATTATTACATTCTAGTGGGGTAGATATTAGCTCCGCTCGTATGCTTTCATTAGACGTTACCTTCGAGCGTTTCAATTTAACGCGACAACCGCCCCCTCAGCCTCGTTCACAGGTCTATAATATCCGACCAGGCACTTGCCGACTCTCCGGGCGTGCTTCATTTGGACGTCGGTCGAGTTCCAGCCATATCTCACATTCCAGTTCCGGGGCAGGCAACGAGTTTCCGAACGGCGATGCCACGTTTCTGCAAATATTTTGCCACTCGACAAGCGGCCGGCTTTTGCTTAATTGCCCGATCGACCGGCCTACGCGCGTTTACGCGGCTTTTCGCCGAGGCAACTCGCGGCTTCTCGATCTCCGCGATCCTCAACTCCCTCTAGCCCCCGATGTCCGTTCCGGACGACCGGTTGTCTCGCTTTTCGATCTCATCAATTCCCGTTTTCGCCATTTAATCGACCGACCAATGGTTGGTCATTTAACCCCTCCATGATGAGACAAATACGTAATGTTCCTAACACTCTATGAGACAATATGTGGCACATGGTTGCGTTACTTTGTACTCTTTCAGTTATCCTACCATTTGCCAGGAAACAAGATAATTCGGATCACTGAATCGTTCGGATAATTGAAATACATCCTTAATGCACTATCTGTAGAATCATCGAAGGCATCCGCCTTCTGATAACAAGTGTAAATAATATTTTTCACCGATAATCGTAAATGGTACAATCTGATTGTGCATGGGCAATTCGTTCCGAGGTAAATTGAACGTCGTTCCCCACAGGAAATCGCGTCGTTAATCGGATTATTTTCGTCCTGTGAATTTCGTTTGTTTTCTCCGTAGCCTTCAACTGCAAGCATTTTTGCGAGCAGGAACTCCTCCCGTTTAATCCACCCCTGAGAAACATTCGACGAGAACTTGCGGTCGGTTCTCTCTTCTTGTGTATGTCCAAAGTTTAATTAGTTTTTCGAATGTGTTGAACAGGGACAGGTTAAGTTTAGTGCAAGTCGCACAGTGGCGGAACAATTTTGCCGAGAAGTTTTTCAATTTTCCCGGCTCACGGACTGCCCCCGGAAAGTATTCGGGGACGCTTCGACACTTCTCTCGTTATCTCAGATTTGTTTATCGGTAGTTCAAAGGGCCTCGAGGAAGATCGTTCTCTCTCTCCCTCGATCTGGAAACCAACTGCAAAACGCTTCATGTCTCGAACCCTTATTATTTCTATTTGCGCTTCGATTCGTTTCATCCCTTTCATTTCGATTCTTCCGAAGAGACTTCTCTTTCTTTAAACATGGATTCCACAAGATTCTTCATAGTTAACATAGTACAACTTGTATACTTTTTCGCTACATAAATATTAGATAGACATCTGCAAACAATAATTACTTGTTTCGTCACATTTCTTTTCACTCAATTGGTACGATTGATGTTGCGCATTAATGGTGCACCTTTTGAGAACTTGGTAACTTTTATGAAATACTCAAGTATAATATCTGATCTTCGTGAAGGCACGATACTAATTCGTGAATGCATACATGAATAGTAGATTAGAAGAATCAGAAGTCATTGTTAAAAAATTTCGACGCTCCGTGCATTATAAAGTAAAAGAATGATAATTGCAGCGAGAAAGAAGATAAATGGAACCTGGTACTATTACTTTTAGAAAATCAGCAATTCCGACACAGTTAAATACGTTCGCAGAAAAATGTGGAGGACTCGACGACACCATCTTTAGATTTGTCTCCCGGCTCTCAGCTTTTCTTTATTTCCATTTCACCTTTCGTTTCCCTCGACCTCGCCCTGCCTCCCCCACATCCCTCTCTAACTGCGTCGAGACTTCGTTAATGGAAATTGATTACCGCAAGAAGGCGATATCTAAATCACGTTCTCCTCTCCTCCAGCTCGCCGAAACTTTATTTCCTTCCATCTAGCCGTCGCTACCTCGCGATTCTTTATTCAATGATTTTTTTCTCCTGTTCACATAGTCACCGAATTCTCAGGCAAATTCCAAGTAGTCGATCTGCCAGTCTCTAATATGTCGATAGGATTCAACAAATATTTATGACTGGGTATTGGCGAAAGAGTTAATAAATCAAGGCCCAATTCGTTGCGTTTTTCATTTGATGTCTTCGTATAAGAATTGATTCCGATGTTCTTGCGACTGTCGTTATCGAAGAGGTGACGTCGTGTAAGACTCCCCGTCATGTATACATAGAAGTACATCAAAATGCAGAACATTGCAACGGTGCGGTGCGGCAGTAGTCAAGAATTTGAAAATACGAGAGGCCGGTAATAAATCTTTAGCCAGGACTTAAGTTTCGAAGTAAATCTTCCCACGTTTTAGCAGTAAGTCCAGAGCTCACTGCGGAAAGGGATCAAGAATACCGACTTGCTGGATAACTGCTTGCATGGTCCCGACAGTGCCGGTGGCTGCGTAGACTAGGAAAGGTGCTAAATCCACTTGTGACGAGTTTAAAATCGACTCTATCGCCCATACTGATGTGTCTCGCCTTAATCCGCTCGAGAGGCGAGCAAACCGTCGCCTCGCTGGCTTCAGAAGTTATTCGGATGCCCACTTCCGGTTCCACGAGCCGATTCTTGTCCCACCATGTTAGCCAACTTGACATTTTCTAGCTGAACGCTTAATGAAAACGAAAATCACGTGTCAGTTATTTTTTACGGATATGAAGCTCGAAAGTTGAACTCGAATAGTAAGCTTGAATAGAGATACATAATTTATGAATGGAATTGCTTTTAGACTGCAAAATGAAAATTGAACGACGGTGCATTTCGGTAAAATAATATAAATTCTTTTTTTATCATAATTTAGAACGAAAATTGTTCTGGCGATTGCAGACAATCAGTTCATTGTTAATCCGATGCATTTATTGTTGATCTTCATGTATTTGTTAAGGGGTTAAATAGAATCTATCAAAAAATTTTATAATTTCTTCCCTGATTGAAACACCACCGCGTTAGCACTGTTTTAGTTTGATAAAAAGAGAGTCCGAGACCAGCCCGATCCCATTCGAAGAATACTCACGTTTTCGTACGCGACGCCACCCGCTGTGTTTGGCTTTACAGGCACGTAAGTCACGCGTCAGGGGATGATTCCGCGTTGCGTGCGTTTCAGGACAAACAATAGGCCAACCCCGGTCAGGGTGCGCCCTGCAAACATAACTTCGCCGGGGAAGTTATGTCCGTTTCTCTAGACCAACGTGTCGGCTGGATCGTTGGACAATTGATCCACGACAGCTCGGAGTCGGGTCAGTCATTCTACTTAATTGGGGCTTCGGGCGTGAAATGTTCACAAAGTCAAGTCGGAGGAAGCGTCTGCCGCTAGAAAAGCGATTCTCGGATCATCAATGTTTGGAAGTGCATGGGAAAAGCATGAGACCGCGGCGCATCACGCGAAGGGGGTGGCATTCGACGTGCCCGGGGCTGAACTGTCCGAACGAGTTTAGGATTCGATAGTTACTGAATTAAGAAATGTTTCATTTTTCTGTTGGACTGAATACAATGAATACAATCAAAAACACTAAAACTACCTGGATTCCTTAATTGACAATTATCGAACTTGTATAGCTGCCGTTGCAGAACATGATTACATAGATTCATTGATCCGTGCAGTACAATAGAAATCACGTACAAAGAAATGCACTAAATTTTTTCAAGGTGCTAAAAAAATATTTACTGCAAAGAGTTAATAATTAATAAATGATGCTGTTTATGATGATCATGTTTATTTTTCGGGAATCCAGCAAGAAGAATGTCGGAGTTTGCGGTTCGGAGGATGCTCGCCGAGTTAAACTTCGATTCAGGTCAAATTCGCTATGTGCGCCCCCGTGTTATAGGGCGGGTGGCTACCCCATTGGATTAGGAGACCCCATAGAGGGAAAAATGTAATATAAAAGGCTTATCGGCTAAGCTGTTAATATGTTGTAGGACGCTGTGTCCGAGGAGGAACCATGTATATATTACACTGCTCAAACATATGTCTTTTCTGATCGTGTTGGCGCAGGGAATGCGGTGATTGTGGCCGTGTTACGGATCATTCGGTTCTAACCGTGTTTGCCGATCAAATCCGCTTCCTGAAAAGTCAAGGAACAATTGACACTTTTCTCTTCAGAATTTCATAAATTTTCACAATTGTAAAAATCGCAAATACGTCAGGAAAAATGATTTATAAGAAGTATTATTTACGTAACAAGTGAATAGTGAATAAAGATTCTAGTCTTCGAAAATAATATTAATTGCCATTTCTCAAATTATTTTTGTTTGGAGACACCCGCGTTTTCAAGCAGCATTGGCGCGAAAGATTCGCCAAAAATAGGATGTTTCCGGGCTATAATAATTTTTATGAGTTCTATACTGGGTAGTTATTCTGTGAAAGGGATGCCCAAGTAATTGGTAGAATTCGTGTTCATCTACCTTGCTGCTAGTGCTCGTCCTGTCACTTAGGATCGCTTCTCGCTAGAGCGCAAGATTCTTATCGAGCTAAATGAAACAGACACACTAAACGGACCCGTGGCGTAGACAACACTTAATATATTTGTGTTGGAATTACGCCCCTGCCTTCGGCGGCAAGGATCCTAAAGGGAGCGAGGGGGCGTACTGTAAGGGCGCCGGTGTGCCACGTGACGGCACGTGCCCTAAAAACTAATTGAGATATGAAATTTATTTGGCACCGTGTTGTCAGCTCCGATATTCCTGATGAAAAGTTCTTCGAGTTGAAATTTATAGTCGACGCAGGGAACATAATAACTGACAGTGATTGCTTGCTTACCTGTATCAATCTCTGCTATGAATCAGGTAATATCGAACCAAATCTTAATCAAATTTTAATGAAATTTCTTCAAAGATCTGTTCGTTTTTACGAGAAAATCAGACAGTATTTCATGAAAAACAAGTATAGTTAGAATATCTACGATTTATTTTGTTAGTAAAATTCTCGATCAAAGTCGTTTCTTTGACAAAACTTTTAGCAGAATACGAAAGTCCTGTAAATTTTCTTCTAACCATGTAATAAAGAATTCACTACGCAATTAAGGAAGGGACCGGGCTCTCGAGGCAACCACCCCTGTATCGATGCTTCGAAATAATGGAAGAAACTCGACGTCGTAATAAGCAACCGTTCGAGAATTATTTATACATATATTATATGTATCATTGGATAATACTAATTAGACGGCGGACCTGACACAAGCTGCCATTTGCGGAGATTATTTTAAAAAACTTCGATTCTTTGAAGGATGGCAATGATTAAACCCAAACGGTTAGGACATTCCTAAACCCTCATAATATGTTCGTTAAAAGTTTCTAGATAAAGGATACCGTTAATTTGCGTTTTTCATTTCGTTCCATTACAGTAGAAGCAATATTCCATATATAATTTCATATGTAAATGAATGAAATGATACGCTAATAAGTGTAGAAAGGTAGTAAGTCTTCGCTGCAACAAATCGCGTAATTTTTCTAGTGAAGCCAACAAATTCCGATTACAACTATCGATCTTCACTGCTACATTGTTGTAACTCCAGGCCACAAATCAAACTAAGAAGGTGGAGGGTTAAAAATAGCATTTTCACTCAAGAATTTTGGTATTTTCTGTGTGATCCCGTCAGATCCCGATCACAATTAAGTCTTCCGATAATGCCTGTTATCAAGGCCTTTCGTATAAGAATGTTGAAGGGAGATGCGCGACATCGGAGCTGGTTTCACGACTCTATTTTGGCGTGCGGGAAAATTAATCGTCGCCGCGGTGTCATTTCGATTTTGATCTTAACGGCGCGGCGAGAAGCAGCGAGGCGTTATACGGTGCCGCTCGGGCGGAGGTAGCAATCCGGCAGTCTGTAGTTAATTTAGAGGCCATTTCCTCTGTAAATAGCCAATAAAAGCAGGAAGAGCGCGCTCGCTCGCGCGCGTTGTGCCGCGCGCCCGTCGAGCGCGAAGGGGGTGCCCAGGATAGGTGAACCAGAAGCGAAACGGGGGTCTGAGGGGTCCGACGTCGAGGAGGGACGGGACGCAATATTATAAAATTTAATGTCTTGGTTTACGGGCCGCGGAGCCGGCTATAACCTCGCCCCGATATTTACTGGGCAATCGCGGGGCTATATTGTTCGCCGATCCGAACCCCGACCCCCGCTTCTGCCGTCGTTCAGGTTCCACATTACATCCGCGATCGGGCTCTCCGATCGGCTTTCCGATTAGGCTCCCAACCCCCTGATCGGCCTCTGCGCAGACAGATTCTCGCTTCATGGAATTTCACTGTGTACACTCGTCCCGGTTATTTGCAATTAGGATTGTTCGGGGCCTGCGAGCCGTTGAGGTTCCGCAATCGGAATCGTTAAGATGTGTCGATCTGAGAATAAAACTATCGCGAGTTATTCCCGAAAGTCAAATTCGTCAGTGTACACGGTATTGAACAATAAGTTGAAACACGAAAGTGGACAAGTTCAATTTTTTTCTCAGCGAACAATAGGGGTGGGCGAGTACCCGAAAATTCGGGTCAGGAATCCGAAAATTTTTATTGTTGGGAGACCCGAACGTCATAGATTTTCCGGTTCCCGATTCGACCCGACTTCGACTTCGGGTACCTGAGTATCCACATCTTATCCCCCGGGGACCTGTTAACCCTTCTATTAGCCTAATTACTGCGTTCAAGTCGTTTGTGTGATACGGAAGTATGAAGAATGGTTTGATTTGCCTGTCTTTTCGTTTTAGAAGCTACACCCTGGACCTATGTGTAACTTAATCCGTCGGAGGTGACGACTGATTATTTTAAACTGTGTATTTTTTCAGAGTTAGAAAATTGAATAATAGACTAGAAGACCATTGTTTCGAAGCGAGATGTTCCCAGCAATTTAATTTTTCGTATCGAGCGGACGAGACTTTTCCTTTGGCATCATCCTCGAGATCCAGGGGCAAGTTGCCGCAGACATTATATCACGCGTAAAAATTCCACGGCTCCAAGGGTCGGCGGAGGAGAGAAGATCCAAGAGAAGGCTCAAAGAGTAGTCGCTACCTGTTTCTCCGTGGAGGCGCTATCTCTTATCCGGCGCCATCGTTAGTTTTCGTAACGTCGACGGAAAAGGCGGATGCATGTTGCGAAGCCTCTTTATTTGCTCTACCCGTCGCACATTTTCCTTTTCTATCCCTTAAAAACCGAACGTCGATCATGATCGCAATATTCACTTTGATTGCATTGTGTTTATTTCAGAAATCTTTTGGCATTTCTGTATCAACTTTACGAAAACGCCATGTAGAGATCAAGTTTTAATCATTGGTATAATTCATCAAGCGATCGATGTTTCGAAAAATTGCATTTTTCATTAATAGATCTATCGACTGTAATTCTTGCTAAATTTTGTCCATTTCGAAAATTAAATAAATTTTTAATTCGAAATACGAGGAATGTGTTCCGTGATAAAATGGTACACTGTGTTATTTTTATGTCTCTGCTCTGTTTTCTTCAAACAGCTACCGAAAAATTTAATTCAGCAGCCATAAATGAAGGATTCTTTATTGACGCATTTTTATGTTTAGAACAATTTGGTTACTAGAGCTACTCTTACTTCTATTAAACTTCCGGTCTACCGTTAAATGTCGGACAACCACGTCTAAATATGTTCATTGATATCAGAGGCACAGGTAATGTGGCATTTGGTATAACGGCGTTGTTAAAGACCTCGATGTCCGTGAGGTGTAAATAATCAATGAGCGTAGCGTGGAATTTATTAATTGATGAAACTCATGGCAAATGAAGCTTCGATGAAAGATATTTGCGATATTAAAATGTCAGTATGGTGGACTTTTCCTTTTCTAGGAAATAAAGAAAATCAGCGATCTGTCAGTCATTGTTTGATGCTCATGGATTTAATTATACCGAAACCGGATATATGTTTGGGACCGGTGGATTGAAGGTTTCATTAGTGTTAACAACGTGTTAACCTATTTAATGTTATTTCAAATTTTTCTGGCAAAAGGTTGAGGACACTCGCAATTTTGTTTGCCAGCGAAACTAACTTTGAAATTACATTTTCGAGTTTCACGATCCATGTAACAAGCTTTTTTATTACTATACTCGAAATAAAATCAGATTGTTACTGTATTTGTTACAGTTAATATTGGATGAGTGACTCAAAGTGATGATCTTGACAACGTATTAAAAAACCATCAGAATCGTAGGTGGCCCCATTTACGAACATTTACCATTTCCATTCCCCGTGAACGTCTTCCAAGGAATCGCGTGTTGCCCCTCGCGATACAGGGCGCATTCCGGCCAGGACATCCGCGGGGTACGGCGCGGGAGAAAGGCGGTGGTTGTCGGAGGCGGAAAAAGAGAAGAAACGGGAAGAAGAAAGGAGCGGAATTCTCGGATTGGAGCCGTTCCCTTAGTCGCAGCTCGCCGCTCGTATATAGCCGCTCCGCGCTTTCTGTCGCTCCTCTGTTCGCAGCCGGCGCTCCATATAGCACACGGTGAACGGCGAGGGGGCTATTCCCCAGGGGTAGGTGAGATCGAGGGGTGTGGGAGGGTTGCGGAGACGGCAGGGAGGTGACTTCGAGGAAGGTGGAAGAGAGGATATCGGTGGTAGAAACGAGATGGAGAACCAGCTAGCGAAAGAAGGATAGAAAGGGGGTTGAGAGGGACAGGACACGGAGGAAGAGGAAAGGAGAGCGCCGGGGAACGAATGGAGCGAGAAAGGAGAGGTTGGCAAGGGTGTGCGAGGGGTAGTGCAGTTTCGTGTTGGCATTACTCTTGATTTCCGTGGTGACGTCGCTACCTCGGCTGCCCTTTCCCTCCGGCTCCTAGTCCCCGGCTCCTCCTCATCCTCCCACGCCTTCGTATACCGGCTTCTCGCCGTCGTGTCTTGTGTTTTGCCGTTTCTATGTGGAGAAAGCCCGTGGATACCGAGGAAGAGCAGCCGCCCGGACTATCCGGCGAAGATAGATCCTGCCGCGACTCCCCGCCTCGCCTATAACCCAGCCACGGACACACCGCACACAACGGGACCTTGGTTTTTCGCCGCGGGAAAAGCCTTTCGCAACGGCCATTATATCACTGTAGAACATCTACCGGTATACCCGAAACCACGCTCCGCACCACGGATAATAAAAAATTAAGGGTATTGGCCTGATACACCCTTCCCGACGACCCTACCCCGAAGGGTTAATGACTGATAATGAACAGATGCTGTCCGGACTCGAACGCCGCGCCGGCAACTTTGATACAGATAATTGACGATACTCACAGATTTCTTCCGAAATCTTCTCCCCCAACCTCGACCTTGAACATTGCTTGTCTCAGCCTTCAACGAGAACCACCGACTGGTCGTAATTTCCTCAAACTCCATAAAGTACACAGCAACACTTGAAATTGTATCGCATTTAATAGTCTGATTTTGTATAACGAATTTGGAAGTCAGCATCAATAATCTGCACAGAGTACTGAACCACCATCTTCAAAATCTCACAAAAGTTTGTCTCAGCTTCCTTGACCTCTTCAATTTTACAAATTCTAATAAAATTTGGTTGCGCGATTATTAGGATAAAAATTGATTTTTTAAGATGGACAAAGAGAATCGTGCCAACACGTATAACTGGCGTGACAGGCGATATGTTAATTAAAGAGGAAACTACGCATGACATTTTTTTCCGGGGCTATCGGGGGAAATTGAAATTTCTTTTCACAGAATCTTTTTTATGGAACAGACTGGACAATTTTGAACAAAACCAATTTAATTTTATCGTCGGAAACTAAATAATTAGACGACGTTCCTGAAACAAAATGGATTTGAGTACTGTAGTCTAAGAGTTGATATCGATCTGTGACGATACAAAGGTTGACATTTTGTGTCAAATGTAATATCAAAGTTCTCTTACAAGTATGCTTAAAAGTACGAAGTTAAAGATATGAGATACGGGCTGATTGATTCTCCTTGGCAAGGAATGAGTTCGATATAACGGGTCACCTTTATAATATACAATTTATATCGAAGTTTAACACAGTCTAAACTTCTACCGAACTAAGAAATCGAAACTAATTTCTAACAATAAATACATGGAAACACATTTTTTAGCTTGAAATATCCCCACTATTTTTCGATGAGGTGTCAAGCAAAATGGTCGAACAGTCGTCCGAAGATTATTTTTGCAGCCATCTATGAGAAGGGATAACGAGGGTGAGACATTTTTAGAGAAAACCCTAAAATAAAAGTTTGGTTGTCGGATGTAGTAAAATTTTTCCGCAGGAATTGTGCTGTCGAGGGTGGAAAAGTTCGGGGAACTTTCATATTTACTAGCTTCCGACGATATCAGTGCGTTATCGGCCGTATTTGTTGGTCAATCGTCACTCGTAAAGTTGCAGAACTGACCTCGATGATCCCCAGGACGGAAAACGAAAGTGAGCTGGTTTCTCTCCGAAATCCCGCTCCTGAAAATGTGGCCATTCGTATGATCGGCCGTACCCGTGCATCCCCTGTAACGGCCCTCAGAAACGTCTTTTAATATACACTATATCTTCGAAGGGCCCGGAGAATATCCCTTCGTTCTTCCCGGTACTGAAAACACACAAGTTCGTCGCCTTAGATCCGTCATTACGTGTGTATTAACCTCGTTCGCAGTTCCCCTTACGCCCTTTCCCTCTTCGAGGACGGACATTTCTCACGTCGCCTTCGATATCTCCCTTGTCTCTTGCCCTTCTAATCCTGTAAATGAGTAGTATAGTGTCAATACTCGCTATGTCTACTTTCCTTGATTGACTCAGGAATTCAATTGTTGTAACGTGGATTTTTAGGAATATCATAAAACAATTGCATCAGGGAAGGAAGTGAACACATTCTTCTATAATCAACGCAATTTTATTACAAAACGATAATTTTACAGAGTCCAATAGTTACACAATACTTCGCCAATCATCTATAAATACATTTATAATAATTAAGTACGAAATTTGTATTATTCCTTAAATAGAATAAATGAAATGACGGTTATGATTTTAAATACAACGCTAACAGGATAAAGCGATGATCGTCGCAATACCATCGCGATACATTGCAAGTTCGAATTAGTCCACGCGTTAAATAATAAAAACGATATGACTACGCAATTATAAATTATACAACTTAAAGAACAACTTTGGTACTATAGCGTTCTCTGGAAGTCCAGTTCAGAAATGATGTGTTAACGATTTTCGCAAAATCGATGCCACAAACAAGTTTCTACATTTCATTGTACTAGTCGTCGGCAAGTGTTCATCGATTGACGCAACGATACCACTTTCACCGATATATGATATATTCTACGAGGAGACTACTGTATCGACATGCTCGATTGTTACTTGTCGCTAATAACATCGAAAATATGAGGTATACTACGGTAAAAATGTTAATACTACTGTCAGCTCTACGAACTGTCGGTCATTATTGTGTAATTGTGTCGTAATTCGTATCTGATTAGGCTTGCCAACCTTTGAAGCGCCTGGAAAAGAGAAATATTGAAAGATTAATTAATAAATTGACAATGTTTTTCCATAGACGGAACGTAAAAATAGAGGAAACCCATATGGGCTGGGTCTCACTGTCTTATCGATATGATATTTCACGACTGATGGCATTGTTATGTTTTTACAGTCCAATTTATTTTCAATAAAGAAGAATCACAGATGGAATATAAGAATATCCGAAAAAATGTGTGAACTTTCGTGGCTCTTACTTATCTTCAACAAAATGATAATTGAGGGGTATACTCGTTCTCAGAATTGTAAGAATGCGGGATTTTAAAAATAGAATATTTTGGTCAGATTTGATTTACATGTTCTCTACATTAGAAAAAATTAGTAAGTACCATTTTTATCTCATAATATAGATCCTTTAATAGCAAAAAATCGTCTGCATCTTTTGAATAAAACTTTGCTGCTTACCAGATCCATATCTTCGTAAGAAGCTTTCGCGAAGCTTGCCCTGACAGCGTTGCAAGGTTTATTTGCATCCTTCATAAAGGCTGCACCAGGCGCCATTATTACACCTTCCGTGAATCCTCGTTGCATGATCATCTTCCAAGTATCCTTGATTCTCTGCACTTTGATCCAGAGGAACATTCCTCCCTTTGGCACCGTGAACTCTGCCAAACCTGCACAGCAAAGAAATCACGTTATTGTCTTTGATATACTATCACTGAACATTTCATTATCGTCGAACAATCTTTCTACGTCGACGCTAATTAGAAAATGGCTGTCGTCAAGCCTGAATGAATCGTCAAATGAATTTTATTGAACGATTTCATAAAGAACTCTTCTAAATATAATAATATCTCGAATAATCGAATCAGTCTGTTGCAATTTAATTATTACTACGTACCGCTCAAGTGCTTTTCAGCGAGAACAGCAATGGTGTCCCTCCGCTGTTTGTAGAAATACCTTATATTCGCGAAATGTTTCATTAGCCCGTCGTATCCCCAGATTTTGAACAGTTTGTAGATTATAGCCTGAAACCAGAAGAGTAATCTATACAGGAAACAGGCAAGATAAATAGTTTAAATGGTTATCGAAGCAGTAAATTAATTTTAATAGACCTTCGATGTAACAAGACTTTATTTAATCTCATCTTCGTAATTTATTTTCCAAGGTAATATTGTTATTTGAGTTTCTTATTTCACTATTGTATGTTTTTGCAAATCGCGAGTCTGTATTTCACAGTATGTACATAATATGTATATTTCTCTTTCCTTACTTATGAATCTCTCAGACAAAAGGACGCAGTATCTATTGGCCAACATTGCCGTCATTGTTGCTACAATACATATATTGTATGAAAAGCTATCTCTTGATAACAGCACATCGCCCAATCGGTAAAATTGCTCGACGATAAAATTCACGCGTGCTATAAGTCTTAAAAATGACGTACTTGTATATACATAGAGTATTTTTTTTTGCAGCGCCTGACCCGCGGTTGCGACCGTGAAGAAATTTTTCTCCCCTTATGTGTGAACTAGCGATTAAGACTAATCTGTTTATATTCCTGATAAGAACGGCCACGCGCCGCTGTCGATACAGAAAACGCGCGCGACGAGCGATAATTTCGTGAAGCGTGCTGGCTTCTGTGATCTTTCACCATATTTCATCAGAATAGGGGGAGAATAATGTTTATGACACGCGATCGGACGACTCGCGTCGTAAGACTTGGCATATCGTTATTAAGCTTGCATTTTCATGCGTTTTATTGGCGACCAGGACATTATCAATGCATATACATCATTAGCACAAATTCTTCTTGCTTCAGTAACCACAGAGAAGAAATGAAAGTCCTCACGCCCGGGATTTTTCCGTTTCTATTTTTGTCAGTATAAACAGAGATAGATTATAGATTATACCCAATTTTAGCATGGAACAGAACCCATATTTTCCAAAAGTTCTCTGCAGAAGATACTTCTTCGGAAACTTACTCTGGCGACACTTGTATCAGGAATCAGAGTTTCAACTTAACTTATCATTTGCCGGTTAAACTTCCGAACGGTATCATTTGCCGGTTAAACTTCCGAAAATCGGACGTTTAACTAGGATTTTGCACATAGCCTTATTTTGCATAAAAACATTTCTACCAAAGGGATTTTTGGAGACTCGAAAAAAAATTTCTTATTATGTTAGTGTCATTTTCTCCCTTACCGGGATTACATTTACTAAAAATTACACATAATCATATCCAAATCTAACCCAGAGCTAACTCGGAACGAACCCAGAACCAACCCAAAACTAATCCAGAACTAACCCGGAAGTAAACCAGACTAAGTTAGAAAATGTTATGTTGGTAAGGTAAAAAATGACACCAAAATTATACGAAATTTTTCTGGGGTCGCCACAAATCCCTTTGGGAAACATGTTTTTAATGCAAAATGAACCTATGTGCAAAATTTTCGTTCAATCCGTTTTAACCGATTTTCTTTTTTGGCTAACAGTTTCAGCGTTTTGCCACTACGTGACGCTATTTTGAAATTTTATGGTGCAAATGATTCTTGCCGGTATGTATACTATTTCTTATGGTGCAAGCAATAAGAAGCATTTCTATTATATTTATTTGTAGTTGATTATATGTACTCTATCTTTTTAATTCCATTGTGGATCTATATTTTCTCGTACTGAGACTTGGGCAATTAGCTCAAAAATAATACAAATCAAGAATAATACTATGCATGCTTAGATTCGATTTGTTAAAATTTTCTATCCTACATGGTTATTAAAATGGTTTAAAATAAATATTAACTACCAACCTGAGACAGCGTAGGAGCGTGCAAGTGACTGCTCTGCAAATGCAATTCTATGCTTGCGATTAGGGGTGCCGCGGCTGTAATGAATCCCAATCTGAGACCGCTGCTGATAATTTTTGAGAAGGAGTCCAACCTTATCACACGACCCTCTGTGTCCAGTGATAAGAATGACTTGGGTTGCTCCTGTGTATGCATACGAACAATTCCATTTCAATTCCAACTTCCCTGCTTTATTATTAACCCTAAGCACTCGAGTGGTGGTTATGAGAGAGGCGCCACTAAAAATTGCTGTACCATTATTTAAAATATTGTTTGCACTATTAAACATTGTACGTGTTATTATACGTGTTACATTATATCAATTTCATACCCATGAAATTTAAAAAATCATAGAGATTGGAAATATTCTAGGTGGAACAAATGTTTAATTTTCGAGTCAAAATAGCTTCGAGTGCAAAGGATGAACGTCAACGAACCATCGTCTAAAAGAAACGGTTACTTACGTCCTCGAAGTGCAAGAAATGATAAGGATCGTCATCAAGGATGAGGAAGTTGTAGTCGCAGGCTATCCTGTAGATCTCCTTCCGCCTCTCGAGCGGGATAACAACGCCGGTGGGATTGGACCCGGTAGCGTTTATGTACATTAACTTGGGCATTTTCTTTCTGGCGAGTTGTCTACTTCTCAACGTCTCACGGAGAACCTCTGGGATGACACCATGCTCGTCCTGGGGGATGGCGATCAGCTCCGCCTGATGGGGCGCGACCTGTAATGGAGAAACGATGTCATCCGAGTTCGTCCCAATCGCTACCGTAAGAAACCGCCGAAGGAACTGTGACATGGTGCACCTCAGATTATGTAAACCGCATTTTAATCCGGTCGATGTGTCATACTGATTATCGGCGACGTCATAGCACAATGTTTACGTCAACGGTATCAAGGGTAATTTTATTTTCTTTCGATGAGTTGCCCTCGGTTAGATTCACCAACTTTACATCGCTACGAAGTCACAACTCGATCCCTCAAAGTCACGGCTCGGCCAACAACAAGGTGGTTCGTGCCTTGGCCGACGATAATTTTGAGGAACGTAAGCGATCTCGTTCAAAACAGATAAGCGCAGATGTTTTTTTCTTCTCGCAAAACTATCTGTCGACGAACGATATTGGTCCGATTAACCTCCGAGCTATGATTGTCAACAACGACGACCCGTGGACGGAGATGGGTCAATGTTAACTTTTCTGATTCTAATCGAGCTTCTTTTCGTTTTCAGCAAAAGAAGCCTTTCATTAGCATTAATAGACAGTTCACAAAATTTTCCATATTCTCAAACATGTTATACGAATTGGTCTCAAACCGAATGTTATTTTCAATCCATTGTGGATCAAGAATAAAAATCGTCTTCTGCTCTGACGAATATGTCTCGGCATTTCGGATAATTTGTACACCATAATTGAACCGCGGATACGACCGTCATTTTCTTTTTACAAGAATCGTTCAATCATTTCAGCAGCGCATGTGTGTCCGAATATGTGACAAAAATACCGGGCACTATTTTATAGGAAATGTCTCATTCGAATAACAGGACACCGGATCGATTTCCGATTCTAATCATCGAGCACTTTTTTTCGTAAAACAAGGCGCGATCGGAATATTATCGAGATATATTCAATGGAAGAGACAATAATATCTTTTCTGCTGCGCGGGAATATTGGAATCTTTTCCCGTGCTTTTCGGCTTCCGTCCTTCGATCGCCGAATAAAATGGAGGAAGCGCGATCACCGATAAAATAGGAAATGGGAAGAAGAATTACTGACCACAATTTCCACGCCGGGATAAAAAGGATCGTGCACCAAGAGCGGATCACCGGGCCCGATTATGGCCTCGAGAGTTTTGCTTAATCCGTCCTGAGCTCCGGAGACGATCACAATGTCGCGGCTCTCCCACAAGGGAGGTGCGTGCGCCCTTCGTTGGAACTCCCTCAGGCTCTGAAACCAATTTAATATTCAACGTCGTTAAACATATTGGGGGCAATTGCATTATGCCGCGGGGAACACGACGGAAAAATTGAAGTGTGTCGAGAGGAGATGCGTGACTACGCGACGGACAAAAAGAAAATCGTTCCTTCACGTTGCGTTGTGCGTGGATCCTTACTTTTTTCCAGGAATCCAATTAAAAGTTTAATTACATGATGATCTTCTTAAGATAAAATCTTTTTAAGTCCTTTTAAGTTGATTCCTGGAAAATATTAAGGTTCTACGCACAGCATAGTTAACATAGAAAATGTTTATTTTTCTTACAAATCCGCGACAAAATCCAAATGACAAAATTTGTTATTTCTGGCTAGTAAGAAAAGAACGGTCTCTAAATTGTCTTCTAGCGTTTCTCTGGTTCAACAACATTCAGACAGATTCTTAATGTAATATAAACGATTTATTAATTAATTACCTGGAGGAGAGGAGGGTAGCCCTGTGTGGGAATGTACTGCAGCGCAGAGGCTAGCTCCTTCTCATCGAGGGTGAATGAGGATCCATCGTTCAGTTTAATGGCGATTTCGGTGAAAGGGAACGTTTTCTCATTCGGCATTCCCTCAGCCAGAGAGACTATACCCTTCCCCGCCGAGTATGCTCTTTTTGCTGGAAAAATTACCAAAAAGAAATGTTTAAAATTTTCCATAAGGATTATTATTGTTTTCGATCGAGAAAGGCTTACTCAGTTCCCTGGTGGTCGCGGACCTCCTTCGTTTGGAGACGTCAGTCTTGAATATGGAATAGTCCATGTCGAATTTTCCACTATGTTTGTGCCTCTTTGGAACCGATCCGACGTTCACGAAAATTTCTGCGATACCGATACGATATTGCCGCGAATATTAGTTATAATAGAGTAAATATAATGTAAAATCGTTCTCTTAGTCTCTGTTAGCTTCGAACGTTAACGAGTCGGTTTTCGGGACAGAAAGGACTGTTTCAACAACAACAGCGACACATTATTTTTCATGGAATACCAACGACATTACTGTTACAACTGGCAGCACGCCCGCGTTTAACCGGCTTTTATATTTCGCGATAGCTTTGGTTGCGTCAGATAATATTCATGTAGTCGAAAGAGAACGCATTGGTTTCCTACGTACTTCGATACACTAGTTGTTGACTATTCGCTGTCTAGTACCATAATTTTCCACGAACAATCGAAACGACGAACAAAAAATTATGAAAATTAACTGGACTTTATACAAATCTTTGTAAGGTGAAGAAAATTGTTTACGTTCGTTTTGTGCTCGCAGATACTAGCCGGGAGGCAAATATGAGGCAACATGCTCCGATAACGGCGTCAATCTTAAAGTTTTGTTTTCAATCGATGTTTTCAAAATCATTCGAGAGTAGACAACAGATTTTTCTAGAAACAAGGTAAATTTCTGAAAGTATCCGCAAAATCGGTATTTCCAGCGATCTATGGTGGGAATCACGTGTTTCGGGAATCTGATGAAAGAATCTGCATTATCTGTGTATCATGATGTAATATCATTCAGCGTTACATTGCTATGAACGAAATCACCGTGATATTGTCGTTTCCTATTTACGTAACACGCATTTCTAATGATTGTGCTCGGTTCTTCACGTGAGAGATGCCATTTCGAGACCTCGGGAAATTCAGATTGTTACAAACGCGGTGATAAGTGGGATTCACATTTGCATGGAAATGCCCCGGCTATTTTAAATTGCGACTGAGTTTGCTTTCACGGATCTCGATTAGTTGCATGCATTACCTAGAAAAAAAACATTCATTTGTTTATGGCTCGGTATTATGTAGAACTGTTTCTGTTGTCATTTTGCTGCAGCATAGTCACACTTGAATAAGCCTGGTTGTTGAACTATTAAACTTATGATATACAATGAATACAATAAATACAATGCACACAATGAATTTCTTTTTTCACCTAAAAAGTGATTAGAACATAAAATAGTTCTATTGGAAGTAGCAAGGTATATTTTAAAGCAAGGTGTTGATAATTGTCAAATAAAAACACATTAAAATTCATCTTATTATTTGATTGAATTATTGATTACGAAATGTGCTCCACGGTCAACACTCAAACAGTGAAACAACGCGGGCCTGGAGTTACACCATTCTGTTTTGGAATATCTCCGAATGACGAAAGCAATGTTAATTTTATTCTTAACTCTTTCTCTATTTTCCTACCTCAATTTACAAAAGATAAATAGCTAAAGTGAATTGCACCATTGCAAAGGAATTATAATCTGTATGTTTTTAGAAATAGAGAAACATGTATGAATTGAACAAACGAGGGGGCTAAGGGATAAAGCAATCGAAGCCTGTCAAAGTTTGAGGCGTGTTTGCTCCGATTGATAGTTGTTATCGTGGCGCGCACCGCAACATTAATAGCTGGTTACGAAATTAATCTGAAGCACGTTTCTTCGAAGAGTTATCTCCGATAAATAGAAACGCATCCTGCTTCGATTGTTTTCTTGAACTGTGACGCGCTCGAGGAGCTTTTCTTCCTTGCGGACAAGCGAACTGTGCATACAGTATTCCCTTTATATGATACTCTATGGAAAATATGGAAAACGTGTCTTGTTTCTGCGCAAAATTTGTTGGGACTGGAATTCTCCATAAAACAGCATTTTTATTTTGATTTCTCAACCTCGTCCTTGGTATGATAAAAATGAACCCTTAGCAATCGAGTGCTGATGCAGAGTCACCACCAAAAATTGCTATATCATTATTCACAATATTGTTTACATTATTGTATATGTTGGTATCTAATCAATATATTACGATAAATACAATATCAAACGAAAGAAACCATATACAATGGAATTATTCTAGGTCGGAAGAAATGTTTAATTTTCGAGTAAAATAGCTCCGACTGCAAAGAGTTAATAGCAATTAATTGACTGAATATTTTGTAGAAAATTTTGTCTTCACACCTTCGAGTTTTTATTTTTGCAATAGCTTTTTCATTTGCGGTGTAATGTGTGTTGCCGTCGTGGGAATCAATAAAAATTGGGTTAATACCAAATTCGATCTTATCGATGATCGAGATGATCGACACGAAAAGACAGCTCTCACGATGAATGAACCGTGACATTTGCATTTTACCGGGGAATAAAAGCTAATTAATCTAGCCCGATATATTCCCTGTATCGGTCATTCGGCTGACGTATTTACATTCTCCCTCTCCCACTAGAATCTTGGCAGCACGCCACATTCTTTATTTTCGCGGGACGCTAATCTAGCGATTCTTTCGTAAGCATGATTCTGATGCAACGAACCGACAGGATTTACTCTGCTGCGTTTTTCCCGACACGCGACACATAGTACTTGGAAATGGATCGACGTCGCATTGATATTCGGACACCTTGGCCTTGGAACGTCGCACTAGGCTAATCGCATGATCTTTGTGGCGCTTGTGAGGAAGTTAATCAAAGTTTATTTGCAACGGTTGAGCAGTTTGTGAAAGTAATGAATATTCGGAAACAATTTTCCTGGGTGGTACACATTGTGGTGGACAAGAAATTACAGTATGATTCTATTTGAAAAAATTAAGCTTATCTTATTATTTTCAAAATATTTATTATGCTCCTTGGCTAACAATTTTTAAAATAATATATGATAATATAATATACGAGTAATATACGCGCGAATATAATAACGATATAAAGTAATTTTTTTGAATCTTAGGAATCACTGTTAAGACTTAAAAATAAATTATTATCGCTATCGAGATTCCTTCATACTCCTTGTCTATAAGCACGAGTAATCAAATTAGTTTCTCAAGAAGAGAACTTTGTTCCCTGTTTCGGCAGAATTGTTCTCTAACAACAGATAATTCGCGATAACCGGAAAAAATTGCCTGGTCTGAATAAAAATAGTCTCCAGATTGCGGAGCAAAAGTGATAAAAACACTACATATTCAACGCAAACGTTAGATAAACAGGGAATATAATTATTGTCCAGTTCCTCTATGTTCACAACGAGCCTAAAAATTAACAGATCTTAAAAATAAAGATCTGTATATCAAAACGTATCGCTATCCCCTTCCTAAACCCCTCAATGGTTACAAAGAGACAATTCATGCTCGCGTGCCAGATCATGGCAGACAGCGTGAACGCGCGAAATTCCCAAAACCGTAATCATTTATCTCGGTAATTACATAATGCACGTTATCGTAGTGAGAAGATACGTGTTATCAATCCACCGTGGAAAAAGGGGGAATATTTCTCACGATAAAACCCTATCTACCGAGATAAGGAATTATTCACAGTCTCCAAATTCGAAGAATGTTTCGATCTTGTTGCATGCTCAAATTTTCCGCGTTCAGTCAGGGGATGAAAAGATCCGAGCAAGAACAATGCAGCCGTCCGATAATAAACAAACTGACCAAATACATACTGTCAGTCTAGTGCAATACTGTTTTCAGTTTTCGTTTGATAACGATACTATGACTTCGTCGAAGGGAACAAAACACGTAGAGGATAAAAACACTGGCCGGGTCATCGCGTTCCTCCATTCATCAACCACATCTGCACGATACTTGTAACAATAGTTGCAAGTTGTTCGCCTGATTAAAAATTTACTCGTCCCGTTTCATTGGTAATCGGAATTTAATCCTTGCATAGGTATACAGGTACTCGTGTGCTAAAATGGTCATCAATCTTAAAATGAACGCCTTTTCTGATTGTATATTTTCAAACTTTGATTTCAGAATTTTCACCCACTTGATGTACACAAATGTCTCGAAAATTTATAATATTGAACTAAAATATTGTTTAATATACTGTTAACATTTATAAATTGACACGAAAATTCAGTACGAAGCGCTTACACGAATGATAAGATAAACTATTAAAATGATATCTCGACAACAAATCCCGAGAATAATTATCGAAGTTAAACAATGCTTGCGGAGTCATCAACTTATCGAATGCTTGATAGATTACTAGGTTATCGCAGATCAAGGCTGCCAATAAGTTCGAAACTACAGTTTTCGGTCGATTCACTGTAATCGCAAACATCTACCGAACACCTTCAACCTTGCAGAAACGATCAGCTGAGAAAAATCGGTAAGATTCGAAAATGGCGTGACGAGCCAGTGGATTAGGGTGTTGGATGAAAAATCGGTAAAATTCGAAAATGGCGTGACAAGCCAGTGGATTAGGATGTCGGATGAAAAATCCGAATCGGCCAATTTGTCCGTGGAAGGAGCGTGGGATTGGCGAGACGGAGATGGAGAAACGTACTTAACGAACGGAGAAGTTCATTAAAAGCGAAACGACATTAGCCGACCTAAAATCAACTCTCCGACGATTCCGCTTACGCCTGCTTCCCACCTGAACGGTCTCGGGCGCCACAGGTGAGACGGCGAGGAGGAAGAGGGATCGGAGAAGAGCTATGGGTGCTCGGATAGCAGATGGATGGGACGAGGAGATCGTGGACCGAAAGCTGCCGATAGAAAGAGAACGTGCAAGAAGCTCGGCGAAAGGAGATGGAATAGGAGTCGCAGTCAAGGTAGCTCGCCTAAGCGAGCAAAGAGGTGAAAAAGACGAGAACGGGTCTGCCGATAGGAAATAGATCCTCGCGATTGGCGGTGGAACGAAACGAGGATCAGGAGGTGACGCCGAGCCGAGCCGCGCGAAGGGGAACGAAAAAAGGCCCATCTCCTCTGAGGGAGATTGTCTTCCTTCGGAGGACTCCGTGGTCCCTCCGGTGCCGGCTGTCGTTAGCCTTAATAGAAACCACTCAGCGATTATGAATTGCCTACCGATTATCCTGCAAATTTCATTATTTTCCAGCTGGGGAACGCTCTCCGCGTCCTATCGGTCGATCCCAGCTTCTTCGAGGTTTCCTTGGACCTCTCTTACCGAAGGAAATTTCATTTTTGGCTTCTAGTTACGAATCCTGAAGAACTCTGTTAGGCTGATGATCCTAGAATGTGCGGAACGAATGTGCAACTGGTTTTGCAAAGTAGATTTATTGGGCTTTTTATTAATACTACAAACATTGTTACACCATATTCGACTCATTGAAATCAACTTCCAGCTGTTAGAGCTCCAAAAATGAATTCTTAGCGTGCATAATGGTAAAAGGAATGATTTCTTGTTCATTCAAGGGAAAAAGCGAGAGAGGTAGAGGGAGAGAGAGGGAGAGAGAAGCTTGGTGAAGCGTGTTGCCTCATTGTCAGCGTGGCTCGAGGGGCCAAGCGAGAAATAACGGTCCCCTTCCTCTTGTCAGCCTCGTGGTGTGGCTTAGAAGAGTACAATGCTTGTAAAACCGCTAGCAATCCGCTTACCAAGTGACATCTTTACGCAATTACCAATAATTGGTCGCTGGTCGAGACCCAAAGCCTCGTAAACCTAATTAGGATAAAGAATGCAATCGGAGACGTTCCGAGGGGAAGCTCGTTCCGTTTGTCGATGACGATAAGAATTGGTGGTCAGCCCTCTCTCGGTGGCTAGCAATCTCATGCCGTTTTAAGTTTATTTAACTGGGCGTTTTCTCTCCGACGTCTCGTTAATGATAACTTTATTTTAAATTAAATGTTTCATTGAATTCGTGGAAAATTGATTACGCTGCAACGTGAAGGTAATCAGTGTGAATGATTGCAACGAACGCAAATTATAAGAAACTGCGGAACGCATTAGACCCATTCCAACAATTCCATTTGAAAGTAACAAGTTCAAATTTATTTTAAAAAATTGAGACCTGTAACATAAAATAGATAGGAATTAAAGCACCGCAATGCAAATATTTATTGCATCACGGTATCAAGTATATTTTTACATGAATCTTTGATGTCATCGATTTTATCAAATTAATATAGCGAGTGTATAATTAATACTTTAAAATTAATTTATGGGAAAAATGTATTTGGTTTAATATAGCTTGTATCGAATATAAGTTTCATGTAAATCGTTTTATATGTATTGTAGATCACATCGTTACGAATATCATGCATACTACATACACGTGCAGCAATAAATATTTTCAGAATTGTATAATATGAAACATGAAAATATTAATGTGAAATGTCGATACAAACGATAGAGAAGAGACGTACGAATATAAATATGTAAAGCTCGGCTGAATTTAACTAGTCGTTATTAACTTTTTGTATCCGTCACACTTTTGCCAGTTTAATTGAAGGGAAATTACATTCTACTGTGCCAATTTAGTCGCAATTGAGATACTTTTTATAATGACTTAAAAATAAATTGAATATGTTCTTTCTCATCGCGCCGATTCATCGATGAAAGTATGCGAAACTAATGGGAATTTTTGTCAACTATTTCGGAAAAGTCCAATGTAAAAATGTGTTTCAATTCCAACAAACTTTTGTAGTTGCACTTTTGTAGGTCAATTCCAACAAAATTTTGTAGCTGATGATATCATAGTAACAATGACGTTCAAAGGAGCGCGCTATACTAGCAACTATATTAAAAATAACTATATTAGAAGCTAACTAACCAACTAATATATTTTACGAATGCTTTGTTTTACCAACAACTCCAATATTTCCATATACGTGCACATCAACCTACTATCATTAACGTAATCGCAATGACGGCCACACGTGCTCACCTTCGCTCATGATTCTGCTTGAGAAAACGGAAACGTAATCGATTCACAGGCGCAAACGTGATAATTGCTTTATCGAAATCGAGTAATAATCAAATGAAAGGATTTCGTCCCGGCCCAGATGAGCGTCTTAACGAAGTTCCACCGAATTATCAGCAATTATCGGTCCTTCGATGTAATTCCGTTAGCCACGGTAAAGTTGGAAAAGGCGCGAACTAAAAGCGTGTTCCGTCGAAAGGTCAAATCAGATTTCAGTCTTCAGCCTTTGCTCTCCGAATCATCTCGATTCAATTCAATCTCGTAATTAGTCGAACAACAAATCAGACCAACACATCTAACCATTACATATTCGTTAAAAATATCTGCACCAGAGGTGCTCCCATAATTTTCCTCTCTTTATCATTTTACACTTTGATTCATTACAACAAATTACATAATTGCCGAGAATTAAATAATTCTACCGTATCTAGAACAGAAAATTAGTGAATTTCACGTACCAGGTATAATAAACGATTAAACGCAAGTTTGGCTCATCAAAGGTACAAAAATGTTTCACATGAAAACTGTGAGACAATGAAGCTGTTTTTCTAAATAATTGTGATAAATTAATAATATGGTGGTATCTTTATCAAACACGCAGACTTTCGATTTTTGCGGGGCCGTGTTTCGGGTGGATGGGGAAGTCTATGTATAAAGGCGCGATGAAGTTTCGCTCGCCCCCTCTTGATCGGTAAGCGTTCTCGTTCGGATTGTAACCGATTCGTTTGTAAGAGAAACTCTCGACTGGTTGATTTCTGGATCCAGGTCCTTGAGAACAGGATAAAATTGCCGTTCCTCGCTTTGGCTTGGTGGTACCGATCTCGGAGCATCCGAGGCGGATAACTCGCCGCACAATTGTCGTCTACGCGACTGAGAAAGAAACGGTGACGGGGGGTGGTGTTACGGGGTGGCCAGGAGAAAGGGGGTGTATCCGGTGGTAAGGTGAAACGGGAGAATCGACGCGACGCGATGGTGCAAGGACGGAGAGACAAACGGAAAACCCGGGAAACGTTGAAAAACACGTGACAAAGGGTGAGAAACCGAGACGGAGTTAGCCGGTCGGGGGAGATAGGGGGTGGGGGGCACGGTGAAAGGAGAAACGAGAAGGGGGAGGAGAAACATACGTAAACACATGTTGTTACACTTGGAAAAGCACTTCTGTTAGAGGGTCTCTTTCTGAGACGGCTTATACCCGAGACAAGGCGAAGAAAAGCTCTCTTACTTCTCGAAACGACGTGTGGCGACAATTCTATTGTGCGTTCCATTCGGTCGGCCGCTTTGAGATACAAGCACGCATACACACGCTCTTTGTACCCCCTCCCCCGGGGGGGGAGACGTGAAACGCGGAAGGTCAGGCCCTCTTTAGCTCTCTCTCTAGCCCTTCAGCGGGGGGGGGGGGTCGAGCACGAGTGAACGGAGGATTACGAAAGGTGGAGAGGTATTTTGACACCCTGTAGAATGGCGCGACCGCGGGGCGCACCCAATTAGGTAACGTCGGGGCGTGAAGGTCCCAGTTTTGCGGCGGGAATAAGATACTGAATTATCTGCCGGAGCTGGCCCCCGTCGTAACCCTCAATGCGGGGACTGTTTCGGGGACCATTCACTAAATCGTTTAGGACTCTGCGACCACGCTGAATGGAGGTGTTTAGAGACGTTCCCGCGAGACATTGTACGGTTTTAAACAGTACAGCTTTGCCCGGATGAGGAGCTGTCCAACCAAACTAGAATTGTGTTTGCAGTCTAAGCTTGTGTAAGATGATTTGGAGCTGGAACCTTGCGGCGAAATAGGCCACGGTTCAGAGGAATTTTATTTAACCATCCTCCGGTGGAAATTCACCCATTATCTGTCTTCGATGCTGTGCAATCCTTTGAATCTTTAGAATTGTGAAATACGCGAAATAAAACAGATGTATAACGCAAAGTCACTGCATCGTCCTGTTTGTTTACTTAAAGAAGGTCGATTTTCAAGAGAGCACCGAGAATTTTTTTATGTGAAAAGGAGAGGTAGCCAAAATAAGTTCCGGAAGCTCCGCAATAAAATATTTCTGTATATCTTATAATAATATTATATCTTATAATAAATCAGTGTTCCATTAAAATTAAAAGCAATTACTAAAAAATTGACAATGCCAATACCTTTCCCGCAGGATAGTCAAAAGAAAAATTGGAAGCTCACTGAAGTTCCACCGGAAGAACCGTAATCCGCGGGCAAGCGTCGCAGATAACCGGTTTCCAGCGGCGCATTGGTCGTCGTCAGAAATTAAATTAGCTTCTCACGATGAAATTGAAAAATGCCTTAAACCGAGGAAACGCGAGCGAAAGTGGCTGGGGCGTGGGTTTCGCGGGCGGGGGGTGAAAAGAGGGGATCGTCGAGGGACAGAACAGATATGGCGAACGTTGTGGCGGTTGGTGCGGAACGGTTGGGGGCCGGGTAAAAACTCAGCACACCGCGAAAACTCGTTTAAAGATGAAAGGCCGGCTAACGACTTATTTTCGATAAGGAAAAGTTAAGGCACTTGTCCCGCGCCACCATCATCCACCGAACCGAGTCCTCCGCGGCTTCGCTCGAAACCGGAGGGGTGAAAACTTGAGTGTTTCTCACGGAGGGTAGCTGGCTAGACTGCGACGACGTTATGGTTGCTGTCGTCGCACAGTTGTCCAAAATCGTCAAAACACGAAAAAAGTCAATTTTCAACTTCCGCCAAAATCAATTAAATTTATAGTGTACATTCGAAAACGTTCGGACTACATCTTAGCATAAAGATAAGTCACTACAGGCTACGGAAGAGGGTCTAAAATTATTATTCTTGTGATACTATGATATAAACATTTTTGCTTGTTTAGGATCTAAGCCAATAGCAGTTATGTTATGAATTTTTTCCGCCCCTTGACGACTTTGGGTCACTGTACGACGACGTTCTGGTTGTTTTCGTCGTCCCCACCATGGGGTCGCGTCGAATATTTCTCCGCGCGAGCAAAAACACAACAGTTGCGCGGGACTCAACTCAATTGCCATGTCAAAACGATGTGAAATGGGATTGATGTAATTTGGTTAGGCGCCCGGCCCCGTTCCACTTGTTCTTCCCGTGTTCCATGTCTCTCTTCCACCCCCGTCTCGCCCCCGTTTCACGTACAACCCCCGCGGTGTACCGTTTATATGCCGACAAAACTGTCCTTCTCTCTGTCTCCCTCTCTGTACCGGGTGGTCCGTGACAAACGACTCGATTCAAGGCTGATTCTAATGACTTATGAAGTCAAGCCAAATGACCGACGACTCACCCTCTTACTTACTCTCTCAACCCCGCTTCCACCCCTCAGACTTTCGATAACTTTCGAAGCTACGCGCCGGCACCGGACAAATCGAATAATTTCATCCCCGGCACCGTTTAGCCGCTCCGCGACGACGATTTATCACGTTTATTGTTCGTTTCGCTGCGACATAAGGGAGCAAAAGCATGATTGCTTCACGATGCCATCCTGAGAGGCGATTATGATTGCTGCTCGTTACGGGAGCCGGTCCCATTATCTTTTCTTATCATATTTGCTGCGGGCGATCTCGGAGATGCGAAAAGTAAAGCTTGTTTTGCCTGATGAACTAGTTACTCGTTCGATTTCGCTCATGGCTCCCGTAATTCGAATTCCTCTGCCGTTAACTCTTCACTGAACGGCAAAGAATAATTCTATCTATTATTTATCTCAATTCAAACGAAGTGAGTAAGCCTAATTTAACATACTACTACTAGATAAATTCATCTATCAAATAATTCATCATCATTAATAATTTACAATGATTTTTTTTTTAAAGTAGCATACATATTTGAAAACTATCAAAATCGAGCGAGATACAACATTTCTACAAGCTCACCAACGAATGATATTTCGTGGCTTATCCAGGTTAGCAGGAGAATATAATTAGTCGCGTGGTGACATGGTGGTGTGTTTAATTAGATCTTAACGCACGATTATTAGGATAATTATCCGCGGACTGTAAGTGCTATCCGACGCCATTTTTCCTATTCTCTTTCTCTCTCGTTGAGGCTTTCTGTTGCGTTTCCTTTTTTTTTATTCGGGCCTCCGTCGCTCATCCCGAGCTCGGCTAATTAACCGCCGCCATTTTTCCATCGGGCAACCCATTATCGGCCATTGAGGCAAGTACCGGCAAGCCGGAATAGAAGTTTAATGAGGTTTACCGCGGGAACGGGGATGGTTTCGCGAGCACACCGAAAACAGGGGGGCGCGTCGATTTCGGACCGTCGGAAATTTTCCGCGACCATCGTCGATATCGCGTTCCGATTACGGACAAATTTTATACTCGCCTCGCGCCAACGAAATCTTTCATTACCCTTCAACCCTTCGACGGCGAAGTCGAGGTCCTATTTTGACAGAGTATCAAAATCGACATTCAATTGAGATTCAGACAAATTGATTAAATAAATAACCATCATAATTATAAGAATGGCCCGCCGTCCGAGAGTTAAAAATTTGAACTTAAAATGTGATATTATGAATGAAACATTATTTTCCAGATTGCCTCTGTCTACTGCGATTATTTCACATCCGCAGCTTGAAATTTCAAAAGATCCCCAGGGCGGTATTAATTCAGCGCGAAAGAGGAAAACAATATAAAGAAACGGTTGTATAGCCAGCGCAAGGGATAGAAAAATTAGCAGGAAGCCGAGGCATCAGCGTTCGCGTGGAATCCTGGAGATCCGAGCGAAGACCGAGTAACGAAATCACGCTAACGGAGTTCATCCGGCTCGTTTATCTCGTGCGCGAGCTGCCAGGTTGCACAGGATCGAATTTCGCGATGCGTAAGCCAGCAGACAATTTTCTTTCGCGTTCCCCGTTCCCGGAGCCGTTCAAAGTGGTTCTCGCCCGAGCCCGAGCCCGAGCCTGCGTGGCATTGTGATCGGCTGGCGGGCTGTCGCATGTCGTCGTCGGCCCTGGTGGTCGTTTATGCGAACGGAGAATTTCCTTGTGTACGAGTCGTCGTCCGCCCGGCTATATAAATCGGATGTTCGACGGCGTTGTACGCGGGGATTCGTCGGTGGCGAGAGGCGAGACGAGAGCGCCCTCCGCCAGCCATGTTTGCGGGTTTATAAATTGGGTTCGGCGCTGGGGATTTTTCTATTAGGACAAAATTGGTTCTTTCAACCGCCACCAGGGCGGTCGGCCCCTCCCCCGCCTCTCGAGGCTCGCCGAACTCGTCGAACCTCTCTGCGGAGCCCTCGGTCCTCACCCTCCAGCCACCCTTCTCTTTCCGAATCTCTCTCTCTCTCGTGCTCCGCGAGCGAGAGGGAATCTCTCTTTCTCCCTTTTTCTCCCCTCTAGCACTCTGTCCTCCGTCCCTTTTTCACCCTTCGCACTCCGCATCCCTCGCGGAGGCCCGCCACGGGGTGGCTCGCCGGGGGTTGACGCGCGAGGGAAGGGGATGCTCGCGGCAGCTCTCAAAAGTCGATATTTCCGTCACCGGTGTTATCGGTGTTTCCTACATTCTGTGTCCAGCGTCACCATAAACGAGGTTACCGATCAAAGTGCCGCCGTCGTCGACGCTACCGCCGCGCCGCATCTCTCTCTCTCTCTCTCTCTCTCTCTCTCTCTCTCTCTCTCTCTCTGCCATCAGCATCAGCGCCATGGATTCGGCCGCCAATCGCTTTCTCGTCCGTGGGATCCGAGAGAGAAAGAGAAAGAGTGAGTGCGAGAGAGAGAGAGGGGGGGGGGACTGCGCGTGATGGAACGGAAGGCGTCATCCCGCCACCCCCGAAACGAAGGTTTTCAACCGACTTACCGTTTTCCCCGGCTGAAACGCAATAATAAATCCCGAAAGTTACGCTCGGAACACGCCGCTGGCTCGGCAAGGTTGTGGAGAACGGGGGGCGGGGGAGGGTGGTCGTGACGTCAGCCATCTTGATGAGAATATAATTGCACTCTGTAATTATGCCGGTACAGCTTTCATTGCGCATTAACCCTCGTTACGGCAGTTCTCATGGACTCGAACGGGCTCGCGAAAGCTAATTACAATGCTAATTACCCGATGGATTTTTCAATCGTCGGATTCGTTGTCCTATATCGGAAAAGCAATGCCGTGCCTGTGCTACGGGCTGAGCTGGACCGAGCCGAGTCGAGTCGAGCCGAGCCGCGCCGCGCCGCGGCGAGGCGGACGGAAATCCGTTTTAATATGGCGCGTATCGTACGAGCGTTAAACGGGGAAACCTAATTAGCGACTTTCAGCGAATCCCTCGGCAGAAATTGCGAGAGATTGCCGGGCGAAATAACGGTAACTCGGTTAAACGTGCCACTTGGGGCGGTCTCGAAGTGCTGCTGATCAAACTATCCGTCCGCGAGCAGTTTGCGAGAAACACTCCGGAATCGGTTCTTATTAGTTTGCTTATCCAACGGGCTGGCTCGGACGGGCTGTACCCTCTCGCTGCCACCCTCTTCTTCTTTCGTGCAGAGAATTCGCAAGGTAACCCGTTTTAGACGAACCTCGTTGTTTCGGCGCAATGTCTGCTGGAAAGTTGAAGACAGATAATTTCATTACATAGACAATTACGCAGGTCTCCACGTATTTCTTATTACTCGACTGCGGATTTTATGCATTTATGACAGAAACGAGTGGATCAAACGCAGCAGCATAAATACTTAACGAAGTTAAAAATATTATCGTTTGTGTACAAATGTTTGTGTACTTTCTGTGTATTGGAATTAATGTAGACATTTTTTTATTTGAATAAAGGATCGGCTGTTTAATTATAATAATATGGAAAATATTCCTAGAACACACAACTTGCTGTAACAAAATGTGACGTCAAGTTACCCTAGAAATAGAATTCGATGCATCGTTCGACGTCACATTCCCGATAGGCCATTGCAAAGGGTTGCAATTGAATTCCGAACATTTCGTATTCCTCCTCCGTAAGAACTTACAATCCATCAAAACAGAAATTCGATCTACGAGCGTTGTAATTGAATATTCGCGGGTGTTACAGGGAAAACGGCGTCGCTCGCGATGCCTGCTGCGAGGATCGTGCGGGAGCGAAGCGCCGCGACGTACAAACGACCGGAATTCAGCAGGACACAATGGTCTCGTCGATCTTTCGACAGGATGTCGCGCAAAACGGCCAAAATCGCGGCGAAAGCTCCGCGACGCGACACAACACAACGCGACGCCTGCGTTATCGCCCCCGTTTCACCACTGTGAAGGCGAGATAAAAGAGAGAGAGAGAACGCGAGAGCGAGGGAGACAGAAATACGGAGCGAGAGAGTCGAGCGAAGTGGGAGAGACAACGATTTGGCCTGTACAAAAAGCACAAAATTAAATTTCGGTCCCCTCGCGCACGTAATATACGAGCCTCGGTATATTCCGGCCGGGAAGGGACGCGAGGTCCTCTCCAATGGCGTTTAGCGGTACGTTAACTATCATTCGGTCTCGCCCTGGGGCCAATTCGCTAACCCGTGTTTACCGATGCCCAGGGCGCTGTTAAATAAACTACAGGGACGAGACCCCGGGTCAGACAGTCGTACACGACCGGTTAAAAGCGTATCTGCGAGGGGGGAATACCTCGAGGAAATCGGCCGAGATCATTTCGCCTGCCACCGTAGTCTTGCACTGTGAAACAGTTTTTTTTTATTGAAATTTCTCACGACCTCAAGTACGTGATACACTGTGTCAAAACGATTAATCGATATTTACACGCCCGGAAAAGTTACAGGCACGAATATAGAAAAATCTTGTTACACTCCTTTTTGAAGGATCTGTGTCCAATTTTGTTCATATTCGGAGAAAATATTTCTTACAAATTTAACACTACCATAAACTTACCGAGCCCTAAAAGCGATTATAAAAATGATAAGGCTCTGTTCATTTAGATCTTATGCAATTTTTATTACAATATGTGCTTGGATAAAGAAATTTATCGAATCAATTTCCATGTAAGCGATTTCATTATTTCAATAATTGTAAAATGAAAAATATAGAACCGGTCATTTGACCGGCAGTGATAGGTTTAGTGTTAACACAAGACATTGAACAAACAATCTCAAGAACTGATGGTTCTATAATTTTAATTGAAACTCACACAAGTGTTTAAACCAAGCACTAAATGAAAAATTTCGTATTAATTCCACAAAGAAGATTGCAGAGTTTCCTCCGATAGAATTTATTCTCCATCGGGGTATCAAGCAAAAGCATAAACAGGGTTACTCGTGTGCTTCCCGAAGCGTGAACAATTTGATTGGTGCCCCGATCTTCCGTTTCGTTAGGCAAAAGCATTAATTCCATCAAAAGCGGACCAATCGAAGGAGCGCAGCGAGGAGAAGAGCGCGCTCGTGATTAGGCGTTATCAAATTCGAAATCGATTACTCGGCACATTGTCGCAAAATCGGATCGCTGCAGATGGACCGAGCTCGATGCCTGCTGCGTGCATATGTGCAAGATACACGGCAGAAATACGCGAGGCGTGTGCTGGAAGTTGCGACGTATTTATCCCTGTTGGATACCTTTGTAGCCGACATGGGAGTACCCTTTCGAGCCATGTGTTCCCTTTGCCTGAAAGTCTACTCTTGCCTTTTCCCTTCCTCTGTTTCTCTCTCCCTTCTCTCTTTCTCTCTTCCTCTCTGACCATTATTACTTGTTGCCAACGGTGATCCGTGCTGGCAATAATTGCAACGGGATTTTCGTCGACGGGTATCATTATGGGATCACCGACCTGGATAACAGGAACCACCACCGATACACTTTGACTCTCCACCGCGGATAATTCAACCCCCAGCTTTACAATTTCTTTCGTCGCGCGTTCGTCCAGGCTATTTTGTTGTTCACCATTAACACGTTCACTGCCGAATCACCGTCCCGAAAAATCCACAAATTAAACTCTTTTAATGAGACCGATAACTGCACCGAGGATCTTTATGAAAAATAAACATTATCTCCATCAATTGTATAAGTTCTTTTAATTTTTCTACTGCTTGAAATTTTATTTACCAATGTTTGTCGTAAATGCATAAAATTTGTGGAAATTACCTAACCCCTTGTCCTATGATTTTCTTTACAGCTGCAGTGGCTAAAATTTCTTTCCGAATAATTTCGTAAAAGAAGCGAATGATACTTACATCTAGTAGACTCCATTTGAAACTTTCATCACGAGCCTGACTCATCATCATATGACAAAGGGTTATTAGGGTGAACCTTCTTGATACATCACAGTACCTAACCGAGCCAAAAGCAGCTGATTCGGTGGCCGGCGTACTTCAATCGCGTCCATCAGTGATGCAGGTTCTATCCGTAGTCTCTCGTCATCGGACAATGATATGCCACTCTGTGGTGGCTGGGTTAATTAATTAGCCATGGTGACGTGCCGACGAGCTCGTCTCGGCTGTCCTATATTGACGAGACGCACTCGTGGTCCCATTCAGGTTAGAGAAAGACGACTAGACCTGAATCTGAGGCAAAGATAGAGTCCACGGAGAGAGAGAGAGAGAGAGAAAGATGTAACTTGCGGCGCGATCAAGCAAGTATGCGAGCAAGCGAGCTAGATACAGCGTCGGAGATGGTTGACTTGATGAAATCATGCCGCGAGAATTAAACGGGGGATACCCGTGGCGTGTGTCGTCGTCGTTGTCGGCGGCGGCCGCATGTGGAGCTGGAGGACTCGGCTCGGGCTCCAATTGGCGGGAGCAAGACAACGGTAGGAGTTGACTGCAGTGTATACACAGTTAATTAAGTCGGAGTACCGGGGGATGGCCGGGGGTGGGCGAGGGGCTAGGGGGCAGAGGAGACCAGTAGAACGGCAGAGAGAGAGGAACACGAGCGGTGGCGCAAAGAGGAAACGGTGGAGGCCGAACAGGGAAAGGAGGCAAACGCAGTTGGCAGGAGCGAGAGAGGGACGAACAATTTTGTCCTGTGGGCTGCGAAGGTAATTTGCTCTCTGGATGTGCAGTCTCAGCGGCTCTCAACCGGATATCGCGAAGCGATATCCATCGGCATCGATGCACACGGGTCCAAAATCGTGACGGAAAAAAGTAAAATTTTCAATTTTGTTCGAAATCACTGAAATCCTAAATGTTCGGACTACATGTAGTTCGTTCTTGTATTTTCTTCTGTTCACTCTTTCGTTAATGTTCATAGATTATTATAATTTGTTTTGACTTAAAGAGATTGGAGTAATTTATGTACTGCAAGACACAAATGAATAGTGGTTTTACGTCAAGTCATGTCTGACCATCGTTACCAAATCGGTGTGTATTCCCCTTGAAATGCTTCTCCCACTACCGCTAACTGCGGCTCGTTTCTCCTCGAAGTGGAAATAATGTGACGTCACGTATCTCCTCGTGCCATTGGTATGTACCTAGTGCAGAGAGTCGCGAGCGGGGAATCTGATGGTGGAGAGGGAAGCGTACAGACTGTACAGACGCAACGTTATGTCTGACACAGTTGCACTAAATATTGTACTGACGATAGAATTTCTATGTTATAATAGATAATGAATAGATATCAATGCTACGAATTTTTTCCGCGTTTCGACGATTTCGAACCACTGTGCAACGTGAACGCCGCGTGTCGACGAGCTGTTGTCGATCGGTGATTTCGAAATCCCGTTCCGCGCACCGCCTCGTTTAAAAGGAAAGTTATCGTCCCTTTGTCGATCCGCCGCTTTGATGACGCCCTTGGTCATTGATATTACCCCGTAAACAAGAACGACCCTTCGATCGCCGATGTTTTTTTCCGTGGCGGACCCGGTTTTCCCGCTTTGCCGGCCGGGATTATTGCACGATTGTCACGCGCTTTCGAAGATATTACGAACGCGAAATTGGGTTTCCAGCCGGGCCTCCAATCTACGACCGCTCCCGAACTCCATTTGGAAAATAATATCAGCGCCAGCTTTTTCCACGAGTTTTATAAACGCCATTGCGCTGCGGACCATTGCGTGCGCGAATCTTCGGCGATTTGATTCGATACGCAACGGTTTGATGGAGCCGCAGCTTTTTTAACTTTCGAAAAGAAAGATGAACGAAAAAGGCAATACAAGATATATCTATTAATGATATCTATAATGACATCAATAATTTATTGTCGATCAATAGTGACGCGTTCGTGTCGTCCACCGAGCCGATCCCGCTCCTTTGTGGCCGATCGTTTTCAGTTTTTGGGAGCGGCTTAAGCGTTCGAGATCTGTAAGAGCGTCTCGAGAGGCTCCCGCTGCGAGTTTTCCCAAAACCTGTCGCGCGATTCTGTGCGGTCAACAATGCCGATGTTCAAACAACACCACCCGCGGCTACCGTGGGCCAAACAAGCTTTTCTTCGAGCTCCTGGAGACCGAAACATATCGACACGCTTTTCGATCCCATTCATTCATGCCTGTCCCAGTTTCGCACCTCGCCGACGAGCGTTACCAGCAAGCGGATCGAGGAAAATTGGAGCGGATCCTGCCGCTCTAAAACGTCCTCAATGGTCGATACAACTAAATTAGACTTATCTCGGTGATCAAGGATCACCTACAGCGCAGCTGCCACTGTCCGTCGTTGTGGGATCCACGTCTTCGTGAATGGACCCTACCCGATTCTCTTTTATTATCCCACCGGCCCCGAAGAATCATGTCCGATTTACAAACTGTTTTCTCCGTGTTGCTCCTTTCGACGGCCGAGACACGCGCCATTGTGAACGGCCGATCGCCGATCTACAAGACGCTCCACAATGAAGATCGCAGGAGAACCATGAACAGAATTTTCCAGTGGCTGTACACTGTTTAGGCAATTTCCAGTTTGCTCCCTTTATTGGGGACAGAATGGGGGACGGCTTGTTCGGACCGGCTCGAAATTGTATAAATCGGCCTTTGGGAGAATCGAAATCTTGGTCAGACTGCTTGTGGAATTATAGACGGTCTCTTTTAGCGATCCAGGCGAAATCTTAGACGATCCAGAATGTATCGAATGTTTCCCAACTTTTTATTCCTTTGAAAAAATGAAGAACTAGATGACAGAGAATAAAAGATGGTTAAAAGAATTTTTAAGAGAGGAACAACATTTTTTAATGCTTTCGGATGGTTTAACCCCCTCTTCGATCTGTATATGCATAACCACCATTTAGCAGAATAAATGTGTACTCTATCTTTAAGTATGGCTTATTTTCTTGGTAAAACACTTTTTGGGCCCATCTAAAACGTGAAACGATGTAACGCGTTTTCCGCAAGGTTCAGCCCAAGATCAAGCAAGTTAGGCTGATTGGCATCGATAGTGAAGAACAAGAACCAAGAGAAATGTTCGAGGATCCGCTTATCTGCCGAGTAGGCTCGAGCTGTATCAGCTGCTCCCCCGAAACCGTCGAGCAGGTTGAAACGTTGAGCTACCTGAGTTTTTCGGGGGAGACGACGAATCTTCCGGAGGATCCGTTGAGCTCTCGGTCGCCCGGATCAGCGTTCAGGAAATTAGCTAAAACTGGAGCTAAGTGCTCTGCCCGTGGCCTGTAACCGGGCCGTGGCACGGAATAAACGCGTCGATCTAACTCCTCGGCCCGGTCCCCTGGATCCTACGGGCAGATATTTATCGCGGTAAGTGGGATCCGGTTAAATGCAACTTCTGATCTGATTTCTACGGGGCCTAAAAGCCTTTTCTCTCCCTCGTTCTCTCGTGCTGGGCACCACGAGCTAGATCTCGTGACCGAGATTGCGCCGCCATGCCAGTGGAAAGCGGCGCGGCGCCGCTCGACGCGCGTTCCTTGTTAACGCGTGTAAATGCGACAAGAGACAAGGAACACATGGGAACAATCGCGTACAAAAGCCTCCCGTGTGTAGTGGATCGACGATCTACCCGGTTTTATGACGATCCATTGTAACCGTTACTCGTATCCGTCGCTAAACTGCATTCCGGAGTGCCTCGTCGCAGATGGTTTCACGGATCTATCATACTGTTATTGTCTACAATTATTCCCGATGAATACACTGTCGAGTTCAGGGACTTGAAACTCTTTTTATACTTACACAATCGGCGGGTATATTAAATGGAAGCTTAAGATTAATTCAATATTTTCTTAGTAATAAACATTAACGATTTTTTTTCTTGACTTTTATTCTATAATCAGTCTTTCCGTCAGCGAAATAACTTATTCATTTTGTACAAATTGATCTACAAAAATAAAAATATTGTCCACTGCTACAAAATTAGACAAATTCTATACCCAGAATACGTCACGTTCCTGAGGCTGAAGATCGAGATCTCCATCTGGACAGATTTCGATCTCGATTCACTTTTTCGGGCGGTTTTTTTCATGTATATGGTTTTGGCGACAAAAAGACGCAACTGAGTAGAGGTTTTCGCTCGTCCAGGATGTGGCGTCCGGGACGTCGAAATTGTTTCTTTTCGGTTCACACACCGAAAAACCAGCGCACAAAACAAATCCCCGTTTCCCATTCCGCATTCGATTCCGCGTATCGTCGTTACCATTTGGCGTTTTAGCCCAGGGGGAAGTGTACGCCCACAAAACCGCGACACAAAAGATATCCGCCTGTAGCGAAACAGTAGCTGCTCAAAATCGATCCAACTAAATCGAGGCAAATTATACGTTGCGGACGAATTCATCGTTCTTCCGTTACAGAGAAAGCCTCCCGGTTCATTCGGGACGCATCCAGATTATAATTGCTCCGCGATATAGTGCGTTGGGTTTGCCGGACCTCCTCCTAAACGGTAGCTGTTAGCTACGATTGAACTTTTCTGAATGGCCTGCGGCGAATGCTATCGCTCGTCGCTGTGATTCAACTACACGACCGAAATACGTATAATCTTCTGCCTTAACGGCCTGTCTAAATGGTCCAGTTGAAACATTTTTCCTTTCTTAGAATCTCACTTATTATCTACTTTTTGTAAATAATATTTACAAATATCATTTGATTCTTCATAATCCTTTTAACCGATTGACTCCTCAATCATGAACACTTAGAGAGACGTAACATAAGACAAATAAAATAGACAACAAAATTTTGCTACAATAGAATACGAATCGTCTAATCTTTATGATAGCGTGAATATGTCGTACGCTGATCTGTTGTCTTTCAGATGTAGTGCTATTAAGCGACAGTGCTGTTCCTATTCAAGCAAACAGACAGAAAGACGTGAATGTTGCGAAGCGCCCGATAGCCCACGTGTATTACCCGAACTCTCATCCATTCGGGCCTTACACAACCCGTTAAAGCAATTCTAAATAACGCTGCGAGCCAGGAGCAGCGGTGGTTCAATTATTCAACAATTAGGCAGCATTCATTAGCATAAAAGCGTGGAGGAAACCGCGGGCCCGGAAGCGAACATAATTCGGCGAAGAACAACGAGATTATACGAGCGGGCGACGGACGCAAGAGGATCGAGACGAAGCAATTACCACGAGAGAGCGAGGAGTCGTCGCGATCCCCTCTACGCGGCAACCGTGTGACGGCGGTGCGCGAGGGTTAAACGGCTTAACGACCGTGAACGACTGTCTTCAAAAAATTGCTGGCGCAGGAGCCGGGGGGCTTGGCGCACGCACATCACGGCGGATAGAGGAGCGGGTAGCGCGCGCAAAGTCGCGGGTGCACGCGAGACGCGGCGCCGCCGGATCCAGAAGCGTAGGAGAAGCTCCGCGTAAGCGGTAAGCTTTAGCTCATTTCTGGCAATTACAGGGAATGCCAGAATCCGCCGCAAGAATCAAGCCGCGCCGGTCGGTGAGCATGTGTGCCGTCTCTATCTCTGTGTATGCGGCGTCTATGTTCGGCCGAGCTGCTACCCCTCCTTATGTGTGCGCGCGCGTACAACCCTGTTATAAACCCTGTAACCCTTGCACACAGGCGACCCGCACACGCGCACCGTGTCGACTCGAGCCGAGCAGAGCCGAGCCCGCGTACCCGCCGGTGTCACGGAAGCCCGACTAGAGTCCACCTCTTCCACCCCTGCGAATTAACCCCACCACCAGACCGCAAGGGAGGGTTAACCGGCGCCCCTCGCAATTGAGCACCACTGCCTCGCCATGTTCTCGGCTCCCGAAGCCCATTGGCTCGCCGGCTGAGCTGCGGTGCCTCCGATTCGCCGAGCAAAGCCACGCCTCGCCCAACGACGCCTGGACCACCTCTTTCGGTCGTCGTCGAGTAGTTGTGTGCAGCTACAACAAAGGCCACCCCGCCGAGCCAACAGCCGAGTAGTCCTCGTTGGCACGACGCACGCACAACAGTCTCGACCCTTGCCGGCGACTATTTTGCCAGCTTTTTCACCGCACTACCACGCTGGCACAGTGCGAACTGCGCTCGCTGGCTCGATGACCGTGCGAGGCGACCGTTCCCAGCGGACTGCGTGGACCCCGTGGGCCAGGATCGAAGGTACAACATCCAGGATCCTCGAGGAGTATAGTGTGTAAAGGGGGTATCAAACGACTGGTTCAAAGACCAAAGACAGAAAAGACTATTTGGTGCAAACTACCGTCGCCGGTGTCGACGGAAGAGTTCTCGATGTGTCAAGGTGTTGTGCGTTGAGGATCAGCCATGAGACACGTTCCAGGGGTGTTTCTAGCCGAGTGTTGACTGGACTGTCGGATAAAACGGGAGGAACGCTTTGAGAACGTCGTGGATGACCCGGTGGCAGCTGATTTTCAGAAGTTTGCGTTGGTTCGAAGAGTTAGCAGAGGAAACTGCCGCGTGGTTGCGTGGTAACGTCCCCAGGATGTTTGCTCAGGCTGGGAACGTGTGTCCAGGACAATCGGTTCGTGCGTCGGTTCAGTATTAGTGCGTAGGAATAAGGATCGCTCGGCAGATCCTGTCGGCGCCGGGATCAGTGGCCTAAGTAGTATCGGATCGAAAGTCGGACTTGGATTTTCGACGATGGACTCGCAACAGCTCGTCGACACCGCATCACAGAACAGCCAGGACATCGTCCTGCCGAAACCAGCCAGCAGCACGCCCAGGCACAGCATCGACGCTATCCTAGGACTGGCTAACAATAAGAGAAGTCATCAAGAAATGGAGGATAGCGCTCGGGACACCCAGGAAAACACTGGTAATGTTTCTACTCGCCACCGAATACTCAAACGTTTTTTTACAGCCATTCATTACCATTATCCACTGGTATTCTGGAGTATTTCAATGCTTTAGAGGTTATCCAACTAATTTGCACTACACCATAATCCCCTTAGGACATATGCGATAAGCATAACTCGATAAATTAGCTGATGATACGATAGATTACTTATCCTTCGTTAAAATCTAATGTTCTTGAGTATTTTATAACTAGATTATGGGTTACATGCTTTCACAGCTACATATTTCATGAATTTTTAATAGCTTTTACTTTGTTCGAGTCTCATAAGATTTTTAAAAGAGGATACAAATTCCTCTGTATCAGCTTTGTAAATTAGTGGACAACAATCTAATCACAACTTGGGTCAATTAACTCGCGTTTCAACCATTGTGAATTCAACCCCTTCGTGTCTCTGTCGTGTTTCCTTAAAATATTTAATTGTCGATTCAATGCAATTATACAACAAGAATTTGGTTCAAAATGCTGCTTAACATCAGCATGCAAATTCAAAGTGTTTGCACCGATTGGAATTATTTGAAAATATTATGGTTGCAATACTGTGAGAAGTAGTATGGCGCGCAGCATTCTGTCCGACGGACACGCACGAGGCTCGCGCGTCTCGGTTGCAACCCCTAAGCTACAAACCAGGCCACAGGATCCCAAATCCCAAAACGGCTCAGATTACCCCTGGAGACTTATTAACAAAGCAGCTTCGATCAATCATTTCATCCAATTACCGGTCTCGATGCTATCCGTCGTTCGATTGCGGACTTTGATTTGACGCGCGTTGATTCCCGCAAGCTAAAATTTCCTGGGAAATATCCAACAACAATTGCATCGCCTAATTTGTTTCGTAGACGTTGGAGCATATTAGATTGCACCGTTTTGGAAGTTTTCTTTCTTTTTGCTAACGTGGTTAATAAGTACTTGAGCATAGAGCTTGTCATTAACTTTGACTGAATTTGATTTGTTGATTGCTGTAATGCTTCTACTTAAAGTATCCTGAGAAGTATGTAACAACAATTGCGTCGTCTAATTTGTTTCCTAGGCTTTGGCAGATTAAATTGTGGTGTCCCGAGAGTTTTCTTTTTGCGAACGCGGCTAATAAGTATTTGAGTCGATCAGAGAGCCTGTTATTAGCAACACCATTGTCCCGATCGCGATTAATAGCTCGCTAGTTAAGCAAATTGCGATGACGGCGTAGATAATCCACTCATGAAAACCTTAATGTATCTTGCTCGGCGATTCCCGTAGCGCGACGCTAATTAGAGGAACGCATTAGTAGCGCGTTCGGCACCGCTCGCTTTGAAATCGGCGCTAGAAATCAGGGAACAATCGCGCGTCGCGACGCGTCGGCGGACACGCCGCGAGTTTCCCAAGGGGCATTTTCTCCTGATAGATTAAGTCGCAGCTCATTTGTATAATTTTTCATCTGATTTGAATATCCGACGCGGTCTGCCTTCTCCCGCGGGGGAATTAATAATCACGAACAAGCGGGAATAATGAATAGTTGCGAGCGATTATCTAATTAGCGGAACAAAGTGAACGTGAGCAATATTGTTTCGCCGATCCGATCAAATTTCGATCGGCGTAATTGAATGTAGCTTATCGGCAGAGAATTATGTCTTGTTCTTAGCTCTCTCTCTCGCGATTTATTAATTAAATTGGTGTCCATAGCAGCACAATCTACTCATAGCGAAAGAACTGAAGTTAAATTATAGGCCAGTTTATGTTTCGTGCTCATTGCAGAAACGGTGGGGTTATTGATCGGGCTGTGTTGTACAATTTAGTCAAAGCTCGAGTTCTCTATGTACCAGATTTAATAAACTAATATGATAGAGGGACACTTATCAGACGGAGCTGATGGTAGTTTCGTTCGAGCACTTCATCCGCTTCGTCGTAATCCTATCAGAGAGATTTACGACGAATCTACTTCGCAATCAGCTTCCGGCTCTGCTGTACATAAAATTGCACGCTACCAGTTAGTACCGTCAAACTAGATTTCCCAATTGATAAAAGTTGAGAAGGTTATTTTAAAAGTGCTCAGACGGATCGAATAGAAAGTCAACGGTTCGTTTCTTGTAATTACACACAGAACTTCTGTAACAGTCAAGAAAAGAGTATCAATGGAAACTACACATTAACTCCTAAAGAACTCTTTTATCCACTTTCATTTGTCAGGCGCAGGCAAATTGGAATTAAATGAGGTTTTGCTACTGTTATTGCTGCTTCTTTGATGTGTACGCGAAACAAACTGAAAAAGAATCTACAAATCTTGTGAAGCACATCTTCAAAATGGCTACAGTTTAATACCTGATCCTGGAATTTTTTTATTTTACCCTCGACAAACTCACATGCATCGACAAGTTCATGTTAGTAGAGCAATTGCTGTCCCATAAGAAGCAGCTTCTGTTAATTGAAATAAAATGAGGATTAATTTAATCAAATGTAACACGGAGATAAGTACTTCGAAAGTATGTTTGAGAAAATTAATAAATGGCTAAATGACTGCCTAAAGGACCCTAAATGAAGCCCATTAAGTTTCCATTCATACATCCATCGAAACTATCTCCTTTTAGATAGTCTTTAACTGTCAAAGCAAATTCTTAAGTGATCTAGTACATTAAAATTTTATACATAATACGTACATTCAAATTATGGTATAATTTGAGGGTTAAATGCAGTTACAGCAGATCGTCGTCACTGGGCGGATGAGCTGAGCCGTTTCAATTAGCACAAACAGTTTCTAGACTAACTATACCAATTAGTCGATCGGAAAACTTTGCGTTTGAACTTTCGGGAGGCAGGTTTTTGGCGATTCGTCTGTGTGTCGCCATTATACCAGCGATGCTTGCAGCGTCGGTTTCGAATGTAATTGAAAAATCGTTAGTATCACGACGATCAGGCTGCCGGCGACATGCTAGCCGGGGCACGTTCTCTAATTAGTAGCCCCGTAGACGAAGTGAAACGTAAACCGGCGCTGCTGCATCGGCCCGTCGAAACGCATATACCTGATAATTCCAATTTCGAGGACCGGGCAGAGTCGGGCCGTCGCGCGTCGTCGAGGACGTCGTTGTCGTTGCTCGCAGCAGCGGTTCGACGGAAACGATCGCGACCACCGATTGTCGTTTATGATGTCACTGTTGGAAGTATCGTGCACAGCCGCACCCGTTATCGACGCAACACTTTCGGCCGGAAGGGTAAAAATCGACAAAACAATTTCGTATGGGCGCTGGCTCGCCTCGTACTCTCCCCCGGGGTTGCAACGAAAAAGAGACCAAAAGGGAAAAAAGAGGAGCGTTCGAGGGTTCGCCGTCGAGTGGATCGAAGAGGAACTCGACGGGAGGGATGAGGACAAGGGGCGAGAAGGGGTTGGCGAGGAGAAACGGGGTTTACCGCGCGAAATCGTCAACCATTCCGACTGATGAGAATTAGCGTGATTCGACGCCTCGGCCGGTTAAGGCCCGCTCTCGATCCTCTGTTTGCGATATATTAAGCTTCGTGTAATCTCGTTGGTCGCGGCCGGTGTCGATGATCGATAACTAAGCGTTTTTGCATAATGCACTTAACCGTTTGTCCCTGATGGACCCCTTGCTGCCTCGCTGCATCCTACGGACGGATTCGCTCTCGATATATGTAGAGATAGAGAGAGAAAGAGAGAGAGAGAGAGATCAGATGCGGGTCGAGACTTCGCGCGGCGAACAGAGTCGTCATCGGTGAGTCTCCGATTTATTTGACTGCTGTTGGCGTGCGTTTCGGCCCGAGCCTCCTCGCCTCCTTTCTTTCTGAGACGATTAACGTGTCGCGATCGGAATGCTCGATAGACCGGTCCTCCTTCGGCTGTGACGCGCGGAAGCGCGGACCCGGTTCAGATGGGCTCGATCGATTCGCCAGCAGAGGAGAATATCGTCTTTGGGCGCTTCATTGTACGCAGAAACGATATCGCACCCTCGCTAGAAAACTGACGATACTCGAAAAAACATCAATTCTGAGGAATTCCTGTGAGAATGTTGCAGAGACACTTCTGGACCAGTTATAAAAATCTCATTCATTTGTCTTCTTAATTTGTTCGGTGAAGGACAGTTGTGTCGCTCCTCTTGCTTAATTTGCACCGTGCGGTATTGCTACAAATATGGGTTATTATTAGTTGGGTCCTGACTCGGGTTTCCAAGGTTCAGAAGAGTGCAAGTGAAGGAAAAATACATTCGAACCAGTTTCATCAGCTTTACTTGTTCATCAACTTGGTTAACGAAATACTTACTCCGAATTAAAATTTTTTGATTCTGTTATTTATGTACCTAGTCATTATTGTAGTCATATAATCAGCTGTAGTCATGTGGCTAATATGTTGTAGGAAGAATTGTATGCTCAAATCACAAGAATTTAATTAGCTGTCTGGCAAGTTGGTTTCGTTTTCCAATAATGCTAATAGTGGAATTCAGAATAATTGTTTAAAGAAGAGAATGATACGTATGAAGTGAAAGCTTAGGTAAAAATGAAAACGCTATCAGAAAAGGGAAGTGCGTGTTTATATAAGCGAAAGTTTAGGAAGTAATAAAAATTTAACAGACGGTTAATGAGCATTCTTTACGAGCATATATCGAATTCGATCTGATCGAGCAACTCGAGGGATATGCAAGAAGTAAGCCGTTCCAGTAGAAATCGTCAAACGTCGGATGCGATAATCTTGGAAGTAATTAATGAAGTTCGATCAGCGTTCGTTATCTTGAGTGTTGTCACGAAAAGATTCCACGGGATATGTACGGGGACGACTATGATCGATCGTCATTTCCTACCGAGTTACCGATATAGTACTGCAACATTTACGATATTTTGCATACAAGTTTGAGATAAAAATTGCAGACGATGTAGCACGATTCGATCTTTTAAAAAGCAGGTATTAATCTTATTAATCTTTTAAAAAGCAGGATTATTCATTATCATAATGTAAAAGAAATATGTAGGGAAAACGTGTATTGAATTGATAGTTCGTTCTGTAAATTAGAAGCTAACACAGAAATAAAGAATCTGTACAAGATTTTTTCCTTGATGCAATTGAAGTTAAATACAAGCAAACGCGATTAAAAAATCATCCAATGAACATCAGGCATAATTGGCGAAGTGGCTTCCTTGCAACGTAGATCTGGTTCCATGAAAAATGAAATAATTCGATTTTGAGAAATGATTTTCCACGGTTTCGTTTGCCGGAGGAAGCTCGCGAAAGGTAAATCATGTCTTCCGAGAGTAATCGAGTCACTTAACTCGCTTGTCGGCGGTCAATTCAGGAAACGGGGGCCCGGTCCCCATCTCCGTGACGAGAAAATTGAAAGGAGAAATCAAGTAGCCGCGCGAAACAAGAAGAAAGCACGATCGCCGGCCCCTCCCCCGAAATAAAATGAAAAAGAAAAGGACGGTTGCTTAGTCGGAGCCCAGTCTTGTCCCGCTAATCGAATTATCATTAATTATGATACCGTCCCGCGAGAAAGAAGAAAAGGTAAAAGGCAAGGTCGGCCTCCGCTAATAAGTATGATGGAGGTAAGGGGAGGAACAGGCGGGTAGAGGGGCGAAAAAAAAAGAGATAGATGGAAGCGGCTTTAAGTCAGTCGCTTCTTAAGAGCTGAATTGACGTGTCTACTAATGGATCGCGCCTGCCCCATCTACTTTCTTCTACAGCCTCTTTTTCATCCACCTCTTCTTCCATCTTATCTTCCTCCTCCTCTTCGTCTCCTGCCATCGCGTTGCTTGGCGCGGCTACCTTCGTAGGTTTAAAACGGATCTGTTATCCCTGTCGAAAACCTTCTGACCACGACCGAGTCATTGGAAGAATTTATTAAGTTATTAAAAGTGAAAGGCTGTTGTGAACTTTTGCTGGCTGCCTGCGCCCAGCTCTTGGTGTCTTTAATAACCGGAATGCTTGTAGGGCACCGTAATTAGGGTGGGGAGGATCGTAGATGCGGCTGATTGGCTTTCAACGTGCTATTAACGGGTAACAATATGGATTCCTGAATCGTTCCCGTACTGTCCGACAGAAGCACTTGACTACCCGTTCTACTCGGGAAATACAGTCGGTTCTGTGCATTTCCAATCAACAAGTAGAAAAAGCGGTGCAACCAGACATTAGCTAACCCTTCTAACGCCATTTCTTATGAATTACTCTACACAGAAGTCGAATTAACTGCAGAAACGCGGGAAAGGTTCGCAGTGCTCGTTGCGGAGTGCTCACGTCTTGATTCTCATAATTATTCCTTAGGTTTAATTTGTTACAATATTCTTTTTATAATATTCTTCTTGTTTTTGATCCTAACGTTAAAAGTTCGTCGTTTTTTGGGTTGTTGTGATGTCAATCCTTTTTTTTAAAAAATTCATGAAATCTTCAAGTAGAAGACAAGCAATAAATCTTTTGTTCTATTACGAATGAATCTATAAAAATGTACACTTGCACAAAATTTGTAGGAACTATGGATCGAAGATGTGATCCGATTGTAGAGTGTCCCAATAAATCCGCGAACAAGACGAATCGTTGAAAAGCAACAGAAAGGGGGGACTGTAGGAAGTAACGTTAAGTGTATCGCAATCAATCTTACCTCGTACGCGAGCCTGTGGATTAATGTACTTTCAAATTTCATTAATTTCTCGGGGCATAATGAGCCGGCCAGCGAACGAATAACTTTCCTTAACGCCGCGCGATAATGCCGCCGCGGCTCCGCGTCGTAATTGCATCAATTCCTTGGTAATTCGCACAATTATCCTTTCTGATTTTCCGGCCGGTGCGGCCACTAACTGCTCCTCAGCACGCTTCCAATTAATCACGCGCGGCCTTCGCCGATCCGCGCGTAATTCGAGCACGACTAATCGGGTTGTCTCCGCGGAAATTGTCTCCGGGTACAATCACTATTTATTCCCCGTCGGTCCACCCAAAAATTGCGCTCCTTTCACCCAGAAAGCGTAACCCAATTTTTACAAGCCTGGACTACATAGTGGAGCGATGAAAATTTGAAATCGGCCAAATAAAAGGTACAAGAAAATGAGACATCAAAGCATGAAGCACAGAAGACACAGAATCCAAATCTGAAGAAGAGGAATCAAGACCACTTTACCAACTCATCTTCTTTCTATTTTCATTTAATTTTATTTACCAAAATTTATACAAGATTCTTATATCATAAGAAAAAATAAATTGTTTTAATTACTAGGAAATTTACTAGGAAATTTTACTAGGAAAATTTTTATTGACTCCTAAAGTGTGGTGTCTCTTCTAATTACTAAAATTGCACTGATGGCTTGTTGGCCAGGTTTGAACAAGCGAGACACCGTGTACACCGAGGTGACGTATGCAAGTAAGAACGGAAGAGCAGAGAGTTAATAGAGGAAAAATGCTGCCACTGAAAGGAATGGCAGAATTAAAGCGGTCGGGGTAGAGGTAACGGCGTCGCGGCGCTCTGGAACGCCGCAGGTAAAAGTGCTTTGTTAGGGGGAGTAATTTCGATCGCGTGACAACGGCAGTGCAGCGGCGGGAGGAGGCACGGGCAATTACGTGTAATTTCATACCCATTTATTGCGAGGATAGCTCGTTTTTCGACTGCTTTTCGAGCTTCGCTAACGGCGATCCGCCAAATCAATAGAACTCGAAACGAGTCGGTTATATCGAATTAATCGATGACTCGTATCGTTCACGATCAATTTCGATCCGGCAGCGTTGCCATTCTGAACAGGAATACCAAATCGATCATGAACGCGTCGCGTCGCCTGTACGTGGCCAGCCATTTTACAATTATTTAAACATTCATTTCTCAACTGGCACAGCAATTGCGTCTACAATCTTTTTAGGGTTTCTCTTATCACAGAAATTAATATCATAAATGGTTTGCTTGGAACTTTCTAAAAAGATTTTAAAAAAAAGTTTTGAAAAAATTGCAGGTGGCAGCAACTGCGAAGAAAATAACTTCCTTACTTAACAATGAGGCTGCAATGGCAATTGAGAAAGTTTATTTTGCTTTGATGGATGTACAAAAACTTTTTAGCTGAATGTACAAAAGAGTGGCTGTGAATTTCTGAGGGCACATAATGATGTGAATTTTGATGGAGGTCAAACGGTGAAATAGTAATTTTGCGAGCAAGGTTCTCAAGTCGATACGCGGCATAACACCGATCGCTAATCGCCCAATCACGGGTAACATCGGGCTGCACGAACGCCTCGGCTTCCTGTGTCTCCGCCAACCCCCGTTTAATCCCTCTGTCTGTGCCTGTATGATGTGTCTCATTGGATTCGTCTAGGTATGGAGACTCGTCTGCTATCGATCACGAAACGTTTCGGTATCCGAGTGGCAAAATAGCTTCCCCGACGCCCGGTGTACGATTGATCGACGACACCTGTGCGCCAATTACCACTCGTAGGCTTTGATCCAACGGTAATTCGGTTAAATCGGCGCGGCTCTCGCTTGTTCCCGATCACCTTGCTCCGTTTACGATTCTTCCCGGTTTCCTTCTCATTTTTACCAGCATTCGAAATGTGCTCGCAAAATTCTCAATCAATGTATATGTATACACCGATAGACATGATCGTCAAACCGAGTTAACCCTTATGCCAATAACCGGGTACCCGAGTATCTACCTACTATTTTTAACTTCTTCATCATTTTTCTTGACAAATAGCGAAATTATTATAATCGATGATCATAGAATTTATGAAGCAAATGCAATAGCATCGAATATTGTAGACAGTTTAGATGATCATACTTTTCACCAGGAATTCAAGGTACAGGAATAAAGTGAAGGGTTGAATTTTTCCATCCGCATTAGCAGCATTGCAGGTTATCCAGAATTTTTGACCCCAAAATCAACTGTCAATCAACGCTTTATTTCCGTCATATTCGAAGTTGATGTCGTCAATCTTTTGCGACAGTGAAAAGATTATCTTGGCTACCGCAAATGGAAAATCAATTTCAGAGTTCGAGTATACTGATTTTCGGATAACCTCTTCCGTGAAAAAGAAATGATCTCTTTAGTCCGAATGGACAAACTAATATCGAATATCTCTCTGAAAAATATTTCGAGTTCTACTTCAGTAAAAAGAAAACCAATAACATCTGGATGTAAATATTTTTGTAATATAACCGTATTTAAAATTGTCTCTTCAAGCTCTTGACCGATAACAACGAAATTTGGGATGGAAAATATAGATCTCTAATTAATGGACTGTATTCTTTGTATAATATGTAACCGAAGAAATAAATTGGATGCATCATAGAATCCCAAGAATCGTAAATTAAAAATATTAGAACCCATCATTCTGTCAGATTCCGTAAAACTAGTGAATAATTTTTTCAAGTTGAGAATAGAGTATCAAAATTGAAAATCTGTTTGTAGCCTTTCACTGTGTAACCTTTCCGGTGTCTGTAGAACGAGTGAAAACCTAAAAGCGGCGTTGTAATAAAGACTCCTCCTGCTGTTGGCTAGTGAAAATGTACACCCCACGGAGGCAGGAATGATTCTCAATTGGAAACTAGGCATTATCATTGAAGATCTGTGCTGGATCGAGACGTGCTCAGACTGTCGTAGACAGAGAGCAGGTCGAGTCCGGCTCAGAAATGCAGTGTACGCGAGAATTCGTGTTCGTGCTTGCGCAACGTCGATGGAGAGATTGTAATAAGCATCGCATGCCTGGGAACAATTAAATTATTAGTAGGTACATTGTGCACGGCGGGGTGTTTTATTGCGTGGCGTTCTGTCCCGGCCTGCTTTCCAGGCTTCGCTCCCTGCGGGCTCGCCAACAATTCTCCGAGGACGCAAAGATTTCTCGGGATGAAACCACGGCCTTTCCCAAGCTTCTGAAACTCGTAACACCACACTACCACAACCAAAATCCTCCTTCGAAAATGGAAAATCTTCAAAAATCGAACCTCCTGACAAGCAACAATTTTCTAAAATTAATCTAATGCTAATTTTCATATTGTCAAAATAATTTCACATTTTTTATCTTCTCGACACTGCTTGTGAAGGCAAACAAGTTTTGTGTCAGTTGCTTTGAAATTCTTTGTGAACATTTATACCAGCATAAACTTTCACTGGCCGCTAATTATAGATGACAAACGAGCCGGCCATTATGCAAAGTTGTGCAAAGTATTTACAAATCATTTTTTAATAGGAAAACCGGATTTTCCTTGAAATGCCTGATGAGCACTCGAAGGAGATTGAAAGAACAACAAGAAAGTAGACGAAGGATGATCGCACGGATAGAAGAGGTGCTCGTAGAACGTGATCTCTCGATTCTCGATTGGCGAGAGTAGGGTATCAGGTTCGTCGATTATTCACGTACCGGTGTCGAATTATTAAATTGTCAAAGCTACGGCAAGAACGTGAACGGGGAAGAAGAGAGAACGAGAGGGCGAGAAAGAATGAGAGAGAAAGCGAGAGAGAGAGGGAGAGAGCAGCATGTCTTAAGAACGCTCGACGAAAGGCTCTTAAGCTGTCATCAAGTTCTTGCAACGGGGATAAAATTTCCTTCTAAATGGGTCAACGTTCTAGCAATCATCTCGAGCTGGTTAATTGGAACTGTATCGAAGTTAGAAATTATCAAATCGAGCAAAGCCGACTTGCTCGTGCTCGAGGAAATCAAATGAACCACTGGCTGACGTTTAATCTAACCGAATACACCAAAGATTGAACCAAGGAACGATATGCGTCGGCCTCTAATTATCTCAATAACTAAATCACTTGGCAAAAGTTTAAATAACAAATTTTGAACAAATAAACATTGGACAAGAACATGAGCTGAAGAGACTATGAGCTGAAGAGCTAAGTATAAGAGTGAAACGAAGGTAAACCTGCCGCGTTTAATGAAAAATTGTTCAATGTTACCAGAGAATAATAATCTTGAGCAGTCTCAGTGACGGCATACGTCCGCAAAGGATTAACTCCGCGCGATCTAATTTTCATTAAATAAATTCCTGGAGATAATACATTGTTGAGTGACTCGGAAGATATCCTTAATAAATGAACGCTTTGACGTTCAATTTTCTTTCACAGTGCAATTCGCATCAGTTCATTTTTCAGTCGGCAAGTCAGCACACGCTAACTTCCATCGCGACGACGCGACATTGTAATGGCTTTACATCGAGTCTCGGTATAATCCGGTGTAAAACAATTTGAACTTTAATCTCGGCGCTTTCAATTTTCCCCACGTTCTCGTTAGGGCGACATATTCCTTCACGGGGGTCTGAGAAAAAGAGCCTTGGAAAAAGAACGGGGCAACAACGGTGTGCCGTGACACACGGGAACACGCGGGGACACGCGTGTGTGTTTGCCCGCGTTCTTTGCCGCCGCCGCCACCGGGATTATAATTCGCGGCGTCGCGTCGCCTTCATTATAATAGTAATCAACGCGGGCCGCCCCTCGTTATCGTTACTACTTAATAATTTAATTGTTCGGTAGCGTGCAGCCTTTATTGGGATATCTACGGCTGCATCGTGCGACGACGGTCGATCGCCGTTGTGTGGGTTCGCTCGTGGCCGCGCGACCGCTGTTTTATAAACGGGCTCTCCGCAGGAAGCCTCCGAGGTGCCACGGAAAAATTCAAAACAGACGATAACAATACCCCGGGTTCTGCCCCGTGGTTCCGGAATTTTCGCGCTGCCAATAGAGGCTAAGTGGATTTCGCTCTCCACAACGCAATTCTCAAGTCACTCATTTCTCTTCGCATTTATCCAAGATTATTTCGTTTCCTTCAACATTTATTTGTAACCAAAAAATTGCTTTACTGTGATTTTGCAGTTAGTCGATTTCTGAATTTTTACGCTGCCAATAGAGGCAAAGTGGATTTAACCCTCTGTAACGCTCCGCAACTTTGAAGCCACTCATTCTTTGTTTCACTTGGTTCAACAATTCTTTACTGCGACTTTGCAAATCTCCGAACACTATAAATAACGACATCAATGAATGAGTCCCACAAATGACTAATTCCAATGATTCGATTGATTTGAAAAGTGAAGAAATGGATCTGCGATTATGATGAACAGCGTCGAGAGAACAAGTAGCACCTATTTTATAAACTTAGCTGCTGAATATATTTTCCAACTGGGGCCGAGACCGACACGTGTAGAATAATAAAAGCGCACAGTGTGCTAAATAATTATGCGAACAAATATGGCGAGGCTAGACACTGCATTTCTGGCACTGTTAAATTAAAAAAAAAACCAGCAGAGATTGCGCGATATCGATTAAACATCAGGTTCCTCCATAAAACCGATAGATATCCTAATACTTGTGGACGGGGGGTGTATATCCGTCGGTATAATAAAAACACTGGTTGAATGCGGAGGTGAGCGGGGGTGGCGGGGGCGGCGGGGGCGGATAGGGGGTGGAAACACTTCTCGTGGATCGATACGTGCGTCAGATTAAAGAGCGCGACAGGTGACAGTGGCTTTTACGAAGAAATTTCCGTCGAAACTTTGTGCCGCGCAAAGTGGCCATTGCGTTTCGTTCCGGAGATAAAAACCACAGAGAAAAAAGGGGGTGGGGATCGGGGGTGGGACGAGCAGAAGAAGTCCAGAGACAGGAGAAAATAAAAATCGAATAGAACGAGAGCAAGAGAGAGGGAGAGAGAGAGAGACTGAATGAGAGAAAAGGAGAGAGAGAGAGAGAGGACACGACGGCGAGACGCACCGGTGACGGTCCACGAGAAGACAAATTCTGTAATCCTCTTTGGTCGGCGAGCTAAGCCCTCTGTGTGACGGCGCATACCCTCTTCTTTCTCTTATTTCCTCTTCTCGTTTTGCCTTTCCTTGTCCCTCCCTGTCCTCCCACGCCGATCAAGGAAATTAAGTTTCGAATCGACAGCCGTGCTTAAGTATAAACGACCGAGCGACATCGAACAACGCAACGTCGCGGAGAGGAAACAGGAATTTATTGGCCATTGGGTGCAAGGGTTGGACCATGCTCGCCGATAAAAGATAACCTCGTGCTCTATTGTCTCCACAGATCCATATCGTGTCGTGCGGAGATTAGGTATCGAAAATGAAATTCCAAGTTTCTTTTATATTTGTTTATATGTGCCTAGTCTGGTTAAACTTATATGCAAATAAACAACCTTCGAAGCTGTACCTTATTGTCTTGTACACATTAAATGCTTTATAGAGTGAACCGACTAATTTTCATAAAAATTAATTTTTGTAAAAAGCATTTAAGCTCCCCACAATTCCACGGAATGAGAACTGTGATATTTTCTTAAATTATCACTTACATCTCCTGGTGAAAGTCTTTCAACTCGAAAAAGGTTTGAATAAAATTAAAAAGCTGGTTTCCATTCTACTATTTTACGTGGTCGAAAAGTAAAAAGGAAATGATAATGACTCTTTCACAGTAGGCATTTACAAATCTTCATTTAGCAACAATATGCTCCCCCGAAAATTAAAATGATGAGATATAAAGAAATTTACATTGATGATGATTTCTATTCATAAGTTCATGGAAGCTGGAAAACTGTCAGTAACGAGCCTCATTCGATTATCGAACGTCTAGATGGAACTCGTTCGGAGTTCGGTCTGGCAAATTCTCGCAGCTCGTTCATTATGTTCCCGTTGATCGGATGTCAGACAGTTAATTCGCCGTTCGCAGAAATCAAACTCGGTCAACTGGTTAGCCGCGCATGCATTAAACAGATCGTGGCCGAAGGAACAGACAAGTGGACGAAACAGGTGACGACAGTCGATGGTTTATAAATAAGTTTAATGGTAATCGAAACACGGCACCTCATTAAACGAGTCTACGCTCGGGAACATGTACGCGTAATTATTTTGGGAGGAATTAGCGAATTAATCATCACGAATCGATCCGTGAAATATCAATATTAATTTCCAGATAGGCAATCCGTCGCTTCAATTAAGCCTTAATCGGGACAGCAATCTTTTCGAAGCGTAGAGCGTTGCTCAAATTTCTTGCCAGGTGCGGTGGGTCCTTGATAATATCGTCATTGAAATTATAATTTTTCTGCGAACTACAAAGCAGAGAATTGGATTATGATAATTCTCGTTTCATTGGGAGATGCGTTGTGTGGCTACCTGGAATTGAGTGCACGAACTTTCGTTCGGAATAGTTTTTATCCTTATCTATCATTTCCGATCAAAATTTCCGAAGTATTGGTATACTATAGTTACGTGGGCGAATAAAAAAACAAAATTGCATCTGGAAGTTGTCGCTTTGAAGGGTCATCGCGCCGGGACTTGGATTTCACGTCTCACTGGTGTAAACGTCCGCCGAAAGCGGTTCAATTTCGGGAAAACAGATTGGCCGCCGGTATTTCGCGTCCACGGAGGGAAACCGATGGTATCGCAACACTGTAAACGGTCCTAGCCCATTCGAGCTACTTAAGAGATTGACACGGGAAGATAGCATAATGGACGAAGTGGCCGGGAGAGGAATCGTGGCCTTCTGGATCGACCACCGGCTTTAATGGCTCAACACTGATCGTTGATAAATTTCAAAACACCACGGGGCCCCCTTTTGATTCTTCCCCCGCGGCATTAAGCCGGCCAAAGAATCGATTACGCTCGATAATGAAATCATGTTAATGCTCGCGATCAAGGACCTTCTCGTTCGCCATCGATTCTTGCCGGACGAAATTTCTAAAAATAAACACGGGAACCTAATTTCCAATTAAGTCGCTTGATCGGACATCTGCAGCATCTGTTGGAACAAATATCCAAATTGGTCTCAATCGGGATCTAAGAAAAGGTGTTTTTTTTTAAATGTGTTAAAAATTGGAATTTTTATTGGATAATATTTTTCCGAGTCGGAAAGTTGAATTTTCTGTGATCTATGAACGCTATCGGGTGCGGTTAGCGAGTTTTGCTTGCGAGACTAACATTGTCAAGTCGAGAGGCGTTGTAGTGTTCCCCACCATTAACACCGATTTCCAATTACACCGTGAAAACTTTCACTTTACGACGCGGTGTCGCCTTTAATCCACGAAAACTCGAGCCACTTGGAGCGATACACTCGGTGATCTCGATATAACGCAACAGCGACGGCGCACCACCACTCTGCACCTGCCCCGTAGAATTTAATCACGATGGTTACTCTGTCCGACCGAAACCAATTATTGCGCAGACGTACTCACACACCCGGAGCCCGCTTACACCGCCCAGTTATGCGGACGTTCTATATGCACCTACACAAACCGCCATAACCCGCTACGAATATAATATACCCACATTAATTTTACTCCGAACGCATGCAATTCCCCGCGTTTATTCGTGCCGAAACGCTCTGTAATTGTTGACGCTTTCTTACTGCCGTTCCCGCGTTTGCTCGTGGAAAACTGTCACATTTCTTTCTCCAAGTTGTACAAAAAATTTCACATTTTATACTAGCCCTTCGGACTATCCTTTGATGGCTTATGGCGCTGTGTATTGGTCCAGCTCCATTTTTTTAGCAATTTTAGCGAGTCAAGTTTTACTCCGAAAATGTGTATTTGAGTTCTAACAGCTATAGTTTTAAATATCATATCGATACGGCGACATATCTCTGTACAATTCTAAAAACCTCAGACGACAAAATAGGTGAACTGTGAAATAGAATATTTAGTTCCTGAAAGGACACGTCTGCTAGAGAAAGAGGAACCCAGTAGTTTCCTCTGTGAAGTATTATAACTAGACTGAGGATGTTCATTGAATGGGTCTCTGAAGATGGGAATAGAATATTATTTTCGTTTCGGAGTGTTTCAATGAACAGGGAAAATAGAAGACGCTCGAACAGTCTCGGATACGTTGCTCGGAATATCAGTAGCGTTTATAAACGGTAACAATTTCGTGGCCGTTTCGAATACAGACTTCCGCCCCAATTGGCGTCGTGCGCGATGATAGACGCGCGTCAGAAATTGAATTACTACGAGAAACCTTTACCCGGAAATAGCGGAGTTCGTGTCAGCAACTCGATCTCGCGTAATTGATCAAAAAGTTATGCTGCTCGAATAAACGATCAGCCATTCGAAACTGGAACTCGTTTCCATGTCTTTCCGACTGTTCCTCGGAATAGGTTTGATCAAACGTTTGATAAACCAAATAACATCTGTCTCACGTAGTGCAGGTTACCAATCTTTTTAGAAAACTGTTACGCAAATAGGAGTTATAGTATTCAATGCACATTGAAATATGGGGCCTATGCAAAAACAATAAGGTTGAAGCGAATTAGTGCACGGTTTGATAATAAAAAGGGTTGTGCTGACTCTGAAGACCACTGGCCCAATTATTGTTGAAGGATGAGAATAGGTTGGCTCCGAGGATGCTGCCGTCGAAGACGTCCCTTTGAATGGAAGACGATCGTTCGAGCCCGAAACAGAAGTTCGTCTCTGTGTGCCGAGGGGGCTGGGAACACCCTGAGGAATAAGGGTGCGGAACCATGTCTGGTAGCGTGGGTGCGCTTAAACCTGGAGGAGGCGAAGGAGCGTACCCCGGAGCGAAGGAGGACGACGGTGTTGGCACTCTCGGGGGCCATTATTGATTGTTGTTGATAATTAGCCGGTACAGGCGCGTCAATCACGAGGCAAGGCGAGGTTATTAGGCTGTTGGTTAGCACCGGGCCGATACCGCACACAGGCACAGCACAGGATACGTGCTCGTTGCGCAGCTGTCCGTGTGTGCTCGGGAACGCCGCCGCCATTGAGCCACCCGATTACCCCCCACAATTCGATCTAATGCGCTACGCTGCGACGCGAGAGAAGGTTAATTATGCAGTTAATGAGAGCCTGAATATATATACCCTACGGGGTGTCGGGACCCATCCGAGAAAAGAGAATCATTCGGCTCTCCGACAGATTTGATTGTTGGATTTGGTTATGGGTCGCCAGCGCCGGAAAACGATCTTCCATTATCCGTCCGCTTCGAATCAACCGCAGTACACTCACATTTTACATGCTGGTAAAACGATTGATATACATCGTGTCCCTCGAATTCTGCCCACCAGAACACTCGAAACAAGACATATCTACATTCGAAATGACTTCGTTGTAGCTAATGTTTCTGTTCACTCATTCTCCGGATTTATCGATTTTCGAGTATTAATTCGAATCTTTCTGTAAACGAAAATTAGCCTATCATAAAGTGCGTTCTTCGAGCTTCAATTTAAGCCTTCGAAAGATTAAAATCGACACGAAGTAACCTCTTACAATTAGAATTCAAGCATTTTGAAGATGATTTTAATCTGACACGTCGAATGTTCGAAAATTTCAAACTTGTTCAAACTTGATCAGTTATTGTAGTAATGTATATTGTGCAGACAGTGGGTAAAATGTAATAGATATCAAGGCCAAGATAATGTGATCGAATGGTCGCATGTCTTGTTGGCTGCTGCAGCCTATAAAATCGTCGACTCATTACGTGCCACGTTTTACAGGGATGTTAATAAATTATTATCTGTGGGGCGGTCAAAGAAGCTGTTTATTAGCTGCGATAGTGGGCTGAACGATCGTCAATTGCTCGCGCGACCCCGCAAAATCAATTTCTTCCCCGCTTACAGTGTTCATGTTCTTGGACACTGTAATAAGAACGGATAATGGGAAGGTGGCGTAATTTACATGGAGAATAACCATGTAATAGTTGGTGGGAAGTACAAGTTACGTGGTCACCTGCTGAAATTCACGCGTATAACGACAGCGAAATGTTGCGTCGAGCTGATTATCCATATCCGATAAATCCGCAAAAACTTTAAACAATTGAATTGAACTAGCACGGTATCCTCCGACATCGATCGATCGTATAAGATACGATGCTTGGAAGGACGATGCTGGAAATTGCAAATGTACAAATGTTGCAAATATTTATCAAAATACTTTGAAAGATGTGGTTCAAACTTTCGAACGGAGCTGACAAGCTGAAAGAGACGATAGTGACGTTCGTTAAAAATAACGACACATGTCGTAATTAGGAACCTTCGTCGTTTCTAATGTCGTGTTCACTTTAAAATATACAATGAGGTTTATAAATGGATTGTTACTAACTTAAGATATTGTAGATAGATACTAGCAATGATACCCCGTCAATTTATAAAATGATAGATAGCTGTTGCCCTTTTTCTCTACGACCTAATTGATGTCATCTGTTTCCGAAACATCGCCAGATATGTATACATAATGTATATTTTTATGCACATCGGCTTTTAAACTTGTGCCGTTTCCGCTATCACATATCGCGTCGCTGCCCGACAGGAAATCGTGAAAAACCAAGGTTGTAGTATATTTAGTGACACGCACTTCCATTCCATGACGGAATCGATAATTAATTATTCGCGTAAGACTCGTTAATGTGCTGTTAACTGCAATTTGTTGCGTGGATCAATTACAGCCCCAGCTACAGCCACTGTATTATGCAGCGTATAATGACGGAAATAATTACAAACCCCGGTGTAAATCAATAATCGTCAAAGAGGTCCACAATGTTGCGTTAAAAATTGAATGACCTGCGCGAACGGAATGCTAATAAAAACGTTTGCGTTGAATTCTTGGAGAATTTTCGCTGTGGAATTGCTGAAATGCTTTCACGCATTCTTACCAATTTAGCAGGGCTATCTAAAACGGGCGCTCGCGATCGCGTATATTAATAAATAATGGTTTCCGATGGAAGAATTAGGTTGCAAATGTTTTGCGACTGCTCTGCAATTTTTGCGCGGATTAAATTGGAAAATTTCTGATACTGGCATAAATACCTGCGTATATTACGAACGACACGCGGGCGGTGAAGAGATCCGGGGCTGTCAGAAATTCAATATTTAATCGTTCTACTTATTTGCAATAAGACTCAAAAATCAATAGATAATATACATACAATCTGGGACGAAATAATAGTCTGTTTACCATTTTTGTTTATTTCCACAGTAAAATACGAGGAAATATTTTCTACAAAAATTTTTTAGGAAAACACTCAACAATTCTAATTCTTTTCTGATTAGGTATACTTCATGGAATGTAAATAGGTATCGACTGAGCAAGACACGAATGAAAATAATTGTGAATGATACAGGAAAGTAAAATGAAATGTACGCGTCTACGCCAGTATGCTTGAAGTAGTTAATGTGTTAATTTTCAAATATCCTGGAAATGGTAATTTTCCGAAGTTTACGGTTAATTGTTGTGCATGGGACAAAGGGAAACTAGCGTGGAGAGTGTCGGAAGCGACGGAACAGGATAAATTGACGCGTTCGCGAAATCCAGCTTGCTCGCACGGCTGACGAGCGTTACAACACTTGTAATAGGTCGCATTATACGCGCATAATGGAGGTAATAGCTGGGACTGGATAAATCGATCACCATTACCGTAGCTATTAACCGTAACGACCGTTTCCGAGGAGACCTGACCACTCCCGTGGGTTCCAGGTGAGAACAGCTGCAACTCTACCGGCGGCGGCAGCGACGAGGAACTCGGGACAGGCTGCGGGGACGATTTAAACGGGAACGGCGGCAAGAAGAAGCATCGTCGAAACAGGACGACCTTCACCACCTACCAGCTGCACGAGCTCGAGAGGGCCTTCGAGAAGTCTCATTATCCGGACGTGTACTCCAGGGAAGAACTCGCCATGAAAGTCAATCTTCCGGAAGTGCGCGTCCAGGTAAGTCGTTCGCTACGATTCTACAGATCCCAGCCAAATATTAGGTAATTCCATAAGTGTTTGCTGTTCCCCACCGCACTTCATAAAGAACTTCATCAACCTCCCTTTCTATTTAGGCGGTACTTTATGTAGAAACTTCTTTCTCTTAACACGTTCACTGTCCAGGCGTTTAGTTGGGTTGGGACCAGGCTGTCTCAGTTTAAATGTCTACTATTCTTGTTCTTAATTATTATTTTTTATTATTTGTTCCCTGTAAGCTACATCTTTTCTCTATCATTCTGTGTAAAAGAAAATGAAGCAAATATTGATGGTTGCTTGATGGTTGCTAGACAAAAAATATATTTCTTCGGAAAGATTTCATTAGTTAAGAATTAATTATCGTTACAGTAAATACACGAAAAACGTACAATCGCGATAATTGCGCGAAGATTTGCAGAGCGCCGATAAATTCACCCCGTAATCAAAGATTGGTCGCGACAGATTAGATGGAGAATAATTGTATAACGCAGTCGCGGTTAATCTACGTGGCATTTTGAAGCCGGTTCAAAGCGGCGTCAACGAAAATTCATACATTTTTAAATAATCGGCCAGGCGGCTGAGTCACGCGACAAACGAGAAATTAACTCGTTAACCCTCACGACACCGCGATCGCATTACCGGGCAACAATGTAGAGCGGGAAGAAACGAGGAAACGGAAGAAAACGAGGAAAAAAGGACGAGCACAGGCACAGTGGCTTGTATCGAACCGTGTGCTCGACCAACCACCGACAAGCTTTATTAAAAAGCTTGGCGAGCCGCGGCGCTCTTTAAACTTCACTCACGAATTACGTTCTTTGACGTAGGGCCAGCCACTAATTTTCGCGAATCGAGTGCCGTTTTTGGTTTTAATCTCATGAACACTTTTCTCAGTTTACTTGTCACTAATCTGAACATGTTTGTTCGCGAAGCAGTGAATAACACATCGCTTCAATTAACAATAGACTCTTATTGAGAGTCAGCTATAAAGGGTGAACCACGGAACGTGATCATTTTAGATTACTCTGGTATTGGCAGGCCGACCGAGAATTTTTTTATCGCGTATAACACGATTGAGAGAGCTTTAAGCCTCGGGTCCGTGCTGTCTCTTCTCTCGATATGGTGCTCCTCCCTCTTCTTTCCCACCTTAACTTTATAATTGACCTCTTCTTGTGCAATCATCTCAAAGAACAAACTAATCCAGTAATCTACACAAACCTTCGTCACGAAATTACTAGCAGATACCCCGATACTCAAATTTTTATTTGAGTAATGATTGCAAACTCCATCGATTACATAATATCAGTTCAATCTTTTTCTGTAAAGGTTTTGCAATCTTATCTTTAAAAAAAAATAAAGAGAATGCAAACTCGCAGGCGGAGGAAATCAAAGTATCTTCGATCAACGAGGAATAATCGTTCCGTAGGATAATCAGCATGATTCCCAGCGATTCGTGACGCGATCGTTCGACCGATTTATTATCTCCGTTGCCCCCCACCATTTTTCTCTCTCTTCGATGCTAGTATGTCGTGGGCATGCACGCGCGCGCACAACGAGCGCGGTCCGGGGGTTAATGGTAGCGTTTCCGTGCAAACAATCGGAACAGCAATCGCCGCCTGACGCTGGCCCGACGTATTCAACTAAATTAAATTAATTATGTGCGTGACAGCGATAAAAGCACGCAGTCGCATGCGACGACGCATCGATTAGACTCCCGGGGCCACGAGAGCGTGTACGGTGCACACGCTGCGCCGTAGTTCGCCGCGGCCCGGATAATAACCTGCCTGCTCTCTCTCCCTCTCCTCCTCCCTCTCACTCTCTCTCTCTTTCAGCCTGTACGAGCACCTGCTTTTTTGCCTGTCGAAGCGCGGAATTGATTTTTCACCGGGTTTTTACTTCGCCCGTTCGATTGCCCGGCGACTGGGGAAAACCGTTGACGAATCGACCAGCATCGAGAGGCGATGTTATCGACACGTCAACGTGCCATCTACGGACCGCGAAATTCTATAAATCATTGGGAACCTCGATTCGACGATGCATCGACACTTCAGAGATCTATGATAAATATTTTTGCTTGAGACAATTAAGGTAAACGTGTCTTACATTAATCCCTATCCAATAGTCAGCCAGAAACAATACTACAAAAATGGTTGATTGTGCTGAAATCCGCCAAACAGCCCATAAGAATTTATCTACAAAAAGTCCATACAATTCTGACTAAATTAGTTTCAGACCTATTTGAGTTAAAGACAAACATCAAACAACCAACTTCAAAAACCCTCGGATCCGTGGTATTTCTTAGCTCGCACGGTTCAACTATTTTTTTGTGACCCCGCCGACCGTGCCGAATGTAGAAAAAGGCAGCGCGTGTAAACACGGACGGCGCGGCCGAAACTTACTGCATCGTGTTTAGTAGTGGTTCACACTGATATGTCCGACCCCATATCGGATGACGCGGCATGTTTACACTTTACACTGCTCGGCGACCGAGGCAGCTCGAGCTTCTCGGCCCCTCGCGGGATATGTCCGCAGTGGAAGGGATATTCGTTTTTCTTAGATCAAGGCTTCATTGTACAATTGTCCAAATTCCAATCTCACGAAATAAATATAATGTAGTATCAATCGATTCGATGCACCCAATTGTGAAAATTCTGAAACACATCTTGCTTCCAACTGGAACCGCAGAGGGTTAGCAGACACAGGGTGCAGCGTAGAACGTTTCTGGGTGGCGTGAAAGGGATGAAGGCCCGAATCTCTCGGAAGTGTTCCTCGTAGAGGAGTCTCAATTAAAAATTTAAATTGCGTTTAAAAGCTACCAGTGCGGCGTTGAGTCCCGTTGTGCTTTTTTCAATCTCCTGTTCGAGGGTTGGTTCTCGGGCTCTCCTTTCGCTCCACCAGCATCGACTCAGAATCGAGGAGAGCTGTAAGGTCGAGGAAGGGAGCACCGTGCCCCCAAGGTATACCTAATCGCTTAAGCTTATTACTCGAGCAGACTAGGCGAAGGAATCAGCCGCGTTCCTCGCGAAAAGTGAGCGGAGAGAGAGGGAGAGAGAGAACGAGCGTGGAGATGAACGGAGAGAAACGCGACTGGGTGGAACATGGTTGCGAAACGTGGAGGCGGACGCACGTTCGGTTTCATCATTTTTAATTGATAGCGCACGCCAATCCTATCTGTCGGATTTATTAGGCCGGTCGACGAGATGGTTTTGCGGGAGGGTGGAAGGGGCTGATAGCGAAGGGAAAACGGAGCTTTTATTGGACGAGCCGAGCTGTTTCGGTGGCAGGGGCACATAGCTCGGCGGTCACGTAGCCCGATTGCGACCGGGAAAGCGCGTTTTCCAGGTTTTCAGCTAGCCTACGCCGCATACGCGACCCCCGGATTGATTGCGGAGATTGCCGCTGTTTTCTCGCGATAATCATCGTCCCGCCCACGGAGGTTTTATTGGCTGCGTTCTGCACGCATCCGCCGATATTGAAACGCCGAATTGCTCATTAAGCTCGTTAAGCTTATCGTTAACCTCCTACGAAAACGCTTCCAGCCGCGAAAATGATCCCGCGAAACGTCCAACAATATCTATAGACTCACCACTAAACTATTCGAAGTCGCAAATGCAATTACCAAGAGAAGAAAAATAGTAACCCTTTGCAGTCAGAACTATTTTAACGCGAAAATTAAACATTTCTTCCGGCCTGAAATTGATTCGATAAGAAATTCATATAATACCTTATACAATACTTAAATGTGTAGTAATTGATTGATATTTCATAATGTAAACAATATTGTGAATTATGGTACAGCAATTTTTAGTGACTCTCTGAGGCTCTTGTTCTTCCTTATCAAATATATCATGTAAAAATGACAGGAAGATACAATTAACATGACAAGGTACTAGCACACTCTCCAATAGTTCGAACGATGAAGTTGACGACGAGCAATAAGTGAAGTATTATGCCAAAATCTTTTATACAGCTATTTTCGAAGTGCGTACGAGAGGTTAAAAGGCAATTTTCTCGGTTCGTTATTGGAAGCGCTTGGATCTAATTGGCATTACAAAAGAATTGTAAAAGTACGCCAAAAAGGTGAATGGGTCTCGGTAATTGGAGCACGGTTCGGCGGTTCTCGCTCGCAAGCTGAATCGTCAATTATTAAATGTTCGCTTCGATTCCTCAATGGTCTTGGCTCGCCGGTGATTTTTCTCATGCCCGGTAACATTTATTTCCTTTCTACGTTTTGTCCGCGGCGAACGGACATGAAAAGATATATTGAAATTGACAGGAACGAGCTTAATGAAACGTACATATTTCTGCCCGATACGACGGCTTCAAAGGGAGGTTAAATCTTTAATCTATTGCTCGCCGCTTTTCAATCTTTTATCGGTCGACGACGAGCACATACATATATGTATACATATATCCTTCCTCCGTACCCGAGCCGCATGCATCATCGGGACACAACGATTGTTGCGCGTTTAAACATTCCCGTCACGCGATACGAAGTTTCACCGAAGAACGGGGAATAAGGCATAACCGACTAATTCGACGATTTGCGCCGAGTAACTAGGACCCCGATGGGAATCGATACAGGGGTGAGTTTCGTTGGAAACACTTAACGAATTAACTGCGCCCAGAAACACCTGCTGATCGCGACGCCTGAATTTTCTGGGGGAAGTTACCGGAACACCAGGCGGAATCAGAGTTCACTGACTAATCCCGTTTATGGCAGTCGTGCATTTTTTTCATCTTGTACTACTGTTCTTTCAAAGAGATATCTTGTACTACATGTATTTTAAAAGAGTCATTTTGTACTGCTGAGTTTTAAAAAGGCATTTTGTCTTACCGTCTTTTAAAAAGAGATATCTTCAGTCCTATACGTGTCACTATCACAACACTATACATTAATACAACATCAAAACTATAGGACAGTTCGATGCTTTCCAAACAAAAGCCACAGACTATTTAAAGTATACATTATATCCATTACTCACGACGTACATTGAAACTATGCATTATAAAACAGAATTGAAGTTAGTGTCTGACTCTAACCCCAACCAAATATTTGCATTTTTCTTCAGCAAAGAGTTCGCAAGAATGGCGTCAAATAAAAATCGTCGAGGACTTTCGGAGGTGATATTTAATAAAAGCCCAAACCAACATAATAAAGCAACACAAAGCGAAACAGCGTAATAGTATAATTTTGCGGGCCGAAGAGGAAGTCGGTGGCGTTTTGCTCGCAGTACCTGTTGGAACTGCATTTTCCCCGGCGACCATCGCGAATGGAATCGACAACGGCGGGAAGCATGGCGAAGCCAGCGGAAAAAGCGGGCAGATTGATTTTTCGCGGTAGGCCAACTAATTTGGATTCGAGAAAGAGTGAGAAAGAGAGAGAGAGAGAGAGGGAGGGAGGAGCGAGCCGGATGGACAATCGTTCCGCGCGCTCGGCCGTTCGACGATTGCCAATTGGAAAAATACTCCAATTCGATTACAATTTTTTTTTCGAGGCTTTTGCACACCACCACCGGGGAAGGAATTTCAAACCAGTTGCCCACGACGAGAAATACATTCGTCGAGGCTGGGTCGAGGATGGTCGGAAGGGTGGGACGAATGTGAAACTAATATCGAACCTGCAATCGTTTCTAAAAGCTTTTGAGAGCGCAATTTAAAAGCGATCTTCCCTGTTTTTGTTCCATTTAAAAAGAAAATCCGCGATTCCTGTATAATACTACGGCCAGTCAATCAGTAAGTTACACCCCTTGTAACGGCGGGATACTAAATCCGATCTAATAACTTATTACATGATGCTTCAGAAGTGCTACGTTGTAGTACACGATTGACTGATGCAATCGAGTTCAAACTTACACTACATCGACACTAATACTGTTTTTATATAACCATCTATCGCCAGAGATATAGCTCGGTCAAAACAAAAGTTAAAAGAGGGTTTCAGCTCACTTTCGACGACAGTGCAGAATTGTTCGTGTTGAACGTAATTGCGCTGACTTGTTAGACGATTCTTGAACGAAGTCTCTTGATTTTAAAAGCACGTGAATGTGTTTGTTGCATAACGAAGGAGTTGTCAGGCAGGAAAATCATTCTTGCGAGAACGCACGAAATAAAGGGCCAAGAGAGAGCTTCCTCGTGTTGCTTGACGTTGTTTACTGTCACGTCAGCATAGAAATCCCCGGCATAAAGGCAAGAGAAACACGTGTTCTAAATGTAACTATTTTCTTGCTTACATACTACGTTAATGAAGTTGTACCGAATACCCTTGAACCATCAAGCTTGCTTGGTACAATCATCTCGCTGGTTTTGGGACTGACAGCACTTCATGTTTCACCGTTACGTTCTTCTTGAGCATATTCGTTCATCAGGGTTGACAATTTCAGTTTAGTAGATTTTTATTGATACCTTCATCACGAGCCTGTCTCGTAATCGGCAAGGGTTTAATTGAATAGAACAATATAAAAAATCAGAAAAAACAATTCAGTCCAAAGGATATGGTTCATTCGATTCTACATGTATAGTTACGTATGAAAATTATAGTTTCGAGGTATCTAATGATTCCAATTGATCAAACGAAATTCCATCTGCTAGAAATAATCACATAAATATCGATAATATCTGATTCGTTTCGCCAGTCATCAGTTATCGGAATCGACATCATAACGTCTAACTTATAGATTATAGAAGATTGAATAACATGCTCGCTAGCGCATGGTATAATGAATTTCATAGAATGATTCAATGTACTCGTAGCTCTCGCCTAAATCAACCGGCGCTGCCGGGAAACGCGGCTCAGCTTGCCGTGCCCGTGGAACAGAGTTTACTATCATATTTTGCGAAACGGTTAACTCGGGAACAACATTGATTCGTGGCATCGCGTCGGGCAGTTGTTGCGCTGCTGCACTCGGTGCGATACTACATTAAGCGGGCTTTTTGCGAAAATATAACAGATCAAACAATACATTTAATGATCATTTTTACCAAATTTCCTAAGTGGAAGTCAGTCTCGTTTTCCTGCACAGAAGATATCAAAGTTTAGCTAAATCTTGAAATCAGCATCTTAAATAAATTGGATGTGTAAAATTTTTCATTTTCGTTTATCTGTAATTGGATCAAGTGTTTCTGGGATCGCGTATAAAGTAACAGTTGAAGTCAGGTTTTTGATCGCTTTTTCGGTAGCAGTGGCGTTTACCGGGCCGTTTAGTTCGGTTTTATTAGGGGTACGTACGGGGGCGAGCGAAATCGTGATCGTTAACGCCGACACGAGGCCGCCGGCCGGCACGAATCGCAGGTGAATGTCTGGGTTAAGCGCACCTATATCTACGGGGTGTCAAATTAGTCACGCACACTGCCTCCATCCAACCCCCGTAACCATGACTACTGCCGCGAATTTCTCTGCACGGCGACGCCACCTCGCTTCCCGACGCAATTGCGCACGCAATGCGGAAAAACGTGCGGAAATTAGCGTTCGGTGGATCATGCGCGATTCTACGAACAGCTGTCCTTTGCGAACGATTCGTTCCTTATCTCCTCTCCATCGCATGTACAAATTCAATCGCGCTATTTTCTCCACAAACATTGTTCGTTTACGAACAATTCATTTTTATTTGGTTCTTGTTTCACACAATTAATATAAGAAATGTTTTTATATTGCACAAAAATCTACAGTCTAATGATTAGTATGCCACGAATACAATACTGAAGAATTTTGGTAAGAAAAATCAGCATCCTTTAAACAGTATCGTAACAAAAGCACAAAATTTGGGAAAGCATTCGCAGATCAGTGATACAGATAGAGCTACAATTGTCCTATTGAGTAATCGTTTCTCCTCCATGGGTTTCGCAGTGAATTATGTATCAGAGGTTCAGGCTGACAGAGTCCCTTTGGCCGCACCCCTCGTGGTCAGCAGACCGAGAACCATAAGCTCGCAATATTAATACCCATATGTGGCACAATAAAACTGTTTAGTAAAGGGCACACAGTGAGAATTCTCGCACCAGGTCGGCTAATGGTGTGTTCGAATGACTAGATCGATCTCGGATATATAAATCAAGATAATATCCCACGGAACGACTGTTGTCCTCATCTTATCTTACCACCCCATAGTCTTCCGCGTATGTGGACGAAAATCATAACTTTATATTCCTTCAGAATTGGACACACTTACACTATAAAGGGACCAGTTAAAATAACGGATTCCAAATTCTTTAATTTACTTTAATTTACGATAATTTACGAATACGTATAAATTTTTATTCTCCGCACTTCTGTCTTGAAATAAATAGCCAAGACGTTACATACGATTCAAGCTCTCTTCAGATAGACTGTAATAGATATGCTTCGGGAGTCAGACATAGTAATTGATTAAAATAGCAACACCAGTCTCTTTCCCACATAAAGTAAGTCTAAGCTGAGACTGACCCGTTGCGAACGCGTTAGTAATGACCCCGGCACGCGGACACATCAGATTCCGATGGTCCAGCACCCTAAGCTTTCTGAAGGCCATTCGGAGCTCGATATCGTCCCGGAGGAGAAGACGTTCCCGCGGATACAAATGTTATTACACGCTGGCGCCTCTGATCTTCCGCGCGAGCAGCCAATGGGCTTTCTCGGTGGGCCTCCTCCCCCGCGTCGGATCGTTTTTCTTGTGGGTGCGATGTTTCCAGGCGGAAAATAAGATAATGGCCTCGCGCTAGGCGCGAGATCCCCGTCGACAGGGGGGTTTGGCGGGGGATCGTGCAGAAAATGGGGCGGCGGGAAATAGCGAAGATCGTGGGAGCGGGACACCTGCTGCGCGCAAGGGCGTCACGGAGGAGCGGGCCAAAGAAAAAAAAATATAACGCGACATGATCACCGAGGACAGACACGCTTCCAGTCTTGGGACGTGACAAGCTGGCGGAAAAACGTCCTGCATCTCGCGTGCGGCCTCGATGAGAACGAGTGTCAATGCGGAGGATGAAATAAGTCAGGCAACTTCATCGCGAGACCGATCGGAATCGAGGATTTGGACAAGATCTGCCGTATCGATCAGCGGCGATTGATCCTCCCACGCGTTAACTCGAGTTGCCAGTGGGACGGTCACCGGCATTTGAGGCTGACTCTGACGGTTTTAGCTACTTCCGTCCGCTCTCGTATCTTCTTCCCAATTTCTTTTTCTTTTGTTCTTAAACACAATTAAGTTGTGCATAGTCGATACGTTTCCAATTAATATTTTCCATCGGACTCGATACAGGAGAGATCCTGAGGTGTCGCATCCCAGCAGCAAATAGTACAGTAACGTTTCTGAGAAATTGGTTTACGCTGCTGGGTAGCTCGATGTTACGAGCATTGACTCGTTCATTGGTGGAAGATGCGGTCCTCTTTTCATCGGGAGTGGAGCACAGCCGATGGCAGAGGAAACCGTCAAATTGGTTAACGACGATATTTCCCAACGCAAGTATCTACGGGCTATCAAAGTGGTTCGAAGAGTACCGGAGAGTAATGAAATCACTCTCGGATTCGATTCCTTTCCTCGATCAACCCCCGGAGCATCGGTGGTATCGGGGATAAACGATTCCCGATGGAGAAGGCTCTCCTTTTTTTTCCCTTGCCCCGTTGTATCGACGAGTTTCCTCGGTTTCCTTTCGGCTTCGGTGGCCCGTCGCGTCGCGCCGCGCCGCGCCGCGTCGTCGTCCTCGAACCGAGCGAGAAACGAACGTGTGCGCGAATGTCTGTGTGGACGCGAACGAAAGGACGAACACTGGCCCCGTAATGGAGTTTCCAAATATTCGGGGAGCCCTCGCTCAATTTTGAACAATTTGCATTTAGGGTGAAGTGCAATTAATAGAAGCGGGGTGTTGTCCCGCGCCATTCCACGCCTATTAACACTATATTCCGCGGGAGTTTAGCATATCGGAGCCGGGTGGCGGGGGTGGAGAGGGAGGGGGAAGATAGAGGAGGCAATATTGAGTTACGCGACAGTAATTATAATACTCGTTAGACGGCGCTGCAAGACTTCACTCACTTCGCATGCTCTCGCAACCCCGCAGGATCGAAGGACGTGTTCCTGCACCGACTTAAGAGCCTTGACAGTCTGTTACCGAGAAACTGACGATGTCTACCACCCGTCGAACCCCTTTCACCGTCGCTTTAACCCTTCTTTGGGGAAACGGGTGCACGGGTTCCCGTTTCTATGTTTCCTTATCACCCCTGATCGATTTGCCCGATAAAAGTACTGTCGAACCTCCACAAGACAACATTCTTCTTCTTTCCCTTTTGCTGCTCCAAGAAAGCCTCTATAAGTTGAGGTACAACAAAATGCCTCAAGAAATTCATTAATTCATTAAAGAATACTAATAAACGTATCGATGATCAAGCTCCTGCATCTATTTTGACATAAAATATTGCTTTTACTCCTACTTAAATAAAACAATTTATTTCTACACCTAATAGAAAGACTTGCGGGTTTCGTAGCAACGAGTTGATTCGACGGGGGCGCCCTTGAAGCGCCAATTACGGGGGCAGAAGTGTTTGAAATGTATGTCACGTGGCCTTTGCCCGTAGTTTCAATGATTAGACGGTGGTCGAAAACGGTTGCGCGCGAGCGCGGTGGAAAAGCAGAAATCAACAGCCCACACCCTCCGGCTTGACCGGGGCAAAGAAGTCCTGTAACAAGAAAGACGAAGGTCCATCGGTTTTCTGTAAATACGTCCGGGAGATTAGCTGTCCGAGGTTCTGAGGTCTGTGGCTCAATTAAGCACTCCGTTTAGCGCTTGACTAAAAAGGGTTGGCGGAGACCCTTGCTCAGCCCCCTCGAGCATCAATCATGTCAGAGCAACCCTTTTCCCGAGGGCGGTTTTGCTCCTCTATTGAGTCGAAGTGTTGTGCTCAAACACAAAAACACTTCATTTGGCAGATTAGCCGTTAAACACCGTGGGGTAACCGTGTGCTCGGGTCCGAGAAGAGAGGGCCGAGGCGGAGAGGGATGAGCTACCATGGCTGAAAAAAGACTGGTTCTCCGCGGGCCACGGGTGCAATTACAAGGATAATTAATCGCGACGAAGTCGGAGGAGGTGTAACGAGTTCGGGAAGAGGACTCGTTTCCACTACGCTCGATCGAGCGGAGACGATAAGAACGATCGCATGCGTGGAACTCGAGCCTCGAACTATCCTTGACACGCGAGCATGATTAAATCTCGCTAATTGCGGACACGAAGTGCCCCTTCTTCCAATTGAAACTTATCGTCTGTCGAACCACCCGCCCGGCTAGATTGAAACTTATGTCTTCGAGCCTCTGCAAATTCCGAAAAGTTCGCAGACTCTTAGATCAGCGCTGATACCATTAGAGCTATAGTCTGGGTTCTAGGCTTCAGATTCTAGGAAGACGATTACGTCGGCAAAGGTTTGATGCTTGACACCTTCGCTTAAAATTTACTCAAAGATCAATGATAAAAGCCAAAGTGCATAGATATCTGACGAAACCACCTTCATAAATTCAATAATCATAAAATAAAAAATCTAAAACCAGCGAATTGTCCAGCAATGGTCGGCGTAATATTAAAGACGGAAGAAACGGAAGGTTTTCCCACGAGCAAGACGTTCCACGAGCACAAGACGGTCCGTCGCGTTAGGATCGAAGGACGTTCATGTAGGGCACACGTACAGAGGATCCACGCATATGTGCCTGCTCGTTTTAACATTCCATATAATGTTATGAAACCTTTGTCGGCATATGGTCCTGAGGCCAGCAATTAACAATTAGCTCGCGGTCCTTGTAATCGAATTACGAAGCCCATTGTCGGGCTCAGGTACAAACGTATTCAATTCCACTGGTTGCTGGGCCCTCCCTCTCCGCCTCTCTATCGTCGTCGGGCCCCCTCGGGCCCCTTTCCTCGCCCCCATTGGTTCGTCTCTTTTTTCCGGAGTGGTTTAAGATCGAATTTCTTGCCGCTGCATGCTTTGCCGAGGCCCCGAGGCTTCGGGGTCCGGAGTCCCCGGCGCATAGATGCAAAATGCAACCGTGAAGGGGATCCCTTACAAAGGCGGGAGAGCCGAGCCACTCTCTCTCTCCCTCTCCACCAAGGGGATGAATGTCACTTCGTGAAAATATATCCGTTTCAGGAGTTCGAGATTTCTGCTCTGTCCGGGTGTGTATCCGAGCAGGTACCGGGCGGACGCGACGCGCGCGCCTTCGGCCTCTTGATCTCTGAATGCGCACTCGAAATCGCGCTAGGGATTAGTAACACTAAACTGCCGCCGCCCTATGCTGTGATCCATCCCTCGAAACTCCGTCCAACATCTTCGCAGACCCTTCAACCCCTGGAAGATAACGAATCTACTTCTCCGACACAAATCCCGCCGATCGAAACACTCGTAGCATCTTCTGTTTACATCCCCTGGCAGACGCTTCGAGTTCTGCAGAGATGAATCAATCCCCTGATAGCGGGAGGTGGGTCTATTTTATGTATTTATGGCAAACATGGGTATGCACAATGTAACCTTAATAGTTTTTAAAAAATATGGGAGAAAAATTCATTTATTATCATCTGCGGGGGAGGGAACTTCAAGTAGAATCGACGTAAAAATTTATTCGCTTCGTTTCGTCGGCGCGTAAGAAGCTGGCTCCCGTAAAAAAACGCCCCCAAGAACACAGTTAATTATCCGACCCACTTCCCGGATCTGAATCGAGACGTCCAATCGCGGTGAAATCAAAGCCGCGGGGGCTTTCATCCGCCGCTGTCATTAGGCCCGGGTTCTCGTTTTAAAGAGACTCGGTTCTGAATGCTCGGTCGAAACAACGGGGCCCGCGTACCCCGGCGTCGCTTTCGACATAATCGCGAGGGTGTTTCGCGTGAATAAGGCACGCAGAAATTCGGCAAATTAGCCTTATGGCCCTCGTATTTTGACACCGCGCGTTCATTGTACAAGCGGACTCCCTTTTTCGACGCCAGCCGCGGAATCGGACTCGGATGAATGCACCCTTTGTCACCGCCGGAGCCATTTACCGGGCAATATGCCCGCGCGATCCGCTAAAGAGACTCGCATGCCCACGGGTCTTCACAGGTTCGACCGATATTTGCTGTGAATCGTGGAAGCATTGGCTTTGGATGAATCTTTGGATGAACTATGCCGGATTTGTGTACGTTTTCGGTGTGGTACAGTGTTCGGGAAAATATTAGGCGAGTATCTCTTTTCATCGGTGATTGTTTACTTTTGTGTGGGAACAACCCCTGTAATCAACTGATGCACAAACATTTGCTTCTACTCTCACCTAACTTTATATCTGCGTATAAAGCTGTGCAAATAAAAAATTGCTTGTGCTTCAATAATTGTATTATGTTGAAAGTACTAAACATCAATATCTTCAAATTCTTTCGCATGTAATTCGCAGTTCAATCATTACTGAATAAACGTCTCTCTATTGTCCATATGTCAAAGTTAGCTCACACTCCCTAAAAGTAGGATAATTGAAAAGGTGGTTGCGAAGAGATGATACAGTGACCACAACCGGCGTATTCACGGTGAAACGATCAATAAGCGTTTCACTAGGCCAGTTTCGTATTTTCTATTTCGAGCTTGTGTCCATCATGAAATAGTCAATTATGATCGACGGGTCGCAGATACCGGTATACACACCGAACACATGGAAGAAAGGGAGACTAAACACTCGACAATGGTAAGGATTACCTTTTATTTAAAACCATCCTCACGAATATGTCACGACATTGTGTGTCAAGGGGTTAAACTATGTTTTAACATTACACCCGTCCAAACAGAACTCGAAAACAATAAAGCTACCCTGAAGCGAGCGAATCTAAACGATGCAAAACCCTTTGGAAACACGTCGTCGTTCCTGTGAGAGAAATACATATAGCGGGTGATAGCGGGTCACGATAACGATGATTAAAAGGTCCGGTCAGAAAAAAGGTGAAAAGGGGGATATTCGGAAAGCGTGCAGAGCCGGTTGCAGCAGCGTAGCTGCACGTGAAAATCCGTCGCCGATGTAATAACTCTAATAACTCGTAATAAAGCCCAGGCGGAGTCATATTAGCGTCAGGAGCACGCGTGGGCGCACAAAGGGCGGCCGCCCTCGACAAACACCGTGACTTTTGATGATTATTAACTTCACGGGGCCGGCCACGTCCGACCAGGAGATGGATAACGGTGGGGGTTTGTGGGGGTTTGCGGCAGGGGGGTAGAAACGCGAAGGGAAGAGGAGATCCATAGGCTGTGCACAGTAATCTGTTGCCCCGAAGGCTTTTCTGGTTCTGCCTCCTCCGCCTCTCTCTTCTGCCCTCCCACACAACCCCCCTTCAGAGCCTCGTGTCTACTACCACCCTGGGAACCAAATTAATAGTTAGTTCTGCTGGATATATCTCGAATTCGGTGTATTCCCCGGCGAGACCGACTTCGGGCTTCCCTTTCCTTTCGCCGCTCGTCTCTGGCTGCGTTTGACATCGGTTACTCGTTAAAGGGCAACGCGATATCTCGATCAAACGAGTCTCTTGCGCCGCTCGAGCCGGATTAATTGAACGGGACCGAGGAATTGTTAATCCGTGGACGTTCTGCGGAATCCGCCTCCGCCATATTTTCGCGCAAACGCTGCTTCGACGAAAGATTTCCCCTATACAGAATGATTCTCTACCTGTCTCTAGGATTTTTTTTACGGGAAAATTTTGGATGTGTTAAAGCAGTATAAAGCACTATCAAGTAGCGGTTTAATTCGTCCCAATAATTAAAGCAGCTACTGTAATTAATTAAAATCTCGTTTAAGACAAAAATGAAATAAAAAATAACTGATAAGGGTAATGAAAGTTTGAAATAACCACAGGTCGTTCGGCCAAGTATTCCTAAAGAAAGTATGAAACTTAAGTAACAGCGAAGGTTTATGAAACATTAATTGATCAATAGAATTTGTAATTCCTTGTTTCAGAAACTTTGCCGAACAAAAACTAGCTACTTGCAACGAATACGCAATTTAAGCTAACAATATCTTATTATCCGACTAACTGGAGCAACCTGTAGGTACTTTGTTAAACAATACCGTCCGGCGACGTTCATAATTCCGTGGAATTATTTTTCTTTCTTACCAGCGAGCCCTGTATTCTCCGTTCGATTTAAACTCCCCTTTTCCTTCGACGTCGACAGGGTCTTAATAAGAAGGATCGAATTTCAGGGCACGATTCGTGTTCTTGACACTTCCGTGTTTCTCCGATCATTGAGAAAGTCGATCGTTCATAATCCTTCTCGGAAGAAAGACAGAAAGGAAGCACGAACGAGAGAAAGAGAGACCACCGTGTGGAAAAGAATGAAAGAGAAAAAAAGGAACATGTTCAATCCCCTACGTAATTGCCAGTATATTATTCTCGTTGGCGCACGGATCCTTTTTTTTTAAAGAATTACGAGAGCTTACCTTCACCGTCCATCTGTCTGCCTTTAGATTACCCGCAATTTAATAATCCTTTGTCTTCTAGATGGCTTCGACGAGCTGTATTAATAACATTCATTCCCCTCCCACTCACTGTGCATTATACCTCCCTTAAATGGGTGCCTCGATTAACGACGCGAGAACACGCGAAATAGAATATCCACGCGAATTAGGCCAATTCCAAGTCCGGCCGATTATGCGGATCTTTATCCCGCGATTAATATCCGTCGCACGATGCCTTTGATACTTCGAATAAATCCACGATCATTAAATAACCGGAATATCCGTATATTTATCGTGTGTTTATTCTCGCGGCTCGATGAATAGTGACGGACTGTGCAAATAAATATGTTTCGCTTCGGTGCATTCAGCGATCTAGCTGCAGAAATATTCTTCCACTATTCTGACACGGTATTTTTAAAAACTTCCAATAATTAGCGTATCTTCGAACGCGCTTTTTCCATGTCCGAAATAAATTCTCCGAGCTACCCCATTCTTCGTTCAAAGTGTACCAACAATCAATCGTATAAAAGTATCACAATCAACAACGACGGAAAATATAATACTAGATTTAGTGAAAAGCTCGTTTGAATGAAATTCAATATTTTTACACGGTTTGATTCACTGAAATTCGTGCATTTATTGTTTTTCTTCTATCGCCAGTTTAGCAATTAAGTAAAATATTTGTAAATCATTTTTAACTGGTATTAGTTGTTGTAGGAATAAAATAGATGGTAGGTTAAAGATCGTTCTCTTGTGCCCAATTAGAGTTGACCATTTGCAAATAATTTTTCGTTTCGATTGATCGTTGTAAGAAAAATATATATGGTAGTTTCAAGATCATGCTCCCTTGAAAAGATCGAGGTATATCGTTCGATGACTTTGTGACAGAGAGAGATCGTGATCCAGCGTGAAAAGAACGCACAACAACTTATTGTTCGGGAACGGGCTAGGATCCTCTCGACTACCAGTAGAACGATCCGTGGCGTATCCTCGGCATACACGGAGCCGTTTAGTCTCATTGTAAAAGTGAAATCGCCTCGTGTTTGGGATGTTATTTGTAGCACATTAGTATTGTATCGCTGTACGCCGGGGTTAGGCCGGGGCGTTGGAGTGTTTAAGGGTGATTACACGCAACGACAGGGGTGGCTTTATTGGAGGAGCTCGCCAGTGGCGCTCAGCCTCACTAGACATCCTTTACCGAACCCAAAACTCTGTCTAAATTACCTTACAATCTGTAGAAATCACCTTCGATGTAACCATTCAAATATATCACTACTCAATTGAACCCGTGATTAATTGAAATTAATTGTCTTTCTACTTTAATTGTCTACAGAATCGTCTGCTTTTTAACAATCGCAGTGACGCCTTTGGAAACTAGTTTCAATTTCGGTCAACTTCAGTTCACCGAGCCGAGTCCAGGGCTCGAATATATTGCGTTCGATCATCGGCGAGTTACAAACTCGACTGAAATAATTGTCAACGACGCGGTGCCACGGCTGTAAAATCGCGTCGAGGATCAAAATCGTAACCAACGTCGACGCGATCGGCGAACCAGCTCGGTCCGTTTAACTAGATACCGACCGACTACCACCCCCGCCTCCACCCAGCGGAATTGATTTAACTCGAACGCTGCACGAGTCACGCCGCATCGTCAATTATCCTCGGAACGTATCCGCACTGCGGATTCACAGACGCTGTCCTTTCGGCACGCTCCGAAACCAAATTGGGATGAGAACGACTGTATAGGATTGAATTTGCACGACAGTTTGACAGGCCCGGCCCCGGGGGAAGGGGAAATAGTATGGGCTAGGGTGGAGAACCAGGCTTTGCCCCGGAGGGGAGGGGGTATAAAAAGCACGGTGAATAATAGACTCCAACCCTCTCCAAACATCTCCCTTCTCTATGCATACCACGGTGCTCTGGACCGGAATCTAGGCTTATATTCGAAACGTGTCTGCCCCTCTTCTCTCCTCTCTCCTTCCTGCATCCTCGATATAGCGCTTTGATAGACTTGTAAGACACCCGACGGAAAAATAACCATTCGCTCTCCTATTTCCTCTACGTCTTAAGGAGGATCTCTCCTATCACGGCGAAGACAAGATTTTTTTATTATATTTACTTATTTATTTGTTAATATATACAGTACTTTTTTTAAATGATAGCCTATTTTGATTACAAGTTTATTTGCCAGCATCTTTTCCTGACACAACGAAGACAAGATCATACGGTTCTATTTATTTGCAAATAGATTGGCCTTTTTATTCTGAGCATCCTGTGCATTATAAATAGACTGCGGATTTTATGCATTCGTCATTTAAAATGGCCTAACAAGGAAATGAATGTCTGTACCGTTCCAGTATCTGGCAATTAATGAAGACAAGTTTTACTGAGAGGCAGGAATTTAGTAGAATAAATGCGTGAAATCTAGTCGTTAGAATATAAGAACCACTCAAAATCGACAGGAAATTTTTTAGAACCCTGCTCAACCGATTTTTGACCATCGAACGGTTCTCGCCCTCGCGCATGGTAGAGCGCCGATTATGCTCGCGCGTCGCGCCACCGCGAATCAAGTGGATCGGGACAAAGATCTGTGAAAAAATCGGGACCACAGGAGCGTGAGACGCGCGGTGACACCTCTGCCGGTCCGCAACTCTTTCAAAGGGCCGTGTAGGACCACCTTGATCGGCGAACAATGGCCGAAATCTGTTAATACCGCGGCGGAGCGACAATGCGTGCGCCGTGGCGTGAGGCGGCTCTCGAATACCTTTTTACCGGCGCTAATCCGTGTTTGAGAGCCGAAGAGCCGTCGTCGGAGCGAGGATAAAGCGATCATCGTCCCGGAACGATGCGCAGAGCAGGGAGAAGACGGCAGGAGCCAGCGATGAAAGAAATGGCGGGACACGGCCGCGGCCGGGAAAAACTGATTTTCGCCCGCGATACGTTGCTGCGCCTTCATCGAGAACACAGAAAGAGAAGACTAGAAAGAGACCGAGGCTCTCTCGTCAACGCGTGTCACCGTACAGGAGGGCCGATCTCGGAAAGCTGTTACGCAGCCGCCGGGTACGACATTAACGTCGATATTTCCCTGTACACGACCACTCTGTTTCCCGCTCCGTCGCGTCGTCCGTACGCCGACCGACATTTTCCAGGTCCGACTGGCCAAGCGCCAACGGCAAAGTGGTTTTCTGTCGAAAGTAACGGGGCTTGGCGTGAACGCGTTTTCGGCGGCCACCGTTTCCGAGCATGTGTTACCCGCGTGTCCCGACACACGGCGCATTGAAAATTCGGCGCCGCGTCGCGCGCCGCTGCCATCGGCCCGGATCCCGAATCGAAATTCAATCGCCGATCACACGGTTTTCCACAGAATTTTTGACTTCGGGGAACACTGAACGCTGCGCTGCGAATAGAATTCTGTTTGTGCTATAATTGAACATAGTCTATTTGTTACAAATTTATTTATTGATATCGCTTGTCTAAATAATTTCGCAGAACAAAACTGCCACTCCCTGGATCGCCGAGGCTCCCAAAGCCGTCACAGTTCTCGGACCTGGGCGATCACGCGCGCGGCGCGGAACGTCCAATTTTAATCCCGGAATTACTTCCATTTTATTCCAATTTTCTTGCATTTAAACCGTCTAAGCGAGTTTACCTTCGCAATATCATTGCCGGGGAGCGTCGCGCGGGTAGACAAGGACGAGGCGGGGGTGAGCGCGGGGACGGTTCTGGGGGTTGGAAGGAAGAAAGCTCGAGAAGGCCGGGGAAGAAAGGCGGGGAGACGGGTTGGAGATGGAAAAGGTGGAAGTACCTACTCTAATAAATTTACGACGTAAAACGGTTAAGCCGTGTTAGCCCTGTTCTTTATATTTCCGCGAGAGGAGGAGGGCACGAGAGAGCTGGATGGCTCGACCAGCAGCGACTTTCCTCTTTTAGAGGGAGGAGAAGGTAGATGAGGAGGAGGAGGAGGAGAGACGGTGTCGAGAGAGGAAAGACGAAGTGAGCGACGAGAAGAAGCGAATATATAAGAGATACGAAGGGAAATTCGCTTATTTTCCCATCATTTCTACGTGGCATCTTGTCCACGGGCTTGCCTCATCCACGCAGCCAGGAAAGAAAATTGCTTCTCGTCCTCGAGAGCGGAATATCGTCCTGATGAGCCCGGGAATGCCTCGATATCAACCCCCCTTCGCCGTCCTCCCCCCCCCCCCCCCCCCGACCATCGTACCGATGTCATCCGGCTTGCATCGCTTCTTCCAACGTTTTCGGCCGCTTCTCTTTCGTTTCTCGGAACATTCAATTTGCTCTATATTTATTATTCGAACGCGACACCCCTGCCCCGCCTCGTTCCATACCGAGAGTGGTGGTTTCGGATCGACGGATGAGCCGAGGGAATTCAGGGAGTTAAACGGGAAATTATGGAGTAGATTACATAATAAAACGAGGCACAGAGGTACGGTGTAACCGTGGCGGAGATGGCGCGGCGGCTATGGGAACGGTGCATTGGGTTATGGTTGAAACGTAGGCTACCGTGCTTCATCAGCGGGAGACGGAGAAGATGATACTAACTACGACGGAAGTCCTCCAGAGGAATCCGGTTTCGAGACCAGAGTATCGAGACTGCGGATTGGTTTAGACAGGGCATCCTGTATACGAGGGTAAACTAGCAATTTCTGGGATGGATTAAACGATTGGGGGATTAAACCCATGATTACGAAAGAAAATTATTAATGACGGACATTTTTGACTGTTTGCATTATTTAACATCGAGAATCCGACACGTCTAGAACAAGTATTATGATGTGAACATAAATAAATTTAGTTGGACGAGTAATAAACATACTCTAAGAACATCGTGATAAACGAATCACATTAACGATCATTCCTAACGAACATTCCTATCAGTTTAATGTCCCATCAGATAAGATAGGCTACGTACTACCATAATTCGAAGCTCCTCCATTCAATCCCCAAGAATGAAAATCATCAAAAATTCGAAGCAAAGCCGTTATCCCAAAGCAGCCCACAAAGACATCCTATCGGCAGAGTCATGACGTAGCTTTCTTTCATGGCCAAAAAAGGTGGCCGCGAAGGTAGCGATGGTCCTCACCGTCACGAATGGGTCCGTCAGTCCATTTGCAGCCCACGCTATTAGCTTGGACCACGCAGATTCGTCGCGGACACGCTCGATAGGGCCTATCGGCGTGTCTCCTCAGCGCTGAATAATTCATAAGGCGAGAAGCCAGCAGCCGATGGTTATCGCGACAGACTTTAACCGGCTGCCAACAGCAGCCATGTTACAATAAAGAAATCAACATGGCCGACCGAGCCTTTCATCCCTCCTCGTCAGCGGCTGCCGCTCCCGGCTTTCTTGGGTCCACCTTGAAGCTTCTCCTCTCTCCTTTCCTCCTCCTCCTCCTTTCTCTCTCACTCTCTCCACGTCGCTCACTTTCGATTTCGCCCGGCAGTCTCGTTACCCTCTTGATGTCGAAGGGTGGTCCCCGCGAGCGGACTCACCCTACGAGCTCCCTTCTTACCTCCTTTTCTTGCCCCTGCCTCCAGGGGTGGACCGCCCCGCCCAGAGACATTTCTCTGCGACCCTCGGAAAGGGAGCGAGCCGAAGAAACGAGCGCAACCGACCGGAAGAGAGACAGAGAAAACGATAGAGTGAGAGAGACGCTCTCGACGGGTGGGAGAGAGAGACAATCCGGCGGGGAGAGGCTCGAAAAGGACGGCGAAACAGAAGACGAGGGAGGTTTGGCAGCGACTTTTCTCGCCCTGTACACCGCCGGGCCAAAGGAACTCCATTTTCTAGCTACCCCGCCGTTAGGGGATGTCTCTAACCCCCTTCAAGCTCTCTGTCGCGCGCGCGTAAAAATTTTCGCGTTGACTTTCCTCCTCTACTTCCTGGCGCCTGGCTTCCCCGCCCCCGAACGCAATTTTACCCGGGTTCAACCGCGATTTCCAGATTGTGTTGACGCTCCCGCTTGCTCTTATTTACCACGGGACTTCTTTTGTACCGGAATATTGGATGCAATCTCGCGGTGACACTGCAGCCGGCAGCGGATGATGATTTAATAACGCGGCGTTTCACGTGTTTTCGTTGCAGGTGTGGTTCCAGAACAGGCGGGCAAAATGGCGCAGACAGGAGAAAATGGAGGCCGCGAGACTCGGGCTCAGCGAGTACCATCACGCTACCAACATGAGGTAATTCTTGGGAAAGTTTGCTCGAAGGAGGAATTGTTTGTTTGTTGGAAATTTTCGTGTGACTGTATGAGTGATAAGCTGTCTGTTCTTTCGTAGAAACGTGGCGGGACCGGCTCTGGGCCTGCCAGGGGACCCTTGGCTCACTCCTCCGGGACTTTTGAGCGCGCTTCCCGGATTCCTGGCTGCACCACACTCCGGATATCCCAGCTATCTGACGTCCCCAAGACGATTGCCGTCGCCGCCAAACGTCGCCGCTGTTGGAAACGCCGTGCCTGGTAAGACGAACCTCCTCAGAACATATTCTACTGCGGAACTATTCATTACACAAAGTCAGATTATTATATTCGGTCATAAAAAAAACTGTTCAATGTTTTTAGAGACGTTTCAAATTGTAATATTTTTGCCAAAAACGTGTCTTTAATTCCCCACCTTCTATGTATCATGAAACTTCATCTCAAAAGAAAGTGAACGATGGATTGCCGAAAGTAGAGGCTTCGTGCTTTGAAATAAGCCCGCGTTTATTATTGCATGTTTCTTGTTTATGAAATTGTAACCCTTTAACCCTTCGACAGCGGAGCCAGTTCAACTCAATTCATTCAGTGCGTTTAGGCTTTAGACCAAACGAAAGTTAAAGTATTCGCAGAACGTTCAGAATGCTCGAAAAATAGTTAGGTCCGCCGTTCGAGGGTTAAAAGTAGACAGTGGAAGGAAAATGGAAAATGTAGTGTTCAGATATTTGTTTGATTTACAGTATATCGGTATTCGCAAAACACTTGAACGGAGTTGCTGCGTTTGATCAACAGGGACCCTAACGGCAGGGATGACCAGCATAGGGAACGGCGGGCACGTGTCAACGGCACCACCGAGTCCTCCTGGCCACGACCCACGCACGACCAGCATCCAGGCGTTGAGAATGCGGGCCAAGGAGCACGTCGAGAGTATCACCAAAGGGTTGCAGATGGTCTGAAGTTTAACGTACAACCGAGGAAGGCAAGACGCAGCGTGCTGCGGCCGCACGGTAGCCGGCGTCCCGACGCCGCGGGCGTGACGAGAAGCGAAACCACTCTATCTTCGACCCTTCGGCACCGAAGAAACTGTCCAGTCACAGACCGGATAGGCGAACAAGTTCCCCCGTGGCCCCTCTGTCCAAAGGTGGAACCGCTCGAACTGATCGTTTCTATTCCAGCGGGACGTTTATCGGATATCCATCCCCATTGGAAAAGAACAAAAAAAGTACAAGGACCTCGACGAGGAAGGGACGATTATCGCGAACGATCGTTTCCAAACGGTAATCGAAACAGGCTCTCCTGCCCGGTTATTACCCGATCGATTGGTAAATCAAATTCGTTACATCGTTCCCGGCCCGGTTCCGTCGCCGAGACGAAGATTCGACCTTCCCGATCATGCTACCGGGCTCCGACGTCGCACTGTGCCGGAAAACGCAGGAATCCTGGCCGGAAGTTAATATCAAACATGGTTCAACTCCCTGAACATGTTGTAATTCGTTCAACAGATATCTGCACGTAATATTTTGACAATTTTTTCATTTAGATCATGGTTATCTGGAATATATGGACGTCCAAAACGATGATTTCATACAGTGCCGTTCGTACCTAATTTTTGCAAAATTTACTGCAGATTTTTATTGAAATATTTCATTTGTTGATAATTGACTAATTTTGGCGAGGATTTCGGCGACTTCCGTCGTTGTGCCATGATCCTCCGAACAGCGGCGCGTAGCGATTCCCGATAATAGTGCAATAAAGAGGTCACAGATGCGGAGACTGTTTTCTATCGTCACCGAGTGGAGAGAAAAGAGTAGGTTTAAGGCCCAAAGACGTTCCGTCTAGCTCGAGTCGTCAGAGCTACGATGGAGCCCCATAACTTCCTGAACCATACAGCTCAGTAAGTAATATATTGCATATAGTTTTAAACAAGTCGAAGCTCGACAAACCCACACACCGACGAGGACTCTATTTTGCCCGCGCGATGGATACGGGGAGGACATTTCACACACCTGGTCGTTGTCAGATCGAGCGCGTTAACTCGTTGCGGTCATTTAATCAGATCTTATTTAATCAGATCAGCCAGGACAGCATCGGTTCTAACAGTTTCGAGATTTTGCAATTTTCTGCGGACGGGTCTGCCATCGACTAACGCGTCGACGAATCGGATGTCAATTTAGGCGATTTCGCGCTGTGTTTGAATGGCACCTGTCAGTCGCGGAATTGGTAGATAAAGTGCGTCCAAGGCAGGGTTAACATTTTGACAGTCGGTTCTCGGCTCTGTCAAATTAATAACGTTATATGTTTTAACGAAAATGTTCGTTAACTCGCCTCTGGCAGAAAGTGTTCGGTTAAAATCGTGACTGTCGAATCCAAGTAGTCAAATTAGATACTTACTGTTCGGTCTGAATTGGCAAACAAAAACGTTGTGAGGCGTTAGAAGTTTATTTAAATTTTCAAATGCTTACATATTATAATCATCATTATAAAGCTAGTTCACTTAATATCACTCCAACGGTTCCAATATTTCGTTTATGAACTAATAAGATCATTTATTTTCTTGTTCTTTCTTTACTTTCTTACCAAAATGTTTTCCACGTCAAGTATGTGAACAATTACAGTAACCTCTGTTCTCTGGTTTGTTAAAACGAATACTCTTTGCTAGATAACAAAAATACTTGTCGTGAAACCAAAACATTAGAGCTTCGTGCAAACAGTACATTACCACAAGTATAATAAAAGAGAACGAACCTAAATAAAATTTTTTTTGTAAGTGACTCCAGAAAAATGAGAAGCAGAAATCTTGAATTGTCGACATATCGATATCATCAAAGTGTTAAACGAGATACCCAATCAGAAACAATTCGAAGGCCGTGTCTCGATCAAATAAATTGGTACAAATAGTCAGTGAGCGATAGTCCTCCCCGTAAACCGATCCCCGTACCCGAACTACGATTAGTATAATTGTTTGATAATTACCTCGGACGAACGAGCGAGACCGATGGACGCGCTCACAAAACGTTTTCGCGGAGAATTGTCAGTTGTATTTGACGGACACCGGACGGTTGAAGAGCGAAGAACATGACCGACGAGGATCGATCTGCCATCTTGGCTTGACCGAAAACAGGATCGTCGAGTGTTCCTGCAGGACTCTTCCGGGATATTTCGTTGGCTGGATCTACGACCTCCAGGATCGCTGGACCAACGGCTACCGCGAGGCTAGATAACTATCTCTTGTAGCATATAGATTGGAAACCGCGGACACGATCAGGCAGACGCATTTTGACATAAACAATATTCTGCAGTATTAATACGTTAAGGCGAACAATTGTGCATAATTACATAATAAACGGTATGCGAGGCCGTTCACGCGGCCGAGGACTGCCAGGAACGCCATTACGGGTTAAACGTTTCGTCTTCTGGAGATGGTTATTGCTGCATACTCGATACACTCCTCGGGAATAATTAATCGAACGATCCTGGGATAACACTTCACCCAGTTTCACTTTAAACCTTAAATGAACAAATTTTGCTTCATTTATAATCGAACAGAAATTTCTCAAAAAACGTGTGATGGTTAAATACAAAGAAATTTACTAAATATTCGATTTTATTAACTCTCATACGCTCCCCGGAAATAGTTGTATAAAATATCCCCTAATTGTCATCCACTTTCGTTTTACACTTAAATTTCGCTGATTATCTTTCATTCGGAAACGAAAACAATGAATAACAACGTAATCGTAGAGGAATAGAGAGTTATACAGTGTCTAAAACAGAAAATGGGTGAATCTACCGGACGAGCGTGTGAGGGTTGACTAAATTACTTCGGTGTTGCCGGATTTTCGTGATCTGGCAGTGAACGCGTGGATATTTTGTACTCTAATGGCAGCCGTGGCAGTCGTCCTCCGCGTCGATCGAGGAGAAATCAATTAGAGGGTGAAGAACGTAGACAGTTACCTGCCCCCGAACGTCTATTTGTATATATACCTGCTCGTGATGAAATAAAATTTGATGTACATATTTAATCACACCACCGTATCGTTTGAGACCTCCATGGAGATTGAAATAAAATCGCAGAAGCCCGACACAACAGCTGATCAGGATGGAATTGCACGTTTTGTGAGAGCCCTTGATGAAAAGTCCTTTTCCTTATCTGGTTCTGCTCGTTTTTTGCCAACGGTCGGCCTCCAATCGGCTTTTCTCGCCAAGGCGTCGGTGTTCGACCTCTCGATATCGACCGGTTCGATTCGTGTGCGTTAATAACATGCGTGGACTAGTGCAATACGGTCAGCGAAAATATAAAAAAAAACTGAATTGTCGGGGGGCGGAGGCACACCATCCACCGCCGCCGATGGAAAACGCCGGAAAAGTAGGCGGACAATATTCGCGAGACGGATTTTTAATTGTTCCCTCTGCGGGTCGCGCGTATTTGTTAAAGAATTAGCATTTCAAAGAACGATTCCAATTAAGCCGTAATTAATTTCGCGGAGAACGTCGGGCAGAGCCGGGGAACAGCCGTGCATCTCATTACTCGTCTTACTTTCGACTTAATTGAAATCGGAGATCCGCCGGGACAAATTGAAGGTGTCGGCGCCGCGAGCTGAAAGGTGATTATTAAAAATCGGTCGGACCTCCCAATCAATATTTCGTCGGCCGTTGCCTTGTCTGTTTCCGTTGGGATTGAGGCATATTTAAGGTCGATTTACACTACCCGCATAGACACGGACATTCTTCAATGCATTCGGATTTTGGTGATATACTATCCGATCCTATCAGCACAGACACGTATCGGAATCTAATCATAAAAAGGATTTATTACACTGAACGGAACCGTTATTTGATCCACTTGGTATGTATATTATTCATCTTTCTTTCATTCATTAAAATAGTTATCTGTTTTGGCTGCCTGATATAATACCAGCTTACAAAGTTTATTTACAAAGTTTATTTTGTGAACAATACTGGGTGAACAACCTGAAGCGATCGATATCAATTATTTTGTTGTTAATGAACTGGTGAGAACTATTTTAAATGGCAACGCTCGGTGGCGACTTTTTCAGTCGTTCATTTACACTGTTTTCAAGTTTCGAGTGAGACGAGTTCAACAAGCATTGCGAACAATTTTTATTTCACTTGACCTCATTGTCCAGCAGACTGATTTGCGGACAAACCACTAAAATTAACTAATAAGATTCACAATAAAAAAGATATTTGACCGAAGAAAACGGTAATACAAGATTTGTATATTTCTTTCAATTTAGGATAAAATCTTTCTGAAAAAAATTGCGAGGATCGCAACTAAAACAGTACTATACACTACTATTAAAGGAAATTTAAACGGAAGTTCGACTATCGAAAAGAAAAGGTTCTTCATCGAGTTTCCCCGGAGATGAAACGGCCGGGAAGTTCAAAGAAACCGAGCTCTTGATCCGCAAAAGCCGGGAAGATGTATATTCGAACGCGAAAGTGTTAATAAAAAGCCGTCAGACTCCCCCGGCAAAATATTGCCCCCCTAGAATCCTTCGACGAGACGAATTATTGATAAACTACCCCCTCCTAATTCATGCACATACGACGGTACGCCGTATACAAAGGATCCTTTGAAAATCTCTGCGAGGCTGCATAAAAAAACTCGTCTTCAATATTCCCTAGATGACTTAGGCAGGGGAGCCAGCCGGTTATCTTTCCCGGAGCTCACGGGGGAAAAATAGGAAACCCAAAAAAGTGTAGAGTAAACGTTGCCGGTATAGAACACCTGATCTCGAAAGCTTTGTAGAATCTCGAGTATGCGTACTGATCAATGGAACATGATGACGTTGGGATAATAGAACAATTACCTGGCTGCAGTGATAGATCGGAATTTTTCCTATCAAACAAGTACTTACATAATAGAAAATTCTGACATCCTCAGTTCGGATAATCGAGGTTCTACTGAATCGTGGATTGAACAAGTAAATATGCTCCGAGAGATGTCACGTTGGGTCTCATTTTAACGAGAAAATAATATAAAACAAGAAATAAAAGTTGTCATTAAAGTACCATTGTCTCACTGATATATCTAAGTTATGGAGAAGGGGTAGACCCAGCGGTATAGCGGGGACAAATTTTGCAGAAATACCGTGAACATCTGCGTCACATACATATATCAAGGCATTACTGTATTTAGATTTAACCTACTGAAAAAGCAAGAAATAGAGAAGAGGCGTCGGCGACGGGGCGTGAAAGGATTCGACGTTAACAGCACCAACAACGCCGGCTAGCTGGAACAATGGTGCTGAATGGTCCCTGAACGATTAGGTATTCCAATCGTCGCGCGTTAGGGGTCGCTGTGAAGTGCGGCGGAGGGTAGGAAGGGGCCGGCGGTAAGAGGGTGGCAGAACTCGCCCAATAAAATGGTAATTCCTGTTTGCAGAAGTTAACCATGCGAGCGAGCCTGGAGATTCGAGTCCATGCGTACTCCCTAACTCCAAAGGCTAATAATACTCCGGTGCGAGAGAGAGAGAGAGAGAGGGGAGGGGGTGCACGAGAACCCGAGCCTGCCAACAGTGATATAGTTGTACGGAAAGGGCCGGGGCCGCCGATCATCTTGAACCCCGGTATAGTCTCGAATGCGTGAGAAGCACGTGGACAAGCCGTGGAACGCAGAGACGCCCGAAACACCGTCGAATAAAAGGGCAAGTGCCCTGGCCGCCACCCTTTCGAGTGGATTTTCGAGTATCGTATTGCGTGAAATAGTCGCCGTCGATTGTTTAGCGCCGGGGGTAACCGGCTCGGCGCGCGGCGGCGCCCGGAAAGCTCGACGCGACACGTAACTTCGAAACTAGGTTTCGAATTGCACCCCGATATTAGATTCGTGAGCTCAAGATTTACATTTCAGTGGATCAGCGAAAGTTTTCTGTCTGACGGTGCTGCCGAACGCGGTGGAAGTAAAAGGCTCAACTTTGGAAATACCCGCTCCTGCATTAGCACGATCGCTTACGCCTCGTCGGATAAAGAGAACGGGCGCTAAGAATCGCTTTGTCTCGGGCTGCTTTCGTTTTCGAACGGAATTTTTTCCTTCCGCCTCGAGTAAAGAGATAGCTAGCGCATTGTTTGTCTCGTCGAACGACAAAGGGGTTTGAGGCAGTTTCAATTTATTATAAATAATTAGACTGCAGACCTTGATGCCTCTATGTACAGGTCTTTGTGAATGAATTTACCAAAACGAGGAAACTTCTAAAGAAAATGAAAATAACAAAGAAAGTGTAAAGCTTTTTCTATATTTCACTGTTTGAAGTTTTGAAAAGTCAACAAATTTATAAACGAAAGCAACGTCGACGTTTTAGGTGGAGGTTCGTTAGCTATGGATTATTCGCGGGAATGACGAAGTTCGAACAGTGTGCAACGTATATCGATAATTGATTTGGCCCAAGTGGCCGGCCACCAATACACGATATATTACGTTAAGCACACGGCGCAGAGATTGGAGGCGACAGGCAATCTCTTAAGGGTTGAAATTGGCGCGGAAATCGTGGCTTTATTAAATTTGTTTAGGGACAGGTAAGGGGAACGGGGCGGGGTAAGAGCAGGCCGGAGGACCTAGATTCTGGGAGAGCCGTCGTCGTCGTCTGTCTAATATTGCTCGATGCTTGGCCTGCCTAACCTTATTGCCCCGACAAAGTAAAGAACCGACAAGAGACCCGAATAAGACCAGTTTAGGACCGACCAGATCAATGAAACACCAAACCAGCGGGGCGGAATGCTCAAACAGTCCCGAAGACAATTCGGTGGCTGTGATGGAAATGGATACCGAGCGTTCAGGGTATAACAGGCAGCCTGCCCTCTCGCTCTCTCACTCTCTGCCAACCATCCTCCGTCGTCGCTAATCTGATCTTCAAACTACAGTTTCTTGTTCATTTTCCCCGGAAATTAGCTGCAACAATCTTCTATCTACCGTCGAACTTCGCGAAGTGCTAACATTTGTTTATTGGTATCGACCGAGATGGTAATCTACAGAAATTTTGACAGTTCGTAAACATCTGAGCACTTTTAATTTCTCCAAGAGATGTAATATAAATTGTCTGGTCATTTAAAAATTTTCGGCTTCCACTGCAATTATTCAAGTACAGTGAAAAACCGCAAAGCGAATTGCACATCATCCAAAAAACGGGCAGTCGACTAACAAACTAAATAAATAAACAGGGCTAATAAAATCTGTTCCCTGCGCCCAATATTTCGCCACACCCCCACTGCGAGAACGAAAGACGTCCTCGTCCAGCCGATCCAATTACGTCGATGGTAGTAAACCAATCAAGGTCGGCGACCCCTCCCAAACCGCGGAAAACGGTCACGTCATTCGAAATAGATATCGCGGTATGGTCAAGGGGATGGTCGAGGGGGTGTGCAGTTAGGCTAGACAATGGTGAGTCGGTGGGCGAGTCGGTCGGAGAGAACTATGCCGGCTGTTTAGCATTATTAATTAGAGCCAAAGTCGTTCTAAGTTGGCGAGTACATAAGCAGAAATAATATTTGCGCTGGCGTTCATTAGGCGGCGGCGGCGGAGTGGGACACGAGATGGCGCCACAAACGGGCCGGATTCTCATTAAAATAACCTTGCCTTTCCTTCTCGACGCGACACTCTGCGCGCCCCTCTGTCGGAGGAGGAAAAACAATAAAAAGCGTAAGAGTACAGGCGAAAAGAATGAAACGAAGGGGGTAAGAGGGGTGGGGAGGGGTGGAACAAAGTGAACGAGGATAGGCAGACCACCCCCGTCGATCCCCTCCGCTGTTCCTTGCCTCTGTTCCACCCTCTTTGTCGGAGACAGAGAGCAGGAAGGCGAAGAATGGGGCGCAAAAGGGCGGACGGTGGGAGAGAACGAGTTACGGGGGTAGTTTGGCTACCACTAGGTAACTTAAATGAAAGTCGCGGTTACCCCCTTAACGCGAAAATACGCTGAGGGAAAATTTCGTTTTTTCACCCTGATTAATGTAATACTCGACGTCGCTGGCTGCCGCTGCTGGCCACGTTAATTGGTCATTCTCTGCTCGGCTTTGATTCTCCTCCTTCTACGCTCGCCACCTGCAGATCAACGCGTATCTCGGCTGCACGCCTGGCTAACTCTCTCTCTCTCTCTCCCGTCCTCTCTTTCTATCTTTGGCCGAGAGACAATTCTCCGAGACTGAAAATAAATTTTCCGCTCATGCTGAATTAAAAGCCTCTGCAGATCCGCGTTTGAAGGAACCGTATCTCTCTCTCTTTCTCTCTCTCTCTCTCGCTCTCTTTCGACGCGAGTGAAATCTTCCTGCTCAACCAGGCTAAAACGGATAAGCGCGAGGAGCTCTTATTAGATCTCAATTAAAACCTGGATAATTTTGAGCGACGTGAATGACTCGCGATGCGCGCGGCCCGTGGATCCTGCGCTTCTGCGCTCGCTTTTTCTTTCACTCGCCGTGGGATCGCTCGCACGGCGATGACGGTAAGTGAAGAGTATTTTAAACGTCGTTTTATTAGGGCATCGCTCCAGTTTAATGCAATTAGCCGCTGGTCTGTGTGCTGGCGGATTGTTTCTTCGAGGATACAAATTAGCGGATGGTTCTGCGACTTGTGTGTGCTGTCGCGTTCAAGAACGAGCTGACAACCATGCATTTGTTGGTACGTGTCTGATTTGATACGGATGGCTCGATTTTAATTTGTGGCGACGTGCTGATTCGACGCGAATTATTTTTGTTCATTACGTTGCTGTAAGAATGATGAATTCTTTTACTTCGTATTTTGCAGACGATTTTTTTTTTAGTAAATCTCTAAACCTTTTAGTAAAGCTTATAAATTACATTAAAAATATTTACATTAAAAAATGTTGACGATAGATATAGTTTATAATAGAAACCGTCGGAAACCTACGGATTCTTGAAACCCATTGCGACCTTTATTCCATAGTTTTGAGTGGATTTTTATAAAAATTGATATGATGTTCAGAGATCGACAGAAGTTCCGGACTGCGAATCGTTTCCAGTGACCGTAGGAAATAAAACATTTATCGTTGAACGCATCAACGTCCGGCAATCGGGGATTAATAAAATAAATAAAATATCTAATTTGCAGTTACAAACGTGGCGCATGTAATCCCATGAATAAACGTTCGTGAATGCATCGGGTCGGATGAAAGGCCGGATTACCAACCGGAAAATATAAAACGACGCGGAGTTTTTCCGGCGGGGGCGGGTCGGCCCTGTTATTTTTCGTTCGCGCACCTCTATTATAAATATAATCCACTTGTCCGCCATTCGACAGCAATCAAAATCTGCATTTCCAGGGAATTTATCATTATAATACTACCATCGACGGTAATCCGTTAAGAGACCGTCGCGCAGCGAACAATTTTTCTCTCGTGTGCGCACACACGGCACACGGTCACGCACAAACCCGTACACACACGATTTCAGGAACAGTAGAAAAATACAGGGTGGACAATGAAGTTCGTCGCATGATAAAGAAGCCTTGATGTTGGCCACGAATATTTATTAAAATTCCAATTTACGCAATGTTCGAATTCTTTGCTAAATTTTTCTTCACCTTTCGTGTACAAAACGAAAATCGTATATCGCGTGTAAAACGGTTCTTCGCAAATATAAAGCTTCATCGATTTCGACATTACCATGTAACAAATATAAATACATTATTGATTTTTAATAAATATTTTTCGTCATATTTTTTCTACCATAGATAATACTCGAAAATTTGTCTGTCATGTGAAACGTATTTTTATACGGTGCAGAATTTTAACTGTGATTCGCTATATGTGCCACTTGTCAGCGGAAAAAAATATTTGAAAAATTGTGAAATGTTACTGAAATTATTTTTCGACGTTTATCCAGATAAAATGAAACAAGAAAAAAGAAGACGTAAATATTCGACTTTGAAGACGTCCTACGCTTCAATAATAAATAAACTGTGGACCCTCCCGAATAAAATAGCACACTTTAAAATATCCGAGAAAATTTTACTTTTTTATTGGGAAACGGAGTCTTGAGACCTATTCGATTTTTCTCGAAACAGACTCAAAACAGTAGACCTCATATTTTGCAGAAGGAGGAAGGTTTCCGCATCGCGTGAAACAGGCCACCCCCGCACTCTCTTTGACCGGGAAACACGCTCGCAACGCCGTGTACAGCGCGCGAGCGAGTTCACCGTCATAAATTCGCGTAGCGGAATAATAAAAGGATAATAAAGTCGTAGTCCGATGTTCCATCGACGGTTTAATTAAACAATTTCGCGAGGTGGGGGTGGTCGGGTACGTAATTGGAAAAAAATCGGGCGGAACCGGTATCGGCATCGAAGGGCGACTTCCGGGCCGGGTCACGGGCACAGGGGTTGGTCAGCGAAGGGGGTGGTGTTCGTTCGGTCAGAGGGGAGGTTTGGGGGCGGAGGTGGAGGAGGAGAAATGAGGGAGAGAGAGAGAGAGAGAGAGAGGAGAGAGAGTGACGAGGGGGGGAGAGAGAGGGAGAGAGGGCGGTGGAGAAGTTCCGAAATGAGTACCCGTGCAAATACGCCAGGATTGTTTCTGCCGCTAATTGCTCGGTTTTTTGCAGGGGCTCGGCCAACAATCGATTTGCATTTCAAAGGTAGCCCGGCATAAAAATAAAATGCGCCCCGTTAAAAGTTGACTGGCGCCGGCACCGATTCCACTGTATGCGTGCCGATACCGTGTATCTTCGCGATCGTACGTATATCCACGCACACGCCGGCCACGGACGACAAATTGCATAAAACTCGTGCCGGATTAAAGCCGTCGATGGAACAACGTCGATTCGCGCACTTTTTTCCTCGGCGACGATCCGCCGAGCACCGATCATTACTCCTGAATATAATGTTTTTAAAGTTCCGCGCCGTTTACACCAAATGCCACCCCCTGCATCGAGGATTTATCGGGTGGACTCGTCTTGGCTCGAAGAGTTTCCTAATTGCATTTCGTTCCGGTCACTTCTGCACCGTAATTTTTCAATATCAGCTTCTTCACTTGCGAATCGAATGAAATTTGATGCGAGCGAAACTACTTTTTACTATTTCACCCTTGCTCAACTAATGCGGGTCTGGAAGAGAGAAGGATGTGTCTATCCCAGAGCTGTACGGACAATACATATAGCATAAAATTGCATTATGCCTTCAAATTAAAATTGTTTGGATATCTAAATATAGTTGCAAATATATGGAGCAACTATTATACTACTTTCTTAATCGTTCCAAAACCAGCCATTAAAAAACTAGCCACATGTCTATTTTGTGTTAAAGTTTGAGCAAAATTTCTGAGCCAGATAACTGTACAAAATGAAAAAGTCACAGTAGCTTTTATAAATGAAAAGAAAGTTGAATAATCGAAGAAGTCGAAATTATTTAGGATCGAGTGTGGTGGCTCATGTTTCGGAGTGGCATTTTATAGGGAGCGAAACACACTTTGAAATCGTAAGTGACGAGCAATTAATTTGGGAAGGAAATTTGCGAAGGGTATTGTGTTAACTGGAATCAACGTTGACGCGTGATTTGAAGGGTTCAACGAGGAGGTCCGACGGGGTGGAACCTGGAACACGGTGTCCCCGCAGGACGAATATTTCGTTTCCTGCGACGCAGGGTGACAGGGTGCAGTATTTGATTTTACGCAGTACGCATCGGGCGGTTTCCACGAACGTTAATTATCACTGTCCACCTACAGTCTCATTACATTCCAATCGACCCCTTAATCAACGCATGATTGGTGTACTAATTGATTGCTACTCCGTAATTATAACGGCGCACTGACGGATGCCGGTATCGAAACCTCCAAGCATCGAGAAGCGGTCGTTGGGAACTATAGCGAAGTTTCCACGTTTGGTCTAAAAAAACACTACAACCCCTACAAAAGAACTACACTGTTGTGATTCCCAAAATTGACTTCAAATATTTATTTTATTACTGATTGCTTCTGACTGGATTTCTCGAATGATAAATCTTTTCAAGGATTTGATCCCTTATCAATTGAGAAAAATAAGGCAAATAAAAATAATTTCAGTATTTTTCTGTTTCTTAAAATTATAAATGATCGGTTTAAAAACAGCTGGGAGGTCCTAAATCGTCCGGAACACATTAAATAATGCTTGCAATGACATAAACATCTCATTTCATGAGATAATCATTTCCAGAAGTTTGTGGATATTTATACAATAATTTGTTGTTTGGGAAAAGAGTGATAAGTTTGCAGGGTAATATGGAGGATCCTGGGACACAATCGTCCTTTTGTGACCAGGCTCAGGACCAGTGCTGCAACGTAGCGATGAGAACTGGAACGAGTAGGTTCGTCCTTGAGAAGATCGATAAAATGTCGGTAAAAATCTAAACACAGTCGGGAATATTTGATTGGAGTCCGATAAGGTAGAATGGTGTTGATACCAACCTAAACCCAGTCAATAAGGACGTTGTCGGTAATAACAGGTGGAGTACTAATGAATTCTCAATAAAATTACGTCAATAATTTCTTTTATATCCTTGTATTTCCTTCTAATTTATACAGCTCGCAGCAAATATTAGTAAGAGAAAGAAGCAATTTTAAATGAAATTTGCGAAACGATTGACAGTAAATAAAGCAACCCCTTAAACATGTTTAAAGGCATTAAAACGCATCAATTGGCGAATTTCTGTACTGGCGCATATTCAATATTGCATGAAACGTTCGTGGCTCCAATTATTTCGAATTATCCGTATAGAAATTAATCCTATTCATACGCGGTAGCTCTGATCCCACTCGTTAAAGCGGTTCTAATGAAACGAGTTCCCGTTTCCCCTCTATACGTCTACCATAATCGCGCTGTTTACAATTAGTAACATTAATTCGACATGATTTCCGGTTCGCGTACACCGGAGGGAGAAAGAGAGACCGGGAAACGGGATAGAGAGAGAGAGAAAGAGAGCCGCGAATTTGTATAGAATTTCATTAAGCCAACGGTTAACCACTCATCGAACCATAGAACGTAACTGGTGGTCGGATTTGTACCAATTATTAGAAAATGTGTGTATAAGCGGCTTTGCGCGATCCATGGGTTCGATTTGGCAAATATTTGATGGCTCCCCAATGGACACTGTTCAAGCAACTGCTATCAAATTTGCTCAAGGAGAACTATCGTTGCGATGCAGGTGATTATGGAATTTGCGGATACTTTTTCGCCACCTTTATCCTGTTTTAAACCTATCATTTATTCTCCTATCGTCAACGATTTAATTTTTTCTGTGATACGATCAAACTAGTAAAGTCACTGTGATAAAAATGTTCAAAGTTTAACACTTTACCTACCCGGAGTAACAATACATCAAATACACAAATTATTTAATACACTACCTGATTATTGAGTCCTTTTTGGTGAACGATTTATTTGAGTTTTGTAGATAGGAGAATCTCAACCATGGATTAGTAAATCATTTATACTTAGTGAATATTATTTATAGTGAATATTATTATTAAATCAAGACTTATGGTGAATATACATATAAATATGTACAGTATTAGTACAGTATCAGTATTAATACTGGTTTTATACTGCTACCGCTCAGTAGATCTACGTCTCTCTCAAAACAAAGGCTAGGGGATGTAACTTACTCATGAACGAACCCTCGCAGACTGAAAACCACCGATCTCCGCAAAACAATGCTCCCCGGCGATCATCCGAAGCTGCCACCAGAAGACGCCTAAGCCCGGCGCGCCTCATCGCCGACACCTATCACGCCTTGTTCCATGGGCTCGCGGGTCTTTGGCGGGCTTTAGCGGGCTTCGCCAGCAATTCGAAGTTTTTAATGGAGATTTGCACCGCTCGGCCGGGCCAAAGAGGTCGGTATAATCCAATAGGGCCCCATTGTCTGCCCGCTCTCCGGGCATAACCAACCCCCCGCCAATGTCTGTCTTTCTCTATCGCACTTGCCCGGTTCTCGGCTACACCACAGCTGTACAACACGGTCACAAAGACGTGTTCCTATGTATATGGATGCGACACTGCACCGGGAAGCAATGCATATTCAAAATCCAGCCGCGGGCGGCTTGCCAGGGCAACGGAGTCTCTTGTTTTGCTACAGGCACGGAGCACGAGTCCGCAAATTCGGTTACTTCATTTTGAGCCTTGACCACCCCTTTGGCCACCCACGGGGTACCCTCCCCCTTCACCCTCTACCCGTGGACCCCCTCTCGCACCCTTTCGCCACCGCCTTCCAGCAACCTCCTCCACCGCCACCGACCTCCTCCTTCCACCCCCGTAGAAACGCTACGCGTTTTAACCCCTCGGCGTATGTCCGGGGTTATGAATTTTAATAGCTTTACGCCGCGCCACGTGGGGGTGGTAGGAGAGTCCGCGCGGGGGTGGTCGAAGGGTGCTGGCTCCGGGGGCCAAGGGGGTGGGGCTGGGGGCAACCAGCCCCGCGGAGGAGGGAGGGCGACTCTGGAAAAATGGCGGCGAGTTTTTCGCCCGTCAAACTGTCGATAGATTAGATTAGAGAAAAAAATGCGCGCGCGTTCGCCGGCAAGCTGTGCGCGCGTGTTGTCCCCCGTCTCCCTGCGCGCTGCCACCCCGTCGAGCTGACGGAGACGGAAGAACCGGGCCCTGTGGCAGAGCAAAAAGGACAAACGAATAACGTCGAGTTCCATAGGCAGCCGCGACCTGAACGCGACACGTTTTTCCCCGGCCGGTTTCCGTGCTTTTCTGTATTCTTCAATTTTACGATCGTTCTTTTTGTTTTCGTCTCTCCCCCCTCCCCCACCCCTCTCTTTCTCTCTCTGTGTGTGTGTGTATTTTTTTTGGTCACACATTTACGTTTCAGGCGTTGGTCCCCGAAGCGAAAAATCACGAAATCGCGATGGTGCCTCGCGCGACGACGCGTCACTGCCTGTCACGATCGAGCGTTGTCAATTTGCGAAGTGCGAAACCGCCTTCCGAAATGCTCACTCCATTATCTATCTACTTGCTGTTTAAAGTAATATTGTTCCCCGTCATTATGGCCGCGTTGCGGGAGACCGGAGGGTGCGATTTCAGAGGAGTAATTTGGGGCAAGTGTTTTTATTTCTTTTTTTAACATGTTCATTGTTGTACTTCTGCAGTGATGTTTGCGAATATTTATTATCTGTTAGGTGAAATCGTAAATAATTTCCGCTTCCGCGTATCAATTTTGTTTATCCAAAGAAATTAATTATATTTTGGTCAATTAGCTGTAAGCATTAAGCCCAGCCATAAATTTTTTGCGTCGATAAAATAAACAACAATTACATCTTTAACCATCGCGATTTGTTCACAACGAAATGAAAGGTTCTCTACATGCTAGGTTACAAGAATACTAACAATGTACATGTTTATCTGCTTAAATGTTGCTATCTGCAGAAAGATATTCATGAAACTAAAAAGACACGGTTTTAGTACGATAGACAGCGAACAAAGCAAAATCTTTTTAAGTGATTGTCAGCCTTTGTGAATTATTCATGCAGAGAATAATATGATGAGATAAAGAATAAGTCAGCGCTATTGACTACAGCGTGAAAAACATTAATCTAATAATATTGATTAAAATCTGGTAAAGCAAGTTTTCCATAAAGATAATCATTTCTCAATATTAATAATAATAAATACATCTGAATAAATAAGCAAGTCTCTACAAAAAATCTTTAGAATCTCATCAACAAAGATAATCAAAATAAAGAATTTTAAATGCATAATGCTTCCTAATAATGGTAGCGATAGAATGCAGAGAAAAAAGATTGAACTTCAACATGATACATACACTGTTTTGAAACCTATCCAATTGTGGCAGACAACTCCAGTGATCAGAGTCAGTGATAATCAGCTAAAAGATCGACTTACCCTCGTTTTGCGTTATAGCAATCGGCACAGTCATACGGTTTAAATTGTAGCAGTGCTATTCGAAAATCCCGGGCAGTGCCCAGGGGACCACTTTGACAATAGTGTCAGCGGCTTCATCAAGTAAAATCATCGTCACCAAAACTCGCAGATGGCTAAACGTAACGCGTGCCACCCCCCTTCCCCTTGCGCCGGGGCGACCACCCCCGCACGCCCCACGTTCGTTCCGCTGCGTCTTCCTTCCCTGCTCCAATTCAGTCGCGTAATCTACTTTTCGTTTTGACCGTGAATGTCGTTAGCACGTTATGAAACTCATTAATCTCGCAAATACTGCTCAACAATTTTGTGTCGCGTAAACGCACCATTGAATTGCTGCCTCAGCCGCTCTAATGGCAAAAATTTCGCGGTTCCACCCCTTTCTTTTCTGCCGGGGCGCGGCGAACGCCGATTTCCATTCGGCCATTCGACGTTTCGTTATCTTCGAAGAGCGTTCTGTAATCGCTTCACTGTATGAAGAATGGCGAAGGTTGGCCAAATAAATTGTACTTGTGCAAACAGACGAAACAGATTAGTCATTTCATGCGACCGTGGTATAAATCAATATTTACAACTTCGTTCGGAACGAAATATAAGTGTTAATTTCGGGAAAAATAAACGGGAGTATAGTAGAAATGAGTGCTCAGTGGTGCATCCGAGAGTTAACCGTAGCTCAGTGTTCAGGTCTCGCAGTAGTATCGGCCCTGGAACGAGCTCGCTCGCTGGCAACGAGTGCAGACAAGTGCATCAGGACGAAAAAAGGTGCGTGTCAAGTGGTGGCTGGTCCACCCCCGGCTGCCGGCGAGCCACTCGTCGGTAAACTTCAACGTTCTTTGCCGCGATTCCTCCGGTCTATCTCTCGTTCAGTTGATCTCCTCGCTCTCCCACCCTCGAGAGGGTCTCATTTCTCTTTTAAGCCGCGTACAATGCGACAAATGAACCGAATTTGCGAAACTCGGGGATCCAGGAGCGGCGGATAGCCCTCCACAACAGTCTTAGTGGCCTGGCCTGGGCTGATCTACAGGCGTTAGAACTAACACCATTCAAGGTGTCAAGGGAAAAAGAGGTTGCGGGCTGCTGCAGGTACTTACGAAAAATCCCTCGAGATCCTGAAGAGTTCATTACCTGGCCAGAACGACTGTCGTCGCATCCACCGAGGGGATATCCTTGCGGAGATTCTGGCGAACGCCTCTGCGGACCCTTTCTCACGGTAATTCCTCCTGAAACGCGGATCTTACAAAAACGATGCCCGATGACCATGCTCTCGTTGACTTCAATTTCCGGTCTCGAGCATCGTTCAACCCGCGAGACGACTATCGCACGTTAACCAATTCGAAATTGATTCCTCGTTCCAGAAAGAAACTAGCTGGCACGCTAGATTACATCTTCAGCTATAACATACAAATTAAAATGCATAAAACGGTAAATACTGAAAAAACTCGTTACTCTGTCATAACCGCTGGAAAGGAATCAATGAATAACACGATGATCCTCAGTTGACCATGAACCTCCTTACTAATTTACATTCGTACATACTTCCTCTCTCCTCAGGTGTACATATGTAGATATGTAGCATGTATTAGCCAGAAGATGTCTATTCTTACTTTCATCGATTTCTATAAGCTTAATGCATTTCTCAGGTGATGCATTCTGTCTCTTCCAACTAATTAAAATTAACTGTAAATTCTTAGTAAATGTAGGTTCTTCATTTATACTTTTAATATTTCTTCTGAACGTGCTGTTAAGTTGTGACATTTGTTATTTTATAGCAAACATTTTGTAGAAACTCTACAAAATTTGTATACATATTGTGCACAATACATCTTTATGAAGCTTAATTCAAGAATAGATCTTGCACTGTTTGTGAACAAGAATATATTCTCAAGTATAAATGTTTCTTCCAGCACTGTTTTACAAAGATTTATGGAGCACAATTTTCCAACACTGTTTCATAATGATTTATGTAGTGCGATTTGTTCAGCACTGTTTTAAAACAATTTATACAGTGCAATTTTTCAAGTACTGTTTTCAACGATTTTTTAAATTTTAAATCTACATTATATATGGAAAATATTTTACTATAAATTGTGACGAAAATAGATTGAACGATTTTTGTGCACTATATGTAAAAGCATTACGTAAATGTGTTTATTGGCAGCAAGATATTGACGAAGCAATCAAGAAGCATACCGCTTATCCCTTAAATTTTTAAGTGGTATCTAGTAAGTTGTCACTTTTATCCCACCATTTACGTGAATTGACAAGGAACAGATTGAACAGTGATCGATCGATTTCATTACAGGCCGCTATATTCGAAAGTAGAAACCGAGTTATTTGCGGGTGACATAGTTATAGTGCTGTGATACCGAAGTCCAGTAAATTTCACGTAATACGATTAAAGTGCCCGTGAGATTAGAACTTTGCAAATTGGTCGCTTCATGTGACACATGACGAGGTAATTGGTTTACCATTACTTAGCAGACCGAGAACGCTTTAACGGGATTATTTTGTATTTATAAACCACCACGATCAATTCCCCTCGAACACTCGTCACTCTTCGTCGATAATATTTTCTCATTTTCTACGAAATCAGCATAAAAACGTACTAAACAATCCTTTTAGGTTTGCGAATAATGCACGTTCCGGGTGAGAACGCGATTAAATGGCAAAAACCAGTACGATGAAGAGATAAACAGTTAAATTTCTCTAAAAGTCTCCCGGAAACGAAAATCTAAGAGAAGACAAAATTAGAATAAGATTGTTGGTATCATTTACCAATAATTCGCCAATAATTCATTTTACCAATAAAATGGTAAAAAATGCAACGAATGGATAAAATCTAAAGAAATCGAAAGAATGAAAAGACACATAATTAAATTTCTACCTTCCTGCTTCAGAAATGATAAAGTGAGATAAGGTGAGATTAAAATCAAATTATTCGCATCGTTCGCTAATGACAATGCGACGCTCAGACTTTTCCGAAAGCAGCGAGAAATGTGACAAATTGACAACGAGGGACGATGGTTATCGCATTTTTCTTCGCGAGCCACCGTGTATCTCGATCGAGAGCGCAACCCATTACTTATCGCGAGCAGAAAATGCTAATAATTATGATCAAACAATTTTCCATACAATGAAAAAGAACTACCATGTGTGTTTCTCCGGATGAAACGTCGCGCGAGCAATTACGATGTTTATCGCGCACGCGTGCACACCGTTGTGCGAAACATCGGAAAAACATCGCGTGGCGATTTATAATGTATCGAATCGCAAAACGCATGATGAGCAGACGATTTTCTTGCGTTGCGTCGCGCCGCGCCGCGCCGCGCCGGCGCGCGAATCGACGATATATTAATCACCCACGCGTTTCAACGAAAAGTTGATAGAATCATGGATTATTAATTGTCATGCAAATACAGTGACGCGGCGGCAATCGAAAACGCGATACCATGCGCTACGAGCACATTTTATTGAATTTTTCCGGAAAATTTTACATGATGGCGGACGCGCTGAAGAAATGAGAGTGACTTTTTCCAGAGCGTTGTCAAATATGCTGTTGATATTGCAAGTGATGAAAGGTTCACTAAGCGTGCCTGGAAATTCGATGTTATCGGGTCAAATTTATATAAAACTATCCAAAAACTTAGAAAAATAGTAAGAGTAATTAATGAAGAATTGAACTTGTAAACTAGCAAAATAAAATTGCTTTCATTCGCCGATTCGGTAGAAGTAGATGCTAAATATAATAACGAAGTTATTGCATTTTTAAGTCCATTGTGAAGAACCACTTCATACCGAATCTTGAATTGAATTTATTTCGATTTCGTGCGATTTTTAAAGCATCTTTATAAATTCACTAATTGTGAAATGATAAATCTGAAACCTGTGAATTGATTGGTAGCAGTAGATATAGTGTTAAAAATTGGGATTAGAAATTTGATATTGCACGATTGAATAAAATAGGGAAGCTGAACTGGATTTTGGCTATTCCGATTGAACCGTTTGTTTCCCGTCGAGATGTGCAAATGGAAAAGGGAACAGTATGGCGATTGACTCGAAGAATGCAATTTAATATGGCCGACTTCTATAGATCGGGCCGCGTGATCAAGAAACGACACTGTTCGCTCCTATCCAGGATCAAAAATTACTTCCTAAAAAATCCTCTAACGCCGGAGAAAAAAGGAGAGAGCACCGGTGCCGAGCAGTTATTAGTTTTGCCAGCCGTAGAGCTTAAGTTTTAAGCCGGAAATCAATGCACCCGGTCGGACGGCTTTGTAAGCTTCGTTGTATGACGGTTTTAACGAGTGCGAGTCATGTAAAAGTGACGCCGCGCCCCGCTCGACCGAAAAATCCTCAAACATCTTCTATCTTCCACTACCCATGCACTGTGCAGTTCACCGTTGCCTCCTTCCTTCCACCAACCCTCGGACGGTGTACACGGTTTCCGGTCGATTTTCACTTTTCAATTAAACGCCGCATGCGTTTCCCCAGTTGATCCTCTTTTTAACAAGAGGAAACGATATTCCGGTTTTAATGAGACTCGGCAAAATTTAATGTGATCTTACCTTACGAAATTAACCCCACTAAGAACGCATAAACCACATTTCGTTTAAAGGCCTTTTTAGACCTTTTCTCACCGGCACGTGGATTTATGGGAGATTACGCGACTGTTGTTGGAAACTGACCCTTTGAATGGACGGTTCGCGATACGAGTTTTTGCTATGAAAGTATCGAGACTTGGTGAATGAAACCTTTTTGTGCATTCGTGAAATGATTGTTTCACAGAAATCAAAGAGATCATAAAAATATATTTATCTTTTTATCAAGCTCTTACACTCCTTCCTGCCTCTCAAGGTACCGTATTTACAATAACCGCAACACTATTTTGTATATATTTTACAAGAGGTCTGGTCGCATACGCAATTTTGATCGATTATTTTTCTGCAGGGGTGGCAGAAGCGCGAAACAGAGCTGATGGCTTGCCGTCCCCGTGAAAAGTCAGCCGTCGACGAGCGAAAAATCCGAGTCGGCGACCCAGTACCGGTTCTAAAATCGCCGTGCGTCGGAGTTAATCAACTCTAACCAAGGAAAGTCCTTAAATACTCCTCGGCCGGCCTCATCTTAGCCGGGGGTCTTGTTCGCTTTCCAATTAAGCGGCGCGCCGTGTTTAATTTCCACGGAAGAACCAACCTAGCTGAAGCTGAATGGGATGCATCTTCGTGGTATCGATCAACCGGAAGCGGGCCGCTCTTTTCATCGACCACGCTGCGTTGCCGACACGATAAAAACGAAAAAGTCAACTTTTCTATCGCCATTCACAATTGGGAACTTCGTTGCCACGTTTTGGGATGCTTGACGTGGTTGAAACAGAGCGGACTTCAATGTTGAGATCCCGTTAATTGTAGCTGGACTGCGGATTTTAAACATTTATGGCAAAAATGAATGATCTAACCCAGACCCTTCATTCAAAGTTAAATAAAACGGTGTAAAGAGGAAACTGTTTTCAAAACAATTTTTTAATGTCGGTAGAATTGCATTTGAAAGATTTCCGAAAAATATTTGTCTATCTTCGAAAAGCATCTACGAAAGATCTATCGTTTTTTCGTGGACTGTTTGAATTTGTTGGAATATAGGAATGAGATTCCGGCGTCTAATGCGCAACTTAATGATTTAATAAATGGTCCGACGTCGAACAGCCTCCGGAACGGTGACAGATATATTAGCCGCGACTCAATGGAATCGTTCGCGTTACATTATTCGACCGACTAGATCTCTACGACAAACACAACATCAATTTTTCCCATGATGTCTCCCTCCGCTCGGCAGGGGTTCTCAGAGTTGGTCACTATAGGGCTCTATCTGACCCCCGTGTTCGCAGTCTGTCCCTTTCTCACTCGATGTCAACCGTATTTGCCCGGATTCGCCCTTTAGATAAACGTGACGCATCCGGAGAGAAATCATTGATTCTGTCAGGGATGTTGATCGAATTTTATTGGTTACCGTGCGATTTGCCGGTGGACAAACAGCCTCGCGTCATTTATTAGATACGCGCCGAGGAGCTGGGTGCGGCTTCGATAATTATCGAATAACGATTCGTTGTTAACCGCGCGAAAAGGATGGCACAAATTCTTCTGGATTCGGAATCATATCAGGACTTGTTTCATTCGTGATATTTTTTATTGGCAACATCATAGCAAAAATGTATTTTGTATTACAATGTTTTATTTTATTTAAGAGCCTGGTTGTTTTATTAATTTGTCACGGATAATAGTAGACTGCGGACTTAATGCATTTATAACAAAAATGAGTTGGTGCAATTTTGAAGAATAATGTATTAATATCTCCAACGTGATGAAATTATTAAAAGAAGGATTAAATGTATATCTGATCCTTATTTCTAGCAATTAATTCTGAAAATGTTTATATTTCATAAAGATCCGCAGTCTACAGGGAAGTATCAAAATTGTGTAAAAATATACATAATAAAAAGAATTAAGAAAAATTGGTACAACGATCAGGAAATAAAGAAGTAACAAACATGTTCTCATTGGGAATTCGACGATAATTGTTTAGAGATTACTTATGGTTAATTCTACGTTGGACAGTTTCGCGGCCATTGTTTAAAGTAGTTAACGAAAGTTAAACGGCAAGTCCATTCGGTCCGGTGAAACGAACCGCGTGATACGGTGTATCACGAGCATGGTCATCCGGTGGAGAATTTATGGCAGAAGAACGCGGATTTATATGTGGGCACATATTCGGGTAGTACGCGTGCTTGTGTATATGTATGCGGACGTAGGTACGTAAGTGAAAACAGGACGAAAATGGGAAGCGCTGAACTGGTATAAACAAGGGTCGCATGCAATATTAGGGGCATTAAGTCGCCATAAAGAGCGCATTAGGGGTGCGCCCATGCCCTCGAGGGGTAGTTTAGCGTTTAATTGTCCCACCCCGTGTATCAAAGGTTTCGATTTCTGCTTGACTACGTGCGTTATAAATCCACGTACGTTCGTAGTTTCGCAAGTATATGTAACATGTTCGTGCATTACTGTTGTTATTTTAATATCGATTACGATATTATTGTATAACATCGATGTACTGGCTTTTTATAATTTTCAGTTTTATGTTGCATCAATTGCTGCGTTATTAGCGACATTATAAAATAAGTAAGGGTATATTACATTATTTGTTTGAGAAATTCTAAATTGATAGAGTACTATACCGATAGATATTTTTGATTCCTTGATGACCTGGAAATTAGGTACACTTAATTATACAATTTTAACATTCAGTAATACTTTCTATTTTCCATATATCAAATTCAATTTAATATTTACTAATGCATTTCGTGTATTTAAGGAAAACAATACAGTCAAGGGCTATAGCCGGGTTTAGTGAAATTCGCCCCCGGCGGTATTTCAGTCGAACTTGGGCCATTCGATAGCCTATCCAAAAAGACCCGGCTCTGCCAAGTTTCAGCCCCCTATCTCATCTGTAAGGGCAGTTATTGAAGAAAAACGAAAAACCAGTTTTTGGCCCATTTTCCCCATTTATTGACAATTTAAAATTCTGAAAAAAATCTGACATATTTAGGATACTAAGCCTCTTATTCGATATCATTTTCAGATTTTTTAGTTGCAAACTATGGTTGTAATCAATGAAAAACACGAAAAAAATCGAAAAAATGCAGATTTCATATAAAAGTTGATCCCGTACCGCTTCAGGATTAATTTAGCAACGAGATATTTTGAAAAGTATTATGCTCAATTTTTTTCAGATTTTTTTGAGGGGTGGCACGATGTTCAAAAAAATAAAAACCACTTTTTTCCTAAGTTACACTTATTTTTTCTGAGTCCAAAAAATATATTATGTAATATTAAACATTCTTATGTTCAGAGAAACATCTTCCAGCCCTTAAAACTTGCGTAATACAAAAAAAGAAAACAATGCTATACAGATTATATCCCAATATTTCAAGAGTATTTTCAACAGCGCCGTTTGACGCAGCGGCTCAGGGGGCTGAAATTTGGCAGAGCCGGGTCTTTTTGGATAGGCTATCGAATGGCCCAAGTTCGACTGAAATACCGCCGGGGGCGAATTTCACCACTAAACCCGGCTATAGCCTTTTTACGATTTTCTAGAACACAAGATCAGTCATCAGAGGTGAATCTTCAAAAATTGTCGGAAATCGTTTTCCCAATTTTTTGCCCCTGGGAGCAATCGACAGTTACCAGAATAAAGAATCCATGCTGTCTAGTTAATGCTGAATCCTCATTCGGTACCAAAATCGAACGACTCTAATGAAAATAGAATCTTGAGTGTTCAGAGGTGAATCTTCGAAAGCTGTCGAAAATCTCTTCCCAATCTTTTGCCCGCGGGGGCACCGGGAGCGCTCGCAGGCCGAGTGGAGCTCGCACACACACAGAGACAGATACACATACACACAGTGACGCGTGCCAAAGAACCGCAGAGAAACGAGCTCGTCGGTGGCGCATACGTGCACAGTGTTCACACATAGGAGGACTGCACGCACACCAGCCGGCCAACATTATATGTGGGGGGTGCCCGAAACGTATAAGAGCGAACAGGCGAATACCCAAGTTGCTATTGAACCGATTTTGAGCAAATATCACTTGAAGCAGGTCGGGGAGATTCGCGATGCCGTAGTGACGGGGTAGTTGGTGGTTGCTGGAAGAGCGTGAGCGGTGCGGGGGTGGGTTGCGAAGGGCGCATGGCGGGGGTGGCAAAGGGACCAAGAGGTAAGGACGACGGGGCGAACGGGTGGTGCAGAGAGGCAGGGGGAGGGGGAGAGGACGGGGACGGAGCCAGAGACAGGAGCAGAGAGCTCACAAGCCCTTCGGCAAATTTCATAACCGAACTTGTCGTATTTGCCCAGATTATTTCAATATATTCGACTCAAGCCGGGAATCTGTTTGCGAGCGAGTGTATGCGTGAATGGAACTTGCCGCGGTCGCCGCGTCCGCTATGTGCGGTTCCGTCTATCTTCGCGCTACCCCTGTCGCTACTCGACGATGAGTCGTTACAGCCACCCACCACACCGGCGAGACACTAACGTGTCGTTGGTACAGCTTTTTAAGAAAATTCAGCCCCAATCCGCCGGCATCTGGTGAAAGCGCCAGACCAACCCCCCTACCCCCTACCACAAACCTTAAAGAGTCGCATTTCCCGTGGAATTGTCGCCGCACGGATCAAGCCCCCGCGTTATTATATTTGGCCATGCCGCGGAGACTTTAATAAAATGGTTTTCCACGAGGTGCCGGCTGAGGAACGGGTTTTCTTTCGCCCCGTTGCCGTTTTCTCTCGCCACACCGTTTTCGAGCACGACCACCGCGCCGCGCCGTTTCTCTTATTGTCTAGCACTTTGAGCATACTGATTTTTCTGTGATTCCACCGATCTTTGGGGAAACGAGTTTCTAGGTTCGTTGGTTCTGATTTAATCTGGAATAATGATTCAAAAAATTCTGTAAGTATGTAATTTTATTCAATTTCACACAGACTAATTAATTGTAGAGGAGAAGAATCATTGATAATATTAAAAGGACCGATCGCTTTCGTAAGGAATCACTCGATTTCGTTACATTAGCTCGGCTCCCGAGGGATAGTTGCTAGATTGATTCGTTGATCCGTCAAATTGGCAGGAAATAGAGCAGGGGCAAATGTGCGCGTAGCGTTCATGAAGTCGCGCTAATTAAATAAAAGGACGAAATCGAGGAGGAGCCGAGAGCCGGCTGTGCATAACGCGGCACGTGTCGACACGTGTACTCGCCTTTTTCCAGGGCTGTCGACGGTTTACTATAATGCGTTATTAGTTCACGGAATGCGATACATATTAGTTTTCGGCCCCGGCTCCGTGGAACCGGCTCCCGGAATCAATTAAATAACAATGGCCGCTCGTTAATCCCTCGTCGAGACCGCAGACGCGACTGTCTACCCGAAACGATCCCGTGATTCGTTAATTACTCCTACTCTCGCTTCCGGCTTCCAGCTATGGCGTTCTTTTACCACCAAACTAACGGCTGGTGGTTCTCGACACTTTTCTTACGGTCAGAAATCTCTGGGGAATTACAAGACTGTGCGCGATCATTTACGTTGCTCTATTATTAATTTGTTGCGGTAATTAATAATTAAAGGAAAATGCCTTTCAACAACCCGACCGAATATACATAATTAGACATTAATATGAAATTAATATTATATGAATATTCCAAATGTAATCGTTTGTATCTTAACAGACATTCGTATAACATAATGAACCAACTTTAATTATTTCGGTTCTGTTCTGCAACTCGAACGAAACTTTTTGAATTAAACAAAACTGAAAGTCCATAGTTCGCTTCGCGAAGTATGACATTTTTTAGCATCCACTTTGCGCAAAGGTTAAGTGTAGTTCCACGTACATCAATTTTAATATTTCATAGGAAACAAGGATACGAAAAATTTGTCACACGCTATCTGATAAGTCGAGTCCCATTTATAATCATTAGACTGTAGACGTTTACTTCCTTTTCTTGTAAATGATGCGTGAGCATTTTATTTCGCATGAACATCCGCAATTTCATACATATTCACTGTCACATTAATCATATATGGATGACATTAACCTTCTAGCTAGATTTAGAAATTAATTTTTATTGTAGTATACTCGACTGAGTCGATGCTGATTAGGATTTGTAGAATCAAAAGCTTCTAGCTTCGTATTTATTAATTAAATTATTTTGATTTTGTGGAAACTATTGGAGTTTATATTCGGAACTTAACGTGTTAATAATCATGCCCCCTTCAGTTAAGCCACTGACAACATTGGTAGCCAGTCTTCATAAACTTTGAGCAGGCTGATAGACCTAGAGGTTCGAGAATAGGCCAAATTATGACAACATGAATGTTCCATAGCTATCTGGTGATTAATTGATCGAATCAACGACGCCGTTTATAGTCGATCGATCTCGTCCACGGTCCGGAGGAATACCGATCTATCGAACATCTAGAATCGAGAATTACCTAAGTAGTGACCGAAAAAAGACAGGGATTGATAGGAATCGAGAGAGAGAGAGAGAGAGAGAGAACGAACGAGTAATAATTGACGGCAGACAGCTGATTCGAGTTAAAATTAAATTCCCTCTCTCGACGACACGTTAGGCGGATAATCAGGATTTGAGGATCACGGTAGACGGCAGCCTCCATTGTTTCATTCGATTTACACCCATGCTCCATACCCATAATACAGAACCTGCAATTTACAGGAGAATGAAAAGTTAAGCCCGCGCAGAAGGCTCAGGGGTGGCGTGCAGACAATGGACCCTGGCTTTAAAATCTCTCCGGCAAACAAATGGGAAAGCCCGGCTCAAAACGTAATTGAGATATTGAGATCTGATTAAGATGAAATCAATAACACGGAACCGGTTGCCGCGTTCTGCCTCTCGTCCTACATTCTGTCTGTTCCACGAATCTTCGACGATATCTAGCGGTGCCCTGTCCCTCTGCTACCCCCTCCCCCCGATTTCTACTACCCCCCTGTGTCCCCTTTCCTCATCGTATTCCGTTTTGCCGATCGGGGGTGGCGCGCCGCTCTGCAGACCCGGGCTCGAATACTTTCGATTTCTCTCGGCGAATTCGACGAGTTCAAAGCGTGCTGCTCGAGCACAAAAGGGTTTAAGGGGCCGCGCACCGAGCCCGAGTGTATTAAGTAAGGTCTTCGGCGACCAGGGAATTTTCGCGTAATATTTCAAGCCGATGCGATGCGCGACGCACACTAGGCCAGAATCGCTAAACGTTCGACAAAATTCAGGTCTCTGTCTATTCCACATTATTAATTACAAACTGAACGGTTTTAGAGTGTTCGGGGTCGTAGAATCTAATTCTGGTATTATTTATTTGCTAGACTGAAGAATTGTTTTTATAAAACTACCCTTACAGGGTAGGTTTTGGAAAAATGTAAAATAAGAAATTTCGAGTACAGCTGAAAGACCAATTATTACAGGCAATAATAATGTTACAATATCATATAATAAGTAATTTACAAGTCACTTAAGTTGGCGACCAAATTTCTGTTGTAACAGTTATTCATAAAATTTTTCAACAACTTTCAGTCAACATAATTTCATTAAAACAACTGATCCGACCAAAAGACAACCTTATTGATGCACCATACGTTGCATTTTTTACTCAGAAAGTCTTATTTGCATATGTATGTATAGTGAATGTAGGTATGTTATAGAAAGATCTGTAATAGATAAAATTATATCGCACGCCTGATCTACCTCATCAAAATCAAATTAGGGCAATACGTCAATCTAGAAGCAATGTTTGATTTCGTATGATACATTAGATTATTTGGAACACTGTCATTACTATCTTTTTCAGTGACAAATCTTTGAAGGGCAAACAAATTTTTGTGCACAACAGAAGCAATTCTCTTTTCCTTTAATAATTTCAATAAGCTCAAGATTATACGACGATATTCTTAAATTTCGAAATTGATAACTAAATTCTAAATACGACAAAAGTTAATTTACATGACAATTTTCTACATAAACCTTCTTATACCAGCGATAATCATAAAATGAATAATTTTAAAACATTTCGACTCGTCTAGTAGTTCTTACTTCGTAGCAGACGAATAGAACCGCGGTAAAATGTCGGCAGCCGACCGAAACTAATTTATTAACTGTGTCATGAGGCAAATTGAAGTTCGGACGTTTATTTGCGTTGGTTATGGAATTTTTGTGCGGAGGAAGGGGAAGGGAGTGTGTAGTTGATTGTCTTTGTTAAACGCGACGACTGTAAAGCGAACCGGGACGCAAAATGTCGACGAGCGTGTCAGTTTTTGCGGCTGCAACCCGATTTTTATTCGTGCAAAGAGGGAACGAGCGAGCGAGCCCGTGAATTGCGGCACGATCTAAGGCCGTCCCGATAAAAAGTATGTACAACCGCGCGACAGAGATAATCAGCTTAATGTAATGTAATATTACAGCCGAGAGACGGGGAACGGATGGTTTATCAAAGTGTACCTGCAGCCCTTCGTGTCTCACGCTTTATTAGATTGCACATCGCCGGCTAAAAATTAGTGGCGCGATTAATTTATGTCGGTGGAATACGTTAAAGTCGCGCTTTACCAAACACACTTTCCGTCTGGCCAAATAACATTAAAAAACCTATTGTCCCGTAACACGATGTAACGAGTGTAACCCGCTCGACGCATTAACGCGCCCTTTCACCGGGTTAATTTGTCCTGAAACAGATATTTCAACTGTTTTTCATTAGGTCGCGCGATCAATTCGTTCGTATTTCTTGTCGTGAAACTTGAGTGATTGTACAATCTGATGGGAATTTTTTCGATCGATAAACTACGGATTTTATGCATTCGTGACTGAATCGAGCAGGTGCAATTTCAGAGAAAAATAGATTAGAAGATTTAAAGAACATGTTACTTTGATTTTGTAGGACTTCTCTTCAGTTTGAAGTAAAACCTCACGATTTCTTCGTCGCGATACGTTTCCAACATACAATTCTACCACTTCCAAGAGTGAAAAAATGTATCGTCGCGTTTAGATAGCAGCCCCTTAACTAAGAGCAACCGGGCAATCGATTTAAGCGTCCCGAGAACAAACACGACGGAGGTAATCCCTCGTTCCGTGCGAATCGAGCCGTTATCAAGTATCGATGAAATTCATGGCTGCGTTAAACAAAGCGTCCCCGTATATGTGTCACCGGAAAGGCTACTTTTGTTTGTCCAGCGAGGCACGTAACCCGCGCGGATCCGTTCGATAGCCGCGGGAGGCACGCGAAATGGCTCGTTTCGCTTCGCGAGGAGGGCAAGTGAAAAAGGAATAGAGAAAGAAAGAAAGGAAGAAAGAAAAGAGCGAAAGGGAGTAGGGTACACAGTGTCTCCTTTCCCCGGTGCACTTACCGAGCCATCGGGGCACGGGCGTCGTAGAGAGAGAGAGAGAGAGAGTAGAAAGCTTGTAAGCTTACACCTCTCGAGGGGTCTCGTTTTGGGCCGCACCGGAATTACAATAAAAGATACTTCTGTGGCCAAACACTGCGCGACGAGATTATTATGCGGCCTCGGTACGAGGTGCTCGGTGTACACACACACATTTATATACCGGGTGTCTGCATCTGCCTGTGCGCTGCGGGGGGTTGGCCATGGGGCCCCATTCAAGAGAAAACGAGACCCGGAGAAATCTCCTTCCACGCTTCCGTACCGACGAGCCTGTTGTGCTTTCGAGTACAGACGATCAGCCAGGCTTTTGTAACCTCCAATAGGAGCACCGTGTTCCTCGCGCATCAGCCAATCGCCGATAGGGTCTCCCGACGCCTTGTAATCGTGTAACCGACCCCCTTTGTCGCGGCTCTCGGTGTGAAAAGCCGTATACACACCCGGTAGACGATTCTTCCTTTTTCTATCTCTCTCTCTCTCTTTTTCTTTTTTTTTCTTCTCCGCCAGCACCGCTAATTATCCACCGAAATCCCCTTAAACGGCCATTAAACCCGCCCCTTAAACCACCGTAAAAGCACTTTAGGGCTAAACGGATACAGAACCGAGTAGTTCTCGCTCGCTGTCTCCCTTTGCTGCGCAAGAACAGCAGACGGTTTGATAATGACGGTCTTCTTACCGGACCGGAGATCTCTTCCGTCATGGGGACCGCGAGTTCCTTCGAGTCCGATAGGCGCCGAGCACCTCGAGCACGCAAACGTCTCGATTGATCGACTTCGATTTTTAGTTAAGGGCCACCAGAGGACCAAGATGACGGGTAATGTCCCCTAGGAGCACCGGAAGACGTAGTTAGACGATTCGAGTGGCACGGGCTTCACCGCGGCCACTGATTTGCCGATGAATGCTAATCGTCGAGCAGATTGCGATTTAACGCTGACCGTATTGACGAGATTCAATTTAGCAAACCAGAAAATCCACCATCTTCCGTAACTCCCCCAGTGTTTTACAACACAAAACTATATTGACACTTTAGATGACAAATTAATTTGTTCGATCGTATGGTACGACCGAGGGCGGGTCTAATTGTTTGGAAATGAAATCTAGTGATCTAGCAAAGTTTAGGATGCTTGGTGCACTTTGTTCAGCTTTCTTCAGAATTTGTTCGTGTTCGAAACACCTTTAACGCCGTATTGAGACCCCCGATGCGTGTCTACGTGTACGTGCATGGCTTGATGCACCTTTTATCCCGCGAAAACCGCCTCATTCGAGAAAATTGATCGAGTGTGAAAGACCTCGTTCCACGATCCATTAGAATGCCGTGAGCTTTGATCTTTTCAACGAGCCGGAGCATCCGATCGGCCTGGGCCCCCCCGTTTTTCTGTCACGAAAACCATCTTTGATGGAATCAGCCTCGAACCTTTTAAAACTGGATCGAAAAAAGCCCGACCTCTTAACGCGGCGACGACTATTCAGCGTCGACGCAAACCCGTTGCATTTTTGCAAACGGAGCAAATCATCCTCGCGGGTTTGGCCAATTTCAAGCCACCGTCCAACCGACCACTGATTTCCTTATATTTCCGGAACGTCGCCGCCGATATTTCAGGTGATCAGATTTATTAATTGATACTTGGATATCTTTGCGTAATCGCTTTACGTAGCGTCGACGATTTATAGATAACAATATTTATTAATACGCGACTGAGAATAAATACAGAATCTTGGTCAATCCACGGGGTGAAACGAACACGCGTGCATTATTTATGCGGCTCGGATTTAATAAATTAATGATCTACTAAAATGGCGTTGTAATTCGATAAGTTATCCAATATTCGAGTATTTTGATACCCGATCGGCGACGGGTCTCCGGATAAAATATGATGATGATGAACTTTGGGGCCTCTTGCCATCTAATTGCTCAAAATTGTTGGTAATTTTCAGGAGTGTAGTACAAAAATTTAGAAATACGCATACAATTTTCCTACGAACTTTACTGAAACATTTCAAACAAAAGTGCGAATTTTCTTTACGAATCTCTCCTATAGAGGAAGTATACCAAAATTAGCTCAGTGTTCAACGTGTTCGCAATTAAACAAAAGAGAACAAGCAATTAGATTACTGATTGTTTCCCCCGAATAAAATTCGTGGCTCGTCGAAGTAGAAGAGGTCGCACGATCGCACAAGGCCATGATCACGGGTGCCATGACCAATTTAGCGATCGGGTATCGCGAGACGTGGAGAAAAGTTCTCTGGACCGCAGGTATCTCAATTTCGAGGGCTGCGAGAGAACAGGGTGCTCACGATATCTGGTGTAAGCCTATCGGCGTAAAAGCCATTATTGTTGGTCACCCTTCGAGGGGGCTGAAAAGACGAAAAGATCGGCTCGGGGGTTGCAGGTCGTTGGCTTGCTGTGCCCAGATGCCCTCTAATGGCCTTAATGAAGTGTGTGCGCCCCGCGTGTACCACGTTCGAACGCAACGACACTAATTTTTAAGCATAATCGTACACTCAGCTTCACAACGTGTGAACGGGACGCGGTTCTCAAACATCCGCATCACCGGCTCCGACTGTCGTCCCGCGTCTTCGCGTGGAATTTCTTACGCACCGGGTGTCCAAGCACCGTCGGAAACATTCTTTTGAAATTTTGGGGAATGCTAGCTCGACCCAGCTAACACCCTAATTGGCCGTTTTTATCGCTGCAATGATCTCGCAACGTTTACCCACGTTCGACTAGGTTCTCTATGATTGAAATCGGAGATCGAAAGAGTCACACAATATTTGAATAGCTTCCACCTCTTCAGGGACACTGGCACATGTCTGTAATTATTCCCATTTTTTTGTTTGAAACCAACAACAGTTTCGCTCGCTACGATATCGTCGGGGAACATCTCGAGAAAAGCGACGAAGTCGCCGCCGCTATGTTTTCACGTCTCGGGACATGTGGTCGGCTCAGAGTGCAACCCCCTCGGAGCAGAACTTAATCTTTCGCGAGAAATTTCATTCCCGGCCAAAGAGAGACTAATTAATCTCTTCCGGCGGAGCGTTTTCTCTGCAAGCCTCGGCGACTGGAATTATTTCATTTTCCCGTTTCTTTAAAAGCGGCTCCGCAACGGCGTTTCCTCCGAGAGTTTAATTACCGGCCCAAGAATGTGTTGTACTTACGTCGTCCGACTCGGAACACGCGCGGCGCGCCGTGAGGATCGTGTTTCTCGTCCGCGAATTTCCCTCGTGTTTAAATTGTATCTACAATTTGTAAGCCGCGCTGGAGAGCACGCGGTGGCTCTTGAAAATAGAGCCACCATATACAATGCTGCTCGGGATCGGTTGCACCAGAGGGAACGATACGAGTCGAAGTCATGATACGATTATGCCGGGAACTATCTGCCTCCGCTGTTCCGATGGAAATCTTTCGGAATAGTTTTCGGCTCTCCACAATATTACCTTGCAAAGACATTGCACTCGTAACGTACGCGATTTTATTCGGAACATTATAGCTCGAGTGCGTACTGCCCCGCATTAATTCCATTTTGTGTGCGTTCCGCGTAACCCGGGCACGAATCCTGAACACTTCAATGATTTATTCTATCCTATTGTTAATCGACGTATCTTCTTTCTTGAAAGTGTAAGAAACTCATTTTTTAAATTTTCAATATAAATCTACACGTCGAAAAGTTGTGAAGAAGAAATTGCAATTTTTACAAAAAATGTTCCGCGTCATGTAAATAAATTGTTCTAACTTCTCAAAGAAAAAATCCAAGTCGTATGGTCCAATATTTTAAAAGGTTGTCCTTTTAAGAGTGTCCGACTAAACTTACCATATACTAAATCGATTCGAATGTTTTACTTTATAAAAATCACAAGGCTCTATTTATTTAGATTTTGTGCAATTGAATACCTGAATAAATAAATTTACTGAATTATTCCCCGTAGAAGCAACGTTATAATTTCAACAATTGTAAAATAAAAAATATGAAACATATGAACAGTTCCTAGAAAATATTTTTACTAAATTATTCTTGAATTTCCAAGGATCACTAAAGCAGGGGTGATCGGAACAGTACAGGAATCGGCGAGTTCCTGGAACTGCAACACTGTCTTCTTCGTAGCCCTCGTCTCCAACAAAGTTTGACAGCGAGACTCGGTCGCAGTGATCGTCTGTGTCGCTAAGGCGGAGGGAAGAAGGCGTCGGAATAGGTAGTAATCTCGACGATGGAGGTTTATCACGGCAGATGGACTAATTGATGTCATTCAGGGTATCATTAATGCCGGTGTTCTTGGACGCGTATCAGCAGCTAGTGATTTCCACAAGCGGAGAAATCTTTTCAGACCGTGCCACTTCTCGCGACTTTCCGCTTCTCAAGAATGGCTGAAGAGAAACGAACAACGACTACGAGCGCGCGCGAGAGAGAAGGTGGGAGAGAGAGAGAGAGAGAGAGAGAGAGAGAGAAAGAGAGAGTGAAAAGGGGATAAGGTACGGGAGTGTGCGAGAGCGATGCCGAAGAAAGAGGGAGGGACGTGTTCGTGGGTGTCGAAGCCAGGAAAAGAGGGCGAGGGTGCGGAGGGGAACGCGCGGGGGCGGATGGAAGTATGAAGTGAGCATATTACTATTGAGAATAAGTACCTGGCTTCGAGATGGTGGTGGCTGTGCTCGGGGGATGAAGGCGGAAGGGGCTGAAGTAACGGCACACGGGGGTGGTTGCGTCGGGGGTACAAATGGGGTGGTACAATGGGCACTAATGGATCTCAAGCCGCCGCGAGAGGCGCTGCTTTTAATCTAATTGTCCTTCGTAGCCGTCGCGATCGCGATCAGTGGTATTCAACTCTGATCCCTCGACCACCCCCACACCCCCTTCTCTCTCTCTCTCTCTCGGTCTCTTTCTCTCTCTCACTGTGTGTTCCGCTCTTAAAACATATGATTACGCGGGCACGACAACGCAGGCAAAAATAAAGAGAAAGCAAAATCGTTCCGCGGCCGAGGTCGAAAACGGCGACCAGCAACTTTTCCGGCCGCGGCAATTAAATTCCAACGAATAATAAACGTTTATTAAATTTTTGTAATACACCGTTTATTAGAAGTTTATTACATTCGACATGTGTCCGGCTCCCGGCAATTTGACACCGGCCCCGAGTCCTTTGAAATTGGTCTTTGCTTTCCGCACACTCGAGCGAAATTTTCGAGTCTCGGTGAAAATTGCGCTGCGCGTTTTCTTGGGCCGCGCGGAATGGAAAGTAATTTGGCAGGAAGTGTGCTAATAGTCGAACTGTCCAACGTGAAATGTTGTCTCGGTCCTAGGTGATTTTTCGAAGTGAGGATTGTCGGTTGTTCGACGAGTATCGGCAACTATGTGGCGCGGACAGGTAAAGGTGCGAATGCTTACGATACGGCAACGCGAATGAAAGCAGGGAGGAAGTGGACCCGGAGCGTTTCTTTCTCATTCTAGTGGTTCCATTTAGCGGAACTTTACTGCATTATGCGACACGGCTGTTGAGCTAAAACGCGGGCGGGGGAAGAAATTTCGAAAGCATGCGCGTGCTCTTTCTAATGCTGCGAATATAACACGTCTGCGGAGTAGGTATCTCGAGTGCGGCGAGACCGTTCCTCCCGACGCAGACTTTTCGCGTTCTCGTCGAAAATTCTGCGAGGAAAGTGCAGATTAATTAAAAGATTCCTCTGTGCAGGTAGGTGAGATAATATTTTTTATAATTCGTTCCAGCACCGAGTTAATTCTGCGGAAAGAAACCGTTTCCTTTTCAAGTCTGATTACTAAACGATGGCTCAAAATATAGTATTCAACGGATTCCAGATATTTCACTGGAGCGATTTACGGTGAAAATTCAATGCGAGTTTCTTAAGTACCGAAGTAACTCGTTTTTCGGAGAATATTCTATCCGACAGTCTCGAAATAAACCCCAGGAATTTTACGTGTGTATTCTTTTTTGTAAAATTAAATTACTTTGACCATGATTAAATTGAATTGACCACCTTTCAAGAACTTGCTAGTTACGTTGTTTAATAATGTTAATATTAGGAATAATAATACTTTCCAGTAAACATTCCGACATAATTGGCCAGCACACTATCTCCATAAAATATCGTACCAAAAACTCACCATCTAATTCGTTCAACCTATTTGTAATTAGGCAACACCCTCGCGTGTTACAACCTCCACCCCCATGGAGGGAATACTCCCACGATGGGAACGGAATGAAACGAGCCAGAAATACAAGGTGTTCACAAATGTAAACAGCTATAGAATCACCGCCGATGGCCAAATGCAGGCGAAATCGGTATCGTTCGAAACTCAAAATGTTTGTGCTTGGCGTATTCCCATTACAGAAATGAATCAGCAAATTAAAATTTTTTCAAATGTTGGTGTTATTTCTGAATTCGTACCTAATAATTTGGCTTCGTGTAATATGTTTTTGAAAACTCGTTAGCGCCAGTACGAGTGAATGTAATCTAATGTTTTTCGAGTCTGAATAAATATACACCTTCACGAAATATATACCTTCACGTTGAAAAAGATCGGGTTAGAGAGGGGAAAGATAAATGTCCGACAATATTTGATAATTTTATAGCGATTTGGCCCGTTGTGTTAGAATCGCGATGAACGTTTGCGGACACCCTGTGTCATAGTAGGAAAGCTCGGTCAGGAAGCGAGCCGCAACGTTTCCCGCAGAGTTGTGGTATCGCATGATCTTATCGAGACGGTCCGATGACGATCGTCCTGGCGCAGGTGGCGCAATAATTACTTCCCCGTGCTTTGGCCCCTCGGTCGCGCGCGAGCGGAGTCGGCCAGTTCAATAACGATAACGATAATTGTCGCGTCTGTGTCGTCGCGATAAATTCCTGATAAGACGGATAAATTGGTCGGATTGTAATTGCCGTTGTGCGTGTTACCAGATGATGAGCGTACCTGACGGGCCACGTGGGAAGGCTGGAAAAGGGGGTGGACACGATTAAACGGGACATCGGCGATGTTTACACCGAAACTCGCCCGTGGGAATCGAATTCCGTGGCCCCCGTGGCACGAAAGGGGGCACAGAAAAGACCTGCGCCAGCTGTGTACCCCCGGCACACAATCCCGGATTCAGGAAATCGTCGCCACCGAAATCTTTTCGTGATTAATGACACGGAAGCGATTTCGTCGCGCGACACTGTTAACTCGGTTCTCACAGAATTGGGGGCGGCAGAGCGAGGAAAATACGTTCATTAGGCGAGAATGCGCCCCGGACGTAATGCATGGAATATTACGACGCCTATGCGGACGCGCAGTTTAAGACCCGTTGATCTTTATTAGCCGTATACCCCTGTTTGTCGCTAACGAGCAATATTGAGCAAATGCCTTTTTTCTTGGATCTGTTTCCTATATTTTTCGTAATGTGTTTTAGGTGCCGTTCGTCCTTATCAACCTGGTCTGTAGTTAACAATTCTGGAAAAGCAATATTCTAAAAAATAATCTTCATTTAATTTTGTGTTATCATACTACAGTTTGTCAATTAAATACAAATACAAATACAAAAGTGGTATTGAACAATTTCTATGCGTACTAAATTAGTTGCGACTCATTAGAACCGATGTTTCACTGTCAAAAGGTGAAGGGATAAATTATGGAAATGAAACGTCCACGAATGTCATTAGTATCATATATTTTCTCTTGGCGTAATTAATTAACTACATATGTACACGGGGGAAACCGTACGTGTTTCTACATATACGCACGTCAGTGTATGATACATGTATATTACAAAAATTCTTCGTCCGCTACAATTCGTACCAATCGTCATTGCGACTTCTAAGAAAACCGGGTCCACTAAGAACGTTCGTGTTTCGCTAAGACTGTTCGCGTTTCGCGTTCGTAGTCTTGATAAATCGAAAGAAAGATGCTTCGAACAAATTCTGTAATCAAGATAACCATTAAAGTCAATACTTTTTAAAGCCGCATCTCTATCAACATATTCGCATCGCAACATATAATTCTAATAAATTTTTTTCAGAAATAATCCTCGGTGAGTCGTAACGCTTAACAGAAAATAATAAGATCAAAATAAGAGTAACGAATGCTTTTGGAAGACCGCCAGCGGTTCAAAAAGCATTCAACTTAAAATAAATGCTCGCACATATCGGAACGGTCCCAATTTTCACGCGATGATAGACTACGTTGCGGTCCGTTCCAGAAATCACCTCTCGAGGAAACCCTCGGATAGCTCTCTACACACCTCTACCCTCTATAAACCAAACTGTACACGCACATCTCTATATTATCATCAGACACCCGACTTTAAGGCATCTGACAATCACAGTCCAGAGGTCCATCTACAGACCCAGTCCCTCATTCCTTCACTTCTAACTCGGAAATCCTTAGAGTCCCTCTACAATAGGCCATCGCTTCATCATCTTAGAGTTCATCTACAATGGCCAAACGCTTCACCAACTGTACACGTCCTCGGATCACCAGGTCCAAGGCATCTGACAATCAGAGTCCCCAAACCACCAGCAACAGGGTCTTCCCCAAGCTACCCAGCGGTCCTCTATTAATTGTCCACCTTGCGCAGGACTTCCTCAGCCTTCACTCTCAGCACCTCCGCGCTCTGCCTCCTGATCTCGTCGTCGGATGATGCCGAGTCCTCTTCTTTATCGTGTTTCGAACTCAGGTTCTGGGGCAGGCTCTGCACACCGAGGTTCAGAGGGTGTCCGTGTAGGTGGGTGCCAAGCGTGTGTCCGTTGACGTTACCGTGGTTCAAGGTCGAGGCTGGGTTCAGGCCGACCGGAAGCACCGTGCTGAGAGACGCCAGGTTCTGGGGTAGTGGTAGCCCAATGTACTGCGACAGGATCGCGTGCAGGGGCGGCAGTTTAGGCGCGCTGGTAGGCCAAGGTGGTGGGAACACCGGCGGGATGAACCAGGGGAACGTACCCGTCGACCCCCCCGACGGGTCCGCACCTGGCATACCGCCGGCCGATTGGAGTAAACGGGCGTGAAGGGACAGCTCGTTCACACCTGTAATCACACAGTTTTGCACGGGTTTTAGTTCATTGTTTCTGCGAATCTCGCCGGGGGTTGGTCACTAGCTGAAAGGGTTGCTGGCTGGCCCTTTGCGGTCTGAAGGGCACAACCGACTGACACCCTGCGGTCCAGCTGCGCTTGCTCGAATTGACGTTAACATTTCTTTGGATAATTTATATAATGAAACTTGTTGTCAATTGCCTTTCCATTTTTCAGAGTTAAGAAAATTACAGTTAATCAATGAATGTAAAATTTGATTTGTCAGTGTGAAGACGTTCTCCGTCCACGCCTATGGACTGCTAGATCTCCTGAAAATTGATGGCCATCTGTTCGCACAGAGATCCGCCGGCATGCAACGGAAATTGTGCGGCCAGCGAACGGAGCAAAACGAAATTAACCCCTTGTGTCCTGAAGCTATGCTGCAGCACCACTTTCATCTTTGAATTGAATATACTCGGATTTTGATTTTCGATTTAACCCATGGATGACGGAAGTTTTTCTGGACTTTACAAACAACGATGCTCGTGTCTGTTCATATGCTGTTGCATTTATGATGTTAAAGGGTTGAATGAAGTTGCATGGAACTTGTAGCATCCTGAGTCAGAATTGCCCCTACCACCATTATTCAAACAATTATTTTATTAGGAAATAAAACATTAGGAAAACAATTATTGACAATTATTATGTTTGTTTCTTTTACACTTTAAAAGAAAAGTAAGGACCTAAATTAGATAAAGAATTTTTATATTTAATAATTTTCAATTGTAAATCATATATGTAAATTTGAGTTTTATATTTTATGGAATACTAACAAAATGAAAATATGAAAATGTCAAAAAATTTTTAAAACGACAACACTTTTTATAAAACGAATTGTTCAAACTATTTTGTCAATATACTCGATAAAACACCTTTAACCTCATTCCGGAGAAATAAAAGTACGTTATCAGTCGGTTAAAGAGATTCAGATATAAATCGGCCCTTACTTAAAACAACAATGAGACACTCTTTCAAAGTGCAATTTAATTCAAATGATATGTTCGTAGATGTCCAGGGTAAAATTAACCTCGCACGATCTAAGGCACGACTTTCATTCACTCGGTTCGTGAAAGGTAGAGCTTCTATGTTTTTCATCGGACAGTAATTACTCGAGTAAAAAAAGGTGTATTTCGAAGAAATGCACTCGTTTTTTCCCGGGGATGGTCGCTCTCGTATAGACATGTTTCACAGGGCATCAAGGGTCCGGTTTTCATGAAAAATGAAACGGTCCGTCGCGCCTCGCTCGCATGCGATGGCCGCGATGGCCGACGCTGAAATTAGGTGTAATTCGCGTCGATTGCATCTACCCCTCGTAACGTTTCTCGCGCCTTGCCCGCTTGTATATTAGCAAACACACTGCCGCACGATTGATCGCGTAGCAAACGGCCTGGAGTTTACAAAATTTTTTGATTTCCTGAGCAAACCGAAAAGCGAAAGTCCAAACAAGTCGGTTCGTTTGAACGCGCGAATCGAAATCGTTAACCCTTTAACGCTCAAAAGGCAAATATGTGATTTTTAAAGAGCTGATGGAAAGAACGAAATAACATCAACACAAAACTCTTCGAATATCAAAAAAGTGACTAAAATATTATATTGTTTCTGAAAAATGATAAAATGTTACAAATTTTTATTGTAATGGATTTGTTCAATCGATACTAATAAAATTGTCTTCATAATTTCCATAATTGAGAAATAGAAAATCTGAAACTGGTTAATTTTTTCAGATGCGAAATAGTTAAATTCTAATCGGAACTCACCGCTCTGTTCCACGTGCATGAAACTGGTATCTCTGCCAAGTGCCTTCTCCTTCTTGCGCCATTTTGCGCGCCGATTTTGGAACCAGACCTGCAAACCAAAAGATCAAGACGTTCAAAATTGACATTATTAATTACGCCAGCGTAAAAATTCCATCCGTATCGTATTCCAAGATACTTTGCTTGTGAGAAAAATTCTTATGTTAGCAAAAGTTTCAAAAATTCTCTAAAAATGATTAGAATCAATTATAATCAGCAGAATAGTTTAGTTCAATGAAAATTGATTACAATCTACAGACCAAACGATTACCATCATACATTTGTGTGATGTGCAGCCTGACTAGAATTTTCGATGCCAGATACGCTAGAAAACAGATATCATGTCAACCAATTATACGATCTAATCAACAAGCAGTACCATCTGCATTTTCACGTAAATGGAACAGAACAAATTCAAGTAACGCAGCTATAAAGTATAACCGAGACATGGACAAAGTTTCGGATTAAATAAATTTCATTTTCGCTTTTGTGAAACCTAGTAAAAAAAGGAGTCAATCTTGTTGATTAAAAAGAGAAAGAAATTGGCTTGCTGGGGGAACAATTGTCGTGCGAAATCATCGAATTATTTCTCGGAAGAAAATACGCCAGCGACGCATGAGAACCCTAGCCAGCCGTATCAGAACCACCCAACAAAAGCTTGCTCTCGAGGTTGATTAAGCTAATTGTTAACAATTATCCTGATTTCCTCCGTACCCCTGAGTGCCGGCAACCCCTCTCTGCCCTCGCCCCTCGTCTTCCTACCAAACCCCTGGCACGCCGTTACCGCTGGCCCCGTTGCCATATAAATGCTTTCGCTTTCCGCCTGAGCTGCTCTGATTTTTCGTGGCCACCGGCAGATCCCGCGAAACAGACGGAGAAAGAAGAGGCAGATTGCGTTTTACATCCTGCCCCTATTGTGTCGGATAGCCACAGAGCTTTTCACAAGACGACGACGCGGTCACCGACGTCGATCCGATACGCGTCGATCCTCGCGTGATCTTCGTGCGCACCGACGCGATCTTCTCTTTCCGGACTTTCTTCCGTCAACGGTATCGGATAACAATCAATTTTATATTCGGACGTCTACGAAATATTTCACATTTTTATTTTCAAAAAATAGTCGATATGTATACATATATCATACATTATCTACCGATGACGATTTCATAATTTTTTATCAATTATAATTTCATAATTTCAACACTGTGATCTTCCTCAAAATTCAGTTAAAATTTACTAAAATATTTTACTCGTAAAGTCTAACGGCTACAATGTAATTACAGGTTTTAGAAAATTTTGGGGATTTGCGTAATGGTTAAACGAAGCATTTTAACATTCAGCAAAGCTAAAAATCTATTTAAACTGGGAAAAGGAATGCCGACTATGGTTTCTGATGTGAATTTTTGCAACCATCGCGAGCGGCCACCATCAGTTGGTAAAAAAACAACAAAGCAAGTAGAAAATACAGCGGCAGAACTATAGGGGGAAGTTTGAAAGTGACTGGAACCGCGCGGTCGTCGGCTCGACGAGGGAAAGAGGCGAACGTCGCGAGGCCGGGACGGTAAATTCAATTGCCTAATTGCTGTTAATTATTTAATCGTTGCTGAATACCCCGCTAACGCCTAAGTGCTCGCAAACCTTGCAGTGCGTCGTTTAAGCGACCCAACGCGAACCCGAAAGTTTGAATCCCGTCCCGCACACCACCACCGCCGCACACCGTGTCCCGTACAATCCTCGGTGTAACGTTTTCACCGTCTCCGCCGCAAATTTCCTGTTCGCACGGTGTCTCTCTCCCACTCTCCTTCGATCCTCAAACTTTCCATTTTTATTTCCACGTCACCCCTCTCCGAGTCCTTTTTCAATCAATCCCGCGAAAAAACGCGATCCTTTGTCTCCGGCTATTGTTCCTTCGACGACAATACACCGAAAGTGAGGGGTGCGTGGGCGGACTCGTATTTATCGGGCAAAAATCGGCGGAGGGGAGGGAGGGATTGAGTTCGGGGGAAAAAAAGAAGAAAAAATCCGTCGGATTGAAACGCGGCGTCGCGTCAGCGTCGGACACCGTCAGAAAAAGCGAAAGCGGAGTGATACGAGAGTGTCGCGCGTAGAATAGGAAGCGGGCAGAAACGATTCGCGATTCCATTACCATCGACGGCGGTCCGATCGACGATCGAACGCGATACATCGACGGGTGAGGTGGCGGGGTAGGGGGAGAGGGAGGGAGGGGGGTAGGTGCGGAGGCCCGACCATTAATACCGAAAAATGGGTAATTTCGCATCTGGAATTGAGGGCGGCGAGGGAGGAGCAGCGGAGGATTTCCTAGATTGAAATAAAGTGGCCGTGGCACCACTGCGCCGCGGCGGATCATTTAGCGGTTTTGTCGAGCGACGGCCAATTGCCGGCATTGTCGCTTGGCTGTACCACAATGGGCCAATCGGAATGCTCTCTGTCTCTTTTCAGCTCCGCGCCACCCTTCGACGACTGCTCCATCCACGACCCTTCTCTCCACCGCTATATACGTACACAACCGCCCCCTGTATAGGTATGTACAACGCTCTTTCTCGCTCTCTTCGTCCCTCTTTCGCCGATCCTCCTCCTCTGTACTCCTTCTATCCATCTCTCGGTCTAGCTACACTCTATCTAGCCACCCTCTCCCTTCGACTACGTGGTTGTTTCTCTCTCTTTATCCCTCTCGGTTTCTCTCGCTCCGGCACGTATGGCAGAGGGTGTCAGGACGGTTACGCTAATCGAGTAACCGATTTCCATCCATGGAAAAGTCATAATTTATGGCGGAACCCGCCAATACCCGCAGCTGTCGCCGCGCCGCGCCGCGATTCCGCGTCACGTACCTCGGGCTCGTTTCGCGACCGATCGACTGATAATACAAATGAACGCCGGCCGATATTTATCTCGCCAGCGATCGCACGATTTTCGTGTGCCCTCCCGTCGACGTCCAACGAGGGGAACTTTCGACCCGAAAGGGGGTGGTTTCTTCGATGCTGCAGAAATTACGGCTGTTGAGGGGGTCTGGCTGATCTCACGGTTGAAAAATCGGTCTAGTTCTTTACCGCGAGGCATGTTACGGCTTAACGCGTTCCTTTTAGTAACAGTCAAATAGTTCCAACTGGGCTGCGGAGTTTATGCATTTATGGCAAATAGTAGAAACACTCTTTTTGTTAATCTTTTTATCATTTCCTAATTTTCCACTTTATTAACCGCGCTTTTATCCAGCTTGAACAACTACTCTAAAGTCCCACTGTATGCATTCATAGATAACGAAACGCATTTTTGCGGGCACCGAATAATATAACGCTCGTACATTCTTTTAGTGTTTTCACTGTTTCGTGTTTCATGCATTCATTATTGTCGTAAATGCACGAAATTGGCAGTGTAATAAATATTAATGGGTTACAGGTTTGCAACGTTGCTAATAAGAATGCAATTTTTAATGGGGCCCCGGGATTTTTTGTTCGGATTAACGTCCTGTTGCGACTACCGTTCTCTTTCCGTGTTTCCGATGCACTCGAAGCGAATGAGCGCGACCGGAGGGGAAAAAAATGTCAAGCAGATTAAAACGCAATTGAAGTCGAGGAGACACCATCCGCCTATCGTTTTTAACTGCGTGTTTTATCGATCTAGACCTGGCTGCGCAGATAGATATACATACATATATGTATACACACACGTATACATATATGTTGTATATGTATAAAACTAGTACGAAAAATCCGGCCGTGTTTTCAATCGCGAGTTGCATCGACGAGGGACAAAGAAATAATGAGCGATCAAAGACGCACCCCAATGAATCGCCGGTTATTTAGAATGCTTTAACTTTATCATTGTGGACTGGCGATTGCGGCGCTCTATACGTCAATTCGGTATCCCCTTTTGCTCCCTTTTTCGTTCTTCCTTTTTTCTCGCTTTTCTCGTCTTGTTGTCTTCCTTTTTTCTTCCTTTCGTTTGCTTTGAAACATACTCGCATACCTCAATCTGTCTCCTTCTTTTCCTCGTTCTCCTTCTCTCTCTCTTTTTTTTCTTTCTCTCGCAGCCGTTAAAAGACGCGGCCTTAAAATACATTCAAAGCAGATTACGACCCAGTTGCACGCTCTCCATCATTCGATTGGTTCGCATGAAATTAATCCCTACCCTCCAGTAGCATCGGGACCACGATTTGGCGCGCGTCTTTTGCGAAATTACTGACGTCAATGTGGAGGGCCAGATTTTCAGTACAATAGTGTATAATTAGTTGAGAAGCCCACACCGAGGTTACCGCTCGTTCAGCCCCCGACGCCGCTTCCGACTGTCGAATATCGTGCTTGCCGAAAAGCTGCCTCGAGGATTTAAAGATTGTTTCGAGGACCTTCGGCAACCATAATTCTATCAAACTACCCGACCACGCGTAAAAACGATCCGACTAACCTGTTTGTTTTCTCGGAATCTTGAAAATAGCTTCCACTGCTACATGTAACTCGTCGTTTTACGTAATTTTAAGTAATTTATTGCTGCTATTTATAATTTGGGAAATTATCAACTTATACAATTCTTCATTGCCAGAAAGGTTCATTTTACAAGAATAACACTGTCCAACATCAAAAATGTTTTCATATAACTGTTGGGTGGATCTTATAGAGTTTTTTGCGCTGATTCCGAATCTGTCCTTAATTTTTTTCCTACACGTACAGTTTTTGAGAAACTTGACTTTGAAAAAAAAACCTATTTTTCAATTTTAAACAAATATTGTGATGTTATTATAATAGATATTGAATTGTTCTTGGTAGCGAAAGATTCTATAGACTTTCCTGAATACAGTCATATGCAATATTAATACATTATGAATGTTTAAACATGTTTAAACAATCATTAAAGACGGAGAGGCACCACTTTTGCACCGTTTTTTGATGATATTTTTCAATTTATATAAAAAAATAAGGGTCCAGCGGAAAGACTAGAGCAGACTTTTATCTTGAGAAACCACCCTTTAAAATTACCAACGTCGATGTTCTCTTCGTACCAGAAAGCAAAATATCTTCGCCCGACATGAGTTGCCGCCAGTGATGTTCACCACTGCAACGGACGTTCGACGCGCCGTATCCCGTCGAACGACCGCGCTAGGGGCAGGGCACCACTGGCGGCGACTCGTGTCGGACGATGATATTTTGCTTTCTGGTTCGGTAAAATCGTCGACATTGGAAACTTGAAAGCATAGTTTCTCAAGATAAAAGTCTGCTCTATCGCGTGGTATAGTTCGATTTTCCGCTGGACCCTTATTTTTTCATATAAATGAAAAAATATCATCAAAAAACGGTGCAAAAGTGGTGCCTCTCCGTCTTTAATGATTGTTTAAACATTCATAATGTATTAATATTGGATATCACTGTATTCAGGAAAGTCTATAGAATCTTTTGCTACCAAGAACAATTCCATATCTATTATAATAACATCACAATATTTGTTTAAAGTTGAAAAATAGGTTTTTTTTCAAAGTCAAGTTTCTCAAAAACGGTGCGTGTAGGAGAAAAATTAAGGACAGATTCGGAATCAGCGCAAAAAACTCTATAAGATCCATCCAACAGTTATATGAAAACATAAAAAAGGTTTAAATTTGTTGGACAGTGTAATGAAAACTCTCAGAGAACATATTTGTATCATTTTTAAAATCAAACTTATAAAAAGGAAAATGTAATGATAATAAATTAATTACAGTGAATAAACGTCAACATTTTAATACACATATTAATAACGACAAATTGAGTAGCTAAGAAATGAAGAAGGGCGTGATATCGAGTTAATGAAGCGTCGAAAATAATCCCAGAAATCATTCGTGAGATTATGGGTTGGAAAGTGGTTTGAGGCGGTTGATGAAGATCACTATGATATCATCGAGGGAATAATTGAACTCACCTGCACTCTAGCTTCGGAGAGGTCCAGCCTCATAGCCAGTTCTTCTCTAGTGAATACGTCCGGATACTGCGTGTTCCCGAAAGCTTTTTCAAGCTCGTGAAGCTGGTAGGTGGTAAATGTGGTGCGGGATCTTCGGACCTTGCGTGGCCTGTCCGATTCCCCAAGGTTTAGGGGATCATGCAAGGCATCGTTTATTTGGTGATCGCTCAAATGGCCGAGCTCCGTGTCGCCGCCATCGCCTATCGCATCTGATGACGCTGGGTGATCTGGGAACAGGTAAAAATCGAACATTTAAAATCATACTATTCCTTACTTGAGAAAAATTAAGTCTGCAATAACAGTTTCTTTGACCATCGAATCTCAGATTGGACTCTTTGGGCTTCGGTGAAATTTTTACTCGTTTAGGAAGCATAGCAAATGTTTATAAACATGACATTTTTCAAAATGTTCGAATATTTCAAAAATTAGAAAATTTCGAAAATTAAATACGATAAACTCTGACAGCGTTCATAATTGTATTTTCACTGGAATATTTCACAAAGCGTTGCTCCCCATTCTCCGACTTCCTTTGCAATTAATAAAAGTGCTTGTTTCAGGCATTCTAACGCTCAGAATATAAAACAAGTGGAAAGTAGAAAGTAATTCATAAACGATGTAATAAGTGGGAATTTTGTTTACGCAAGCAATCATCGAATACCATTTTCATATTACTCCATAACTTCGTTCAAATAACTGAACATTTTATATTTTTCGACCAATTACTTATGAATTAACCGTCGTAACAATGTTGTACAAATGCAATACGAGTATACTACAATTTAAAGATTCTACAAGTGTTCGTACAAATATTCGTACACATTTTCAATGCAATTTTTATCAATCCTGTACTAAAAATAAAATGTAGCTTCGTTGCTACACGAATCAGGCACAAAGGTGCCAGCTTGTAATGGACCACAAACGACGCATCAGTCAGTGGACACGCTATGTCCACACTGAAGCAACATCGAGCAAGTCTTTGTCGCATCTCGTTACCTTCTTTTCTCATTTGGTAAAAGAAGGATGTTGCTTCGGTGTACTCAAATTTGCTTTAACACATTATTATTTTTAAATACCGTTATTACTGGCTGTTTATTCAATGCGAGACAGGTGGCAAGAGTCAAATCAACGACGAACTGAAGAACCGGGCCCGGACTCATTAGCGGGATCCTAGGGGGCCGGGGGGATTCGTATGGTGTTAAAGTCGCGCGAGTATCAAAGTTTGAATAGGTACGCGCAGCAAACGATCGCAAGGCCTTCGGTGCTCGAGTGCAAGAGAGGATCGGGACGATTAAGCTAAATCGTCCACGCTGCCAAAACGAAATTGACGTTTCGCTGGCACACACATGGTCGGAGAGAGACCCAGAGAGGGAGCGCAAGGGAGAAGTGGACCAGGAGGGGGTGGATGCTGGGGTTGGAGATGCTGCGAGGTCGGTCGGTGTGGGTGCAATTTCATTTTTAAGCCGCGCAACGACTGCCGCCCGATATATGCCCGATACGCCGATCATGTCCGATCGGCGGATTTGCCAATTTTAAGCCTCACCCGGCGCTTCATTTTTTGTACATCCAGCCGTGTATGAAATATGACGCATCGATGCGAGCCTGTACACTATATCTACACACTCGATAGTACTTAAAAACCGTTGCCGTCAGTGATTAGCAAATATCACGAGTGCATGTCGTACATTGGTGGCCCCGCGGGTGCACCCCCCGATGCAACCCTTGCGCGTAGCCGTGAAACACACGCTCGCTCCGGCTCTGCCCCCTATCTACCCCTCTCTTTTTCTCTCCTTCTCTATCACTCTCTCTCTCTCTCTCTCGCGTTCGCCAGCTCTACACCCCCCTGGTTTTTTCCACCCTGTCTCGTTTCACCCCGGCTCCCCTTTCGGTGTCCCGTCTTCACCGGTGCATCGATACCCGCTCGAAGGCTCATTACAGCAAACTACACGTAACATGCAAATTTTTCCTCGGCTGCGACAACAATTAGCTTCTTACGAGAGGTTTAACGGGGCGCACCGGTAACCGATACTCTTGCGCGGAGGGGATAAAACTCGAGACTTTTCGGATGGTTATATCTCACAGCCAAGGAAGTTAGCGACGCTTTGAGGTTTTGTTATTGGTTACCGCTTGCACTACGAATGTTTGTGTCTATTCTGTTCCCAATCACTATCTGTGTCTGTTTATATATGTTTTATTTAAAATGTACTTTTGTAACTCCACTACAAATCGTTCATGAGATCATTCTCACTATTCAGTCACCCTTGTTGCATTTATTGTTCGATTCTTCTTGATTGCAAAAAGATTAATGTCGCAAACATCTGCATTACGACGTTTAACAGAAGCAAATAATGCTGCTCAAAAATTAGAAACTCACCACTATAAAATATAGTCTAATCGTCGTAAAAATGTGCCGTTTTCATGTTTTTAAAAATGGAATCGTGACTTATGGATCGCTGCCGCGAGACCTCGGCGAGGGGGATCACGCTTAATTAGTGAGCCGACGCATTCAATTCCCCGTCATACTAAAATTACTCACGAAATTAGATAATAACGCGATAACGACCGCCGTTGTCGGCTTAGACAGAGTTTCAATGTCCGTCTCACCCCCAGCGCTGGTTCCGTCATCCCCTTAGGCGCGTTTGCTTGAACTAATTAGACGAGCATTTACTACTCGTGCGTAATAACGTTAATCCTACTTTTCGGTGCCGCTCTAACCGGCAGTTGCGATAGATTGCGCCGATGCGAATCGTTCGAACCGGCCGCGTATGTCAGCGTTGCATGGATAAATGGAAAGAGAGAGCAGAGAAGAGAGAAAGAGAGAGACATATATGGGGGGCGTGCTAGAGATCGCGAAGGAAAGAGAGACAACTGTATGCGGCACGGGTACACGCGTCTCTCCGTACGTGTGCGCGTAATCGCACTAACATTTACGCAAACAAACGTCCGGATAATCCACGGTGAATAGAGAGATTTTTATGTTTTCATGCTAGGGCACAATGGGGCACCCACTTGATGCCTAACTCTCCGTTGCTTTTTATTAAATCTACGGACCCACCGATAGGGGTTGGAACACCGGGGGAGAGAGTCTGGCCCGTAAAAGGCAGTCCGCTAAATTAAAGATTTATTTACCGTGCCCCCGCTGATGACCACATGCCGGATACCCGGGACCAAGACAATGCCGACAAGATATTGCTTCCTGCTAACCCGCAGATTCGGAATCGACGCCTGGAAAACCCTTTGGAAATCCATTTCTGCCCTTTTTGGTCGATTCATTTTCATTTTTATCGATCGTTTGTACTGTGGACTTGGTTTTAGGAATATGTTATAGTAGGATGGTAGAGCCTGAACGTCGGTACGTTTGTTTTGAATGTAAGAAGACATTCTAGGAGGAGAGTGGGAAAAACGGCGAGTGCGTGATAGACCACGAGAGGGTAAGGAGCGTATGTGAGAGACTTGAGAGATATTCCGTTGAGAAGCGAGAGTTATTTAATTAGATATTATTCATAATAGTTTGTTAAGATCTATTTCATTATTAAATACATATTTCTTATTAAATGTAACCATATGATATTAACCATCATGTACCGCATGTACAAACTCAGGATAAAAGAAAATTTGATTTGACGATTATGTAATACCTCATCGGATACACGAAGTGAAACTTCTATTAATTTCGGATAATGTGCACTGTCGATGTCTAACCGTTGTGATCCAACGTGAAAAATCCAATTGCAAATCTATAATGTTTAAGTAACAAAGACAACGACCAGGAAAAGACAAGAGGAAAATGAAGTGTAGTTTAGAAGTGACGTGGAACTCGTTCTTTGACAGTCTGTGTGGTGGACGATGGATATTCGACGGGTTAATTCAATTTTCGTGGCGTCCTATGGGGTAAAATATTAATTTTCGCCGATTCGTTCGCAGGGCCGCACCAACGCCGGGTTACATCCGCCAACAATATTGACCGTAATCAAATTGAAAATGAAATTCCGCGATTACATTATTACCCTTTTGACGGGACGTGACCTCGAGCGCGTCGATTTGTAAGCAATTCCCGGCGGATCGTATCGGTGGACGTGCAATGCGTGGGTATTATCAGACGCATTAATTATGTTAGACGACTGTACGCTCGAAATCCGCAAACACATCCTGATTTCTGCGCGCCACAATCGGCCGGGACCAATAATCGGTCCATCTGTATATAGTGATCATCGGCTACTGTGTTCCTACTTGTATATCTACGTGTATCACGAAATCCACACTGCCGGCCAATAGAACGCTGACACCTGAATCACTGTCTTTCTTCGTGGGAATAATAACCAACGATTCCTCCTTTTATAATCTGTACCCGCATCGAATCTAATAATCGCCGATAGACTTCATTATTATCTGTACCTCGAGTAAACCATTCCTGTGTTACCAGACAGCCCATGATCATTTAATTGATTTTATAAATCGTTATTTCTAGTTCGAAGACCGAATGGAGAATTGAAAGAAAAAAAGTTTTTTGAACTTTCCATACAGCAACGAAATTGATTATTTAACCCTTTGCACTCGGAGCTATTTCGACTCGAAAATTCAACATTTCTTCCGACCTAGAATAATTCCCTAATGATTTTCTTTCATTTTGTGAATACGAAATTGATATAATACCTCATACAATTCTGAAATATGTAGTAATTGATTAGATATCAACATATTAAATAATGTGAACAATATTATGAACAATGGTACAGCAATATTTACTGGTGACTCTGAATCACCACTCGAGTGCTAAGGGTTAATTGATTTTATCTCCAGAAAATTCTTGCATATATCGAAATAAATTCAACTGCGAATTTTCTATGGCAACAGGGGGTACTCGGGTATAGTGTTCGGTAAGTTTAGTGTTAATGTCTGGATTTCCGAGCAACGTGTGCGGGGGCGAAGTCCGCGCGCGCGCCGCGGACAAGATATACGCCGCGCCGGCTGGAACGGATTACACGAGGTCCGGCGGAGTCTTTACGTTCCGGAAATCTAATAAAATCCGTAAGAGGGTTTACGGGTAATACGTTCATCGTTAAACTCCCCGGGATAATCGTTCCGGCGCAAAAAATCGGCGCGCACGCGACTTTCTTCTCGCGGCAACTCAATAAGTGTAGGTTTACGTAAGTTTATTAATATTCTATGGTGGTTCCCGGCCGAGTCAACGCGCCATGGCTGAATTACAAATCACGATCGACCCTTATCGCGCTGCTAATTTCTTTCAGACCGTTTTACGCCGTTGTTTTTTACAACGAGCCGGCCGCAGCTACACGAAACCGTTCAACGTCGATCAGGTAGTTTCGGTATTCATATCCCACACGTTTTGAATACAAATGCGACAAACTATTTCTTGCGAGATTCAAGAATTAGTTGTATTTATTGTTGGATGAAATGTTGATCACAGACGAATAGAATTGTATTTCGATATTACCGTAATGGCGATGTTTATAAAATTGCTAAGCCTACAAAGAAATTATTATGCGGTGGAGAACTGTTCTACTGTTTATAAGTCATAACTCTTCTAATTGACTTTCTGAACAACGTAATGTAATTTACGCAGCCATAATGAAAGTTTAGAAATTGCAACATTCCTAGCTAGATGTATTTTTAATGAGGGTTTCCAAAAGATCTTGGTGATAATGAGTGCGTTGTGGATACAAATTGGCCTAAGTATCAAAATTGCCGAACGCGAGGAACTGTCTTCACGAGGTTCTATCAAGCGAACGTCTCTTGCATCTAAGCAAGAAGGGGTCTTAAAAAAAGGAAAGTAAATAATGATGGTAACAAATATTTGAAAAATGGAAAATTTTTTCTTGCACTCCACAATAGATGTACAGTAATTCTAATTGATTTTCATACAGTGTACCTCCGGAAAGAAATTCCCAAAAATGCAACCACTCCCAAATTCTTTACATTTCGAAGATCGCAAGCAAAGATACACGAAAAATAAATTTTCGATTTCGGACGAATAATTCCGTCAACCCGACACGACTGATACGTCAGTGGACGTGTTAATTGTCTGCGTAGAGGCACGGAAAGTCGTTGCGGCGACTTTGTGTGGGAAGCGTGGTAATTGTTTGTGAGCACACATGAATTTTCAATTTCGGACGAATAATGCCGTCAACCATACGCGAATGGCATGTCAGTGGACGTGTTAATTGTCTGCGTGGAAGGCCAGAAAGTCGCTGGATGTCGTGTCCCAGGACGATGTGAGCGGTTGCGGCGACTTTGTGCGGGAAGCGCGGTAATTGATCGCGAAAAGCGGCGCGCGTGCCACCGTGTCTGGAATTGCCGCGGTTTAAAAAACGTAATCGCGGTTCCTTGAGAAGTCCGCGGGCGGTTCGGACGTTTTAATGAAATAATTGCGTGCCGTTTGCGCCGAGCCCCGTGCGAAACACAGTCTGTCAGCCCGCAAACAAGCGTGCGCGAACCACAGTGAGCTCGCGTGCTGCCATGCCGGTCCCGTCGTAAGTCTTCGTCGCGCCGATCGTCGCCGGAGATTCGAGCCCCGACCTAATTAGCCTTTTAAAATGCCCACGGCAATTAGCGTGTGTAAACAACCCCGAGGACGTGCCTCTACGACGCGCCGCGCCGTTTCTTCCCGATCTCGAACGGATCGATCGATTTTAACGATTTTTATAGTAGAACGACCGCTCTCGCCAAATTGACATACAATTACCCGACGCTATCTGATGCGCCCGACGATGGGTTAACGGTGATAACCCACTTTGTTGCACTGGGAAACTTTTTTCTTATCGCAATCGCGACCGGATCGATGCGCCGACAATAAAATGTTGGTAAACGAGACCTTAGTTTGCTTAACGATATTAGATACCAGATAATAGTGCAATATTACACTCCCAGCGCTGCCGCAAGCCAGGAAGGGACCCGATCCTGATAGCGATGCTGAACACTCTGTTTCGATCGGGTCAGCTCAATTCGAAGAACGTTAACCTTCCTGCTGCTAAAGATCACCGTAATTGATCATGTTCAGCGTTTTAATAAGATCTCTTTGCAGCTAGTCTTATAGCGTCACTCTGACCCGACGTTGTCCCCAAACATTAGAAGATTTATAGTAATTGACTGCCGATCTTCAGTCAAATTTTATTTACTGAACCCTATGCACTCGTAGCTACTCTCAGAAAGTTCATCGGAGCCAAAATTCGCTCCAGAACGTTTTGTAAACAACGTGCTCGAGATTTTAGTAATTTATTAAATACGAAAAAAGTTGATGACGTTAATACTGTTACGCATTATAGTATAATAATTTTTAATGGCATATATCTCAGAGTCCCTATTCACGTGCAAACGGCGAAAATGAAGGAAGAACTTAGTTATACAATTAAAAGATTTCTTGTGATTAACACATTATATATTGTCCGTTGAAATGCGGATGTCTATTCGCATAAATAATTTTGTAATATTATGACTTTTGATAGAAATAATTGACAGAATATAGTCGGGAACGAAAGTTAGAGGGCTCGGATGTTGTTCGGATAATCGAGATTCTACTGTACGTAACAAATCTGCTAGATGACAATTTTCAAGATACAGTATATAGAAAATTTCCGAAAACTTCCATACAAATTATGAAAGTAACTTGTGACAGCATGAAGAATCACAATGACACGAAATACTGTCAAGATGCAGTCTTCTACAAATTTTCGAAAACTTTTATAACAGAATTTATATTATAACAACTTGAAGATCACGATCTAATGCTCGGTTTAACTATCTTGCTCCTTGCAGATCTTTCCACAATTGACTTAATTACGATAGAAATCGATTTTTCAAGTCCGATCAGAGACTCGCGTCACCGCCGAGTCGCAAACAACTACAAAAGCAACAGTTCGCACAAAACTACAAAACTACCTGGCACACATTGATTCACGCAATACGTTCCTTGGATCATTGAAAGGGTAACCGATCTCCGCACGATTTCCCACGGAAGGAAGATCTATCTTTCCCCGCACAATAAAACAAATCGTACCTTCGTCCTTACCGTGTCCCAGGATCTGGTCGATGCTGTACACGTTCTTCTTCTGATTGTATGTTTGCGCCATGCTTCTTATCGGCGTCGAGCCCCGGAAGTCACTGTAGTAACTTGCGGAGGGCGAGAGAGCTTAAAGCGGAAGCGCGGATTCGGTCCACGACTCGAGGATCACTGTTCGGCAAACGATTTATCGGATCGAAGGTCCGTGGAAAATCGTATTTCCCGCTGGTCCCGCGGTAGATGGAGCTTCCGTGAGAAAAACGTCGTTGGCGCGCGCTTGTTGCACGAGAGGATCGAAGAAGAAACGAGATAAATCGAGAGAAGAGAAAATCGAGAATATAACTGTGGAATGGAACGAAAACCGTGGGTATCTCGTCGAAGGTTGCACGCGGCGGCTGCTCTCCGAGCCTCGGAAAAGAAAATGCGTCAATCGACGGCGCACCACGAACTGGCTCGTCGGACATGAAAGCAGCCCTTAATATCGCATACAGCCGCCCCACCACGCAACCCCTAACACCGCCATATTAGCCTCCCGGCCAATGAGGACGCGCGCTTCTCACCCAAAGCCACCCCGCACTCGGGGGTTGAATGAGGCCTGGGCGGGGAATATTTTGCCCTTTCCGCGTAAATCCCCGGATTTTTTTCCACCTCCTCCTCCTACCACATCCTACCGAACTCTCTTTCTCTCTCGGTTCGTCGAGACTCGCCCCCTCTCTCTGTTCATCGCACGCCGGCTCGCGTATGTCCATCCCTTTGTCTGTTCTTTCGTTTCCTCGTTCCCTCCGACACGCTTCGGGGTTTCGATCCAACGGGATATCTCTTCTTCCACCTTCCCTGCCATTCCTCCGATCACCCTCCCACCCCTACACCCCCTGAAGAGAACGCGAGATTATTTACCGCGTCTTCGGGTTACGCGAATTTTTCGGCCGCCCGATTAATCTCACTCCCGCGCGCGCCCGCACTCGGTTACTTGGACTCGGCTCTGTTTGCCGGGGGTTGCTTTTTGGCTTCATCACTCGAGGATATGATTGTAGATACTTATTGTATGTCGCGGATAGCATTCTAACCCCGTATGAATTTTATTTTAATAATCGCAGGCTCCTCGAAGTGAAAATGTATATTTAATGCAAGCGATTTACTTTAATGCTTAATCATTACTATATATAATGCTTATATATATATATATATATATATATATATTGCTTAATCATTTGAAGAATTGAAGTTTATTTTGTCCGGAAGAAATATTTAGTAGATTTTCGTTATTTTTAAACATACATATTATGAAGGAAAATAAATTTCTACTTCATTCCAGTGTATTGTAATTCAGATACAAAATTATACTATTTTGCATAAACATCCGCTGTTATATGATGAAAGTATATTAGAAAAGAATTGATTTCAAAAAGTGTGAAATAATATTAATTGCTCAACTATATCGAAGCGACAGTGCTTCTATGATTACAAGCTGGGGATGACATTTGCCATTAAACCGTTGCAAACGCGTTCTGATTAAATAATAAAGTTTGCTGTGAATTTTCTGTTTGTATCGCTTTATCATAAACAAAATCAGGCGTCAAGCAACAGCACCCGTTGCTAGCATAATTATGCGGCAATCCCCTCGTTCAATCAGTTCCCAATCATTCGCGCAAACTTTCGAGCACATCTCGATCCGATCAAAATGCTCGCGGAAGCACAATGATTACCAAACACCATCGATCATGCACAAACCATTATACAACCCGATTATGCGATGACGTAATCTAACCTGTACATACAACAAATTATGGTAAAACAAACAATTTTATAATCATATCCGATCCACCAAATTCATCTATTAATATCAACGTATGGAATTCTTTCGTTGGCATAATCAATTTTTCTTTGATCCAAATCTTTGCAAATTTAGTCATGAAAATTTCAATTAAATTTGTTTCAATTAAATATTAATAATATGTATTATTATTATTCTTTTCGCCTACATCACATTAACTTTTACAATAAACTATGTAGTTTGCCTCATAGATTATTAATAATCCACGCGAATAATTCTGTGGTTGTCAGGAAGAACGCCGCATGTCACATACTTTCACTTTCGAGATATTGCCGTTTAAAGTTTTGATCACTAATGCTTTGACATTATATTGATAGGACATCGATTAAATGGCATTATTTTGTTGAGCCTTTCGAATTTATTTTCACGATTTTTTTCTGGTGAATATGTAAATCCTATACTATAAAGTTCAATTAATGCGTAAACTCAAATTTCTTGAAATTGTGACATGCGGCGTTTTTCCTGGCAACCACAGAATTAACACCACACCGCATAATACACATACACAAAGGCAGCCTGTCTCATTAGCTTCCCACAAGGATTATACAGGTTTTGACCTGGACGAACGGTGAAGTATTGTTCCAAATCCGTCGGGCAATAATCCAGGCCATCCAGGCGATCGCGTGGATCGCCGTGGGTCATATAAGATGTTTCAGGTGAACACTTAGCAGACAACGGAATCGAGAGGAACGCAGGTACCACGGAAATACCGGCCCCCTGCTGTGTTCAATATAATTGCGAGAAACAAGGTCGTCTCTTTGATCGGAGTCCATTAAGAGGGACCGCTTAGCAATTTGCTTACGATTGTCCTACTTATTTTCAGACAATACCCTTCTGCGCGCGGTTAACCTGAATTATTATAATCTAATCCTAAGACGCCCGAAGAAAGTGGGAGGTGGTTCCCGAAACCCGTGCCATTCTGTTCCACTTTCCATCCTTTTTACGAAACCACCTTTCGTAATCTGCTGTCTCTGTTATCCATTAGTAACACCCTCGCTAATCCAAAGAAGGGCCCCTGCAGGCCCCTAATCCGTTTTCAAGAGTTTCGCTCTAATTCATTTCAGTCGTTCTGCGACAACCTGTTGTATTTCTTGTCGATTGCTATACATACAGACCATGTTACCTAGTGCTGTAGGATCGTGTCAATACGTGCTCAAAATTATGTCCATTAACGTCATAAATAATGTCTCTAAAATCTTGACATAATTCTATTTAAACCATTAATGGTTCTATCGAGTCATACATTAACTATAATTTTCTAACATTCAATTTTCAACTGTAACAAAATGAGGACCAGATTAAAAAACATTATACAATTATAATAGTGAAGAAATAAAACTGTTTGCAAGTCAAAAAAGACAAATTAGCTTTTCCAAGTCTTTTTATTATGTCCACTCAAGAAATTGATGGCATTCAATTTTTATGTTATAAATGGATATGCGTCACCGATAAAACGATAATGTAGTAAATTAAGATGGTAATATCAGATGAGACACCATTGCACTAGGCGGGAACAACTGGAAACATATTTCTGCTCCCCTCCCGTCTGATTTAAAATGTATAACGGGGTAACGATATTATCGACTTTTTAAAATATTATGCGAAAGCCTGTCCAGTGTGTCGCGCGTCCGCTGCGCTCGCGTTATTAAAAAGTAAACGCGACGTTTTTAATCGGAGTCAATCGGATCGGAAGCTTCGACGGTCATAAATCATTCGACTGTAATAAATCGACGCCTACCTGTAACGGGCGAGATGCAATAAAAGCCATTGTAAGGACGGTAGGAAAAGTGATCGCGTGTACATTAACTAAAATGACGGTCATAAATTACGCAGTACGTGCCGCATGTACAAATTCTACTACAGATGCTCTATAACCAAAAATTACAAAAAATCTGTCTGCAATAAACTCGGAGCTCGCGTCAGCTTTGGTTTTCATATTTTTGTCAGAAATTCCAGATAAATTATTCATGGACTTTTCGTTACACTGGTTATATTTCCGTCTACAGGGTGTACCGATCAATTTTCTACGGGAACCTGCGGGACACCTTGAGGGTCGACCGTCAACAGGTAAAATCAGGTGGAACTTCGCCGGATCAAAGTACGAATGCGATCTTACCGCGAGGGTTTTGCAACGTGAAAGCGCACGTTCAATGAAATCGTCCAATTAATCCGTAAAATTCGGTATAATTACTGGAAATTCGACCGGCGCAGTGGCACGGGGGCACAGGGCAAATATTAAATTTCCGGGATTTATTTAACGAAACGGCGTATCTTCTGTCAATCACATAAAGGTGCGGACGTACAGTGTCGCCCCCGACCCACCCTCCCGGCGCCGTGATGCTTTATAATGCAAATAAACCTATGGTAGGGGGATCGGGGGTGGGGCTCGATGTGCTCGTCGCATCGTGACGCAACAAACCGGATTTTTGGGAATATCGTGGCAGTGTATCGTAGCGGAGGGGAGAAAAAACTATCTCTTCCGTGGATGATTTTGAAAAACAAAATGCCTCGTTGGCCGAGAGAAAAAAGCGACGTCACCGTTTTACATACGGCCCGAAAAATGGACGGGAAAAAACGCGTTGCGAGAGTTGATGGACGCCGTAACAACGTTAACCCGTTGTTCTAACAATGTTCGCGGAATAATAGGCCGAGCTGTAATGCGAAATACACGTCTAATGCGAACACCGCCATATTAGAAAATCCTGCGAGGTGTTGTTGGCTGCAAATATGATCGGTTGCGCTTATAAAGAAGTGGCAGAATATTGAAGATGCGTTTGTAGCCTGTGTTTTTGCAAGAGGGAAGTATATCGACTTTGTTTGTACATGATGATCAGATAATATAAGATGATCAAATAAAAGTTTTTTCTCTTAATAATTTTAGTAAGTCGAGGACAACATAATAGTACTTATTTTTGTTTATTCATTTTTGTCATAAACACGTTTGACCAAAATGTGATAGTACATAAACGCACTATTAAATAATGCGAGAGAAAGCCCTCAATTGGGGATGACAATCTTATAATCTGTGTTTTTTCTAATATGCAGAACAAAGTTGTTTGTTTATCGTTACTGTTAAGAATCGGACATTTCACATGGAACAGCTTCGTAGCACTACTCATCCTGAAAATGGTTCTCGTGAACGACCGAAGGCAGCTTCCCGTATAATCTGATTTTGTTCTTAAGAAGTGTCATGGCTCTCTATCCAAGACATAATCTACGAAGTATCAGGCTGATCCCCGCAGAAAGATGGCGAGCAGCCTAATGCTTTGCAGATGTTAACTCGAGCACCGAGGGTATTAAAGTTCCCGAAAAACGTGCGAGCAGTCCCGATAATTGGGAATCCCGATCCCCCCGGTATTTAACAACCCTAACTTTAGTGAGATTATCCGCGCGATGTATACCTGCATTGAAAACACCGCAGATTCCGGTCCGGAACCGGCACGATTTCGGTTTCCATTCGAGCGTTGTCAGTGTCCGCTGGTTTCCGGTGTGTGTATATGGAACAACGAAATAAAAAGAAGAGAAAGAGATGGTTGAATAATATGGAGAAGCTTTTTAGTAGTTACATATACAGCAAGCTGATTCGACGGCGCATCAGTGAGAAACGAATACGTTCCAGGGCCAATGGGGCACGAGTTTCATCGTTTAAATTGAACACCGCATTCGAAGCAGTCGAAGCTCATAAACGCGATAACGTCTAGAACGTAATAAACTGCTAATAAGCTTATTTCTCTGGCGGAGTAAGAACGGTAAATTTCCAACGAACTAATTAACGTTTATCCGGATGTGCGTCACGCTCTTTAAAATTGAATATTCCTGGCTTGCGATGGCTCCTCGCGGGGGAAGGACTCTTAGAGGAACACCTTGCACCCGGGCAGCCTCCTTGAACCTACTTGATCAAAATCTACGTGGATCGACATCTTTGATTCGAGAAATCGATGTAGACAAATGATTCATTTTAAAACCACCTGAATGAAAATTATAAGCAGATTTCTGAGATTTCTAAACCTTTACTTTTCAAGTACAAGACATTCTCTTAACAATCTTACTGTAAAGAATCAATGTATATAAAATTGAGCCTATTTATGATTTTGAATGAAACAAATTCAGCAACCTTATAGACGGTCTAGAACAATCATCCCCCAATTTTCAGTGGCAAGAGGTTGAAACACCGCTCGCACAATAAAATATAATTATTCCTGTGAAAAGATCGCGTCACATGACTGATAGTAGCGATCCCTGGTCGAATTGTCGCTACGATCGACAATCGAACAATCGGTCGCCGTGTCTGACAAAAGGAGCGTTCTGCAAACTTTTCGTCTCGCTTTTTCTTACCTATCGGTATGAGGATCGTTTTCGTTCCTCTCCTCGCGAGCGAAGACAGGATAAAAACGTGGAAGGTGTACCTTTGATGCGATCGGCGAGACTGAGGGGGCGCGGGCCCCCCTGATAACTCGTGGGTGTAATTGTTATATCATGTCAGTGGCGGGGCAGGGAGGGGTATAAAGGGGGTCAGGGATCCGGATAGGGGCGAATAAAGAAGGAGCGATGCAAAAGAGGGAGGAGAGAGAGAGAAGGTGAAGGGAGGGCGACAGGAAAGCGAAGAGGAAGGCATGCAAGGCGACGTTCTACAATAGGCAACATTAAATCTGCAAAAGAGAGAAGATTCTCTCCCGCGCGCGCGACACAACGGGGACGAGACCGGGAGAGGGTGGAATCGGGCGTAAAGGAAGCAGATACAATTCACAATAGACCCGGCGAACCGGCTCGAAGATCAAACGCCGCCCTTGCGAGAGCTACCGACGCCCATAACTGGCGTAAGACTCCGCGAGTGTCGAAAGTTCGGTCATATCCGATCCGCAACCAGACGACGTGCATAAGTGTCTCGTAATAATCGTGTCCGAGGCGTCGACGATCCCCTGGACCATCAGGGTTGAACGCTGGAAACCGTTCGTCATCCACCCCCACACGCAAAAAGTATCATACGACTCCAACAATTCTTGATTTGAAAATATCAGGTGGTGGCGAAATGTGTTCAGTAAAAAATTGTTTAATATTTTTTGAGAATTATAGATACAATTGATTTATTAATCTTAATATTTATTTTCTACAATTGTCCCCCAATCTTTGATAATCTGGTTGATTTCTTTGTTCGTTTATCACGTTATTAATACTTTTCCAAGGTATTGTTATTTCCTCTATCATATTTATCGAATACATATGTAATGCCATTTTTCATTTTTAATAAACGCTTAAATAATTCTTTCAGCAATCGTATTTACGATTTTGATCGAATATTTTCCGCCTGGGGTAGTACTCGAAAACGAAAATCGATTTCAATTACCTTGAAATACGTTATAAATAGACTGCAGGCCTTCACGCATTTATGGTACGAATTTATAGTGAAATGCAAGAAAATGTATGTGTATTGTATATTAGCATTTTGCCTACAGGTAGTTGTTACTTAATGATCCTTTATTTTCGTCAACCCCGATAGCAATTTTATTAATTACGTGGTAATTAATGACCTCTTTTGAGATTATCATTCGGGAAAAATGATTATGCTTCTTTTAAGCATAGCATATTCATTAAGAAGTCTATGAATAAACTTATAAGTATTAACAACAATTAATTATGTTAGCCTTCGTGTTTACCATATTCTTTTTATCGACTAAAGAAAAAATATGAATTATTTCAGAATCTGGGGAAGTTAGCATACCGTCAATGACTCGCTATAACAGCTTAGAACTACCATACAATAAGGAATTGATAGCGTTTTCCCTATACGATATTCGCGAGAGGTCATCGCAAATTGATCGCGCACCTGAGTGTCGAAATTTCGGTACACAATTCGCCATAGTACAACGTCGCTATCTGTCGATTCCACGTTGAAACAAAATGGCGAATTTTTCTACCCAGTTTTACGGCGCAGTAGCTTTCTATTTCATTAGCGGCATAAAATAGGGAAAACCGTTCGGCGGCTGAATTTCGAGCGATTATCAAAAAGGCTTTCGTTCGTTCCCTCGAATCTCATTAAACGTGGTTAGGAATGCGATTTTATTGGTTAAAATTAATTGACGACGAAACGCGGAACTATATAAAATCCTTCCTTCCTTAAACAAATTTCTCTCTCTCTCTCTACTTGCGCAAATCTCAATATTTAAAATATTGATGAATACCATTTAACTGTATGACGTTTTCTTTATGGAAAATAACAAGTTTGTGCATCAATTGCAAGACACAGGAGCTAAATATAAATTTCTATTTTTCACTAATAATTTTAATGTAGCGAAAATAATATATTAATACTCTTTTAATCTTTCCGCTGTTTTAAATAACGTCTGCTCATACTGTTTGTCCTAAATGAATAAAATCCAGTTATCAATAATCCGCTATGCGAAAGGAGGTAGGCAACGAATATTAAATGGATCAACGGCAACGATAATTGCGACAATAATCGTTCGTTCTTTTTACCGTTGGAACGACGCGACGGAGAGAGAAGAGGTTGGTCGCAGGTCCGGTTCATCGGAGAGTGTAAAAACAACGAGATCCTCAAATTGGCGAGCGTCCTATTCTTTCAGAGAAAATCGCCGGGGAGGGAGGAACGAGTTTAGCGTGGATTCTATAAGGGAAGTCACGGTATCAAGGACGTAGTTATTATCCCCTGGGGGCACGCGCGTATTGTTACCGTCGAGCGAGCCCAAGAACCATTGAATTTTCGGAGACAAACGAGGCGAAGATTGCGTGTTTAAGCAATCGACGTGACCGGGATCGAATCGAGCGGAAAGTAGAGGAAATAATCGGCAGATTCGAGCGCTTAATCTTACAATTATCCTGCCACTCTGCTCATTAGGGACGACGAACCCGTCCCCTTATCGAGCAGTTGCTGTCCGGGCGCGTCGCGCTGGATAAGTGCCCGATGAAAGGATTTTTAACTCGTCGTGGGTGCGGAATGGCGTTTTCACGTAATCTGAATTTATTGGCCGACGTATAATTCTACTACAGTCAAAAAATGATTTTTAATCTTCTGTCATGAAGTAACATATATACAGTAGCAACTTAATCATTGTACACTGATTTCAAAACCTGTGACGTCTCAAGGACGTTAAAAAGGGAGAACTTTCTACCTGGTTTCTATTTCTTTTAACTAATGAAAATTTTTATTTTGCTTGAAGATCTACAGCTCAAGTTTAATATGCATGAAGAAGAGAAAAATTTTTCGCATGCACCTAGCAGAAGAAAGGGTGTACGGGAATGTGTTAAGTGTTCACCCGTTTCCTTTTGCAGACTGGCGAGAAAGAGACAAAGAAGGGGTTAGCGGGGTACAATGGTAACCCTTTCGAAAACTATTCTCTTTCCCTTTTTTTGTTAATCCCAGATTCTTTTCAAGCGATAACAACGCGGTCGAGTAGCGACGAGGAGGTCGGTGGTCGGGGGTGGACGCTCTTTCGTGGTTGTATATCAGGGGCGTCGCGTTATTGGCCCCTGAGGCGCCACCGAGCTTTGTCGGGTGGCACGCCGTGCGCCGGATAAACCGAGACCGAAGAACCACTGACTTTTATAGGATAAACGGGGTAAAGACTACCCCCGGCCCCGTCTCTCTGTGGATGTACGCGGTTACACGCCGGCGACGACGTACGTACACACCGCAAAGTACGTTTGTACAGAGTGTCTACGGCTTGTGGAGGACGAGGGAAACCAGGTTCTGAAAGGGGAAGACAGATCGGTCGAATATGAATTGTGCTCGTGTTACTTTCACCTAGCTTTAACATTTTCCATCAGTTTAACAGACGAGCCCGGTTCAACATCAAAAATCGATTTCCTTTTGCTTCGACTCTCTCGACCCTGCTGGAACTTATCGGAAATGTTTCTGATCCTGTGTGAGTTAATATACATATGTATGTCACATAAATGTGTCATTTATACACCTAATAATTCGTGTGACTATCTTCGAGTGGTACCAGAGGCAATAAATGAACGGCTGTCTAGAAGGAGGGCGCATGTTGCATTTCATGAAATTTACGGCTGATGCAGTAATTCAAATTATCACTTTTTAAAGTGGAGGAGCAATGAACAGTTTTCAAATAACACACGCCCTTTTACTAGTCAGCCATTCAAATAACATACTAGACGATTTTAATTAAATGTTCGGTAGATTTTCTGCAAAGAATGAAACGAGACGAAATTGAATCTTGCAATAAATATTATTTTCCAAGCGTTAGCTGTTGAACATTGAATGAGAAATTACGTCTCTGTCGATATTAACTGACGTCCTACGCACGATGACTAAATTAAAAGCGTCCTTCGACGTTACGAAATTAGCTGAAACGTGCGCAAAGGTTTTATAACTTGAATCGTTTTAATGTCGAAAATTGCGAGGATATATGGTGAACGTAAAAGTACGAGGCGTCGCGTCGTGATAACGTCCCGCAGAAATCGGTAGTGTCGGGCGAGACAGAGAGGAAGATTAAAATGTACTTACCAACCGCATAGATAGATCGACAAAAAGGAAGGAAGGATGGATGGCGAGGGATGGTGGCTACGCCTCTGCTAAATAAACTAACCCCCGCGAGGGAGGGAAGGATCAGTGGAGACAGAGGGGGTGGTTACTGCGCGCCCCGGCGCGGCTGCCGGGATTTTATTAACTTCTGCACAACGACGACGCGCCGCGCGTTTCCCTCGGGTTCGACAGAGACGGAGGATGCGGAGACCTCGTCTCCGACAAACAGCCAAATAAAGAGATAGTAATTATTGTGTTTGTGCCCGGTTTATTTCTTCGTTGGCCCGTGTCCTCGTCACTCCACGGTTCCCTCCTTAGCGCACACTGTCGATCCTCTCTCCCACCTCCGGGTTTTCCTTAAAAAATCACCACGATCCTCTTGGAAAAGCGTCTCCTCTAATTAATCCAGTAAAAGCCGTATTTTCATCAACGGCTCGCAAACTTTACGCCAGAATGTGCTGGAGACAATCCCGTCTACGAAATTAACCGTAGAATCCTTCTTAACTCTAATAGAGTATCTTCAACGCCACGTGTCTTACAAGCAATCATCATCAATCTTCAAATTCAGAAGATATATGAAATTTTAGAGACACAAAGAGCATATACAAGGTGTCTCGCCAAATATTACCAACTTTATTTACGTCATTATTAGCGTTCGCAGCGAGGTATGTTTTGATTTTTGATGGAGATGTCTACAGATATCTATAGAATTTTCTATGGTAGAATGGAAGTTTTCTGGATTTTGACTTTGGTGTCGAAGATCGTGTCTGGATCGAGTCCTCCTTTTGCAGACAATCGATTGGGGGTTGAGCGGAGTCCTTTGGCGCGGCCGAGTGTGTAAATTGAACAAAATTCCCTCGGTGCTCGATAAAGACGCCAATTACCGCAACGACCGGGCTAACCGAAAGTCCTTAACGAGGGGTATGACGTTAAGAGGACAGGATTGCCACCGGGGAAGGTATAAACGAGGCGATCGACGGCGTAAATCGCGCGTGCATCGTCATGCACGGCGTACGTGGACGTGTAGAGGGATAGAAAGGGATGAGAACCGTGGATGAGCAAGAGGAACATTCGGAAGTCCGATCAGGGCCATTGGCTTTGATCCGTTACGTGGCACGGGGTCTGCGCGTGGCTGAATATGCTACTCCCCCGCCACAGGATCCAGAAGACACCCCGTACCGCACCCGTTGCCTCTTCCAAGTCCCTGTATTCACGGGGAATTCGAAATGATCGCGAAATAACCGCTCACTTATATCAATTCACCGGCTGCTCTTTATAAAGGCGCATTCACGCGTGCCATCCACGAACGATCCATCCCTACGCACGTTAAGGACTCTATATTCCTGGCTCCTCTGTCTCTCTTCCTCTATCCTGTTCAGCTTCCTTCGTCAGGATTCTAGGATCTCCTTCGCTGTCCCATTGCGATCCTCTCTGTCCAATCCCCGTGTAACCCACCAAACGTTTCCAACCCTCGACGCCGCCGATGGGGGCGATCATACGTAGCAGGGCGGCGTCCCCCTTCTTTCTTTTTCAACCGGCTTTTAGCGTCGACCTCGAGAGGCGATCAGGAATTATCTTAGTCAATTAACTTGGACGCGCACCACGCGCTCGCCCGATTATCGCGCGTTAATCGCTCGCTCGTTCAAACGAGTTGAAAGGAACGGCTTCTGCGCGAGGTTGCCGACGCCGCCGATCCGCTTTGTTTCGCGCCCATGAGCATCGCCGTCAACCTACTCGGTATTACGTTCTACCTAGTGTAAATTGCATCGTAAATGGATTATGAAATAGTTGTCTCGTTAAAATCGCACACTGCCGCTCAAAAGAAGAGTTGTTTTTTTTGGGAGTCTATGACAGAAATTTATTTTGTTGAACAATATTTATATATTTGTACATTCTCTTAGAAAAGTCAGTTGATTTCGAAAGGATTGAATCAGACAGGAGATCTTCAGAAAACGTTCGAGATTCTAAACACACAAGTGAAATAATAACCGAATACATCAAGGGGGTCACCGACCAGCAAAAACTGGAGGAGGGCGCAGTGTTCCATCAAAGATAGGGGAACCATGCTATCTAAAATACACAGCGCGCAGGTGCGACAGTGTTGAAAGGCGGCTGATTGTCGAGAGTAGATTGATTGGCATGCACAGAGGCGATCTTGCCGTCGGTTTTTCCACTGCAAGGAAGACGGCCGGTGTACGACGATAATTTTGCGATTAATCGCAGCTCTCAAGGGGTGTCGCCGAAGATGGCTCCACTAGCATTCATTAATATCGTTAAACGCTTATTACTTTCCCTAAACGCTTATTACCTTCCCTGAAATCATTTTTCCCGTAGAAGAACCTCGGAACCGTATTAAAAACGCATCGCACTTAACAATCTGATCTTCTGTAATCAATAGACTGCAGATTTAATGCATTTATAACAAAATTGGGCAATTACAGCTTTAAACAGTGCAAAGATTAAAAGAATTCAGGAGCTTATCACTTTTGACTTTTCAACATAATTTAAAAAAGAAGGCAATTTCAAAGTGAATCCTGTTTTTTGCGAACAGTGTCAAACAATTTTTATTTTGTATGAATGCCATTTTTAGATATTCATCGGAGTCAGTACGATACATAGACGGCGTCACTGAGGGGTTAACCCTCGTACCGCGAAGGCATTGAAATTTTCCAGAAGAGGATTAATTTGAATCTCGGCGAAAAGAATTAAAAAATATGTAAGGGAGAATTAAGAAAGCAAAAGGAAGCTTAGGAAGTAATGAAACGCGAATGTATTGTTTGCACATGCTCGTGTTATTTAACGATGTTAAGCATACAGATTGCGAAAGAAATTTTCGGTACAACCTAATAAACGTCGCGCGAACACAAAGAGGCTCGTTTGCGGGCACTCGACTCCGTTATGGGCCGCACGCAAGAAGAACGGGGAAGAATGATCGAATTAACCGAACATTGATACAAGCGGAGTAACGAGACGAGTCGATTACCCGTCGAGTGGTTGGCGGGTAGATAGCGGGTACACCGGGCTCAAGGCTACAAAATCGACGAGCAACGGTTAGAGGAGGAGGACGAGGATCGCGAGGAAATGATCGTCGCCGAAAGGATTTCTCCAAGGGTGAGTGACGGTGGATTGGTCGGTGGCAGGATTCAGGAGACAATGGACCGAAGGAACGAGGAGGAAATATAATTGAGCGATTTGAGACGTCGTCGAGAACTGTGGAGCGTGGGTGGGAGAGGTGGAAAAAAAGAGGGGAACGATAAGGGGGCGGGAAGGGGGCGGGGAAGAAAGGGAGGAGACAGGACCGCCGCGATAAAGTATAATTATTTTCCGATAGAGTGGAAATTATTCGGGAACGAGCGAGGAGTTATTGGCGATATTCATACTTTTATTAAACGGCTCTCTCCTTCTGTCTCCCCCTTTCTCGACGTCGCCACCCCCGCATCCGCCTACGCTCAACCCCCGTCTCCCAGACCTGGCACCCTTCCCCATCTCCCTCTCTCACTCTATCTCCTTCTTTTTTCACTTGAGCGCCGATCGGAAAGATGTATAGTCGGCACTCACGGCAAATTAAGCCCTCTGCTACTATTTTATTCTCCATTGTCCTTGCCGGTCCGAGGATACGCTCCTGCTTGTCCGATCGCTAAGAATGTAATTACTTCTCGTTTGCCAGACGAATCGGTGTATTGGCACGGTGAGCCCGCGATGACGCATCTCCGCGGTCTAATTGCTTAAATAATTAGTTCCGACGATTAATTCGAGCCCACCGCCTCGCGCCGATACAGGATCCGCGATATCAGTACAGGAAATTTCATTATTTTCCGTTGACTTAAGCGGGAACGACGCGGCAGATGAATGTGCCGGAATCGGAGGCTTCAGTTCATTCACTGCCTGGCTAATCGGTTAGAGTCTCGTTACCGATCGTCGTGGAACGATAGTTACTCTTCGTTATCAGACGATTTTTGTGCTGCTTAATTACTCTACGATGCTCCTTCGTTAAGAGAAATATTAGGGAAATGGTACATTTGAAAAATGGATAAATGAAATGCAGCACGGGAAAGTCTCGTTGATAAATAGATTTTTAAAAATGACTACTCATGGGATGACCTAGTATATGTAGTAGAATTAGGTGATGGTTTCGACCACGGGAAGATGATCGTCGCGGACTATACTTTCGATTGTCCAACCACTCGATACCAAGGTAAACGAAACACCTGCCGGCGCACATTACGCCGCGTCTGGCTGGCTTCCTTCCTGAGCCGTGCTGTCTTACTTTATAAAAGCAGACGATCCTCGTCCTGCTGATGACACGTTGATAATGATACTCCGCAGCTATTCAAGAACGAGTAACATTGTTAACTTTGCAATAAAGCGGGGGTGATACCGTCAGCCAGGGGACAAAGGGAACCGGCGAGGGAGGGGCGGGAAGCGATGAAGCAGCAAGGGAGAGGAGGGAGAAAACGAGGATGGTAGCGGGGTTCTGGGGGGATAAAGCGACACAGAGAAAGCGAGATCTCACCCATTGTAAGGTAAGGGATGATAATAGGTTGACATCTGCACTCAGCAGCCCCCGGTTCCAGCAGCTCGTTGGAAACGCAATTAATATTCGTAATTATGCCACATCCCCACCTACTCCTCCTTCTCTTCCTCCGTCCTCCACCCTTACCCTTCTGCCAACCTATCCACCGCTTCGCTTCTACGGTTACTTTCGTCGTCCTGTCGAAGAACGGGATTTAACGAGATAAGTTGCAATCACGACATCGGCTAGGTATTAATTTCCCTCCGTTTCAATTTGCCTCGCTTTTTTCACCCGACGGCGGGGGTGGTTCTTGACATTACGATGCACCAATGGGATTAACGCCAACTCTCGCGTCCCATATATGGGTCATGCTGGTTCTCAAGCAAACTGTTGATTAGACCGGATCGAAAAACATTTTTAACAATATTTTTAACAATAAAATGTCGATATTTTCCCTACATTTTCAAATTTTGAGCTCAATGCGCAACCTGAAGATATCATCGCACAACTTTGGGATTTTGATCCTGTCATTGGGGCATCAAACCACAGCTGTGTGGGGCGTTTTCGATTTTGAAAAAAATCTTTTTTCGATCCGGTCTACTGTTGATTAAAGAAATGCTAAACCTGAACGAAAAATAACCGGACTAGTTTGGACTGATATTTGCACTTAGATGTCCAGACCCTAATCGGACTATCGATTTGTTGATTCACGATCGAATCGGTGCGTTTAATGTTTTCGTTGCACTTGGATGTTAGCGACCCTGCCCACGGCCTCGTTACTAATAATAATAGAGTCGGGATTTATTTGCGGCATTGAGGTAACCCTCCATACTCCCGCCCTACTAAAAACTGTCACGTTCAGGTTACCACCTGCTGTCCTACCTAATTGTCGAGGGTAGGGCGCAGGGATCGATATGTCGAAGATCCGATCTACCTCTCACTAACACTGGGGATAACGGAAACAATTTTCCTAACCGATCCGAGATATCGAAACTATCCACTCAGCATAAACAATGCCAATTTTCTACTTTTTATAATTGATTGATTGTAATTCTGTACTCTGCTAATTCACGAGACGAGGATATTGAACGAGGCGAACGTATTTACATTACAATCGAATGCATCAAATTAATATTGATACGAAAAGGCTTAAATAAACACTGCTGATTCGTAGGTAGTCTAGACCGAACGTCAACTGGCTCCTCGAGGATACGATCGCCTCTGAAAGTATAGGAATCGCGCCGATGCTCGCGAGGGTGGTGGTGCGAAATCCGCGTGGCGCGTTTAGTTTTCCAGCGCAGTCCGTCGGAGTCTGCGAAACACATAATTCCATACATAAGAGAGACGCTCAATGGGCCGGAAATTACGCAACGGAATTTGCGACTTCTCGTCGACCGAAAGCCCGCTGTCCAAATAGAAAATGGATTAAGAGCATCGAGGTACAGTTTCGAAGCTGAGTCGCAGATATTATCGGTAATAGCGCAATTATGATAATGGCGGGTAATTCTGCACAAAATTCAGATAGAGCGAAAGAGATAGAGAGGGAAGTCCTCTGCGGGGGTGGAACGTAGACGGCACCAGGGCGAACTGAGACTGCTAATGAAGGAAACAGTTAGATTCAAACGGCCTCCAATAATTATCCTGCCAGCCATCCATATTATAGTCTTGACAATGCGCGAAATTGTTCACACTTCCCTTCACAGTACATCTAACGCTCCGCAGTTCCTGGATGCTGGATGCAAAGGGATGCTTCGACACACTGGGAACGGGCACCGCGAGCGTACCCCTACTCGGATCCTTGAAACTCACGTTCTGTTGTTGCTCCGCCCACTCGTCTTGCTCTAAAAATCCTATATTTACACCGTGGACGCTCAACTATTCCACCGGATTAACTTTCGTTAGCATTATTTTTGTCACGCCCTTAACCTTCACTCTGCGTACATATAGTCTAATGTTAACCCTGTACTGGGGTGTAATTACACCCCCATGCAAGTTTTTAGTGCAAAATGTAACAAAAAAACTTTGACTGCATTCATTCTGCAAGTTTTAATGCAGGATACTCAAAAATAAAATATTAATATCTTGAATCATCTTATATCATCACTAATGTTTCTGCACCGTACTCTTCCTCGGAAATTACTAAATCCTTAAATTGAGAAATCTTATGAATTTACTGTCTTTCGTTGGCTTGCTTTAATCCCAGCACAGATTAACAGGGAATTTTGAATGAACGGCAGATCCGTATACATGATAAGAATGTGCGCAGCAATTAAGTGTATTATCCTAATTAAGTGATTTTCCTAGCGAAATCCGTAGCCAATTTAATTGATTTCTAGAATTCCTTTGGTACTTAGTTATTTGTTCGAGTTGTGAATATTAAGAGACAGCCTCTATAATCGGATTTCGATCTATTGTTCGAAGGGTACCTTCGCATTTACGCTTTTACGAGAGGATTATGAGGTTATACAAACCCGAAAGACGCTAACTGGATTAGGGAGTCATTCAGTTCCGACTATTATTTGTCGGAACTCCCCAAGACCTAGAATCGTAAGACGTTCTCTACAGCAATAAGAGTTTGACACAATTGTTGGCCAAGTAGCTTGACCGTTATTATAATAATTAGTACGCAGAATTGAAATTCATTATGAAGCCGGTCGAGTTAATATTTAGGGCCCATTAAGGCATGACAGAAACCGCGCGATTTTGGTTTTCGATTGTTTGGACCGCGCAGACACGTGTGAACGAATACGAAGACGCTAATGTAAATCATATTCACGCGATCGAAAACGCGCGGTTTCCGTCGTGTCTGGACGGGGTCTTATGCAGACCTCGTGTATGCAAGACATGCTACCAAAATTAAAATTGGAAATTTAATCCTCGCGTTACAAAAGTTTCACGTAACTTATAATTTTCTAATAACCTATTTCAATTGTTAACCATTTACAGTGACTTACACATTTGTGCCGCATTCTATTTTCATTTATATTAGAGATCGTGGTTTTAAACGTATGTTAACAATACGCGTACTTTAGTGCGTGTGATTTCAAGTACACGGTGACCTCATCCTCATTTTGATCTGTATAATTCTTAAAACAATGATATTAATCAATTGTAAAAACGAATTACATTATAATTTAATTGAATAAGAGATCAGAATTACAAATCACATCGTAATTTAATTGAATGAAGCGAGTGAATTTCGAATTACGAAATAATTGAATTCAATGTACCGACGCGACGGCAGTGACTTTGTTATCAGTAAGTACGAAGTTCCTCCCGAAATCGCGACTGCCATGTATAGCAGGCTCGTAATTGCGGACCTCTTACGAAATATAATCAGACCGATGAATGTACGTCGAACGATCGTCGGACATGTAAATTCATGTCATCGAGGTTTGAACCTCTGAAGCCGGGAGCCGGCGTTCGATGTTGATGTGTTGATATTAGTAAAGCTAATTTGATAGTTTAATCAATTTCCGCAAGCCGACGGGAGTTTAATGGTGATGTCATCATTTTCAACAGGATACAATGGGGTTAATCTCGCTCGACGAGCTAATATTCGGAGAGTTAACAGAGTTTCAAATGCAGGCAGGGCCGTCATTTGCTCGCATCCGTTCGTGGCTGTACGCGCGAGCCAGACAAACTTTCATTTTTCGAAATATCCATCAATTCGAAATCCCCGAATTACCTCGTAAGATACCGAATACTGTAATTTTTACTACGATCGAACTCGGTCGCAATACACGACGTGTATTAACAGTGGGAATGCCTCGTTAATGCGACTCATTTTTCATCTCTTATCACAATTACAAGAGCATAGTTTATAACGTTTCATATGTTCCATTCCATTTTTACATTATTTCACAATTTCCTGCGGAAGCATCTTCGCAATTCTCAGAAGTAGTAAAATCGATAAACGATAAATCAATTTTCACCATTCAACGATTACACAACACAGTTGGAATCAAAATAGGATTTCTGAGGTCGATTGTGGCCTAGATGTATCTAGCGCTTTTGACTACTGAAAAAGCCCATCGCATGCATTATCGAGAAATGAGAAGGCGCATCCCGCGCCCTTGCAATCCTAGAATCGAGTCTACCCCCTTAAAGTAGAAATTCTATTTTAATAAACGATAGTGGTCCAGTGGAAACGAAGGTTTTGTATAGAAGCGAAAAGGCTATCGAGTGTCTCGAAATTCTTTGAGGAGAGGAGCGCTGTTGAAGAATGACGCGGCGAAGAGAGGAAAAGTGATAACGTCGGTATCGACGATCGAATAAATGAAAAGTCAGCAGAGGTGGCGGGGGTTTGGCGTCGTTTGCAAACGGCGATAAAGAATTCCCATACGATACGCTCAGGCTGGGAGATAGCCGGGGGAAAAAAATCAAGCCCGGATAGGCCGGGAGGTGGGCACACCGGAGCCAGAAGAGAGGGATGCTGGATTACCACCGACGGAATTAAAGATTCACAGGCGTGTTTCGCAGTTTTCGTTCGAGCCGGCCCTGCATGCGAATCCCCGAGCGGGCATATTAGGTGGAGGCACGCAGTTAGGCAATAACCGCTGTCAATAGAACCCGGCCTCTCCTCCTCTCCTGGAGTGGCCCCCACTCGAAAATGCTACTCGCTAAATTAGGTAGGTTATATGGGCTTCGTTTCATTTGCGAGCAAACTTTAATAAACGCTAAAATTGCGTAAAAGAGCAAGGTTTTCAGACGAGCGAATCAGGGTCGGGGTGATCCCTCCTCGTCGAGCTACGGCTCCGGCATATATACGAGGAGTTATGCCGCTTCGGAAACTACCGAATCGGAATTTTTTCTTCTCATTACAGCCACCCCGGGAGATTCTTGTTTGCGGAGAAATGTAGACGAAATCTCTCCCGCCTGATTATATTTGGGAATTAATCGCGGAAAACCAGCTCCGATGATACCCGTCAAAGACTCACTCTTCCGCTCTCGGTGCCTCGAGAACCACAATGTTAATAAAACCTTGTCTATACGTAGAAAAAGGGTGTTCGCGATCGTGTTCGAGATTTATTAATTCTTTAAGCATTCAATCGGAGGCTGTACACAAGTAGTCTTCCAATTCAATTCAGTTCCTGTTTACAAATTAAGACGTTCGCGAACGACATTCATCATAGTTACAATATTCTATTAACTGCAATCTACCCTCTTGTAAAATATTGAAGAAGATGTTGTTACAGAAAAGTTGCAAGTTCTCCGGAAATCGTATTCTGCGCTAGATGACTTACAAATAAGGATGCACACTAAATTAATTTGATTTCTCTTCATACGATATAATCTTTCATCATTATTATTTAAACGATATTATATTTATACGCTCTAATTTGAGCCTTCGAAAAATTAAGAAATCTCTGAAGGAAGGTAGAAAAAAATTATCATTTCACAAACATGAATCAATCCATCATGAAATATGTTTTTCAAACTTTAATTTGAACCCTTTAAAATTAAGAAATCTCTACGAGAATACACAAAAATGTTTATTTATTATGAACATTCTTACATAAAATATGAACAAATATAATGCATTTTAGATGCAAATATTTCAGCAAACCACGAACTCAAGATTAATGTTTTTGGTCTGGAAATACTCATTAAATTGCTTCAATTAAGGCTAATTATAATTTTTTTACAAAATTGCTTCTCCGCGGACACAGAAACGCTATCGACATCTAACAGTGAAACGAGTGAAGTAAACCACTCTAGAATCTCAAAATGGCGCCACTTAACGTAGTGGCAAGACGCTGAGACTGGTAGACAAACATTACCAGCAATTGATTCTTCTCACAATCCGTGCTATTAACACCGACGAGATACGTATCTACTAACGAATTGCATTTGTATAAACAGATTAAAATAAATCTTCAACGAAGGAGAACGTTTTACACAAATAGTTGCGCCATCTAGTTCTAATTTATCAATTCTAAGTTTCGGCATTTCATCACATAGAGCGCCACTATTATTTTCTATTAAGTGTAGTTCATTAAATGACCGTTCCATTCCGGTAGAGCGCAGCATTTTCTACAGAGTCGGTAATTCAGAACCGTAGACAGAAAAATGCATTGCATGTACAATCTGTAGGTATGTTAAGTCTGTGGCCATCCTATCACATGGCGCCGCCATTACTCCAGTGAAAGAACCTATCAAAGAACTCACAGCTCACGTACATAAATTGCTATAGTTGCTTGTGTTTATCCTATCAACGGAAATTTTGACATTAGTTGTGGTGTTTAAATTTCATTAAATCCACCCGGAAATCGTGTACAACGGAACGATGCGTAAGTGCTACGTGTTGACGGTCGACTCTTCACCAACCCGAATGGATTTATAAGAATTCATAGGATCTGAACGGTAAACAAAAGTCATTGATCACACACCACCCATTTTTTCAGTTGGAAACGACCTTTTCGGCTTAATTTCTCCATGTTAGGACTGCATGATTTTATTCGAATGCTTTGAAGTATAATTTAACCATGATCGATGCTTAAAAAGCTCCCAAAGTAAAGCGATGTAACGTTCTGCATGAAAATTTTGAGGTTAGAATGTGTCATTAGTATCAATTGCAGCGGAGTTCTGTTATCAATAAATATTCATATCGTACCATTCATTCATATAAAAACCTTTGGTTGAACGTACTTGGAACATACAATGATGTTTTGTTGAGAAAGCGATTTGTAGCATTCGCCAGTCACTGATCATGTCAGCTGTTGCATTTCATTTAATTTCGGAGATTTAAATGAGTAAACTGTTTTGATCTGAAACGAAATGGAATTCAATTGTTTTCCGACAGAAATAAAAATCTGTATTATATTTTGAGACCAATTGGACACTCGAAGACTCTGATCAATCATTATTGAAATTATTGTACTTTGTCTCGAAGTTATATCTTAAATTGACATTGTTTGTAAATAAAGATAAAAAATAATCTCGATCCTAAGTCAAGTACTTAGAATTAGATACTTGAATTTGTCGTGTGTAAATATTTTGTCTACCACAGACATCAAAAATGCATTTTGTCGATCTGTTATCGAAACAATGAATTGTAAACGAGATTATTTTTGTTCTTTGATATAGTGATTTATCGTAATCCGATCTACATGGGAATCGATGCATTGTGCGTCAGTGAGGATCAGCATTTTTCTCTCTACCGTCGCGTTTTTGTGTCTTCCTGCAGTTAATGTGCAGTAATGTTGCAAAATTTTCAATTTTTGAACTTGTTAAAGAATTTTTAGAATTATAATTGTTGGTAATTCACTTGCTTTAGAAATTTGATAATTTTCGCGAATATAATATGCTCTCGAAATATTGAAAAAGATCATCCCTTGCTCAACGATCGATGCATCCTTCACAATCCGCTTCGTATACTCATCCGATAAGACTTCATATCAGCTGTTGAGGATACTCTAACCAAGTATAAGGAAATGTCTAGTAAAACAATGAAAAACTAATCGAGAGATATTTTTCCTTTTTTTTTCAATACAAAATAGCATATCTATTACCTATTTTATTCTAACAATTATATGCATATCAAAAGAATTATTGTCAACTATTAAACTCTTATTAACAATTCTCTTATTAAGAAGATATCATGTATAGCATTAACGAGGAAATCAAATGTTATTAACGAGTATGTAATAATGGATATTATTTTGAGCAAACAAAATGGTTTGACACGAAAGAATCATTTCATTTAACAGTCAATTAGAATATGCAAGGAAGAAAAATATACATTTACGGAAAAAAATATCGATGACCTTGAAAACTCCGAAAAAATAACATTTGCAAAGCAGTCACCTTGTGATACCATTTTCATTGCATTAAAAATATTTGTTATGTCATCACAAATAAAGCAGATATTTAGGGGGTTACATTTAGATAGACCATCCTGTATTTGCCGACAATAAAGTTAGTGTATTGTAGCGAAGTGTCTCATTTACCCATTTCCAAATAAAAACGCTGCATGTCACATACTTTCACTTTCGAGATATTGCCATTCAAAGTTTTGACTACTAATTCTTCAGGCCGAACATCGGTAAAATTGCATTATAATAATAAGTAAATAAATAATTTTTGAGCCTTCCGAATTTGTTTTCATGGCTTTTTTCCTGGTAAATACGTAAATCTTATACTCTGAAACTCAATTAATGCATAAACTCAAGTTTTTTGAAATTGTAACATGCGGCGTTTTTACTTACAACCACAGATATGTCACGCCTGCTGCTCCGAGAGTCGATCTCTACGAGTCGATCAAAGGTTGTCCTATTGAACTAGAACCATAAGCAATCACGGTTGTCTTCCTTCTTATAATAGAATAATAGTCATCGCTCACCACTAGACTGCAGATCTTCCTGCAAAATAAGAACTCCCTGCATCAATTGTAAGAGGCAGGGACCAAATAGAAATTCTTTTTTCCCTATAATCACTTCATTAAAGTTTAATCTTTAATTTTTTTTGACCACTTCATGGCAGCCGTGGCTGGATCCATTCAAATCCTTACACAACAATTTATTTTACATATTAGTGAGCCTACTGCCTTCAGATCAAGATATTCTTATATCTAACACAAATAAGTAATTTCAACTGACTAGTATAAAATTACATTATCTTCTTCCATTCGAGAATCAAATAGTCATCACCTAATTTTGTCGTAAATACGCAAAATCCGCAGTCTATCCGTCATCAATGATAAACATAAGTCGTTAACTAGTAACGAAGGGGAAGAAATAGTTGCCTATAGCTTCCGAACGTATTGCGGTTAAGGCTGTGCGACGTTACTGAGGGAAACATGTACCATTAACTCGAGTGGCAATTGTTGTCTCCAGGCCATCGTCGGAGACATCGAAGGGTGGCGCACTAGGGGATGGACGAAGACGCGAGGCACGCTATGGCAGCCGCGGAAAGTTTGCTGGGCGGATCCATAAATTCTGAAAGAAGTTCGTACACCAACAGGACTCGCAGCCCGGATATCATCCTCAGGGAGGATCTTATCGCGGGCGCGATGCAGAACGGAAGGATGTCGAACGTCAGACGTTTCTTCTGCCTGTTTGTTACCTTCGACCTCCTACTCACCTTCCTCATGTGGCTCATCTGCACGATGGTAAGATCGCGTTCTCCCGCGACGAAAAAATGAATGATCCACTTTCCTGTGGAGCTGTTAAATGTTTTACTATTTCCAGGAGAAGGGGATAAATTTTTTTAGTCTGACGAATATATGAAACGCGAAGAAGTGTATTTATATTTATATTAACATAATTTATGCAACTATTTCTGAAGAGCTTACAAGGGTTAAATATTGTTCTGACAAAGGCGAAGTTGCTCCGAACTTCGTAACTACCTTCGAACTATCAACGCGTGCATTCTATTGTATTATATTGTACAGTAAACTCTCAACAATCTCACGTATTCAGCTGGCTAAACTGCCGAGCGATTTTTGTTTACCCGGTTATCTTAGATGTTCGAATCGCCAGTTCAATTTTCCTCTCTTTGTTCTCACTGTTAACTGCTTGCAGATCGCTGGCGAGAATCTGGAGTCCGCATTCATGAATCAAGTAGTCCATTATCACATAAAAACTTCACTGTTCGACATCGTGGTAAGTACACACACGAATTTCCTTATTCATCCAAAGGAACATCAGTTTCAGTGGTCTTCATCTTTGCAGATGGCAGCTATCTGCAGGTTTGTAGTCCTGCTGCTGTTCTACGCGGTGTTGCATCTGAACCATTGGCTGTTCATAGCTGTGAGTACCGTGACGGCGGTTCATTTCGACTGTACGCTACGTTGAGTTTTATGCATACTTTTGTGCAGAGGTTTCACAAATACATTTCATTTTGAGCGAAAGACTATTTTACTTGATAAGTACAGTAAAATCTTGATCTAAGCCGATTCTTGATTCTGAGCGGTGACATAGATAGTGAGAAGGTAGGCGAACTGACTTAGAACGATCACCTCCGTCGCGCTTAGATCAAGACTTAACTGTAGTAAGAAAGTATGATGCTCTGGAGGCACTTCTAAGTTAGTTTACTATTAAATAGAAGTATCTATTGCTTGTTGTAGCTGACGACTGCCATCACGTGTGCTTTCTTAATCGCCAAAGTGTTTCTCTTCGACGTAAGTGCCACGCTGCACCGACCATATGCACATGAAATCGTTATTGACCGACAGTATTGTTTCTAGTGGTCGAAATGCGCTCAACCAGTATTCCAAGCCCTCCTCATACTCACGTCTTTCATTCTACCTTGGGTGGAAGCATGGTTCTTCGACATCCGCGTGTTGCCTCAAGAGATGCAGGCTAAAAATTGGATTCGAAGTATGCGTCTTCAAAAATGTATCCATTTAATACGTTGACTGCTGAATCACAATCCAAATGTACAGAATTTGGAAAGAAGATGGCAATTAACATGTTAAATCTCATCTAAAAATTGAACAATGGAAATAACATTTCCCGTCCGTTTCCAGATTTCTCAGAAGATGAGAGGGAACCGTTGCTGCGGGGCGGAGCCTCGCAAGGGGGCAGACAATTCCCCGCCAAAGAACCAATAGTCATCTTTTTCACTCCCATGAATTCTTCCGGTTCCTCGGACACCGAAGATGACACCGAAAGTGTAAAGGTAACCGTGAAAAAGCCCGTAACTGTCATCGAACTTGCTCGCAAGTAATTCCGTTCGAATTTGTAGTTAAGACACTACACGATGAGAGCATGCGCACTTAGTGGTGATTGTCAAACTCTATTGCTGTCGAATGAGTGGCGAATTGAAGCGAAATTGCCGAACGGCGATGTGATCTATTGCATGGACCGTCCCAAGCAAGACAAATTACGGAAAATAGTGGTAATTTTCCAAGTGTCGAATGCTTTTTCCAAAAATTCTGTATCTTGATGCAATTCTTTGGTTTTAGGGAATGATCGACACCCCTGCTACCGCACTCATAGATTTATTATACAACGAGATTGACTCGTCGCCGACGTGGAACAAACTGCTCAAGGAGTGCACCAAGATTAAAGTAATGATCTCATCCGACGCGAAGGTGTTAATATGTTCGCTACTAACGTTTTTATTTAAAATTAACAAATACCGGTAGCGAATGTATTAATAGTACTTCCGGTGATGCATTCGTTTATATGCTGATTTGTTGACTAGAGTATCGATGAGAACACGGACATAGTCTACCAAATAACGCGGCCCCAGGCCGCCGGTCTCATTGGCGTACGTGATTTCGTAATCTTGAGACATCGTCTTCAGCACGAGAATTACCACATCATCTGTGGAAGATCGGTGCGCGATGACGCGCTGCCGATTCGCAAGGGTGTGATCAGGTAATATCACCTAATGATCCAATACATAAAATGAAAGTCTTGTTAACCATACAGGATGTTCACACTGTTAGCGTGTAGAGTAGTGTAATTCAAATCTCATTGAGTGAACGTTTTGTAGGGCGGAGAACAATCTGACCTGCTGCGCGGCGGAAACACTACCGAACGACGAGGGTAGGTGTCGATTCACCTGGATAATCGACACGAACTTGAAAGGCTGGATACCGCAGAAGGTGGTGGACTCATCGATGGCGGACGCTCTGAAGATCTTTATGAAAAACGTGCGGGAGTACATAGGCAGGCAGGATCTAACGAGGCCGTCCACCTCTAAAGACTTATGATCCACGCCCTACGCGTCAGTGTGATCCTAGAAATTTCGAGTTTTCGTACCGGTATTCCCGATGCGTCGAGAGAAGTGCATATCCGACCGACTGCACCACTGCATCACATTTCTCCGCGGGTTCCACAACATTTTTCTTACGTGTACATTGATGAACATTGTATGTAGAACGTCTCTGCAATGTCTCGCGCACAAATTCAGCGGGAGACAATGAAGCGAGACCTTTTTTTACACGCTTTCTATTCCGCGGAACAGGAATCATCACAATACGCGCAATGTATATAACGTGTACGTATAACTTTTTATTTTAGATCGAATTATATATGTACATTAAATTCGTCCAGATTTTTTAAACGGTCCAGTCAAGGCGAACACACGGTGATCTGATATTATCTCCTTTGCGTCGCGTCAATAGGATGACGTGGAGAACTGCTATCGAGTAGTGGACAATGTTCGTTATAGGCTAATGGGTACAGTCACGTGCACAGAGACGGGCATCTCAGTTGTATGCGACGTGTGGTAGGGTTAGAAATGCGACGCTAACGGGGGAACTATGTAATTACCACCGATCCTGTAATTAACTTCATTATCCTGGAATGCAATATAATTTACCATCAACGACTCGATAGTATCAGACACATTTAGACATTTCATTTTTACACTGTACTTGCCTACGGTCTTTTATAATCTTAGTTCTTATAATACTGTAGTCGGACACGAATTTCCTTATACTTTATGCTTTATATGTTCAATTCAGTATACTGTGTTGAAACAACCATCCATTTATTGGATGTGTACATATACGAACATATTAGTACCAGTAGCGAATCTTATTAATATGCAAACACCATATAAAACAGAATAATTTCTTTAACACTAGAGTTACCGAACAAACGACTTGTTTCTACAAGACGTGTTTTAAAATTTTTTACAAGCTCCGACTAATTCCAATTTTTTCAAAATTTATTTTACGCATCATTCAGTACCGTAATACTGTTAACTTCTAAGAAAAACTCGAATCATTTGGCCGAATTTTAAGGAAATTATTCTATTTTACAGGGTGACCAAAAATGAATAAAAGTCACTGCATGTACTTACATGCTTAGATAATTCATGGGAGTTTATCGTATATTCATACATTTAATTGTGTTTCATCTGGAAACGCAATTGTCTCTCTTAATGTTCTCTATAATTGTAAGGTCATCGAAGTATGTAAAAAAAAATCTATTATATTCTAAGATTTATAAAATAATTGATGAAAGTGAATGCATAATTGTATGTGTAATTTGAGGAGATGTTCACACTATTGAACTGAATAAACGAAATTTGCTATATATATATGATATACATATAGTTAGGAGAAGTATAACTATATTTACATGTATAAGTTGGTAGTGAAGTTTTTTCATTTTCTACTATTGTATCAAGTTCTATTAAATTTTTGAAAGTATGCACAGAAACGATTGTTTTATTGCGTAGTATTTTGCTTTATAATTTCTGCTAGTTACATAGATAATGTTTCTCGTTGTTTTCAGAAAGTTTATTTTGCCAAATAAACGACGACTTACGCTCGTGGAGAATGCATTTAATATGACTTCGATACTAAACAAAAAACATAGTGTATTTATACCGAAATGTATATATATATATGATTTCAGTACACTGGAATGCAATTATATTAATTGTGCATCCACCTAATGACTGTCTCGTATTCAGCTTATTCATTGAACTTTTTTTATTTTCTATTAATTTAGAATCAAATATTTGATTGTTTACGAACTTTGATCCGTATTTTTTATATTCGTGTGTATTTGTATTGCTTGTATAGTATAATTAGAAAATTTTATCGATGGTATATATACTCAATCTTCCCTAAAAAATTTAAGATACTCATGACATTGAGCAATCAGATGATGTATTTATCAATGATTGTAACATATTCAATTGTATAAAGCTTACCTAAATAAATAACGCTTGTATGAATAAATATTGTATGAAGATAATAAAACTGAGCAACTATATATTTTCCTAACGAATATCGTACAGTTTTATTGACATTAAAAATAAGTTTAATCATTCTTTGAAGTAATTAAATTTTATAACATATTCAACAAAAACTTGTTTAAAAAAAACCTTTCAGTGCGGGTTATCTCTATCGCACGCCTCGGCGCGCTGCTAATATGGCCGATCTCGCGCAGACATAGACGCCTCAAGTCGATGCTGCTAATTAATAGCTATACTTGATTACCCTAATCAGACACTCAGCAATTACCACTAACGCCCACAAGCCGTGATGCAATAGTCATCAACCATTTTGCATTTGTGCTGCAGATCGTTCACTCCAAAATAGACATTATTGGTTGAACAAATAATGTATTGAAGAATTAATTATTCTAGCAGCTAATAGACATTCATTGCTACCGAAATGTAACCAGACCTCATACATGAACATCGAGTATTAATGTACGTGTTAACGTCCGTTGCACAACGGATTAATTCGTCTTAATTTCCGGCGCGATTCCCATCACGTATTTGCTGCACCTTGTGCCGCGAATTGCAGTCAACCTGCACGCATTGTTCCCGCAAACGCAACGTCGCATATGTATACACTATATTTTGATATATGACATTCTGATGGAATCATTCTGAGTGCCAACACAATTCGATCGGCCAAGCGTTTCTCCATCAACCCCTTCACGTCTATGCAAACAGCCAAATGACGAAAAATGGATTTCATTAACTTTTTAATGATATTTTATTCTTTTTATTAACCCTCTTCAAAAGGAACATATTTAGTCAGGTTGAAAATATTCCCATAATTTAATATAGAAAAATGCAATCATCGCGATGCGGATGTTTTCGATTTGACGTAAAAATGCGACATCCGTAGCAAGTTATAGTTTTCAATGGAATAGTGAATCATCAAACTCGAAAGTGTCCAAATTCAAAATTCAAACACGCAACGACATCTGTATCGCTGTGCGGTCTCTCCATTTATGTACATACCACGTTTTCTAAATATTTGCCAATCTCTTACGGCTAGTGCAAATAAATATACGTCAGTTGGTTATAACATTGTGATGCGGTGCAATCTATCACTGTCGTCTCAGAAATTGATTTGTTAACGTCAGTGTCGTACAATCTAGCAAAACATTCCTGGTTTCATAAACTTTCAGAGAATCTAAATAATTTCGTTCCAATAGATGGCGATATTAACGTGTAAATAATACGATGATTAATCATTATCAGTATATTGATACGAATTCTGGGAAATTCTATCGTGATAGAGTTAATTACTATCTGAGTATTCGAAATACTTTACTATTTACATTATGTATATTATATATATACAGAGATTTTTAATACTTTTGGAGACGTTTCAATCTGTAACATTTTTAAAAAAGTGTTTCCTGTTTTTCACTCGCTATATCGTGCAAAAATATGTTTAAAAAAATATTAAAAATTTGAATGGGTTGAAATACTTTTTATATTTCAAAATATTGAAATTTGTTTGCCCAAATCTCATTCACATTTTGATTAGATGGATATACGCTTAAATGACCTTGTATGCAGTTCTTGTAATCTCATATCCGCAGTAATAACGTCACACAAATTGCAATATTAGAAGATTTTTATTTTTTATTGCTTTAGATACATTTTTTAGTTCCGTTTCAAGTGAATATGATTTTTCAAAGTGAACAATGTTTACAGAACACACAGATTTTATACGTGTGCAGGTACACTGTGTGAACGAGTTAGAGGTTAATCATTACCACGATAGTTGCACAAACTACACCATATCTGAAAGATAATCGCAGAGAAATGTAGCTGACGCGTTTATCTTATTCTGCATAAGTTCAAAGAATCCCACGCAAAACTAGAGTTGCAGGCTTCTCTTCAACATTCTGTTGCAAAAACGTGCCTGTTTACAACCTCTACATTTGCTCGCGAGTTGAAACGAACGACAAACGTAACCGATTGCATTCGCTGTCGATAAATAGCTTCGTCAGGATATTTCAACATCGTAGTATTTCACATTAAGCACGTATTAAGACGACTCACCCTAATTTATTATTAGATCGCGGATGTTTATGCACACGAACAATTTTCTACCTTAACTGAAGCAAACAGGAATACATCTCAGCGTCTAGGGGGCAAAACAGCCTCGAAGTGTGGTATGAAAATTTTCCAATATGTTTCATTCCAAAACTAAAATTCTTGAAGTTTCTTGGAAGAAAAATAAAAACGAATAATTTCCGTATGTAACATTTTCTTCTGCCTGCAATAGTTTCCAAAATATTCCATAAAATCTAGGAAACCCTTATGAAAGCACGTTGATGTAATGAAGTCCGATTTTGATCGGCGTGAACAATTTAGTGGGACGATTGTTTTACAGTATCTATTCAATATGTTGTGGGGAGTCATCCCCGGATGTTTATTACTTAATTGCCACCCTGTAGAATCGGAGGAACCGTCTCGTAGAACAGGTGGCGCTGGTGCGGGAACTACGACTGAAATCGCGAGAGTCAGTCAGTTGGTCTCGCGCCTGACGCGTGTGCGTGTCTCGTTTTTTATGGTTTGTTTGTCGTGCTGAACGTGTTCAACGCTTCTTCGTACACACTTGCAGAAATCAAAATTGACACCCTTCGCCGTTCCCGAAATTTTCCTGTCTGATTAAAACGGGGAATACGAGCTGGCCTGCAACGGAGCAACGCCGGTCCATCGCCATGCCGGAAACTTAAAGGGACGCCTGAAAGCGTCTGCTATACAGTGATGCAGAAATGGTATGTGCTGTATTTCTGTCAAAATTACATGCCCAAATCTTGACCACATTAAACGATACTCAAGCTACGTCATTATATTATTTTTCCCGTGAATCGTTCGCTCGAATAACGCTCTCGTTAATGTACCGGTCAGAGAGTTCTCGAGTCGAATTGTCTCACTTAATTAAGCTAATGAAAGTGTGACTTGTCGTCAGGGGAATCTTGGGTAATGTGCGATATGTGTTCCATGGGTTACGAGGTAAACGCATACAAGGAGATTTATTTTTAAACCGACGCGACGTGTACTTGCATAGGAAAACGTCTACCTCCAGGGACACGATAAAAGTCGATGAAGATCGATCGGGAAATTTTGTGTGGAATTCGAAATTGGCGGGCACTCCGCGTCGGGGCATGTGGGGAATTTTTTTCAAGTATGCTAACTTAAATTTAAATAGAAGCTGTATTGAATTTTTGCTGCGAATGTCACGCGTTTTATTAGAAATGCTGTCCCCAGAGATTCTTTTTGTCTTAGAACAGAATCATTTTTATTGAACGTGTTTGGAAAAACTCGGGGAGTAAAAAGTGTATTATTTACCTTGTTATGAATATCAAAATATCAAAAACATTCTATTTTGTAAAAATCGTTTGAATCCTGAAGAAACCAAATCGAGAAAAGCGCGTCGTTTTAAGGGATCAAGCCGCAATATTGATGGAACATAAAATATTGTTTCTGAGATCGTTAAGTATCAACCCCTAGTAGGACGATATTCTCGGTAGCACAGTAAACACGTAGATTTCTTCCTATATCTTTGGTAGAAGTGCCTCGCGCATTCTCCGCCCCTCGGAAGCTTAGAATTGAAAGGCAAGTCGGACGTCTGACAAATCGACTCCTCTGTCTATCCATTTCTTACGCGTCTCGAGGCACATTGGGGTCGCACAGTTCGACGTCGTTCCCTTATCCTTCCCGATCCTTTTGACCTTCGATCTCTGTGAAATGCCCGGAGCCAGCCAATTGTCAATGTGGAAGTGCGCGACTACTTGCGGCACGATGACCCCCTTTTCCCTCGGAAAGACAGGATACTGCGGTCCGAGTGCATTATCGCCCGGCAAAAGTACTGGTCCCCTCTTTTTGCACCCTCGCTTCCGTTTCGGCGTAACTTAGTTGAAAACTAGTTCCTCTGGTCGCCTCTGCCACTCGGCAGATTTTTAACGGTGGCGAACTTCCCTCGGTTGTGTGCTCGCTCGAGACTCCTCAGGGTTTAATTGTCTCTCGTTCTTTAACCCGACGAATCTGGCCGTGTTGACACGGCTGCTGAAGCTCTAACAAGACTGCACGATGGAGCACCATCCCCGTTTTCCGGGTCCTAGACAATATCACGTCGCATGCGAAGTCATAAACATTCGACTGCAGCTGCGAGAAATATTTAACTTCGTCCCTCTCTCCAGGAACAATTCCTTTTTGAACGAATTTTCGGTTTGGAAGACAGAGATATTCAAATGTAATTTGAGGAAGTTTATTTTACTAAATATACATGTTACTAATTTGTCATTGATGGTTGAGTCTTCGTTTCATAAATAATTGTATTAGATAAAAAAGAGATTTGCAATCTATTGCTAAAGACGTTAGACCAAAAGAAAATTCTATTCTTTCGTTATAGATGTGTTTAGAAAATTGGAGGAAAGAACTTCATCGAAGACTACTTATAAAGAATACATCAACACACATGATCTACAATAAATCCCCACTTATGAAAATTGTGATAAAGAACGAGGCGAAAGTTTGCCTCACCGAAATAGCATCCATTATTCCGCAAAGCTGGTCGTGGGCGTTAACAGGCTAACTGAAAACTGGTGTTAAACGGCAGTGCCCGTTGACATAGTAGACGTTGATCTTTGGCGATTTTCTAGGCGCGATGCGGTCCGTCAAGGTGAATCGATTTCGCGCGCCGCGCCGCTTCGAAATTTAAATTTAAACACCTAATCGTGCGACGAGTACCTACATTATAAATCCGTCTCTCGCAGTGCTGTTTCGTCGAATGACGCGTCTCCAGGAGTGGTAGGCGAATTTTTCGTGGCGCTTCTCCGCGGCGTGTTTCCGCGAAAATTTTAGAAAATTCAGGCGAGAGCTCTGATCGAACCGTTTAAAAGTTTCCGGAGAACGAGCAGAGGCGGCGTGTCTCGGATGTAACTTGTCTCCCGCCGGGAATACTTCGGGGTCCATTTAAATTCTGTCGCGCGACAAGAGATTAAGTCGACGATCAAACTGAATATTTATGGAAAATAATGTTTCATCGAAACTGATATGCAATCGCCGCCGTGCCGTCGCGTCGTTGTCCCCGCAACCGTCGCGGGGCTCCCGGCTCCCATGAGGACGCCCTTGATGTTGTCTTCCGCGAGCGAGAAACTATTAATCCGACGTTGGCATTCTTTCAAGAGCAACTTCCCTGCTTCTTGCTTGTAAATAACCGCGCATCGTGACGTGTCGTCAATTAATTAATAACAAATAAATAAAAACCAAATAACATATGACCAATTTTACCCAATAAAACTTTTTATCCAACGGAAACAAATAAAAGTACTAGATATTACTATCAATGTAGAAACTCGTAAGGCACAACGTTATGTGTCTTCAGGATATGGGTTGAAATCGAAAGTGCCTAACACGATTAATGTGCTTTTGTCCTGTGTTATATTACAATTAATGTAAAATGTGTTTCAGTGTGCTGTGTGAAAGTGAACAATTTTCGCAACCCCTAAACAGACGAATTCGTCGGAATGCACAACCCCCACCCTCGCGATGTTGTTTCTATTCTGGAATTGTTTGCGGTTATACAGCAGCGTTACCAGGAACAAGAATAAATGCGCGCGATACAGCCGCGTACTAATTTTAGGCGTTTTACGGCTGTTTTGTGATAAAACAAAATTCATACGAAACGAAGTTGACGACTGCTGCGGGTAGTGCATCCGTTGGTACATTCGTTCGGTTGTTTCCAGTGAATTATTCCATCTGGTGAGCTGCAGTTTCTTTGCGTCACACATTCGGACAGCGAATTACTTAGTCTGCTCAGTATCTTGGGTAATTACGAGCGGATCGAAACGCTTTTTAAAATTGTACGTGCTACCTAATGAACTTTATCGGATAAATCTGGAAATTTCTCGTAGATTATTATTTTAAGGTAAGACCTAAACTGAACAATGAAGTTATTCTACAATTACAAAAATTCGAATTATTTCGAATTCACATCGAACACTATCATCCTTAGGTATAGCAGTTGTGCTGTACTGCACGCTGCATTTGAGTTAATCAGAATTTCCCGGGGCGAAATTACGATGACAGAGATTTATTAGCAGTAGCTCCATTTCAGAGATTCTGGTCTATAGCGGCAGCAATTAAGTAACGAGACAAATGAACAGGATCTTTCCTCCTTTTTCGATAACATTAGTCGCAATACAATATCCGCAGAAACGGGAACGTCCGGCAATTAATCGAAAACTCGACAACTGCAATAACTTTGGGCTGTGAGATCAAAGGCTTAAGGAGGCGCGTAAAAAACTGGGTGGAAGTCGCATAAAGATTTTATGCAGTTTTTCAGCGGGGTTCTAATCCTTTGAGCCCTACGTAACGACGTCGCCCCTCAAAGTAATCTTTAAATACATCCTCCCCACCCCCAACCCCCCGGATACTTATTTACGTGCACGTTTCCCGTTTTCTCGCGTCGTAAATCAGTGGCGCATGCAACGCTCACGCGATACATTTGATTTATACTTTCGTCGTCCGGACAGGGGTTTCTTTCTTCTTCGGAAACTGTAAACGCCCAGAGATACATAGAGGGATGGTTATGGTCGCAGCGAAAGAGGAAGATCGGGAACGCGCGCGGACTGCACCGCTCGAATTTGAAAGATTGAATTATCTAACACTAAATTATTCATGCCTCCATCTGTTTTACTTCCATGTCGACCGAGGAAGTACGCTCTCCCCTACGTATCTCGCAGACATTCTGACGCGTTATTACCCCCGTCCCATAAATTTCTGACAATTTTTACACCGATACTTGGATCTGCGTTCCAGACACCTTTCAGTTCCACGAACTATCGAACAAATTGTATTTGTGACCAGACATATTCCTGCATTTCCCTCTCGAAGACAGAGTAAGCTACCCTCTTTCTTGAAATATTCGACTCTTCCATTTATCCATGCAATGCGTAATTATTATTAATCATACACGTCATTTCAGAGCTTGTAATAAATTTTAGATGCGTTGTTAGATCCGTCTCATAGATTATTACTACTTTTTAAATACCAACTCAATGATAAAACTTTTAACAACATACAGGCGACACTTTTCTGATCGAAACGACCCCAAACACGACCCAATTTGGATCCAATTTGCGTCTTTAATCCTCGATACAGTGGAATCTCTGTTATCCGTACTAATCAGTGGAGCGTCGGATTCTTTTTAGTTTAGCCGGGAAATGTGTAATTATTCTATTAGTTATGTACACCATTGAAAAGTGGATATGTCAGGCAGCTCAGTGTACTAGATAGAATTAGGTACACGCCGAGTACGTTCAAGTACAATACTACGTCCAATAATTACTTGTCCGCAACATCCGGTCGAAAGACGCCACAAGCAAACCGAGCTCGCTCGTCGAGCGACACAGCAACACGACTCATGAATTTAACGTAAACATCATTTCGTCGGCTGAACAACAAGACAAACACGAGATTGATGTTAGTCGGCGTCATGCTCAAATGTTTCGCGGAGGACTCGCTCGAGGCCACGCCGGAAACTCTGCATGGTTCCCTTATGTACATGGTGTAAAAGAAATGATCAGATTTAAACACCACAGAAATTATACAGATGAACATTTGATTCGACAAACGAAAATTCTACTTGTGATCGTACGTTGAAGAATGAAGTCTCAACTTTCACACCTTTGAACTGAGTTTTTCAAACACTCTCCTTATAAAACAGAGTGAGACAGAGGGAAAACTGAAGTCGCTTGTTTCTTTTGAAGTTTAGATGATTCTTCAATGTAACCTTATCGAGGGAAGTACATCTCGAAAGTGGATCTACGATATTTCATCGTAGTTTCATCGTAATAAATAGTATCAGAATCTGTAGAATGAACGGTACTCCCCATAATTTTGATCATGACTCGTATAAAGTGCGAAGGAACGCGCGATTAGCACACGCGGAAAAGGGATGAAGACGGGCGACGCATTCACCTAAACTCGTGCGTCCCCATAGCAACGCAACCACCGTCCCTTGACCTTGTAGAGGGAATGCGCAGAGGGTGAACAAGGAGAAAAAATGTTACAACAGCCGGAAGGAGAAAGAGAGAGTGGGAGTGGAAAGCTAGGGTGACGTTCAGAAAGTTCTTTATGTCCCGGAACATTTTCCACTACCCCTGGATCCCAGGGGGTTCAGCAACCGTTGATGGTGTCCGTAAAAAATAATTGGTTCAAGATTTTAGGCTAAACTCTAATCAGGGCGCTGCGAGCTTCCTGAATATTTTCTTTTTTCAAGAAATGAAGCAATCAACTCTGCAAATATTACTTCATCTATTAATTCTCGTTTACACATTTTCGAATGTACTTACAATCCTTCGATTCATTCGTTCAAATTCTTATACATTTTCTTTCATATATTTTACACTCACATTTTTAGATTAATGTTAACCCTCTCATGACAATGAAAAAATCGAAAACATCTTGTGTGTCTGGTATTAACATTAAAAACGCGACTGTTCACGTTTCATAACTTAAATATACGATTTAAGAAACAAGATTTCTTCAATCAATTTATAGAGTCTCCTCTCCTTCAGAATTTCGTTTTAAAATCGCGATAGGGTGGCGTCGCTATAATAGGCCGATTTCGGAAATTCCACGGCCGTCTCACGCTTAATTTCCACATCAACAATCGTTATTCCACTTTGATGGCCCGGCTCAAAGCCTTCAAATCCTGGCTCTATTGAGGCTCTTGGCCCCAGTGTGTTCAGTAATGGGCTTGCGGATGTTGCGGCGTTACCCGCGGAATTATTGTAACGTCTACATTAACCGAGCAATTTGTGCTCCGTCGCCAGAATCCCATTGGCGCTCAATGTCGGCCGTGTGTTGCGCGAAACGCGTTTAATAATCGCCGCAGTTGCACGGTGAAATTGTTAATCGACGGCGTACATTGCGACCGTTCACAGAACCCGATTTCAGTTGCTGATATTTTATTTTCGGACTCGCATAAATCACGCTTTTCTCACAAACAAACTGGCCATCGACATTCCGAGTTCGAATAAAGTAGTCAAGATCAACGGGACCACTCAGATTATTTTTCTGGCAACAGATGAACGATCATTGTGACAGTAGAATCTCCATAATCATTCCTCGAGACCTTAGTTATATGTTTCCTTTCTTGCAAACTTCGTGTGACTTGTTGTTATAAATTGGCGAATTTCTTTTGCTTTGTTCATGGAAAATACTACAATTTTCTAATCTTCCATTTTTTCTCTTACAGAGATCAGTTTTCAAGAAATTGTGGTTTGAAAATTCATCCAACACGCCCTGCTAGAACGCGAGAGCACGCGTTATTGATTTCCAAACTTGTTTTTCTCGCAATCTGAGATGTTGATAAACTTTCGTTCGATCCGAATTCATTTGCCATTCACTTTTTTCCTGTAGAATTATTCCCTTTTCGATTTTGATCTCGTTCGTAAACGATAATATGTATACTATATTATAGGTGGCGAAATTTTTATTTATTATGATTAAATTTCTTACTTTCATGCAAGAAGAAAATAGAATTTAAGTTGCATTTTGTTAAGCTGAGGAAACTGAAACTATCTTTAAATTCCTTCGAGGTTTTTTCCTACTTTACATTTCTCGCATTAATTTTTCCGTAAACGCATAAAATCCGCGGTGTAATTATGCTGTTTTGAGTTGCACCATTTAAACGAGTACATTGTAACGGATGACTGTTGTTTAAGAAGAATCGTGCTCGTTTTTCGAAAGAATTTCATTTTTATCGGGTTCCGGGCCCAGCACGAACGAAATAACGCTCAGTGTTTATTTGCGAATAGAAAGAAGACGAGCGTTTGTTTGAAGGCTCGCTCCGGTTGCGAGCTTAATTCGTGAAAGAAGTGAATGGGAATTTATTTGCATCGAGCGACCTCGGTCGTGTTTCTTTTATCGCGATGCTGGATTTGTCTCGCGTCGGTCTAGCCTAGCGGTAATTGCTCCTCTTTTAATCTCCTCACTTGATAATGCGCTGGTTGATGCATTGTCGCTCGGAAAGTATACTGTCTTCATCGTTTTATCTCCGGTTGAAGTGCTGTACGTGCTTCTGAAATCATCTCTGTATTCCACCAGCGAGAGTGACGTTTCACAATGTCATATTTTGACAATCGATTATCTATGACTGAACCTAATGTCTTTATTTTGTATTTAAAAGAGAATTTGCATTCAATGCTTCATTGGAAAAATTGAGAAGAAAGTTCTGCTCTTCATGCGTTATTTATCTAATGATGTAAATAATGTAAAAATATTGTTACAAAATGTACGTGTATTAACGTTTTGAAACGCATAAGTAATTTTCTGTTCATTAAAAAATGCACTGCATTCTAAAGTTTCCTGCATTCTCAACGAAATTCCTCGCCCTCTCTTTAGAGGGTTTCAACCCCTTCAATTCAAAAGCAGCCATAGAAATAATGTCTCGCTGTCGGATTTATTATAATGTTATACATATATCAAACGTGAACATCTAAAGAGCATTAAAGCATATAACTCAGTCTAAATTAATATTGCTATAGTTCAGTACTGACGTAATGAAGTCAGCGACACAAGGAAGAATTGGCTACGTTTTTAATGAATCATACGTATGCAGAATGTGTTATTTTGTAGGAGGATTCGCAGTCTGGCGATCGTGTGCCATTTTTATTACTTCCTCATTAGCGCAGTCAAGTTTTTGCGCTCGCTCGAATCCTTGACGCTGCCAACAGTTTCGTAACTGTGGCAGTGGTCGGTCGGTGCCGGCCGAGTGCCATTGACATCGGGAATGCCGACCGACCACCTGTGGGAACGAACGTTCATGCCAAACCTCTGTCGTTGCCGGTTGTCGCGCTAACTTCGCAACTGTTCCCTGTACAAGAAGTGTCAATGAGTTCGCCTGTCCGGCATGGCAGTCCAATACAGCCTGCGACGTGTCGAGCGAACACGCTCCGGTAGATTGCAGATTGCAGTGAATAGAATGGAGACGCTCAATGCACTTGTGTTCGAAAGCTCGAATTATAAAAGGGAAACAATGGTATACTAGGTGTCTCGTCTAAATTGATTCTCGTATCAACGAGACTGTTAGTAATAGCGAGAGATGTGCAAACGAAAGTTGAATGTGCAAATAAAACACTTGAACGCAATTTAATATCGTTCTGAAAAGTCAAAAAGTAGCGTTCTGTTTTTGTACATTCGAGATGCAATTAGATCACAAGGGCTCCGACCACCGTTCCATTATTCTGAAGTATAAATTGTTTCTCTTATAAAAAGCTCGCGTTCATTACTCCTTTGTAATTAGTTCTGTCTCTCCGCTAGTAGTACAAGACTGCACTGGGTCAGACGTCCGCTACACAATTCACTGAATTTCCACCTTCTGGCACAAATGTACAATCCTTAATGTTTCCTTCTTGCTATTATCACTACGAATCTGATTGCAACGATCGCAGTCATTAATTATTTACAAAAATGCACTTTCTTCTTAAATCGTTCAATCAGCCAAGAAATTAAAAAAGAATTAGGGAAACCAATGTTCAGAAAATTCAGAAAAACTTATTTTTTTTTGCCCTCATGTTTTGTGAAGTACAATCATCCCTTGGAAGGAATACAGAATTTTCTTTCATGCGGGATTATCCAGCTTCATATTTTGAAAATTTCGCGATACAGTTGTGCCGGAAACATCGGGATTTCTGGTTCCTTGATCTTCCTTGTAAAAACCGTGTCCCGTGGATCTCCGCGCTGAAACCTTGCCAAATACATTTTCCACCGGTTTCGAAACCACGCGTTTGTCCGATGCGATCGGGATGCATTTTCTTACGTTGTCCCGGCCGATCGCACTTTCCATTATTCCGAGAACGGGACACCTGCTATTCGGCGTACATGTTTCGCGCGAGACCGCTCGGCTGCCAAAATTGTTCGGTGCTTAAGCGATCTCCGAGTGTGAAACGATTTTGGAAGTTATCGTGTTTCCTCTTGGTCTTTGTAATGCTCGAATCAGACTGTGAATCTCTCTGAATTTCATTAGCGTGTTTGAATTTTATGAGTATCTATCTTCCTTGAACGATTTCAATAAGTTGAAACTAATTCATTGGTATTCGTAAATTCTGATTAAAATCAGTTTACTACTCTGAATTGTACTTATTTATTTTCGCCAGGCATGCATAAAGTCCGCAGTCTATTACACTATACTCTTCCACTCGCGCATTTAGGAAGTACCAATAAAACACAGGAGACTTTTACATTTTATTCCGTCCCCTTCGCACTATCATAACTGCAAGCACAGCATCGGGCAGTTCACGTTGCCAGTAGCTCGTTCTGATAGTCGCAAGCGCAATTGAATGAGACCGCTCCAAAGATGTTACGAGATAAACTTCCGCAATAATTGCCGGCGGAAGCTCGCTATCGGGCCAGTTTTGGCACAGTAGCAACCGGCTTTCGGAGTCGTTGCGTTACTCGACTGTAGCGAGTTACGGCGACATTCTTCGCGTTCATGGACATCAAAAAGTGAATTACGCCTGTAGTTCCGACGCTGCTTTCGAATGTGCTTCCGCAGACATCGACGACGCTCGTTTCTCTGTTTTCCGCGCGGAGGAACTCGAGCAGCAGGAAGGCAGCCGCCTAAATATCCTCTTCAATTGTGATGACGACATATTACATGTACGTAATTGTGTTCGTATGTGTATAATGTTGCACATATATAACAGAACATGCGCAACGTTGAAAACTGATTTTACCACCTGATTTACCAAAATATAAATTCAAATCGTGTAAAAAATATTTTTTAGTTTTAAACCTGTACACGAAACAGGATAGTTCGTTTTTAATCGACGGACTCGAATAACTTTTTCAAGGGTGATACTTGCAATTTCGATCGAGTATTTTCTGTTAGGGGAAGTGCAGAGAGAGAGAGAGAGGGAGGGAGGGAAAGAGGGCTTGAAAGCCGCTAGCTTTCACACGGAGCTACTATGGTTGAGCGGGTTAACTCGCTTCCCCGGTTAACAGTGTTAACGAGCAATCTCTTAGGCACTCCTCGAAGCGGAACCATCGGATTCTGTTCGCCTCTAACGCCCGACACGTGACCGTGGTCCCGTCCAATCGGAAAATTTTCCTGACTCCATCTATCCGGCGGATAGAGCCGTTCAAGAAGGACGACAAGGCGTGGTAAACATACACAGTGTCGCTACCGAATAACCGTAACTCGACAATTCCCTTCCATCACCGTAACGCGTCACATCGCCCCATCGAGCGGGGGACCGTCGTATCTCGTAACTCTCGTCAGCATAACGCTCTTCCGAGAACTTTCCTTCGGGCTTGGAGAGCCCACTCGTATCCATTTCCTACGTATCCGCCGATAGACGTCCGCCGGGCGATGCAAAACGATCGATCCGAGATTTTCTTCCTCCCTGGGGCGGGCGACCGGCGTCGTTGGCGTCGTGACGGCCGAGGAGCGCGGCCCCCGACGCAACTAAGCAGAATAACAGGAATTCCACTGGGGCCGAGCGTGTTTCCTACTACAGTGTCGCGAGGAAAAGGTGGTCATCGGTCGTACAGGCGGTATTCGACAGTACGATGCATGGTAATTTGTTGGAACAACGGCAGAAGTGTCTGAGAATGGAAATTAACAGTCTTGCATCGCCTTTATTTGGTCAGTGACCGGAACGTGCCAGTTAGTCACTGATCACAATATTTTATGCGAGAGAAATCGGGAACATACATTATAGTATTCTAATGATGATTATTCAATATCGGAATTGGGTAGGGGCCTAATTTAGGTCAGTGACCAGTTAGGAAGGATTATTATGATCAGTGATCAGCCAGCAAGGGTTATTCTGGTCAGTGACCAATGTAGAATGAAAAAGAAATTGTAAAGGCTGTCACCTCACAGTCCACAAAATTGAAATTTTAGATTCCTGGTCGATTATCTGAATCATTAGTCCATTGATTCCTGTCGATTGAATGCCCCGGCCAGTTGGACGGATAACCTTGTGAAATCGGACGGAAAATTCTCAATCGATACACGGCGAGCCGCGGAATGCTCCTCTTTTTCATCTGTCCGGTCGCGAGGGAAGAGGGAAAAGCCTCAAACTTTTTCATTTCCGCTCCGGAAATCGAAGCAATTTCTCTCCGCGAATGATAATGTCGGGATTGTACCATTTTCCCGTGGAATATTCTAATGAGCGGCCGCTGGCTATTATCTTATGTTAATTCGGACCATTCATCGTCAAAGTTCTTCCGATTTGCCCGGCTGGAACATCTTCCCAACGATTCTGCGACTCTCTTTCGATCGGGAAGCAATTAATTCAACCCAGATTCGTCGTGTCCCGTGGCGCGAGTCGCTGGCCCCCGCGTGTAATACAATCGTAACAGCCGACGATAACTAATTGCAATTACGACCGCGTCATGTAAATTAAGACGGAACTTCCCGTTGTTGCATAATGCAAGCCGTTCGCGCCGCATCGTAACTTACAGTAATGCCATCGACGACGGACTTGGAATGATTGTTCCATTCCCGTTTCGCAAAATTAACTATTACCCTCGAAAATGTATCTAAGCGTCGTTGGCACGTTTTTTTTAGGGAAACATATAATTATTCTCATGAATGCCATTGTTTCTTCTCAAAAAATGTTCAAAAGTGTGCAAGTAATGTCACTGTTTGACTAATGAAGATCATCGTGAGGATCACTGCAGCTATCGGGGATTTTTGAGAAATGTTTGTATACAAACTTGATGGGTCCTGCAAAATAGATATTTAACAAACACCACCAATTTTGCCTTGGCGACGCGTATTTCTGTAAATAATCAAACGGATCTCGAAACAAGAAGGTAAATGACTGCTCGGTGGCAGAGACAATGGCCCGCGGAAAGTCCAATTCAATTAGTGTTTCTCCTAATAGAACTCCGTTCGTTCGCGGAAAGTGCACTAATTATTCGCCGTGGCGCGTGCTGACGTTGCTTCGATTATTTAAATTGGCCCAGGTAAGTGCTGCGCAAACGTGTGCCTTGCTGATTCGATCATCATTATGGAATATGTACATATACATATGTGCTTTCATGGTATTTTCCATCGATCCAGACGGAACGTTGCGTGTCTCTCATTCAGAAAACTAACAGTTCGAAAACCTTTTAAAACTCAGTAGAATCTCCATTCAAAATGTATTTTAAATATAGGGACGTTTTCTCAGGGACAAGTAACGAGACGCTTCCTTAGACGTTTCGCAATTCAAGCAGTAATCGAAATGAGCTCGAACGAATCGAACGGCACTCATTGTGGTTTTTTGATTACCGAGCAATTATCTGTGCAGTGGCTTCACGCGGGAACGTGGATTGATTCGACGAATCACGCGTGCGTGTCCTCATCGCGTGTTTTTAATCGGAACTTTCTCCATTCCCTCGGCCCCGTTAAATAATAACGGCATCAATCGTCCACGAATAATCGCTAGCCATCCCTCTTTTTTTCGCCGAAGATACCGAGTTGTTTACGCGGAGGGAAATAAATTAGGTTCAATCAGGGCCGATGGCTCTCGCGGTGGAACCACGAAAAGAGGAATAAATAGAATTCTACTCCCTCCGAGGCAGAGTTGATTAATGACAGGGAAATTTGATGGCAGAAGCGGGAGAGTCTTGATGAAAATTCTTTTCGTTCTTTGGCGAAAATGAGACTGAATCTACTTTGCGAATTTCTCTAACTGACGGTGAAATTTCATAAAATTGTATCATATCACCGATATTTTGATGAAGGGATAGATAATCGATAGCCTGCTATGAAAAATGACTGAGGAGGTAATTATAGAAAATATTCAGATCTTACTGATACTACAATCCTTAAAAATTGCCGATGCATTGTAGTTATCAGAGCGTGCAATAAAGAATGTTTTCCGATTTTTCAGTTGTAGGCTCTGCTTGTAAAAAATCCAATCTTAATCGGCAGGGTAGTCGCATCACCAAGTTTTGATGTCAGACACAAGTCGAGATGTACATAAGAGAATTTTTTCCGATTTAAAAATATAAATATTGCTGTCAAAAAGCTCTATAATTTCTTCAATCCCTGTTTTAGAGATTGAGATATGGTACAGTGAAAACAGTTAGAAACTAAATAGGAGTTTAGCTGCCGATAGTATTTAAAGATTGACGTCACCGCGATAGATCAACAAGGAGTAGGGGGTAATTCTGAAGTAGCAGGATAAGGAGCCACGATCGCTCGCGTTGGCCACGACAGTGCTCGTTTAAATGCAAGAGTCAATATGAAATGAGCAAGTGTCGTGGCACTCCGATGCCTGGAGACGAAATTAAAGTTTACCCGGCTACGGAAACTCAATTACGAAGCTTTTCTTCGTGTTCGACGATCGCGTGTCGCCTTCGAATATCGCTCGCGTTGCAAAAAGTCGAGAGCAAAACGGGCCTCGAAGACGTAAACGGGAAGTATTACGCCCATGCTACGTGGCGCACCGGAGAGTATTCAAGTTTCCCTCGGAGTGAAATTAACCGGCGCGGCGCGCGACTGCCGGGCAATCGAGCTCGCCTTCGAAAATACTTTGTTACGTAAAATCTACTCGAAGCGCGACGATGATCGATGAACGAGCCGAAGCTGGATAAATTCATAATCGAGACGCGGATAAGGATGCCTGCGTCTCTCGGAACGAGCTCGAGAATCCCAATTATCGGGCAAATGATTATTTCTGCGGAAAAAGAGGAACTCTAATCGCATTACTCACTTAAATATGAAAAATTAACGAAATTATCTTCGGTGATTTAATTGCAGGGGATCGGAATGCTAATCGAATTTGTACTGCGGGAATTATTTTGTAAAATATGCGATTACATACAGTGACGAAACATTTCTTTTCATAATACTTTTAGTCACATATTCGTGACTTTTCTCTGGTTAAAATGATACTAAACACGACACAGTTTGGATCATATTTGATCGTTTAATGCACGATACATTAAAATCTCTATTATTCGAACTAATCAGTGAAACATGGAAGTTTGAATAATAGAACAATTATCTAGCTTCGCTGTTGGCTTAAACGTTTACCGATTGATATAATGAAACCATGTTGTATATTAAATATGTATTCGAATAATGGAGAATTCAGATAGCATCGGTTCGGATAATTCTGCGATATCGTGTCTGATCTCATTTTAATCAGAGAAATATCATAAAAATATGTTGCTCAAAGTGGCCAAATTCGATCGGATATAAATTAAATAAAATGCTTTATTTAAGATTATGCGCATAAATGAGCCAATCTCCGGAATAAAATTCCACACGAGCACTTTTGCGTCTTTAACCACTGTAAAATCGGGAATCTGAAACTGAAAACTGAACGTACTTTTTCGGAAGTTAGGTGGTATCCTTTGTAGTTGACTGGTACGCGATGGTATTTCATATCCATAATTTATCGAGTTTCTTTTCCCCTCGGCTCGCATTATCATTTCTTCCGCGTATTTTCTTCCAACATCCGAGCCTGCCCCTTGATCTTTTTTTCACGTCTCTGTCTTTCTCATCTCTTTGGAGTGAATGTGTTCATCTCGCACCCTTTCCTTAGCCTTTTTTCCCTGCCTACGACTGCCCTCTTTTTATCGATCCGGCCAGTATAATCAGCTGCACCGGAAGCTGAAACGCCGAGCGAATGTTTGCGCAAGCATAGAGAACGGCCGCATACGCCGACCACATTTTTATAAACCCGACGCAATCCGGGGGAATATGAGATCTCTCGGAAACCGACCGTTTTTTTTGCATCTCTCGATTTTAATATGTTTGATCGTACGACGGCGGTCCTTTATTGCTAGCGTAGCCTACATACACGGTGCCTCACCTAAATATTTCGCGTATTTTTCATCATAGCGGTAGGCGAAAACATTTTATCAAGGTCATTTCTGTTTTTCAAGGTCATCCTAGCTTTTTTAATTCTTATGGTAATGGGGTATCCAGGTCTCCATTTACTGTATGGTAAGTCCTTTAACAATCTTCATTTTAACAAAGAATGGGAGTTTGATTTTTCGAAATTGATCGAAATTTGTTTCATCTTATCGAACGGAAACGAGGTAGAATCCAACTTCATATAGAGCAGTTTCTTCGATTAATCCATTTCGATGTAATTTCGGCCCCGCGGATCGAGTTTCTTAAGTGTAATTTCACCCTGTCGGATGAAGCTTAAGCGTCGATTTCCGTGGACAGACGAACCCGATCCGTGAGACGAAAAAAGCGACCCGAATCGTCCAGGATTGCTCCACTCACGACCATGGTCGCCGCGAATTTCAACGTCGAAATGCTCAATCTAATCGCTAAATGTTTAAATTAATGGAAAACCTCCATAGAAAAAAATTTCATTCTACATCTTCGGTTTATTATTCCATGGATTCTACCACGAATGTTAGGATACCCTGTATGTACCCTGTATCGAAGAGAGCGACGGCTCTTGGTATCTCCTGCCAGCTCGCATCACGTAGAAAACAAATAATATCGTGTTACCGACAATGTTCTTAAACTCCGGCGCAAGTAGAAGCGGCTGGTATTAGTCAGACACGCGAGACAAATGGTTCTCCGTAATAAAGCGCAATAAATCTTCAGTACGGATGATTGAAAATGAATCCTCTTACGAACACTTATTCCACTCGCCCTTTGTTCGCGTATTGTTTAATCCCCGACACTCGCAACAATAGACGATCTTCCAAAACTGTTCTATCCGAGGGGAACAACACATCACTCGTATTTTTGTAAGATACGAAGAAGTATCTATATACAAACTATGTAGTTAGTAGACTGCGGATTTTATGTAATTATGTCAAAAATGGCTAGGTGCAATTATAAAATAATGAACATATTAAGAGAGTTTGGGGACACCAATGTACTATTATATTTTCAGCTTACCGAGGTTACTGAAATGGAAAGAATTTTTACTCGATTCCTGTTTGTTACAACAAATGCGCAAAATGTTTACTTTGCATAAAGATCTGTCGTCCAATAATCAGAGAATCGGTGACGCGGCCGAGTAGTCGCTGATCGGCCGGCGAAAATCGCGAGGCTATCGAACACAGTTTTTTCCCAGTTGCAAATTGCAGCGGTGTCCCTTTCCTCGGTGTCAAACGAATTTTTTTGCCGGGCATCGTCGTCTGTATACGTTTCGTTTACGTTTTACCACTTCAGACACCGAGTGTCCGCTGACATTTATTCGAGCGTCGCGTCGGGAGCGCGCATCGAAGCTTTCATGACGGCAAATAAATTCCGTCCGGCACTCGTACATGTATCCAGAGACCCGGCGAAGTCCACGAGAGGCCCACGCCCTTCGTTTTTAATTAAATGCTCGCCAGACTGCTCTTGGCTCCTCTCCCTTCCTACCCTGTGCACAGCCGCTTCCTTTTTTCCGCTCTCATTTATTCCTCCTGTGTATCCGACCGACTACCCTCTTCCTTCCCTATCGTTGACCTCGGCCTCCTCTTTTTTCGCGTACACCCACGACCATAAGCACCGATGCATCGAATGCATTGCAACCGGTTTTCTGAAACTGCTACGCCCGCGCCCGGCAGAAAGTAGGCGAACCGCGACGGAACGAGCCTGTCAACTTTACTTTGTTTCCTCCGAGTTTCGCCGACAGTTGCAGAGACGATGAAATATGATTTATCGTCGCTCAGATATTTTTGTAATTCCTGTAGGCAGTCTTGTTGTTTAGTACTTTTTGTGAATGAAAGGCAGATTTTTCATTTTTGACCATATTTAGGTAATCGCACAAGAAGTACTGTGCTGAGACAACGAGAAGAATCTCGGGGCAAGACTTGTCTCCCCGCTCTACCTTCCTCTTCTCCGACGCTATTCCCCACGCTTCTCAAGCTGGATAACTTTTCCCCTTAATTCGTGTTCCCTCCCCTCGTTTGAAGACACTGCTGCCAGGGACCTTCTTACGATCTCACCACAATACTTAAAACTTTGAAAAGGGTAACCAAACGCCACATAGTAACCACGTGTTTCGCATGTATTAATTACTCACCGATTTTTGCAACGACGCAGTGTTCAAATATATCACCTTTGGCCCAGATCGAGCATTTCGACTGCTACGCTTCATCAGCTCGCGCTTTCATCATGACAGAATGCAAATCTGCTCCAATTCGACGAGCATGAAAAATAACATCAGCGCTGACGAATGCCCGCCAGTACAAACGCAGAGAGATTTCTACTCGCATTTTCGAAAAAAACTTGGTACGGAATCTTTAGAAAAACCATCGGGAAGTTTCGCGGCTGTTTTTCAGCTTCGGCGTTTCATCCGAACGTTAATTACCCCAGCGCAAACTCATAGTATTGTTGCGAGAAACTCTCTCCCCCCTCTACCCCGGGAGATTCAGTTTTCATGGAGCGCATAATCCAACATTTAATTGCTCGCACCGCCTTAATTACCGTATTTCTTCCAGCGCCTCTGAATGTCGCTGCTCTAACGTCGTTCCGCGATAATAAAACATCTCGTGGCGAGGGTATGGTGATCGCATAATTCGTTGTCTGCAGCTTTAGCGCGGAGAGTGCGTTTCTTATCTTATTATCGCGAATAATTTGATAATCCTGTGCACTATACTGCGTTTCGTAATCGCGAAAGTGCTATTACGGTCTCATAACCTTTATGACAGGTTTGAATCGCTTCTGTCGCAGGGAATGAAAATTTTGAGCTTCCTCAATGCAGTTTGTTGTTCTCAAATATCGATAATGGTCCTCCAGATATTTAGGAGGATTGTGAATGAAATTGCTGCCAGTGTCAAATAATCTCTGTTGGCAACCTTTAACAACTTGACAACGTGAAGTTTTAATTTCGGAAGGATTGTTAGGCGATTGCCGGCGGATGAAGCGCTGAAAATTGTGTGAAGCAATCGAAGAGCATAACGTTTACTCGAAACAGCGATTGCTCGCCCGAATTTTGAAGGCATATTGAGTCAGCAGTTTTGAAAGCCGCACGAGACAAAGCCGGGCGCGGCTTTAGATCCATTGGCGTTCGCTCGTTGATTCGCCAGAGTTCGTCCGGGATTTAGGTCCTCTTAAACTGCCCCCGGTTCCATTATGGTTGCGCATAAGTGCGCCACTACGCCAACAAATTCCTTGAAATTTGCATGTCGCAGTCGGGGATTTCTGTGCCGGGCCGCCGGCGGCCGCATTATTCCGGAGCCCACTGCCGCAGCGCAGTGCCGTACAATTTGTGTGTCGGGTTCCGTGAACTACGGTAATGTCTCGATGTCTGTGACATATATGAGCAAAAACCTTTTCTGCTTTTAATTATTCTCTTCTGAAATGCCTACTTATTTTTCTGTGCCTCAAATAATGATAATCGAGATTCTCCTGTATCCTCGAATTCGACAAGTAAATATGATTGAAGCTTTGTCGTGTTTGGTGTCATTTCAATCAGAGTCACCAGGTTAGTATTGTCTCTAAACTATTTCACGTGTATCGAGACATTAGCGTACACAGAAGCTGCGATATATCACCTAATGATTAATCTACGATCGATCTACAGGATTCTACACACCTTCAGCCCGAATCTCACGGATGACGAGTCTTTCAGGACGGTGGTGTTGTGAAAGTTACATAGATTGACCTAATTTCCGACATCCGTCAGAGTGAGGATACGCTTGCATGTTGATCTATCGAGCGCTGTTGCGGTTCACCGATCCAGTATTTCGATGCTGAGCGTTTGATTGTCGCACCATTCCTCGTAACGCTTCTACGGGATTAGGGCAAGCGTGGGCAACGAGTGGCTCTTGCCCCTGGAGTTAGATCTGTAGGTTGCCCCAGGGAGCAACGCAATTACGTCAAAGAGAGAGCACTGTTTTGAGGATAGAAGGCTATCTGTTTTGATTTCTCTGTGTGTAGACCCTGTCCTGAGTGGGCGGGGTTTAGTTGTTCTTGACTTTCGTGAAGCTAGGGCACTGCCTCACGGGCACTCTCTACCTAAACTTAGCCTAGGCTCTGTGTTCTAGAGATTTGGCTTTGGACATCACAAAGGTCAGAAGTTTCTTCTTCTTGTTAAAATAATCGGATCCTAGTCTCCATTTTTTATTAAATATAGCTTGAACTCTGTATTCCTTCAAAATCTAGGTCTACAGGTCACAACGATTTTAACTGTTAACGGGTCTCTTTTTATTAGAACTATTTGATTGTAGTCTACTATAACGCAGCTATTTATAACACGTTCTATTTAGCTTGGGAGAGCAGTAGATTGCTCCAGGAGCAATACTTCAAACTCAATTATGTCAAAGAAGAAGATAGAAGACAGCCTGACTTGCTCGTTCTGTGCCGAGTGTCTTGAGTGGGCGTTGCTTCGTTGCTTTCGAGTTTCATGGGACAGTGCCCCACAGGGCAAATCTTCATTGATATCAACCGTAGAATCTAAAAAACCCTTTAATTGTTCTCTTCTTCTTAAAGTTTTCCTCAATGAGGATCCACAAGGTATCGACCATTGAATACAAATAGATTAAGGTGTTTCGTCCTAGATTCAGATTACTTCAAGAACAAGACAACGACGTCAATATAATATTGTCGACCTGATTTATAATCTATCTTTGCATTTTACAAATGAATCGAAAGTCTATTGATAGTTGTTTCCAAGTTCAGTTGACAAATCTGCATCGCCGTCGGCTTCGAAGCACATAGGCGGACAGTCGGTGTAGTTATTAAAGTTTCCGAGTGATTTCGTCAGCTATTGTCCGCCGTATTCACACGACAAAAGCGGCGCGATCCGAAATGAAAGAGAGACGGTCTTGAAAGGCCAAGTAGCCGCAGCATTTGAGGATTAGCGAAGAGGTTTCTACTGACTCGTGGAACCTTTCTCCCTCAAGCGAGAAAGAAGAAGGTCCGACATTCTTTCCCGACCGTTCTGTTCCGTCTCGTTACCATCTTCCTCGCTAATTACACCTGTTTCTGCAATCCCTTTGTCCTGCAAGCCCCTTTAATTAATTTCTCCGCGGTACATTGTTCCTCCTCGCATCTGAGAATTAATCATTCATTCGTCCGCAGCGGCGGTGCGGCCGTGGTTTCCGGTTAAATATTAATCGGGTTTGCCAGTCTCTCAGATAGGTTATGAGCCAGTGCGCCGCTTGAGCATTGGAAACCAGAGACCTTGAGGTGTGCGTTTGTATGCGCCCGCAGATGGATTTGACACAGCAAACTGCGAAAATGCTAATGACGCTTCTTTCTAAAAGCTCGCTCTGATTTCAAAGTGCCTTTGTGAATTTTCGAAAAGAGTAGCACTAGAAAATCGTATTCAAATTTTTTTAGATAATAATGATTATTTTAGAAGGATATTTATCAACCTACTACAGCATTTAATCTGTAAAAAAAGTACTCATAATTGTTCCTGTTCCAGCAATTTTAAACTTAAAATTAAAACTTGTGAATAAAATTCACAGATATAAGTAACAGATATAGTTCAGGCGAGCCACCCTGTGCATCATGAACTGGGGATGCAGCGCGAATTCAATTTACTGGTTAAAACCACGGCAATTATTTTTGCAAAGATCTAGAAGACCGGAGGCTCGAGTTTTTCACTGCGGAGATTCGCTATGAGTGTTTATTTGGCCAGAGCCAACTGAAAAAGAGGTTGAATACATACTGGAAGACGCTCTCCGAGATCAAAAGCAATGGCTCCTAAGAGAATGAGCCGGCGGGTAGTAGCTCGACTACACGTTTAATAAATTTCTACGAGATTGCAAAGGCCAAGCGTAGTTCACGCCTCGACAGAATTCAATGGTTTTCGATTCTGAATGGGTTCCACCGCGCCGACGTTCCCGGTTCCATTCTTTCCGCTGCGAATCTGAAGCGCGGCCCAATGAAAATAAAGTGCTCCGACGGTGTACGTGACAAATAACTCAGAGAAAGTGAGCGCGAAAAGAAAGCAGCTCGGCCAGAAGTCGATGAGAAACGCTTTACGGCGCTCTAGCATTAGCACGAGGAACCGAGCAGAAACGGCAGTTTTTCGCCGGGAAATATAACCTCGGCGCTGATTGGAACCGAGGAAAATCGGCTTTGGATTTCCTCGAGAATCTTTGATTCACGCCGATCGTTTCTCAGCTACGATTATCCTGAATTGATCGGGTTCGAATAGGAGTCTTAAGAATGCTGTTTATGTCTTCTTATTCGTTCGCCGAGTCGCCAAGGAATCGAAGGGAGACGTTCGAAAATGAAACTCGGTATCTAGATCGTATTCACGGTTGAAAGTAAAATTTATACAATGAACGTAATGTTACACAATTTTTTATACTATCACTGCGGTCATTGATCATAATGAAACAGGATACTGCGGTCCGCAGTAGAGTGGTCACAGTGGAAAGAAGTGTTGTAATCACCGACCATAATAGAAAACGCACAATCGATGCACAACGATGTAATGAATTTTAAGAATGTGCAAATTATACAACAGTTTAATCATTCCACCGACCATAATAGAAAACGCACAATCGACGCACAACGATGTAATGAATTTTAAGAATGTGCAAATTATACAACAGTTTAACCATTCCACAACGAACGAACATGATACTACATTGCACATTCTGGCGTTATCAGCGCACAATCAATTCAGTTTCGGCAGTGGCGTTAAAAATGCAAAATTCAATTCATCGCGTGCAGTTGATACTGCAGTGCAGAACTTAGTCAAGCACTGCAGTACACGCTTTCCTTGCGGTGACGTACAGGTAGACTTTCTCCTTCAGGAATGTATGTAATCGCAGGATTGATTCGCAAAACGGAATGTCTATCCCAAGGCACATCGTTCGAGAAACTTGGAAAATTGGAGCAGGAAATAAAAGGTCGGGGTGGGGGATGGGGGAGAGAAGTGGGGAAATGGAAAAATACGACGGGGACCAAGAACCGGGGAAACTGTTGAAAATTTCCGGCGTTATCCTGCCTAGACAGATCGTGACACTTTCACGGGGAACCGCTTCAACTTCGGGGAAACTTTCTCGGCTGCGGAGACAGCGAAATAGTGGGGACACGATTGCACCGTGCATATTGCACTCGTGGAAACTATGAACTTCCAGGATTACTGTAATATTTGTGCGCCAAGTTGTCCGGGAAATGACGCCGCCGCCGAAGAAGTTCAGCGCCTGATCGACTGTCGCTCATAATTTACAGGAAAGTTTATTTTTTTTCGCTCTTCCTTCTTTTCATTATTTTTAGACGTTCTCAGTTTGACGACTTTTAATATCGTCAATAATAAAATAATGTCTTATTGAAGATGGTCCTATAATAAATTCGGATATGAAAATAAAGCTTCATTTCTATTTGGGAATTCTGAAGTGCGAAAGATCAAACTGGGATCGTAGACTGTCAAGAGTTAGAGTCTCCCGTTACTAGATCCACAGATCATCGAACCAGCTAATAAACCAATGTGCCGTATTAATCTAGAGGTTCCTAAAAATATCGCCAACAACCCTGTATATTGTTATGCGAGTATAACCGATGGGAATTCATCTTGGACCGGTGCCAAGCATTAAACAATTGCGCGCACGACTTTGCAGCGTTCGCCGTCTCGTGCTTCGCAGATCTATTATGACGGGCGTTTCTCTCGAAACAAAAAAAAGATTTTTATTGTCGCTGCTGTTGGCAGCGTAGTCTCGCAAGTCAGTTTAAAAATCATGTATATGCATTCTTTCGAACCTACGCCACTGTATCCGAATATTTTAGCTGACTGCACGTAAATATTGAACTGATCACATTGGGATTGTCATTGCGATCACTGACCTCAGTGAGAACGATCAATGCTACAGACGATGCACATGTTTTTCAAACTTGCATTCTACATCGATGACCGAAAAAACCATCGAAAGAACACTGCTGACGTTGTGCAATGCGTAATTAATAGAGGAATATGTAACGATGCTTGTTTCGCCGTCCCAGAAACGTGATAATTCGGCGGGAATTTATCGTTCGCGCGGCTACGCGATACGGCGTGGGCGTGGATAATTCGTAAACACACCCGCGCACTGACATTTTCATAAATCCGTTCAGCGAAGCAAGGTGAGGCGAGGCGAGGTGCGAACGGGCCCGCGAAAAATCTCTGCAAATGAAAAATTTTATAAATCCGGTTGATCGACGATCACCCGTATACAGGATTGGATTACGTGATCCCCGGTACGAGGGATTTGTAACCCAGTGAAGGTTGTGCCGTCGGCGGATTATGAAACAGTTTATTGAACATTTGTATTATCGTTGTCTTGAAATAACGTGAGCTGTCCCATTATTAGTCAAATATCTGTCCAATTGTTCGTCGTACGAAAAAATATGTGTAACGCAAATTGAAAATACTTCGTAATCTGAGAAAACATTCTTCCACTTAAGGATTAAAAAGGAACAAAAGTGCTTCTATCCACGAGACATCGAAATATGTAAGATCATATGTTTGCTAAGGCCATTCGACTTTGGTCGGAAACGTGTTTCGGTATTGTGCACGGTGTTCGCGGAAATTCGCGGTTCAAGTGGGCCACCCGTTGCATTGTCGGCGATCGTACGTATCTGAAATCGAATTGTGTCGAAGAATATCGGATATCGAGCGGCGAATGTTCGATTAGGGCACAATAATGGTCTCGGCCGGTGGCTGGTGAGTTACGTGCACGGTGCAGGCTCCCGACGGCGGAACAATGGTGTATAAACAATGGTAATATTCACGCAAGACTCGACGCCGTCGATCGGGTACACGGGAGTTACGCGTTTACTTACGCACGCGGCCCCGCGATCCACGTAAAACAGTAAATTCAGGGTAAATAGACTGGCGAAATATTTTTGGAGCCAACCAAACGGAAGATTCCGATCGGGAACGATGACGCAAAACTACTCTCCGAGATTGTGTTCCCTCTTTCGCAAATATTGCACCGCGTTGGTCTCCATTATGCGTCAGACACGGCCTACCCGAGATCCGTCGGGCTTTTCAGTCTCGTTCGACAAATTCTAATAGCGTTTCCGTCAACCATGCACTCTCTCTTTTTTGCTCTTTTGGTCTTATTTCCAGTTTCGTATGAATGTGCTATTTTAAAATAATGGTTTCTGTGCAATTACTTTTATTCGCGAAATAATCACAATGGTCACTGACTGCATCAGGATGGGCTACAAAAAGGAACATAAAAATCTGTTTGTTCAGAAATACAGAAATTACCGGAAACTGTTTTAAGCATCTTATCACGCAGAGTTTCCAAGTTTCAGAGGCGGGAAATGTTGCAAGCGCATAAAATTTAATAATCGCAAGTAAGCGTCCGACCCGGGAGTCTCAAAGATTGTGTTTCTTTATGGAATAGAAAGCTGCTCGTACCTTCCACAGAAAAAAGAGAAAAAAAGATTGTATTCGTTAGCGTGCACGGAGATCTCGTTCCCTTTGAAACGGTCTGTTACGTAGCTCGTTCCTCAAAGCGTCGATTTTCTCGCATAATCGACCGGGAATAGATGGAAACACAGATTGATCGCGGCTGGCGTTCGGTTGAACGCGAGAACATCGGCAAGAGGGTGAGAAAAGAAGTTTCCTCTTGGAGATAACGTCCCTCACGGCGATCCACTTCCCCCCTGAACGTTCCTTATCTCTTTTCTCGTGTTGGCCGATACCGGTGTGCTGTTACTTCTTAAAAAATCGTCGTCCCTTTCCGCGCTCTCTGCTCGGCGCTATCGCGACGCCATTTTTTCTCGCAATTGTCCGCCGCTTTTCGAAGATTGAAATCGTTCTTGATTCGATGTTAAGCCCTTGCACAACGATTTATTTTATGGTTACTGCGATTACTGCGATGTCTTAGTCTTCTTATCATAATCATTAAAAATCAAGTATACTAACCATGCTAGACTCTGGTTCATGACATAACCGACCGTTTTTTGGTTACTGTGATTACTGTGATGTCTTATCCTTTTTATTAGAATCATTGAAAATCAAGTATACTGACGATGCTAGACTATGCTTCTTGACATTTACGTGAAACGTTCCATTTCGTTTAAGTTTACTGACGACATTATAGCTATTTTTACATGCAGCAGAATCGCGCATTCATCGTGCAATGCGACCAATATTTTTCAGTCCCGTTCTAACGGGAAAATATGCGGTATAACGAGCAACCGAAGCGTCCTCGATTCTCGCGGCTGTTAAACAATGATTCGATAACGCGTTACGCGCGAATAAATAGATTTGAAATAAATTTGTCACGAGTAACGAGTTGGGCTTTCGGTAGACGGCCTGGAAAATTTGATTTTTGTCGGCGGTTCCCGTCGGCCCCTGTCGAAGACAGCTATCATTTAACGTTTCATCGAACGGCGGAAACGTGCGCTCTATTCTTCACTTGTGCATTGAAAACTAATCGCCGACTCGATTAATCTAGCCACTTGAAATTGCTTGGCGGTGCTTATTACTCCAATTTTCCTATAAATGCTTTCCACAAAATCGTGTATTGAAGCGTATAAACAAATTTGTTGGTAGAGAGAAAAATAATTGAAATTATCGTCTTTGAGACTCAATCAATTTTCTCGATTGATTCAAGCAGTGACCTTTTTAAAGTATTTCCAAGTTTGCTCTTAGTGATAAGAGTAATCGAAGTCCGTCGTTTTTCGAACTCGTCGGCAATCGATGCACCTCCAAAAGACGAATCGCCGTAAATTTACGATCTTGCAGCGATTTAACGCAGGCTGACCGGTGCACACAACTTTCCACCTTCTCCGAGTCCCTCTCAGCCTCGCTCTCATCTGTGCTTTTTGCCGCGAGAAGGTCGAAGGTGGAATTAGATGGAACCTGGGACCAAGACGAATTTCGTCGTTCTATAATCACAAGAAACGTCGGGGAGGGGTTGGACGTGGATCGAACCGAGGCTGGGAAAGCCTTTATCGATACAGTACGGCGTGTCCCGCCCTCTGATCCCCAGAATACGGTGAACTCTGTACACTAGAGTCTCGTTAATCCGAGGTAAGCTGAGGCTTGCTGGAGATACGTGCGCTCAGGCTATAGGGATTTCATCGAGCGAGGGACGTCGAATACTTTCTCTGACTGCACTTTTGTGGCAACAGAATGTTTCATCTTTTTTGGCTTTCGAAGATCTTCGAAGATTGATTACTGTGCGACTGTGTCTCTTCTGTGAATTTGCGTATAGGTTCGAAAGTTACCACGTGACACGTGTAACAAAATATCGATGATCCACGAGGATCTACAGGATTCATAGGTCTCGAAGAGTTAAAGATGTCCAGGATCTACAGCATTCAAGAGTCTTGAGATGTCCAGAGGACTCATAGGTCTTGAGGATTTAAAGATGTCCAGGATCTACTACTCCGAAGGATTTAAGAGTAAATCTCAAGGCTTCTATAGACCCAAGGTCTAAAGAGTTCTGCAATCCCAGCATCTCCTTGTTTCCTGTTTCCCGATTATGTCCGCGTTCACGCTCCCGCCAAAGTCAATTCCATACTGATTCAATGGGAGAATTGGTCTCGGAGTTACAGCCCGGAAAATGAGGAGTTCCACGCCTAATGCTCCATCGCAAACTTCCGACTGCTCTCTCCGGGAATGTTGCCCATTAATCCCGGAAGGATCTTCTTCTGTCTATCGAGGATTTACAATGTACCGGCCCGCCGTGATATCATAATTTGTTCCCCATTAATCCGACGATATTTTCCAATTCCCTGGCTAGGACCAGACAGTACAAAAGAAGGGATTGGCACTGACAAAAAAGAGGACCAACACGATTTATGTTCCCGCGTGACTCGGACGCTCGAGAAATATGACGCGCCTTTAAAGAAAATGGACGGGCCGATAACAATCCTCATCGAGTTATACTTATTTATTCAGGGTAGGGCGTTATAACAGATCACCTGAATAACTTGCTTGCTTTTGAAGATGGAAGAAAATGCATCAGACTAATTTTTTATAGGTGGAGACGTCAAGGAGATATGAAGATCAACTCTGTTTTTTTTTTAATGGATCCGTATGGTTTTTCATTTACATTCTGATAGTGTGTTTCAAGAGATGTTACATGTAAATCGTCGAAGTATTTAAAAACTGCTTTGAGACAATTTATTGTCTATTGCAGTTGATCTTGAATGACCTCCATAATACGTCAGCGTATTCGTCTTGAAACACTGTATCAGAATGTAAATAAAAAACCATATCGTTCCATTTAAAAAAACAGAGTTGACCTTCATTTCTCCTTGATGTCTCCACCTATAAAAACCAAGTAAGTTTGGTCTGATGACCTGTTTATAAGCCCCGCCCTCTATTGTTCATTGGCAGAATCTTTTGAAAAAATGATTGAAGAATATTCCAAATCGACGTTTTCGGATTTCTTGGAAAAACGGAAATTAGTTTGGCATCATGGCGTTCGGAAGTTCCGATGGAGCCGATAAAATGGAAAGAAATGGGATCGTGTCCGCGGCCAACGGAATATCGGGCGTGTTTGTGCGCGTTATGGGAAATGAATGGAACGCGAAATGAATAGAACAAAGGCGGAAAAATGACTGTAGTCTGCCGCACGGAATTCGAATATGAACAGCCGACAACGATAGAATCGTAATTAAAGGCGGGGAGCCGGTTCGCATCCGTTTCTTTGCTTCAGTTTCCGTGGTTGTCCGTCCTCCGGGGAAATCGAACGAAGAAAGTTATTCGCGTGTTGCGCGAGACAAAGTGTTCCGCCCCGTAGCAAAGACGCGAAACTGAAAGCGCGGGAAGTGAGTTCTTTGAAGTTTGAAGATTCCTGTAACGTTTTCAAAGGGAGAGAGAGAGGGGCGGGGGGGGGAGAAGAGATTTTGAAGCGGCGGAGACGGTGAAATAGTTTCGGAGTTCCTCGTTTTGCCATTTGGTAATGAACCGAAGTCGGGAGTATCTCTCTCTCCGTTGGCTTCGAAAATAGCTGGCGGATTATTAAGCAGATTTACCGCGTAATCTCTGCCGATCATTCTCGTGGCTCGATAAATAGGAAGTTTCGAGACTCGGAATGTTTACGTAATCGTGAAATTGTTTATTTATCGATGTAGCGGTAGAATATTTATTTTTCGTGCGAGCTAAGGGAAATGAAAACTTCCTCCTCCCCGTGAAGCTGTTATTTTATTTTTCTTTCAATCTGTGGTGTCGAATCGATCCCGAAACTGGGATACGTATTACGGCTAGGTGAACGGCGAATGAGTGTAAGATCAAACTCCGGAGAACACGTTTCTTTATTTGCTAGTTTGTAAGACTCGGCTTACTGTCTCCAAGTCAGACTCGGCTGTACTTGGTGTTGTCGATGAATCGGTAGTCGAAACAGTTCTGTCTTGTTATGATCGCATAGAAAATTAAGAAAGGCTCGAAGGTAGCGGTGATCTTGGGAAGTTGGATATGATTGGCTGGAGGGTGTGTTTTGGTCGGTGGTGGCAGTAGCGGAATTAGGAAGAGTAGGAGTAGAGGTACTTACGGTTACTGACGACTACGGTTGTAAAACTATGACCTCGGTAGGCTAATGCTAAAAACGGTTCCGCATGTGCTCGCCAGCTGCGTGTTCTTATGGTTTGTCGAATATTTTAAATTACGGTTATTTTTTGGGTGCGCTATTCGTCCTTTATGACGGTCCCGATTGTTATATCGCTAGTAGAGGTAGGTTGATCTTCACGATCGTGCGCTTGTCCCTTCGCAGAGGGATTTACGACGGAACACAATCGTTTACTCCGATTCAATAATTCAGTGTCCTTTTATTGCTGTTGTGATATTGTTGTTCGGAAAAAGCACCAGGTTCGACATGTAATATGTATTTATATAGTTACAAAATTTATAGGGATCCAAAGGATCCAAGAATTTTTCCAAAGCTCATTTGTTCAAAACCATATCTCGTAGAATAGCTGTATCCGCTTTTGTATGTAGAATCGGATGAAGGATTTTGAACATTGAAGTGTTTTTTAAACAAGTTTCATTTTGAATGGAATTAAATGCTGGGGGAATTTCCGGGCATTTAATCGACGCCGGCAGAGGAGGCCTACACGTTAAATCGAGACCTTGGTTTTGTCACGGCGAGATGCCAGTCGAAACGCGTTCCAGACGGTTAGTACGTATTGATTCGTTCCCTAGCATCGCCCTCCCCTTGGAAAAGCATCCTTCGCCCCGCTCGGATCTTCCTTAAACCTGCCGCACCTTTACGCCGTGTCCCTTTGATCTCGCCGTCGAGATACGTAACGAGACTTCCGGCCGCTCGTTGACTAAAAAGCGATACTGCCCGATCGGTTTTCTTCCGACCTAACAAGCAAAATACTGCATAAGCTTCTCGAACTCTACCACCCACATCCTACTCCATTATCCACAAAACTCTAAAAAAATGTCCAAGAGAAAACTATAGCATTATATTATATAAGATGTTGTCCATTAGAACAAATCGAGGAACGTTCCTATTCGACGGAAACAATAAAAATTGATTAGGCGTAAGGTATAAAATATTCAAACAACACCGAAGAGGATGAAATGTCTCTCTACTAAATCTCGCACAATTTAGGAGTGGTGGGAAAAAGCAGACTTCGATCTTCAGATCCGTCACGGTTTCAGGTGGGAGAAAAATTCTTCGAACTCCGCGGAGATGTTGAAAACTATAGAACGTTCGTGGAAAAGGCGATCAAAATTCCCGGCGAAGCGATTTCGAAAAAGAAAAACTGGAAGAGATACGTTCCGATGCGATCAACGGGGAATTTAAAATTCAAATCGACTGCGTGACCACGATGCAAATTCCGCCGTCAGCGCAAAACCTTGTTAAAAATGCCGGCTTCCGGGGCGATCGTAGCTTCGAATTGAAACACAAATCCGCTGGAAGATATTTAACCGCGCATTAATGTCCGCCGCCGCCATTCGAAACGTTCGCGGCCGGCTATTTATCCGATGCACGTGTGAAAAAATACAGATTCCGAGTTCGCATGACCGCTCCGTGCCAGAAAAGACAATAATTTCCGACCGTTCAACGCCGGAGATAAACCGTTTATCCGCGTGCAGTTACACTTTAGGATAAATAATCCGACAAGCGGAAATCTTGCTGGTTCGTATGGACATATCGAATATATCAACATTTGTTTCGAATTTAAATATTATACCAGACCATGAATTTTAGGTTGTGGAGGCTCATAATTAATCGGAACGTTGCTCGCTAGTGGATCACGCGAAAAGTCTGCTGGGTCTGACTATATACTGGCTAATACTACTTAGAATTTCTTTACGTGTGGTCTGCAATTTTTATTCTTCGTATTATATATTTCTTTTATGCTGTCCTCGAATTCTTCTTGTTGTCTTTCCAATTTTGTATTTGATCTATTAGTTGTTAATATCCGTCACATTTGTGTATTGTGCATTAAAATAATCCGTGAACATTATCGAAAAATGAAACCATAATGTGTTGAAAAATATAACAACGGAAAAATGAACAGTATAGTATTTCAGTGGAAAAATCTTGCTGATTTAGAGGTTGGAGAGTTAATTTGTGACGCTGGCGTGTTAATGGATAATTCGACCCGTTTGTTTTGCGGCGACCGTAATAAAAGGCCAGCAGGAAGTAATGGATTCTTCGGAGTTAAGTTAATATATTTAAGTGCTGTTCCAACGAACCGTCAAGTAAATTGGTCACGCAGTTCCCCGGAGGAATGAGACCAACGGCGTCATGACTGTGTGTTCATTACTACGGACGCTTTTCAAATTTCGCTTCGGGCCCCGTCACTAATTCGCCACGGTCGTTAAACGACAAGAATTATAAGTCTCGCCGAGAACTGCGCGCTTCCCGCCGTTTCTATTTTTCACACGCCCCGTCGCGCCGGTCCAGAGACATAGTAAAACGGAACAGAATAAAAACTCCGGTGGATAAACATATTTTCGTGCTCGCACATGGGCTTTAAAAGTGTCGACGATAAGTTTCGCTGGCTCTGCAAATAGATTATGTTATCCCATTACCAAAATTTTGTAAAACGCAAATGAATCTTTTCAAAAACGGAGTCTCGAACCAACCAATTATCCGAACTAACAAGTAACACGTAAATACAAAATTATTTAAATAAGCTTTAGATAAATATACTGTGTCTTTCGTTTGTTATTTGACGTCGAATTTATCTGTAACTTTTATCCCTTAATAAAAGCCTCGTACAAAAAAATTATTCCATTCATTTTTGGTTCATTTTCTAATGTAAAATCAAATTTTGGTTTTGTCATACTGGGACACAGATATATTGTAAAATTGTTTTTATCACTCTTCTTCGTCTTTCGGCTGTGAGACCTCGAGAGATATCAAGGAAGGCATGTTACCAACCGAGAAGCGGTCCCGCGACGACAAAATATGTTCGCCGCGATTTGTGCAGAACTTTCGAAGCAATCAAACTCCGGGTAAGGCAATATCAAGCATGATTCGAACAAGTTCTGAACGAGCTAGCTAAGTCTAGACATTACGCAGACGAGAGTATCCATTAATTGGAAGCGGGATAGACTCGCCGATATTCTTCGACCCCTTCTTGCAATAATAACAGAGCCTTGCGTAACGATAATGAAACCGGACTACCGAGAAAGAGTGGAATTCGTCGATCAGTTGGACAGTTTAATTGGCAAAACTAATCGAACCAAGGGCTCCCTGAAGCTCTTCTACGTATACATGGTGTACCATTTAAATCAAACCTATACAATTGTTTATTCGTAAAGAAATCAAATGCAAATATTGCTTTGTTTGCCCTCTGCAAACGGATAAGAATTGTAACAGTACAAGTTTGGATAAGGAAAACCTAATAATTTCCCACGAATGTAGAATTCCACTACTGTAGTGAGATGACAAGAAGGTCCCGGGGCAGTGTTGCCAGATCAACACTTGTATCACAGGGAGTTTCAACATGTAGCTCGCGAGCCACACGCGGCTCCTTCCCGCTTAGGCACTTGCCCCACTCTTAGACTTCATCGTTATCGTAGAACTTCTTCCCTATACATAGTAGTGGGAAGAAGTTTGAATGGTGAGGACCTTGCGGTTCTCGGAAGGGAACAAGTTATAACTACCTGCTATGAGAGAGGGTAACTTTTTTCCCTGATTTCGTGCTCTCTCCCCTCATTTACTGCTAGAGATCTTCTCGTCATGTCACCACAATACTTGTAAGATGAAAAATGTGAAACCGGTTGTGTTTAGTGTTAAATGATGCATCGTGTACATTCGCGAAAGTGGTTGGTTCGTTGTCAGTCGACCACAAGGGCAGACTCGATGGAAAAATTTCGCTCTAATAAAAATTACGTAATCCCGGTGTACAGAGAGGGGGTTATAACATGTCGAGGATCGACGTAGGGTCCCGAAGCGATCGAACCGGCTGTCAAGCGACACCAAACGCGACACCGATGCCGCGTTATTAGCAGTAGGACGGCACGGGTTACATCCTCAACCGAAATCCCCATGGAAGTTTCGTTATTCGAGGCTGGGAGCTCGTTAAAGCGACACGAGCTATCGAGGACGAGACTGCGGAGCGATTGCATTAGTCGGCTCCGAGCGACAGACAACGGCTGCTCGTGCCCACCCGATCGAATTATATCGTTACACCCCGATTGGCCCGATTCTCTGACGGGAATTAACAGCGCCTCTGTTATGAACGAACGCTCTTCTCTATCACTCTCTCTCGTTCTCTTTATCTTCCCTCTGTTGCCATCGTTTTACCGCGGCAAGTTTCTTTAGGCTTATCTGGCAGACACGCGCCGCTGGAGATTTTCGCGTTAATCGACAGAACGGCGAACAGTTTCGGCTTGTCGGCGTTTGATAGTGAACCGAGGGTGACGGAGCACGGTTCTGGCGAAATTGTTAGCTCCCTGGAAAGATTGTTGTCATTCTAGATCTGTTTTATATGAGATACGCAAGAGTTGTAAGTTTCAGAGGCCTGTATTTTACAAACAAATACGGAGTCGGAAAAATCATGATTTAAACTACCCCTAATTTCACATCAACTACATCATACTTCATTTTGAGCAAACTCCGTGCGTTCATATTCAAATAAAATTGGTTTATTCATAAAGAAGTGGAAATGTCTGAGGTAGCTAAAATAGCAAGATTCTCGAATCTATATTTTATAAACGTATGTGTAAAAACACGAACTTTTGCAATGTTTGGTCCAATAAAAGTGAACATTTCGAGCGATTAACGCGATCAGTTTAATAGTTATTGGAAAGTGGGATAGTCTTACGTAATCTTATCGACGGCTGTGCGAATCATAAACTATTTAAGCGCCCCCTTCGCGCCACTAGAAAATGTTAATCCCGTGTACCGATCCGCGTCAGTTATGCTAATCGCTTAATAGCCCTGGATCACGACCGCGCTGGAAATCTCACTCATTCTGGAATTTTTATATTCTGTAGTCGATTAAGATATAAATTCGATTTAACGCGAACTTATTTAACGAGTTCGCCCTTTTAAATGATATAGTTGGCCGTTTAAGACACGCCGCGCCGCAAATGAAGCCGATTCGGCGTGAAACGATGCGGAAACTCTCGGGACCGCGGTAAAGAAGCTTTAAAACATCCGTTTCGGTATTTCACTGGCGCGAATAATTCTTCAGGGGATAATCTTGAGGAATGATACTGATACCGGGAGCGAAACTGGACCGGTTGAAACACTTTTATCGTTCTACTCCATTATGCAGGGTGAGATTGTCTTTTTGGAGCGGAAGGTCATCCAAAAAAAATTCCTCTTCCGAAAAACACCCCGCTAAGTTCAAACTTTACATGCAGTTCATAGTTAAAAGAAATTAAATCATAATAATCATAAATTCCTGAAAACTATGAAATAAACGCCGGTAATGAAACTAAATTTGTTACGTACACCCAAGAAAACAGAAAGAAGAGGACAATGTAGTACTTACCATTTTTGTTTTATCCTCGAGAGCTGTCCAGGCGACGAAATAAATTTCCCAGTGCTTCAGGTTTTTCTGAAGCGGTCGATAAAAAGGAGAATTTGATAAAAGTGTATTTATAACGGTCGTTTATAAATTTCTCTATCGCAAACGCAATCATTCCGGCGAAGGAAGATTGAACTTTTTCGGAATTTCCCGCTGAGCTGGTTGTGTTTCGCTTCCTGGCGGAATGTCCGGGATTAGAGCAGAGTTTCTAATTACTTCATCCACGAAATTGTTCGCGACATCAACTGCGAACGCGTCGGGATTAAAACGATATCGTCGCAACTTCGGATTACCGTGTGCAGATGTGCCCGGTCCTCGGCCAGAGTTCTCGATTTTCAGCGTCGCGTCGTGCGACGCCGAACGACGATGCCGCGCCGCGCCACGGCCGGTACGATTACGTCGGCCGTAATTAATTGCCGTGCAATAATTAACGTGTTGTGCGGCTCCTCGGTTCAGGCTTATCAATACCCGTCCCGCGATAAAGATATCCACCATTGTTGGTCGCCGACGTTCTGACGGATAATGAACCCGTCCCAAACTTTTCCCGAAGTTTGATGGGATTTATGGTGGACATTTATCAGGACGCCCGGTATATCGGTACCTTCATTAGCGCTGGAACTAGACAGAAGGGTTAAAATCACACCCCGTTACAGATTTCTGGTATCACGACTACACTGGAACCACAATTATCCGAACTTGTTAGTTCGATAAGACTTATCACTAAACAGCGGATTTTATATGTAGTGTATCGATTTGGCGGTGTAATTTAAAACAGTAAAAATATTAGAAAAATTTAGAGATGCTGTTATATCGTTTTCAAACTATTGAACATATTACGAAAGAATATGTTCAATATCTTATTACGAGAAATAAGGAGAATAAATAAAAATTGCATTTATTATCAAATCTAATTTTTTCTCCCCAACTGTTTGAAAGTGTTTGCCAGGAGCATGCAACAATATTTACAACGATCTTACCATTTGTATTTTCGGAGACAATAAGCAACGTACACCCCAGTGTTTGATTTTCGTGGCCGAGCCAAGATTGTCGGGTCTGATAACCTCTGTTCGCTTATGCTCGCATCCTGGGAACGCTAAATTTGCTCAACCAGTCCGCGGCGGAACTTATCCCCGCACAAAAGCTCATTCGGGATTCGGCGTGAATTGAAGGCTGAAACGTGTACCCTCTAGTGAAAACACTGTGAACAGAACCTGTGATCCACTACCCAATTCATGGGAATCCTCCTGTTGTTGCAATCTTTGCGGTCTTCCGTCCGTTTTCGCGGTTCGCCACTGGGCTTCCGCTTAAAAATGATTTTTCCTATAGTGAAGTATGATGTACATTACATACGCGAATGGTTCGTGGATTTAGTATGCATTTAGTATGCACTGTGTATGCATTCTCGTCCTGCCGGACAAGTGAGATCTTCTTCTGTATTTGCTGTGTAAGGTACAATTCTTAAACATTTTTCTTAATAATAGCCGACTAATAATCTTTGAAGAACATTTGGAAATTTTTTAATACGTTACTCAATGGCGATAACAATTTTATTTGTGGATTAGCAAGTTCTCTGAAACAGTATCGGTTCTTGAAACACCACCTTAACACTCTTATATTTTCAAACCTAAAAAGCATAATTCGAACTGGAAGATCATAAAATCATAGTGGAGAAATTTAGTTAAATAATGAGGATAAACCAGTGAAAACGAAAGCAAACGAGTCTTTCTCTAATTAACGAAATTTCCCGGTGAAATTTTGACTCCGGAGTCGTGACGTGATGGAGAGTTATGAAGTTAATATATCGACAGGATAATACAATATCGGCATAATAATTCGCCGTAACATTAAACCGTGAATTGTAGCGTAATTGTTGGGCTTGAACGAAATATTCAGCAAATTCGTGAAGTCCGTTGCATTGTTGCCAATAGATCGAAACCCTCACGCAAGCGTTGTATTTCCAGTGGCAGGTTACGCAATATCCAGTAAATTGTCATCGGATAGAGCGGCTCTCTATCGCGAGATCACGTATGATCGCCCATTAGAATTAAAACGACCGCGTGGCACCGCTTTCGTCGATTAAAGCTTATTATCAGCGTCGCTTTGTGTACAGATTAGGTGGCACCGCTTCAATTCGTTCCCCGTAACAGCCGAAACACGTAAATTCGAATACAACCAAAGGGAGACAGATCAATAGAGAGAGAGAAAGAGAGTGGGAGAAAACACGTGAGAGAGGACGTTTTTCGATAGCTCGATGGAATCCGTGACTTCGGCTTCGAATATCCTCCTATATTGCACTTTGAAACTCGCGAAAGAAGTTAGGGAAATTTAGAAAATTGTGAAACTTTATGTGAAACTAACTCGTCTACAACACCAAACCGGCTCCTACTCGATCCATAATGTAGCTCAGATTTGTACATTAATTAAACAATATATTTTAAACAGGAACATTATATATTGTCTTATTTAGTAACATGTCATTATGAAATAATTTTTGTGACTTGGATAAGAAATTATGTGAAAATAATTTACTTTCTTAAACAAAAAAATAAAATTCCTCTCCGTGTTAAGTCTAGACTAAAAACTTTAAATTAACTGAAACACTTCATTGTTTCGCATTATTATCTTTTATTTTATCAGCTTCGAATATCTTCATGCACTTCGGAACTCCGAGGGAAAGTTAGGGAAATTCAGAAAATTGCGGAACTTCGCGCGCATGTAAATTAGCTCGTATCTAATACAAACCCGCTTTTTCTTTGCTGACGCCGTAATACAGTTTTAGGGGACGAAATCGCCCCTTGAAAAGAACGTAGAATCTCTTCCTCTCGCTCTCTCCCCCATGAGAGAAAGTTTACGCAAAAGTTGTATTCTTTCTTCATATTTGCAAAATCACGCGCGAAATTCACGAACTGCAACTTTCCAGGAATGGGAAAAACATCTTCCGCAATAATTTACATCGACGCCGTTCTCTCCTGCGAAATTGTTCTTTTGGCTTTGTCCACAAAAATTACATTTCCCGTAAACTTTATGGGAACCGGAACTTGAGGGAGCTTCGAACTTCCATTCGAAAACTTGCCACAAAGACTTTATGATTTCACGTTTTTGTTTTGAATCGTGGATTGTTTTTGCATTCGACAGAGATCGGAGCTCGTTGTGATAATAATTGAAAGTTTTAAACAACGTTTCGTTTACAGATCCAACAACAACGAAATGAAATTGTCATTAGTACCCGCCTTTATTGCATCCCGCGTGTAAAACGTCTCCCGCAAAATCCCGCGGATCACAAACATGTTTTTCATATTTCAGTGTATTTTTCGCGAACGAAATCGCCGGCTTTCAAAAAATTGCACGATAAATTCAGAGTACACCGTACCACGAGTTATAATTTCCACCGGATCGTACAAATAACAAACAATTATTTAGCAAGCACGGTGAACCATGCACGTATCCGTCGCCATTTCCGCCGATGAATGATTTAGCGAAATGCGAGCCCCTGGGGCCGACGATTCCTCTTTTTCCGCGACGAAGGCCGACAATCTGCGCAGAGACCAAGCTAACAATATCCTGCCAGAATATCGCGCCGAGGGAGTCTCGCTGACACAGACTCGCCTCTTTTTTATTTACCCGGATCGGAGAAGCTTTTGTTTCTGGAACGGCTGTGCACCGTGCGATCATATCCCTTTGTCCCCCCGAATTCTCGTGCGAGCCGCCCGGTTGCTACGCCCCTGCGTGTACGTACCCCTCAGGCACTGTCCTTTGTTCGCTTTCGGGCCAACTACAATTTCGAACATTTTTTTTTATTGTACCGTGTGAATTAATTTACTTTATTGTACGAGCAGAGTACTCATAAATCTGTGTAGACACGTGTACATATTTTACATTAAACATTACAGCCAAAAAAGGCTTCGTATACCCTTTAATTAAGTGAACGTAAGAAAGATTACAAGAATTTAAGAGTATCAATACATTTCTTACAGCTTAATAAAACCACTAAACAGAGAAATACATTCCTAGTTTGTTCGTGTGTTTTGCAATTAATGGATTCGATTTTTATTTTCGCCGAGGGTTGGAAGATGTGAAAGGTCATTATAGAAATATTCTTAGAAAAGCACTAAGCCGAACTTTTGGGCTATAGAAGCTTCACTAAAACGATGTTTAAGGATATAAGACTGTGAACGGTCGTAGTAAGAATTTCCGTAGAAAATTCGTATGAGATTAGATGATGGGTTCGTACTTGAGTCCCAGGACAACTGGACCGGAAAAGCATTTCCTAATCCTGCACCGTCGTCCTGTCCACAGGTGACGATCTTGAGCATTCAGCGAGCGGGCGTCCGTCCTGTGGGAGATCGAGAGCAGAAGTAAGCGATGGCCTTTCACTGGGACAAGCTCTCGCCAGCGGAATTTCAACAGCTCCAGGACTTGGCAGCTTGTAAGTAAAAAGTGTAGCAACAAGCCCTCTCCTCTCCCGTGTCCGTCGAACTCTCGGTTACGAGAGGATCGACGCTCCGTCTCGTCGGCGAACCTGTCGACGGATGCTGAGAGTCTTCGAAAGCTCTGTATACTTTACGTTCTCCACGAGAAATAACCGACGGTATTTATCTCGGCGACTGATCGATGAGAAGATAGACCAAGTTGCAATTACGATTTCATTTAACTTCGCGTTTACCCCATTCTCAAGGAAATTCTTGTGTACCAACTCTTGGGTAAAATCGAAATTTAATTAATCGTTTATTATTCACTGCTAGGTTTGGATACAGATACTGGAAGAATGATCACTTAAATTACCTCTAATTTTTTAGTAAATTATATCGGATAAAATCATATTTAAGTAGCTCGAAAATCATGAAAACGATAACTTAAACTCTCCCTTATATCGCATGGACTGCGCCAGTTTTCAAAGGAAATTGGACGAATCTCCGACAGACGAGAACAAAGCTCGATTTTGCTTAGAACAATACTCGACACGTTGAACGAGCCTCGAGAAATGGGAGTCGACAGCTCGTGATGTCGTTCGAGGCGATAATTAGAGCGATATCGGAGGCGATATTGGCTCGTTCGTCGTAGCGGGCTGTTCTCAAACGGATCCGGGACAAGAAACGAAGGATAAAAAAAAAGGTAATGGCTCGGTCGGTTTATTGCCGGAGCCTCCGACTGTAAGGTGGAATACGAGGGGGAGTGACTACTCCGACTGGCAGGATCGATCGGACATCTGGGATTCAGTTGTTTCCAGAGGAAACAACGCCGCGGAATTGACTAATAATAGGAGACCATCGGCCTAATCAACCGGCGCCTCGACGTCACAATGCACTTAACGGCCGGGATATTTTTGGACAAAGACTATTTTCGGGACGATTGACGAAGTACGATGATGGATCGCGGCTCTGACGGGCCGCGTGATTAGCGTTCACGCGCGGAAATTTACGCTTCCGGCCGAAAATCGCTGCTTCGAACCAGAAATTGCCAGGACAAACGGAAAATTAGGCTGCATCCCGGTCAAATTGTCGCGAAATGATTTTCCAGATTTTTCCCGACGTAAAATGTGCTTTTACGACGAACAAAATTTTTGGGTTTCATTACTCGGATGTAAAATGTGATTAAATTATCTGGTACGATTTTGATCGGGACTGCCATTGCAGAAATGCTAATAGAATAATAATATTAAATTTGTATCTTGGAAGTCAAATGTGAAATAATGTAAATTACAACTAGACTAGATTTCATATATTTATACAATTTTAATTCTCTGGGCCTTGGAAAATGCTTGGAAAAATGCAATGAAATTTTTATTTTCTTTGGCGTATGATACATTATAATTAAAGTATTTAAAGTATATAAAGTAAAAATATTATAATTAAAGAACAAGATAGAGCTAACAGTTGCAAATTTTATCAAAGAAAATCTAACAACTTGCGACTGCTTGTTGGAACAGTAAAATGTGACTGACATATTCAATTGTAAGGATTAAGGAAGGATTTATTTCGAAATTTCGTCTTCCACACGAGCAAGCTGTTAGATCCGTAGTTCAATTAGTGTTCTCGCACGACTGAGGTAAGAGAGGTACATCCTCAAAATTTCGAATTTATCTCGAAGCCAGACACGCCCCGACGCGAACAGAATAAATTTCACTCGCTGTCGGACGATGCCTTACGAATTTCCATAATTCCATAAACAATGAGGCCTACGCTCCACGACTTTCCCTTGATATTCTCAGGAACCACTCTATCCCCCATAGTATTCATTGAAATCGTTAAAACAACAGACAGCGGGAAACTAGAGGTGAAAACCGGCGAACAATGTGTCAACTTCTGCACCGTTAACTGTTAAACATTTGCTCTTTTTATCTTCACAAAAAACATATTGTAAGCATAATGAAAACTTTAATTTTTTTATTTATCGAAATTAGAAAGTATAGGATGTTAACTGCATTTGCTGCATAAAAATTCGAAGAAAACAATAAAAAGGAAAAGAAAAAGAGATTTTCAAGTCACATTTATATCAGTGCAATTAAAGTAGAAAAAAAATGTCTAAGATAAGGTAACAGGAAATGGCAGGGTTCATCTTGCAGTAAATGCTGCGCTTTTGCAGTAAATGTTCCTCGAATGCAGTCGCATCGGACGCAGAAGGTTTCCTGGAATCGTTTCCCGCGGACGCAAATCTTATTTTCCGTCGGGGATGATAAATGAGGGCTCACAAGGCTAGGTGGACGCGAAACTTCGCCGGGAGTTATTAATTTTCCCCGGATACGGAGATACAAGCTTGCATAAATTTCGCGGGATCGCGTTAATTAGAGACTCGCTCAAAAAATGATGAAGCGTAAAACGCGAAACCCCAAACGAAATGCTGTTCGACACTCTCCTATTAATGTTCGACGTCTCGCACTTGATAATTGGAGCCTGAAACACTTTGTTATCCAGATTTGACGAGATATTCCATTGTGGTTGTATCGCGAATTAATCGCTGTTTCAGTTAGCTGGAAATTTGGGGTGGTGTTTTGGCAAACGAGTTTGGCAACGAGTCAAAACAAATTCTATTTGTACTAGAGATAAAGATGTTTACTACTTGATTGTTTTTATTTTACAAATAATAATAAAGAGGGAACATTATCTTATATTGAAATTAAAAAAGTCATTTCTTGTTCGAGCTAATTGATTCACAGATGTATCCAAATGAATTTTTTTAATAAAATATTATGAATTACTTTATTTGATTGACATTTCATTAACCGATGAAATAATTTAGAAATAAAATGAATTGTTGTTTTAAATAAGCCACGCAATATTATTTAAGATAACGCTGAGCAAATTACATGGAATTTTAATAATCACTTTCTGCACATATTATTAATCCGCCGTAGATGTCCAAAATTGAGACGATCTACACAAATATTTCTGTATCTTTTCAGAAAAGAATTTGTTTAGGCTCGAACTTCTCACGTGAGTAGGACGTATTAGAATACAGTTGAAAAATGAAAGATCAAAACTATAGCTGTTCTCAAACAGCGTGGAATTGCAGGAACTTCTCAACGAATCAGTCGAATAAATAATTGTTGAATGAGAGAATCATGATATCTGCAGTCGCCGAGGTACTTATATAGATTTGTTTCAAACATTTGAATGATGAAACTTTACGCGAGATCGCGTTCTATCGACCGAGTGAGACGCCAGGGACGTTGAAGTTCAGTTCCGACTGCATTGTTTCAGATTCCACGCGCAAGTTACAGGATGTCCTCACCGATTTTTGCGGGTCGACGACGACGCCTACCGGCGCGCCGAAATACCATCCGGATGGGGTAAGTTCCTCCAGAAATGCCATAATCGCGACAACCAATAATCGTTTCTCCGAGCACTATATGCACAAATTGGTCCATAGCTCCAACAATTAACTGTTAACATATTATCCACCAATTTGATGATTTTTCAAACTTTGTTTCAAACTACTTATGTTTAATAATAAATATTTGATCTTCATCAAAGCAGGATCTTCATAAAAATTTACAGAGAATGTGTATAAATCATATACAAATAAAATCAGAAATAACGATAGAGTTGAATAATCAACTATTTATAAAACAAAAACATTTTTCCGTCAATTTTCTGAGCCGAAGAAAGGCATCTATCATTATTTTACACATCACAGTAAATTATCAGATAAAAGCGCGTTAACAATGAATAAAATTCTTGGACCATTAATTTCAATATTAACCTGTCGACAGCTAAAAACATGGCTTGTATTCTCCTAAAAGCCACGATATTACTAAAAACTTCGCACAAGTCATGTTCAACCTAAATTATACAATAACTTGAACAAATTCCCAACTAATAGATTTTTCAATTAAATTCTGGACGTTGTCCAACTATCACTGAAAAATAGGGCCGTAAACTTTCCGGAGTTTCCGAATTCGTCGAATTCTTCGATAATGCCGAGCAAACGCAACAGAGGGAGAATATTTGAAATTCTTCATTAGCTCGTGAAATTAGTGAACGCGTGATACGTGGCGCTGGAAATGTCACAGAGCAAACGGAAGTAATTAGCCGAGTGCAGGGAAGAAATGGGCTTTGCAGGTCCGATTGTAATTTCATCGTCATTTTTCGCGTAATTCTTGAAAGTACTCATCGGCGAAATTTCCGGCAATCCACGAAATAATGCATCCCCGAGGTGCATTCTCTCGCGTCCCGCCACGCTTCGAACGCTGGCGAATGCAGCTGCCGTGCCGGAACAATGGCACAGATAATGAACTACGGCCGAAGAAATTATCGCAGTAATTTCGTATAAACATTTTCGGTGACGCCGCGCTGGTCCCGCTTGCCCACCGATTGTTTTCAGAATTTCTATCGCCCGGCTCGAGCAACTTCATTTCGGTGCTCGGATAATTGAAATTTTTCTTGAATCGAAGAACCAATGCGTTCGGCTACCAATGGGATTTAAATTAAATTTATTAGACAGCCGCTTTTGTGCATTAACGGCGAAAATATCAAACTGAATCGAGATAAAATCCAAATTGGCTGAAAGATTAAAAAAATGTGGGAATCTCGATTTTATTTTTGACTTAGTAATTCGGGTAATTTTTTGAACGTTAATATTAAAATGTTTTGTTTTACGCACCTTATTCATAAGCTATGTATGATAAATCATATCATAAATATAAATGAGCTAGTACGAGATAGTATATTTAAGTGTACACATGTGTTTTTAATTATTAGAACATTAATATTAAAATAATGCAACGCACAACAATGTAACATATCAAAATCAAATTATTTACGAAATTTAGTGCATACGTGTTTCTGATAGACACGAAAAACTTTACAGATCGAAAGAAAGGAATTTGTTGAGCGGCGTGATTGTGCTAATAAAAATGGGGCCGTCCCATTAATCCTTGTAAAACCGAGTTCGGGACAGTTCGCAAATGAGTTCTCGAACAGGGAAAGAAAAATTGATGGCCGAGCAGAATCGAGGGTGACGTTGAACAGGTCCGGCGTCGAATCCGTGTTGCATCAGCGGAAGCCGGCTCCGAAAACGCGAGAGTACGTTCTGAAGCCAGACGCGAGAACGATATAAATGAACGTCGAAATATCGAAACGCGACTGGCCGAGTTTCGTTTAACGAGTTCACGTCGATGTTCGAAGACAGTGTGCGTTGATGCTTATTTCGCGACAGGATTTATAATAGCAGAGTATCTGGCCTGAGTGTATACACGGTCCAACGCACTGACCGACACCTATTTTGCGTTCCGTATACAATAACACCTATATGATAAACAAAAATCTGAAAGCCGTTCTCCTGCAACGGCTTTGGTTCCTGGGAAATTCGATTTTCTAGAGAAAGTCAGATTTCAACTCTCTGCCTCTTAATCGAGCGACTTTTTAAACATTAATTGTTACGAGAAGCCAAGTTAAAATTAAATCATGAATATATTGGAATGTATAAAATTTTTGACTGCATCCTTGCATTTTTCATGTCTCGAAACGTGGAGATTCATACCGTTGGAGATTCATACCGTTGGAGATTTATTGTTACCTGGCTGTGCCAAAATTCAGCGATCAGCGACGTTATCTTTACCAACCATTCATCTTTTAGGTGAAATATTATTTCGCGATTTTTAACACTTCTTGTACCAGATAAAATATTTTAGTTACACAGCCGTAATTATTTCCAATAAAATTATTTCCTATTCCAAATGAAATGTCTGTAGGATTTGGGAAATCGTGATTGACGGAATGATTTAAGACCACTGGATTAATCTTTAATAATAAAACAAGAAATTAACACCAACGAGACAATGAATTTACCCAGTCCCAAACCGGTCCGCCACTTTTCCGACGTTCGCTGAAAAAACCCGAACAAATCGATCGTACTCGATCGTAGTCGCCGGCTCCTGACCAACCCATCCCTCATATCGATTATTAGGTTTTTGTAAAGATTTGTAGTTCTTCTGTTAAAAATTCAGTAGTCTGAATGTCTGCATCTCAGAATCCAAGAAAAAAAAATTTTTTTGTTTAACAAATTACTCTGCATGGTACGGTGAGTCAGTACGAGTCGACGAGAAAATAAAAATTGAAAGGCGATAACAAACTCGAATAGCCAGTCGACACGTCATTCCCAGTTTGAAGGTTAAGACATTTGAACAATGTTGATGGGACTGTGTGTATGCCTGTATGTGTTTCACGATTGTATTCACGACCACGACGCACAGTGTCACGAAATGCCTGTTTTTTGGACAAAATTCAATAACTTTTGTTCTGTTTA